>JAUDYJ010000001.1:88767956-90009623 GCA_030761175.1 Masticophis lateralis | reverse complement strand
ACTGTAAAAGCTGCTTTTTAAAAAACACCTTGCTTGTATTTTTTTTTCCTGGTGTAATTGTTGTGTGTCCCAATTCAGTCTATTTCAAAGGAGGTTTGTTCACTTGGCAAAATGCTGAAGTCTGGTTTTGCATGTAGACTAGGAAGCCTCAATATATGTAGCACATCAGCCAAAGTATTCATTCCCCCCACCTTTCTTATGCATCTGGAATTATGTGGAATGTTTAGCATCTGTTCGTATGGGTTATAGAATTTATTGCGATACTGCAATGTTGTTGTAACATTGTAATGTTTAATTCCTGGTAGCCACCCAGAGTCATAATGTTGAGATGATGACAATAAAGGAAGGAAGGAAGGAAGGAAGGAAGGAAGGGTTAGTCATTTTCCTTTTAGCGGGATGGGAGTAGTCTATGTGATCAAGTCTTGAAAATGTGGTTACACAATTTACATATCATAATGCATTACTCCAAGTCTCCATGTAGCTATGGTATATGTGGTATGCGGTACATTTATACAACACTGAGAATTTTTGCTGTAGTAGCCCAAACCACAATACAATCACATACTCAATCCTCTGACTCTTCATAACAATTTTATGCTGATTTTTCACTGAACAGGATTCTGATAATATTTTCTTTTTATTATGGTTGCCTATTTTCCATGCCATTTTTATAGCAGGACTACTAGTCTAAAAAGCTTTGTTTTATACTACTTCAAACGTCATGTTTTTGAGGAAGAAGCTACCGTATTTCACTTCTCACACATGGAACGCTTCCAACAGCAGGTACTGCACAAAGCATAAAATGCATGAGAGAGTTCATTATTCTTTTAGGGTCATAGAGTCCAGGGGTACAATGCTAGATTACCACTTCTGCCTTCTAGATTACAATATTTACAGTATTTTTAATAGCCATTATATTTAGGAATTCTTCTATAGAGAACATTTTTAGTAATCTGAGCACAAGTCATTAATTTATCGATTAGTGTTGAAGTATACATGATCGTGTTTTTTTTTTTACAATGGAATAAAAACAAACTTTTTAAAATTAAATGATTAAATCATGAGAAATCTTTGTAGTAGAATGGACTAGTTGGGAATTCTTTGTAAAAGTATCTTCAAGTAAACCAAAGTCACCTAATGGCAATGACAAAACCATGCTGTTTTCTTGATAGTAATATGACAGTGATGTGTCATGCCTTCCCCACAAGGGTATGTTTTTTTCAAATTCTCATACTTCACAGTGCTGAGATTTCAGTTCTTGATTATATCCTGTCTACGCCCCAACCTTGCTTAGGTGTTTAAAGATTTGCCATGAACACTTATGTACTACCAAATACCAACTTTCCTTAAAGCTAAGGGTTTAGTCCACTGATAATAGCAGTTTCCTGTTCTCCAATTCCTTTCCACTGAGCAAAGCAGAAAAGGGAGGAAAATACCAGAAATGTGGGAAGAAATGGCCTTGCAATAGTGTCCCATTTTGGACCCATCCGTTATAATATACAGATATTCTACTAGGAAAAGATAGTTAATGAGATATTTATTTATTTATTTAATCAAACTTTTATACCGCCCTCCTGAGGGACTCAGGGCAGTGTACAGCCAATGATAAAACAACATAAACACAAAAATTAAAAGACAATTTAAAATAGATTCAATCGTTTGGCCGAATAATTAAAACCCAAAACTAAAATACCCATTAAAATTTATCTTTCAGTTTATCCTTCTATTTCCCACCTCTTCTTATATTTATTTTTATCATTATTTACAATGCATGTAATGAACACATGAAACTGGCTAGTTCTGAATTAATCTGTTTCAGAATTAAAGACTGATCATCTTTTCAACAAATTTCCTCCAAAAGGGAATGGTGGCAACTTATTGATAGTTATTGAAAATCATTGAGTCCTCATATGAGGATATAGTTTTTAGACCATGCATAAATCCATTAACAATGGTACAGTAGTACAAAGCTGCTGATGGTTAATATAATTGCAACAGCTATCTGGATCATAAGTGGACTTTTAAATGCAAACTCTTTTGATTCTGATAAGGATCTATTTCTGTCTAACAGTCTAAATATGGCAAACCTCAGCAATGAAGTTTGCATCAAGTGGAACAGGACCCATTTCTGTAGACTAAAAAAAAAAAAAAAAGCCTATCAGCAGCAGAAATGAGATGCCACAAGGACTGTTTCATATCAAGCTTAGTTTTTTTTAAAAAAAAAATGCTAACAGCAGCACTTGGGCTGTTGCCGGGAAAAAAAAAATATCCCAGCCTGGGAATATAAAGCAGATTCATGAACTAAATCCGCAGCATATTCCACTGCAGTCTGGGGAAGGGGTGGGGGAACCTCTCTTTTTTTAACTGAGTCAGGAATTCCAACAGATTGGCTGGTTGATTTTTACATTTTTGACAATGACATATTTTATAATAGTTATAACTGCTTAGTTCTCAATAGCTTGGTATAAAGGCGCTACGTAGGCATATACCAACCTGACTCTTCCCCCCCCCCAACAGGCAAATATTAAAGTCCCAAAATAACATCCCATTTTATCATTAGCTTTAGAGCCGTGATGACGAACCTATGGCACGCGTGCCCAAAGTGGCACGCGGAGCCATGTCGCCTGGCACTCACGGCATCGCCTGTTCCTCTTCTGGGTTTCTGGCACGCATGCGCACCCGACAATCAGCCAGCTTTTTTGCATGCGGCAGTGCCAGAAACTAGAAGAGCTGGTTTTCTGTTTTCCTGTGTGAGCATGTGTATTGGATCCTTGCGTACCTGTGCGTGCCAGAAACCAGGAAAAATAGCTGGCTGAAACCGCAAGTTCAGTAGCTGAAACCGGAAATTCATTTTCGGGTGCTCGCATGAGACCTGGGCAACACCTCTTCTGGGTTGTGGCCCAGATGTGAAAACGCTCCCTTTTCGGCACTCGGTGTCAAAAAGGTTCGCCATCATGCTTTAGGGTCAGCATAACAAGTTGCATCTCCCTTCAAACACAGACGGGATTAGACACATTCACTGCAGCAAACTATTTATATAGATTTCAAATTAATATGCACTTTTCGAGATGAAGGTTGGCTTATTCATTCACTGGTCACTTTCTTGATTCATAGGACCATCGTGAGAAGATTCCCGTTTTTGGGATGATGAGTTGTACTCAATTATAATCATCATCATCAGAATTTATTTATTTATTTATTTAGCATATGGCTGGTCACACACAGTATTAAAACACTTCATTTTTACAGGTTAAAACAATTAAAACAATAAAAAAAGCAGTAAGAAAGTAAAGTAAGAAAGCAGTAAGTAAAAGGAAAACAGAAATAACTGTTACTTCAGAGTTTAATGTCGAGTTTGGAGATCCAGTCAGTAGCTGTCGTTGTTATGCAGAGGAAGTCCCTAGAATCTCCTGGATACCTTCTATTAGAGCACTCTCTCACTATATGTTGGATAGTCTGTCGAGGGGCCCCGTAATCACATTGTGCTGAAGGTGTCTTTCCCCATTTATACAAGAAGTTGGCACACACTCCATGAGTGGTTCTAATTCTGTTATATGTCACCCATGTGTCAGGGTAGGTTAAATCCTGGAGGTATACTATTAGGATTAATATGCTCAAAGATATCTTGGGGGGAATAGCTACTCCACACTTCCATCCACTTTTGTGTGGTGTTCTGATGATCGGCCATCAACTTAACCACTGTCAAGAGTGGTGGGTTTCTTGACTTTAATCGGCATCTTAAGAGATCAGGAATCATCAGAAGATGTAGTGTGATAGAAACAGAACCTTTGTATTTGCAACCCCCTGAAATCTATTCCAGGGAATGGGGCATACTGTGGAGCCAATCTGGAAGCCTCGCTAAGACATACGACATTCACTGCATGAATGGAAATCTATTAGTGCAACGTTGGAGGTAACCCAATTATGGAGAAAGAATTAACATTAGGGCTGTTTTAAATGTTAATGACTATTTTGTGAGTTTTTCTTGGCTGCTGCGTGTTTTAATTTTTTTGTATATGCATTTGTTTTTATTCACTTTTTATTATCATTAGCCACCTCAAGTAATGTATTCGAGATGAACAGATATATATATATATATATATATATATATATATATATATATATATATATATATATATATATATATATATATCTTGCATCTCCAGCATTCCAAGAAAGCACTAAAGTCATTTCCTGAATTCTTCAAATCCTGTAGGGAGGCAGAGAAAGAACACTGAATGCAACAATCACCATAAGTTTGTCACCTGGTCAGAGAAGGAAACAGAGCAACAGATGAGTGAGGATTTGCGGAGATAATAAAAGAGGAAGGTTTAGGAACAAGATGTTTCTTTAGTAGGCATGATATCTAGATTACAATGGGGGCCCACTGCTGAAGCAAAAGCTTTGTCTCAAAGTTAATAATAATTTAAGTTCCTTAATAAGCATTGACTTGCCAAATATCACCCAGAGAGAATTAATTATTGATGATTCATGTTATGTTCTAAGCAATAAATGTTGGGAAGCATGCTTCACCCATTACGTATAGGTAAACAACGATTAACTACATTTATTTTCACAATGGAGAGGTAAGTGAGCATGACTGAGGCAATCACTCCTTATTGTCCATAAATGCACAGGGTAGATATCTAAATTACTCAAAGACAAATGGACAGGATCACCTTGAGCACTCCCTAGTGACAGCCTGTCAAAAAATATCATCTGCAAAAGACTCTTCAGTTTTGTGCCCCCCCCATCCCCATTATGCTTCTTGGGTTTTCTAATTATCATATTTTTCTGTCTATAAGAAGCTCCCATGTATAGGACGCCCCCCTCCACACACTTTTCTTACCCAAAACTCAGAAATTAATATTTTCAGCAATCGAAGTTTCGCTCATGAAGCTACTTTGCAGAGATAAGGTATCAGCAGTTTTGCAACTTTGGTTCTCGTCACATAAGACGCCCTTCCATTTTTACGTAAATGTTTTTAAGAAAAAGTATCGTTTTATACACGGAAAAATACGGTATGCCAACTGTTATTTTCAAATCACTTCCTTGTAATTCTCTGATTGGTAGAATGAAGAAGGGAAGTATTTAATTCTAGACATGATTTTTACTTTCAATTTGGATTTTCAGCACAGAGCAACATTTTTCATTTATACTACAGGTAGTCCTTGACTTACAACAGTTCATTGTTACAAAGTTCAAAGTTACAACGGAAACAAAAAAGTGACTTATGATCATTTTTCACACTTAAGACCTTTGCAGCATCCCCGTGATCACATGATCAAAATTTCAGATACTTGGCAATCGATCCATACTTGGCAATCGGTCCATACACGGTTGCAGTGTCCCAGGGTCATGTGATCATCTTTTGTGACCTTCTGACAAGCAAAGTCAATGGGAAAGCCAGATTCACTTAACAACCAGGTTACTAATTTATCAATTGCAGTGATTCACTTAACAACTATGGCAAGAAAGGTTGTAAAATGGGGACAAAATTCACTTAACAAATTTCTCACTTAACAGCAGAAATGTTGGACTCAAATGTGGTCATAAGTCGAGGACTACCTGTACTTCTACCTTTTGTTTACTGCATTAGAGTAGCTTGCCTTCAATCCTAAATAAGGAAATAAAATTCAAGATGTGAATTTTGCTATTCAATTTTGCTGAATAGAAAATAGCGGTACATTTCTATACACAAAAGTAATTTGATATTTCTCATATAGACACATATACTCCAGAATTATAAAGATTAACAGTTAGAAGCTCCTAACTGACCTTGCCTAATCCCAGGATCATATGAGGATGGAAGTCCACCAGATAATTCCAGAATTTTAAGAGTAGACACAGATTTGAAAAAGCAACCTGGAAGAACTTTTATAAATCATTTCTAAGAAAACTTAACAACTGTGTCTATGAAGAGACCCGATGCTCATTCTTGTTTGTAGACTCTGCATTTAGAATATCTTTGGAATAGCATCCAGCCCCAGAACAGAATCTTCTGATCATTTCCACCTGGAAGTTCTGGAGAAATGGGAATCCTTTAGAGCAGTGGTCACCAACCTTTCGGACCTCAGGGACCACTAAATTCATAATTTTCAATCCCGTGGACCACTAATATGATCTGCCTAATGACTGGCTGGGTGGGCGTGGCTAGGTGGTCATGTGACTGGGTGGTGTAACCAACTCCTCACCTCCCACATGGGTGCCTTAGGGCCCTAACAGAAAGCAGTTGTTGGAGCTAAGCAGCCACCATGAGAAAGAGTTGGCAAAACAGCTCAGGTCATATTGGATCTGACTGAGAAGGAGGCTCAGCAGAAGCACCTCACTGAGGATTACGAGCATAGGCTTTCCAAGCAGAGGGAAGACCTGTGGGAGTACAAGGACAGGTACGGTGCCTGGAGAATCAGGGGGCTGAGATGGTCATCCAGTTCCAGGTCATGATGCTGTCCCACTGGAACAAGACCCTCCGGCTCTTCTCCACCAGCAGTACTTCCCTCCAGTCTTTGCCCAAAGCTCCAGACCAGGAGACTGAGGCAGACCCCAAGTCCGAATTTCTGCCCCCCTCCGACCCACACAAAAAGACCTCAAAGGGGGAGATTCTCTGCAGCAACACAAACATTCATTGCACATATCTGGCCCAGGGGCCATAGTTTGAGGACCCCTGATTTAGTGCAATATAAAAAATACAAATAATTTTTCTGCAGACCACCAAAATTTTCTCACAGACCACCAGTGGTCCATGGACCACCAGTAAGGGAAGTACCCATACAGGATTCAGCCTGTTTCTGTAATATGGATGCAATCTACAACCTTGTAATTAAATTTTCTCCAAAAACAACAAAGAGCAATAAAGAGAGTTAAACAATGTAAGTACCTGGTTTTTCCCCTTTCAAAATAGGGCAATATGATCTCATCACTTACCTTCAAAAATACATTTATAACCGGAAACTAAATCATTCCTTAGAATAGCTTATCAACCTAGTTCAGGTAAAGCTTTTATTGCACAATTGTCCTGGCACATTTACAACATTTTATGAAGGTCCAGATATTGTTGTGCTCTCATTTTTAACTATCCTATTTCCCTACCAATAAGCTTTTATTATTATGCTTTCTAGAGAAAATTTCACTGAGGAAGAAAGGTAGAATTTCTACACAATACCTTTTCACTGTAAAAGTTAAAAACTCTGTAGGGAAGCATTCTATTTTTCTGATCACAGTTGAATAACAACGTATTTTCCCATCCTGCTGAACTTCACTTGAAGCAACAGATATTCAAGCATTTCTATTCTTGTCAACCACTTTTGAAACCAACTCTTATCATGTGAGGTGAGAAATTACAGAGCCCAGAGATTTTCACTTAGGAATACATTTTCCATACTGAGATTAGGGCAGCAGTCTTTCCCAACTACAATCTACCGTATAAAACCATATCATTTAACATTGAGCACTAAAACAAATTAAAAAACATTTCCTCAAATACTTCTGGAAGCAAGAGGATTAATATTTTCATATTAAATATTTGTAACTCGGTTACTAAGTTCTTGCTTTTACATTAAACAATTAATTACACTATTCAAACTACTTTGCCTACAATGAACTTTTCAAACAATAGTGCCTGATATTCATGCTTTTAATATTCATGTATAAAACAAACTCTACTCAAGATATCAGCTAAGATTTTTTTAAAGGAAATTGTTTTTTTTTAAATGCCACAATACAATCCAAACATGCAAAAATGGAAATAGTGCATTGAGAACAGAGTTTATCAGCTTATATTTCAGACCACCCTCTTATTTTCTTAGCAGTTACCATTCTTCTTAATTTTGTGTCAAAATAATTCAATATCAAGTTATAGAATTGAACTAATCTGAACTAGTCATTTGTAACATAACAAGTAATTTGTGCCATTTCTATGTTCCAATTTTTTTCTCTACTGGATGTTCTTAGACTGGGAATTCTCATTCCCTGGGTTTTGGGGAGGGATTAAAGGCAACATTGTGCATTAGGCTTCAAAGTAACCTGTTTGGTTCCCCAAACACATTAGTGAAAACAAATGAGCTTATGAATGAATTTTGGAAAAACTGGAAACTGGAAAAACTGGAAAAGTAAAGGACTTTGAAAAGATAAGTGAGGCCTTAAGGAAACAAAAGGTGGCATAGGTGTGATCTTGTTGACTGAACATGTATTTGTAAAGTTCCTACCTCTCAACACGGACTTCAGATTCAATTTGGCTTGACGATGCAGCTCCTCTACGCAAGGTGGCCTGGTGGAAGGTAAAAAGACATTCTCCTGCTGATGCCAGGGAGCTGTATAATGAACCGTCCATCTACTCTCTTCATCTAGGTTGGAGACAGCTATAAAAGAGCAGAAAGACGGAGATACATTTAATGCTATGATAAACACTAAAAGTTAAAAGAACGAAATCGCTTGATAAACTCGGAGAAATGAAAGGAGTAATAACAACCATTTTGATGGCTGACTCTATTTTATATGTTAGAAAGGCTTTTATGTGGTTTGCTACAACATAGTTCAACAGTTCGAAAAACAGAGTAAAGCATGTGTGTGATGTTTTTAAAAATATTTTATTTTTTATTTCCTTCTGTGTTTATGTGACTGAAGGTAATTCTAGATATTTTTTAAAAAAAAGAAATGAATGCAATACAATAACATACAACAAAACATGACATCAGCACCATCAGCAGCAAGCAGTAACACACTTCAAATGAAACAAAGACTTAAGTAATTTCCCAAAGACCCTTTCCAAGACCCAGGACTTAACATAGTACAAGCTAAGGCCCAGTCTGACCTAAGGGGATATGCATTAGTGTTGTACAACTCTAATGGAGTAGGATTGTGATTTGAAAGGATATGTAGCAAATTGTATTAGTGCAAGCAAAGTACTGAGGCGACCAGCATCTCTGGAAGTCTTAGCATTTTGCGATCCTTCCCAGATTGTCTCTGCATATCTGTGCATGCACAGTCATTTGCTTCCCTGGGCAAGGAAGATATAACTCAGGACAGATGTAAAAAAAACCTTCTGGAATAGCTTATTAGATAGAGGAGAGTGCTCGGAATTGTTCTGCCTGACCAAAGAATTCCACAAACCGAAAGAGGGCTCAGACGCAGGCCCTCATTTACATATGTTTTTCATTTCCATAAATTCATGAAAGGAGTAGACAAAGTCAACTTTAGAGGACAAAAGCACAAAAGCAAAAGGAATCTCTTGGGACCCAAACCACTTAGATAGAACTTTATGATTAAAAACCAGTCCTGAGCGGTATAAAAGAAATACCCATTTATTTATTTAGTTCCACCTTTCGTCACTAAAAAGAATGACAATACTTGCACAAATAACTTCGGAAACAGTGTATATAACAACGTGGGACACCCTTCTATTGCATCCCACCTTGTCTGACTTTTACAATTTGCTTAAAACTTCCAGAGGGCATTTGGATGGATTCTATCTTTGGCTATAATTTGGCTGTTCATTTCATTTTATTCTACACTTTTACGGGGTTTGTAGAGTATTCATTCGTATACTTTTATTGTATAAAGTGCCTTGGGTGTTTTATATTGTAAACTGCAAGCTCCCTAAAGATTAAGTGTTTATAAATGTAATTAAATAATTACAAAATGATTCAAAAGAATGACATATTCCAAGGGCAGATGAATGCAATTTTAAAACAGGCAGGAAAAAAAAAACACTTTAGCTCACCTTTAAAGGTCTGTAAAGAACAGCTTGTTTGAGGTCTAAATCAGGGGTCTCCAACCTTGGCAACTTTAAGACTTGTGGACTTCAACTCAGTGGTGAAATCCAAATTTTTTTGTACTACTGGCTCTGTGTACATGGCTTGGTAGGCGTGGCAGGGGAAGGATACTGCAAAATCTCCATTCCCTCTCCATTCCTGGGAGAAGGATACTGCAAAATCTCCATTCCCACCCCACTCTAGGACCAGCCAGAGGTGGTATTTGCTGGTTCTCCAAACTACTCAAAATGTCCGCTACCGGTTCTCCAGAACCTGTCAGAACCCGCTGGATTTCACCCCTGCTTCAACTCCCAGCAAAACTGGCTGAGGAACTCTGGGAGTTGAAGTCCACAAGTCTTAAAGTTGCCAAGGTTGGGGACCCCTGATCTAAATGAAACTCAAAGGAGACTTTCCCAAACTAAGGTCTCCTTTGAGTTAGAAGTTTGCCTGCCTCACCTCAACAATCTCCTAAAAGTGTGAGACACGTAGCAGAGTTTCCAATATTGAACACAGTAAGCAGACAGAGAATTAAATAGATAATTAAATCCTCCAGTTAATCTGTTCCCACAATGCTCAAGTGTGCTGGAAAGAATATTTGCACTTCCCTCTAGAAAATGCTAGTGGGGCAGTTCTAAACCTAAGGGCTTCTGTGCTGTGAAAGGCTGCTGGATCCTTATCAATTTCTTCTGGCAGGACCCGAGACAGAAATACTTCAACGATTAATTTTCCAATGTGGAATTGGGTGTGTGTGTGTGAAGGCAGACATTTTTCTAATTAGAACAGGCAGATGAAGAAATGGGGACAGAAACTTCAGGAGAATGGATTGGGAGGCAAAGCAACTGCATCCTTTTCTACATCTTAATACGTAGTTAATTTATCTCTTCCTCCCCCCCCAAAAAAGTCATGTACAGCCCATAGTTACTAGAACTCAGCCTATATGACTGCCAGGTAGAACCAGGAAAACAAAGCACAAATGATATTTCCATCTAAGCTTGCCAATATAGATCAATTGCATAAAGGACTTATAGAAAGGGATAGCATGATCAAATAAGACCAAATAAGAAACTACAGGTGACCCTCAATTTACAACCATTTGTTTACAACAGTACTTTAAAAAGAGGCTTATGATTATTCATTATACTAATGACTCGCACAGATTCCCAAATGTGATAAAAAAAAAATATATGGGTGCTTGGCAACAGCATGCATTTATGACGGTTGTACTAACCTGGGGCTATGATCACTATTTGCAATCTTCCGACAAGCAAAGTCAATGGAGGAAAACTGGTTCACTTAATGTGAATGCACAATTCACTTAACAACTGCAGTGATTGGTTAATAATAGTTTCAAAAAGGTTGTAAAATTAGGCACAACTCACTAAATGAACTGAGTTGCTTAGCAATGGAAATTCTGGTCACAATTGTGGCCGTAAGTCAAAGACTACTTGCAAAAGGATTACTGCTTATGTAATGATTTTTATAAATACAACATTTTCTTCGTAAAAACAGTAATGAATAGATGAAATTCTGCCTTCATATGGACTTCACAAAAGATGATTTCTGGAATTCTTTGTCTCCTTGGATGACACCATGGTGTTTTGCACAAGTGCTTTCTTTATCTTTATGGTTTGCTAAAATAGAGGAGCCCAACTCCAGGGTTGCACATGTCTGCTAAAAAAAATGTAGGTATGCCCTTCACAATGATCGAAAAGTTGATATAAATTGTAATTTTGTGAAGGAGTTATTAGATGGGATTTGTGTGTGTGTGTGTGTGAATTCAAATAAGTGAATAAAATTTTATAAAGTGTTAAAAACCATCAATCCCGTCAAAATCAGAAAAGCGTTGATACTTGGATGGTATTGTCTATGGCAGTGTTGGCGAACCTTTTCGGCAGGAAGTGCCGAAACGGGAGCACGTGCGCATGTGCGAAGGAGCATGGGAAACCAGAAGAGCAGCTCCCTGACGTGCACATGCGGAAGCACCGGAAACTGGAAGAGCAGCTCCCCAGTGTGTGACCGACATGCATGTCGGTCACCTGGTCTTCTGGTTTCTGGTGTGGATGCATGCACAAAGACCAGCTGGGCATGTGTGCCAGAACCCGGAAGAGCAATTGGCGATGGCTGACGTGCCCGGAGGGATGCCTCTGTGTGCCACTTCCAGCATGCGTGCCATAGGTTCGCCATCATGGGTCTATGGACAATCATCCAGTCATCCATCAGTCATCAAGGTCCTAGTTGTCCCAAAGGTGACGTCTTTGAAGACGTTTTGCTTCTTTTCTGAAAAAGCTTCTTGGATAAGAAGCAAAAGGTCTTCAAAGAACAAGAAAGTCTAGTTGCCTCTTGAAAGAGCAGCACTTTTGGGTTGGATGGTATTCCTCTTAAGAGATGCAAAACTCAGCAGCCATCTTTTATTGGACTTTATTAACAAAGCACAAACGGCTATGTAACTACAGGTAGCCTTCGACTTACAACAGTTCATTTAGTGATTGTTCAAATTTACCAGAGGGTAGAAAAAAGTGACTTATGACAGTTTTTCACACTTATGACTGTTGCAGCATCTCCATGGTCACGTGATCAAAATTCAGAATGCATAACAACTGATTCATATTTATGACGGTTGCAGTGTCCTGGGGTTATGTGATCACCTTTTGCAACCTTCTGAAAAGCAAAATCAATGGGGGAAACCAGATTTGCTTAACAATTGTGTTCTAACTTAACAACTGCAATGATTCGCTTAACAACAGTGGCAAGAAAGGTCATAAAATGGAGCCAAACTCGCCTAACAAACATCTCATTTAGCGATACAAATTTGGACCTCAGTTGCGGTTGTAAGTTGACGGCTATCTGTTTTAATGGAATATGCGCTGAGAAGTTATGTAGGAAAGTAACACCACCATTAGTGGGAAACTTGTCTGCATTTTTAATTAACCAACTGTGATAAACAACCTTACAGGAAAAAGCCCTCCATTTCAGTGTGGCTACAGTATTTTGGCCAGCCTATGAATATGACCGGTTTGCCCTTAAGACTTTTTCATGCACATCTTACTAATAGAAGTCAGCAAGATCTGCTTGAGGAATTCTAAGGTCATCTTCATTTATTACACCATATATTACAAAGACCATCTCATGCAGCCAGGTAGATCATGCTGACGCAATGCTTGACTGCGTTAAGCCTTGCTAAAGAAACCCCAGCCCCGCCTCCCCCCCCAAAATGAACAGAAAGATGAGCCATCTACCTGACACTTCAATCACTTTCAATCTTTACCTATAATGAAGAATGGATGAAACAACGGTGAGGGAGAAAACAAGTTGGGAGAGAAAATCACAGGTGCTGAATACAGAATTAAATTAGGCTTGCCAGACAAATGCTGAGAGCAGGACTATTGGCACCAAGTTTCCTTTTGAGTTAAATGCAGAATAGCTTTGTTACACTAGTAGCAAGCGAAAACAATTTGTGATCTTAAATAAGGGCTGCTTGAACATTTGGGTTAAACTGAAACCCTTGAAATACCTGTGACAAGTTTGGAGAGAGCAACAAAACAAAGCAAAGAGGTCCTGCATTAGTTTTGCACGAGCATGGTGCTGTAAGGACTATACAAGTCTTCAGCTGGTTAAACATCTCTATACAGTCGCCTCTTGCCTGTATCAAGTGTCTTTCAAGATTACTATTGCTGGGTTGCATCAAAAAGAGTTTCTCCTTTCTCCATGGGTAATTCAGGCACACAAAAGAAAACGAGGAAGCCGCAATTCAAAACTTTACAAGCTCAACAAAAGCTAGGGCAGGTGCTTAGGGCACCGTTTAATAAGCTGCCTCCACACAATTATCAAAGCACAGTAAACTAAACAATGCTATGTACAGTTGGAGAAATAAGAGCCGGTTATGCAATGTTTTCGTAATGCTTCTGCCAAAAATCTAAACAGATTTTTTAAAAAAAAAAAACCAAAACACCATGCCTACTTACTCTTTTTCTTGAAAAACTGTATTAAGGCTTTGAGCTTTGTATTGATAAGCACCCCCATTTCAGTAGGGAATGCCTTGCTCACTCCAGGTTTCCATAGAGAGCGAGAGTCGTATCGTGCAGAAACTAAATTCCAGCGCTTCCCCAACAGTTCTTACAATTTCTGCTAACTTTGTTCCTCCTTACGCCACCCCTCTTTTCCTCGTTCCTTCTTTTAAAAAGCAAGCTCCCCCTTGCAGTGAAACGTCCTACCAATTAGAAACCATTAACAGCCCTTGAACCTGAAAGCCTCCATCGGAAACATAATGCTGTGCCTGCAACAGCCAGTTACAATGTGAGGAGAAGGTGGGGGCGAGGACAGCCAATCTTTGTTCATGTTTGCATGGAAGAAAGATGGAGATTTCTGCTTCAATGCTCATTCACAGATTCTCCCTTTCTCCCCCACCCCTCCCACCCCCACTTCTCTTAGGAAACCAAGAGTTCTTCTTTCCCCTGCAGACTGTACTTTACAAAGATGAGTACAATAAATGTACATCGTCCCCCCTGGCATTGCCTTAATGGGATCTTCAAAATCTTTTACAGGACAGAATACTGTATGAGGTAGATGCTTTAATGGGCATCTTTTCTCATCCTAGCCTATTGTGAATAGGATTTTTTTTTATTATTATTATTGTCTGGGACAGTAAGATGCACAGGGGTTTTTTTTTCTAAACCCATCGTTTTCTTTTCCTACCAAGGATTGTCTTTATAGTCAGCATGATTCCAGTACTGCTATAAAATTCCTATAGACTTGTTTTGTGTGTGTGTGTGTGTAAATCATAGTGTCTTTCCTTTCAGCTGCTTCTAAAATGGTTTTCCTTTAAATCATTCTGCCAATTTCTATTATACACAAGTGTGTATAATAAACACCACTGTACAGTTTATCTTTCCATTCATTCATTCATTGACTCACTCACAGGACTTGTTAAAACTAACTTACGATTTACAATTCCCACTTAGGTAAAATTTCTATCTAAAACATCTTAAACAATATTGGTAAGTGAAGGATTTTTGAAGTGAAAGCATAATCTCTTTTGTCTCTTTGGAAGCAATTCACAATTTTTGCAGAGAACAATGCTAAGCACGCTATTAATGTGCTCAGTGGGGCATGCCTGTAGCACAATGCTGAGGCTCAAGAAGTCAGACTGCCCTTTCAAAGAAAGACCAAGCAATGCCTTAGGTTGACACTGAAAGGAATTCTCATTTCCCCAAAGAAACACCAACAGCAGTGGCCATCTCAGTCCTTTCCATAGACTCAGATTGGAATACCACATGTGTTAATAGTTTTCCCCTTTAACACTTCAACCAACTTTGTTTCATCACAGCAATGAATGCATGTGTCCCACATTACTTCTCTTAAAAGTTGCATCAGCGTGTACCAGAATAAAAATAATAAACAGTGCAAAGGCTTATACCCATCTTAATATGGAGGCAACTAGTACAAGACTGACAGAATAATGAAAGCATTATTGAATTATGCACTTTTAATATTCAATGTTGATCAATGAAAAAAGATGTATTTGCTGAGAAGTTTCAGGCTTAACTGTTTTGAATTTAATTTTCCATAGTAAAAGAATTCTTGTTGACTAGTTTTCTCTCTATAAGATGCTACTGTGAAGCACTCAACAAAGATTGAATATTTGCAAAATCACAGGTAGAAATGAAAATAATGTAAGATAAGTAGAGCATGTATCAAATTGATGGCTACAATTCATCTGGTGGGCATGAACACAATACATATTTCAATGTCCAATCTTCAGTGGGTTAACTCCCAGAATAATTAACTGTTTAATGACCAAAGTTACGATTCCCCAAAAATTATTTACGATCTGTTTCAAAGTTAGGACAGCCTCCCACCACCACTATCATACACACAAACACTGGTCATGAGATTGCATTTTGGGCACTTGGCAACTGGCTTAGTTTTACAGCCACTATATGCCTGTGATTTACAATTTTTTTTGCCAGTATCTGGAATTTACCTCTGGTTTCTGGCAAAAAGACCCATTGGGAAAAATTGACTCGCTTAAAGAATGCTGCATTTGCTTAATGACTATGGCGTTCAATTAATGACCACGGCATTTGCTTAATAACAGCTGCAAAAAATATTAAAAAAAAAAACACAAAACCATCCAGTCATATGCTGCTTCAATTTACAACTGCAATGACCTACAACCATAAATCCAGGTTCAATTACAAGAAGTTTTGTATTAGGGAACATTTTGTTTAAAAAAAGATAGAAAAATATTTTCTAAAAGAGTTGTTAGAGAAATAGAATATCTCAGCCATACAGTATTGAGAAGTCTTTCCTCAATATTTAGATGAAGTTAAGGGGAAAACGAAGATATGTCCATGAGTGCCTCTTTACAATCCTGTTATTAGCCCTGCAACTTTTCATGATTTGGAAAGAAAAGTGATCAAATAAGTTTCCTCTAGTTTTGCACAATTTAAAACTCTGAATATTTTAGGATAAATCAAGAACCCCAAGAAGCTTGGAAAAATTCAAGGAAAGATGGTCACAAAAATTTGAACAGATCATTTATCCAGGTTTCAGCAAAAATGTTGTGATGGATTAAGAATTATAATATTCATGGCTGTATATTATCAGTACTATATCTTATTTTGGCTGTTAAATCAACATTTAATTAAATGTGGAAATTAACTGCACTGTTAATAAGCCTAAACAAAATAAAACTGAACTGTTCTCAACTTTAATTACAACAATGTGATTATTGTAAGAGGAAAGATTGCCATAAATTTTTCACCTACTGACATAAGAATGGTTTAAGTGATCATTTACATGTGCTAGGAATGAAGTATCTAATCTCCACATGTTCCAATTCATTATTTTGCTGTTTGAACCTATATTTCTAAACTGACTTTTTCAGTGTTCTGTAAAACTGGAAACATTTACTTTCCCACATTTTATTAGCAATAATCTTTAAGAATATTCTTGCTTTACATAAATATTTCATATTAGATAAATTAATGCTGAAACAGACATATTATTTCTGATTGGAATTCAGGAAGTGCAAACTGAGGTTGTAGGTTAATGCATATGTTCGTTATATTAACATATAAAATATTAGTAGCCCTCGAATTACAGTCATTAGTTTAAAGATAGTTAAAGTTACAACAGTCTTAGAAAAGGCAACTTACAACCGGTCCTTGCATTTATGACTATTGGACTGATCCAACAGTCATGATCGCAATTTGGGCAATTGGCAATCATGCAGTCATATCTACATACATAATACATACATACATTAATAATACATGCATCCTGAAGTTATATGATCACTAACCTGTTTTCCCCAAAATAAGGCATCCCCTGATAATAAGGCCAATTGGGCTTTTGAGCGCATGGCAATAAGGCCAAGCGCTTATTTCAGGGTTCAAAAAAATATAAGACAGGGTCTTATTTTTGGGGAAACATGATATTTACAACTTTTTATGCTGATTGTGAGAAAAAAAGGTCTATTAGGGAAGCTGTGCTTAATTGCCAAGCACTGGAGAAATCAGGAATTTTGGGCAATTCAAATGAGTAGAAAGATTTATTGCAAGCTGAAGCTCTCTATAAGAATCTGAGCTTCCAGCAGTCAAAGCAAATTTGCAGTAGATAAGAGTCAAAGAAATTCAAGATGGGCTGGACTTAAATCTCTTGTAGCCACATAGAGACTCATGACCTATGAACTGTTGGACTCCTCAATGTTTGGGCATGTTAAAATATAAAACATAAATTTTAAGGGCTTTGAAGGATAATTCTTTCACAGTACCATTAGAATAAATCTGGTAGCAGTTATTCAAACCAATACATTTCAAAAGGCATAAGCTCTAGTGAGCTACAGCTCACTTTATCAGATGCTTAGTGTGTTACCATAGAGCACTGTGGTAGCAGTGGCTTGATTAAACAGTGGTAACCAGAGATTAACATGGCTTGCCTTTAAGAATACTTTTTCATTTAATGTACCAAATGCATTTGTTATATCTATAAACTATAGAGTGTTAAACCAGTGTTTTGGTAGAGAAAACATATATAGCCTATATCATGATAAATATACTAAGCTACAAGCATTGCCAAATGAGGTGTCACAAAAAAAAGAAGATATATTTCAGTCGCTACATACTTGGTTTTTTTCCAATTCAAACAGATAAAGCAAAAAGTAAATCTTTTTAAGGCTTCATTTTAAAGCACAGAATCTTCTCTCTCATGTAATATACCGTACAACCTACTCAAAGAGAAAGCTTAAGAAACAATACTTATTTATTCCAATTAGATGCCACAAAAAATCTCTAAGAAGCGACAAACAAAACATGAAAAAAATCATTAAATCCCCTCCCACTGACATTCAGACTATTAATCTAATCTAACATTTCACTGCAGTGGTTATAAAATACTTCTACAAGAACTAATGATAAATAATTTATAAGTTATGAGGCTTTTTTTTTTCTTTTCAAACCATCTAGACTTAGCCAACCCTTGGCATTATCCCTCAGAACAAAAGTGAGCTCTTGTCACAAAACCTCTCCCAAGAAGCAAAGAATTTAGCTGCCCTCCCATCTTGAACTGAACTCTACTCACAATAGTCTCTTTCAACTAGGCAGCCTCAGCCTTCATGCATCTTAATACTGCCTTGGCTCCTAAGAAGTGATCATTAATTAAACTGGGGATCTGGAGAAGAATCAGAAAGTAAGTCATATTTTTCCTTAAAACAGCTGTTAAAAACAAAAACCAAAGCTCAATAACCTGTGCATCATATAAGCCAAAGCAAGAGCCACACAAAAAACATTTTTGCAAAGAAGATGATAAATTAGGTAACTGCTTAGAAGAAATTCACAGCAGCTTCTTCAGGAGATCAGAAATCCTTGCATAACTATTAATTTGTTTATCTATATATCTTTTCCAGCTAATGGTAAAATTAACCCCATATCTTAATAAAAACTTAATGGTATAATTAAAATATTGTATTTTTGAAGAGAGGTTGTAATAGATTAAGAGAAAATAAAGAAAGAAGAAACAAGGAGATGAAGCCATTGAAAAAAACACCGAGATGACACACAAAAGGGTTGACAGATCTATTAAGTGTTTGTTTGTGTATAAAGTATTTTTTTTTTAAAAAAGGAGATCAGAAATCCTGAGATGGATAGACAGACAATAAAATGGGATTATGATGAGAGACAAAGAAAGTAAAAGAAGAGCTTCTTATAATTAATTTATTTTACCATAAATAATAACACGTTCCACATACGGGTTTTAATTTAGTATCCTTGATTACTGATTCATTTTCTCTACCATCACAGACTATAAGTACATCAGAATAAGATATTTATAACTAGCATAGGGTAGTATTATATTATATAATAAATAGTGAGTAAGATACTAGTATTTGTAGTTCCATAGAATTATTTCGAAGTCTGTGGTGCTAATATGTAAACTTATGCCTCAAAAGTTAAAATTATACCTTCCTTCAAAACATGCATGCCAAATTCAGGAATTATGGGACATATAATCCCAAAAACATGGTTACAATACTTTTATACTATGACTCAACACAGAGGGTTTTACATGAATTCAACTTCAAAGAATAAATTATGGAATTGTCATAAATGTTATCTTCCAAAACCAGGCTCCATGTCCTGTTTCAAATTTTCAATTCTGTATTTAAATCTGAAAGTTGGTTCTAATGTGTTCTGTAAGTATTACAACAAATAATTTCATAAATCACCAATATTTAAAAAGGAAGTATAAAATATGTACAAAATATATTAATGAAATACTTCATAATATAGCCAACAAATTAGCATGCAGGTCAGCAGCACATAGAACAGTACATATATTACTACTGTAATCTACTGTAAGGTCAAGGAAGATATGACCCTAAAAAAAAGAAAATGAGACTAAAGTGTAAACAGTCAATATTACAATCAATACAAATAAATTAGCAACCCCCTCAGGAAATCTCAACCAATAGGAGCTCCAGACTGTAAGCTTATCATGTGTCTATACAAAAAACCTTGATGCTCCTCTATCTACATTCAGAACATCCGAACAACAAAGAATCAAAGCCCTCAACTCCTTAATGTCTATCTAGGAACTTCATTCTGTACCACAGTATGTATCTATAAAAGGGAATATATAAATAGATTTGGACGCCATCCATCTCCCTCATAGTGCGACTATAGGCAGTGGTTGTTTTTGCAAAAATAAAAGAGAAAGTCAAATTTCAGAATTTTAAATTATTTTAACTCAAAATTATTTTGAAGAAATTAATGTAGACAAAACAAATATAACATACATACAGATCTTAATATACATTAATTTCCATATTTGTTGAAAAAAATATTGTTTTTAACATAGCTCCTTCTACAAAGACACGGAATATATTCTGAACTAAAACGTTAATAAATAAGGTACTGTATCTTTGAAGAGATAGAAAAAAGTGCTGCACAAAAGCCTTTATTTTTCAGTGCAATAAATTCCTCCAAGAATTCCTCCAAATTTAAATAGCAACAAGTCAGTTCTGCTTCTAGTTACCCATTGATAGCTCAATACCATTTCTGAATTTGCTTAATTATTTAAATATACTGTGGGTTACCTTCTGATCAGTGCTCTGCTTATTTACTCAATACTTTGTTGCAAGCTTGCTGATACTTACTTAGTACATTTACTTTAGCTGATTGCACAATCTAAGAGGTACCAACTTCTACACAGAACTGTTATCCCAATCATTAACCTAGAGTTGACAGCTAAAAATGAAAATTAACTGTTTTCTATGGCTCTAAGCAAGCTTGTTCTGGAACTGAAAGATAGCAATGGAAATCACTTACACTGCCAAGAACATTCAGCTAAGGTGCTCAAGAAAATCTTTTTTAAAGGGTTTGGTCATTTAAAAAATTAAATGTCTTGACAATCAAAACTAAATATATTAGATCAGATCCACCTTTTGATCAAGTGATTTATCTTTTCCATGAGAATACTATTTGAAAATTGATCATTTTCTAATTTAACAAAATGGCCTTCCCCATAATACATTTGTTTTAATTGCACTATGAATCTGTCACAGGCCATTTCCAGAACAGAATATGATCACCCTAATTCCAGTAAGCTAAATCAAAAGAGAACCAGCTTGATGTAGCGATTAAGGTTTCAAACTAGGAGACTAGGAGTTCTAGTTCTACCTTAGACACAAAGTTGGCTCGGTGACCTTGGCCAGTCACTCTCTTTCTAGGAAGCAGAAAGTGTCTCTGGTGGTCAGTGTTTAAAATTTTATTAGTCAGATAAAATGAGATTAAATATTTCATGAATATTATCATATGAGAATGGAAGCGATGATGATCAAAGTAATACTTTTCACAAAGACAGCTATGGATTTTTGCAATATGCGCTATAAAGCTGTTTTTTGCTCAAGATTTTTAAGGACATTGAAAAGCAGCTAACATATGGGTAACCTGTTATAGTCATTTTTCTGTAGGGAAAAAAATCAGAACAGATGGTAATGATGGGCGAAGCATAATTAGCTACTTCCCAAAAGAGTACAACAGATTTACAAAATCTGGAAAAAAGGTAAAATGCTGCCATCTGTAGGCAACCAATAATTACTGTTCTCTTTTCAAATACCACAGCCATTTAAAACATCCCTACCTGATAGGTGAAAAGGGGAAGCTATGTAAGTTTTCTTGTACGCAAAATTCTTTTTAAGCTCAGAACAATGCAGCCTATTCCAGTCTTGCTAGGTTTTATTTAAAAAAGGTATATTAGTATGGAGCTGGCAGACCACCAGAGTTTAACTCCTGATCATATGTAAATGTCCATGTTGACTTTCTGTCTCCTATCTAAGCGCTAATTAGATCTATCTTGCTTTTTTTTTTACTTCAGCAGACTAAGCTAGTATTTTTTCTTCTTCCTTTTTAAAAAACAAACAATTTTGAGAAAACAACAAGAGAGAACATTAAAAAAATAATAGCGGTATAATATAGATAAGCTAAAGATTTAAACACATCATGAAGATTATAGCTTTTTAAAATATTACCAATTAGTTGTGAATAGCTATGAATATTACATATGTAATAGTTATGAATATTACATGTACTATAATGACATTAAATATTACATTCTAAGTATAAAAAGCATGGTCAACCAAATATAAATCACTGAATGGAATTGTGTACTGTAATGAGTTCAGTCCATATTACTAAAATTCTATTTTGATTTAAGAATCTCATAACATTGAAATGCAGATTCCATGGATAGATAAATTGAAATTTTTGAGAACCAGTGTTTTCATTAAACTATCCACACTAACTCTTTTCCCTAAGCTTCGGCTACTCAGAGCTATTTATTTATTGTAAACTGTTTATTATTAATATTATATACACAGCAATGTGAAATCACAGCTGCCAGCTCTTTAGCTGATATTGGCCTTCATATGCATTAAGTTCTTCCGAAGAATCTAAAATGTTGTAATATTGACCTATATATGTAGGGATCCAAGCATGTGTGGCTTTTTGTAATGGACAGATGGAAATTTTGTCAATGTTCAGATTTTTCTAAGTGCGATCCAGGACTTTTTGGTATGGTACTCAGTATGCTAACCACTGGGACTATAATCTCTGGTTTATGACACTATACTTAAAATTTGATTTTCATTTTCTATTGTTTAGTGGTTCTTGACCTCATCAACATCCGACTAGACTATCATGACATATTTTATATGGGGCTAACTTTAAAGACCATCCGAAACTTTGGTTAGTACAAAATGCAATGGCCCCAGAGCAGGGGTGGGTTTCTATCGGTTCACCCTGATTCGGGCGAACCAGTAGCGGCAGCGGGGGAGACTCAGCCCGCCCATCCAGATGTCATCAAAAACACTTTGTGCATGCGCAGAAGCACCGCACGCTACCAATAGCAAATCGGTAGCGCCGGGATTTGAATCCTATCCCAACAGGGATTACACCTGTTTTGCAGGTACTACATTGCTTTCCTATTTGATTTTAGATGCAATTTACAGTGCTGATTTGATTCTATAAGGCTCTTAGTGGTTTGGTGGTAAATAGTTTGGTGGTAAATAGCTTCGTTTGTGATATGTTTCTATGACACCAGGTTAATTACAGATAGTCCTTGACTTACAACAATTCATTTAGTGACCATTTGAAGTTACAATGGCATTGAAAAAAGTGACTTTTGACAATTTTTCAAATTTACAAACGTTGCAGCATCTCCATGGGCACATGATCAAAATTCAGACGTTCAGCAAATAACTCATACTTATGATGGTTGCAGTTCCCAGTGTCAAGTAATCACATTTTGCGACCTTCTGACAAGCTAAGTCAATAGGGAAGTCAGGTTCACTTAACAACCATCTTACTGACTTAACAACTGCAGTGATTCACTTAACAGCTGTGACAAGAAAGTCTAACCCGGTGCCGGTCCCACCTGGCTCCTTGGTTTACCAAGGAGCTGAGGGAGATGAAGTGCCGGAAAAGACTCCTGGAGAGCGGTTGGAGGGCCAGCAATTCTGAATCTGACCGAACACTGGTTAGGTCTTATATTAAGACCTACCTAGTGGCGATAAAAGCAGCAAAGTGCAATTATTTTTCACTCTTATTGCATCATCAGATAATTGCCCGGCCACCTTGTTTAGGGTGACCCACTCCCTGCTTCACCAGGAAGCACAGGAGGATCCCTTGAAGGGTAGAGCCGAGGACTTTGTACAGTATCTGTATGACAAAATCGCTTAGATTCGGGAACACTTGAACTCTGACTGGGCAGATTCAGGGGGGAAGATGGAGGCAGGCCTTGAGAATATTATCTGGGAAGAATTTGATTCTGTGACTCCTGAAGACGTGGACAGGATACTGGGAAGACTGAGAGCGGCCACATGTTTATTGGATCTGTGTCCCTCCTGGTTGGTGCTGGCCTCTCGGGAGGTTACACAAGGCTGGCTCCAGGGGATTATAAATGCTTCCTTGAGTGAAGGTGTCTTCTCTGCTGCCTTGAAAGAGGCGGTGGTGAGGCCTCTCCTCAAGAAGCCTTCCCTGGACCCAGCAGTGTTGGTAAATTATTGTCCAGTCTCCAAACTTTGCTTTGTTGCGAAGGTTGTTGACAGTGTGGTTGCGCGACAGCTTCCTCAGTACCTGGATGAATTGGCTTATCTAGATCCACTCCAGTTGGGCTTCAGGCCTGGGCACAGCAGGGAAACAGCATTGGTCGCATTGGTTGATGATCTCTGGAGGGCTCGGGACAGGGGTTACTCCTCTGTCCTATTAGATGTCTCAGCGGCTTTTGATACCATCGACCATGGTATCATGCTGCACCGGTTGGAAGAGTTAGGGGTGGGAGGCATCATGTTGCAATGGTTCTCCTCCTTTTTCTCGGACCGGTCGCAGACTGTGTTGACAGGGGGGCAGAGGTCGACCTCGAGGCCCCTTGTATGTGGGATGCCACAAGGGTCGGTCCTCTTGCCCCTTCTGTTCAACATTTATGTGAAGCTGCTGGGTGAGATCATCCGTGGTTTTGGGGTGAAGTACCATCAGTATGCTTATGACACTCAGCTGTATATCTCTATCCCGGATCACCCCAATGATGCCCTTGAAGTGATGTCCCGGTGCCTGGAGGCTATGCGGATCTGGATGGGGAGAAACAGACTCAGCTCAACCCATCCAAGACCGAGTGGCTGTGGTTTCCAACGTCCCGATATAGTTAGTTGGTGCCATCACTGACTATTGGGGGCAAATCGTTGGCCCCCATGGAGAGGGCTCGCAACTTGGGTGTCCTCCTGGATTCATGGCTGTCTTTAGAAGAGCACTTGATGGCCATGGCCGGGAGGACTTTTTATCAGGTCCGCCTGATTTGCCAATTGTGTCCCTTTCTGGATCGGGACTCGTTAAGTACAATCACTCATGCTCTTGTCACTTCCCGTCTGGATTACTGCAATGCTCTCTACATGAGGCTCCCCTCAAGGAGCACCCAGAGGCTCCACCTGGTCCAGAATGCAGCCGCGTGGGTGGTTATGGGAGCGACATGGCACTCCCATGTGACTCCCCTCCTGCACGAGCTGCACTGGCTCCCGGTGATCTTCTGGGTGTACTTCAAGGTTCTGGTCACCACCTTTAGAGCGCTCCATGGCATAGGACAGGGGTACATACAAGACCGCCTTCTGCCACCAGTGGCCTCTCACCAACCAGTATGCTCCATAGAGAGGGTCTTCTCAGGGTGCCGTCGGCCAAACAATGTCAACTGGCGGCCCCCAGGGGGAGAACCTTCTCTATGGGGGCACCTGCCAACTGGAATGAGCTCCCCCCCCAGGAGATACGGAGGATCCCGGATCTGTGCACTTTCCGCCATATCCTCAAAACATTCTTATTTCAGCAGGCAGGTCTAGCCTAACTTTTTTCTTTTTAAATTAATTTTTCAATTTGTTTATAAATTGGGGTGTTTTAAATCTGTTTGGGCCAAAGTATTTAATGTATTTTAAATGGTTTTAACGTTTGTATTTCGTGTATTTTATCTTTTGGCTGTTCACCGCCCTGAGTCCTTCGGGAATAGGGCAGTATATAAATTTAATAAAATGAAAATGAAAATAAGATGAAAATAAATTGGGGAAAAATCACTTAACAACTGTCTCACTTAGCAACAGAAGTTTTGAGCTCAATTTGTGGTCATAAATTGAGGATTATCTGTACTATTGAATTTTTTTTAGTAAAGATATGATTCTACAGATTCTTTAAGCATTTTTAAAATGTGAAAATCAATCATTTTTATTATTCACTGTTCAGGAATGTAACATTTTATTTCAACCATATTCTGTATGTCTCTGCCAAAGATCACTGTGAAATAATAATCACATATGCCTGTACATGCAGCCACAATGAGTACACCAAAATTCAAGTTCCATAAGCCAATCACAATAAATTAGATAATAAGGTACAATAAGTTAAATAATTCCAACCACACCTGGAATACTGCATCCAGTTTTGATCACATTACAAAAAGTGCAAAGAAGAGCAACTAAGATGATTAAAAACCTGGAGGCTAAAACATATGAAGAACAGCTGCAGGACCTGAGTTTGATTAATCTAGAGCAGTGGTGAAATTCAGGCGGCTCTATCCGGATTGTGTGATCCGGTAGCGCTGGCGGTGGGAGGCTCCACCCACCCACCTGGACATCATCACGTCCCGTTTTTGAATTAAGGAGAAACTTCCTAACAGAGAGGGCAATTAACTGTGGAACAGCTTGCCCTCAGAAGTTGTGGGTGCTTCGTCACTGGAGATTTTTAAGAAGAGATTGGATAATCACTTGTCTGAAATGGTAAAGGGTCTCCTGCTTGAGCAGGGGGTTGGACTAGAAGACCTCCAAGGTCCCTTCCAATTCTATTCTGATTAAGTTTGAATAATTATATTAATAAATGTATTTCTCAGGGAAAAAACATTACTTTAGTTATGAATGTTTAGCGGCCATGCACAAATAAATGTTTAGAAGAAAATGCATACCAATTTGAATATTTATTTTAATTTATAAAATAAACTTTCTACAGAGTCTGACTTTTGATACATCCTGTGTGTATGCAGAGTTAAATTTTAATTATTGCAAAAGCAGAATTACTTTCACTGCATTATAAACTTTAAAAACACATAAGCCTGAGCATAATATTAATACAAATAATTAATTTATGAATTTAGAAAACCTGTGGTAGAGGAAAGACCCGAGTTTTGTTTTCAAAGAGAGGAGTACCAATGCCCAGAAAAAGAGTTACTAAACGCACTCTGTTTTGTTTTGTTCTTAAATGTGTTAATATGAGTAACAAAGAGCAGGAGGGACACAGATGGGTTGTACTTAGGATGACACAAGCATTTTTCATGGCTCCAATGTTCTGTTCTCTGAAGATACAATTGGTCTTGAGTTTACATTGAGTTCTCATAATGGATTTGCTACAGTAGATTCGGAAAGATCCCCCATATGGTTGACGCATGCAAGAATTAATATGCAATTAATAAAATAATCTTATCATCTGGTTTTATTCAAGAAGGCAGCTGGTCCATATATAAGATGCTAATTAGACAAATTAAGATGAGCCACTTTTGTCCTGTGATGAACTAATAGTTTACGGTATCCAATCCTCTTACGTCTTCTAATAGGGTGTGCCAGTAGATTAGATAAAATGAGGTAGCAGACTTCTTAGAAGACAAAAGGCAAAGACGAATATATTGTAGAAGTTAATTACTTATATAAGTGACTGATGGATCCAGATAGTCTATCTTGTTCTAGAAAGTAATAAAGGAATGTAAAAATTACAATGGGCTATTATTTACCATAGAGACAAGAAAAAAACTTTTTTTGATAAATATAAAGGCCTGAGGATCTTTTCTGATAATATTGGATCTGTAATCTATGTATGGAAGAGCTTTTGTTTCTTTGAAGTCTTTTGCTATCAATCGCCAATCTTCTCTCTTAGGGCAATCTTTGCTGTTTTCTTTATTTCCACTGTTCCCAGAAAAGGTAATTTCAGTACTACCATTAACTATTTTAAAATAGTTATATTTTTATTATGTTTTAAATATTTTATATATTTTCTTTCTGTTTGCTATTCCTTGTTATATACACAAACATGAGGAAGAAACAGAATACAATAGCATATCATTCAGAAGTAACAATTAGTACCGTAGTTGTTCATATTAATTATACTGAATAAGATACAGGAAAACTGGGAGTTCGTCATTAAGCTTTTTAGCTGGAGTAGTTGAATTGAACTCTACATATATCCCCCCCTTTTTAAGTATAGCACTGAACAAAGAAAAAGGTTATAGCTTATAGGACAGCAGAATATAGCTTACAGGAGAGCAAAAGCTCATGAACTACATGAGATTTTAAAAAAATGAAGAATATCATATCATTTCCACCAGAAGATTGCCAGTCTTTCAATGAAGGCCAGGATGGATCAATGGCAAATTCTTCTCAAGAGGCAAGCCAAGAGCAACTGCAGTAGGACACATACATAAAGAAAAACTTACAAACACATGAAGGAAGGCAATGGAACATTTCCATTCCAGTTCTTTCTCCAGAAAAATTGATAGAAAGAAACGTCTATAACTTTGATTCATTCTTTTGGTGCATGAATTATGTGAGGGTCCATCTTACACACACACTGGTTTCCATTGCTACTACCAAATATTTTCCTCGGCATTCAGAAATAAACCTTTTAAACAAAACAAATAGCAGCCATTCATTCTCTTCTCAACATATAATGTTACAGAAGTCATAAAGCATCTGCTAAAAGTAAGCATTAAGGGCGCATTACAATGATGTTAGACTGACATGAGAAAAGCCACAAAAGAGAGACTAGGACCAAACAACAACATTAATATTCATTAACTATCATAATTAAATATTAAATGCTTTTAATTTACAACAGTTGCATTGCTTAATGACTGTAGCAGTTCTCTCTTTCAAACATTAAAGCAATTACACTATTTTAGTTAAGGTAATGGACCCACTATTATCAAATCAGAAAAATTAATGACAACTATTTTATTACAAAGTCTTTGGCCCTGGCAAGTCAATTTTATACTGAATAAATATCTGTAACTAGGAACTTAAATACTGTTGACTATGTACTCAAACCAGCCATCTGCTAGCAATCAATCTAATTGAGTTTGCATAGCAGTGTGGGCAAGCAAATAATGGCAAAAGGGATATTAAACTAATATTTATTAGACTATGGCTACAATTCTGTCCTTGATTACAAACTTAGTGCTTGTAAATGGACCTTTCCGATTGTTTACCCACTAGCAATGTGCTCATTGTTAGAGCCTAAACAATCAGAAACATCCATTTACAAGCACTAACTCTGTAATCAAGGCAGAATGACAAAACAATTTATATATGCTGGAACTGGACTCCTTGAAAAGCTGTTTTTTTTTACTCACCATAAAAGTTCATACACAATGAACCTTTACCGTACTTTTCTAAGTTGATGTGACAGCTGTTCAGTTTATGGAAACATCCAGGGGTGAAATCCAGCAAGGTTCTGACAGGTTCTGGAGAACCGGTAGTGGAAATTTTGAGTTCGGAGATCCATCAAATACCACCTCTGGCTGGCCCCAGAGTGGGGTGGGAATAGGGATTTTGCAGTATCCTTCCTCTGCCACATCCACCAAGCTACACCACGACCATCAAGCCACGCCCACAGAACCGGTAATAAAAAAATTTGGATTTCACCACTGGGAAACATCAGATACATTTTATCATGTGAGGAGAATGCAGACATAGTAAACTCAATGAGAAAAAATTAAAGATCAGAATATGGAAAGAGAAGCTGTGCATTGTTAAGAAGAAAGAAAAATAGTGTTTGATAAATAAAGAGAGCCTGAAACTAATGTAACTTTTTACTAATGTAAAAAGAATGGATAATGGTTGGAAAACTTAGCCTGGCAAATAGAAATGTGTTGAAAATAGAGCAAAGGTGGTAAGTTAAGCAGCTGAACTAAGAACTAACGAAGATTCTGTGAAATCCAGAAGCAAATATTCTATAGATATGCAAGAATAATATACAGTAGTGGCCAAAATTGTGGAAACCTTTTGGGAAAATGTATTTTTGAGGTTTGATGGCTAATAAAGCCACTTTTTTTTTTTTTGGAATAGTACCATAAAATTATATATCAATGGAAAGATAATTTAATCAAGAATGTAATTTTTTGATGCTTTTTGAGAGGTAAAAGTGGCTTTTTTCATGGAATTCTAGATTTTAGGCCAAATTCCTGCAGTCTGTGCTGAACAGTCCTTGCACTTAACTTCACATTGCATTGCACCATTTCATTTTGTATATACCCAAATGATTTTTTTCTGTCACGTACAAACAGTCTCTTAATTTTTCTATCATCACTTGCTGTTGTGCAGCTTTTTTCTGCCTTTACCACTGTGGTTTTGTAGTGACTGAGTCTCCTATGCCTCTTCAAAAACTTAGAAATGCCACCTTTGGTTAAGTTTCCACCATTTTTTCTTCTAATTTCTTTATAACTGTAGCCTTGTTCACTTAATAATATTATTTTATATCGCTTTCTGGGTGACCAGTCAACTCTTTGCACCATTACTTTAATTTTATTACGTTTTACAAGCTCACTAAATGAAAGAACACAAAAAAAACCCAACCAACTTGATAGCAATCATCACATAACACACTGACAGGTGTCCTCCTCTCAGCTTCAATACATGACATCAATAACTGAATCCTACTGTGATCTGATTGGCTCATTGGCAAAACAAGATGACACCTGATTGGCTCTCTAAACACTGATGCTCATTGGCTACAATCAGATGAAGGAAAGCTACCTGATATCAACCTAAGCAAGCTGTGCTTCCTTTTTTTGGTTATTTGGCTATAATGTTTCATAAAATACAGATAATTGAACAAACTTTGTTGCATTACATTCTTGATTAAATTATCTTTCCATTGATATATAATTTTATAGTACTACTACAAAAAAAGGTGGTGTTATTAGCCATCAAATCTCAAAAATACACTTTCCCCAAAAGGTTTCCACAACTTTGGCCACTACTGTAAAGTATGCAAAAAGTAGCTTTTTATGAATTGATTTGCAATAGCTATCCAGATCTTTGTTTATGCTGATAAAACTGAGATTATATATGTAATTTTCAGAATAATATTAACAGCCAGGAAGCTTAACTCTATTTCCAAGATAAATTTACTTTATTTATGACTAGGATATGAATATTTCACATTTCAATCAAATGTAATGATGTTATGTACTACTGCATATAATATGTAATGATAGATATACATGGCAGCCAGGTTTTCAGTTGATATATACAGTAAAATCATCTTCATGTTAAAGCCTGTTTGCTTACAAGACGCCCTTCTAAGCAATGAGCCTCAGCCAGCTTTGTTAGCGAGTGGCTTGACCACTGACCTACTTCACTGTGGGCTCAACTGAATCTCTCCCACTTTTTCCAATGATGGAGGTTTTTTTTATATACTGCCATACTGTCTTCCCAAAGTAAACAAGCAAATAACATTCAGCCATGTCAATAAACGTAAAAATTGTGTATGTGTGCTGATGTGGCTTTATGCAAGGCTGATAGCAGATGTGCAGAGACCAACAGCAGCCCCGAGGTCAAGGGGCACAGATAGTACAATTAACACAGCTTTAAAGCATGCCATAATTCCATATTGATCTACTGTGTCCATTTGCTGTCAGTTCTGCACCTGCTACCAGGATCGGAAATAAAGTACAAACATTTGTATCAGTATTTTAGTACTGTAGCAATGCACTTAGGGAAGAATGCAAGAAAAACAGACTACCTATAGAACAAAATGGATACCTATATAACTTTATCGAAAAGTATCTGACACTCAACCCACTAAAGCAAAACATTTCAGAAACAAACGCAGATTATTACAAGTACATGGCATCACTGTAGCTGCAAACCAACTACAGGTGATCTTTACTGATAACTACAGCTGAGCCCAAAATTTCTATTGCTAAGCAAGGCATTTATTAAGTAAGTTTTGCCCCATTTTATGACTTTTCTTGACAGAATTGTTAAGTGAATCACTGCAGTTGTTAAGTTAGTAACACAGTTTTTAAGTGAATCTGGCTTCCCCGTTGACTTTGCTTGTCAGAAGGTTTAAAAATGGACTCACATGACCACAGGACACTACAACCGTCATAAACATGAATCAGTCGCCAAGCATTTGAATTTTAATCACATGACCATCGGGATGCTGCAATAGTCATGTGAAAAACGGTGCCAATCAGTGTCATTGTAACTTTGAACATTAAACTGTTGTAAATCTAGAACTATCTGTAAATCATCTTAAGTAAAACAAAAGACTCAGTAGCCTAAGAAGAAAAAACAGGAATCAACTGCAATGTACAATATAAGGATTGTAACAGCACTTTGTAGAACATACAAGAAGAAGAACACATACAATACCAATTCTCAATCAGAAGACATAATGAAAATTTCTTAATCTCACAACACATGGACAGACTCAACCATTGTTTCAATTGGGAAACCTAGCCCAAGCTAACTCCAAAACCATTAGGGAATTTTTGGAAGGTTGGCATTCAGACAAATCAACCAATAATAGTCACATAGAGATAAACCAATTTTACAGACCATTTAAGAGAGGCAAAAAAAAAAAAAGCTAAGAAAGAAAGAAAAAGACCAGAATGAGTCCTTTCAAGAAGGCTATCTCGAAGTCCATCTTCACCTTAATTTGACTGTTATTTATTTCTATCAAGTTATCAACTCCTGGATCTGCAGATAAGCAATGCCTATAAGAAACTTTTACAATAATCTCTAGTAAATATGCTGATTATCTCCCCATAACCTTTCAGATAAAAGGAAAAACGAACATTGGCTTACCTGAATGTTCCTTTTCGAAGTGCTGCGACTGCATTCCATCGGCTGGGTAGATGTTCTAGTTGCTGCATGGGAACTGAGTGTAGCTCTATGATTTTTTCATTTGGATCTATGTTCCTCCCTTCTTGGTAACTCCCTCTCTGTAGCTCCTCCTCCAGTCTGTTCGCGAAGTTGCGAGTAAACAGTTGAATCTGGAACTAGAAAACTTCCAACCAATTTTAAATATTACGGTAACAAACGCAGTCTCAAAAAAAAAAGAAAGGGAGGGTATGGAATGCAGTCGCAGCACTTCGAAAAGGAACATTCAGGTAAGCCAATGTTCGTTTTCCAAAGTGCTGCTCCTGCATTCCATCGGCTGGGACATACCCAAGCTCCAGTAATAATGGGTGGGAGACTGCCTTCAAAACTTTTGTCAGGCCAACACAACTTGTTGTAGCACCCTTCTTCCAAAGGATGCCTCCGCGGAGGCGTAGGTATCAATTTTGTAATGTCTAATGAACGGCGTCGCCGACGACCAGGTAGCTGCACGGCAAATCTCATAGAGAGAAGACTGGGTCGCCCATGCTGCCGAAGTTGCTGCGCTCCTAGTAGAGTGAGCGGATATACGTCCCGGAATTGGGCGAGAATGACGCTCATAGGCAGTAGAGATACATGCCCTGACCCAACGTCCTATAGTCACTGAAGAGACCTTCTGGCCCAAGGTGCGAGGGTGAAAAGAGACAAACAATGCTTCAGATTTCCTAAATGCAGAAGTACGTTTTATATACCTACGCAATGCCCTTCGTACGTCGAGAGTATGCCATTCTCTTTCCCTAGGATGGCGAGGGGAAGGGCAAAAGTCAGGTAGAATCAACTCCTGCGCTCTGTGAAAGGCAGAGTTAATCTTTGGTAGAAAAGTTGGGTCAAGTCGTAGGATAACCCTGTCCGGGTAAAAAATGCAAAGGTCTTTGCGGATAGACAAAGCAGCTATCTCTGAGATACGCCTGGCGGACGTCACGGCAATCAGAAAGGCAATTTTAAACGATAGAAATTTAAGACTCGTGGAAGCTATCGGTTCAAAAGGATCTTCCGTAAGAGATTGCAATACAAAGGGTAAATCCCACGACGGGAAACGATGAACAGTCGGAGGAGATAAGTTGGAAGCACCATGTAAAAACTCCTGGATCCTAGGATTCTGCGCGAGAGTGCGATACGGTTCGCATTTAAGCACAGTCGAAATCGCTGCCACCTGGCGACGTAGAGTAGCTGGTGCTAAACCTTTTGTCAAGCCGGCTTGCAGAAACCCCAGTACATCCGGAATACTCGCTGATGTAGGGTCCACATGTCGCAAAATACACCAGGAAGCGAAAGCCTTCCAGGACGCTTGATAGATTCTGGTGGTTGAAGGACGTCTCGAGGATTGAATAGTGTGTATAACCTCGTCTGGTAGACCATCTCTCTTTAACTGGATCCGCTCAAGCGCCAAACGGTCAACCTGAGCCATACAGGATCTGGATGCTCTATGACTCCCTGGCAGAGAGCGATCCTGGATGGAGGGATGTTCCAATGCGGAGCGATTGAGAGGCTCCGAAGGTCGGAGTACCAGGGTCTCCTGGGCCAGTCTGGAGCCACAAGAAGAAGCTCTGCCCTTTCCTTGATCAGCTTCCGAATTACTCGTGGTATTAGAGACAGTGGCGGGAAGGCGTACAGAAGGCCTGTTGGCCAAGGACAACGAAGGGCGTCGCAAGCTTCCGCCCCTATTTCTGGATATCGAGAAACGAACCTTGGCAGTTGAGCATTCCTCCTTGTTGCGAAGAGATCTACCTGTGGACAACCGAACCTCTTGACAATGTCCTGGAAAATCTGCGGGTGGAGCTGCCACTCTGCGGGATCCAGCGTCTGTCTGCTGAGCCAGTCTGCTGTTGTATTTTCCTGACCAGAGATATGATCCGCTTGAAGAGAAAGGACATGATGTTCCGCCCAGGTCAGGATTCTTTCTGTTTCTGCCATCAGGAGCCGGGATTTGGTGCCCCCTTCCCGGTTGATGTGCGCTTTGGTGGTAACATTGTCGGTCAGGACCAACACGTGCTGATTCCTCAGAATAGGTTGGAAAGACCTGAGTGCAAGGCGAACTGCCCTCAGCTCCAGCAGATTGATGCTGAACCCCTGCTCCCTCGGAGACCAAAGACCCTGAGACACTTGCCTGTCCAGGTGGGCACCCCAGCCCTGTAAGCTGGCATCCGTCGTTAGTATGCGCCGTTCCGGCTCGAAGAAGAAGCAACCCTTCAGTATTGCAGGGGACATCCACCATTTTAGGGACAGACGAACATGGGGCGGTACTACAATCAAGAGAGGAGAAGATGCTTGGCCTTTCCTCTGAAAGGGCAGGAGGAGCCATTGGAGAGGACGGGAATGTCTGCGAGCCCAAGGTACGATGGTCAGGCAGGAAATCATCTTCCCCAACAACTGTGACAAAAGGAGAACCGGGGACTTCCTCTGGGATCTGACAAGTTTGACCATGCCCACCAGACTCTGAATTCTGTCCGGAGAAAGGAAGACCTGTCCCCTCACTGAGTCGATGACTGCACCCAAGTGTAGAATTTGGGTGGACGGGACAAGCTGACTTTTCGGGTAGTTGATGGAGAACCCGTGAGCTTGAAAGATCTGTAATACAGCTGCAATGTCCGCTGTTGCCTGATGGACAGAAGTTGACAGGATCAAAATGTCGTCCAAATAGCAAAGGATCCGGACAGAGAGAAGACGCAGTTGAGCTGAAACCACCGCTACCAGCTTCGTGAATGTTCTGGGGGCCGATGAGAGCCCGAAGGGCATCGCACAATACTGGTAGTGCCTGCTGCCATACTCGAAGCGGAGATATTTGCGGTGAGACGGGTGTATGGGTATGTGGAGGTAGGCCTCCCTGAGGTCTACAGACTGCATCAGATCCCCTTCTCTGATGGAGGCCAAGATGGACCGTAGGGATTGCATCTTGAATCTTCTGTAAGAAATAAACAGATTGAGATGCTTCAAATTCAGGATGCCGCGCCAGCCGCCCGAGGACTTGGGCACTAAAAATATTGAGGAGTAGACTCCTGTCCTCTCTTGACCCGTCGGAACTGGCTCTATGGCACTGATCGACAATAGATGACGAATTTCTGCCTCCATCAATGCCTGCATTTCCGGAAGGGGAGAAACAGGACAGCTGACAAATCGATCCGGGGGAAGGGACTGAAACTCCAGAGAAAGACCGCATTTCACTGTTCTCAATATCCAAGGTTCGCTTGTTGACCTCACCCATTGAGCATGGAACCGCTGGAGTCTGCCTCCAATGGGCGAGTCGGTGGCTGAGTCATTTGCCCCTACGTGTTGCCCTGAAGCCGGAGCCTCGAAAGTAACGTTTCGGAGGAGCAGCGGTCCGGCCTCTGTCTCGAAAGGGCTGCCTGTCGGCAGGGCGAGTTGAGCCCTGAAAATTGGTTCTCTGGGTGTAATAATTTCCAGCATTGTAAGAATAGCGGAAGGACTGCCGCTGGGAGTACGGCGAGAAACGTCGGTCCTGGCGGCGAAAGGAAGATGGAAGAATCTTCTTTTTATCCTTATCCTCTATTAAGAGGGGTTCAAGCGAAGGACCAAACAAAAGGGGGGACTTGTAAGAGGAGCTAGCAAGCTTCCATTTTGTTCTGGCATCGGCCCTCCAATTTCGGAGCCAGAACATCCTACGTGATGTCACAGATGAAGATAGTGCACGGGAAGCAAATTTTGCTGCGTTTAGGGACGCGTCTGCTGAATACTCCGCAGCTACAATTAATTTGTTGATGTCATGGTTTAAGCGAATGTCATCCGCTGGAAGTCTTTCTTGCATTTCTCTGAGCCACAACAAGGAAGCCCTGGTGAAAAATGAGGTCGCTGTTGCTGCCCGCACCGCCCAGGCAGAGGCCTGGTGAGTCTTCCTGAACGCAAGTTCGGATTTCCTGTCTTCAGCCCGAAGCCCATCTACAATGTCCCCAGTAATCAAGGCAGAGGATGATAACGCTGCTACCGGGGGGTCAACAGAAGGTAGAGCCAGCAGAGATTCTAGTTCTGGGCTAGCACAATATAATTTTTTATCTAAAGAACTTGGTGCAGTCAGGGATCCTGGTTGGGACCAACCACCTTGCACAACTTCAGAGAATAGAGGCGGACAAGGGATAAAATCTTTGTCAGGATTGGAGACCTGGAACAAGTGGTCGTGAGGAGCTGGCACTTGATGAGGTCCATCAGTAGAAGAAGGAGAGAGACCAAATTTAGTTACAAGTTTTGCTTTATGAAGCAACGATTTGAAGAGGGCCGGGCGAAACAAACCAGAGAAAGCAGGTTGATCTGGCATAAGCCCCTCGTCCTCAGAGAGTTCCATATCTTCAGGGAAATCTTCATAGATGTCAGAATCATCACTAGCATCATCTCCTTCATGGATTGCTGTGTAAGATTTGGTAGGAGCCCCGCTAGGACCCGGCTGAGGTTGAGAGGAATCAAGGTTCAAACCACCTCCTTGATGAAGACTTGCTGCCAAGACTTTGGCCAGTGCGTCAGAAAGCACCGAATGGATGTTCACCTGTGGATTAGTAGGTGGAGCCTGAGAGCCTTGAAGTGGAGACACAACTTGTGTCCCAGCAGATGAAGCTGGGTTCTGGTTCGGTTGTGTAGAAGTAGTCTGAGTCAAGGACTCTGAAGCAGGCTGATCTGATGGTGGATCATTACGGGAAGCTGGTGGGAGGTGATGAGGCATAGGCCCAAAAACATGTTGTGCAGGTGACTTATTGGAAGAAGCCTGAAGAAAAGCAGACTTGCGCGCTTTGTCAAATTGGCGCTCCAGGGCCTTATGGCGGCGCATAGCGCATCTGTCAACAGTCGCAATTGCCCTGGTTCGAGGCCGGACTATTTTAGGGGCCTTGCTTTTGGCCTTTGCCTTGCCAGATTTTCTAGGCTGTTGATCAGCAGGGGTATCAGATAGTTCAGGCTCAAGGTCTGAGGAAATTGGAGAATCAGCCATTGTACAGAATATGCTCAAATCAAAAATTGATTGATTAGAAGCTTTTTTTTTTTTTTTTTTTTTTTTTTTTTTTTTTTTTAAAATAGAGATGAGACCCAATGCCAACAATCACAATTGGGAGCAATTAATTAAAGGCTCCAATCAAAAGCTGAATTAATAAGGCCAAAAAGTTGATGTCTGAAAAAATTGATTAGGGCAAATACGTTATTGGTAAGGGCTAGGCTCAGCCGAGCCAGCAAACGCCCTGTAAAAAACCAGCAGGTTAGGTGCCTTAGAACATTGATTGCTTTAAATTGGCTAGGCTCCTCCGAGCCAGAAAGCGCCTCTATTTAAGCGGTGGTGGTAAAGGGCAGTTTGCTTAAATAATTATATGAGGCTCCTGAAATACAAACGGCTACAAAATGGCGCCCGTTATTCAACTGCAGCCGAAAATGGCCGTCGGGACAATGAAAAAATGCTTCAAAATGGCGCCCGAGCCTGACAGGCAAGAAACAACTGCCGCCTCGCTTAATAGCTCCAAAATGGCCGCCGCAGCCAAAAACGGCGCGAAACACCTCCGGCCCAGAGAATTCAGCCCCCAGCAAGATAGCACTCACAGTACTGGAGTCGGAGAAAGCGCACGATCCACAGCGCTACCACCAGCCGCTATACATCAGAGCTTGCCAGAGGCATCGGCAGAGGCTCCGGAGCCGCCAGAGAAAATTCCGCTGCTGACGCTGAGGCGGCCGCGGTCACAACCAGCTCACCGGTAAGCCAGCGGATCCGCCTGCGGCGAAATGAGAGCTAGGAGCGAATTTCAAAGTCAAGCTGTCAAAAACAAACAAAAACAATGGCCTGGGAAGCTGCCTGGAGCCCCAGGCGCTTCAGCCTTCCCTAACAGCTAGGGCAACGAAGCAGCAGCCAGCAGAAAACAAAAAAGGGCACTAATAAAACCAACAACTAACTAACGCACCACAAACGACAAAAATAACAAATCTCTAAGCTAAACTAAACAATTAATAAGTAATAGGTCAGAGCTAGGCAAAAAACACTCCAGTTCCCTCAGCAACTGAGTGAACAGACTGGAGGAGGAGCTACAGAGAGGGAGTTACCAAGAAGGGAGGAACATAGATCCAAATGAAAAAATCATAGAGCTACACTCAGTTCCCATGCAGCAACTAGAACATCTACCCAGCCGATGGAATGCAGGAGCAGCACTTTGGAAAATGACTCTGTATTAAAACATTAGAATTCTTGCCTTTCTAGTTTTGCTACAATCAGCCTGCTTTTATGAACCTATATCTGTTAATATAAACCAATAAAAGTTTTATGCTTCCTTTGATCAGATTTGACAAATGGGTAGTTTCCAGTGTAATCCAACAACTGGACTTAAACTGGAGGCCAAGAAACACCAACAGCAGGCCTTGGGCTCCAATTTAAGACCAGTTGTGGGATTACACAGAGACTGATTTCAAGATACCTCTTTTAAGTTACAACTGAACTCTGATGCTACGTGACTTAAGCTTTATCCCAGATTATTTATCAACTTCTGAACATACAATTGCACACCCAGATGGCCATATCTTAAAAGCTTCTTTAAAATCAGTTCTTCTAACTCTGGAATGCACTTTTATTTTAGGTCAAGGAGTAATAGGACACAAAATAAATGTTTTTATTTCATTAAAATCTAAGAAAAAATTAATACAGCAACTCCCCATTTAGTGACTACCTTGATTAGCAAATATGATCATAATCAACAGTAGTTTTTAAAAAATTGACTGGTAAATGAGTAAAATTTCTGCCCCTGACAATAATGTCAGAGTGAGAATAATGCCGGTGTAGCTACACAAGAGAAGATGTACATGAGATGGCACCAACCAGCAAACTTTGTAGCATCTCTCTCTCTCTGCCTCTCCTTCTGAATGGATTAAATAACTAAATTAAGAGACATTAATGTCCAGTCATTTAGTTAATAATTTTGCTTCTGTCATATTTAAAAGGTCATTTTATAATCAAAAGGTCATTGGAATATCTTAAGGCTTCAATGAATCACATATGGTCTTAGGACTTCATGTTCTGTACTTATTTGCCAATGTTTTTGAGATTTTTGCTTAACAAGCAAGAACTGATACAACACACTGACAATGAAATGGTGATTCAGACTAGGATCAAAGCATCAAACCTACCACACAAATAAACTAATTTCAGGTTTTCAAATGTTCAGGCTTTTATTCTACTGTTGGAATTTTTACAGGAAGTCATATAATGTTATTAACAATGGAATATATTATTTTGTAAATTAACAGGTTTGCCTGGCATGAAGACTGTTTTTCTTCAAGTTTCACATTTCACCCGTTAAACCCGGGTTTGACATTTTAGAATACAGTCAACAGAAATGAGTACTTTCACTCTTCAAAACAGGTTGCTGCTGATACTGACACAAAAGCCATTTATCTGGCACAATACTGGAGGATTTTAGCTTTTTTTTCAGGCAGCTGCTGCAGCATCTGAAAAACAGGTTGCTGCCAAAAAATAAATAAAAAGAAATGCCTCTAATCTAAAACAACAATAGAATGACAAAACTGCTATAGCTGGCACATCCTAGCACTGAGAGCGCAAAGCATTCTTTACACCGATGAAAAGCACAAATTTTACAGTTCAGTATACTAGAACTAGGAATTCAGACACTGTACAATTGGAACAAGATCAACCTGCCAATCAGTGGTGGGATTCAAATAATTTAACAACCGGTTCTCTGCCCTAATGACCGGCTGGGTGGGTGTGGCCATGGTGGGCATGTCCAGCGGGTGTGACAGTCACCCACCTGGGAGCAAAAACAGGCCACAGGGGAACATACCACCTGAGCCATGTTTTGGGCCTAGTAGGCCTCCCTGAAGCCTCCTGAGAGAGAAAACGGGCCACAGGGGGCACACCGCACCCCCCCCCCGTGCCCCACTTTGGGCCTAGGAAGCCTCCCTGCATTTACCTGGGAGCTAAAATGGGGCATGTAGTGACTCCTGGAAGGGGCGGGGTGGGAAGGGGCGGAGCCAGTCAGCAATTTAAATACCGGTTCACCCAAAATGGCCCAAACTGGCTGAATCCTACCACTGCTGCCAATTCAAATAATTAAAATTATGGATTAATATGTAACCCCTCCATCAGAAAGAAAACCACAACCCCCAATTTTTCACTAGTCTTCAACAACTTCTTATAAGATTTAAAGTTTCAAAACAAACAGTACTTCCTTCAGATGTACATCATGGTAATAGCTAATGCAGCACTCACTTCATTAATTGTAGTACAGTATTCTTTTAGAATTAAATACCACTATTAGGGTTACTAACAGGCTATAACATATTATCTATGTAAGCAGATTTAAAACACATGCTTTATTTTCCACTGATTAAGGGGGTAGAAATAAAAATATATCACCCCATTGTTCTTCATTTGAACTACGATATAAGTAGTTCCCGATTTATAACAGTTCATTTAGTGATTGTTCAAAGTTACAACGGCACCAAAAAAAGTGACTATTTTTCATACTTATGACCACTGCAGCATCCCCACGTTCATCTGATCAAAAGTCAGATGCTTGGCAATGGATATGTATTTATGATGGTTGTACTGTCCCAGGGTCATGTCATCCCTTTTGCAACCTTCTGACGAGCAAAATCAATGGGAAAGCCAGATTCATTTAACAACCATGTTACTAATTTGACAGCTGCAGTGATTCACTTAACAACCATGGCAAGAAAGGTCATAAAATGGGGGCAACATTCACTTAACAAGGATCTCATTAGCAACAGAAATGTTGGACTTAATTGTGGCCAAGCACTACCTATATAATATTTGAAGGCTACAAGTTTTTCCTTCAATTTTTCTGCTGATAAAAATAAAGCTACCCTACTATATTTAATGTCTTTTTATTCCTTTCCTCTCACTTGCACACACAGTATGTTTACCAAAAAAAAAAAAAAAAAACCCCTCACCAGCAAGAGGAAACAAGATTTATATATGTGTGTGTTCATTTATAAATTTATAAATCATATTTATAGGCCATATAATTCTTTAACTACTTTAGGTAGCATATAAGTTTAAAAAAACATCCAGTGCAACGAAAACACTATGAAGGCAATATCTCAGGGACTAATACATTCAATTCATTGAAAAAATTCTTGGTCAGGCACATGCTTCCTAACTCAGGACCTGGGAAAGGGGTCAAGTTTTCAAGGAGACAAATGTCAGGACCACTGGGGGATACTATTCAACAGTGCAATGCTCTCTACATGGGGCTACCCTTGGGGTGCACCCGGAGGCTCCAGTTGGTCCAGAATGCGGCCGCGCGGGGGATTATGGGAGCGACGGGGCACTCCCATGTGACACCTCTCCTGCGCGAGCTGCATTGGCTTCCTGTGGTCTTCCGGGTGCGCTTCAAGGTGTTGGTGACCACCTTTAAAGCATTATATGGCTTAGGGCCGGGATATTTACAAGACCACCTTCTGCCTCCAATAGCCTCCCACCGGCCAGTTCGCTCGCACAGAGTCACAATGTCGGCTGGCGACGCCCAGGGGGAGAGCCTTTTCTGTGGCGGCACCTGCCCTCTGGAACAAGCTACCCCCAGAGATACGCACGATACCAGACCTTTGGACTTTTCATCTGGCCCTGAAAACACATCTATTTCATCTAGCTGGGCTGGCTTGATCCCATTTTTGCGGTTTTAATTTGAAATTGGTTTTAACTGGGTTGTTTTAAATTGATGGCCAAAATCATTTAATGTCTTTTAAACTGTTTTAAATTTTATATGTTGTGTTTTACCGTGGCTGTTCACCGCCCTGAGTCCTGTTGGAGAAGGACGGTATATAAATTAAATAAATAAATAAAATAAAACAGTGGAGATGCCACAACAGAGAAGATTAGTTCCCTAGATCCCATCAGATGACCCTGATTTAAAGATAGGACTTGGAACACTCTCATTCTATCAGATCTTGCACGACAGGAACAAAGAATGGGAGTAAGAGGGTCTATCAGATAGCTTAGAGTTCACTAACTGGATAGCCACTTTACTTTGATAAATTCTTCTATCAAAGTAAACAAAAACTATTTAATATACATGGGTAGGGGGACCTCAGATGCTAAGCATGGGTATAAAATTGCCATAAACATATCTATTTAATGCAACACAGTCTAATTATTCAGTTCAAATCCTTGAAAAGTAATATTGTATTAATAATGTAATTCATACATTATTAATACAATGGATATATAAGCAGACTCTTGTTACATATAATAATTGATAAACAGATCTTCATATCAAACAATGTGTATGCAATTTCGCATACCGTTTTGCACTAAAAAAAATTCCTTTCATACTTACACTCAACAACAGTTGTACATAGTTCTCTGGAGTTTACTCTGATGGGAACATATGGTAACTAAAAATGCAATCCTATACAAGACTATGCAGAACAAATTCCTAATAATGTTTATAGATTTGCCGCTAGGAATCACACAGTATGTTGCTGAAAAGAACTCTCTGTATTATGATAGTATTCATTATACATTACGGCTTAGTCCACATCACATTATATTAGCTTTCACCAAACCAATGGCACCATAGTGGTAAAAATCTCTGGTTGCACATTTTAATGATGATGGCAATTTAATTAGTCAGTGATGTGCGGCATTACTCTTGTAGGCAAACCTGATCTTGGTTTTCACTTGAAACCAATATTGAAAATATGAGCTGTAGCAGAGAGCTTGTCTAACCTTGTTTTTATTATTTATTTATTTATTTATTAAATGATTTTTCTGTATTTAGCCACTTGGGCCTAGAGGTTAAGGCCCTAGGCTAAAATCAAGGAAACTGTGAGTTCTAGTTCTGTCTGGACATGGATTAGGTGATCTTGGGCCAGTCATTCTCTCTCAGCCCAACCCACATCAAGAGTTGCTGTTATGAGTAAAATAGTATAATACAGGTCTGTCAAACTGGCAGCCCATGGGCTAGATACATACATGCAGGCCACACCCACCCTGCCTCCAGAAAGGCAAAAAAGTTGCAACACGTCACGGTCCGACCCGTGGCATAATCGAGTTTGACACCCATGGTCTAATACAGTGTTTCCCAAACTTGACCCTTTGAAGATGTACGGACTTCAACTCCCAGCATTCTTCAACCAGCCATACTGTCTGGGGAATTCTGGGAGTTGAAGTCCATGCACCTTAAAATAGCCAAGTTTGGGAAACACTGGTCTAATAGGACTATTAGATATGTTCACTGCCTTGAGTTATTTATAAAATTAATAAAACCAGATAAAATATACATAATAAATCTTTTGTTTTTTAAATTCAATTATTTGTTCAATTTATAACCTGTCTTAATCTTTCAAACAATTCTAGGTGATGTATAACATACAAAAACAATAAAAATTAGTAATAATGCTGTTTTCAGCAAAACAATTGCGAATTATGGTCACATGGTTACAGGATGCTGCAAACAACTGTAAATGTGGCCCAGCTGCCAAGTGACCATGGGAGGGGGCATCGAAATTTAAGAACTAAGTCAAAAGTGCTTTTGGGGGAATTGGTCATATCTTTGAATGGCTGGTAAGTGACCAGTCATATGTCAAGGACTACTTGTAAAAGTTGGTACTGTTTGAAAAATTATCTTCTATAACATCACATTTAAAGTAAAACCTCAAGCATACATCTTAATGATGAAAACTGACCTTAAAATTTTTCTTATTTCAAGGCATATATATAATCACAATTAAAAACCAAAGAAAAACCTGCCCACAAACTCATTCAACCTCCATCTAGTTTGTAAACACTGCTTCCCAACCAAAAATTGTCAAGATAGATGTTTACCCATACTTTTCCCCATGTTATTCAAAGTACATTATCTGTTATTGATGTCATAAATCAATTTTCCTTAATTAAATCCAAGGACAATGTTTATTAGAAGTAAACTAGATTGATTAAGACTAACCTAATCAAAGTCAAGCCTGAGTAAGACTAACCTAATCAAAGTTAATAGTAACAAATTCAAATTATGTTTGTAGAAGCATATTATAAAAGTGACTACATATTTTTATTTTCTTTCCTAAAAGAAATAGATTAATGTGCCCTTCAGTTCAAAGCGCCTACCTCCCCTGGATACCTTTCCAAAAGTCTGTTTCTGATTCCAAACTTTACATATTTGCTGAGAACATTGCCAAGAAAAGAATTCAAGGAATGTCTTTATATGTAAACTACATAAGAGACAACTGGTGAACAAACCACTGATATCTTTTTTAAAAAAGAGAAAGAAGATAAATTGGCATTTCTAGCAAAGAGCTTTCCTCTGGAGTGCAGTAAGCACATACTCAGGATTTTTCAGAGATGGTCTTTAACATCCTATTATTAGCAGAAAATATTTCGTCTATCCCTTCACCAAATTCACAGCTGTACAATAAATAAGACTAGGCAAAATATTTTCAGAGTTCATCCACAGTGTAACATATCTAATTTACTCTGGTCCTCATTATTCTTACATGCTGATACCATACAATGATTCAGCCAAATATTAGCTATCCAGATCTTTCTTGAAAATAATTTGGGAAATTAGTAATATTTTTACTTAACATCCCCCCCTCCAATCTCTTACCCTAATTTAAGTAGAACAACAATGCAACTCAATTCATCAGCAATTTGAAATCATAGCTATGATATCCAGAGAGTGATTAAACAGCTAACAAGAACAAATGTTAAGATGGTTAACAATAAAGCAGTCACTATGTTTCTCAACTGCTTATCTGTAGTGTAGATACTATAAACATTATGCAAACTGAAGAACACTTTCCAAGTGACCTTGAAGCTGTCCATCAGTAGTTCATATCTAAAAAGCAAAGCAAGTAAGCATACTAATCTCCTGATCATAGAAGCCTCATTATAGAAAGGCGTATGATACATATATCACACTAATTATTTTAACTTTGAACTCATACATTAATTAGCATACATATGTTTTATGCAAACATGTGTCATTCTTGTTTTGGTGATACCTTCCCTCAATACAATAATTTGACTATCACAAGGCAAAAGCCATTAATTTCTTCTAAGTTCTGTGCCAGTTGGAAATCAAGACTAGTCTTTAAGAAAATTAGGTTATATTTTTAAAAAATGGAACTATGCACATTGCATAGACATTGCATAGATAAAATGAACAGTACTTTGGCAGCATTTCCACATCAAAACATCAAGAATTGTTCTCAAAACTTGAAACAAGATAGAGGACTCAACTACACATATTGGGTTTGATTTTTTTTTGTCTACATATATTGCCCATCCTAGTCATTAATGTTCCCAAACTGTTGCAACACTTAAAAGGGTCCAAATGCACGTGAAGAGTGTATTCATGTGCATTTGGACACAAGGACAGTTCTGCACATGACAGTAAAAGACACTCATAGATTAAAGTAAAATCAGATCTTCTCACTTAGTTTTAAAAAATTGAGGAGAACAAGGGAAAAGATATATAGATTGTTTCCACTCCAGAGTTTCAAAACTACTTCAGGCAATGAACAACTTTCGTGTCCATTTGTGCAGCTTTATATTCTTGGTCCCTCGTAGACCATCTCTGTTATCAATTTCTTGCTATTCAGTAGGACAGAATAGCTTCTAGTATATTTTAATTGTCCTATCTCTTTCTTCTCCTATTATCTACTCACTACCTAAAAAGAAGGATCAAGGTTTTTCTTGAGACTGAAAGAGAAAAGCAGCCTTGCAACATGCAACTGCTTTGGTTTGTATTTGTCCTATTACAATTCCCTTTTTTCAAGCTCTTAAAACATCGAACTTCCTGCTTGTGTCATCCTAGCCTCATACATTGATGATGTAAATAAATAAATAAACTGCTACATGGGTTTGACCTGGTGGATAGAATACAAGTAGAGTCATTCTATAAGGGAAATGGACGACCTCTAAACATGAGAAAGAAATGGGGGCAAAACTCACTTAAGGAATGTTTCATTTAGCAACAGAAGTTTTGGGCTCCATTGTACTTGTAAGTCGAGGACTACTTGTATTAGTGTTCTTTGTCTTGTTCTTCTCCTGTTTGCTGTACTTCCCTACTGATACTTCGTCACTGAAGCTTGCCTCTCTCCCCACCCACAATCACAGATCTTACACTTCCCTGCTTCTCTTCTCTAAACTTGTCTGTAACTCAATATGTGTTGGAGATTGCCATTAAGACTCCTACAGCATCAGCTCCAACTAGATGCTCTCCTTGAGAATACCTACACTTGACCTGGGTGTGGCAATGATCAGATATGTTACCAGGACCAATGCTCTCCAGCTAGTGCCGAGAGAAGGGAACAGGCAATAAGGAGAGAGGGGAAAGAAAAAAGGAAGAGAAATGCAGGGCCCAAAGAATTTCCTTCACCTTTCCTGTACCTCTAATAGCAACAGTGGCTAACCATTATCCTAAGTCAGCACATCGAATCTTCTCATTCCTAAATTGTGATATTTTTAAAAATGCAAGCACTGTAGGGGCATACTGATAGGGGTGTGTCAATGAAGATTTAATTGTCACCTATCATTAAACAATTTTAATTATATTTAGTGAATTACAATTGATTCATTTGAAGTTAATTCAAATGTCCCTTCAGCCTCTCTTCCATCATAATTTAAACAAAATCTGAAGTAAACAACATTTCTACACTGGACACTAATCATAAATAAAGGCTCAGGAAACATTCTTACAGAAAACTGAAATGCATATTTATAGAAAAATAAATAAACACACTTAATCAAGCTCTGTGGGGGTTTTGGAATTAGTATATTGTCCAAATAATATACTGCCACATTGAAGAAACGAAAAACATTCCATATCCTATTCATGACTTCCAAGGTTTTCTTCTGATCTTGTTATGTGGTATCTTAAGTGATAAATAAGTGAAATCAAGTACTTGAAGCTATTGAAAGGAGTTCAAAAACAGTTAAGAAAACAAAACCCATGCAAGTAAAATAGAAACTATTGCTGTTATCGAATATAATACATATACTTTATTGTTTCTTTTAAAAAAGCCAGTTTGCTATAGTAGTTGGCCTAGAAAACAGGAGATTCTGACCCCTTAGGCATGAAAACTGGCTGGGTGACTTTAGGCCAGTCACTCTGTCTCAGCCAGTTTTCTCTGGTTGTCTCAAAAAGGTTTTATTATTGGAAAAACTGGAGGCAGAAATAGTAGGTGTGTTTGTCCACTTAGTTTTATATATATTAAAAAAGGTGGGATAAGATAATAATAAAATACTGTTTGCCTGCCAGCAAGCAACAGACCACAAAATAGACAAAAGTAATAGAAAATGAAGAATCTGAAGCATTCTGAACTTTAGAATTCAAACAGACAAGTGTTTGCCACCTGACACCCTAAACTTAACAACTATTAAGAAAGACCAAAAAAAAGTCTGGACAGCGGACCCTGCAGTAGTAACTAGAAACACGGGAACAGAAGAGAAAGAACTGGAGAAAATCACAAATATAAAGACCTGCAAATAAAAGTAGAACGTGTGTAGCAAAAGAAAGCAAAAATGGCACATAGGTGCCTTGGGTTCCTATTCCTATTTTCAAAGCATCTGTAGCACCACATGAAGACCATTGTCATTGACAAAAATCATTATCAGTCAATTTAAAAAGGCAGTTTTATGGTACAGCTTACAATCTGCAACAATACATTTAACACCATCAAACATCTGCGTAATTCAAATGCTTGTGAAAGACTCAACAGGTGAATAAAAAGGCCAAATCTAGTCTAAACATCTGACTGACTGGGTGATGAACCGTAATAAACATTATATAGAAGTTTTCTCTTGTGAAGCAGAGGTAACTTGCTAGCACAGAATTAGATCTAATTTACTAAGTAAGAGTTAAATCACAAGGCTCCTCCTTTATCATCTGTACATGTCAAGATGTTCTGAGCAAGCTACAGGTAGATCCAATATAAATATCTTGGCTCTATCCCAAGTGGAGGGATTTAGTAGTAACTGTTTTGGTGTTTGGAATTTATTTAACGAATCTTGCTAGCTTTTCACTTGTACTACTAGGCAAAACAAGAACAGCAAACATGTTTAAACAGCAGTTAAACTAAACTGCCATTCATTTTTGTCAACCTTTCCATTTGTTGTTCATTATTCTATTTTTACAGAATCTGAAAAAAAATCTGTTTGATCTCTATTGAATACCAACTTTTGGAAGAATTTCAAAATATATCCTCCCACAAAATTTTGTTCATCAATTTTTTCGACACAATTTTTGCTATACAAAAGTGTTCACATGACCAATCATGTATAAGGAAAAATCACCTCACGGTAATTGTATATATATTTGAGTATCTCTCTAGATAACAATGAGAAGGAGGATGACAGTGAGCCATGGTATTTTACCTACTGGAGCCCTTTTGTTGTTTTAAAAAGACAGAATCTATTATTTATTACAAGCATGATCAATGTGTAAAAAGAAAATAATTGTTTTTATATTTGTTAAGATTTATTTCCTATACTTACACCATAGACTACCTCATTCAGAACAACCACTCTGTTGTGGGTCAGACTAAGAAAGTGCCCGTCCCAAGATTACCCAATTCTATGTATTAACCATGACACCATATTGGTTTTTAAATAGTGCATATATTATAAGAGAATCCCATTTTCCTACTCTTTTTGCAGCCTGCAAAAGTCCCAGTAACTTCTTGACCTGTTTGTATTGTCTTTAAGATGCCCAACACAAATGAAACCTTTATGTACCCTTACCTTTCAATGAATATATTTAATTTCAATTATTTTTTAAAAAATTTGATTTATATGCCGCCCTTCTCTGAAGACTCAGGGCGGCTTACAATGTGTTAAGCAATAGCCTTCATACTTTTTATACAAAGTCAGCTTATTGCCCCCACAAACTGAGTCCTCAATTTACCTACCTTAGAAAGGATGGAAGGCTGAGTCAACCTTGAGCCTGGAACATTTGATTTGCCCTGAAGGCCCAAAATGGTTTACAAAAGTGGTTTCATAATAAATTCCTATAATGCAATATCTCATACAATGTTTTGAGTGTGACTATAAAATTTAGGTCAAACCAATTAAAAATATTTGTGTGTTTTTTTCTTTCTCCATTTTTTAAAAATGCAAACACACATTCAGTAACAGATAAGTAATCTCTCCATTGAGACAATACAGTACTTAAAAATAATCAGTTAAAAATACTCTGGCAAAGCTGCAGGGGGAGAGATTGGTAGTATTAACATCCTAATCTGATTTGAATTTAAGAAATGTTACCAATGTACTAGTTTACAGCACATGCTTGAGTGAATCAGACATTTGAAAACTCACTCATAATAAGTTGCAACAGTTATATTATTGCAAATATATATTTCTCATCACTGTATAAACAGTCAATCCTAGTAGAACAGCCTAAAACAACTGTCTTTTTATTATCTTATAAATTCTAACTCTGATGTATCAGTATAGAATGCTTTGACTTGTATTGTATGCATATTAGTTTGACTTCTCTTTATTTCAACAAGGAAAACACAGTACAATTAAGCAGCTCTTTCCTTTAACAATCAAAGAGCAGTAATGGCAAACACAAATAAATATAGACATATGCCTCACAGCAGTACACCATACATTCATATTTTCCTTACCTTTGAAAATAAATGCTCATTTTCAATTTTAATTTTTTTTAAAAAAGTTTGCAGTAATTTTTTGAGTCTAAGCCCTCCACCCACCTCCATATCCTTATGAGCACAATTTTTGGGTATATGATACATCCTAAAAATACACCCCATGCAGTTTTGCATTTATATTCTTATTTCCTACCCCACCCCACCCAACCCCACCCCCACCCCCACACTCCCAATAAAATTAGGAGCTGCTGTTTTGAGACCAGTTAAATAAAGGAATTGTCTGATGAATGCTGTTTAGTAGCTGAGCCAGTGTACATGCTTCATTCAATAAATCCACCCAAACATTCAAATGACCCAAACAATCTATTTGCAAATAGTTGATAGGGTCAGCAATTTACAACCTACAGAACAAGCTCGTTCCTTTGTACAGGAAAAGATTACATGCATTCCAGCCAGAAATATGCCTTCTCTCGGATCGTGAAAGACAAAGGGTGAGATGGTTAGGGCTGTTCTCTGACTCAGGTCCTAAAACCAGAGATTACACTTCTCGTAAAGTTCTGAGAATTGGCTCAACTACGGACAAAAAGATTCCACCACCCCCTTCCCAAACAGCAACACAGCCCAACTGGCTATATAAAAAGAAACCGTATCACTGGCCAAACCCCTTACCTTTTAGACAAAACATTCTGAGACTGTTCCATGGAAGGAAATGGAAAAGTCTTGCTTGGGAAGAAAGCAACACACCAGTGCTAGGTACAGCTGTTCCCCAGTTCCCTCCATTCAAGCACTCAGCCGGAGAAACTGGCTGCAGACCAAATCTGCTGCTCTAGGAAGCTGTCGCCCAACCCACTGATTCTTCAACAACACTACTGACACCTCCCTATTCCGCCCCCCCTCCCGCTCTACTACAAAAAAAAAAAAAAAAAAAAAAGACAAGAGAAAGGAAAAGGGAATTGTGCCTCTTCAGCCACGCCTATCGGACTACAACTTGAATGCATTTTTTTTTCTCCTTTGTCAGCTTGTTTTTCCTTTGAAAACAATTCGCCCTCGTGAGCTGGTCAGTGTGTAGTAAAAAAAATAAAAATAAACCACCTTTCATTTTACCTTAACTGCTTGTCTCTGAATGATGAATCCCGTCCCTCCTTAACTTTTGGATAATAAATCTGGATTACAATCTGTTTCATTTTGAAGCATGCTAGAAAGTTTGCAACTTTTAAAAACGCACAGGTATCTTAGGTACACATGCAGCAAACCAGAAAATTACGCATAATTGTAACTAAATGCATGCACAGCTATGAACACATACTGGATTGCAAATATGTTATAGTTATAAATAGATACAAAGAGTATCTTCAACAGTTTTTCAGTTAACCTTGCTTCTAAATAAATAGGACAAATATATCTAATTAGGAGAATAGCTATTGTGACCTCTAAATAAAGATGAAGCTACACATACACTTGCAGTCCTCTGTTTACAAGACAGCAGTGAGAAAAGCAAATAAAAGAGTACATCACATGTCTGTTTCACAAGTTTGATTTTAAAAAGTAGGATTTAAACAAAGATATGTATCAGGATATGTAAATAAAATCTTGTTAACATCAGCCCCTTTTTCTAGATCCTATCTGCACAGACATAGCATTTCACAGAAACTCTAAGGCAAATGGCCTTCCTACCTTCCATGAGTATGAGTACATGAATATGAAAATCAATCTAGTTCCCTAGTGTTTCTCTGCAGGGAGGGAGGCAGGGAGGGTGGCAGAAAAATATATATGACAGAGCTGCATTCTTATGAGCTATGGCAGCAACAAAGACAGAATAAAGAAAAAATATTTCGGATCCATTGGAAAATTGATGTAAAGATTAATACTATGAGCAACAAAGATTAGATTAAGAGAAATGCAGATATATATATTCCATATGAAGAATGAAGAACAAACTTGATTTCATCCACTTTCATCCACTATTATGTTGGCATATATTGCTCAATCACATTTGAATTGGAATATTTTGCAAGAATTGCTAAACAAACTATGGAACCTCCTTCAAATGGTTTATTTAGGCTATATTTGGAAAATCCACTGAGTATAAAGATAAAGGTTCCCCTTGCACATGTGTGCTAGTCGTTCCCGACTCTAGGGGGCGGTGCTCATCTATGTTTCAAAGCCGAAGAGCCAGCGCTGTCCGAAGATGTCTCCATGGTCATGTGACCAGCATGACTAAACGCCAAAGGCGCACGGAACTCTGTTACCTTCCCACCAGAAGGTGGTCCCTATTTTTCTACTTGCATTTTTTACATGCTTTCGAACTGCTAGGTTGGCAGAAGCTGGGACAAGTAACGGGAGCTCATCCTGTTACACGGCACTAGGGACTTGAACCGCTGAACTGCCAACCTTTCCATCGACAAGCTGAGTTTCTTAGCCACTGAGCCACCGCATCCTTTTGCTGAATATACACTGAGTATAGCTCATGGTTAATCAAAAGTTTGGCGAACCATATTTCTGATAGAGAAGAACATTCAGAGTTGAAATGTGGGTGGCGGGGGAGAGAGAGGTCTTTTGTGTTCTCTGAACCTGGTTCAGAGAAATTTCTTGCAGAAATTTCATTACCCAAACTAGGAAACATCATTAGAGCACATCTTATCAGCACTGATCATGTTACCTAGTTTGGGTAATAAAATGTAAGAAAATCAAGCTCAGAGAGTACTAAGGACTCAATCATATCTCTGCCTTACTGGCTAAACAAACATAGCGGTTATATTTATTATATATTAAACTTTTACTATATTTTTAAAAATCACATCTTTGTTATCTATGCTTGTTGTTCAACACTTTCCTTTTTTAATAATGTGAAGAATGAACCAAGAAATTTTTGGAACAGTGGGTAGTAAGTGCCTCTGGCTCTTGTTTTACCTAGCCATCTGCTACAGGGAAGAAAACAAACAAAACCAGCAACAACAATCCACTGAAACAAATTGGGAAGAACAGCATCAGTCATTGGTGAATCACACTCTAAATTCCTGGTGTTCTTTTTAACCCTATGTTATCACCATCATAGTGATAGGGTTGACTCTAGAACATGTTTCTCAACCTTGTTAGCTTGAAGATGGGTGAACTTCAACTCCCAGAATCCCCCAGCCAGCGCTGCTGGCTGGGGGATTCTGGGAGTTGAAGTCCACCCATCTTCAAGCTTCCAAGGTTGAGAAACACTGTTCTAGAATAATCTGGGCAACTCAGAACAACCAGACAAAAATATTACAATAAAAGATTTAAGATGAAAGATGGCAAGAGCAACAGATTGAATTTAATGAAGTAAAAAGTCTCACTTTCCGTCACCAAAGGCCTGGGTGAAGAGGGTCTTCACTGTTCTATTAATAGTGGAGTGGGCAGATGGCAGGTGCTGCTGCAGAGAAAGCACATTTCTGGGATCCCAATAAATGACATTGTTTAACTGAAGAAACTCAGAGAGCATCAATCCTGGAAGATCAAATCAGCTGGGCAGATACTATGGGATATGGATGGCTCTTCAAGTAACTAGGCTTTATGTTCTATAGGGTTTTATAGGTCATAATCAGCACCTTGAATTGCCCCAAGAGGCAACCTGGCAATTAGCACAGCTCACAAAGCTGAGGCACACCCATCACTGTTCGCACTGCTGCATTCTGGACCAGTTGAAACTTATGGTTTGTCTTCAAGGGCAGCCTCATGTACAGTGTGTTGCAGTAGTCAAATGCCAAGGTGCCTGGGACATGAGTACTGTCTTCCCCTGACCTAGGAAAGTATACAACTGGTGCACCAGATAGAGTTGTGCAAAGGCCTTACTGGCTACAGCAGCTTAACACTATTAGGAGAATTCAACCCTCACTTCCCAGAGGTCCTCTGGGGTTTATGCTGGTGTAACTGTTTGGTAGTTACTACTGCCACTACCTCTCTCCTTGAGAAAGGTCTTTACCTGGTATCCTAGCTCTCTTTTATTATTATTATTTTTATTCCACCTTTATTTTCATATACAAGTCAAGGTAGCAAACATACCAGTACTCCTTCTGCCTTCTATTTTCCCCACAACCACAACTCTGTGAGATAAGTGGGTTGAGAGACTGTGAGTAGTCCAAAGTTACCCAGCCAGTTTTTCATGCCTAAGGAGGGAGTAGAACTAAAACTCTCCTGATTTTTCCAGGCAGCACCTTAGATACTAGACTAAACTCTAGTTCACACTAGAATTCTAATTCTAGTGTGAATCAAAGAGAAAAAATAGTGATCGTAACTCCAGCATGGAAGACAGGTAGAATTCTCTCAGACTATATTTACTTGTGAGTAAAAAGAGGGAAATTGATAAAGCTGAAATAAATTCTATAGGGCCACTTTCTAGTGACTGTGCTTTTGAGGTACGTAGCTAGGGAATTCAGTCTTCTCTCCATTGGGAATTAAATCCACAACTCAGAATTTAATTCCTAATCAACTTTATATATATATATATATATTTAAAAAGTGAATTTTCCTGTTTAACTTTGCAGGTAGCCACATGCAAAAAGGATAAGTAGAATAAGTAATACAGATAAATCAAACAGCATCCTCAAGCTTCCTACTCATAAACCAACCATAAAATTAGCAAACAGAATATAAATTTGGGACAGATCCAAGATGAGTGAGATATATTGTTCAAAAAAAGATATATACAGAGAATAACTGCACAAATAAAATGACTGTCACAGAGAATTGTTTTCAGAGACAAAGGTTATTCACAGTAAAGTGAATCAAAAGTGAAACTCATTACAAATATTCTTTATTCCTTACAGATAAAGTCTCTCTCAAGCAAGCAATCACTGCTTGCCTTCTCTAGGATGTTCTCTGATACTTGTAAACTGCAATATTACAATATTTGTAATATCCCCTTTTCTTTCCTTCTGAGGTAATTATTGCCTGTAACAGATTTTTCTTTGTTACTTATTACTCCTGGATCTGATCTTTAGATAATCCCTGAGGATAGCAGCTACGTTTTCTTCTGTTCCCTCAAAACTCTTGTCTCTTGAGGCTTGGATTTGAAACAACCAAAACTTTTCTATCAAAAGAGAATTACTTTTAATTTACGTGTTCCCAGCTGTGATTCAGTCAAGTTCAAGAATGTCTGAATCATGATTTTTGTGTCTAGCCTGGGACAACAAATATGGGGAGCGGGCTCATACGCTGCCATAAAATTATTTTTTTGGGTGGAGGCAAGTATGTGCCAAAATGTGTATCAGAATAACCAGGAAATCTGAAACAAAGAAACTCGTCTGAAACATGTTTACCTTAATGAGTTTAAAAGGAGAGTGGGGTGGGGGGGCATCAAATGTTTCTTTCCATTGATCTTTTGTTGAAATTTCCCTTTATAAAGTATTGTTCCATAATTCGGATATTTAAGACAACAGATTTGTTATTAAAAATAAATTACAGTTGAATTTGATAGAACCTACAAATATGTGAAAATACTTTCCTTTAGTTGACATTAGATTTATTTACATTTGTGTTTTTATAAGATGAGGAGTAAGGAAAAATTAAGTTATCAAAATATGACTCTGCAAAATAAATTAAAGTTTATTTATTTATTTATTTATCAAATTTATATTACTTATCTCACACAAAGTGACTCTGGGCAGTATACAAAAATAAAATTAAAAAGTTCTAAAATTCCATTTAATATTTAGTCCTCAAATAGAGGACATACAGCTAGTCCTCACTTAACAATCACAACTGAGCCCAAAATTTCTATCATAAATCATTGCAGTTGTTAAAAGAGTCATCAAATTATCTGACTCAATTTTACGGCCATTTTTATAATGGTGTAGAGCTAGCCACTGTGGTCATTAAGCAAGCCACATAATCATTAAGCGAATCCATTCTCCCAAATGTTCTTTGTGTTCTTTGCTGGAAACCGGAAAAAAATCATTGCAAATCATGATCCCATGACTATGGGATTCTATAACCAGTCATAAATTCAAGCCAATTGCCAAGCAACTGAAATGCAATCATATGATTGTGGGCAGTGGTGAAATCTAAAATTTGTTACTACCAGTTCTGTGGGCGTGGCTTGGTGGGTAGTAATGTGACTGGGTGGGTGTGGCCAGTATTTTTTTTTAACTTTTAAAACCATTTTTTTCTACCACCTCTTCAGCGAAGAGGTTGTAAAAAAAATGCTTTCAAAAGGCTCTGACGATCCCAGCTGAGTTGCCTGATCGGCAGAGGCTTTTTTAAAAACTCAGCTGGGATCATCAGATGCATTTAAAAGAAAAAAAGGGTTGTTTTCTTTTAAAAGCCTTTGACGATCCTAACTGAGCCACATGATCATCAGAGGCTTTTTTTTTTTGCTTTTAAAAGCATTTTTTCGGCTGAAGAGGTTGTAGAAAAAATGCTTTTAAAAGTTTTTTAAAAAGCCTCTGATGATTGTGCGGCTCAGCTGGGCATGGGGGGGGGGCAGGGATTTTTGCTACTGATTCTCCAAACCATCCGCCTCCATTGCTACCGGATCAGGCAATCCGGTCCGAACTGGGAGCATTTCACCCCTGATTGTGGGACATATGTGTTGTAACTTCAAAGATAGGTTGTAAGTAATTTTTTGCCAGTCCGTTCTAACTTTGAAAAACTGTTAAGTGACCGGTCATTAAACAAAGACTACCTGTATCAGATATTAAATTGATAATAACAGATACTATACTTGATCTTTCCATGCTAGGGCATGTAACAACATTGCTGCCATAGTCACATATAGAAACAAAGTCTTGTGTTTTTCTCCACTTGTTCATCTGCCATCTCTAAAAGGAAAGCTTTAGGTTTCAATATAAGATCCATTTTCTTTTTTCTTTTCTTTTTTTTAATTTGATTTATATGCTGCCCTTCTCCGGAGACTCAGGGTGGCTTACAATGTGTTAAGCAATAGCCTTCATATTTTTTATACAAAGTCAGCTTATTGCCCCCACAAACTGGGTCCTCATTTTACCTACCTTAGAAAGGATGGAAGGCTGAGTCAACCTTGAGCCTGGTGAGATTCGAACTTAAAGTAATTGCAGACAACTGATGTTAATCACAATGCTTTAGTCTGCTGAGTCATCAATTTTTTTAACAAAAATATCTGATACTTTTTTTTTTAGCCTTCTTACATGTCCACCAAAGTACCTTTGGATTGATTACAGATAGCCCTTGACTTATGATCAGAACTACACCCAAACTTTATATTACTAAGCAAGACGTTTGTTAAGTGAGTTGTGAGTCATTTTGCAACCTTTTTGCTACAGCTATTGTTAAGTGGACCATGCAGTAGAGTCAAGTGACTCTGGTTTTCCTCGTTGACTTTGCTTGTCGGAAGCTAGCTGAGAAGTTATAAATGGTGATCACATGACCTCAGGATAGTACAACCGTCACAAATACATGCCAGTTGCCAAGGGCTCAAATTTTGATCATGTGACCATGGGAATGCTGCAACAGTTGTAAGTGTGAAAACTGCTCATAAGACACTTTTTCCAAAGCTGTTGTAATTTCAAACAGACACTAAACAAATAGTTGTAAGTCAAGGGCTACCTGTACAATTCCAAAACTTATTTGTAATACCCTTATACATTTTTGACAATTTATCAGGAGTTAAAATACCATTGATACATCATTTTATATAAATTTCAAACCTTGTGTCCATCTCTATTCCCAAGTATTTACTTTTTTAATGAAGCTATGTATAACTTTACCAGTAAAATGACATTTCATAATTAAAAATAGATACCACAGATTTTAAAACTTCACTTCCACATGTAAAACTACTGAATTGTTTTGAACACGCTGCGTCAAATCTAACTTTTTATCACTACAAGATAAATATGAGGAACAATCAGTTCAAAAGAGGGCGTAGCTACATATAAATGGATACATCGATGCAATTTAATTTAATATTAACTCAGACTGAATGTTCCAAAGTGACCTCTGGGTCTGGCACTCCTTATCACTTTTTAAACAAAAAGAATCAGTTAAAACCACAGTAAGACTCTGCATGAAGCCAATCCCAGTCATGAATCAAATAAGCTCAAGAGCTAGTCAAATAAAAGTTAGAGGGCATACAAAGGGCAATGCCTCATAAATTTGTGACAAGTCAAGAGAGAAATCTTTCAGCTCTCTTTTTAAATGAATTTCTCCAAATAACCCAATTTTGTATAAAAGACAAAACTATGAAAGTGTGTAGAATGGAAGGGAACGTGAATTAATAGAAAATAATCTATAATAGTTTCCCCATCCCTCACTGTCTTCTTTTCTGCACTGAGAGGTTAGGATTTTGCCCCGTGTTTTTGTTATTTACCAAAAGTAACTATTACTATACAAGTAAAATAAAATAATTCAGCAGCGGCTGCTGCCAAGTTTAAGAATGGTTTAGTTTGTGGTTACAATGTATCATCACATATATTCCTGAAATGTATTGCATTCAAACTTCAGAACAAAGAAAAATAGAGTAAAACTAATTACTATCTAATAACATAGTCTTCAAAAAACAGTTACTTGGATTTAAAAAAGCATATGATGAAATAGATTACTGCATTTTTAAAAAAACCTACAGTTTTGGGCAAACGAAAACAATGAAGAACAGCAGCAGTAAAAAAAAAAATAGAAATATTTACACATACACATTTACACTAATTATGACAAGGGGTTAAGCAGTACAGACCACTTTCTGAAGACTAAACACCTTATTAAATAAGGCGATCTGAATACTTACTATTTTTTACTTGTTCATAAATTATCTTGATTTAATAGTGACAGGGGGCCATGTTTGTGAATATAATCAACTCTTCAGAGTGGCAAGAATTGCTCGTGAAAAATACCAAAAGGATCTCTCTAAACTAAGTGAACAGTTCAAGAAATGAGGTTCAATTTAAATAAGTGTAAACTGATACACATTAGGGCTCAAACTCATGAGTCTGAGCTGACAGCCAATAGTCAGGAAAAAATGCTAAGGTCATAGTGGACAGCTGAATAAAGATTTTGACTCAGTGTGCAGCAGGAATGAAAAAATCAAATTCCATTGTAGGCTTCATTAGGAAAGGACTTGAAAATAAAATTGTCTGACATTGTAATACCCTTACACAGATGTATGGTACCTCTGCACTAGGGAGCATGTGTATAATTCCAATAGCTACATTTGAAAAAGGATATAACAGAGATGGAAAAAGTGAAGTAGAGGAGAACCAAAATGGGCGTAAAAGATTAGAACATCTAGGAAGAAAAGTGTGTTAGAAATAAAGACACAATAGAGGTTACAAAATCATGCATCGCATGGAGAAAGTATACAAGGAGAAGTGTTTTCTCGGTATTGCAAAATGGTAGGACCAGATGCCACCTAATAAAGGTATAATTGGAAGGAGATTTAGAACAGAGCGAAGCAAGCAGTTCTTCAGATAGTTCATAATTACCCTGTGGAATTCACTGCCCCAAGATGAAATTATGGCTACTAACTTTTAATGAAGACATTCTAATGCAATAAATTATCACACTCCTGGAATAAAGTATTCTATGTTAATTTTATAAGAAGACTAAAGTACAAGTAACTGAAGGACATTAGCCAAATTATAACAGTTTTATTTAATTTTGTATAATTTCCCACTGAACTTGGTTTCTTTCACACCAGCTACACACACAATACAGGGTAGAATTCAACTTATTTATGTTACATATTCAGTAAAGCAATTCTGTAGCATGTAATTTATTATTGTGCAGAACTTCAGACCTACTTGAAAGAAACATTTACTGACTGATTGATTGACTGATTGATTGGCTACTCATCTCAGAGTAACTCTGGCCTACAATCATAAAAAACAAAAACCATATCAAAATAAAAACATAAATAAAATACTACACAGAGCCAAATACCATGGCCCAGTTAAAGGATGGGAAAGGCAGGAGCAGGATGGGGAGGAAGTAGGATCTATTGTTAATCAACCACCACCACTGTGAGCCCCACGCCAAGTGGCATAGCTCTGACAGAAGGTCAGGAAGATTGCAGCCATCCTCACTCCAGGGGGGCAAAATGTTCTAGAGATCAGGTACAATGGCAGAGAAGGCCTTCTCCTGTACCCCACCAGCCAAAATATTAGGATTGACAGGGCCTGCAGCATGGGTAAAACAGGCCAACCTTAGTGGGATAAGATGATCCCTTGAAGTCTGAAGTAGTAAATTTATAGCCGATTTATAACTGGTTATATTTCAGGGGTGTCAAACTCAAGGCTTGCGGGCCAGATCCACCCACAGGGCTGGTCTGGAAATATCAAAGGATCGGCTCACGGTGCCTCTGGAGTCTAAAACATGGGGCCCCCAGAATATATACAGGGGCCCAAGCCTCATTTTCACCCTCCATGGCCTCCTGCAGCACTCTGCCTGCCGAAAATGGGCTGAAAAATGAGCCAAAAATGGGCTGAAAAATAGCCCAAAAATAGCCGGCAGTGTGCTGCAGGAGGCCATGGAGGGTGAAAATGAGGTGCAGGGGGGCCATGCGCTGACCCCCCGCATGCCATTTTGGCCAGCAGTGTACTGCAGGAGGCATCTGTCCCACCCACCCCTGCCGCGGCCGGCCCCTGCTGGCCTGCAGAGAACTACAATGCTGATCTGGCCCTTGAAGAAATCCAGTTTGACACCCCTGTTGTATTTGAACTTAATGTTGTGGCCCCGTCCTCTGAGCCTATCCCATTGGAGGAAGGAAGCTCTGAGCAGGAGGAAGAGGAGCCAGCCAGATCTCCCAGCCCCCCCCCCCTCTGGCACCGTCTCAGGTGCCAGCTGAAAGAGAGCCAAGTAGTGGGGAAACAGGTGTCTCAGATGAGAGTGAGGGAGAGACGTCATTCCTGGATGCACGCCAAAGAAGGCGAGATAAACGCTTGCTGCAGCTGCGGAGACGTATGAGGGAGTAGACCTGAGTCATTGGACTGGAGTCACAGGATCAATGAGTCACTGGACCACACTCAGAGCCTATATAAGACAGGAGGGTGGGTCCTGATTTCTGTGATGAACAAATACTCTATCAGATAGGCATTGGAGTTACAAGCTGAAGCTGATCAGAGACTTTGCTGAATATTTGTGGTGCTTTTCTTTCTGTGTACTATTAAAGTCCTTGGCAGACGGTGTGCATATCGCTGCCAAGTTTGAGATAAGAACTGTGGAGTGTGCCAAGTGCTTCCTTAACCCTCGACTGGCTGTGTTTTTGTGGGTATCTGCAGAGGGGGACAGATCACTTAAGCTTAACTTCACCTATAGAGCATTCTAGTGGTTATCAGCTTCCAATCTTACTTAGTCAATTCACAAATTAGACTATTCAGATTTAAGTAGGGCAGTTTTCTACTGTAGGATACAAACCAGTCATGATAGAACTCAGTTTATCTGGAAGTGCTTTTATATTCAGTATTGCAGAGTTTCAGGGTACAGGCTATTTTGCTGTGGTGGCAGCAAATGACAATAAACCAAGTCATAACATGGTTCACTGGTCATATTTGTAAAATCAGCAAAGATACTTGGGTGCATTAGCAATAGATAAATGAAGCCACTTAAGCATAGCTGTTCCCCAAGTAAACTATAGCAGATATACTTTTTTTTAAATATAATTTTTGCAGTAAGAGAACTTCCTGAGTAAATCTTTCATGGCTTTTAAAGGGAAAAAGTATAAAAATTTCAGACTAAAAATCAAGTAGCAATTCAAGCAACTGCTAAATGTACACCTTAAAATAGTGCATTAATCTCTTTGTCACATTTTTTTTTAAAAGAAATCTTTACTGGTCCCCATCAAACCAAAAGGAGAAGATTCATTCTGTCAAGACAAGCAAACAAGGAAAAATAAAGAAAAGGGACAGCAGCTATCATTTGAGATTTATACCAATGACAATCAACTATTTGCTTTGCCCTGGGGATGTCAGCAGGTGCAGCTAATCAGGCAAAGTTTATTACTGGACTCGAATGAGTTATGTTCCAGCAGGGGAACATGATTTAAGTTGGTAATCATTAGATCAGGCCTGCCAATTTGAAAGTATGATTCCTTAACCCATGGTGAAGAGATGCACATCACTATGTGTTTAATAAAGAACTGGATCTGCACATTAGAAAAACCAACCACACAGAGTTTTCACCAAGTTAGTAACCATAAAATGTGGCAATTGATAGCAAAGAAAAAACATACATTATTTATTATGTTCATTAAAAAATATATACAATATTCATAATGTTTAAATGGGCTAATTGTTTAGTTACGATATAATTCAAAGGCTATGTGATTCATAATTCCGTTTGATAACTTTTCTTAGTTACAAAAATATTGTGTACGACTATTTTGCTCAAAATTGTGACATTTGGAATTGTGCTTTAATAGTCAGATTGGATATCCGACTGTATTTTTGCATTGTATTTTATGCTTGTAAAGCACTTTGCATAATGTTTTCAGCATTGTTCAACTTTAGAAGCTTTTTTTTTATTACATCCTTCTTCAACATTCCTTCTTTGTGAAATTGTTACTCTATTTATGTCCTAAAGGACCAATTTCCTTAAGGTTTGATGGAGGTGAATGAAATACATGCCAAATTAAATCTAGTTGAGACTAGACTGATTATAATAAGTGTGTAAAAGTCTTACCCATGGCTGCACCAAACTAAAGTTACCTCTGGCAATTAATTCTTGTTTCTACTCCTCTGTTGCTACTAAAATATTTCACTCAGAAAGATACTGATTTCTCTGGTTGGACTTTAATATCTGAGCCTGCTACTATCGCCTGCAGTGTTCAATTAACTTTTTAGTACTTTAAATGATGTAAAAATATATTCTTTTAATTATGAATCAATAGGGTGTAAATTTAATTATATAAAATTACACTAACACAGTACCAAGCATTTGTCAGGGTTCCAAGTAACACCCCCCAATGAAAGAAGACTCCGAGGCTAGAAGTCCCTCAAAGTTCCGTTTTATTAGAGATGTCATATTGGCACATCTGAGAAAACCCGAATCTGAAAGCTTCCAGGTTTTCCCCATCCATAGAAAAGTCCAAGACTCTGCCCAGCACCCACATCTCCATCACATGGCCCAATCAATGCACCATGCCAACTGGAGATGCCTTCCAGTCACACCCTTCCAGGTGCAGGGCAAGCTGTCCTTGACTCTCAGAGAACAACTATATATTTACCTAAATGGTCAAAGCTAATTTACACTTTGTTGTTTGTTGGATATACTGAAATCTGCCATTAACATTTACTGAATAGTGTTACTAGCCAGGTGCAGAATTAGATTCCCAGGTGCACAAACTGATATAATAAATAATTCATGTTTCTTATACACAAATCATACCTATAAGCTTCTGCATAGTCTTCTTGTCACAACAAATTAATGTACTGGGACAATTGTTCCCCCAAAAACAGATTCAGTGCACACACATGTGCACAAACATGTGCACACATACACACACACACAATATACATACATTTATGAATATGCAAATGTCTATGTGCGTGCATGTAGAATGAGTGTATTGTAAAATATTCCAGGGAAGGAGTGAACTTTCAGGAATCTAATAATTTTTTCTACTAAGGTTCCTTTGAGTTTCTGCCAATGATAACATGTTGGAATAATTAAAAAAAGGCCATCACGTTTTTCAAACCAAAGCATCAGAGATAACTGGGTAGCATATTGCAACATATTAAATTTCATCTGGGCTAGAAAAATGATTCCCCCGAGCACTTTCAAACTGGCCAATAAAAGGCCAATCTCCTGGAGAAAAATGAAGCTGAGTTTCATAATTCATTGCTCTATAAGACCAACTTCTACACAGAGTGCTCACTTAAAAATGACTTGAACATTACATCTTAGTTCTGCCTTAGTTTGGATTTTAGTCTGAGATTTTAAAAAGGCCACCCTTTCTTTTAAAGTTACAGCAGACATTAGTTGCCTCTTCATTCACAGCAATTAGGAGAAAGATTTTGATCCACCCTTCCTTTTTCTTTCTCTTTATTGTCAGTCTTCCCTGAAAACTGGAGTTCTGAAAATTCAAACAGATTCCGTTTCGTGAAAAAAAGAAGAAAAGACGAACAGGAAAAGAAAAAAAAAGCTAAAACAATGGGAAATTGACCTACTTAGACCCTACCATTACACAAGGAGAAACAAAATATACTGTATGCAGGCAGTAGCTCCCAGATAAATAGGTTTGGTAACTCACAGGGGAGCCTAGTAATTAGAAGCAATTTAGAACACAGTGAGGAAAAATAATTAGAAACTTCTGCATCCAAAATCTGTCCGTAATTTGTCACAACTGCTGACTCCAGTCTAAAACCTCATCCATCTCTATGATAAACAATTTTTTTCCAAATAGGAAAGCACTTATTACGCTAAGAACTTAGGAAAAAAGTAGAATACCTACAACACTGACTAGATCAGAAATTATGTCTGTAGGATTATTGCTTTAAAAAGGCATAATTCAGAATTGGCCAAATTCGAAAGTTACAAATGGATTAAGGATTAAATTAGTTTGAGATAAGATATTGAAATTAATGACAGTATAAGAATTCTTTACATCAGGAGTGGGTTCTAATTTTTTTACTACTGGTTCTGTGGGCATGGCTTATTTTGTGGGCGTGGCTTGGAGGTCATGTGACTGGGTGGGCATGGCTAGCTGGTCATATAACCGGGTGGCCATGGCTATGTGTATAGGGACTACTCAGAGGGCTGAAAAAAATCATTTCTGACAGGTCCTCACACTTTTCACTGGTCTTCACACTTATGACTGGTCATCATTTATGCCCATTGTAACATTCTTAACAACCGTGTCACTCATTTCACAACTGCTTCTCTTCACCATGGTGACAAGATAGGGCAAAAACATAAAATGTGAGGACACTCGTAAGTTCAAGGACTGGTCAAAAGTGTGAGGACCAGTCAAAAATAATTTTTTCAGTCCTCTGAGTAGTGCATATGCGTAAAAGGATACAGCAATAGAAAGGGATGAAGGAAGGGAAGGAAAATTAGAGTAGGAGTGAGGGTAAGAGAGGGAGGAAGAGAGGAGGAGAAGGAGAGGGGGGAAGAGGAAGTAAGAAGGAAAGAAAAGAGAGAGGTGGTAGGTTTGAGGAGAAAGATTGCTGTACAATAAAGAGATGAAAGGTAAAATATTATACAGATATTAAGATAAAGAATGAATTGTTAAACTTTAAAGAATAAAAGAGAACAAATATGAATAAATAGCAATAATTAGAAACACACATACAAACATAAAATTTATTTTCTCTGAACAGAGTATTTGGCCGGTTCACAAATTTAAACAGTGTTTAGTCATTTCAATTAAATTTACAATTTCTATATTTCCTTTTTGCCATATTTATTCCTCATCTATTTTTTTTAAAAACCAATATTACCCTTCATCCTCATCTCTAATCTTAATCAAATTCAATTTTTCTCTTCTCTTCTATATTATACCCCTTCCCATTGAAATCTATTTTTATATCCATCCTTACATTGGTTAATTATGTAATATTACAGTTGTTTAATACAAATTCAACATTTTAATATAAATCAATTAGTTATATAACTATCTTTTTTGTATATTAATCAATATGAACATGAATATTCTAATTATTTCCATGCAAACCAATTTCTTACAAATCAATTAATTATATTTACCAATAATAACAAACCAAATAATTTCCCCCATATATTCCTTCAAACCACAACTTAATCATTTCTGCTTTCAACACAATATACAATTAATAGTATCTTAATTATTACAATTCCCTAGTTAAATAGAGCTTTTTTTCTTTTGTGTTTTAAAATCTTGAACTCTCCTCTTTTGCCCTAAATTTCCCATTGTTTGCAGTTTTGCACCTACCTTTTTTGGTGAGGAAAAAGAAAAGGAAGTCTCTCTCTGCCACATTTCATCACATTGCAGCAAAGACCCTGCCTTACTTTCGGTTTCGTTTTTTCAGCATAGCTAGGGGAAAAAAAATCTGCTCCAGTACTCTTTGCAACTAGCAACAGAGCCCTGCGCAAAACAGCTGAGAGTAAATCAGATGAGAGTCGGGAGGCCGATCTCATCAACTTGTGCTAATTAACCTATGCTGAAGCTGAAAGGGGCTGTTTTACTATTTTTACTCATTTGTTTTCTTTTAACACTGATCAGCTGTAGGGCGGCCCTTTGAAGCCGCGCGGCAAGAGTTTAAACAGTTTTTTCCCTCTAGCCATCAGCTGGGACTCAGGAGGAAACAATAGATTGGGAGTGGGCAGGGTAAGCGAATGGCGACCAGTCCAGGAAACAGTTTGGGGGCATGGCCAGCCAATCTTATTACCGAACTATTACAATTTTTTACTACCGGTTCTTGTGAACCGGTGCGAACCAGGAGCAACCCACCACTGCTTTACATGGAGAAATGCTGAATGGTTGAAAAAAATGTTAGAAAAAATGTTGGGACTTTGAAAGTTAGATACTAGAGATTACAATTAAAGGAGATGATCATTTAAATTTTATTTACTAAAACAGAATGAAACAAAATACTTTAACATTGGATATACTGATAGATATTTGTAAACAATGAATCCAAAAGTTAATTTTAAAAGTGTCTGCCTCTATAGATAGATTGTATATAAAAATTATAGAAGAGGAACATATTTTTCCTGACTAGATTGTGATAATCTGAAAATGATTTTAAAATGACAGGCTACAAGGATATGGGGAAAAAAGTTACATTGGACATACAGAAGAAATCAGCTGATAGCTTAATAATTAAAATGGATATGGAAATAACAAACAAAGAAGTAAATAACTTGGATAATTTTTCAATATTGGATTTACAAAAAAGGTTTGTTAAAGTGTTAAAGAATTTTGTGAGAAAAAAATGAAAAGAAATTAAGTTCTAGAATATTATTTGAAGGAATTAAAGATCAAGATTATTAGAAATAGAAGGAAGGAACATGAAGTTGGTTTATTTGATCAATGTTAAAAATTGTTTTATCTAGCAACCTTGGACTTTTTGCTTTTGATGAGACTATAAAGATTATAGATGAAATAGGGGACAAAAATATCATTTGTTGTATTTTAATAAAAGTACAACAGGTTACTAAAAAAGTTTATACCATATTTCCCTGAAAATAAGACAGGGACTTATTTTCTTTTCCCCCGTCAAATAAGGGCTTGGCATTATCGGGGAGTCTTATTATTTTGGGGGTGCAGGAGGTGGCGAGCATGGGACTGGATGTCCCGTTGCTGCTGTCGCCTTCCTGTTCTTTGCGCCAGCCAAGCAGCCCAACACATCCCACCCCACCCCAATGGTAACAGCTGCTTCCCTTCCCCGCCATCTCTTTATCGAGAGAAGTGGCAGGTGGGTGAGAAGCAGGACATGCGTCTTACCTTCCAAGCTCCGTCGCTTTCCTCGCTGTTGTGTCCAGGAAAACACGCTGTAAAAGAAAGCCTTCTCGCGAGTTCGAGAAGTTTGACTGAACTCACGAGAAGGCTTTATTTTACAGCATGTTTCCCTGAACACAACGGCGAGGAAAGTGACGGAGCTTGAAAGGTAAGAAATGCATCCTGCTTCTCACCTGCCCCACCTGCCACCCCCAAATTGCATCCCTAAAGGGGACAGGTGGCTAAGCGAGAGGCAGGAGCCCTGTCATTCATGGTGAGGGGGGGGAGAAGAGACAGCAAGGGGAGCCACGTCTCGTTCCATGCATCTTGCTTCTCCCCTGCCTCCCCTCTCAATAAAGAGATGGCGGGGAAGGGAAGCAGTTGGGCTGCTGTTGCCATTGGGGTGTGGTAGGATGTGTTGAGCCGCTGGCACAAAGAACAGGGAGGGGAGGGCATGTCCCCCCTTACCCCCCCCCGGCCTCGCCTCCTCAACTCATTTTGGTTGCACAGCAAGCAACCAGAGGAAATGGCGGGACTGGCTGCGCATGCGTGTAAGTAGTTGGTGGTGGGGCTTATTTTGCGAGAGTGGCTTATAATGATCGCATGTGCTGAAAAGCCAGATTGGGCTTATTATCTGGACATGTCTTATCGTTGGGAAAACACGGTACTTTATGAAAGGGGAAATCATTTTATATATTTTTTTTCTTTCTCTACTATATTCTTTTTTCTTTTCTATGTTTTTCTTTTTCTTTCTTTTCTAACTTTCTACTTTTTCTTTTTATACTTTTATCTCTTAGTTTGTATTTGTTCTTATCTTTTTAACTGTAATGCTTAATAAAATTATTACAAAAAAAAGAAAGGGAGTATTAATGTAGCTATATTTTTAAAAAGTATAAAAATAGTACTAATATTGATTCTATAGTTTGTTTATTTTTTCCGGGCAAATTCCAAATTTAACTCACTATAGCAGTCTAAATCAAATTGAATTATACTCTTGCAAACCACTATAAATCTAGCCTATAGTTTCAGCATGTCCAAGTTAACATTAGTTGTCAATACAACATAATTATCTAAACTATCCATGTGATTATGGTATCAAATAACAAACCAGAAGTAGCTATTACTTTGGAATTTTAGGCAATTACTAGTGTTTCAGACTCTGCGCATGTGTCTGTGTAAGGGGGAGAGAGAGAGAGAGAGAGAGAGAGAGAGAGAGAGAGAGAGAGAGAGAGAGAGAGAGAGAGAAAGGGAGGGAAGGAAGAAGGAGAGGGAAAGGGGAAAGCAAAACATTTCTTACACTATTGCAGATTTTACAGCAGGATTTCCATCTTCCCAAACTACATGGCTGCCAAATACCCCTCAGTCCTTTGTGCCAACTTTGAATTAGAAAAGTGGCAGAGATCAGTCACTGCATAACTTTTAGGACAAGCTGTTCCCATTTCTGCAGCTTCAGAGAAGTGTGGCCTATTCTTGGAGCGTCTTAATATAGCAGCATCCTTTCTCTTGGCCAAAGATGCTGAACTAAGGATATTTCTGTCCCAATCTAATGTCAGAAACATGACTAAGACCTAATTATGCTATTTTAATTTTAAAAAATTACTATCCTCCATTCTCTTGCACATTGTAATATTATTTCTGAAATAACAAATTTCCTTTATGTCTGAACTAAGAAACTGTGATTGAAACTTATTTATATTAAATTAAATTAAATTAAATTATATTAAATGCAATTTTAATTCAATTTACATGCTCGGATTATTGTTAAATTTAAATCACAGATCAGACATAAAATTGTGATTGACAAGTTGCACCAGTAGTACTTTTTAGTCTTTGGGTGCTGTCTATGAAGTTTTCTTGGCAAGGATACTGGAGTGGAAAAGGGAGACAGCAGAAGATGAGATGGTTAAATATGGTCATTGATGCAGGGGGCATAGGTTTGGGCAGATTCTGGGAGACACTGGAGGACAGGAGGGGCAGATACTGGGGTGAAATGCTACCAGTTCGCTCCAGTTCAGGCATACCAGTAGCGATAAAAACTACCAGTTTGGCTGAACTGATAGTAAAAAAAGTTACTTATGCCCATTGAAGGAAGCCCTCTCCATACTCACTCATACCCGAACACATGCGCAGTACACGCCAAAAGGAGGCTTGGGAAGGTAAATAGAACAGCGGGGGATGGGGGGAATCAGCTGTGGCGTGCAGTTTAGCTTTGCTAGAAAGCAGGAAATCCTAACTCTAACCCTTTGAAAACTCCAGGATCTAGGAACTGAGAGAGTTCTTATAAGCAATGATCTGATTGATGGCTGTTAACCAGAGCCTCAGGAACTACCCGGTTCCCTCTGAAATTCAACAGCATATATCACGTGCCTGACAAATAACAAATTAATAGGTCCTTCCTCACTGTGATAAGGAATTGTTGGAGGGAACTCCAAAGTCAATACAGAGTGATCTGAATATGATATGACAGGGCTGTCAAACTCCCAGTCCATGGGCCAGATATGTCATGTACTGGCCATGCCCACACCCGGTTTAGCAGAGTGGGAAAAAGTCCCAATATGTCACGTGATGCCGCCGTGACGTGAGTTTGACACCCCTGTGATAAGAAAACAACTTTGTTGAATTATATATTTATATAATTTCATGCCTTCATGTCAATTTTTTGATTTATGGAAACTACCTGGATAAGTTCCTGCAGTTTAGTTGCAAGATTTTGGAAGTGGTTTGCCACTGCTCCTTCCTAGGGCTGAAAGATTGTGACTAGACCAAGGTCACCCAGCTGGATTTTTGCTCAAGATGGGACTAAAATTCATAGTCTCATGGCTTCCATTCTGGCACTTAACTACTACACACTGACTATCTGGAAGATAAACTTTCACAAAACTGTAGGAGTAGCAAGATATTAATATCGTACGATTATTCTGTATTACCACACAAACTCAGCTCTGATATGCTGCAATTAATGAGACTCCTTTTATAATTAATTTTCATTGCTGATACATATAAAATAATTATTATAAAATAAATTTCACTGAATCATAAGAGTTCAATTTAAGAGTTCACTGAGTCTCTCTGAGCAGTGTAAAGGTTTACTGAATAGTATTTTCTTTTGAGAGGTAAAGCTCACATTTCAATTTCTATACTCTCAAAAGTTCCACATCTTTTCTCTTCATCTCCCTATTTCCTGAAAAGCTACTTCATGTGGCCACTCTGATAATATATGTGCCATTACATATTTTTTACAATCTGTGTTGTTATGAACTCCTAAATTAACATTTAATTCAAATTGACTTTCAGAAATCATACTGAAGCGAGTAACATGCAAGAAATACGGCTAAAGTCAAACCAGACTTTTGGAACCTACCAAGATGCCTTGATCTGATGACATAAGCATTTGATTAGCGCAAGTACAGTAAAGTTGTGAGAAAAAATCTAATCTGGTCACACTGCCAGAATATAGTATATGCATGAAAAGACCAAGCTTCCTTTTGTGTGGTATTTTGACTATTTATTTATTTACTCAAATCAGTGTATACAGCTGCCAATCTTATTGACCTTCATTCTCATCAGCCAACGTAGTATTAAAAGCCAAAACAAAAATAATTACTGTATTTTCCTGCGTATAAGACTACTTTCTAACACACAAAAATCTTCTCAAAAGTCGGGGGTCGTCTTATACGCCGGGTCTCATTCTCCTGTAACCAGGCAGACCAGCCCATAAGGCTCTGCCAAGCCTTAAATGGCTCTGAGGAGGGTCGTCTTATATGCCCAGTCGTCTTATACGCCGGAAAATACGGTACTAATAATACAATAATGGTGCCTGAGCACAAACCCAACTTAAACCATAAGAAAAAACAATCACACTGATAGCTTTACCCAGTGGTAAAAGCCATTTTTTTTTACTACAGTTCTGTGGGCGTGGCTTGGTGGGAGTGGCAGGGGAAGGATACTGCAAAATCCCCCTTCCCACCCCACTCTGGGGCCAGCCAGAGGTGGTATTTGGCGGTTCTCTGAACTATTCAAAATTTCCACTACCGGTTCTCCAAACTACTCAAATTTCTGCTACCGGTTCTCCAGAATCTGTCAGAACCTACTAGATTTCACCCCTGAGTTCACCTAACTTCCAAACCCCATTCCCAAAGAGATACCCTGTCATTAAAGACTTACAAAATGTAAGGACCTTGCAAATCTCAATCCATAGGGCATGCGTTATGACAGGAAAGGTCTCTCTGCTTCCATCAAATGGCACTGTTTAATAGTTGCGACTGAACATTCCCTTGTTTAAATTTAGTGAGATAGGCAGAAACAATTAGAGAGAAATTCCACTTAAAATCTAATCCCACCCAATGAAGGGTTTTAGAGATGATAAAGGAGGCCATCTAGAAGTCTACTGAAAACAAGTGTAGCTAAGTAGTGATCCCATAACTGTTTGCATTATTGAGTTCTGGACCATCTGCAGCTTTTGAGTGACCTTCAAGGACAGCCCCATCTATACCACATTTCAGTAACTCACTTGGGAGATGGCGAAGGCATGAGTGACAATAAACAGTGCTGATCCAGGAAAAGGCAAAATTAGTACACCAGATGGAGTGCTACAAAAACCATCCTGACTACAGTCAACATCTGTTCTTCAAACACAAGGCTTGAATCCAGGAAAATTCCCCAATTGTGCACCATTTCTGTCTGAGGGTCTATCTTGCCATCCAATCAAGAACTACAGATGGAAAATCACCAGACTGGGCAATCCAAAGTCGCTTGGTCTTGCTAGGGATGAACTAAAGCCTATACTACCTCATCCCACAGTTTCCAAGCACTCAGAAACAACCCCAACAACATCACATAGTAAGTTGGAATAGTATAGTACCGTATACAAAATAAAAATAGCCGCATTTGATATTTACAAGACCGCTTAAAGGAATCTTCAATAATACAATTTATATAATAATTCCAACCTATGCTAACTAAAATGAAGGGTACTTTTGCACTACTTCAAGTGTTTTGAAACAGTCATATTCCATTACAGGTTGTTCTCAATTTACGACCACAATTGAGCCCAAATGTTCTATTGCTAAGCAAGACAGTTAAGTGAGTTTTGCCCCGGTTTATGACCTTTCTTGTCACAATGGTCATAAACATGAATCAGTTGCCAAGCAGTCTGAATTTTGATTTTATGACCATGGGGATGTTGTAATGGTTGTAAGCGTGAAAAGCAATCATAAATCAACTTTTTTCAGTGACGTAACTGAAAAAACGTAAATCAAAAAGCTGCAAACTTAGTATGGCTGAAAGATTGGGCTACTCTGCAAAATAAAAGACTCCTAACTCTGGAAGGACATGATCTCCAGAAGGGCTGGCATGCATACCTCTGGGAACCTGGAAAAAAAACCAAGACATACTTCCATAGACATAAAATAAGGGAGACCCTAATACAAACATGGGGAGAGATAAGACAGAGGCAATACATAAAAATTCCGAGATGGCTCTCCACCATGGAGGCATTAATATACCCAAATGTACTGGAAATAGGAAAGATGTTCAGATACAAAGAGATATTGGATGGGGGAGAGAACCTTAAAACTAGGGAAGAATTGAAGGAGCAAGGCATTATTATAGACTGGTGGCCATATACTCAAATTACATCACGATATAAAAAGGACAAGGAGAAATTCGGTATAAATGGATTCGATAAAACTTAAAAAAATTATCAACTGCCATGCATATCATTACAAATAATAAAGATTTTTACAGATGCTATCCAATTATAGGGGTAAAAAGTCTTCTCATTCTACCCCGTACTGTGCACGATACAATAGGTTTCTTTATTTTATATATGAGTCAAGTGCACAATTATGCTGCCCATCTATCCCCCCAAATCAATGAAGTATGCTCATTCCCACATCTTTCTCCCATTCTTACACTGGCTTAGTATGTGAACTCTCATTAAAGGAAAAACTAGCCCTTGCAAGAAAATCTAATGACAATATGACAATCAACAAAAGAGAACATAAATCTTAAATGAACAATACATTACTTACTTCTGCATAATATATCACATAATTACATTTGTTTTGCTAGATTTGTTGTCCCTTTCATTTTGTTGTCCCTTTTTTTCATTTAAAAAAAAGTCAGACACCAACCAAAAAATGTCTTTAAATATTTTTATTTATTTACGGATCTCACAAGAAAATAACTTTGAGCAGCATTCAGTGCTCAGTTTCAAATACTGAAGCAACAAACTTCAAGGAAATAGACTTAACATCTGGATAACACACTTGTGGTACTGCAGCTTCTAGCATATTTTGATTAAATGTCCTCTCCTTGGATTTCTACTTTTAGCCTTACATGCAAGCCAAATTGATTTCAATCCAACTTCATGTAAACCTGATCATTTAACTGAATACCCAGTAGAAGAGTTGGAAAAAAAACCAAATAAGAACATTGTCGTGCCAGGATTTCTCCAGGGTCTATTCTGCATGTTAAGTTCAAACCACAGAATTGTTGAAATATATAATTCATTTTAGTTTTTGAAATACTCTTGGAAACAAATGGGTTACAAATTACTAAGGACAACTTGCTTTTTTTAGTCACATTAAATGTTACATAGGAAAGGATGTTTCACAAAGGATGGTACTGGCTTCTTTGTTATTTACTTCATAATTTTAAGAAGTTCAACTTGAGGTGTAGGCATTCCAAGAATAAAGATCTTGCAATGAACAGCTTTGAGAAAGGAACTATTTAGAAATATGAATAGGTTAATTTCAACAATTGGCATAACTGGTCCTTATTCTAATATGAATAAGATCCTACATATGTTTCTATATTGTATTCTGTAAATAAATTTTCCTGATGCTACTCTCTGGTACTGTTTCTTGGAACAAATCTCAAAGATCAAGGTTGAAAAGTAATTCATTGGATTTTACAAATAACTGAGCTTTACGCCTAGGGCTATGATGGCGAAACTATGGCACGCATGCCACAGTGGCACGCAGAGCCATATTAGTGGGCACACCGCTCAGCTCTGGGGTGCATGTGCGCGCCGGCCAGCTGATTTTCGGGCCTTCTGGGTCCACCAAAAGTAGGGAAACAGGCTGTTTTCTGCCTCTGGAGGGCCTGGGGAGGTGGGGAAGGCCCGTTTTTCTTTCTTACCTGGCTCCAGATCCTCTCTATGCATCTGGGGAGGGCAAAAACAGCCTTCCCCACTTCCTCAGAGGCCTGAAAGGCCCATTTCCTGACTCCCGGTGGGACAGGAAGTGATTTTTTTGTTGTCCCCAGCCTCCAGAGACTCCTAGAGAGGCTCCTAGAGACTCCTAGAGAGGCTCTGGAGGCTGGGGACAGCAAAAAATGTCACTTCGTGTCCCACCGGGAGTTGGGAAATGGGCTATTTCAGGCCTTTGGAGGGCCTCCGAAGGAGTGAGATAGGCTGTTTTTGCCCTTCCCAGATAAATAGAGATAATCTGGAACCAGGTAAGAAAGAAAAATGGGCCTACCAGGCCATCATGTGCCAGGAACGGGAGGGGTGGAGGGGGCTGCGTGCGCATGCATGTGGGCATGTGCGTGCATGACCCTCCCCCGCCCCCCCCCTCTCCTGGCACATGATGGCAAAAAGGTTAGCCATCATTGGCCTAGGGATTCCTATCCAAGACTGATATACTACCCACATTGTTTGTAATCTGAATTCAGGAAGAGGAATCTTGATTTCATAATTGTTTTTCAAAAAAGAAATCATCATACATTTGCTTTATTCACATTCAGACCAGACATTCTTACCTGGGGTTATTTTGCAATCTCGGATTTCTAGTCCAAAGGTTAGTCTGCATGACTGGGAAATTATTACAACTGCAATCACTTCTGAGTGTTTCTAACAATATGACAGAGCTGCTTTGGAGCTCTTAAACCAATAAATCTTTTGAGCTCATAGACAGACCTTATAAAGCAATCATCAGTGGAAACACGGTAATATTACTCATAGATATCAAGTTTCTGCAGATGAATCAGTGCACAGGGCAATGTAAACTCCAGGTGTGGTCATGGATATTTACAATATATGCTGAATTTAAAATGTCCACATAGGATACATACACGGACTTCAAAAATTGACCCCAGAAATAATGCCAAGTTTATCATTGCCTGTACTGCATATATAGCATTAGCGATTCATTAATGTTTACTTTAGAGGACTAAAAATAGAAAATCTTAATGCTGTGACTATTATGAATTTCTGGTATGGAATGTACAAGGGTTAGGGTTATTAGCCTAATATTAACTTAATATTAACCTTATATTTCAGAATTTATTTATTTATTAAATTGCTTTAATATTAATTACCAAACTTTTGTTTTACAAATTTACCCTCTAAATGACTCAGTTTTTTTTAAAAAAAGATTGACCAAACATTTCTCTGGTTTTTCAGAATTCTAGATTTTCCATTTTAAAATTCACTTTACAATTTGGTATATGATTCTAGAAGATTGGCTGACTTAACACATTTGGATTTAAGAGGGGAGTTTAGTAAATGCTTTTTTATTAAATTCTTTTTATTACTTTTACAAATGACATTGAAGACTTTGACTAATGTTAGGAGTGAAGCCCTGAAAATTCAGGCTGTCTAGTCTGGTCTCTTTTTATCTTCTCTACCTCCTCCAATTATCTTTCAGTCTCATCTCTTTTAAGCAGAGCTTCAAAGCAAGAGAAAATGCACCATGGAAAGAACAAACTGAATATAGGAGAAATTGAATAGCCATTTACTTTTACTAGAAGATCTTTGGGTCCCTAGTAGGGTGCCACAGCAGGAAACAAAACAAATTCTGCATCCAAACAAGAACTCACAAGTAAATTTTCTAATCAAGTGCCATAAAACAATAGATACATACCCATCCTCATTTTTCCCACGCTATAAAGTTTGAAGCTATCATAGGGTTGTTGTACATAAGTGCTCTCTCAACATTTGTGACTGATTTTCTCAATGTTCAAAAATAGATTATGCCTTTTTCAGTAAAATATAAACTAAATAGCTGCACAATTTCCAATACAGTCTATCATTTGCTATGATTTTTGTACTTATGTATAAATTCTAATAGTACACTAGCTAACTCATGGATTATTATAGGGGGCAGGGGTGAAATGCTCCCGGTTCTGACTAGATCGGGCAATCTGGTAGCGATTGTGGCAGGTGGTTCAGAGAACCGGTAGCGATGGCGGCACAAGGCTCCACCCACCCGCCTGGGTGTTGTTTTTTACGTAATGTGTTATTTTACCCTCTGCACATGCACAGGTTTTGGGCATGCATAGAGGGTCTGTGTGCGAATGTGACATGCGCAGGTGGCATGTGCACGTCTGAATCGGTAAGGAAGGTAAGTAGATTTCACCTACTTACAACACTGGCCAAAATGATAATTATTATCTTAACATGCTGTAAAACAAAGTCCTGATCATGTTTTTATAAGAGATGAAAAATGAGGCACATAATTACTCATGATTACAAAATATTTTTGATTTGTAGGAAAAAAGTGAAACCACCATTGGTAAGAAAGGAAGGTTGAGAAGCAGAGTAAAGGTAAAGACATTTTCAGGTCAAACTTAATTCCTGGGGACTTCAAGGATGTGTCTGTATAGTTTTCAAAAAGGTGGATGAATCACCATTCCTACTGTCTAGAAATAATTCTAGCTAAAGCTAATAATTCTTCCTTGCCAGAATGCCACATAAGTACTGCACACATTTAGGAAGGGAATGAATCTCACATGAAGCTAAGCCAAAAGTTCCAATCAAATTATAAAGACATTTGTATAGCACATTGCCTGCATAATACACATCAGAATATTAAATATATAAATACATGCTCCTTAAGGTCCCAACTTCCAGAAACTGTTAAACCTCATCCACAGGTGAAGCAAGAAAAAAACCTTACCGTTTGCTTTACATACACCTGTTACACATATGTCTGTTATATGCACTGATTATGTCTCCAAAAATAACTGAAGAATCTATTTTTGCAATTAATGTTTCCCTGTCTTCTATCTTTAGACCCATTACATTTCAGTTCCCCTCCCTCACCCAATGTCAGAGAAATCCTTTGTCATAACAAACTGCCACATTAAAAAGCACAGCAACGAAAATCCTGTTTTCATAGGCTAGCTAGCCTCTTAGGAAGAATGGTTTTGTAAGGATACAATAAAACAGCAGGTTACATTATGAAGAAACGCCCCAGAATCCGGAAGGTCAACAGAGACGCTTGTAGAGAAAATGAAAAGGAGTATGAGAACAATGAAAGCACAATTTTACAAAGCCTAATTAAAATGATGAGATCTGGATTAAGTATAAAAACAACGATCACCATTTCTGTGTTGCGGTCTGTAGATCCAGTTCTCATCCTCTTCCACTTGGTCCCCACATATGGATGTGAGTTCACCATCACTGCGAAACAACCTTTTTGTTTGCTTGGATAGCGTGGAGAAGTTTATCCAGCTTACAGCACGTGAAAGGGATCCTGGATTAGATTTAAACCGCAGTGATTTTGAGGAGCTCTCCTGTTTCATTTTCTCTTTAAAAAATAATAATCCCCAAATGTAATATGCAACGATTAAGAACGCTCTTAAATCTTCTCCCGTTCCTTTTCCTTTACCACCAGGGTGGGCGTGTACGTGTTTTAAAATAAGTAACACACTTGTTCATTTTAAAACTCAATCGAACAAAAAAACCAAGTGGCTAATTCTGCTTTTTGCCCCCAGTACTTTCCGAGCTGCCAAACACGACACAATAGAGGCAAGCGAAACAGACTGACACGCTGAAAACAACCTCCAGGAAATCAGATTAGGAGAGAGTCGAAGTACAATCCCGAAAAATACACAGATTTTGGCTTTTCCCAGCTTTCATCCAAAGTCCATCTCTTCTCTCCAGTGTGTTTGTAATCCAGGATCCCCTCCTATTTCGTAGAGGACCCAAGAGCTCCTTTGATCAGAAAGAAATGCATGCTGTTAGCAAGTTGCCAGGCGAGGAGGATATAAATTACAACCGCTCTCTCTTTTCTCTGAGGAAAAGGCATTCTGATTCCACCAAACCAGCCATGTAGCTGTCTGCCTATAACGAAAAGGCTCAGGGAAGGCTCTCCAGAACGATTCTCGTTAACAATAAGCTTGGCTATAGCTATCAATTAGGATTAGCGTGAAATATGATAGGCTTCCGCTCCTGAAGGCGCAGCTATAGAGACAGAAACTCCTCCCTTCCACGGCAGAGACCTAACAACAGTTCAAACTTCTGAACAGGAAACAGAAGTAAAATAACACAATGGCATCTCAATTGACTTATACAAGGATTAATTTTTTTAAAAAGGCTCAGTAACCGAATGACAATTCTTTTTTCTACCAGGCATGTAAGAGGTTGCTTGTTTTAATGCTACTTTTATTGATAGGGTGAACAGGAATTGTATGTTTTTAATATATGACTCCAATTGTTAGTTAACACTTAATATTAACAGTATTGGAAGGGACCTTGGAGGTCATCTAGTCCAACCCCCTGCTCACGCAGGAGACCTGTACTAGGGATTCGAACTGCCGACCTTTCTGATCAACAAGCTCAGTGTCTTAGCCACTGAGCCACCTAGTTCTGTTCTTACCATCAATATTGCCACATAAATTATCTGGCTTAAAGTTCATGATCTCTTTTTAGCTATATTCTTCACTAAACTATACTTTAATCCATTTCAGAATTCATCATTAGATTAAGATTTTGCTAATAAAACAACCAAACAAATGAACACCACACATTAGGGTCCACTGTTGGATATTTCTTAGATTATGGGAGGAAAACAACAGTAAACAGAGAGAAACGAGCCAATGTACAAAAGCAGAAACAAAAAACAGCAAAGTCCAATGCATTTTTAGTTTCTCTGCTTTTAAGGATCGTGATGACAATAATTGCATGTTAAGACTTTAGATAATAAAACTGATCCAAAAGGGCAGTTCTTGAAGAATTATTTAAAATGTAAGACACATTTCTAGGTCTACATACTCTGGGAGCACCTAATCTATCTGCAGAAATCTTTGGAAACTCACTTGCACAGTATTATTTCTGATGTGATAAAGTTAGCAAGGTATAAAGAACAGAATGTGTCACAGATTATTGAATAAATGATGTACCCTAAACCATATTATTGCTTTAGCATGCAGAAACATATTTTCTTAAAGAAAAACTAGCTGAGCAAGACTTTCAAAGCTTTCTCCCTGAAAAGTTAAGGTTACCTGACTCATAATGAAAAGATAAGGTACAACCCACTGTCTGGGAATCAAACAGCTAAGTATTGTATCAGATTACCTATGAGTCAGCTGACTTTCAGATCCTTGAACAATGGATTAGCCAACTGTCTTTAGTAAATAATTGAATAGGTTATATTTATTAGCTTTGAAGAACAGCACATGTACCTCTGGCTTTTCTATTTTCTCTTTCACGTGCCAATACAAAAGAAAATATGCTGTATGACAAATATGTACTTAATTGAACTATTGCAATATAACTCCAGCCATACAATTCATACAACTACACTGACCACAGTATAATACATCTGGAAGTGTGAATTATATTCTAGTGAAGTGCAGATTAAATGAATATCTAGGAAATGGGGAAATGGAAGTAACTTTCTAGTTAAATTTCAGAACACTGGCCAGAAAGTAGATTTTCAGTCAAATACAGGTAGTCCTAGAGTTACGACTGTAATGAAGCCTGCCCATTCTATTTGTAACCCGAGGATTCATAGGAGTAAATCTTGTACCTTGAACAAGATCACTTCCTCCTTTCGCCCACATATTCGCTAATCTAATGCGAGGCTCATTAAGTGCCCATGAGGAATTTCAGGGTGGAAAGGCCATGGGGAGCCTACTGATGGAATAGGCCACCTGCCTAAGACCATCCAAGGCTTCCCTGACCCACTGAAATGCCTCATGCAGGGCCAAATTGTTTCCCCCCAACAATCTGCACGCAGGATCACTTACCTTGTGAAGATCTAGCAAGCAGTCTCCTCTCCTGCCTCAAGCGCCCCTCTGCAGTTCTGTTCAGGCCACTGCAGGTCTCCCCTGGCCCATTGCAGGCTGAAATGGAGCCTCCGGGGGCTGGATTTGGCCCTCCGAAGCTCCGTTCAACCATCTGCAGGTCTCCCCTGGCCCATTGAAGATTGAAATGGAACCTCTGGGTACCGGATTCAGGGGAGGCATGCAGAGAGCAAAATAGAGCCTTGGAGGGCCAGATCCGACCCCTGGAGGCTCCATTTCGGCTGGCAGGACAAATGTTGTAGACCCTCTGGGTTGTTCATAAGGGCGAACAACAACATTCATAGTTTTGGGCCTTGTTCAGAAACGCTAGGAGATGCTGATCGTATAACTTCGAACGTTCACTAAGGGAATGCTCATAACCTGGGGATTAACTATATGTTCAATTAATATTATGGTTGTTTCCCAGCTGTATATTATAAAGTACAATATATTCATTCCATGAAAATCAACTGAGAATTTTATACACAAGTATTGCAGTCTATTTTATTGTATGGTGTCAATTTTCTGTAATAATCAATGGAGAAGTAACTTTTTACTCTTATTTCTTATATTTATTCTGGAAATAAATTATATTTTCTATAGAAATGCTGGGAAGACAGATGCATCAAACTTTATTGCTTGGCTAGGAAAGTAAGATTGCACAACAGAGAAGCTGGGTAAAAAACCAATTGCTGATCTCCACAGTCTATTATACTACTACTAAAATAAAATAATAATAAAGGAAGCAATTGCAATGGTGGAAGCACATTTGTATTACCTTTGAGCAAAGCTGAGCAAAATGGCACTCTGGAAGGATGTCAATATGGAAGAAGCTAAAAAAGAGAATTTTTCAAAAGCTTGATTGACCCATTACTGAGAAACTTACTCATGACTGTCTTAGCACAAGGGTGTCAAACTCAAGGCCCGCAGGCTAGATCCAGCCTGTGATGTGGTTGGATCCGGCCCATGTGGCCGTCCTGGAAAATGTAAGGGGCTGGCCCACATCGCATCAGCTCGATCTACCTGTGTTGCTTCGGCCCAGTCTACCCAATGCGCAGAGGAAACATCGGACCAGTGTGGCTTCAGCCAGGTCTACCCAATGTGAAGAGGAAACATGCCAGCAGTTTGAGGAGTGGAATCATGCTAGCCATGCCTACCCAGCTGGCCACGCCCAACCAGTCAGCCACACCAAACCAGCCACCCAAGGTCAACCACAGCCCTGATGCGGCCCTCAATGAAATTGACTTTGACACCCCTGACTTAGCATATGATCAGTTTTCACAGAAGTTTTTTTTTTAAGCTGAAATACTAAAACACAAAAGAAAAAATATCTACCCTGAATGGTAATAACATAATAAAAAACTGAATATAGTGGTAAACATAACAACTATTGTGGTAGGTAGTTATAATAACAATATGTGAGAAGAACTTGCTCTTGTAAGATATCTATAGATATTTCCCAGATATATTGGGAAAGATGGGAGGAAAGAGGAAAAAGAGGATGACCAGCAACAAGATAATTGATTCAATTACAGTGGTGATGGATGCAGCTTTGGAAGATCTGAAGGACCAATTGGAAATAGTTTATCCTGCCAGGGTGAAAAAAAAATTTTTTTTTTCCTTTGGGAAAAGAAATCTTTAACTAAGAATTGAGAAATAATTGGGAACAAAAACAAAATAGGAAAGATTATTTTCTTTTCAGTATCTAAATAAAAAGAAAGACAAACTGGAGGCAAATTTACTAGCTTCCAATATCTAAAGTCTCTTGTTCTTAGTTGACTGAAAGTCTTTTTTCCCCCACTAAAAAAACTGCATATTACAGTATGCAGTAATAGTTTGTTCAAAATATAAGAAGAAAAAGAAAATTGAGAAACAATAGTAAAATAATACCTCATTTTTCTCACAGAAAGAAAATAATGATGAAAATTAGGAGAACCTTCTTTCTCTTCTCTTCAGACGTCTATCATTTTTCTGAGGTGAGACTTTGTCAGAAACAAGAGAACACTACATTTTGCCTGATAAAAGCATGCCTTAGAAATAGGTTAACATTTTAGAAAAAAAGATCCCAAAAAGTTAAAATACCACAAAAAGGGTTTTCCTTTTTATATTATAATTTGAAGGTTTGTTTACGTCAAAACCTTGTAAAATGTGACAGTGAACAGCAAACCCACTTGGCATACTCATCAAGATGAAAAGGGCATGTTATCTAAAGATTAGCAAAATACTTTGCTTCCAGCTTTGAAGATTCCAAGACAGTAGAGGTCATCTCGTCTCTAATTTCTGCTCAAATCTAATTTTGATAGGGAACTGAAAGCTTCCCGCCATTCTTTCCTTGAAAAGTGACAGAAAAAGAAGTAAGCAAAGTGAAGAAGTTTCTGTAGATAATGACCTCATCTCAAAGCAGTGTCTGTAGGCCCACAATTCTTATCTTTTTTATTTCTGAGAAATGCAAGGGAAAAGGAGGGTTTCTTTAGTTCAATGATTCCTGACTTCTTGTCATATAAGATCACCAAGTCTTGCCAAATGTTGATCTTCTGGCATGCATTCTTGCAAGATTGGTGCCTGTGATATCTGGGAATTCACCATGATGGCCACAGGCACCAAGTCATGAAACCCTGATGATCCTTGCTAGATCTAGATGAAATTAGTGAACTGCATAAAGAAAAAGGTAGGAAGCAGTGTTTTAAGCATTAATAATTGGCAGAATAGTTATAACCCTCTCTGTCAATTGCTCTTTGAAATTTTTTTTTCTTGGTTAGGGGAAAAATCCTTTGCCTGTGGGTAGAAGTAATTGCCTTCAGTCAACTGGCTAAGGAACTGAAGCTGCAACCCAAATTTTGAGTTTAACAGAATAAAGAGAGCCACAAATGGCAGACAGAGATAGATAGATAGATAGATAGATAGATAGATAGATAGATAGATAGATAGATAGATAGATAGATAGATATGTTTTCTGAGGTTTTCGCGGGTGTTTGTATGTAGGTCTTTGGTTATTCGGGTCTTCTCCCGCATAGAATTGGAAGTATCTTGGCGACGTTTCGACGAAGTCTCATTCGTCATCTTCAGGGTGGTGTTCTCGGCTTCGTGCTTCCAGGAGCAATGAGACTTCGTCGAAACGTCGCCAAGATACTTCCAATTCTACGCGGGAGAAGACCCGAATAATCAAAGACCTACATACACACACACACACACACACACACACACACACACACACACTGCTCAAAAAAAAAGGGAACACAAGCAGAAGACATCCGAGATCTGAATGAATGAAATAGCCTTATTAAATACTTTGTTCATTACATACAGTAGTTTTGTGTTCCCTTTAGTTGTTTGAGGAGTGTATAAACTACTGTATGTAAAGAACAAAGTATTTAATAAGGCTATTTCATTCATTCAGATCTCAGATGTCTTCTCTTGTGTTCCCTTTATTTTTTTGAGCAATATATTTGACTACTCTATGCCTTTGGAACTGTCCTCATCAAAATTAAGCAAGCTTAATTGTTTCCCTGAAATAACACAGCTATGAACAACCATATGTAATTTGTTTTGAGTTTTATGTAGGATTCTTTTGGCCCTGCTAACCAGAAAACATACTCATAAGTAAATTAAAACAAACCATGCAGACATTTTCTAGTTAGTTGTGTCTGAAGGAACCCTGCAGAAAAATCAGTAGGCTGGAAAGAAATTGCTGTTAGCTGTTTCCCATTAAATCACTCAGCCATTAAATTAATAAGCAATTCCTATGGCTTACTGTGTCGTTCAAATGTTGTAATAGTCTGTAAATATTGAATTCTTAACCAACATTATCAACGTTCAAACACACTGTTTTATGAAAAATAATGTAGGGGTAACTAGAAATTTAAGAGTTAATATCAAAGTTCATAGCCTAGCAAAATCTTGTTCTTCAAATATGTTCACTTCTATAATTAAGCTGTGCTATCCAACTATATTTTAGTGATTAACTATAATAACTATCCTATCCAACTATTTTTAACTTCTATTTATTCTCTGTAAAATTGGATAGTTTTTCCATACAATTTTTCAGAGTATGAACAATTATTTCCTCTGTCATTTATTACAAATTTCTATTAATGGACTATAGCTGCTTACAAGAATAAGAAGAAAGACTTCCCTTCTTTTTCCACTGATTCAGTCCACAAAGGAAGATAAGAATGCAAATGGAATAAAACAGATATAATCAAGTCAGAATGTTATTATTAGCTACATGCTTGTATTAAAAGCATCATTATAAATACTTTAAAACTATGCTAATGTCAGAAGTGACATACATTTTTCTAATGTAGAGAGCCCTACAGTACAAAGAATAAAATATAGCCACAAGATGGCAGTGTGAAATAATGAATACTTCAAGTGTAAACTAAAGTTTAGTTGTAAACTAAAGCAACTTTAAAAATGTGAGCAGTAAATAAGACCATAACCGTAATAACAGTGGAAAATATAAAAAGGATGTTCCAAAACTGTATTGTACATCACTGATCTGGAAGGAATGCTTTAGTTAAAACCGAGTTTTTGTCAAAACACTGGCCATTATTCTTTCTTTTATTTTCCTTAGATTGTCTTTTAATCTAATGCTGCCTTTTTCTGATGTCTTCTTCTGGAAACATCATATATTAATAAATTCTCTTCCAGATTGGTGTTGGTACAGATTGTTAAAGAGGATGGGATGGGATAAAGTACAAGGGAACACATAGAAAGTAAAATGTTAGCTCTAGGAACATACAGTAGATAGGAGAGTTTTTTGCTCTAATAACCCTTTTTAAAAGAGCATTTCTTTTTAAAGAAATGAGTAAATTCTGTCTTCACTCCCATCCATTGCTTAAAAATTAGCACTTTATTTTTCTAAAACCTTCTTGAAGACAGAATTGCACCCAGGGCTGAAACAATCCTGCAGGTTGAAATGGGAATTTGTAAAACTGAATTTGTGGGGAAAATTATGTTTCTCTGTTCTTGTTTATAAAGTCACCAGAAACAAATGATACTGCAGGCAAGGAATCTCTTCAAAAATTTCTTTCATTTGCTCAAGTTTTTAATTTCTCTCTTTTTGTCTTTGAAGCTCAGTTCACAATATGAATACATAATCTGATCTATCAATATCAGTAAAAAATCATCTGTCATGTGTGAACATGAACTCTCATACCCCACATTTGTACAGACAACTAGGGCTACTAAACATTTTCTCAAAAAGAATCCTCCATTCATTGTTAGCTTTTTAATAAATTTTTTATTGAATACAGGAAAACATTTATTCGACACAAGCCATAGGAGTTATCAATGAACAAGCTTAATTGTTGCCTCCAAAAAGCACAGCAATAAAACACAGCAAAGGCATTTTCCCCCAATTGTGAATAGTGTAGTTTTTACTGTTAACCAATTGTGAACCCACAGTTTGTATATACTGGGCAACTGAATTTTTCTAGTCCACATATGGCCATAACATCCACCATCTGCAAAGTGGGAACTAAGGTTGTAATAATAAATACGTCGTTCTCACTGCTTTACTAATAAAGTGTCTGCAATATTTGTCGCCACCGCTAAATAAAATAGTTGAGTTTTGGCCAAGAAACCTATATTTGGCACTCTGGGCAATTTAACTCCCCCATCCCACCATACCTGATTAGGCTGTAAATGCAGAAGCAAGTCTGCCTGATGGAATTAAGTGGAATAATCAGGATTAAGGAGGCATTTGTAGAAGAGAATCAACAAGCAGTCAGCGTCTGTCCCGTATTTCTGTAATTTTAGTAGAGGTATATTTGGAAGCCTGTATTTGTAGTAATAATATGGAATTGTATATTACTTTTTTTAAAAAAATATTTCCTGCCAGTGACCTCGTCTTCAACAAGAAGTTGATTCCAAACCACCTCAACATAGCCTAGTAATTTACATTTGATCTGATCCCTCTTGGGATTTTTTTTTTCATTCCAGTATAGATTTTTTTCAGCAATATTTCAAAAAGAAAGTGCCACATTGAAAATTCTGATGAGTTAGTATATTATCTTCCCATGTGTTTTTCAAGCTTGGGTACGGATGAGGTTGTGGCTTCACAGAAAAGAAATCTTTTGTGGCAAGCTATTCTGCAGTGTTTTAAACCCAAACAACTACTACTTTCTTTTAAAGGAAAGTTGAGAGTATTGGGCAATTTCTTTTTAAAAGGGTAAACAAATTGTTCCCAAAGAAAATGAATTAATTTAAATGACCTGTCCATTTTTATCTTCTGCGTGAAAGGTAAAACAGGTTCATGATTGAATCCCATCTAAGGTATTACTTGACTTATGACCGTAATGGACTCTGGCCATTATAGTGGTAAATCATGATGATTGTAAAATGGGTCACCCATATGACCAATCCGATTTTATGGCCTTTTTTGGGGTGAATGTTAAGCAACTGCCACAGTTGTTAAACGCTTGCCACAGTCCTCAAGCAAGCCAATATGGGCGTTGGCCAAAATACAGAAGTAAACCCTGGTTTTCAGCAAAAATGTCATAAAATGTGTTCACATGACTACGGGATGCTGCAAACAGTTGTAAATGTAGGCCGGTTGCCGAGCGCCTTGAATGAGATCAAATGACCATCAGAGGGGCCCCATCCATTAAGCATTTTAGAATTGGGTCATAAGTAACTTTAAATAATAAACAACAGCCAGTCATTAGCCACCATCACTTAAAACAGTCACTAAGCAGTCAGTCATAACTCAAGGAATACCTGTATGTCACCTAGCCAATATGTTGGTGGAAATTCAAGTTTTGTTTATTGTCCAGAATTTATTAAATATCTCCAGTAAAATATCCTGTTAGTGGAGAAGTTCCTGATATCAGATAACCTACATATTTCCAAGGATTTTCACAAGGTCTGTGAAACTGCAAAAGCAAGAAGAGGAGAATATAACATGGTCAATAATATTAGCATGCATGAAAATGAAAGCATACTTCCTCTTTTTCCATATTGGTCCTATGTGAGGGCTTGTAGTCCTTCTATTTTATATCATCTATTCTTGGGATTTCACTGGTGAAACATAAAAGCACATTAGCATTCTCCGTAGTAATTCTCCCAACTTGATCTCCAGATATGTTTGACTTATAAGGAAGTAGTAGTTGTGCAGCACTATACATCATGAACTAGGAAATGCTGGTCTGTGGGATTAACACTAATTAGGATTTCTACATTTGCCCCAATGCAACTAGATTTAGACACAATATTTAAGGCAAAAGCCAAGCAGTATATCTCTACCACTTCTTCATGTTTTAGTATACTAGCAATAGGAATATAAATCAGAAATTACTTACAGTTATTAGATACAATTTCATAAGATCAGATAAGTCAATGACCTGATTATCCCTAAACATAGACAGATGTGTTTGGTACATAAGCAGAAAACCATTTCTGCACTGCAACAATCTATTACTGCACTAGCAGTAGAATAGAATAGAATAACAGAGTTGGAAGGGACCTTGGAGATCTTCTTGTCCAATCACCTGCTTAGGCAGGAAACCCTACACCACTTCAGACAAATGGTTATCTAACATCATCTTAAAAATTTCCAGTGTTGGAGCATTCACAACTTCAGGAGGTAAGTTGTTCCACTTATTAATTGTTCTAACTCAAGGAATACCTGTATGTCACCTAGCCAATATATTGGTGGAAATTCAAGTTTTGTTTCTTGAAATTTCTCCTTAGTTCTAAGTTGCTTCTCTCCTTGATTAGTTTCCACCCATTGCTTCTTGTCCTACCTCAGGTGATTTGGAGAATAGTTTGACTCCCTCTTCTTTGTGGCAGCCCCTGAGATATTGTAACACTGCTATCATGTCTCCCCTAGTCCTTCTTTTCATTAAATTAGTTCCTACAACTATTCTTCATATGTTTAGCCTCCAGTTCCCTAATCACCTTTGTTGCTCTTTCTAGAGTCTCAACATCTTCTATACATCGTGGTGACCAAAACTGGATGCAGTAGCTTCATCTACTCCTAAAAAATGTAATCTGCAAAGGTTCAACTTTTCAACTCCTTACAAAAAGTATTACTTAAGACCTATAAAAAAAGACGCTTGATGTGTCCTTGGCATTTGCTTATAAGGCGGACCACCAATCTGCCTTGGAGAGCTAGCATTATCCTGTCTCTTTTGTATTTCTTTGTATATCTGCAATGAAATACTGATTGGAGGTACTGAAGTGCTTAAATTACAAACACTTCTTTGTTATCCTTTGGCAATGTATTCAAAATCAATAATGTAATCTATTTAGCAGCTGATCTCAAATTTCTTTTCATTGTTAAAATTAGAATGCAGAAAACATGCAATAATGATTAAGAAAGAATTTGGTTTCAGGGACAAAGTTTACTAAGTTAGACTGTTTCTTATGTTCACACAAAACGTTGAGTTCTGTTTTCATTTGTAATATAATGATAGCAAGTAGCTCAATCAATAAAAATGTAAACCAAGATGGATGATACTGGTGTGGTGGCAGAGACAGATATAAATAAATGTTCACTAATTCTAATAAGGTACAAGTCCAAAGGTGGAGAAACAAAATTAATACTTTTGTCACTTATTACCAATAATTAATTCTTCACAGACACATTACTTAATACAGTAACTAAATTCTCATATAAAAATAATACTGACCTTTACAGATTAAAATCCTTCCATTTTTTTGCTTATAAATGTGAATGGGGAAAGTGTGTATTAATCAAAGGTTGTTATTCAATCATGGAATACAGAGGCCCTACTAATAAAGCCATTCTTTGAGGAGCAGTAAAGATAATATAATCCCCTCATATTATATTTTAAACTAAGTCATGGAAATTTTTATTCTTTCCTCCCCAATTAGCCATGGATTTATACAATTGTTGCTTTCCAATTAGTCTGAAATCAAAACATTACAGTGATTGAATCCAGAGGATTTAGGGTAACCAATTAGAAAATAAGTACCTTTGAAAAAACTAGAAAAAGTTTTTTAACAATTGAGCAAAACAGAAATTAAAAAACAGAATTAAAATGCATAGGGGGGTTACGTAATATTAAGCACAAGTTAAGTTTTAACAAACCACTCATCAATTATAGTTTCTTGAAAATAGAATACAAAATAATAAAAAACAAAGAGATGTCTGCTTAATAAGGGGAAATGATGGTTCAGACATGCACCAACAGCCATGTCTCATCTGATTACTGTACATATATCTGATCTACAATAAGATGACGGAATCAATTCCACTCAGAAACACAAAGTCCCAAGTCAGGTAAGACGATACACTGACACACATTCACAATTTCTGAAACAATAGCTAGCCATGTGACATGTCTTTGTGAACCCAATCAACTATACTATACATCTCTGTTCTTGAAGATGCCAACTGCCTTTAGCCCATGTTTCTACAGCAGTGCAAACACTCCATCTTAAGCAGTCTTTTCTTAAGCAGTTTTTAAGTAGGTTCAAAGTTTGGCTCAGAATCAGAATGTAGAATTCTAGACCCTTTTAATTAATATGGCATTTTTATATTAAGGGGAAACAAAGAAGGAGTAGAGAGAAAAGGGGAGAGAATGTAGAAGGTTAAGAAATAAGAGATCACAGCTAGAAAATATACACATACAGGTAGTCCTCAAGATACGACTGTAATGGAACTTGTCCAATACGACTGCATATCACAATGGTAGTTAGATTAACTATCTCATCTAACAAGCCCCCCATATGTGCTCTCCCCGATGAATTGTTAAATGAATATGCAGGTCATTAAGCAGAACACAGTGCCTCAGGGGTGGGAAAGACCCTTGGACATCTAGTGTAGGCCCAAGCCCACCTGCCCTGGCCCTCCCAAGGCTTCCCCAACACCTCCCCAAAGAAGTCCCTTGTTCCATTTCCAGCCCCTTGGGTCCTGCCCCTTGGGTCCTACAGGCTTTCCCCCATTCCCACAGGATCCCCCCAGGGGTTAGGCCTGATTCCGACACCATCAGACCAAACATTCACCTCCTCACTTACTTTATGAAGAACTTGGAGGCCTTTCAGAGGGTAAGAATAGATTGCTAAATTGTGCAACTGCATGGCATGATTCCAGTTGTCCCACCCACAAAGTGGCAGTCATATTCAGGTTGCTGTTGTGCAGCCTGAAAACAAAGTACTCACTTTTTCTGCCTAAATGAAGTCTACACAACACTGCAGAAGTTTCTGCCATGTTTAGAACTTCTGCAGTGCTGTGCAGACTGTGTTAAGGCAGCAAAACAAATCAGTTGTCTGGAAGTTGCCATTTTGTTCCTGCCCACAAGTGGGCAGGATAAAATGGTGGCTACTTCTGGGTTGCCATTGCATGGCCCAGGGACATGTGGCCTTCCTTCCTTCCTTTCCCAACATAAGGTCCAGTGAACTTAAAAAAGTGTGATCGGTGATGGACATATGGGAGAAAATCCAAGTGCTGGGGTTCCTGGCGGGGTGGGATAGTGGGAGAAGGGGGGGCCCTGCAGCATCCCTGTGGTTGGTCAGAAGTGAGAATAAACACAGAGATGCTGTAGCTGTCATAACTTTGAAACAGAATCGTATGTAATTTTGGGGTGTCTGTTGTAATTTTGAAAGTTCATTAAATGATCTGTCATGTCTCAAGGACTAGCTATACATCTACATAAAAACATACATCTACATAGAAAAATACATATGTGTACAGAGAGAGAGAGTATCATGAAGCCACTCATTCCACAGTTTTCAAAAACAGTTTATTGTGCAGGTTCTCACTCTATATAAAATATTGCAATAAAAAGTCAGTAAGAAAGGTTTTAAACAATAACCACTATCTAGTTATAGACAAGTTTATTTATTCCGTTATACATTTATCTGAGAATAAATGAGGAAAAGCTGCTAAATCTAGGCCAATAAAAATTATATATTCAGGTCTAGTTTCCCATTTTACAATCATGAATTGAAAAGCTTCCTTTTTTGTATGCGAACGTATTTTGAAAGCATTTTATATTTTTAATAACAAAGAAATTCAGCAAACAAGGTAACATATACAGGACAGCATTAGTATTTCTAGTTTCATATCCATCACAATGTTTAAATGTGTAATAATCTGATTTATGTTGCTCTCCACAATTTTCTTCAAAAATAAGAGAGCTGACCTTGTTTTCTAGAAACTCTGCAGTTAGGTCTATTATGCTGAAGAACATTCTTTCTCTTTTCTGTTTCTGACTGCTTTTATTTTGTATCCAAATACCTGGCAAGAAATGAATGGAAAGAAACAAACAGAACTAGAGTTTTCCCCACTATAGAGCACAAGAAGCCAAGATAAATACTGAAGAAGAAAAAAAGAATTATAAGGCAACCAATTAAATGCTGTACTTTGCTGGGAGGGTTTCTTGAAATTTAGGAAGAAACCATTTCCTTTCTATTTTTTAGAAACCATTTCCGTTATAATTCTTTAATATATTGGCAATGTTGTAGGAATCTGCAACCTCTCTAAACTGTATTTACTCATAACTGTAATGCCATAATGCCTAGCAAACACAAATTCTCTGCAATTTATGCTTATTATTTTCTATGAATTCAACTATCATAAAATTACAGAAGAATAGCAACAATATCACACTTATTTAACAAACAGTAAACTCCCAAGAAACAAACTATTAACTACATTAAAATGTTCTGGATTAGCAGGCACCATGAAATCGAAAGAAACAAACAAGCAGACTTGTAGGAAGCTTCTGAAAAGTCCTTCAACAATGCCAGGAATGGATAACCATCTGTAGGAAAAGACAATCTCCTTTCTGGAGATTCAATGTAGTTATGCATAATTGTTTTTTTTTTTTTTTGCTGTAATCGGAAGTTCTTTTAAATTCTTTAGTGCATTTTCCATGTGCACTTTAATTATAAGAGGCAGTAAAGTATCATGATGAGAATATTACTTCAGGATTAGAAAGACATATTCAAATCCCTACTCAACAATCAACTTCTTTGGGTAACTGGTTTTCTCCTATCCTACCTCACAAGTTTGCTGTGATAGTACAATGGGAAGGAATACACAAGTCTCTTAAATTATAATGGTTTCTTCAACTACTTAGTTTTTCAAGCACATATAACAAGTATTATTCAACACGTATAACAAGTATAAGTACCGGTACTTAGAGCATTCCCTCACTCTCTTCTCCTTCTCCTTCTCCTTCTTGTCCTTCTTTGGTGCCTTCAAGTCAATCTTGACTCCTGGTGCTTGCCCAGACTACTCCCTGAAGTTTTTTTGGCAAGATTTTCAGAAGTGGTATACCCTTGCCCACTTTCTAGAACTGAGAAAATGGGTGGCTCAGAGTCACACCAATGGCTTTGTGCCTCAGACGGGATTAGAACTCTTGATCTACTGGTTTCTCACCAGTGCTTTAACCACTACACCCAACTGACTCTCTAAATTTTCTGCTCTATCAATGTTTAATTTGAATGATGATATTCTTGAGGTTATTGTCACATGGGCTAAGATTTTCAGCCTAAAAATATTCCCTGGATTATTATAAGCATATGAAAAATAATGAATCATGGAGAATGAAGGGTTCAAAAAAATCAAATCTGCTTGTTGGGATTATTCACTCATGCTGGAAATCAAATGTAATACAATAGTATTACATTTGCTAAAGTTTAGTATAGTCAGGAAACCATTTGTAACTGATTCAATGAAAACAAACTATGGAATGTACTGCATTAATTTAACAAAACTGTCCTGGTCCCAATCATGGGAATCACAGAAGATAGATATAATAATCTTCATGTGCCAGGAATTTCTGCTCCAACTATGAATGTTCATTTTAAAAAGCCATTAAGTACTATTCCAATATTTCTGTGGTATTAGGATTAATCCATTTTAGACAGTTATTTTCGGATAATATAAAGCAGTTATGGTGGCTGGGTTTCTACAAAACTAGGAAAACAAGGTATATGTATTTTTTAAAAATCCTAATATAACCCAGGTAACATACGCTCATCATAGTCAGCACTGTTGCTCAGATGCTTGAAATAATAACTACAAACATAGATGAATAACAGGCATAATCACATGTTTAGACTACTATTCTATAGGATAAATATGAAAATACATGTGTTGCTCAAAATATACTTGAAATTTAGTAGTCCAAATTCATACGGGAAAACTGTCCCAAACTTAATACTTATTAGCTTAAATTAACACTACCACAATGTGTAACATATTATCAGAACATCTTAAACAGAAAACTGCTCATTAAACTACATGGATGAATAAGGTTACTGAATGATATTTACATTACAGAATAAATTTAATTCTTGAAAATAGTTAAGTACCTGCAAAGAAATTTCTATTCTCACAGTTACTTGGACAGTGGTTTTCGGATATCAAGATAAAGAGACATTTTGACAAAAGAATTCAATAAAATTCATGTTGGATTAGGGTGCACAGATGGAAATCTTTATCCGAAACAAAGTGTTCAAGATTACTTGAAGGACTTGAGTTTACTTTTTCTCAAGTATGTCCCATTTTGTGTTGAAGAAACATGAAGATTATACAGTTTTATTCTGAATTTGAAAGCAGAATCAATTATTCTGTATCAGATTTTTACAATAGATAATTGCAAAATGCTTGTGAATTTTGCAGCAACATTAAAAGAAACATTTACCCTGCTTCCCCAAAATAAGACATCCCCTAATAATAAGCCCAATTGGGGTTTTGAACACGTGACATCCCCTTAATTTAGGGTTCAAAAAAATATAAGATAGGGTCTTATTTTTGGGAAAACATGGTATTTATGCATTTCTGTCTGGGTGTGTCTGTTCCATAAGTCATGAACAAAAAAATAATTGTTCCCTCATACTTCTTGTTCTTTGATAACATGTTCCTATTGCAAAGATTTTTTAAAAAAATACCGTATTTTTCGGAGTATAAGATGCACTTTAGTTTTTTGGGAGGAAAATAGGAAAAAAAATCTGCCTACCAAGTATTCATCTGGCTAATGTCCTTAGTCTGGTCAGCTTCAATACATTAGTTTGCTAGTTTGAGCTTGCGCGTGCACGTGCCTGGTTGAGGATAAAAAACAGTTTCTAAAGCACAGCTGATCGTCGGAGAGAGAAGCAATGAGAAAAGCAGGCAAAGCGTGGAAAATCGCTTCGCTCGCTAGCGCCTCATTAAGACTGAAAAAAGCTTCGAAAGCACAGCTGATCATTGGAGTGAAGCCAGTGAAGCTCAGAAGGGGTAAGAGAAGGCAGTAGCTATTCTGCAGGCCGAAAATGCAATGCGCAGAGCCCAAAAACAGAAGCTATTGTTGGTGGCAATCTCTGCAGGTAGAAAGAGGACGTCCAGAGGTCGAAGAGTGGGGGCTGGCGGATGGGCAGGGCTACATTCGGAGTATACGACACACCCAAATTTTCAGCCTCTTTCAGGGGGAAGAAACTGTGTCTTATACTCTGAAAAATACAATATTTCCAAAAAATAATAAAATAAAATAAAATATTCCTAAATCAATTATCCATGGTGCTCCATGCAGTTCTATTTCTTATACTGTTTAATATTGACTCAATGGTAAGGGCTGGACTATAGGATGAACAAGAAATGTTTCTTCCCTTTTCTTCCAGTTATCCTCTGGGATATTACACAAGATGGCTACACTATCAAGCCCAATGTAATACAGAAACTTTAAAGTACTTTCCCAGCCACTACCTCCCTGTGCACAGTACTTTAATCTCTGTGTGCGGGATGGATAGAAATCCCACAGCCTCTAAGTAAAAAAAATCAAGAAATTTAGGAATGATAAGAGTGAACATCTATAATGCCACCTCCTATAATTGTTGCATGAGCTTGATATGTGTGTTAGGGAAAAACCACTGCGTGAACACACACACACACACACACACACACACACACACACACACACCCCAAGTCCTAACAATATAAGAAGTTTAATTGTAAATTATGTTTAACCAAAAGTTAAATTAAATAGAAAATGTATTCTTCTACTGTTTTAAGCAGCTTACTGTGAAAACAATGACTTGAGGAGAAAATCCAATTGTGCTACTAAAATCACACACAGCATCTTATTTTTAACCTTTCACAGAATTGTACAAAAGAGAAGATCTCTGAGCAGATCATATGATGGTTCACCAGCTTGTACTCTGAGGTCGATAGGTTCCGAGGAACATAAAAACAAACAATATACAATTCACTTAGCATTTGCAGAGAGCATGGCACTAGAGACATTAATCACAAATGCTCAGAGACATTAAAGTACCCATTACAATAAAACATAAAATCCTGACCAAAGTTCTCTTCCTGATTCAGTGTTACTTTGAATTGCTTTTAGCTTTTCCAAGCTTAGTTTTTGAGGCTTAAGGGAGATTAGAACCCAACTTCTTTCAGCCTCCCATCCAGTGTGTTCTTGCTCTTTTTGCTCTTCCTCCCACTTTCCAGACTTGGATTTTAGCCAAGCTTCTTTTTTTAACATAAGAAGGGGGACTGAGATGATTCCCTTTGTCTTACCTGGGCAAATAATATTTGGTTCTTTGCCCGTCTACCTGTTCGTAATCTTTGCAAGTATAGATGGGGATGTCTGTGGAGATTCCCAGTCATCCAGGTCCTTCTAGATCCTGGAATCTTCTTGGCACTGCTGTAAGCAATGCGATGTAGGCTGGAGATAGGTGATGGCTTATCCCTTCCCTTCTGTTGAGAGAGGGATGCTCAGGCCTCTTTTACATTGCTTTCAAACCAATGATCCTCTCTATCCAAAAGGGGAACTTTGCTGCCTTCAAAAGAGTGACCTTTGTCTTTCAAATGCAGATGGACCACTGAATCTTGTCCTGATGGGTTTGATCTTCTATGTGTGCCATGTGCTTGTGAAGTGGTTGTTTTGTTTCACCAATGTACAGATCTGCACATGTCTCACTGCACTGTATTACATAATTACATTGCTCAGTTGTTTTTGTTTGAGTGTTTTATCCTTGGGTGGACAAGCTTTTGCCTTAGTGTATTCTTGGGTGTACAGTACATGTATGCTGTGCTGACCAAAAATTCTCCTAAGCTTTTCAGATATTCCTGCAACATAGGGAATGACAACATTGCTATTTGTTGTACTCATCTTTCTAATGGAGGAGCTCCTGCTGGATCTTTTGCTGGATTTGATGAAAACCTCTAGTAAGGATAACCACAATTTCAGGATGATGATGGCTAATGCTATCAGCAATCAACTGAAAAGCTACAATGAGCAATTGAACAAGGAATTCAATACAAACATCTACTGGCAGTGAGTGTTCATAAAACTATTCAGGGAGATCCTTCAGAATTCTGGAGTATGTTAATAACACCTAGCTATGCTGCTCGCTATCTTTTATCTTCAAGGAAGAAACCACTATTCTTGAACACTGAATACTCTTGATAATAGTCTGGATAAGCAAGAATAAACAACTGAATTCACACAAGATGGGGATGCTTTTAGTAAAGAACATATTGTACTCTGGGATTAAGATGAAGCTTGTTCTATATGGGATTGCACTCAACCAGAAAAAGCAGATTCATCTTTTGGGTGTGATCCTTACAGTGTCAATTGTCACAGGATTTGCAGATAGCTGCAAATGATGTCAGATGGTGAACAGTATCTATGCACAATTATGGTTAGAGAATCTACATTGATCTTTCCTGCCTGGTCACTTCAAACAGTGGGAGAGGCTCTTCTGAAGATGCTCTCGTATAATTCAAAATGGGACTTTGCAAGAAATAAAAGGTTTCTTTGTTAATGGCTGAATAAGTTCAGAAAATATTTCAACTCCCCAGAATCAGAGGTGTATCCTTTTACTTTTCGCTTGTATGTAATAATGGCTGTCATGTATTCCTACATAATACTAACAGCACATATTTTTCCTAAGGCCAAATTGTTTCTGGACAAGTACATCAATCTAAACCAGGGGTCTCCAACCTTGGGAACTTTAAGCCTGGAGAAATTCAACTCCCAGAAATCCCCAGCCAGCAAAGCTTCCTGGGTAATTCTGGGAGTTGAAGTCCTCCAGGCTTTAAGTTCCCAAAGTTGGAGACCCTTGATCTAAACCATACAACATCAAACTATTTAAACACACTCACATAGAAAGGTACATTCCTTAGAAGATAAGCAAAATCAAACATTATTTTTAAAATGTTAAATTGTTAAACTGTAATAAACTGCATAATTGTAATAATCTTTATGTATCTTGCAAAGACGTTAAAGGCAATAGAAAGGGTTTTTATAACAATAGTAAAAGGGAGAGAAAAGGGCTGGATTTATTGCTAGGAAAAGTTGGTAGGATATTGTCAGGTGATAGAGACAAGACAGAGATCATCAACTAAGTGTCCTCTCCCAAAAAGGAACTGTGTTCAAATGAACTTAACCAGAACTACTGACACAAAGAAGTTTTAATAAGTTCAATAAAAACGAAGTTGATTTCTTGTCCAAACATTCTTTGCTGCTAAGAACTTTTATTACCCTATGAGAAATTATTTAGAAGCATTATGTGTAGTGAATGACAAGTCTGTCATTTAGTTACTGCATTAAATTATAATTATTTATATCCATGATTTGTGAGCATTTGACAGGCAAATTTTGTATGACATGGTTCATGGTATAAATGAATCTGGAGTTCTCGTCAAGTAGACAGATTCAAATTATCATACTTTAGACACATTATGGGAAGATCAAGTTCCCTTGGGAACTCCATAGTGGAATGAATGAATGAATGAATGAATGAATGAACGAATGATTAATGAAGTAGATGGACAATTATATTGGTGAAGGACAGGTTAATTTTATTCTACATTGACAGTCTTTAAATTTAAAATCTTTTACATTCCAAGCTTAGAAAACAAGCAGTATGACATTTTGCTGTCTATGCCAAAATATGTCTTTCCCTACAATTCTTCCTAACCTGCATGTTCTACCCTGGTCCACAGCTCTAAAAACTAGCACATAGGATACAGTCTGAAACCATCTTGTTTCCTGAGAAACTATGATTTGGGGCATATAAGGCATCAGTTTGCAAAAGTTTTTGCCTTACTCAGAAAAGTGAGAGCCATATTCAAATTGTCAAGGTTTCTATAATAGAGGTATACATCTTTCAACCATTCTCGGGGAGACAGTGGAGCTCTGCTGGCTCCTGGTTATATGGATTCAACTTTCAAAATCTCTATTTTGAGAGTGGAAGGGAGGCATCAGAGATAAAACTGCATCTTCTCTTCCCACTCATTCTATAATGCAATTCAAGTCTTTGATTGAAATGCTAGCAAATCTGGATTTAGTGCTGACTTAGTGTCTAGGATCTCTTGATAAATGAACTTATCTCTATTGAATATGACTTTTCTTCCTTGAATTGGTCAATCAAACCCCACAGTTACAGTACCTAATACCTGAAATTCAAGAACATGAAAATCAGCTGAGTGACTTTGGGCCAGTTATATTTTCTCAGTCCAATGGAAACTGATGTTAATGCAAATTACCTGATGAAAATGAACCTAATTTATGTAAGAAAACTTTCTATAATTCTTCCAGTTTGTATTTTTCTATGAAATCCAAAATGTTTAATAATTTATTAGACCCTTACACTGACAGATAAACAGTGACAGTGGTTACATTATATAAGGAAGTGGAAAAATAAATACGAATACCAGATTATAATAAAACTTAAATAACTACCTGGTTAAGCTATCCTAAATTTAAGCAGTAATCCCTGTTTTAGAATGTGCTGTTCTATATCCATTCTTCATCTAAATCATGCGGACTTGAAGGTGTGTCTCATCGTCATGACAGTCAACCTGAATAACATTTTATTTATTACTTGGTTTCCTGTCTTTAGTAGAGAAATCTATGAAGCAAAGATTTAGTACTAGGCTACAAGCCAGACAAGCCACAAAAAGTTTTTATACTTTTGCCAAGATTTCGTGCTCTTTGTAAAATGAAAATCGTGACAATTATGTTGATGCTTCTTCTGAGTTAGAAGGGCCTCTAATAGACAAGAACCTATTTTAAGCTTCCAATACACTGTTTCACAAGCTCATTCATTTTTTTTTAAAAGACAGTTTATGTACCAATTTAAAGACTAATGTTCTCGTCTTAAAACATTTGGAACCAGTCAACCCGCAGCAATTTTCAGGCAGTAATCTTGAAATACCAATTGAATAAGAGAGAAGAATTCAACAGAAGCCGAAATCTACTGGCTTCTGCAAAAATACTGTTATTGTTTCTATGTCAGTTTCCTGCTTTTGTGCAATTAGATAGCTTGCTCTTCCAGAGTTTTAACAGCCAGGAGAAAAAATATATAGAAGAAACAAAATTCACTTAAGAATTAGAAATGTATAATTCTTCTCCATGTGCTAAGCCAAACCAATACTCTTTTAATATTTAATAGAATACAGTTTCACAATAGCTGCATTCACTCACTAGTGTAAATCATATAGTTTGTTTAGTTTAGACTTAGATGAGGTATAAACCTGTTCATTCTAGTTTAAAAGTTTATGGGTTAACTGGAGGTATGATTCATACCAATTAGTCTAATAGCTCTGTAAATTCCAATACACTGGCTGGGGGGCGGGAAGAGGGTAACTGGGCCATGTGTTTGGCAGGCTAGCACGCTTTCACCCACCAATCCACCAGTTGCACTGCACATCTGCATGCTTTGCACTCCGGCCAGCCACTTGGCGGCCCAATTCCGAATAGGCCACAGACCGATAGTGGACTGCAGTGTGGGGTTGGGGACCCCTGCCCTATAACATAGACCTGACTAAGAAATTAATGACATATAACTCAGGACTACTTTTAGTGTGACAGCTACAGTAACAGAATCTTGCAAATATGAATGTGCTTCCCTACTCTCTCAATTCACCTGAACTAAGAGATTGTTTGTGACAATTACTCAGATTAGTTTCTTAGAATGGGCTCAAGCCCTTCTTATCTGACTGTTGCCTTGATAGCAACAGTTTGCCCTGCCCTTCAAGGCCATTTCCTCTGTCCTCTACGATTTTGAACAATGTTTAATATTTGAAACAGTCAGAATTGTGTCACCAGCAAACAAGTTTAATAATTTTTTTCTCCTATTTTTATTTCCTTGTTAGCACAAAATGCTATCTTATTTCTATAATAAACTCAATTAACAGTGGTGATAAACAGGTGCTTTGTGATTCTTAAAAGAACACATTGCTATGAATCATAGCTATTAATTCTTATCTGAGCAAAAGTATTTTTATAAATTTGACCTATCAACAGAAATAATCAACAAATTAAAGTTTCTGTAATGTTTATTTTAAAAAGGTCCTTTCAACACAATCAAAAGTATTAAAAATGCATAGTTAACAAAATAATAGAAATCATGCATTAATTTTACAATGGTTAATGACATTCAACAATTTCCTAGTGGGACCTGATATATTTCTTTTGGGGATAAATCCTGATTGGACAGAATGTATAATTTTTTTGTTCATATTAATTTGAAATGATCAGCTAAAACCTTAGTGTATAATTTATATTAAGAAGAGATATAGGTCTAAAAGATGATGCTTTTATAAACCTTTACCTGGGTTGAGAATTAAAATTATTTTGAATATTTCCCATGTTGAGGGACAGAATATCCTTGGTAGAAAAAAACGCTAATTAACCGAAGTTCTAAGATCAGAATTTCTTTAAAGTCCTTACAAAATTTCTCTGTTAAGGCACAGGGTCCAGGCTGCTTACCATATTTAAGATTTATCATTCTGAAAAAGGGCTGAATCAAGGTATTTTACATCTTTTAAAGATAAATAATAGTTTTTAACCTATTAAAAGTATCTGTTAACCTTTTTTATTGTTCGATGTATAGAGGAATATCAGTCTTTTTTTAAAAAAGGCATGTTTATTAATATTTTTAGTACTAATAATAATTTAGCCTTTGGAATCTTAAGAACCCAGCAGAAAAAAATCCTTACTACAATATAAATTCTAATAAATCCCAAATGAACTCATAATTAGGCTCCTTTATATTGAGGATACCTATCAATTGCCATTTAATACCTAGAAATCCTTGTGGATTGATTTAAATACATAATCACCTAAATATTCTGAATCCCAGTTCAAGCAAGGCTGATATTTATTATGACTGGCAGGTAATGTTCATTCCCTTCCATAACAAATCAATCTTCATGTTACCTCGTTTCTCCCTGCTCCCTGAAACAATATTGTTGCCCTATGAAAAATCTATGTCATTCTCCTGAGAAAACTTCCATAAGTTATTATCTTCTTCAGTGTATTTCTGTATAAAACTCAGGTTTTCAGCCTGCAGAAGCTTGGGAAATCTTGCTTATTTCCTCCTTTTTATATCTCAGTCACCAACTATCATTTGGTAGCGATCAAGACAACTTGGGGAGAGGACATATATCAAACCATTCTACCTGAACTAATTGCTAAAGGAAAGTTTATCCCATGACAAATATGCCCAAAAGCTGCCTGCCTCTCTAAGGGCTCTTACATCGAATTTTTAAAGATTCATAGTCCGAAGTAGGGGCTTCAGCTGAATTTATTCCTAGGTAGTCATGTGTAGTTAAATTTTACAAATCCTGCTTTTAAATATTCAAGACACTTTTACTCATTGTACAAGCAGACAAAACAGGTCCTAAGAAACATGAAAAGCTCTGTAACTATATATTATTTTTAAAAGATGGTAAAATCTGTCTTGAAATAAAAGACCAATAGCCAGTTAGCATTAAAACAAAGAAATAATTTATTACCTCTCAGGCATGACCACATTTAAACAATTAGCTTCTTTACAGTGTTAACTTTGATTAGTAGTTTAAAAGAAAGTACCTCATTAAGATTTATGGATGGCCTATTCTTCTTCTTTGGAAACTGATTGTAACAGATACATTGTTCTTTGTGATGAGAAAGCTTGGGATAATATAGTTTATAAAGTTAATGAAAAATACAGAAACCAGAGTTCTGAATGGGATAAATGGGGAATTATCACTGCAGTAGTGGTGCAATGAGCCAAATAAAAACAACTATAAAAATGAAGGGTTTCCCCCCCCTTTAAATTAACCTTAATACATAAGCCACCTAGTTACTTTGGTGATTTGACTGGTATGTAAGTTGATAAATAAATAAGTAGTCCATCTCTGAGTGGAAATGATATGACGAGTATGACTTTAAAGATTGATTTTAAAACTATTTATTGCATTTAATACTAAAATATTCGCACTGCAGGAATATGATTCCAACCCCTGGCCACAGCCCACTACTGGGCTGTGGCCCGTTTCAAACCAGGTTGAGTAAGTGGTGGGTGAGTGTGCGTGCTTGCATGCATGCCTACCATTCACATAGAACCATGCCCTTCCCCCCCCCTCTAGCAGAGCTTCACACGTGAGTGCCTGCTGCTCATGCAAATGGAGCTTTGCACTAAGCCCAAGCTTGTGCAAGTAGAGCTGCGCATGTAAGCAGAGCTGCGAGAGCACGTACACTTGGCCATCGCTTGCGGAGTCCATTTCTGGATGGTCTGCGGCCCCGTAGTGAACCACGGCTCAGGGGTTGGAGACCTGTGCCTTACAGGAACTCCTCAATTTACAAACACAACTGAGTCCAAAATTTTGATTGCTAAGCGACGCAGTTTGTCAAGTGAGTCTTGCTTAACAACATTTGTTAAGCAAATCATTGCAGTTATGAAGAGAATTGTATGATCATTTTTTTAAAAAATTTAGATTTATATGCCGCCCTTCTCCGGAGACTCAGGGCGCCTTACAATAGCCTTCATGCTTTTATATATTTTTATACAAAGTCAGCTTATTGCCCACACAAACTGGGTCCTCAATTTACCTACCTTAGAAAGGATGGAAGGCTGAGTCAACCTTGAGCCTTGAACTTGCAATAATTGCAGACAGCTGAATGTTAATAACAGGCTATCTAGCCTGTTGAGCTATCTGAGGATCATGAAGCGAATCTGGCTTCCCCCATTGACTTTGCTTGTCAAAGGCTGGCTGGTAAGATTACAAATGATGATCACATGACCCTAGGACAGTGCAACTGTCATAAATACATGCCAGTTGCCAAGTACCCAAATTGTGATCACATGATCATGGGGATGCTACAAAGGTTGTAAATGTGAAAAACGGTCGTACTTTTTCAGTCACCTTTTTCAATGCTGTTGTAACTTTGAACGGTCAAACTAAACAAATGGTTGTAAGTCGAGTACCTGTACTCAATCATTCTATGAACATAGCCATCATGACCAAGAGACATGTTTCAGGAAAAATAGTTTTTTGTTAAATCCTATAGCCTTTTATTCATCACAAATCAAGCAAAGGATGCTGTACAAATTTCTGTTTTAGTGCAATTCATAGGCCTTCTTTCTAATACTGAGTTCTTCTCAAAAATAGATCTTCATGTTAACTTATGTGGACATTCAGGATTAAACATTTTAATGTTCTTTGAACTGGATAGAAATCAAATTCTTGTCTAATATAATTTGCTGAAGCTCTAGGAAACAGGTTTTTCATGATTCAGTAACTCAGAAAGGATTTTCCATCATTTCCTACAAGGATATATTTTAATATAAATGAACCTCATACAAGCTTAATCGTGAGTCAGAAAAAAAAATTGGTCAAATAAGCTTAAAGTATCAGATTAAGCAGGATTTCAAATAAACCATTTTTTGAGAATGAGTTTATGTTTTCATTAGTAAGCTGAATCCCATCAAGCTTTTTTTTTTAATATACCGTAATATCATGTGTAAAACAATGTCACTAATAGGAGAAATCTCATTGAGACTGAAGAGAATACATTCAATTCACATACCATTCTTCCAGAGAAAGCTAAACTTCAACTAACTGGAAGATAGTAACATTGGAACTAGAAAATTAAATATTCACACTGAATAAATCATGGAGAAATAGCTTTAAAAAGAAAAGAAAAATGAGGGTACAAATAGAAGTGCTGCACAATCAACATTTATTACAAGCATACATCATAAAGGATTACTATTTGGTTTTACTGCTACATCAAATTAAGCCACAGTGTGGTTTGCTTTTGAATTGGAGGGTGGTGTGAATGCAACTACTTTGCTTGTAAGCCATAGTTTCTTTCTATGGATAAATTTGTGTATTATGCTAAGCCAAAAGTATATTATTTCCCTTTGCAATCATCTTCACAAGGGAAGAAACTCATCATACAATGAGACCTACTCCTCTGGAGTCATACTAGTGAATCTAATCTTCAATGGCACATTCAATAATTAAATCTGCTGTGAGGAAACCTTTGTGTGTACAGCTGTATACACAAAGGCATTCATGTGAGCTCAAACTTGTGTTGTGAATTGAGTTTTCCCTCTCTGGTTACAACTACATTATGCCTAGCATAATTGGGGATTTATGTGATTTAAACTTTTATGTCATTAGTAATTCATGTTGTTTTTATAAACATATGCATACTTTTCATATGATTCATTATTATTCATGAATAATAAATTCATGATTACTGTAGTAAAATCAGTTTTGATTACTGAGATAGGCAATCAAAAATGTTTTTGAGGAATCAGAACATGCTAACATATTACAATAATAATGCTAACTAATAATATCAGTACTATTTTATGTTTTAAAATATAATAATATTCAAAGCCCTTTACACTAACCTGTTTCCTCTTCCCCTTAATTTTTATGTAGTTCTGATTTAAACATTTTCAAAGTCACACATATATATTATAATCTGCAACATTTCTACGTACATATAAACAGAAAAGTGCTTTAAGATACCCAAGATCTTTAGGTATACAAAAACATATGTGCAGTGTGTTGTATAGTATGGAAGTTGTAATTTACTGTCACATGCATATGAGTATTTGCACAGTAATCTGGACTATGCTAAATTTTCGGCACTAGAAAATTCATAAAGCCATATTACAAAACAGCTCTCCTATGATTTTAAAAGTACCTAACATTATAAGCAGCATGTCTACAGATTTAGAGAAATATTTCATGATCAATTCATAAACATTAACTTAATTCACAATAAAGTTAAATCAAAATCGTCTGTTATTTAGGTATTTATTTCATGTTTTAACATTGCATTCCAAACATAAAGAATATGCTTCTATTAATTAATATAATAAGTGTTTAAAACCTTTCAATAATATTAATTGGCAATTCCTGTTAGCAATTTTATAATGTTTATCGTTTTACTGAAAATCTGTTCCAGATTGTGGTATTAATTGTTTAGTTTCTAATTTTTCTCTGTCTTTATCATAAACAATAGATGTTTTTAATGTTTAAATATAATTTTGGAAGTTCCACTTGTGCAATTTGTCAAAACTTAGACATCAAAGATATTCTGATATGAAAAAGGAAGTAAAAAATTAATATCTAAATTATATTAGATGTTGTTTTTCTATCTAAATCACTAGATTGTTTCAATACATACAAAATTAATCTGGGACAATTACCCATATCTAAAATTAATTGGAATAAATCCGTAACTATGCCATTGCGAGAGCTATTCTGAAACCATACTCAGGAGAGAAAGTTTGGCACAGCAGAGGGAACAGAAGGTTTTCAGTTAAAAAATAATTTTAAAGAACTTAAATAACAGATACAAAAAAAGTATATATCCCCTTTTGGCTCAGGTTAGGATGCTATAAACAGTTTGCTCTTTAAAAATATTCTGTTATTAAAGGAAAAGAAATGATAGAAATTATTTTAGCCATTTTCTATTTTCCCACAACTCAGCACGAATTAAAATGCCATGCCCCTTTTTCAAATAATCAAGTAGAATGAGTGCTTGGAGATACAGGCCAAATCTAATTTGTCCTGACAATTAGAGTGCCAGAGTAGGGCTTTTCAAATGTAGACCTTCTTAGTAAAAAAAAATAATTATTATTGAAATCCCTGATCTAGAAGCAAAGCTCTAGTCTAGTGTATAAAAATGACAATGAAATGAAGTGCTTTTTGTAATTTGTTTATGCCATTGAACCTATTAAAGTTGTTGTTATTTTTGTTCATCACACACACACAGTCAACCAGATGGATTTAGGATGGATTTGGTATTTTTATCTATCTACCGAGTCTGTCCCAAGGATCTGGGTTAGACAGATGTTGTTATTTGATGGTGTCGAAGGTATTGTCGCAAAATGTAAGCAGAATGTTCCGAACAAAACTGCTTTTTGCAATTGAGTAATGGTGATTTTGTCAATGCCAATGGTGTTCAAATGATGCTCCAGTTGTTTTGGGATCGCACCCAAGATGCCTATTACTTTTTATAGAACCACATCAAGTTATAAAAAAGGAGCTAGGTTTTGTGGATCAGGTCGGGAAAATCATGAATTCTGTGCTAAAATGTATCATTATAATATAGGGAAAAAGTGACCATATTGACTAACAAGGACAATCACTGTCCTCTAATGGGATACCACATGGATTTGTGGATTGCTAAATATGAAAGGGCATATGGATATAATGTAGAGAAATAATTTGCCCTTAAAAAAACCTGTCATTTAGATACTGAAAAAATGCAAAGTTGATGTAATTGTTTTCTACTTGTATCTTAAATATTGCACAACTATTTAGTTTACTGTGTATGGGTAAAGCTTCTGGAAAGAAGATGCATTATTCTGAATCTCTGGTCCACCAATGTCAGTAGAGCAGTAAAATCCCTTTCTAAGATTTCAGGCAGAAATTTTCCAGCACTGCTTGAATTTACAACTGACTAATACAGTGAAGTTTTGTTGTATAGGTTTACATTTAAGAATAGCGAATGATTACTACTAATTATAAATCCTCCTACGGCGATAAAACAACTGTCTTATTCAGTTACATATACATATAGATATTCTCACTCAAATATATGCTTTCTTCCTTGAAGCAGTATTATTTAGTTTGTCATCTGCATGAATAATTAAAATATCATGTCTAGTATTTAAATTATTTGCCAGTGCCTTTAAAATTGAAGCTGGTAAAATGTGTATTCTTAGTGCTTGCTTTTAGACATTAACATTTTTTTGCAAAAGAGATCCCACATTTGACTTGTCAAATCAGAATTTATCCTTAATTGCATTAATTGTGTTAAGCATACCAACATTCTAAAAGGCTCTGTGAACCTTTGGACTTTTCCATTTGTTTTATGTTGCCTGTTTATTTGCTAATTGCCAGATGGGTTTGAATTAAAGCTCAATCCTTCTTTCCCAAGTGACTTATCTCTCTCCACACCAGGCCCTTTTCGTGCAGCATTTCATAAGATACCATTCTAAAGCATGTCTACAAAGAACCCCATAGAACACACAAACTCTAATGTCAAGAACAGATTGAAAATATCTCTACTTTTCAGTAGGTTGTAAAAATATGCTAGATTAGTAATAGCCAGGATAAGAATAATAAACTAAATAAATACTTGGAACCTATGACTGAGAATTATCAGCTGCAGCTTTTGATACTGAGATGTCATCAACATTAATACCTACCCTGAAGTGCCATAGACTATTTAACATTTTACATGAAAGAATAATGCTGGGTTACACCTATGTTTAAAATTTGATATTAAAATAGGTCTACGATAGCATATTTTTTATTCACACAAATATCTACATGTGGTATCAATCATTTACAAGTCCTATGGAAGGAATAAAAATGAAAAATCTATCACTGATGTATCTGTCAGGATAAAAAAAGAAAAAAATTAAATGTTTTCAGAAAGTACACTTGGATGTTAACCTGTTATGAAAGACTAAGAAGGTATTTTGTATGATTCATACAGTAATTTAACGTGAAATCAATTTAGCAAAGAAGATGCAGCATACAGGATATTTAAACCCAATTTTAAACTTTTAAACCCAAGTTAAAAAGCAGGGAAGAAAAACTTTTGTTTGCAACCTTCATCACAATAACATGGTAGAGGGATGAAATCACAACTGGAAATCACTCTAAACTTTCCCTGATTAGCATTATTTTAACAAAGCCTGCTTGGCAGGTTATGTTGTACAAGTGCTAATTAGTCCAAAATGAGTATCTGGGGAAAATGGGTGGAAGCTGGTTCTATTATATGCAAAGTTATTGCTCTAGCTACTTTTCCCCTCATCACATCTTTCATCTGTTTCTCAAGCCCATTATTAATCTACTGTACATATGATTATTTGATATAATTTTTTCTTCACCGCTTAAATTAAATACAACAACAACCACTACTTATAGGAAAAAGAATTTATATGAAGAGTATACTTTACAGTATCATTAAAATTGTGTTGGTGTGCAGAACTTCTAATCAGCCATTATTACTGTATAAGAGAGGAACCATTGTGACTGAAATGATACTTGAATGCAGGAATCAGGCTGCTAAAATCTCTTTGGAGTTAAAGAGAAACCATTAGATTACTTACGTGTGCTCCATATAGCTACGTTTTTGCAAGTAGGGGACAGGAGCTGCATTTCTGTGTCAACTTGCAATTGGCTGGAAGTTGTGGAATTCTGTCCTGCCTATATGCCAGGTGCAAGGAACCAGGAATAACCCAATGAATTCCTCAGAGAAATGTCTTTGTTTTTGTTTCTCCCATACACAGGAATCTTTCCAGCCTAAAGTATACACTGCATAACTATCAGTTATATTCTGTGAAGGTTTAGGAAGAATTCCTCCTGGGCCTCTTTCTGCATGCCAAGGACTCAAGGCTGATTTGTCTCTTAGGTCCTTATGAAAGACCCCCCCCCCCCACTCCATCCTGCAACAGCACCAGATTCCACCACATTACAATCTCTAATGTCATCTATATGTTCAACTGGAGTAACCTCTTAGCCACTTTGGGCTTTATATTTGATACACACACATATATGTACATACATACATACCGTGTTTCCTTTAAAATAAGACTGGGTTTATATTAATTTTTACTTCAAAATGCATTATGGTTTATTTTCTGGTTAAGTCTTATTTTGGGGGGAATACTGTACTAAACGCCTCTGTCTGGTTGACAATCTTAACTGGGGCTTATTTTTGAGGTAGGGCTTATATTATGAGCATCCTGAAAAATCATGCTAGGACTTATTATCCGGTTGGGTCTTATTTTCGGGGAAACAGGGTACATACATGCATACATATCTTTATTTAAAGTTTAAATAATGGCAAGTTTTATTGAATCACTGGCAAGTGTCTTTCAATTCATAAAAAAGTTTAAATATAAGTTTAAAGAGCCTGGATAGCTCAACAGACTAAAAGCCTGTTATTAACATTCAGCTGTCTGCAATTATTGCAAGTTCGAATCTCTCCAAGCTCAAGATTGACTCAGCCTTCCATCCTTTCTAAGGTAGGTAAATTGAGGACCCAGTTTGTGGGGGAAATAAGCTGACTTTATATAAAATATACAAAAGTATGAAGGCTATTGCTTAACGCATTGTAAGACGCCCTGAGTCTCCGGAGAAGGGCGGCATATAAATCTAATTCTTTTTTTAAAAAAGATTTGTGCTTTTTATTACAAATTAATAAAATTATTAAAATTACAACAAAAGGATGATTTTTGTTGACTTTAGAAAGTTTTAAATAGATGAAGGGCTCAGATGGATTTGATTTAAGACTTTAAAATTGATTGAAAGGCTCCTCTCCCAAGGGATCCTTTACTTATATTTTGAAACAGATAAGAAGACTTTGAAGATTACACACTAGAGGGCACCAGATGGCTACCTTAAAAGAAACAAGTGATCTACTGTAAAGTATGGCGACAGGGGGTTTTAACTCTTTTGTACATTGGTTGTTTGAAACTGACATACAGGTGAAATTAAAAATTAGAGCTAGCAAAAAGGAGATGAAAATAAGGGATTTACAAATGAAAGATTATGGCTTAAAATTGATAAAGAAATAAAAAAATAGTCAAGTTAGCAATATGGAATATTTCCTTATACTGAATTTGCAAGAGAGATTTGCTGGAGTTGCTACATTGGAAGTACAAAAGGAGCTTCATAAAGATGTGAGAAGAGGAGAGTATGAGAAGTCAGATGTTAGAACTTTCTCTGAAGAAAGAAAGATCGTTTGAAGAAAAAAAATAAAGAATACAGAATTGGTCATTCAATTAAGATTAAAAGAATGGGTTGTTATTTTGGGAAATGTTCAGCAGTTGCTTGATTAGAACTGATGGTGATGTTTATTTCTATTAATATTTAATTCTTTTTTGAGTGGGACTAAACTTTGATTATTTGAAGAGAGAAAATAGGGATTTATTTAAAGGGAACATAAGGATTTATATTGGGTGTAATTAGATATAATCTGTAATGTTTTGCTTCTCCTATTTCATAGAGTTCTAGACATGGGTTTATAGAAATTGGAATGACAGATAGAATGAAGAGATGTTTGCTAGTAATTTAAGAAATAGTGATCAATTGTTAAAGTTGCTAAGGCCGAAGGGGGAGCTTTCTTTTTCTCATTTTTTTTTCTTTTTCTGAACCCCTTTTAATTTTTTTAATGTATTTTTTATTCTGTAGTTGTACAAGTTTTGCTTGTATTATTTAATCTCAAATAATATTATTTGGCAAAAAAAAATGTATTGCTGACATATGGTATTCAATTCATTTGAAAATAAGAGCTGTACTTTGTTTTTGTCTTAAGTTCTATGAACGAGGCAATTTTAATTTGAATGTGGTACCACTGAATAAGTCTCAACCAGTAAAATGTAGTCACACTGTAGTGCTTCTGTACAGATGAATCTCACGAGGCAACAATAAACGACTTCCCAATATGAGTGTTTAAAGTGGTAATGAAAGAAAACAAACACTTGTGCATCTCTCTCTCTCTCTCTCTCTCTCTCTCTCTCTCTCTCTCTCTCTTTGCTGATTCCTGTGCTTTGAATCACAAGACATTCACATGGTAGAGAGAGAAATCTGCATGACACCATGGAATATCTGAATTGTTCTTCCATTCTTGGTACATCTCCAGCTGCACCTGCCTTCATACAGTATTCATTGGTGTGCTCATCTTAACAGGTGGAGCAACAAAAACAAGGCTCAGTTGAGCCACTCCTCCACAAACTGGCAACATGCCATGCTTAACTAGAACAAGCTTAATGGATGCATTTTATAGCAGTATATTAATTTTTTACAGTACAAATTTTCAATCAAATTAATTCTGTATGGGTTTTAGTGAATTTTGCATGCAACAATAATTCAAGTCTAGAAACCATTCTCATAAAAAAAATACAGCCATTAAATGAAGCAAATGAAAAAACACAGAATATGAAAAATAAAGGTTCTCCCGCACATGTGTGCTAGTCATTTCTGGCTCTAGGGGCAGTGCTCATCTCTGTTTCAAAGCTGAAGAGCCAGCGCTGTCCAAAGACATCTCTGTGGTCATGTGGCCGGCATGATAACATCAAAGGCACACGGAATGCTGTTACCTTCCCACCAAAGTGGTCTCTATTTTTTTACTTGCAATTTTTACGTGCTTTCAAACTGCTAGGTTGGCAGAAGCTGGGACAAGTAACGGGAGCTTAATCCATTACGCGGCTCTAGGAATTCGAACCGCTGAACTGCTGACCTTCTGATCAACAAGTTCAACGTCTTAGCCACTGAGCCACTGCGTCCCCAAATATGAAGACTGAAGACTGTCAAAACATTGCATGAATCTCCAAGATGGTACAATGTAAATATACTGGTTTGCAAGGAGTTTTCTAGATTAGCGATCCTACTTTGCATAAAACAGTATGAATATGCTTGAAGTAAAATTGGGCATGCTTTTTGATCAAAATGTGCCAAAGCTAACCACCACTATCCTCAGCTCTGGCAGGGAAATGACACAGGCTAAGGCCTGTAGGTAAGCTAAGGCAGGTAGGATATACCTGCAGGAGACCACAGTGCTCTCTTAGGCTTTGGGCCTGCAACTTTCTCTCAGCCCACCACATTTCACTGCTGTTATGAAAATAGAAGGAGGAAGCATTATGAATGTCAACTTGAACTGTACAAATAAAGTTGGCATGTATATCAAATAATTAAATTAATACTATATTACTATGTGGATGCTTCAATTCACCCAAACTATTATTCTGTCAGATAATTTGAATGGATGCGGGCAATCAGAAGACAGTACAGAGAAAATGACTGGGCCATCTGGGAAGTAAAGAGATGCATACATGCAGATATAAAAGTAATAGATAACATGCATGTTATGTATTCACTTTTGGAGGGAAAATTAAGCGGGGAAAACTCTCAATGCTGATTGGCCAGCAGCCTGGCCAAGAAACTATATAAAGGGAGCTGTCAACTGTGTTCGTTGCTGGATTTGTCACTATGAAATAAAGAGCTGTTGTTCACACAGACCTGGCTCCAGGTTCCTCACTCGCCCAACTTAACAATGCAATTGATAAAGATTAATGAATATTTGTTAAAAGACAAAGTAGCGGTATAAAATAATATATTTTTGCCCACACTTTGCATGGAAGTGAAGGTAGTTAATGTCTGGAGAAACATATAAGTTAGCTCAATGGGATGGAATGAGTGGTGAATGGATGTGTTTGAATACAAAAGTGGTGACTAGTTCAAAAGAATTGTGCTGAGTTGACTAAATATTCTGGAAATAATGATTGAGGCTCAAGTCTCACACTTGATCCTCAACCTCAAAATAAATGAAGGAAGAGTGAATGGGTCAAGAGGAAGCTGAAGATCCCAGTCATTGCTGGAGTTGATAGGATCAAGATGAGAATTTTAAATAACAAAGGGCAATGTACAGGAATAATAGAAGAGGACCATTTGCCAAGGCAGAAATGCAAATTTTCCTTTTCTTTTTGTTTTTCATAACTTTAATTTCTTTGGCTTACTATCTTAATCCTTTCTGCTCTTTATATAATATAACTTCCCCCAAAATGAAACAGAATAGACTGATGATCATTTGAGTCTAGTGAGAAAACTCAGTTCTTGTCTTCTTTAACTCTTACAGAGATAGCAATAGCAATAGCACTTAGATTTGTATATCACTTCGTAGTTATTTACAGCACTCTAAGAGGATTACAGAGTCAGTATATTGTCCCTCCCACCAATAATCTGGGCCGTCATTTTACTGACCTCAGAAGGCTGGAAAGCTGAATCAACCTACAGAAATACCTATTTTAAATTTCCTTCATCATACAATAATATGATTTTCAATAAATTGAAAAGAATACAAACAGACTTTTGACCCAAAGGTGCTTTTTAAAGAGGCAACTGAACTTTCTGTTCCCCATCATCCAGACAGACCTGAAGAAGCTTGGATGAGAAGCGAAACATCTTCAAAGAAACTCCAGAGTTTCCAGTTGCCTCCTTTGGAACAACCATGACCTGGATGACTGAGAATCTCCATAGACAACAGACTTTTGAGCATTTCTTTTCACTATAAATCAATAATCTGAAAGAAAGTACAGAATCACTTTCACAAATTCTTATGAACCTTCTCTAAACAAATGTTGTAAGCTGCCCTGAGTCATTATTGCACACTGGCTATATAATTTGAAGATACAAAAAATGAATAATTAAATGCCTATTACCACGGCCGCTGTTAATCTATGCTGGAAAGGGTGGAGATGCCAAATTATAACACAGAAATAGTTCAATAACATAATATTTTTGTGCAAAATAAATTGTAAGTATCAGAAATGAAGAGGATTTTTTCTAGCTGAAGACAATTATTTTTATAATCATTGGTGGATCCAGATTTATTTATATACAGAACAGAAGCAGTGACATCAACAAAAACTAAGAATAACTTTAGTCAATTGCATTCAATGATTATACTACACATGATTAAATCTGAATATTCATTTTCAATATCATTATTATTAAATTTATTTCTCTGCTGACTCCCAGAGACTCTGGGCAGTTTACCATATACTTTAAATGCAGGTGCCATTTCTACAACTACATAAATAGTTACATAACTACATGCAACTTCATACACTTGGCAGCTATGAATCTTGCAATACATAAAAAGTCAATAACTGAAGGACCTACGGTGATAGCATATTTTAAAACAGGAGGAACAATGAGAACTAGATGTCTTTATCTGTGTAATTTACCTTTAAATGTGGGGCAGATAATTTCTTCCTGCTTAAATTTTAGCTGGAAAAGGTATATTAAATTACTTTTTAATTAGTAATTTCGGAGGATTATTTGGGAGAATTATTTTTTCCCACTGCACTACTGTATAATATGCCTTCATGTGGCCATATCTATTCCATTTCCCTTCTTTCAAATGAGACCAGGAATATGATATAAGATAACCGCATACTGGCATTCCACACCATACTGGAATTTCTGGGAGCAAAATATATCCATTTCTGCATTTGATTGTGTAAAAACATTTCTCTGTGGCCAAAAATAAAAACTGACCACAAAACTAAAAGTGACTGAAATAAGGATATTTGTCACTATAGCCAATTTCTTCATGCATCATATTACATTTAAGTACGTAAAAGGTAAAGGTTCCTCTCGCACATATGTGCTAGTTGTTCCCGACTCTAGGGGGCGGTGCTCATCTCCCTTTCAAAGCCAAAGAGCCAGCACTGTCTGAAGACATCTCCATGGTCATGTGGCCAGCATGACTAAACATCAAAGGCCCATGGAATGCTGTTACCTTCCCACCAAAGGTGGTCCCTATTTTTCTACTTGTATTTTTTACATGCTTTCAAACTGCTAGGTTGGCAGAAGTTGGGACAAGTAACGGGAGCTCACCCCATTACACGGCACTAGGGATTCAAACCGCTGAACTGCCAACCTTTCAATCGAGAAGCTCAGTGTCTTAGCCACTGAGCCACCACGACCCTTCTTTAAGTACCATACTATTGTATAATACTACTAATTTTAAGAAACACAGCATTATCATTTGAAATTAATCCGTTCCCCAAGTAAGACATGGCAGAAAATAAAACCATACCTGTTATGCCTGCCTTGCAAGTCCATAGTCCTACACCCATTAATTAATGCTATAATTAGTCATCTGGTTTGCCAACAGCAGTTGAAAATGTCACACACTTTTTATACCATCTAATTAATTTAATATTCACTGACCAAATAGAAAATAAAGGAATGACTTTTAATAGTACCTTTGGTTTCAAGCTCAAAATATTTAGATTTTCTTCTCTGAAAACTTTATATATTAATTATTGGAAATGCAAAATTGATACACAGACGACAGTACATAGATTAAGATTTCAGTTCTACAGTATATATCCCTATGTGCAAGGGGATACTACGAGTGATATAAAATGTCAAATACCTGTTAGAGTGACTTCTAAAAGGAATTGCTTTTAAAACAAAATGTTTTAAATAAATAATAAATCATATACTGCAAGGAGGCTTATATGCATTTTTGTATGTAACAAACAGGCTTATAAAACTGCAAATGGCTTTGTGACAAGATTAAATTATTGTGATTACTGTAATAGGCACAGAGTTTAATCAATGACTGTAATAGGGAACTTGCACACATTAAAACAGACCCAAGCTTCAGAATAGTATCTTTTCCAGGATTGCAGAAGAGGAAATATGTTAATTGCTGTTATTTTTCTTATCTCCCAGTTGGTATTATTTGCTTAAAAAAAATCAAAAAGTTCTTTCAAAATCATGCCAGATCTGAATGTAAATCACAGATTATTAGCCAAATCTAAGGCAGATTTCTTGCAGCTATATTTGGTCATTGCTAACTGTTCTTTCAATGTGGCTACTCTTTTGAAGATTATTAGATAATAACATTAGATAATTATTAGATAATAACAGGATAAATTTTTATTACAAGGAAACTTGTCTATATCATACACACACACAAAATCGAATTTTAGACAAAAATTATTTATGTGCAAATTCATGCTTATTCAGATAGATTTGGCTTTAGCACAGCAAAAATTTGTGCATTTAAGGTTGTAAAGGGTTCATGTTTTTATGAATTCTTCTGCATTTTTTTTTACCTCTTATAAAGTATGTCATTAATACTGCAAAGGCTAAACTTCTGAAACAAATTTTTGGTTTTTATTATTCACTGTTAAATTAGTGGCTAAGACACTGAGCTTGTCGATCAGAAGTTTCAGCGGTTTGAATCCCTAGCACTGCATAACACAGCAAGCTCCCGTTACTTGTCCCAGCTTCTGCCAACCTAGCAGTTCAAAAGCACATAAAAAATGCAAGTAGAAAAATAGGGACCACTTTGGTGGGAAGGTAACAGCGCTCCATGCGCCTTTGGCGTTTAGTCATGCTGGCCACATGACCATGGAGACGTTTTCAGATAGCGCTGGCTCTTTGGCTTAGAAAGGGAGATGAGCACCACCCCCTAGAGCTGGAAATGACCAGCAGGCATGTGCGGGAGAACCTTTACCTTTACTGTTAAATTACAAAATTATGGATGCAACTTAGTAATTCCAATGTACCTTTGTTTCTAGTATTGCAATAGTCTTGCGATAAAGTATTGAATGAAATTTGAATTTTTGCATGTAATTTTGTGATAAAGTGAAGGGAGAAAAAAAAATTGGTCCAAGCTATAGATTTTGAGGGGTAGAAGGCGTTTAGTAACTATTTAAGAATAAAACAGCTGAAACTGTCGCGTAAATCAAATTAGGCTGTTTTCGCTTTCTTATCTAGGGCCTAAAAAACTTAAATGGTTCAGACATCGTCTTAACAAGAAAGGCAATGTTTCTTCAGAAAACTGAGCAAGACTGAGATTCACTTGTGGAAAAGCATAGGTACCAAAGAAAAGGAAAGTTGCTAGAACAATCCTGCAGTGTTATGTATACCGTAGAAGTGACTACAATATTGAATCAATGTTTTATAAACAAATTCTTTCAAGACAGGAAGTGTTGTGAAGGATGGAAGGGAAGATTCTTCCATTCATATGGTTCTTTTTTTAATACACAGGAAAGCCCTTTCACAGTATTTTTCTTTGTTGCAGCAGGAGGTGAATGAGCCAAATGAGATGTTCCCCCACGGAAACAGCTGACCCCAAACAAAACAAAAACAGTCACAAGTTGCATTGCACAGTATTTCCTTCCTAACATTGGATGGCTGTGGAGAAGACATGAACTGCAGTCACCCAACTGTATGAATCACAAGAATAAATGGGAAAGGAATTAGCAATTTCTACAAAGAAACTCTTCCACATTATCTATAACATTTTTATAAAACTGTGCATCGAGAGAATAAAAAAGTAAAACCATTAACTTTTACCAAAACCATACAGTCTTTCTACAAGTCCAGAAGAAGCATATTGTCTTACCTAGCATGCAGCAAATTGCTAGTTTTCCAAGCTTCAAATACAAGGAAAAACATTTCATTTCATTTCATTTTGATTTTATTTTTGTTTATTGCTATAATTTCTATGCTGCTTTGGTTAAACAGTGGCTTGCAAAGCTTTTCAGGAAAGAGAGATTTTTAAAAAATCTTTAAATTTTCAGTTCATGTGATATCTTTTTGTAGATTTCATTCTTTACTGAAAGGGAATTAAAACTCATTATTCATTATTTTTAAGAAAAAATACAAACAATCTTCTCTTTTAAGTCCTCTGAATAAACAGATAGGATGTTAAATGCTAGCATATATATGTGTTCTAATTATAAATTTTTCTAATGCTATGTCCTATGTGGTGTGAACTGGCTTTCAGCAATGTCGACTTTCCATTTCTCAACCATAAAAAAGATCCCCAAGATCAAATAAAATATATATGTGGATGTATTCATTTTTATTTCTAAAGGCATTTCTAAGATATTTTACATGAAATAAGGTAAATACATATACTTCCTTCACTGATGGTACATGCTGTAAATTAAATTTTGCAAAATTTTGCTCCAGGTTTATGATTCAAAATGACTTTGTATAGCATCGCAGTTTGAAGCTATTAGATATATATGGAGATATGAGGGCATACAGAAAAAAATAATAAAAAGCTTGCAAATTTCAAAAGTTGAAAAATTTTTTGGAAAAGATGAAAAAATTCAAATGTGATGTTTTGTTTGGCATTATCGATGCAATAGAACAGGGTGTTCGTATATTGCTATCCTTTATATTCCAAAGATATTTTATTATGACTATGTTGTGCTTGAGATTCAAAAATTAAAAGATGCTTCAAAGTATGTAACAGTAGGTATGTAGCACCTATTTGGAATTCCATAATGCAAAGTGCTTTTTCCTGGATCTTTTTATTCAGAGTAACAGAGCAATATAATTCCTGTATGCAATATGACTCTTAAATGCGAAGACAAGAGGCAGTTCTGTTACAAGTGCCACGGACGGAGAGAGGGAAGTAAAGAAGGAAGGAAGGAAGGAAGGAAGGAAGGAAGGAAGGAAGGAAGGAAGGAAGGAAGGAAGGAATGTTCAGTGCCTGAAAACAGCCTGTTGCTGTTTTTTTCCTTTTAGAGGTTGGTAGATTTGCCTTGAACTAACTTCAAAAGACAGAAGCAGCATTAAGGGACACCAAATTGAAAATTTCAAAATATATTAAAGTAAATTCAGTTAGTAGACAAAATTATTATGTGACTAGTGTATATTTTTGCACGTAAAAAGTATGACAAACTTTATATTTGTATGAGCAAAGTTAGGCATATTGCATTAAACGTTCTTAAAACAGGAAAGAGAATTCAGATCACTAAGGATAACATTAAAAGAAATACTGCATACATTTCAAATATTCCCAACATTGCTTCTGAAAAAACTGGAAAAAAATCTCGGTGGTTTCATAATTCCCGAAAATATTATATTTCCCAATATTCTTTGTGGTCCAGGACTTATACTAAAAGTCAGTTTAATGTAGTTGTTAAAGTATCAGGCTAGGAACTGGGAGATAGTGAGTTCCAATCCATCTTAGGCACAAAGCAAACTGGATGATTTGCAGTGGTCACTTTCTTTCAGCCCTAGGAAGAACAGAATGGCAAACCACTTCTGAAAAATATTGCCAAAAAAACTGCAGGGATTTGTCCAGGCAGTCTCTGATACAATGAATGGAAGGGGGAAAACAGGACTTACACTTCAACCATTAAAGAAAAAAAAAAAAACCCTAGCAAGCCCAATTTGATAATAGGGAAGAATTTTACAGAAATTATTTTTGCTAAGTAATCAAGAGGGCAAACAAAGCAAAATTAAATAAATTAGCACAATGTAAATTCTTTTTTGTTCTTTGAATTATATGCACAAATGATTTACTCATTTTAAACTATGTGCATAAATTAATACTTCATCTTAATATGCTAAGGTGGTTGCTTATTTTTTCTTGTACATTTTCATGAAACTTAAAATGCAACAATCAGCACAAACTCAGCTAAAGACATTGATTACCCAATGAAGGATTATTTGAATTACCATAGGGGTAAAATCACTTACCTTCCCTACCAGTTTGGAAGTGCTTGCACCTCGCACACACACTCACTCCGCTTGCGTGTGTGCATGTCATGTGCACGTATGGACCCTCTGCGCATGCACAAACCCTTCTGTGCACGCGCAGAGGGTAAAAAACAATGACAACTGGGCAGGTGGGTGGAGCCTTGCGCTGCCATCACTACGGGTTCTTTGAACCACCCGCCGCCATCGCTCCTGGTTTGGCTGAACCGGTCCAAACCAGTAGCATTTCACCCCTGAATTACCAGTATGTTCCTGAAAACTGTAGAATGCTATAAGAATTTGATGATGTTCCATGAGAGATCAAGGGCAAAACCTGAACCAAAAGTTCATGCAGTCTTCCACTACTAAAATTATGCTTCTTGATCAGAGGTTCAAGGGAAATGTTTTTAATTAATTGGTTCTGTGGCCTAATTTTTTTTTTTTACAAACACTATTTACAATCCAATCTAAATAGAATGTAGTGTTAAAGAATAAGCTTTAGATATTGAAAATTATAAAAAAATAATTATGTTATAAAAATCAAATATATAGAACCATCTATTGTGAACAGAATTTTAAAAGGGTTTTATTTTTAAGAAAAAAATATGAATTGAAACAAAAAGGTTAGTGTAAGCAAACAAGAACCCCTATTACTCTCCTAAGGCTAATGTGCCAAATGAAAGCTGAAAACTGATACCCATTAGAAATGCTGACAAACAAGCTTCTCTACTCTGCTGAATTGTCTGTACATCACATATTATAAGCCTTGTTTTGTGCAGAGTGGGACAAACTGAAAAACTGAAAAAAGAGGAGAGGTCGGAAAAATATTTCACTGCAGAGAGCCAGCAGGAAATTCCAAACACTCCATGCAAGAATTAACAAAGTTTCTGGGAAAAGGATGTATGTAGTTTACCGAGGGAAAATCAAAACATGCTTCTGAACCTTCAACGAGAGGGCCTGGGATAGGGAAAAGAAAGTAGGAAGGAAGCATGCCTCCTCTGGCTTTGCTTTCATTCATTTAAACAGTCAAAGGTAGATTCCCAATGCCTAAAGTTGAATTCCAGTATTATTTGTATAATATTTACATGAAAGTCTTTTAATTCAGAATGAACAGATCATGTGACAGCAATTTTTTTAGCCTTGGATCTCTGAACAAACTGTACACATACGATAAATAAAAACAAGTTACTTTATTAGAACAGATTGTAAGAAAAATTGAATTGGACAGCGGGGGTGAATAAAAGGGAACATATTGTGCAAAAAGTAAAGCACTTCCATGTTTAGACAGATGGAATATAATAAAATGGAAAGTGTTAAAGCAATGCTTTCATAAGCATAAAGTGAAATTAAATATCTTGTATTCACTAGAGCTTACTTCCAGGAATTGGGTTAGTACTCCAGTGAAAGGTGAAGTCAAATCACTTTTGTGCATTGTTGATTCAGTATTCTCCCCAGAAAGATAACCTTAAGGATTAGACGCCTTTGTCTAACTTTAAAATACTTTGAGTTTGATCAGAGATACCAGACTAGCATTATCTTATCCATGGGAAAATTAAGGAAAAGTATACTGTTACATAACTCAGCAAAAGTTATAGAATTCCCTTCTAAGAAAAAAAAACCCTTCACATTTTTCAGGTAAGGACGTTTTAAAGAAAGATGTATTTCATTCTTTACCAAATATTCTTATCCCACTTTGAACAGTTGTCAAAGTGGATTCCAATTTTCAAAGGATAAAATAAACAGCAGATTATTATGTAAAAGATAACTAACCAATGACATCCCGTCCTGCTGAAATCAGTAAGAGCAAATGTTACTTTAATTAGCTTTAAAGGCTCAGGAGACCAGACTTCTGCTGCTCTCCAAAAAATAGGCACCAGATGCTAGGCTAATTTGCCAACAGCAGATATAGTTGCTACCACAAAGGATGCCAACCACTATCCTATCATTCAGAAAGGCTTCCCCCAAAGTGTCAATTGTTTATCTCAATATATGCTCATACATAAACAATAAAAGAAAATATTTGTAGCTCGGGGTTGAAATGAGGGCTCCTTGGTACTCTTTGAGCTTGGTTCTCTCAGAGAGTACCAAGCACTGTACTAGCACTGTACTACCAAGCAACGTACTAACACTGATGATGTTACCTAGTTTGGGTAATGAAATGTTTGCAAGAAAACAAACCACGCTCAGAGAGTACTAAGGACCCCTCATGAACACTTCCCCTAGACCCTACTAGGAATTCACATATTCTGCAGCAGCATTTAAAGGCTATTATACAACTTTCTTTAGTAGGAGACACCTCTGTAATAGTTTGGTACATTCTAATAACTGTATTACCAAACCATGGGTGTTGGCTTTATGTCTTTGTGGAACAACATGACTCTGATAACATCTACAGTATAGCAAGAGTGTCCTTTTTCTTTCCAAATTAAATGAAGTTTAATTCATTTAAAAGCTTTTCATCCTGAAGATAGCATTTGTGCATTTAATACTAAAGTCAAATCCATAAAAAACCAGTCTGGATATAGGAACAATGTTGTTCAGAAGAAAAAATATTGAATTAAAACTTCCTTTTGAAAGTTTACCAAGTTTCAACACCTCTTCAATGAGGGTTTGATCATTCAGGTGTCATATCAGTGTGATTCAACCTCATTCTCCGTTTGAATTACTTTTATTGGTCATTGGGGCTTCTATAAACTTCTATGCATTATTTTCAAAAAAAAGAAGTATAATATACAAACTTTAGTTAATCAAGGGACTCATGGAAGAGACCTTTCCCAGTGTTTAGTATTATCAAAGTAGCTTTCACTTGAACAAATTTGATCAGACAATCCCATGTTTCCATTGCCATAAGAGAAATTAACTAATGACATTGTAAAAAAGTCTTTCAGAGTGTACCAGAAATATTTTTTTCCCCAATTTAAGGTCCCTTCCATTCCCCCCCTCCCCTCCTTTACTGTCCTGTTTATAAAAACATGCACAAAGAAACCCAGATGTGGAAGATTTTTTCTTATCTTCAGAAAACTTTTTTTACAGTCTTGGGACCTAATCCCAAGCCTACTTCACACTCTCTTGGAATCTCAGGCATGCAATCCAGAAGGAAATAATCCCATCTGATGGACGCACATCTGTATTTCAGCACACAGCCACGCCAAATACATGCCTGGCGCACTGTCACAGAGGGTTCCTAAGTGGGCCAATGGTTTACCCAAGCCCTACCTAGAGAAGGAAAAAACCCGGGGTTTTTGTTTTGGAGCAATTGGGCTCTTTCAGGATCCCTGTTTGGGGAGAGGCAAAGCAGCATTTCAAACAATGTGACCCAACCCGTGGAGCCTGTACCTATTTGCAATAACCGCTAAACCCTTTCAGGCAAAAGCCGCTCAGAACCATCAGCCTCTGAGTCCCAGAGCTAGCTCAGATTTGGACGGGAAGAGGAGACGGCCCCGTTTTCACTCGGGAGTGTGGTGGGGGGGGGGGGGCTGTGTCTTTCGTGGGTCTCACGGAGAAGCAGAGGGACCCATGCAAACTTCCAACACTTCCACCGACCCAAATAATCTCCCTTCTTCTCTCGCGCACGGCAGACACACACACACAGAGAGACAGAGCAGCTGAGAGTGGCCCTGCAGCCAACAACAAGTCCATCGAGCTCGCCCGCCAAATTGCATCCACAAACCAGAGACTTACGGACTTTGACTTTGCGATGGTCCAGGCAACCGGAGAGTGCCTTGAGGGACTCCAACCGGCACCGGAGCCGGACGCTCCGGCGCCCTAAGCTGTCGGCTTCACTCTGGATCTCGCCGAAGATGTCGCTGGCCCAGCGGGAAAGGTCCGAGAGCTGCCAGAGGAGGGAGACCAGCGAGCGGGAGCAGACTTCTTCCAAAGAGCCGAAGAGGAGCCCCGCGCCGCTCCGCCTGGCGTGCCCTTCTTTGTCCCTCGGAAGGGCGGCAGCGCCCTCTTCCAAGCGGCAGAGCTGGAGGGGAGCCACAGTCCTCAGAGGGAAAGGCATCGTTCGGGCTTCCGCTTCTCCGGACGGAAAGCAACAGGCATCCAACCCGAAGGGGAGGCTTGGCGCTGCCGGGTCCCCCTGCGCCCGAAAGAAGGCCGAGCTATTCCAACCGAGTTTTGTATTGTTTTTTCCTTTCTCCTTCTCGCGTTGTCGTTATTAAAAAGGCCGGAGCGAAGAGCTGGCGTGGCTGTAAGCCCCGTTAGCCCAGGGCCCGCAGGGGAATCGCCATAGGTACATTGCGCCGAAGCGAGCGTTGGTGGGAAGAGTTGGCTCGTTTGTCCGCCTGCCCGCCCGCCGCTTAGCTCCGAAAGGCGCTGCAAAGAGCGGAGCGTGCCGGGGAGCAGGAATCCAGCGGAGCTTTTGAGCCGCCGCTGCCGGGCAGCTCCGAACTGAAGAACCGGAGGGGGAAAGAGAGAGCGAGAGAGCCGATGTTGGTGGAAATCAGCGAGGAAGCGGGCTGGGTCACCTGGGATCCCTCTCGTCTTGCTTTCCCGAAGCAGCCGCTCTTCCACCCTGGGAAACCGACGAGGCGGGGAAGGGGAGCGCAAGACGATCCGTCTCACCAGAAACCTGGCGCGAGAGCTTTCTTTAAGCAACCCAATAACAACAATCAAGGCCGCCGCCTACCTGTGGCTCTCCCAGCCCGAGTTACTCCTTGCCCCCCAGCCAGCCGAAGGTGGAGCGCCTTTCTCTCTCTCTCTCTCTCTCTCTCTCTCTCTCTCCCCGCCTTCCCTTTAACTCTTTCTGCCGCTGGAGGTCAGCGAATCTCAGCCGTGGCTCAGTTGGTTCGCTCTTCCGAGGAATTTTTTAAGGACTCTTTCTCTCAAAATGAACTTTCTCCTTTTCGGTCATTTTAAGGGCCCAGGAAAAGCCTGGGCCTTGTCCTTTAGGACTCAAACGTTGGTCCTTTTTTCTTTCACAGAAGCGATCTTAGGCCAAGGGCAGGAGAGAAAGAGTACAGGTAGTACTCTTTCGATTTGCAACCACAACATGTTAAATGAAACATTTGCTAAGTGAGTTTTGCCCCGTTTTACAACCTTCCTTGCCACAGTTGTTAAGTGAATCATTGCAGTTGAGAAATTACTAATATTGTTGTTAAGTGAATCTGTCTTCCCCAAGGTTGCAAAAGGTGATCACATGACCTTGGGACACAGTAAGTGTCGTAAGTATGAATTAGTTGCCAAGCATCTGAATTTTGATTACATGATCATAGGGATGCTACAAAGGTTGTAAGTTTGAAAAATGGTCATAAGTCACTTTTTTTGGTGCTGTCGTAACTTTGAATGGTCACTAAATGAACTGTTGTAAGTCGAGGACTACCTGTATAAATGTGGGACTGGATTTCTTGGACCTTTTGATAAAATGGACTGAACCCCAGTGGCATCGCTGTGGCAGTTTTAAGGGTGGATTCCCTGATCTTTTTTCCTGCAACATGCATTTACTTATTGTTTTTATAGCCAATAAAAACAATTGGCTTTTTATAGTTTTCAATCAGGAATGGAAGGCAGAGCATATAGGACTCCCTCTTATTATGTTTTGCAAAACAACCCTGTGAGGTAGTTTTGAGTTTAGAGAAAATGTCCAAGACCACCTAATGAACTTCCATAGTTAACTGCAGTCATGCATAGCGGCTCTTTCATTTATCTACATTTCTAGTCAAGAGATAAGGCTTTTTTCCATAGCACTAGAGCCCCAGGAGGCAAATTGTGGTCTATTTTGTGTCCAGGAGAGACAATACTGATATCTGTTTTGATCTCTTACTCAGGTGACATTCTAGTATCTGTCATGTATGTCACATCGTGCTCATTTGGACTGATGGCCATACATGGCAAACTATATAGGCAGAACTTCTTACATTATTCATTGATAAGTTTTCCCCATAAATCTTGAAGTTTGGGAGTTAGATGTATACTAACTCATCCAGAGTTACCTTGTGATAAGATAGGTGGCCAATAAATTTTATAAATAAATAAATACTAACCATATTAGTATTTGTCCGAAAATAAGACCCCAGGTTGTTTTTAACCCTGAAATAAGCACTTGGCCTTATTGCCATGCGCTCAAAAGCCCGATTGGGCTTATTATCAGGGGATGTCTTATTTTGGGGGAAACAGGATATTATTTCTTGAAGCGCCTTAGCTTGCTGACAATAGGGGCATTTTAAGTAACACCTCTTTGAATCTTGAGACCACCTAGCAGATTACACTTGGAAGAAAAACAAATATCTACATAGCAGATATAGCAATAGCAATAGCACTTAAACTTATATACTGCCCCATAGGGCTTTACAACACTCTCTGGAAAGTTTACAAAGTCAGCATATTGCCTCCCAAAATCTAGGTCCTCATTTTACCGACTTCTAAAGGATGGAAAGTTGAGTCAACCTTGAGCCAGTCACGATTGAACTCCTGGATGTGGGCAGAGTTACCCTGCAATACTCCATTCTAACCATTGCACCACCGAGAAATGGAACAATGGTTCTTAAAAAATTAGTTTGCTCATATCTTCTGGAGGTAAAAACACATTCATAAAAATACTTGAATCTCTTGTGTTGCCTAGAATTGTGTTGGCTCACTCCTCAATTAATCATGCTTAATATTTTCTATCCCTATCTTTCAGGCTCCATATTAGTAGTTATTAAATTACAAGGATTTTCTGCATTCTGGCTATGTTTCTCAATGTCATGAAATACAGTTATAAGCAACAGGCACACACAAAAGAAAAACACATTGGTGTACTTTACCTTAATCACTAAAAACTTCTGTTCCTACTTTAGGTATTTCTGCAAACATGTGTATGCATGTCTACCTCCCATACTTCAGGCAGGCTACAGAGAAGATGTCAGAATCTCTGCCCAATCTTAAATTTAGAAATTCAAAACCAGGTGTTTTTTACTTAGAACATCTAACCATAAAGAAGGAATCATTTATAAAGGACATTCAGTTCAAGCTTAGTGCTACACTTAATAACCAGTGAACACACATGGAAAAAAAATACACCTGTCATTTTATCCAACCATATGTAAGTTTCAATTATATATGTCAGGTAATCATGTTCTTCCTGGATAATGGCTCAGATGGTCATTATAGTTGGATTAGATGCTCCGGCATCATCAGCATTTCATTAGGGCCTAGGGGTCATAGATAATTAGTAGAGCAGAGCTAGGGAACTCAAAGGCCTTGCACAGCCTCAGACATCATGCCTACACTGCTGGAAATTTAGGGTAGCAGCATCAAACTGCCACCAATTCCCAATACAAAGGTACCAAAGTTTTGCAACAGCACAATTGAAAAGATTCCCTCTCTCCTCTGATCTTCTAGAACACACTGATTTTTTTCAAAGCAATTTTTACAGTAAAGTGCTTTACAGCCCTCTCTAAGTGGTTTACAGAGTCAGCAGATAGCCCCCAACAATTTGGGTCCACATTTTATCCACCTCGGAAGGATGGAAGGCCGAGTCAACTTTGAACATGGTGAGATTTGAACTGCCAAATTGCAGGCAGCTGGCAGTCAGCAGAAGTAGCCTGCAATACTGCACTCTAACCGCTGTGCCACTGTGGCTCTTTTTTTAAAAAGTGGATAAAATTGGCAGCTTGCTGCTTCCCATTGATGTCTTATGACTATGTGGCTGGCAAATTATCACTGAATTGTTATAGTGTCATCCAAATTACTTCAGAAGGCTCGAAAAATGCTTATTCTCAGCCCCTACAGCAGGGGTGTCAAACTTGATTTCATTGAGGGCCGCATCAGAATTGTGTTTGACCTCAGGAGGTCAGGGTGGGTGTGGCCAGGGTGGACGTGACCAGCTCGACATCACCTGTATCTGGGGTGCCTGTGATGGCCTGAGTGTTCTGCCAGTGAAAATGGGCTCCCGAGCTCCGTTTTCAGCTGCGACAGCTCCTGCAGCCCTCCCCTAGCAAAAACGGAGCTCCATTTTCACTGGCAGAGGCACTGGCAAGCCTGTCCTTTGCTGTTTCCAGCGTAGCCCGGTGGACCAGATCTGAGCACCCCGCAGGAGTAACGTCGAGCTGGCCACACCCACCCTGGCCATGCCCACCCCAGCCTCCCAAGGTCAAACACAACCCTGATGCAGCCTTCAATGAAATCGGGTTTGACACCCCTGCTGTAATGCATTCTACATGGGTTGTTCTTGAAGTACATTCAAAATGTACAGCTAGAATGCATCAGCTCAGATATGCCCTGATATATTTGGATGACCCCATTCCACCCCTCGCTTGTGAAGCTCCATTGGCTGCCATTGTGTCTCTGAATGTGATTCAAACTGCTGTTTATTGCCTCAAAGATCTTACTTGGTTCCAGTCTTGGTTATTTCAGAGGCTACCTTGTCTGCCGTTTACCTCCTTGTCCAAATAGGAATTGTAGGGCCAATCTCCAGGCTTCCTCCTTTTGCAATTGTCATCAGAGGTAGACTTCAGAAGCAAGCTTTTTCCATCAACGTCTCCATTCTCTGGAACTCCTTCATAAGGCTGAGTAGGCTTTATCACTCCTGTGCTTCAAAAAACTAGTGGGGAAAACCCCTTTTTGCCACAGGATAAAGCTTTATAAAATAGAGGCAGTGCCTGCAGTATCTTTGGTATATTTATATGGATTTTGTTTTTGTACCTATTTGGCATTTCTATTCTTTAAATAAATATTACTCTCCTAAAAACTCTGGGAATGGACAGCATACCACTATAGTAAACAATCAAATAAATACATGACATCCGTAATTCTCCTATAGTCTTAATACTGGCTTCCTCCTCCGTGTATAAATTATAGCACCAAAATCTTCAAATAGCAGATTTAAAACCAGAGGGAGAGTTACAGATAGTTGATTTAAAGTGACTAAAAATAAACTAATTTAATAAGAAAGAAATAGAGTAATGAGAAAGTATATTCATAGCAAATTAAGTGGAAAAATGAGCACACTGTTCTTATATCCTCCTGGCATTTAGTCATCACTAATTTATTGTTAATTGTTGTGAAATACATTTCTTAGCCATATGTCTTGGTGAAGCTAGTCCTAGTCATGGGGTGTCACGACAACGACAGCCAATTCTTGCTGTCTTTGAGAACAGGCTAGCAATTTGCCCGATATTTTCAGTGATTCCAACCCAAATTCCAAAAGCAGAAGGAGGGAAGAGGGAGAAGGAGGGACAAGGGAAGAGGAGGAGGAGAGGGAGAAAGGAGGATCAGGGGTAAGGGGAGGAGGAGAAGGAGAAACAGGAGCAGGGAAGGTGGGAGGAAAAGGAAAAGCAGGGGAGGGGATTATTATTATTATTCTTGTTATTATTTTAATTTGAAAGAGGAGCAGAATTACCTCTTTTATTCATTAAACATGAAACTCAGTCAACTGAACATTTAAAAATATGTCACAAATACGAGTGACTGGTGCTAATGGTTGATATTGGTTGCTGCCAGCGTCCTAGATGTTCCGAGTAGCGCATTTTTTTGCAGTTCCACTGGTGCTATTGCAGGAAGCTGCAATTTGTTGATGTATCTTATAAAATTCTTGGACATGGTACCAAATGCCCTGATGACAATGGGTATCGTGTTTCATCCATAGCTGTGTAGTTTTGATGGCCAGATCGCGATATTTCGTGATTTTTTCCTACTTTTTCTTCAACTCTGGTGTCTCCTGGTACAGCGATATCAATAAGCGCTTCGGCCCTCAACAACTGTGATATCTGGCGTGTTATGTTCCAAATGACGATCCGTCTGTATTCGAAAGTCCCACAAAATTTTCACCTTTTCATTTTTGATAACTTTTTCCACGTTATGTTTCCATGACTTTTTGGATACAGGTAAGTCATATTTTTTACATAATGACCAGTGGATTAATTTAGCAGCTCAGTCATGTCTAGCTTTGTAATCAGTTTGTGCAATTTTGCTGCGTTCACATATTAAATGTGAAACAGTTTTGACTTTGTCATTGCAAAGTCGGCAGTTTGGATTGTCAGTGGATTTTTTTATCTTCACTTTCATGGCATTAGTTTGTAGTGCTTGTTATTGAGCAGCCAGTATTAAACCTTCTGTTTCTTTCTTGATGGTTCCCAACTTAAGCCATGCCCATGTAAAATTGTTATCACATTTTCCTTCAATGTTTTTCAATGTTTATTTTCAATGTTGATTATTATTATTCAGAATTAAAAACTCATCAAATGATTTCAGTTGCAGATTGTACAAAGGGGCAGAACAAACAGTAGATCATATATATCATTCGTGCAAGAAGATTTCACAAGCCGATTATAAACAACAACATAACACAGTCACCGAAATGATTCACCGGAACATCTATTTGGACTGGACAAATGTGCCACCCTCACCATCAACAGAGGAAAACAATGAATGAATCAAGATGCCCTCCAGAAATAACATTAAGAATCTGGTTAAAGATGAACACTATAAAACACTTGGGCATCCTTCAAGCTGATGATTTTAAGCACACTGAAGTCAAGAAGGAGGTTAGAAGTGAATACATCATAAAAGTGAAGAAGATCTTAAAATCCAAACAGTTGAGGAAATACCATCAAGGCAATTAACACCTGGTCAATTCCAGTCATACACAGTTGGAATATTGAAATGGATTCAAGTAGAATTAAAAGTCCTGGATTAGAAGAGGAAAAAAACAATAACAATGAATCATGCCCTTCAACCACAAAGCACTGTTGATAGACTCAACTTGCCAAGGAAAATAAGCGGGTGTGGAATGTTGCAAGATCATCAGACAATTTAAAAAAAAAACAGCATTCAAAGAATATCTGAAGCACATTGAAGAAGATGAACCTATATAGGATGATGACTTACTGAGTACTGAAAAGACAAAACTAGTCTACAAGAAAAACCAAAGGAAGAACAGAAAAGAGACTTGGCAAGGCAAAGTATTTCAAGGCTAGTACATAAAGTACCGTTTTTTTCGGGGTATAAGATGCACCAGAGCATAAGACGCACCTTAGTTTTGGGGGAGGAAAATAGGGGGGGAAAAATCTGCCTACCAAGTATTCATCTAGCTAGCGTCCTTAGTCTGGTCAGCTTCAGCATATTAGTTTTCTGGTTTTGAGCGCTGCGAGTGCTTTTTATCCCCTAGTTGGGGATAAAAAGCAGCTTCTAAAGCACGGCTGATCATTGGAGGGAGCAGCAATGAGAAAAGCAGGCAACCATCATTTGCTAGCGCCTTGTTAGGGCTGAAAAAAAGCTTCGAAAAGTATTCAGAATATAAGTCGCACCGAAATTTTCATCCTCTTTTAGGGGGTGTAAGTGCATCTTATACTCCAAAAAATACGTAATAGCAGGCATATAACAACAAGACCTAGTAATGGCTAAGAGCAGGAAAATTGAAGAAAGAGGCAGAGGGATTGTACGAGATTGATCCTTAAGAACAAATACATACAAAGCCAGAATTGAGAAGACAGCAATGTCCTGCAAATGTCAACTCTGTGAAGAAGCTGAAGAAACAGTGGATCACCTTGATAGCTGCTGGAAGAAGTTTGCACAGACTGCCTATAAACAACGGCATGACAACGGTAGCAGCAAAAGTGCATTGGAAGATCTGCAAGAAGTATCATTTGTCTGCAAGCAGGAAATAGTGTGACCATCAAATAGAGGAAGTAATAAAAAAATAAAGAAGCTAAATTTAGCTTTAGAATTCAAATAGATAGGCACCCAACACATAACACCCCAGACTTAACAATTGTCAATGAGAAAGAAAAAAAAAGTCTGGATAGTGGACATGTCAGTATCTGGAGACGGCAGAAAAGAAAAGAAGGAACCCGAGAAGACAACAAAATACAAAGACAACTGTGAAGAACTGTGGCAAAATAAAGCAAAGACAGTGCCAATAGTAATAGGTGCTTTGAGTACAATCCCCAAACATCTGTAGCACCACTTGAACACAATTGGCATTGACAAATCCACCAACAGTCAATGGCAAAAGGCAGTTTTACTCGGAACAGCTTATTTTCTACCATGATACATTTAACATTGGTCTATTCCAGGTCCTTGGAAAGAACTTGATAGGTGAACAAACATGCCAAATTCATCTAAACTTCTGGCTTACTGTGCGATGAACCATATTAATTCAGGCCAAACCACAGATGTAAAAGTGGTTCCGTGCCCCCAAATTGCAGCTATTGCCTTTCCCTTCCTCCCTTCCTCAGTTACTGTTTTACCTGCTCTACACCAACACAAGTTGCCGGGGTAGGTTTCATACCTAAGGCATCCTTTCTCTATGCGTGACACTTCATCCACTTTTCTGAGAGGGTTGGGTTGCTCTGGTGTGTGCATGCCCAAAAGGATAGAGACAGATTTTATCCAGGCGGGCACAAGGAGGAACATCTTCATGCTCCCTCATATGGGACAAACAAAAAGCTATCACCAAAATGCTTTGGAGGAGATAATGGTGTAACATCACTATAGTATTACCTTTCTGTGAAGGAAGCCTAAAATTCAGGCTATGAAAAAGAGCAAGTGACGTGTTACTACCACTTTATAATGCTTTGGTGAGACCACACTTGGAATACTGCATCCAGTTTTGGTTGCCATGATATAAAAAAGATGTTGATATTCTAGAAAGAGTGCAGAGAAGCGCAGCAAAGATGATTAGGGGACTGGAGGCTAACATATGAAGAACAGTTGCAGGACCTGGGTATGTTTAGTTTAATGAAAAGAAGGATAAGGGGTGACATGAGAGCTGTGTTCCAATATCTAAGTAGCTGCCACAAAGAAGAATGGGTCAACCTATTTTCCAAAGCACCTGAAGGCAAGACAAAAAGAAATGGATGGAAACTAATCAAGGAGAGAAGTAAGTTAGAACTAAGGAGAAATTTCCAGAGAATTAGAACAATTAATCAGTGAAATGACTTGCCTCCAGAAGTGGATGCTCTGGCACTTGAGGTTTTAAAAAGAGGATGGACAACCATTTTGTCTGAAATGGTACAGAATTTCCTATCTGGGCAGGGGGTTGGACTAGAAGACCTCCAAGGTCCCTTCCAACTATGTTATTCTGTTAAACTGGATTTAAAAAAAAAACACAATACACATTGCTGACACATATTCAATTTTCTATCAATTACTATTGTATAAACTTTTTGCAAAAGTATATTTCCTATCATCTGTTCTTGCCCTAGCAGTGGCCAACCACTATGCCGCTATCGCTATGCCACATTTTGGGGATGTGGGGAGGGGGGAAGGGTTGCTTTCAGTTTGCCATATTGTAATGTCCCATCTTATGTACTTCAAGCATCTGTTTTATAACTTTCTTTGCTGTAGGAATGCAGAGTTCCTGCATGCGTGTTTTATCATACTGGCTCAGTAACCTAAGGGCCTGGAACAGTCTTCCCCTATTCCCTGGATTCTATGCTAGGATGTCTTCTTCAGTCTTTGGTCTATCCTGTTCAAAAACAAGAGATGAAATTGAATGGAAGCAGTTGTGGAATTCAATTTTTTTTACGGTTCTGTGGGCGTGGCTTGGTGGGCGTGGTGTGGCTTGGAAGGCATGGCAGGGGAAGGATACTGCAAAATTTCCATTCTCACCCCATTCCAGGGGAAGGATACTGCAAAATCTCCATTCCCACCCCACTCTGGGGCCAGCCAGAGGTGATATTTGCCGGTTCTCCAAAATGCTCAAAATTTCCGCTACCGGTTCTCCAGAACCTGTCAGAACCTGCTGAATAGCACCCCTGGATGGAAGGTTGTTTAAGGAAATAGTTCTGAATTCCTTGAGGGGCCCTGGAACATTGCATGCTGGTCTCCATTGGGGTTGAGAGGGAGTGAGCATTAGAACCCTTGATAAATTTGCTCCCTTCAATGAATCACAGGAAAAGAATTGGTTGCATAGCAAACCCATTTACAGTATTTTTTTCCCATTCATGACACAGTTCTGTCTCTGCAAATGTGGCAGTACCACAAACACAATAACAGATTCAAAGCAACATTTGGCAGCACACCAAGAATACAACAGTAACCAGTGCATTGATAAAACATAGTCTAAGATGGAAGAGGGGAGGGCAGGAGCAGCGACCACAAAAGACGGCAGTGAAGGAAACAAAAAACAATACTTTTTAGCTTACTGTTACATTAGTCTCAATCACTGCCCTGCTGGCTGCCTATGGTTTTCTACAGGGTTTCCCTCCACAAATGGGAGGAATCTCCACACCAGCTGTTCTTTGACAGTGCGTGAGTATCTGGGACGTACATATGTTTTCTTTCAACTATTCACAAACACAGTGATTTGCAATTGTCTAGGGACATCTGTATACATATAAAATTATTGTCAAGTAGGAGTAGATGTGTAGAATGGATAACCACAGCCGATCTTCCATAATAGGAAATGAAAAGCCATACAAGCAAAACATGATACCAGGGATTATGTTTCCCTTTATAGTATCAAGGGAAAAATATGGTATCAAGCGTATAAAGTTTATAGATTTCGGATAAAATGATTAGAGGAGGTTGTACACATGTTGATGTGACTGTACAAGGCATTGTTGTGCAAATTCCCCCTTAGCCATTAACATATCTGCATCCACCTTTAGCTTTATGACTCCCTCACTTCCTGTAACGCAACTATTACTTCAATACGACAATTCCTAAGATCCACTGTTGCAACAGTAACTTTACAAGCTACAGTGGAGGATGAGACTATAATAGTGTGGGGACTGGTCATTTGCCATGAGGTTGTGCATCAATCTCACCTGGAAAGGTCCCTAGTGGGAACAACCATAATGGCTGAGGTCAGTAGTGGGTTTCACTTACCTTTGCTACTGGTTTGGAACTGTGATCGTGTGCGCGCACCCGTTTGCTTTACTTACTCGTGGCGCTTCTGCACATGCACAGAACTTTTTGCACATGCGCAGAACTTTCTGTGCATGCACAGAGCGTCCGTGATGACATTCAGGTGGATGGGCGGAGCCTCCCGCCGCTGCTGCTGGTTCACTCTGGCAAATTGATAGAAACTCACCACTGGTTGAGGTGTGTAGTCAAGTATGAATGTCAAGCAGTCTGCAGAGAGTTCACATCTCTGGGAGACCATGAATGGTTTGATGAAATGGGATTTCTGCACTGTATAAGAGTCCAATGCCTTTTGTTTTTCAGAACTCTTATTTTTTGCTGGAAATTCCATGGTGATCGATGGAGATGTCTTTTCACCATTAATTACCTTCAGAGATAGCATATACTAAATATATATACCAGTGGCTTAGGTAACTATTTTTCAGGCTTCTCAATCCACAGGAGGCATAATGCAACCACATGTGCAAGAATGTGGTGGAGAAAGGCTTTGAACAGCTGAAGATAGAATGGTATTCAATGTAAAGTTGCCTACTGTATTGTGGAAGAAAAATGTGGTATGTTGCATGCGCATCACTTTTGGTCTTGTTGGTTCTGCAACACAACAAGACAGACACAGATTTCAAAGGATAATTAGAACTGCAGAAAAAACAGTTGCTACCAGTCTGCCTTCCATTGAGGACCTGTATACTGCATGAGTCAAAAAGACGGCTGTGAAAATATTTAAGACCCCTCATATCCTGAACATAAACTGTTTCAACTCCTACCCTCAAAACGACGCTATAGAGCACTGCACACCAGAACTAGAAACAAGAACAGTTTTTCCCCGAATGCCATCACTGTGCTAAACAAATAATTCCCTCAACACTGTCAAACTATTTACTAAGTCTGCACTACTATTAATCTTCTCATCATTCCCACCACCCATCTTCTTCCACTTATGACTGTATGACTGTAACTTCGTTGCTTGTATCCTTATGATTTATATTGATATTGTTTCCTGATTGCTTATTTGTACCCCATGACTATGATTAAGTGTTGTACCTTATGATTCTTGATGAACGTATCTTATCTTTTATATATACTGAGAGCATATGCACCAAGACAAATTCCTTGTGTGTCCAATCACACTTGGCCAATAAACAATTCTATTCTATTCTATTATGTATCTACACATCTTCAAAAGCAGGGATCATGTTGTGCCACCCTTAGACACAATTTGTGCTTTCTGTGATAGATTCCAAGAGAAGGCATGTTGCCCTTAAGAGTAGTAGTGTCATAAGATCAAAACTGTGAAAGGTACTTTTACAGATTTAATTTGGCCATTCATGTATGTATGCAGTTTTGCATATTGAAGCCCCTTGAAAGAGGCATTCCACTTAGGGAATGTCAGTGTCGCTGTTCTCCTTACTCCTGCTGTGTATCAGAGAGGTGAAACTTTTCAATAAAAAGTAAAAACAGATTGAAAAAGCTTATTTTCCTCGTCTCTACATACAATAAGTACTGCTCCTTTTTTCAGCAGTTATTCAGAGCAGTACTGAAACCTCCCCCCCTCTCACTACTGTACTCTCCAGTGACTCACTGCAGGTTCCAGTAACTGTGCCTGCACAGGGAAAAGTTGAACTGCATTCCACTTAAAGCAATTTAAATAAATGTTTACTTACAGAAACAATGTATGCAACTCAAGAATTACCTTTGTATTTATTTTAGCTCAAGTTGCAATGGTGCCACCTTTGTGGAATATGTGCAGTATTGATTGTTGTAGAATTTCCCATTTTGAAATCCAATATAGCTAATGAATTTTACAACAGTTTAATATGCATTCTCTCTTACCTACCCCTCATTCTATTACTGGGCTAAGCTTTTTATGGAAACCTTTACATACAAGAAGCAGCAATGGATAAGAATGATAAGTTTAAAATAGGATGATTGCAGTATTTAAAAAAAGAGATCAAGATGATTTTGGCTCTTAGTTGAATGAACATAAACACTACCCTGTTTCCCCCAAAATAAGACATCCCCTGATAATAAGCCCAATCGAGCTTTTGAGTGCATGGCAATAAGGCCAAGTGCTTATTTCAGGGTTCAAAAAATATAACAGGGTCTTATTTTCGGGGAAACACGGTATATTGAAATAGCTGCCTGGATCTTGGTCTGCCATTATGCCAAGTACAAAGTCTCTGCTCAGAAGTCTGTTGATTTTCCCAGAAAACTGCAATCACCATCAAAATTACACATTGGCCTTTCAGTCTGTAACAGAATAAACATGGAATGGCAAGTCAGTGATTCACTGTCTTGACAGTGTAGATGGGTGAAACTAGCCACATCTGTTCATATTTATGTCACCCTTTTTCTAAAACAGTGACTGGTTTTTGCTAAATGTATATACCCCAGATTACCAACAACTCTGGGAAATTTACAAGTTAAAATTATGCAAGAAAAAAATTATTGTATACAAGTATCTCATCCACTGCATTATTGCAGAAATACTTTTGAAAGTTCTGCTATCAAGGTGAATCCATGTTAAAAAAATTTGATGGAGGTGGGGAGGGGGGAAGATGGAGAAAAGTGGAATAAGGGGGATGTTTGGGATTGCACTCATTGCCCCAGTTAGAAGAGAGAGCAATGCCTGCCCTTCCTGGTGCAAGCAAGTCTCATGGCAATGTTCTTCCCTGACCTGGTTCCTGCTAGCTTAAAATTTCCATCTAGGCAGCATCTATTGTAGCTGAGAGATGATGGAGCTATGAAGTAACGCATCCTACTTAACTAAAGCAATAGGATTGTGGTCACTGTAGAGCTTCGGGTTCCAGTCAAACCTTTCTCTCTGGGTAAAAGAAGCAAATGCAAGATGATCAGTGCTCAACACACGAATGGAGGGGGGGCGTGGATGGATGGAGGGGGAGAGTGAAAGAGGGAAGGAAAGTCAGAGAAAGAAAAAGAAAGAGAGAAAAAGAAAAAAGAAGGAAGGGAGGGAGATGAGAGAGAGAAAGAGAGAAAGAAAGAAGGAAAGAAAGAAAGGGAAAGGAAGGAAGGATGGAAAGAAAGAAGGAAAGAAAGAAGGGAGGAAGGGGGAAGGAAAGAGAAAGAAAAAAGAAGGAAGGAAAGAAAGAAAAGGAAGGAAAGAAGGAAGCAAGGAAGGAAAAAGAAGGAAAGGAAGAAAAGAAGGAAAGGAAGGAAGGAAAGAAAGAAGGAAGGAAAGAAAGAAAGAAGGAAAGAAAAGGAAGGAAAGGAAGGAAAGGAGGAAGAAAAGAAAAGGAAGGAAAGAAGGAAGGAAAGGAAGGAAGGAAGGAAGGAAAGAAGAAAGGAAAGAAAGGCGAACGGTTGAGCATCTCAGCAACGTGGAAGAGGCACTCTGGAGAACTCGCGGTCACGTGACCGACCTCTTCCGGGTTCTCCCATCTCGGTTTCGTCTCCTAGAGCACGTGGGTTCTTGTTTGGAGCAGGCCCGGAAGTTTCGTTCTGCCGGCTCATTCGGAAGGGCTGAGTTGGGGGGGTGGGGTGACCGCCTTATCGGGGAAGATATAAGCCAGTGCCGGCAGGTTACGGGGATTCAGTCCGACCGGACTGACTTGGGGGAGATACCTGGCACTTCCTCGCCGCCGCAGGTAGGTCCGAGGACCCATTGCTCTCGCCCCCCCCCCCCGCTCCGTTGTTAGCAGCGCTTCCACGACAGGGTGAAGCCCAAACTGCCTATAACACTTTTCTTCCAACTCGGTTAACTGAGAAAATGGTGTGGGATCGATTACGCGTCTGCAAAGCATTAACAACGCTTGTTGCGTGACCGTGGGAGTGCGTATAAACAAGACGCGGGACTTGGTACTGGACCCTTGGGCCTCGATCAGCTTAGTAGAATTCTTTATTGGCCAAGTGTGATTGGACACACAAGGAATTTAGTGCGTTTGCTCTCAGTGTACATAAAAGACAAGATATATTCATGAAGAATCATGAGGTACAACACTTAATGATAGTCATACGGTACAAATAAGCAATCAAGTCATATTAGGAAGCAGTCAATATAAATATAAATCGTAAGGATACAAGCCACAAAGTTACAGTCAGATTCAGCTCAAAACTATTTCAATCCATTCCTTCGGTGAAATATGGCCTTGATTAAAGGGTTTAAGGACCTGACCAAACACTTTGGATTTCAAATAGGAAAAGTCATAAGATGAAGTTGGGTGGTTGTTGTTGTTTTACAAACATCCTTTTCTGCAGATGCTTAGGTCTACTTTGCCTCTGTTTTATCTGGACTCAATGAGGGTGTTATTTGTTGATATCAGAGAGTAGCAAAGACTTATCGGGGACTGAAATCAAAGCCAGACCAAAGTGAGTCTGCTGCAGCTTACTTAAACCAAAGAACCACTCAAGCACAGTTATCCTAAAAAATGGATTTACCACTTAGAACTACCAATGGTAGGAGACTCTCATTTCCCCGAGCAACAGGTCAAGCAAGAGCTAAGAGGGAAAGGATTAAGTTTTAGGTTTAAAATTGTGGGACTAGATTTTTTGCCTCCTTAAAGTATTACCCAGGATATGGTAAAACAAATAAATCAAAATGCTAGCCATGATGGTGCAGTCAAAACTGCAAATGTTACATATTTATGTACAGACTTGACTTATAACCATAATAATTGAGGCCAGAATTTATGTTGCTAAGTGAGACATGAGTTTTGCCCCACTTTATGAACTTAGCTACCACAGTTTTTAATTTAATAACAGTTTTAAAGTGAACCTGGCTTCCCAATGTCCATGGAGATTCTCAGTCATCCAGGTCATGGTTGTCCCAAAGTTGTCAAGAGACAACTGGACTTTCTGGTTTTTCTTTGAAGACGTTTCGCTTCTCATTCATGTTTCACTTCTTGGATGAGAAGAGAAACATCTTCAAGGAAAAACTAGAAAGTCCAGTTGTCTCTTGAAAAAAGCACCTTTGGGCCTGGCTTTCCAATGACTTCGCTTGTCAGAAGGTTGCAAAAAGCAATTGCGCAATCCTGGGACACTGCAACCATCATAAACCATCAACTAATTGCCAAGCATGCAAATTTTGATCACAGGACCATGGGGATGCTACAATGGTTATAAGTGAAAAATAGTAATGAGTCACTTTTTTCAGTGCCATAACTTTGAATAGTCACTAAATGAATAGTTGTAAATCGAGGAATCCCTGTATTCATCCAATTGCTGACCATCTAGCTCTAGGCAGCTTACCATGTATAACTATGTGTGGTTATTATCTTGACTTTTTTTTTACCATAATCTGGGGACACACCTGCCATTTTGAATTGAATTGTATTACAACTCTCAGTCCTTGAAATAGTAAGGAATGCACAGAAGTTTTTCAGGAGCTTTCTGATGAGTATGCATGTATAGTATATCAATTTGATAGCCATGCAAAGCTTTTCTTGAACAGATTTGAGTTTTAAAAATAGGTCAGTGGAGCTGAATTATTCTTTTGCAGGAGAGGTGGAAACAGTTATCTATTCTCTTCTGAATAACCAGCATTGTTTTAAAGGGTATACTCATACTGATTTTCAAGCAAGGTTAATCATATTGGCTGGCATTTGTATTTGATATCACTTACAGACATTCCAGTAATTCCCACAGTTCTAATGGAAATTATCATACATTTTAATACATTTTCTGTGGATTACATGTTCATTACATTAGACCCACTTTTGAAGATGAAATTCTGAAGATTGTTGTTAACTAAAGTATTGATAGATTTTACAACACTTTTTGAGTAAGGCCATGGGAAATAGAACTGATTTTACTCCAGTTGAAATACTAGTTAATGGGACTATTTAAGTGTTATGTTATTTATCCAATGTATACCTTTCTTTTCAAAGAGTTGAAGGCCATAATCAATAAAAATGTTGTCTGTCCCAAAAGCCATTTAGAAGTTTGAAGCTTCAGCTCTATTATTTTTATTTGGAAAATATTTTAGGAATTACTGGCTTCGAATATATAATCATAGGATTTGACTAATAATATTTCCTTTACTGAAAGTAGCTGTCAAATTGCATCGTTCACATTTGACAAATGGGCAGACGGCAAGCTGGTGGGTGCAACACTTATCACCTCTTTGATTTTGGATTTTTTTTCTTCCTTCCCTTCCTTCCTTCCTTCCTTTCTTCCTTCCTTCCTTCCTTCCTTCTGTTCCTTCCTTCCTTCCTTTCTCTCTCTCTCTCTCCTTTCTTTCTTTCTTTCTTTCTTTCTTTCTTTCTTTCTTTCTTTTTTTCTTTCTTTCTTTCATTGTGCTGTCTTTCTGTGTGCTTTTTTTCTGTGCTGCATTGTAGTGATAATTTAATTTGGAGAATTTATATTTTGATTTCTAGTATATCCGAGTTGGCTTGTTGCAAGATGGGCAGCAAACAAATAAAATCAAGCTGGTTTATGAAATGTAAAAATACACACTGTGCAAAAGTATTTTTCCATTGAAATCATGATATGATAAGCATATGTATATATAAATGATATTTACTATTTCTTTTCCTCTATAATAAAAGATAAAAGAATCAGGAAATGGAGGAGAAAAGAAACAAAAGGAGAAGTCCCAAGTCATCCATGACTCATGTCAGTCAGGTTCACAACAATAAGAAAAACACTGTGCCTTCTAGCAAAAGTACAGCATTTACCAATTCTGCATCCCAGGTTCATTTACAAAAACCAAAGCTTAAAAGGTAAGGCTTTATATGGAATGTGCTACTGGCAATCAAAGCTGGCTAAATTTGAGGGCTGTACAATTTTCAGGCAAGAAGACATTAAGGGATAAAGAATACCCAGCCCACAAACCATCCAGCTTGCCATGCTAAGCTGTCTGTGGCATCCCCTTTTTTGAAGCTTTTCCCCCAGGAGGTTCTTGGTGTGATGTTTTCCACTCCTTTCATTTGGGGAAGGTTATGGGTCAGACACACTCAAGCTTAAGGATGCTGGCCCCTTTTGAAATCATCCAAACTCCATTTATGAGTTCAGTCATTAGAGGCAATATTTGGTTCCAAACTAATTTTGGTTCTGTTGTGATAGATTAATTAAACGCATACAAACACATATATGCTTCTTTAACTAAATGGGAGTTTTGTATTTTTAAAATGGAGTGTGATCTTTACTAGTTGCGAAAACGATGCATAAAACAAAAGAAGAAATTACTTTTCTTCCTGTCAGCATAATATTTCGATACAAATTTCCATAATCTCAAGAGCTTCATGGAGCTTTGCATGACATTTCAAATGGGTAGGGCAAGGAACACGATTTTTGAAGTCTTTCAAGGTTTTAAGGGGGATAAAATACACTGCTCAAAAAAATAAAGGGAACACAAGCAGAAGACATCCAAGATCTGAATGAATGAAATAATCTTATTAAATACTTTGTTCGTTACATACAGTAATTTTGTGTTCCCTTTAGGTGTTTGAGCAGTGTATAAACTAGTGTATGTAAAGAACAAGGTATTTAATAAGGCTATTTCATTCATTCAGATCTCGGATGTCTTCTGCTTGTGTTCCCTTTATTTTTTTTGAGCAGTATATATTCCCCCACACAAAAAAAATATTAGTAATAGTGGACATTTCCTGCCAACCCTGTAATTCCAGTAGAACAGAATATCTGCAGCTCAAGAGTTGAACAGCGAAGTCTTTGGTGCTCTCTGAGCTGGTTGTTTGCTTGCAGATGTTTCATTACCCAACTAGGTGACATCATCAGTGTGAGTGTGGGGTTTGCTCCCTATTTTCATACAGCAGCTTGCCCTGCCAGTTTTGGTGGGGATGTAGTTTTCTCTTAATCAAAGAACTACCAAGGAGAATGAATGTAATGAAATATCTACAAGCAAACAGCCCAGTTTTGAGAGCACCAGAGACTCCACATCCCTATAATTTGAAACAATTAAGGATTTGAAACAATCTTCAGGGCTTTTCTAATCCCCAGATGCTACAATTTTCCAGATTTTTTTTTCAAAAAGTGTGAAAGGCAAAGTGGAACAATACCTTCAAAGGAAAAATAAAGGTATCAGACAACATGTGGCATTGCTAGAGCTTTCAAAGATGGATGCCATAGAAGAAAGATTGTAAAAGATTTTCAGGGGGTGAAACCTGTTAGTTAAAATAATATTTTTTTAAAAAAAACCTCAATTGTGTTCAAGTAAACTTTGCTCTTAGTCTTTCACAAAACCCAATCAACACAACACTGTTTGAAAAAATAATGCGGCTATGGCAGTCATTTCAGCAGATAGAGGAGATAATTCCGAAAATAATCGAGACAAAGAATAGAAGCAGCCTGCCACTAACATTTTATACTCTGTTTTGCTGTTTTGTTGTTGGTTTTGTTTTGTCATTCCTATATTTGACTTCAAGTTTCGCAGAACTATTTGCTTCTGGTTAGGGAACTGGGTAAAGAAAAATTAACTACAGGGCAATTCAAATGTGGTCTGAGAAATATTTCAGCTGTTTTGTTTACTTGTTTCTTTTTTAGATTTGGCAAGGAATGTTTTGGCCAGGAAATGGAACAGGACATGTCCAGATAAAAGAGATAGCATCCTTTGGTTAGCTCCTGAAATGTCTCCATTCTAGAACAAATGCATTGCCATTTCAAGGTCTAATAAACATTGCAGAATGAAGGCAGTAGTGCAAGTTCTGCTAATTATTTGAGCCGAGGAACATTTCCCATGTTTTCTTCTTTTTTCTTCTTAATACTCAAGAATAGAACAGTGTGTTCCCTCCTGGATTTGAAGTGGTTGTACAGTGTTCTGTAAATAAAAGTATTTCTGAATGTAAACTCGGGACACAGTCAAAGAAACTATTTCCAAAGATGAGTTCTTGGCTGCTAAAGATATATTAAAGGTGTATATGAGAATTCCTGTCACGTTCAACCCTTAAATGAGCTTATATTTTTCTTTCAGGAATAGTGATACACAATGCAAGCTCACTCTTTTCTTTTGAAGGTCCTAGTAACTGATAGCATGTGAGATAGTTACTTTGCCACTCAGAGTTATCTCGAACTGTGATAAGAGTAGCATATACATTTGATAAATACATCCAGGGATACATCCAAGGCTTTGATAGCAAATATCCAGGCATGTCTGGAATCTCCTGCTCAATGAACAGAGTGCAATTGTAAAACAATAATCAAAATAACAGGTTATACTTAAATACAGGATAACTGAGTTTATCTAAAATATAAGAAAGTGAAAAAGCAAGTTCTTCATGAGATGCCTAATGACTCTGCTACTTTTACTGATCAGATAGTAGGTCATGCTGGTCAGGATAAGGTGGCACCTATATATTATATCTCTTCCTAAATTGTTTTCTCAAGAGATAAGCCCAAACATGAGGCCATAAGCTGTTACAGGAAGTCAGCTGTCTCACTAAAAGCTGAATCTTCAAACATTCCTGTACAATACAAGAAGGCTAAAAATTGAGGGAGCTGGATATTGTAACAAGGCTTGCATGTTCTGACAAATATTGTCTGGATTTCTGAAAAGGGCTAATACTTCAGCCCTAATAACCATTTTCCTTTTATTCTTGTACTTGGTACAAGAATAGAAGAGTACCAAATAACAGTTGGAACTGAAATATACCAGATTGGTTCTTTTAGCTTTTAAAGGCAAAGTGTGGAATTGACATACTGTAATTAATGTGGATTAGGGAATGGTGAAGGTGTATATGATGCAGAATCTTTTTTTTTTTTTTTGGAAAGTCTGAACAAGGCTGATTCCTGTCATGATTTGTCCAAATGAGACACTGCAATAGGATAACTTCACTTAGTGGAACAATTGAAATAGTTGCTCCGTACCAATTAGACAAGAAAAGGAGGCTTTTCCCAGAGACTGAAAACTTTCCTAAGCTATTTAATCAGTTTTCCATTATCCTCAATAACAACAACAACAACAACTTTATTGTCATTGTACACAGTACACCCATACAGTGAAATTCACTTAACACCCAAAGACCAGGTCCAACACACAACAATCCCCAATACACTCCCACCCACCCAAACCACCCACACAATAGACCAAGTAATGCTATTCAACAGCTCACTGATGGTGGCCCTTTAGTTCATTGTTGAGTGCAATTATAGCTCTGAATATAAACTATTCAGAAAACGTGTGGTCCAAATTTTAATTGTTCTGTATCTTTTGATACAGGACAGCAAAATTTATGGACGTATGATACATAAACTACCTCATCGGTAGCTTTAGAAACTAATCCTAATCTGAGTTCCTATAATGAATTGTTTTTGTATGTGTTTGGGAGAAAAGGGGTTAAGTTCTTCCTTCAGAGCAGGGGTGTCAAACTCACAGCATCACGTCATGTGACATATCGCATTGTGATGTATCGTGACTTTCTCCCCTTTGCTAAAATGGGGGTGGGCGTGGCCAGCGCGTGACGCATCTGCCCTGCTGGCCGCGTATTTGACGTCCCTGCTTCAGAGCATTTGTTGAGGTGGGACATTCAAAGTACCAAGCAGAACTAAATGATAACTTTTCTATCTTAGAGGTGTGAAAGAGAAAGCCAAAACACCAGGAGTGGAAAACAAAGGAGCCCAGTCAGCTCCAATCCAGCATTCATTTCTCACAGATGTATCAGATGTTCAAGAAATGGAGAAAGGACTTCTGAGTCTTCTGAATGACTTCCATTCTGGAAAACTGCAAGCATTTGGTATTTTTATTCTGACTGTTCCTCAAGATAAATTACATGTTGAAATGCTCATGTGATCACTGTTGGAAAATATGGGACATTGAAAGCATAACTGAAAGCAACTGCATGATTTGCTGAAGTCATACAAATTGGGAAATGTTTCATTAAACTTAGTTTTCAAGGCAGAACAAGTTGCTTAGATCAATGTACTGTTGCTATTATGTTACTTCTTAATGGATTTATGTAACAGTTTTCTACTGTGGTGAATACTCAAGATAATTAAAAAAGGTTTTAAAAGATATAAAATAAACACTAAAATAGACAGTAACGTTATTTAACAATTCTGAACCTGGCAATCCCTGTTTTGTATTTCATTTTTAATATATTTGCTATCCGAACTCTTTCGTCAGAATTTATATTTTTAAAGAAGGAGTGGAGTTGTAAGAGAAGGAGATTTTAAAAAATAAGTTAGCATTCAGAGTAAATTGCCCATAACGGTCATGGTTTCATCTATTAAAGGCTAGAAAGTAGGGTATGTAACATATATACTTCAGCATACTATGCTCACAGGCCTACATTCTCGCTAGCTGTGTAAGTGATCGTAATACATACTTAAACTAGCTGCTCAGGGTCTCCTGAGCTACAAAATGGGCAGCAAATTTTTATAAATAAATAAAATAAATAAATTACTTTATCTTCCCAATGAGACACAAATTTTATTTGCTACATATTCAGGCACGGGGAAATGGTCTAGGTCTTGCCCATCAGTTATGAATTATAGCTAGATATTTGAATTTTTATATTATTTTCTGTCTTTGATTTTTTTCTTTCCTCAGAAAGATTGGGAAAGCTGAAACAAATTGGAAGGAATAAAACAATTATTTCTAAAGAAAACCATGTTTTCTTTAGAATAATGAACACAATGTGACAAAAAACTATTTCATTTCTCCCAAATGTCTCTGGTTATGGCTAAGCAGTGTGTAGAGGCATGCTTGTAGACTCTCTTGCAATTCATAAAATTCCAATGTGTTTTTCTAGAATAACGCGGAAACTGGAGGGAGGCATTTGATTCTAGGAAAAGATACCCCTGCTTTAAAAGATTTGCAGAGAGCTGTCCTGTAAGCATTGCTTGCACTGTCCAAAGCATCTTTTTGCCTTTGTTCACAGTCCTACTTTCTGTTGACTTGTAATAAGTAGGCCTTTATCTAGGGCAGCAGAATACTGCAATTCCTGTATGTGGAGGACAAGCAATGCAGTACAGTTCTCAAAGGCAACAGTGAGACGCTTTTCTGTTCCTAGGTGGCCACGAGTGAGGAAGGAAGGAAGAAGATTCAAGGCTTGATTTGCTGATGGAATTGTCTGTTGCTGAGTTTTTGTTTAAAGTCTTAAGTAGGATAGAAGAGACACCCAGAAATAAAATTACCATGTTACTAAAGCAGTGCTTCTCAAGCTTGGATAAATTACTCAGGCTCTTTGGATAATGACACACAAATCTATTACCTAATACCCTCAGGGACATTGAAATTAAAGTGTTTCACCTACAATGGGTAAAAGGGACCCTACTGATAAGCGGCTTTGGGTAAGGAAGGAAAACATTTTGGAGCAATGGATTAGAGTATACTTTTCCATTTAATAAGCATACCAAACTTGATATATGAGTAAAATTATGCAGATTACATTGTATTTCTGAAAATAGTAAAATGAACCTATACCACTAAGAGTGTAAAAATGATTATGGTATGGCTTCGCTACCAGTGGTCTGTACTGCAGCACATGTCTACATGGGACTGCCTCTGAACTTCAGTGGAGCCTTCTGTTGATCCACTGTGTGACAGCCCAGGTGCTAGCTGTTATAAGCTGACATGAATACATGACACCTGGGCCCTACAATGGCTCCTGTTGGTTTCTAAGTGCAATTCAAATGCTGGTTTTAACTTTTAAAGCCTTATGTGACTTAGCATGAAGGTGCTACCTTCAGGGCTACCTTCTCTAACTAATCTTGCCTCAAGTTCTAGCAGTAGAACTGGATGGTGGTCAGTCACATCTGCAAAGTTAACAGGGTTGGAGACTCACAGGTTGCTTGTCCTTCGGTGTGCCTGCATTCAAGAAGAGCCTTTTCCTGGAAATTGTATCAACCCCCACACTTCTGATTTTCTGTAAGGTTGTAAAGTGGAGCTTAACAGAGAGCTTTTGAGATTTGAGATGGTGTCATAAACTTCCCTTAGGGTTGGCTGACTATTTGTAATTTATTTTCTCTCTCTCTCTCTCTCTCTCTTATTGTGAATGTTTTATGATATTACATTGATGGAAGGGGTAAACTAACAAGAGTTTTCTTGAATGTGGTGAGGTAAATCCAATAAATCGTATTTATTCATCACCCCACAAAACCACTTTTAAAAAATGATATGTGGCTTCAAAGTCTCCAGAGATGCCACATCTTTAGCTTGGAATTGCCTGAAGAAAGCAGAAAACCATCTGCAAGATTTATGGAAGGACAGGTTCAGGGAGAATTACTATGAAGAAGAACTAAATTATGGGGTTATCAGATCTTCAAAGGGGAACATAGCTTCTACGCCGTTTCAAGCAAAGTACTCTTTTGAAGCTGGTTTGTGAAGTCATGTTGCCCTTCAGTTCTGAAGAATAAAGCACTGGCACGATGTTGCACTTTGATCATTTTCTTAAGCCTCTGTAGCAGTTCTGATCTGTTTGTTAGCATGATGGAAAGTTAATACTTTTAATTATTATCAAATCTTTGGCTTAATGCTCTTTTATACCTTTGTTTACTTCAGGAAATGAATGTTCTATTGAGCAAATGGAACATGTAAGAGAAATGCAAGAGAAGTTGGCCCGCTTGAACTTGGAGCTTTACGGAGAGTTGGAAGAACTCCCCGAAGATAAAAGAAAATTAACTAGCGACTCTAATCTGGATAGGTTGTTGTCAGATGTAAGTATAAGCATGGCGCAGGGAGTTTATAATAGAGTCTTGCAAAGGGTTTGTTTCAAACGTCCCAAAGGTGCTTTTTCAAAAGGCAACTGGACTTTGTTTTTCCTTGAAGATGTTTTGCTTCTTCAGTTCTGTTTGCTTCAAACAACTTTGAGCACCAGATTTTTTAAAGAGTGGCCCATTTTAACAGCAAAACTGTCTCAAAGTGCTCAAAACATCCTGCCTTGCATTCAACCCTGTATTTTTGTGAAATTTTATGTTCAGAATGAAGTGTTTTGCACACTCCTAATTGAGAGCAGAGTGCAAAAATTTCCCTGACTTCAGGTCTGTTTTTTATCCTTCAAAAATATATGGCTTTGTTATTTTTGTAGAGTTTGCATAATAACAAAATTACATTGTTCAAACTATAACTGTTTCCTTCATAAGTGAGGGTGTACTGACAATGAGACATTTTCCCAATATTATACCACCCTCTATTGATAAAGAAAAAACACTGCAGCCTTCTTTTTTTAAAACAGAAGAATACATTTAAAAAGAAAATTATCATTTCGTTTTTTGTCTCCTCAGTCCTCCCTAAACCCTATAAATATCATTAAATTTTCATAAATTTCAACATTACAAACTCTGGAAGCAACAAAAAGAGGTATTGATAGGATTCAGATATTTGTTTTGCATTCTTTCTTTGTGGTATCATTACATTTACATTTGGAAATCTGGTGAAGGATGAAAGTCGAATCTAATGTGGCTTGCAAGATTAGTTTAGTGCTGTCACAAATGTTTGAATAACAAAAAGTATTAAATTGATGGGCCGCTGTTGTTTCCCAAAGTAGAAGTCTCCTGCAGAAAAGGCAAATTCAGTTTATTTTTCCATCATTGACGAAAAAATGTTCTGGAGAGTTTAGAAACACTGAAGAACAGTGTGGGGACATTGCTGTGGGAAATTGACATCCAGTTCTTTCTCTAGTTGGGATTCCAGTAGATCTCAGTCTCTTTTCTAAATACAATTAAGCCTTACCGATAAATTATCTGGCAATTAATAAATGCAACTTTTTATATTTCTTTATACTGTAGCTGGAAGAACTGAATTCTTCTATGTATCCTTTTTGTGAAATATCTAGTCTTAACCAAATAGCTGTGTAAATATAATAGCTCATTTTATAGAAAGGGTAAAATTAAGCGCATGTGAGGCAACTGCACCTCAGTCTAAGAACTGTTTGATCTGTTTTGTCTTTTTAAGCCTGCAACCGAGAAACTTTTAACATTTCTTCATGTTATTACAAGTTATTTTAAATAGCATGCAACTCACATTTTTCCGCTTTTTGTTCCCTCCATTTCTTTTCACTTCCATTTCTTTGTACATCTCCAAATTTACCTGGTTACTTTACCTTCTGCTTAGTTTTTGAACAGAGCAATATTTCCTTAGGGGTTTTGAATGGAAATTGGTTGTATCAAGTGTGAACTGACTTAAGAGTTTGATAAGAAACAGTGTGATTTACTGCATGTTTGGGCTGTAAGTTGATTTCACACGCTTCCCACAAAACTCTTCTCAATATAGATCTGAATAATAGACGGCAGTATCATTTTTTGGCTCAGTAATAATTTTCTCCATGTGGCTTAATAAACTATAACTTAGGGTCTGTCTCTCTCTGTATGTCTATTACTATGTAGATTTTTTAAAAGAATGGTATGCTTACTTCATATCATATTTCCTAATGCCTACCTTCATCAACCTGGTTGCCTTACTCCTATTGTTTCTAGTAGTAATAGCAATAGCACTTAGACTTAAATACTGCTTTGTGGTGCTTTACAACCCTTTCTAAGCGGTTTACAGAGTCAGCATATTTCCCCCCAACAGTCTGGGTCCTCATTTTACCAACCTCAGAAGGAAGGAAGGCTGGGTCAACCTTGAGCTAGTGAGAATCGAATTGCTGACAGTTGGCACAATTAACCTGCAGTACTGCATTCTAACCACTGCACAACCACAGCTCAAGATAATAATAAAGATAGTAAAGTAATAGTAAATATAGTAATACTAAATATAATAATAGTGAAGGGATAAGACAACATATTGGACCAAGACTGTGGAGACCCAATTGTCACACCCAGTGTGAAATTAAGGAACGTAACTTTGGTTTTGCATAATTTTTTAAAAATTATGCAATTAAAATTAAAGAGCAGTAGGAACTAGGTCTATAATGTGCATAATTTCCTGCTCCAGACCCCCATTTGACATAGCCTACTAGCAACTCAGTGTGGTAGTTAAGATGTTGAACTAAATCCAGGGAGCCTCAGGCTCAAGTCCACCTTCTACCACTGTAACTCCCTGAGTGACTTTGGGCAATGTTTGCTGTCAACTCAAGTTACCTCATTAGTTTTGTTTTGTGAGAAATAAAAGATGGAAAGGCTTCCATGTTTGCCACCTTGAGCTCCCAGGGAAAAGATAGATATAAGTGAAATAAATAAAACAGCAACTTGAGAATTTCAGTATTTAGAGGATAACTTATTTTGGGATTATGGCAGAGAAAGAACCCATTTATTTTTAAAAAATCTTTCACCCTACTTCTATCTATGGCTATGATTTAAACTTGAGTGAAGTAGTACTACAGTTGCATGTTTTATGTGAAATGTAACTTGTCCATTTTTCTCATGCTCGCCTGATATTTAGGGGTCTTTTTTTAGAATAAATGAAAGACAAGGTTCTATGTTTCCTGGTACCTCTTAAAAACGTCTTCAGAAATTACCTCAAAACTTGCTTCTCCTGAAATGCATATAAATCTTAGAAGAGCATAAGACATTTTACTTTTAGCTCAAACTCATTGATTGCTATTCCTTAACTCCTTGCTTCAGACAGAAACTTCACTTAGCAGATGTTCAAGATCCTCCGAATACCAGCAGAAGCTAAATCTGCCGTTTTATTGCTTGTTTTAGGGGATCCAAATTCCCGTATTTAATTTCCAGCAGACTGTTCCTTGCTTCTGTAACAACATGTTGAAAATAATTAATATGTGCACACACTCCTCTTAGCAGACGTGCAATGTTGCAGCCTTGTCAGGCTTGAAGCTTAGGGTACAGTATGGCCATGTTTTGCTGCTATGCTTTGTATCGTTGCCTTATCCTCTGTGAAAAGTGGGGAAACTTGAAAGAGCACTTCTAAAATGGAAAAAAAAATCAGTATTGATTAAGTTAATATATGAACTATGGTGTGCCTGCTTCCTTTTCCACAATGTAGACAATCAGCACATGCTCAGTGATGCCATTAAATGAATGTTTAATTTATTTTAGCAATAAAATAATTTTAAAGACCTCTGTTTTCTATAGAATTTATGTTACCATTGAGCGCTTTTATGTGTATCTTTATTTATTAATTTATTGAATTTATAAAGCTGCCAAATTAATAATTTATTACTCTGGGCAGCAGATATAAGTAAATATCCAATAAATATAAAACCAGAATAATGAACTACAACAGTACACAGATAACCAAGGCTGAAAATAGCCCTTAGACTTACATACAGGTTCATAGTACTTTATGGGCCTCTCTCAGCGGTTTACAGAGTCAATGTGCCCCCAACAATCTGAGTCCTCATTTTACCAACCTCAGAAGGTTGGAAGGCTGAGACAATCTTGAGCCTGGTAAGAATCAAACTTGTCAGCAGAATTAGCCTGCAATATTGCATTCTAACCAGTATGCCACTACTGCTCAAATAAACACCCCCTCTCATAATTGAGTGGGTTCAGTTACCATCTTGGTCCAAGACACAAGAGAAAAAACATCTCAGTTTTACAAAACAGTAGTAGGATCAGAGTGCCTGTACATTGGGGTGGGGAAGAAGCTCATCCCAAAGACCAGATGTTTCAACAGTAAAGGTATGGAATCTAGGTCCCATTAGATAACTCCACCTCAGGGATCCTGAAGCATGTCTACTTTGCTGAGTTAGATGAGCAGAAATAGCTGAAGATGGGCTCATTTCCTGCACATAATTCAGCCCTCGGAGTAAGGTTGAAATTGTACTACATTTTCATTACAGCTTTACATTTCATTTATCACTTGGGAGCCCTTGTTATTAGAAAGAACAAGTTTGCAATTGTACATTGATCTCACCCATTTAATAACCTTGAGTGAGAGAATGGCCTCAGACATTTTGTCTGCAAGCAGAACAACCAAGCTCATAGAGCAACAAGGATTCCACATTGGTCCCTTGCATGTATATATATTTATTTTAAGTAATGAAAGTGTGAGGGTATGCTGTTCAAATTTTCCACTTCTAGTTACTTTCAGGTAATTAGCCGCCTATATCTATATGGTCTTATTATTTTCAGATGATTGATGAAGAGGAAATTAAAACCAGATGCCAGACGCTTATTGTGTGAAAGTGAGTGGTTTCATATGGAGATTATTATATCGACGACTTGATTAGTATCATAGCTTGATTCTCACAGTAATAACACCCTTTCTCTGCTGAGCTTTACTGATCTGCTCCTTTTCATATAAATGGGGACCATAGTAATTCTCACTTTTATAGATATTGGCAGGTTTTAATTGTTTCAGAAGTGTTACTTCAATGGTAAGTTGTTTCTATTTTCTAGAAAATTGGTTGAATCCAGTGGTGGGATTCAAATAATTTAACAACCGGTTCTCTGCCCTAATGATTTCTTCCAACAACCAGTTTGCCAAACTGCTCAGAAAGTTAACAACCAGTTTTCCTGAAGTGGTGCGAACTGGCTGAATCCCACCACTGGTTGAATCCCTACTTTGTATTGCTGTTTGATGTGTTAAAATTAGTAACAATACGGATTTCTATTCCAATACTTGATACTCATGGAAATTGCCACTACAGATGTGAAACCTCTTCATGTTATGGTGGCTTCCTGACAAGTGTGCTACATTGTAATGTATGATTGGTTAACTAATAGAAGAAGCTGATGTCCAGGTAAGCCAAGGAACATATTGATCCTTCCTCTAACTGAAGTAGTCAAGGTGACCACTCAGGATTGCTTTCTCCTTGAGAAAGAGAGATCTTTTATATCTCTATAAAACCTTTTCGTTAATCCTGCAAATCAGGAGATTTTCTGGAAAGAGATAGATAGGACTGCATTTGTGATATATGGTATGCCATATATTTAAATGATCTCAACTGCTAAGTAGAGTCTATACCCGTGATGGTGACACATGGAGCCCTATCGCTGGGCACACGAGCTCAGCTCTGGTGCACATGTGCGTGCTGGCCAACTGTTTTTCAGGCCTTCTGGGCCCACCAGAAGTCAGGAAACGAGCCATTTCCCGCCTCCGTGGGGGTGGGGAAGGTTGTTTTCACCCTTCCCAGGCTCCTAGAAGCTTGGAGCCTGGGGAAGATGAAAAACGGGCCTACTGGGCCATCACGTGTCAAAAGTGGGGGGAGCACAAGTATGTCACGCATGCATGCGCAGGGGTTGGGGCGCATAGAATTATGGGTGTGGGCATGCATGTGGGTGGGCAACACCCACCTCTGCGCTTCATCCACTTTTGGCACGCAATGGCAAAAAGGTTAGCCATCATTGGTCTATACATACAAACCAAACACCCTGGATAGAACACAGCTTCCTCACTTTAAGCACATACTTAATTCCCTCTTGGCACTGGTGACTCCTATCCAGGAGCCTGGATAGCTCAGCAGACTAAAGCATTGTAATTAAACACTAGCTGTCTTCAATTACTGTACATTCGAATCTCACCAGGCTCAAGGTTGACTCAGCCTTCCATCCTTTCTAAAGTAGGTAAATTGAGGACCCAGTTTGTGGGGGCAATAAGCTGACTTTGTATAAATATACAAAAGTATGAAGGCTATTGCTTAATGCATTGTAAGCCGCCCTGAGTCTCCGGAGAAGGGCGGCATATAAATCATTTTTAAAAAAAAAACATGATGGAAATGGAATAAGAAAAAGGGTAAAGACACTGGGAAAGAGAAAGAAAAGCCGAGAACAAAACTGAAATAAGACGGGAAGGGGGGAGTAACTGGAGAGCAAATTAAGGAAAATCAGAGTAGCCTTTGAAGTTACAAAGAATATTAAACTCACTATGAGGACAGCCTTTTTCCGCAGATTTTGCTTTTGTTGCCTGTGTTTTGCAGCGTCTATTACTACAGAATACAAAACCTCATACATTCACAGCTTCTTATTGGTATTTGGAGAAGCCTCACTTCCAAACAAGTTTCCATTAATTCAAGGGCTTTTTCAATCCAAGCTGATACGGTTTGAGAAGGAAAAAGTAGAAGGAATTTACAGACTTTTGTTTCTGGGGGGTTTTTTTAGCAAGGAAGAAGGGCATAGTAAGTTAAAGTTGCTATTACATTTGGTCTCATTGCTATTTTCATAAATCCTTCAAAACTTGATTGTGCCAAGAGGCCTGGGGGCTCTTAAGGGAATTGTGAGTTGTTGAGGTAGTTTCACTGTGATGTCCCAGTGTTTGGAGGCCGTGCGGGTCTGAATGGGGAGAAACAGGCTTCGACTCAACCCTCCCAAGACCGAGTGGCTGTGGATGCCGGCGTCCCGATATAGCCAGCTGACACCATTACTGGCTATTGGGGGTGAGTTTTTGGCCCCCACAGAGGGGGCTCGCAACTTGGGTGTCCTCCTGGACACACGGCTGTCCTTGGAGGAGCATATGACGGCCGTGGCCAGGGGGGCCTTCTATCAGGTTCACCTGATACGCCAGTTGCGCCCCTTTCTAGATCGGGACTCCCTATGCACAGTCACTCATGCCCTTGTCACGTCTCGCCTGGACTACTGTAAATGCTCTCTACATGGGGCTCCCTTTGGGGTGCACTCGGAGACTTCAGCTGGTCCAGAATGCGGCCGCGCGGGTGATTATGGGAGCAACCTGGTGCTCCCACATAACACTTCTCCTGCACAAGCTGCACTGGCTTCCAGTGGTCTTCCGGGTACGCTTCAAGGTGTTGGTTCTCACCTTTAAAGCGCTCCATGGCATAGGGCCAGGGTATTTGCGAGACCGCCTGCTGCTACCAATAACCTCCCACCGGCCAATATGCTCACACAGAGAGGGCCTCCTCAGGGTGCCTTCAGCCAAACAGTATCGGCTGACGGCCCCCAGGAGGAGAGCCTTCTCTGTGGGGGCACCCACCCTGTGGAATGAGCTGCCTCCTAGTATAGGTTTGATCCCAGACCTTCGCACCTTCCATAAGGCCCTAAAGACCTACCTATTCCAACAAGCTGGCCTAGCCCAAAGGGTTTTTAATAGGGTTTTTTAAATTATATGGATTCGGGATTTTTAAATTGGAATTTTATGGATTTTGGGGGTTTTAAATTTTAAATTTTAAATTTTTTAAATTGAGAAGCCAAGGATTTAATTTGTTTATTTTAGTTCCTTATAATTTTTGTATTCTATGTATTTTAATTTTTTGACTGTTCACCTCCCTGAGTCCCTTTTGGGAGAAAGGACGGTATATAAATCTGAAATAAACTAAACTAAACTAAAAACTGTTGTTAATATTTGTTGCTCCCTCCTTGCCTTGTAATAATATTAATGGTTTTAATTACTGCTTTCATAGTACCATTTTATAGTTTTTTTATTGTATGCCACCCCGAGTCACATTTTGTGAGATGGACAGCCATATACTGTAAAGATGATGAGGAAATAGGGAAACCCCATAGGTCTACATCACCCTTTGATGTCACTTTTGCATCTCATAAGAATTACCACATTTTGCTTTTTTGTGCCAGCAACAATGTATGAAAGTTTGGGGTTGTGTCTTTTTTTACTGGGCCTCCCTTTCTAGGAAGACCTTTATCTCTCTTGTTCTCTCTCTCTTTTTTTTAATCAAAGCCCCACCAGAAGAAATACCGTTGTATAAGTACACAGGTTGATAGACATAGTGCTACAGTGCCACACAAATCCAAGGAACTTTGCCCTTGTAAAAAGATTCAAACTGGACAAGGAATATTTTCCTTTGGTCCCGAGTCAGCCAGTGTTGGCTAAAAGCCCAAGGCATGTTGTATTGTGTACATTGGTTCCTATGGAGATGTGGAGAAGACCTTCAGCCAACAATACTTCTGGCTTTTCTCAGAAGGAAAAGATCCATTAATTCTTAAGGTAAAGTAGTAGATGTACCTGTGATTATTTACTTGTTCAAATGTGTGAATGGATAGATAGGATATTGAAGGGTCGGGGTGTGTGTGTATTGTGTGTGCTGTGCTTCAGAAACCGCGGAGTTGATATTCTCTTAGTCTAAAAAGAGCAAAACACGTCATAACACTGAATCCAGAGACTGATGCACAAAAGCTTAATTTGCAGGATAATTCTAGAGGTTAATAGCATTCAAATTCATTTCAGAGTGCAATTGTTTCCCTTATAAAATTTATAACAAAAACATTCAAAGTTAACCTAGCAAAAGGAAAGAGCGAAAACAAGATTGAAACTTGGAATGTTAGAGGGGGAGGAGAATTTCCACTTTTTGCTTTTCCAGTGAACATTATTGAGCTTTAATCCCTCTTCTTTCTATCCTGTCTTCCTTATATTGCGGTGTTGCTCTTCCCCCCCACCCCCAAACCACAAAATCTACAACGGAGCTTTTGAAAAGAAAAAGTGTATGTTTTCATAAGAAACTAATAGCTTAGTATTTGATTTCTCCCTTTCCACACACACATATTGGTAGTAGTCACTGATTTATTCCCTGCATTTTAACCCCATGTTTTAAACAGTTGTTCCCCCAAACAGTTTGTGTAAGAATGAAAAAAGAGTCCATGCACACAGTCTAGAACAAGAGATCCAAAGCTCTTCAGCTCATTGACACCTTCCTGATGTTTCAGATTGTTAATAGCTTCAGAGAAAAGAAATGTAATATTTCTAAAGTAAATGTGAAGATAGAAAAGGTGAACAGGGATTTCTTCAGATGTATAGTATGTAGAGCTCACCCAGTAACATCAAATTTTTGGTCCAGTTACTAATACAGAGGATAAATTAAAGTACCACTACAGTTTGTCATGTGGTCAACTCATCATGATGCAAATTAATTGATGTTGGTGTCTCACTCAACACGGATCGATGGGGATCCAAGGGGGGAGGGGGAGAGGGAAAGGAGGCAGTGAAGGGTAATCATACAATATGTAAAGTGTCTGTCTCCTCATTCTGATAAAGTTCCTAACTTCTAGAGATTACCCATGAGGTAGCATTTCCAGAATTCATACTTCAACCCCTTCTGCACATTATAGCTCCTCCCACAGCTTGCACAAACTATGTCCTTTTGGGTAGGGGGATGATGAGTGTTGTAGGCCCAATATTTATTTATTTTATTTTTATCCAGCCTTTACTATTTTTACAAATAACTCAAGGCAATGAACATATTCAGTACACCTTCGCCTTCCTATTTTCCCCACAACCACCCTGTGAGGTGATTTGGGCTTAGAGAGAGCGACGGCCCAAAGTCACGCAGCTGGATTGCACAAAAATCAATCCAAGTTTTATGGTTCTCTCTCTGTGTGGTTTTAAGTCAGTTTTGACTGCTAGTGACTACTTGGACTAGTCCCTGTGTTTGGAAATGGTTTACTATTGCCCTCATCCTAGGGCTGAGAGAGTGACTGGCCCAGAGTCACAGAGCAGACATTGTATCTAAGGCAGGATTAGTACTCCTGGTTTCCAAGTTTTTTATCCTGCTGCCTATGACAATAAACTGCCTCTATTTTATAGCGTTGCCCTATTTTAATCAAACACTAGCCCATCTTTTGGGTCCACTACTATTAATAACACATAGCATTAATAGCATAAATATGAAATGCTATGTTTCTTATTTTATAACCAGATCAATATTACAAAAATTGATAGAGGGGATCCAGGATAATTTGAAGAAACTAAAGACACAGTCCAAATATTTGGCTTGTTTTTAGAGGTTTTGTGATTAGGGTGTAGATTTTAGTTGAATTTAGAACTCAGCATTTACTCTTGAAAAGTTACACCATTATTCCATTTCTACCCATTAATAGGAATCTAATTGATGTGTACAACAGAATTAACAGCAGACAAAAGTAACTATTACCTGAATAATTATAATTCATACAATATATACACCTCATGTGACATTTGAAAAGCTTAGGACGCCCTACAAGAGACAGCCAGAGTCCACATCAGAGAATGGAAATCACACGATTCAGTTCTTGGACACCAATTAAAAACAAATCGCTTAACAATCAGGTGAGTTAAAATTAAATTAACACTTAGCACTTAAACTGCTAAACTTTTGCTTTAAAATTTAATATTTCCAAAACTTTCATAGCTCGTTTGTCCAACAGCAGGCTAGTTTTGTAGTTTGTTTAAATTCCAGAAAAAAGCACCCTATATGCCAGTTTGTTGTAGCAGAAATATGCATTCCATGAAATTGTGGTACCTAGTTCTGCCTATAACTGAAGACTATCATAATAAGCCTTCATAAAAACTGGTTTGAGTTCTGCTTCTCACCTTCTGGTTTCAACCAAGAGAATAGGTTTGTTATTTTAGCACTTGCTAACTTAGGGGCTGCCTGCAGCAAAAATGTGTTGTTGTAGTCAAATATTATTTTGATGCACATTTGACCTGTGGTTTCCATATTCTTACATAAATCTGGAATAAATAAATATTTATTTATTTATTTATTTATTATTAATCAAATTTCTATGCCGCCCACTCTCCGAGGACTCTGGGCAGCTTACAACAATCAACAGTATACTAAATAGCATATTGCCCTCAACAATGTGGGTCCTCATTTTACCCACCTCGGAAGGATGGAAGGCTGGGTCAACCTTGAGCCGGTGAGATTTGATCTGCTGATCTGCTGAACTAGCAGTCAGCTGAAGTAGCTGCAGTACAGCGCTCTAACCACTGTGCCACCACGGCTCATATACAGTTGCCTAATACAACTCTTGTTCCTTTTTTCTTTCTTTCTTTTTTTGCTGCTAACACACACAAAAAAACCTATTAAATCAATCTCATGTCTAAAATGTTTCTCTCACCACAATCAATTAATGCAACATTGTTTTTTTTTAAAAAAAATCTGATTGCTTTTAAAATAATAACAAAAAAGAAAAAAAGGAATAAAACACAAATACATTACAAAAATAAAGTAATGCTTAAAAATCAGTGAAAAGTATATTAGATGCATAAACATATACACACGCATCATGTTTGCATCATGTTATATACAGTGGTGGGATTCAGCCAGTTCGCTCCAGTTCAAGCGACCCGGTTGTTAAATTACCACCCCACGCTATCAAAGTGGATCCTGGGTGCTGCGCTGCAATGGAGAAATGAGCAACAGAACAGCCAGCGCGAGGGAAGGATGCCACTTTCCCTCTTTCTTTTCTCTGCTCTTCCTCCTTCCCTCATGTCGGCTACTCCATTTCCCATTTCTCCATTGCAGCGCAGCACCCAAGATCCACTTGATAGCGGGGGGGGGGGGGGTGCGGTTAATTTAACAACCAGTTCTCCCAGGGTCAGGTTGTCCAATGCAAGAGGCTCATCCCACATGTGTGGTGGAACTGGAGCACAGGGATGGGCCAAGCCTCCCACAACAGCCAACCTGACCATGGGCAAACTGGTTGTTAAATTACTTGAATCCCACCACTGGTTATATATATTTAGAATTCCAACCGTTTATTGTATATTTACTCTTATAGTGACATACTGTACAAGAAAAGAATCACTAAGAACACCATATAAACATTAGAATGATCCACTGGAGTTTTTTTACACTGTATTGTAAGGACATCCATACAGTCTGTCTTGTTCTGTCTTGAGCCATGGTGGCACAGTGGTTAGAATGCAGTACTGCAGGCTACTTCTGCTGATTGCCAGCTGCCTGCAATTTGGCAGTTCAAATCTCACTAGGCTCAAGGTTGACTCAGCCTTCCATCTTTTCAAGGTCGGTAAAGCGAGGACCCAGATTGTTGACAATATACTGACTCTGTAAACTGCTTCGAGAGGACTGTATAGCACAGTGAAGCTGTATAGAGTCTAAGTGCTATTGCTAAGTGCTCTTGCTAATACCTACAGTCGGAACAGAAGTACAGTATTCCATTCATCTGATGGTCTCCAAATTCTGCTATCTTGCCTGTAGAATTATGTTGACTGTCTACTATTGTTCAGTTTTTCCCCCCAATGATTTACCTTTCTGCTTTTTTTAAATTTTATTATTATTTTATAACATAAGCCACACTGAGTTGTATAGAATCAGGCAGGTTCGAATTTTAAATCAATCAATCAATCAATCAAAGGTATTGACAGCAATTTTAGCAATTTTATTAATTTTCTGCTTTGTATTTTTTGGATTTTTGATATAAAAAAGAACTACTGCTACCAGGCTTCCCACAGACAAAAAATTCTGTTGCAACATAAATGAAAATGGGATGCTAGTGGCATGCTACAAAGCTAAATGCTTTCCCTTAGCATTATACTTACTAATACGGTAATATATTTATTAATGATAATTTTTAATAATATCTTAGGAGCCTAGATAGACCTAAAAAGAATGGAGGTCAGCTGAAAGAGAGTCTGCCTACTGCATACACATGATGAAAGAACAACATAGGAGAAAGTAAATGAGAGTTCTGTGACTGACACTTGTTTTGTGAGGGTGGCAATGATTTATTTTGAACATCTTAGTGGTGTCCCCAGATTTTTTGCCCCTAGTCCAGGCTTTTTTAGGAAGTAATCCAGCCATTCAGAACTTCATTTGAAATTAAGGATTTTGTTCAAAAGCTCGATTTTGCGGCATATATGAGGATCTGTGGTCCTCCAGTTGTAGTAGCCAAAGTCATTAGCACTGCCAATGTTGAGGGTTGTTGAGAATTGAAGTTAGTAATGTCTAAGGACTCCAGATTGTTATCCAAGTTGCATCTTATAATGAAGTTATAAAATGACCCTAAAGTGAAAAATTAGCAGTATTGTATGTAGAATGGTCTAATCTTGTATGTTATTGAATTGTCTTTTTTATTTAAAAAAAAACAATGTGGCTTTGTTTAGCTTTATCAGGAAAGAATCAGACTTATAAGTCACTGGTTTGACTTGTGGACTGACAAACAACGCAAGCAATTTCTCTTCTTGATATTGAACCAGTGCAGTAAGTCACAGCTGAAGTAAGTGAGCCACTTGCTTTAGTACTATGCTTTGTGAAAATAAAAAGTAGATTATGCAAGGGCACTTCCTATAATGTAAATTATTTACTGCATCATTGTTTGCCTTTTCTGGAATCCAATCCTATAATTAGCTGGAACTCATTGAGATCTCCCAAACAGAGATCTAGAAGTACTAATTCTTGTAAAACGTGGATGCACAAATTTGATGGACCAAAACGCATATTTCCAATTTTTGGAATCTAGATTTCAAAACGCTGACTGGTGCTAAGGCAGAAACTATATATAATGTAAAATTATTTTAAATTAATTTACCATTGTGAATATGGCTATTTCCTAGGCATTTAATAATGCTCCCTGTTCAGTTAACAGTTGTGATTTAGCTACAACTTTTGGTGGGTCTTTGGGCTAGCAACTGTCCATATGTGTTATAAAATACATACATGAAAGCCATTCACTCGAATACCTTACTTCTGCATTGATGACAAGATAAAGTCTTATTCCATAAGGTATAGAGCAAAAGAGTTAAAGGAACAAATGTATTTAAAGAGTAAAATACATTTTGTCCCATGCACAGCCTTATTTTTCAAGAAATCAGGGGAAGGTGGGCCAGAATGAGAAAAGTACATCAGATGGAGATCTGCTTCTGGTACCTAAGATCTTGGCCTCCTGATATCTAATGTTAAGGCTGGTCTCTTCTAAATTTGAACCTGTCCACTAGCTTCCTATAAAACTGGAGATTATAATCATGTGTCAATTCACAGACATTAACAAAAAAATATTGGTGTTGCCCTGCCTTAGGAGATGCTGCCACATGAAAATGAAAGTGAACTTGAGAAGTTGAATAGATGGGGAGAAATCCCCGGGGGGTGGGGGGGAATCATGGCTTATTCATTAAATGTTTAGAACCTCAAACATGAAGTTGCTTTGTATGTAACATAAGCTATGGTTCACTTTTGTACAATCCTCTTCTCCTGGCAATAAATGTAAGTATTTCCCTAGATCCGATAATTCATTTCATTTTTGTTGTTGTGTTTTCCTTTCTTGTTACATAGGTGTGTTGAAAAATGGCTTGTAGAAAACATCCCACTGACCCACATAGATTTCACCACTCTGCTGCCACGTTTCCTCTCTCTATATATATTCTCCTTTCTCAGTCCGAGGGATCTTTGTGCTGCAGCCCAAATCAATTGGCACTGGAAATTTTTAACTGAACAGGTAGTATCTGAGTATGCCTTGTTCTCAGGTGAGCCAATGCTACATGCTAGAGTTGTAGAACCATGATCCTCTAAGTGAAGTTCAATTCCCAGCTGTTCCAGATTATGTAACCCATGGTGAAATACTAGGAACTGCAGTTCAGCAACGTTAAAATATCATAGGTTGTCATCCCTCCTTCAGTCTTTGAATAAGCCCCCCCCCAATTCAAAATTGAGAGCGAGGGTTACAGAGTCACTTTGTAGTCATCCCAATTAAACAACAAGTTCTTATGCTCATTGATTTGAAATGGCATGAACGTTTGTAACAATCCTTAGCGACGTTTCCCATTTGTGTTTCTTGTCTCTTAATTATGGCCATTTCTTTTCCAATCTTGAATCCTTAGATGAAATAGGTATCTTTCTTATTCCATATGGAAGGGGAAAGAGTCCTGTTGTCAATTATTAAAATTCATTGGCTACCAATTATAGGAGAAGGAGTGACAGAATCTGGGGGCAGAGCAGTGGCGGTATTCTTTGCTATCGGTTCATAAATGGGAGCGTGCCTACTCACTTTGCTCGCATGCGCCACCTCTGTGCATGCGCAGATCCTTCTGCGCATGCACAGAGCATCAAAAACGGGATGTGATGACATCTGGGTGGGTGGGTAGAGCCTCCCGCAGATCCTCCGGCTACCGGTTCACCCGAACTGGATATAACCGGCTGAATAGGACCACTGGGGCAGAGTCAAAAAAGGAATCAGCCTAGACTCTACGTAGTCCCTTGCCCCTGACATCAATACAATAATTGGCAATAATTAATTTTATATTCATCTATTAGATGCATTCACCAATTAACATACATATAGAATAGCAGAATTTAAATATACCCTTTCTTCTATTTCTATTTATTTATTTTTGTACTAATTATCAATTTTACTTACTGTTTTTCTATATCTCTTCTACTTCCGTATATTATTAGGGTATGATCATAATAATTATTCAACTCAACCAGTCCAATTAAAATTAAACCAAATGATGAGGCTCTTGAGTTAAAATCCAAGGAATCACCTTTAAGTCTCTTTTAAATAAAACAGGTTGCACGAACCTTCCAAAGCAAGAAAAAGGGAGAAGCTAGTATTTGTGTATATCATCTCCATAGATCTGCTTCTCTTACATTGTCTGATGTTATCAACAATTAAGTCCTACTTTACTTGATTTGATAAGATTTCGACATAACTTCTCTTTGAAAATCAATGTTTTCACTTCCTTAAGGACTGTCTGTGGATGCCAAAATGCCTCAACTTAGGATGGTTTCTTCCATATGTTCCTGAAAAGAATGAATATGGCGCTTGGAAGCGATACTATATTGCCTGTGCAACCAGTCTGGATTATCTAACTCCTAGGAGAACTGCATACCACAGCACCACCAGTGATTTCAAAACAAAAACTGAAGAGCAAGAAGAAAGATGGCAAGCAAAAGGTTCTCAGAAATGTATTCGAGGAGGACTGGCAGTACACAAAAGTCAGTTTTGGTTCAGTTATTAGTAAGGGAGGATCCCATATTTTATCTGTAGCAGCTGGGAATAATTAAGTTCTTAAGAATACATGAGATGCATAGGAATGCCTAGCAAGCCCCAAGGACTAAAATCTGAAATAAATATACAGAAATGAATAGCTTTTTAAATAATTGCATTAGACAGAAAAATAGAAAAGTTTGGCTGAGTTTGACCTCTTTTCGCAAATGCAGCAAAGTGATAAGAATATTAGGGCATTGTCTTCTCTTTGAAGTATGTGTATGCCTTCTTAAATTAAGGTAATTATTTTCCATGGGGCTTGAATGTAAAATACTCTAATGAATGATTCTGTCATATCAAATGATTGCAGAAGTGGAATGCAGTTTATAGAATGAGTCATTCTTTCTCCTCTGTCCCTTATTGCTCTTATGAATTTGATTCTCTGCTTATGCCAGTTTGGGTTGGATACCAGTAGTTTCCCCCTTTAGCTTAATTTATTTACCATATTTTTCAGAGTATAAGATGCACCTTTCCCCCCCTAAAAGGGGGGGGAATTTAAGTGCATCTTATACATTGAATGTAGCCCCGCCCACCCACTGGCCCCCACCCTTTGGCCTCTGCCTCCCAGCAGTTACCTCCTTGTAGCAAGCAGCAAGAAGAAAACAGCTCATTTCAGCTTCAGCACAGCCTAATTAGCACAAGTTGATTGGATCGGCCTCCAACTCTCAGCTGTGTGCTCTCAGCTGTTTTGGGCAGGCCTCTGCTGCTTGCTGCAAGGAGATAAATTGCTGGAGCAGATTTTTCTTTTCTTGTGCTAATCAAGGTATTCTGAAAACGAAAATGAAAGTAAAGCAGGCTGTTTGCTGTTTGCTGTAATGAGGCAAAATTGCTGGGAGGCAGAGGCAGATTTCTTTTTCTTGTTTTCCTCACCAAAAAAGGTAGGTGCATTTTATAGTTCGGTGCGTTTTATACTCCGAAAAATACAGCAATTTTATTTTTCACATTTCTGAACTGTCCATCTCCCTCAAAGAGTGTAGCTGCAGTCTCAACACCTACCATGTTTCCCCAAAAATAAGATTGAGTCTTATATTAATTTTTGCTCCAAAAGACATATTAGGGCTGTTTTCAGGTGATGTTCATATTTTTGGGGAAATACGGTATTAAATGACTCTGAATGGCTGACAATCTTAACTGGGGCTTATTTTTGGAGTAGGGCTTTTATTACGAACATCCTGAAAAATTGTGCTGTGGCTTATTTTCCGGTTGGATTTTATTTTCGGGAAAACACGGTAGTAGTCTCTCTCTCTCTTTTTTTAAAACTAACCCGGACAGAAATTTGTGGTCCAGATCTTTTATTTGCATCCTCCATGGCATGTTCCCATTACAACAGTGGAGAAATCTGAACCGGTTTACTACCGGTTTGCTGGTCACGCATGTGCCAAATGTGCGCTGTGCGCGCACATGCGTACTGAGCACCAAATGTGAGCTGTGCGTGCAGTGGGGCCCAAAAGGAGGCTTGGGAAGGTAAGTAGAATAGCGCGGGGGTGTGTGTGATCAGCTGTGGCGCTCATGGGAACCTTTTTAAGAAACTTTTTAAAAGCATTTTTTACTACCAGTTGGGCGAATAGGTAGCAAAAAATGCTTTAAAAAAGTAAAAAAAGGTTCTGATGATCACGCGGCACAGCCGTGATTGTCAGAGCCTTTTTTTTTTTTTTTACTTTTGTAAAGCATTTTTTTTTACTACCTATTCGCCGGAGCTGGTAATAAAAAAATGCTTTTAAAAGGTAAAAAACCAGCTCCGACGATCACACCTGTGCCGCGCTATCGTCGGAACCTTTTTTTTTTTACCTTTTAAAAGCATTATTTCACTATTGGCTCAGGTGAATAGGTAGTAAAAAATATTTTAGAAAAGTAAAAAAAGGCTCTAACCATCAGCTGAGTGACACGTGATTGTCGGAACTTTTTTTTCTTACTTTTTATAGCATTTTTAACTACTGGTTCTGGAGAACTGGCAGTAAAAAAATGCTAAAAAAGTAAAAGAAAAACTTCCGACGATTGCGTGTCGCTTAGATGATCGTCAGAACTCTTTTTTTTTTTTTACATTTTTTACTACCGGTTCGGCAAACCAGCCTGAACTGGTACCATTTCACCCCTGCATTACAGGCATTGTGTTAAAAAGAATAGGAAGACAAAACTGAACAAGTCATGCCAATCTTCTATTATGACAAATATGATGAATGGTTTACCCTTTTTAGTAGAACAATTTGCATTTTTTGTGCGTTGCATGTGTATAAAGATCCAAAAGTGAGTGTAGTTGTGAGTGGCTCATTGATTTATACATAAATTCTCCTCTGATTAGGAATCTTGCACAGTTTATTAAAATCTAGAACTGGCTGTAAATTAAAATAGATTTTTAAATTAATAGTATAACCTGACAGTGAAAAGGGGAGCATAAATAATCACCTTTTGAAACGGACATACAATATAATTGAATGGGATTTATTTTTCAGAGGAATTATTCAAAGCCTGTCCACCTTGGATAAGTGGAACTCGTAGCTCAGGATTTTACAAGTCTGGCTTTCAGCCACAATTGTCCCAATCTATCTATGACCAGGCTAAATTAACAGCTGAATTATTAATGAAAGTATTATTTTTTCCCTCCTCAAATGTTTACATTTTTATGTCTTTGCATACAGAGCTTCACTTAAGACTTGTCTCCATCTGCAAAATAATTTTGAATCGCATTGCTTAGAGCTTCAGCATGTGTTAAGGAGAGCAGTGTAGGCATCTGAGTAAGTGAGCTTTAGGGGCCTGAGGATCTACTAAACAAGCAACATTGGCCTTGGGGTCCCCATTGCCAATCCCTGGTTTTGTTAATCTCATCTTGCGATCCCTGGGTTTCCATCAGTCTCCTCTGACTGAATAACGATGGTAGGAAAACAACTCTCTTCAACTGCCCCCTTTAAAAGGCAATGCAGATTAATGTAGATGCTCAACCTTGGCAATTTTAAAATGTGTGCACTTCAACTCTCAGCATTCCCATCCCAGTGTTGAGAAACACTGATCTACATAAATAATCTAAGAACCAGCAAAGATGGTATAGGGTAGTGGCATCTTGTCTGGTACTCCCTAATGGCTGCAGCTGACACTATCTGTGCTGTATCAAGTACAGATAGTGTCTGTATTGTCTAGTGCTGGTGAACGTATGGCACACGTGTCAGAGGTGGCACACAGCGCCCTCTCTGTGGGCATGCGAGCCGTTGCCCCAGTTCAGCTCTTCTGCGCATGCGCACTTGCCTCCTGCCAGCCAGCTGGTCTTCAGGTCTCGGCCGCATATGCGCAGGAGGGCGGGGGGCATGGGGGGGCTGCGTGCATGCGTAGGGGCTGGGGTGTGTGCAGGGGGAATGCACGCATGTGCGGAGGGCCGCATGCACATGTGCGGGACTGCACGCACATTGCATTTTGGGGGTTTGGGCGCACACACCCGCTTTGGGCACTCAGTCCGGAAAAGGTTAGCCACCACTGGTCTAGTGCCTTTTTATCTTCTTAGAGAAATGTTGTATTCAAGAAGCAGCATTTTCTGTATTTTGACAGCCCTTTCTGAATTTTAGCAGGCACTGCTAAACATCTCAAGATGAGATGTGATACTTTCCATTTTAGTCTTGTTGCAGATCTAGTTGGTTAAACAGCAGCAGCAAATTGATTTTTCTGAAGCCATTCATGGCCACTTATGGCTTCAATAATTCAATCTGAACCTTTGTAGCAGAAGACTAAAATGTTTAGCCAACAATAGAGGAATTAAATGTCAATGGTCTGGGGATCTGTATTAATCAAAAATATTACCCTTTTCTTTTGTTCTGAGCAAATTAACATGCTCCCAACCTGTACATCCCCTGGAGTTCAATTCATTAAAAAGAAAATGCAGGAAGATCCATTGCAATTTAAATGTAAAATGGAATGTCAATACGATAATGACAATATATTATCTCCCCTCCTCCCAGTTGTATCCTTATAACAGCCTTTGGGATTAAGAGTTGTTAATGCTTCCAAATCGCACAACATACCTTGACTGTGAAGGCTTAGGCCAAGAGACAAACTGTGCAGCAAATTCTTTTCTTTTCTTGTTCAACAAATAGATTCTAGTTGCTCATAGATTTGTTCCTTTTGGGGGGGGCTGCTGAAAAAATGAAAGGGAAACAATATATAGAGGAGAATCCTTCCTCGAAGACCTGAGTTGAGAGGCTAAATCTTGGCAGAGGTCCTTTTTTCCTACTCTGCCTCTATGAATGGTGTCACTTTTACTCCTCATCCTTCAGTAAGTAATCTACACATCCTGCAGGAATTTAGCATTTCGATGTCTTGCCTTTTCTACAGCAGTGTTTCTCAAGCTTAGCATTTTCAGGGGTATGGACTTCAAGTATCAGAATTTTTATGAATGGCTCTGCAAGCTATGGACTAATTGAAACTGAAGTCCACACACTCCAAAATGGCCAAGGTTTGGAAGCACTGTTCTATAGAGCAGGGGTGTCAAACTGGTGGCCCATGGGCTGGATGTGTCATGTGCAGGCCATGCCTACCCCAGCTCCATGAAGGGAAAAAACATGGCAATACATCATGTGACAGCAATGTGATGCTGCGAGTTTGACACCCATGTTCCGGAGCAGGGGTCTCCAACCTTGGCATCATTAAACTTGGCGGACTTCAACTCCCAGAATTCCCCAGCCAGCTTCTGGGAGTTGAAGTCCTCCAGGTTTAACGTTGCCAAGGTTGGAGACCCCTGTTTCAGAGTATACACTTATCATCCTTGGAGCTTTGATTCCTCTTAGATATGCCATCTCATCTCTCTCTCTCTCTCTTAATGCTTTTATTGAAAAAGTACTTTCCACAAATAATTCACTTTTCAAACAGATTCATCAACAGAATAAATCTGCATCAGGGTTCAGAACAGAAGCTGAGATGCCGGTCATTTTGTCAACTGGAAAATCTCTACCAGAAAGGTAAATGCCTTTTCAAATTAAGGTCTCTTCTACATATGGAAAGAAGATGGTCAACAAAAGTTTCTAAAAGGGTTCAGAGCAAGAGAGAGAAAGGAATCTTACCTTATCCCAGTGGTGAAATGTAAAATTTGTCACTACCGGTTCTGTGGGTGTGGCTTGGGGAAAAATATGACTCAGTGGGCATGGCCAACTTTTTCTTTTTCTTTTTAACTTTTAAAACCATTTTTTCTGCAACCTCTTTGGCTGAAGAGGTTGTTAAAAAATGCTTTTAAAAGCCTCTGATGATCCCAGCTGGCTTGCCTGATCAGCAGAGGCTTTCTTTTTTTTACTTTTAAAAACATTTTTTCGGCCAAAGAGGTTGTAGAAAAAATTCTTTTAAATTTTTTTAAAAAAGCCTCTGATGATTGTGCGGCTCAACTGGCCAATGGGGGAGGGCAGGGATTTTTGCTACCGGTTCTCCAAACCACCCGCCTCCATCGCTACCGGATTGGGTGATCCAGTCTGAACCAGGAGCATTTCACCCCTGGCTTATCCCCGTGATGGCGAACCTATGGCACACGTGCCAGAGGTAGCACACATCACCCTCTCTATGGGCACGCAAGCCATTGCCCCAGTTCAACTCCACTGCGCATGCGCGCAAACCTCCTGCCAGCCAGCTGGTCTTCGGTCTCTGCTGTGCATGTGGGGGGCATGGGGAGCGCGGGGGGGGGGGCATGCATGCACAGGGGCAGGACGCGTGTGGAGGGTCTGCATGAATGCACAGCAGGTGGGGCGCATGCATAGGGCCCACATGCACATTGCATTTTGGGGATTTGGACACATGCGCTTTTGGCACTCGGTCCAGAAAAGGGTAGCCATCACTGTCTTATCCTGTTCACCATCTGAATTAAGAAAAAACTCCCCGTCTTGGGGCAGAAGCAGAGTTTCCTTGCAACATGGGGGTTTGACAATAGAGCTATATATAGGCCATAGCAGTGTTTCCCCAGCATCTGCTTGCCTACTGTAGTTCTTAAAAGCTGTAAACTTTGGAGATAACTATCTGTCTATAGCTGTGCCCTCCCTAAGAGAAAGGAGGAAAAAGATGTTTCCTTTCTTTGTCCTCTCCCCTTCCCTCTGTTCCTTGTTTTTCCTTCCTCTGGCGGCATTCAATTTTTACGTTGCAAATTCTGTACAGTATACAATGTCCAGTCTGAGAGAGAAAATTGCTTGCTTTGGGTATAGAACAGAACAGAGTAACAAAGTTGGAAGGGATCTTGGAAGTCTTCTTGGAAGTCCAACCCCCTGCCCAGGCAGGAAACCCTACACCACTTCAGACAAATGGTTATCCAATCTCTTCTTAAAAACTTCCAGTGTTGGAGCATTCACAACTTCTGGAGGCAAGTTGTTCCACTGATTAATTGTTCTAATCGTCAGGAAATTTTTCCTTAGTTCTAAGTTGCTTCTCTCCTTGATTAGTTTCCACCCATTGCGTCTTGTCCTGCCATCAGGTGCTTTGGAGAATAGATTGACTCCCTCTTCTTTGTGGCAGACCCTAACACACATCATAAGTCAATTAATCAACACTGATTAATTGACTTATGATGGGGACATGGTAGGACTTCTGTTCGCTGTGCCACAGCTGCCATAAATAGCCCAGAAATATCTATCTCTTGGGTATCTTTTGTCCGTGGGTGTTGCTATGGAGATTTATATGCAGCGTGGCTGGTGGGGGAATTCTGTGAGTTGCAGTTCACATGTCTTAAATGGCCAAGGTTGAGAAAATTAGTATAGAGGTTGATTGAAAACATTTGCCTTAGAATTTCTGTTTCCAGTTGGTGACCAAGAAAAACTTTGCTGTTGCAGGAAAGAGTGTGGTATTCCTTTCTGGGCCCTGTTTTTGAGATTCAGCAAAAGAAGGACTGATAACAGTGCACTGTGTAGTATCTAGTCTGTTTCTATCTGCTAGTGGAACAGAAAGACTTGTTGGCTTTGCAGAAATGACATTTTCCTCAGATCTGAAGCTTCCTGAACAAATATTGTTCAGATTGTGAACAAATATTGTTCACAATTGTGAAGAGGTGGGGGTGAGGTAGGGTAGAGAAGACGACATCAGGGGAAATCCTGTTGCAGGAGAGGAAATCTGCTGGTGTAATATTAGAGGGAGACTTCAATCTGGATGTAGCCCCAGGATGACCTTTGGAAGCTGAGTGACAACTTTTTTCTCTTATAATTTTTTTAAAAAAGGCAGCCTCTGAAATATTTGGGGAGTGGCTTTAAAAACTAAGCTGGCAGATTTGCTGCTAAACAAGTAGAACTTTTCACCTAATGCATGAGAAATTCAAGGAGGAGTCATAATATGACCAGAAAATAATGAGATCATTCAGCCAGTATGATGACTTGCCTGTGCTAACTTTAGCCAATGATGGTTTTAAAAAGTTAAGTGTGAAATAAGGTTGATCGATCTATCTATCTATCTATCTATCTATCTATCTATCTATCTATCTATCTATCTATTTATCTATCTATCTATCTATCTATCCAATTTCTATTTCTGCCCATCTCAAACAAACTTCTAAGTGGAGCTTCATTTGTGTGACATTTGATCATCATAATCATAAAGCTTCATATGTAATATTAACTTTGTATTTGTACAGAAGGACTATTACTTGTAGCTATTCAATCCCTAACTTGTCTCATAGATTTTGTCAGCCTGTTTCCCAAAGATACCCCAATGGGATGCATTCACTCCATCCACACCTGGTCTTGATATCCTCCCACATACCTGCATATGAGGTAAAACTTTATGAAATCAGTCTTTCCTGCTTTCCTCCATGGGACTGAATGAGATGTCTTCTTCCCTTTTGTACATATAAGGAAGTGCGATGAAACAACAGAAAATCAGCTAGGTCAAATAGGACAAAACAAGGACCCAAACTAAATGAAAATATATTTCATATCTCAAAACTTTTAATATACTGTATGAGCTAAAATTGGGGAGGAGTGAAAAATAGAAAGAAAGCTAGCTAAACACGTTTGCTTTTAATTTGAAAACTATGTTCTTACTTGTTGTTTTCTTCCAATTTTATTTCAGATGGTTGTGGACAGTGTTAAGCTTGGTGTGGTTCTGGTAGTGTATGAACATACTGGAACCACACTGGAAAGCCTTATTCATTCTGTAGAAAGGGCCTTGGATGGCCAAATAGCTAAAAGTATTGGGATAATTAGTGATGGAGATTCCAGAGAGATTAACTTGCTTCAAGGTAAGGTTAAGAGATTCTTGAATGAGTGATATGATATTTTGTACTGAAATGTTACGCGAAAGAGTTAAAGTATGTGGAAGTGAATTTCTATTAGACTCCGAGTTGTTAGGAGTCACATTGCAAGCTATATTGATTTACCTGTTTTCTAGCTGATTATGAAAAACGAACATCTTCCAGAAAAAAAGATAACTATATAAAATATTATTGTTAAAATATTTTTAAATTACCAATGGCAACAACAACAACAAAAATCCTAAACTAGCAAATATATCCATGTACAGTATAGAAGTAGTCAAGTATAGATTTTAAAAATATTTCTGTTGGAAAGATACTGGAGAAAATAATGGAGATTTGATTAGGGAATGGAGGAATAGGAAACCAAATCAGATCTGAAACTGACCAAATTGAAAATTTTATTAGGAAACTATGGGTTTTCTTTGTTTGTTTCAGTTCAATTAAGGGCCAGCACCTAATTGATCTTGGTTGAGATCAAAAAGCTAAGCAGACTTAGACCTGATCAATATTTGAAATGGAAATTTCAATGTGATAAATTTCCATTCTTACAACTTTTTTGTTGTTGTTTATCTTGATTAAGAGGTTATAAGAGCTTCTGAGTGTGAAATGTAATTATTTTTGACTTGCCCTAATAAAATTTCTCTAATATTCTCATCCTCCACTGACATTTAAAGACCATAAAGTATAGCAAGTTATATTTAATAATCATAACTTCCATAACTAGTTTCCAGTGATCAATCTTTCATTTTTTTCTGTGACTTGAAAACCATGTAGTGGTATAAAAATGCATTAATTTCTTCACTTCCCAGTAATTTGATTTGCTCCTATTGCTCAATGTAAGGCATATTTCCTTACTTAGGAAAAATGCAAACAATATTTCATGTAGAAGTCTAATTATCTTTCCTCAGCCTTTTATTAGCTTTATTAAATGTTAAGTACTTTTTTTAAAAATAGAGATCCTGCTAAAATAAAAGAATATTTGGGAATGTAGAACTGAAAGAGAGCATCAGACAACAAGAAAGCCCAAGATGTAAAAACATAAAAACCCCTCATATATTATACTAACAAGATATTCTTGCCCTGAACTCTGGGATAATCTTTATATATCATCATCAGTGCAGATGGCAATTTGCAAAGGAAGAAAAGTTTTGCTGGTTCCTGCCTCAGTTTGATTAGAATCTAAAAATATATACAAAAAGGAGCAGGAAGAGGGAAACAGGACAATTCTTACACATTTCCTACACTAGGAAAAGATTATTGTGGCTCTAAAGTTAAGAGATAGGTTCCAACTCATTAGTATCAATGATGTGTGACAATCTTATAACCTCTTAAAAAAAACAATAGCCATAGGCGTTTGTGAATCTGAAGAGTAGCAAAATCAGAGTCTGGCATTTTACTTATACATTTTCTAGAAAAAAAAATTGAATTGGTCAATGCTTCCTGATGAGGTATAGTAATAGAATCTTTTGGCAGTTCAAGACAGTTGGGATCCTAAATATTGTCCATTCAGCTTAAATGCATCCTTTGCTTAATTTTATTTAGGTTACAAAATCAACGCCCTAAATCTTCTTAAACCTGAGGTGAGAGAGTTTTGGAAGTGCTTAAAAAGTTGCATTATCTCTCCAGAAGAAGGTGGAAGCATAGACCTCTTTGTTCCTCTGGCAGCTTCAGGTCAGTCTTACTTGCCACCCAGAAAAATTGGCATCTTTCCCGTTGTTTACAATAGATCTGATCAAACAGGAAACTCCTTTGATTTGGTTGGGGCTTCAAAGGAACTACCATATATTATGCAACGGTTAATTACGTGGCCACAAACCATGAATGGTTTTGCTTCTTCCCTCTTCCTCCCCAAACCCTTTTCCTTTGGGTTGTGCCTTTTAGATATTAGCCAGAAAGTGGGCGTTATCATCACTTACTCATGCTTTCAAGTCATTTCCACAGTACAAACATAACCAGGGACATACATTGATCAAAAAGTCAAGATGTTGGCTGTAACCATGTGATTGAAGCCCCAGTGTGTGTGTGTGTGTGTGTGTGTGTGTAAGTATGATTGAGTTCTGTGATACAGGCTCAGTAAACAGAAATAGCACAAAAGGGTAGTAAAATATGAGGAGCGAAGAGAAAGCAAAAGGCACATACTGATTAGAAACATTATTCTGAGTGATTTTTCCCCCCATAATGGCCATAGCACCTCATAGTGAATTTATTCCAGCAGGGGTAGCAATGCTGTGAGATCACAGTATCTGGGTCAAGGAAAGATCTCCTTCGCCTTATTCTTTCAAACAGGCAGTAAAATTAAACTGAGAGAAAAGTAACACCACATTTCTTGTGGGCTACTGATTGCTCAACATAGAGCATGTGTTTTCCCATCTCCAGGAGGAGCAGGCAACTGCATTCATCCGCTCTTAGGTAGAACAGAACAGAACAGAACAGAACAGAACAGAACGAGTTAGAGTTAGAGTTAGAGTTAGAGTTAGAGTTAGAGTTAGAGTTAGAGTTAGAGTTAGAATTAGAATTAGAATTAGAATTAGAATTAGAATTAGAATTAGAATTAGAATTAGAATTAGAATTAGAATTAGATAGTTGGAAGGGACCTTGGAGATCTTTTAGCTCAACTCCCTGCTCAGGCAGGAAACCCTATACTATTTCAGACATATGGTTGTCCAATCTCTTCTTAAAAACTTCCAGTCTTGGAGAATTTACAACAGGGGTGTCAAACTCGCAATGTCACAGAGTCATCACATGACATATCATGACTTTTCCCCCCTTTGCTAAACCAGGCATGGGCGTGGCCAGCGCATGACACATCTGGCCTGCAGGCCGCAGATTTGACACCCCTGATTTACAACTTCTGGAGGCAAGTTGTTCCACTAGTTAATTGTTCTAATTGCCAGGAAATTTATTTTTAGTTCTACATTGCTTCTCTCCTTGATTAGCTTGATGTTTATTTTAGGGTTGCAATTGCTACATTCTACATTTTTTTCAAATAATGTTTATTAAAACTTTGAATTAAACAATAAAAGATAATAAAGATTAAAAGAAAAAAATGCAAGAAAATAAATATATAAAGGGAGGGGAAAAACCCTTCTCCCCAAGAAAATGACCCCTCACTCTCTTCATGGCAGGTAGACAGTAAACAATTCCATAATCTCTTCACCTTCTCTTAGCTAACAAATATAAAGCTCTTCACCTCATCACCTATTTCTTAACAATAGGCAAATAAAATAAGTAACTTATTTGGCTTAGGACCCGGATATATGCGAGATTGCCTTCTGCCACCGTCCAACACGCTCCCGTTGGCCTCCCACAGCCCAACATGCTCCCACAGAGAGGGACTCCTCAGGGTGCCGTTGGTCAAACAATGTTGACTGGCAACGCCCAGGGGGAGAGCCTTCTCTGTGGGAGCACCCGCCCTCTGGAATGAACTGCCCCAGGGGTATGTATGATTCCCGACCTACGTACCTTCTGCCGTGCCCTTAAGACTCTACTATTCCAACAGGCTGGGCTGGCTACATAAGGAATTGTAATGGGTTTTCATCGTGCGTTTTTAATTTGGGGCCAAATTGTTTAATACGTTTTAAATTGTTTTTAAATTTTGTATTATATGTTGTTTTTATTATGGCTGTACACTGCCCTGAGTCCCTCGGGAGAAGGGCAGTATAAAAATCTAAATAATAATAATAATAATAATAATAATAATAATAATAACAACAACAACAACAACAACAACAACAACAAAACTATGTTTTCAATCAAGTTACCAGCAAAAGATCCAAGCTGAGGTCTAAATTTTTAATCAACATATATAAAACTCAACATTCCTCATCTTTTCTTGTAAACTATAGGCTGTCCTTGACTTATGACCACAATTGAGCCAAAAATTTCTGTTGCTAAGCAAAACAGTTGCTAAGTGAATTGTCCTATTTTAAGACCTTTCTTTGCCACAGCAGTTGTTAAATGAATCACTGTTAGTTGTTAAGTGAATCATATAGTTGACTTTGGTTGTCAGAAGCTTTTTTTTTTTTAAATTTAATTTATATGCTGCCCTTCTCCGGAGACTCAGGGCGGCTTACAATGCGTAAAGCAATAGCGTTCATACTTTTGTATATAACTGCTTAGTAGGGCTTTCGGGCCCCCCCAAGCGGTGTTCTTTTTTATACAAAGTCAGCTTATTGCCCCCACAATCTGGGTCCTCATTTTACCCACCTTGAAAGGGTGGAAGGCTGAGTCAACCTTGAGCCTGGTGAGATTCGAACTCGCAGTAATTGCAGGCAGCTGGTGTCACTTTAGCACTATTTAAGCTGCTGCGCCACCCAGGCTCAAGTTTACTGGAAAGGTGAACAGATGACCCCAGAACAGTGCAACTGTCATAAATACAGCCAAGCATCTGAATGTTGATCACATGACCATAGGAAGGCTTCAATGGTCATAAGCATGAAAACCATAAGTCATAAGTCATTTTTTTTCCAGTGCCATTGTAACTGTGAATGACCATGAAACAAATGATTGTAAGTCGAGTGTATAACAAAATACCATTTGAAAGTCAAGAAATGACCCCGATATCCTAATATAAAAAATATCCTAATATATAAAAAATCCCAAATTTAACATGAGAGAAGGAGCCATTTCTCCTTCACAAAAAAACATCCCCAATCCACAACATTCCAAATAACACCTTATCCTCAAATGCATGCTACACTTTTAAACAATTACTTTAATCATTTTCAGAGGCAGGAAAAGAGATACTTTCACAGCTGACTCTTCTAACTGGAGCATTCTTCAGGACTCCTACAGGAATAGCTACGGGGTCTTATCAGCACAGTAGGTGGAGAAACTTCCTACATATTTGAGAAGATCTACATCAAATATTTGACTGCTGGCCATATTTTAATTCAGCTGCATCCCATCTTTTCCTCAGAGTTGCTGGGCCCAGGCAAGAAGCCTCAGCAGAATTAATATGTATATATCTTAGATTTTTAGCGGATGAGATTGCTAATGACATTTGCTGGCAAAGAACTATTGCCAATCAGAAACTGACATATCAAGTTTAAGGATCAGTGATCTGACTTGGCATAATAAACAGATGCAAATGGTATTTTGTAATGGGATCCTAAAAGAATCTAAACAGGCAGCAGCAGATTCTTCTACAGTAGATCTTCTTAGCAATACTAAGAAGATAATTGAAATTGCTGGATGAACTATAAGATGCCACTGTAAAACAATGTTGTCTATATAGGCATGTATGCTTCCACATGTTATTAACTTGCAAGAAGTCCAAGCAACAGGCTTTGAACAGAGGAAATTGGAGGAAAGAGAAACAAATTTAATTACATCATTAATACTAATACTTTCATATTGTAGTGCTTTGTTAGCAAAAGGATTTGCCAGTGACATCATCATTGCCTGGTGGGTGCCCACTTGGGGACTTATTTTGTGTCTTCATGGTGTTGCCCACTGAAGTGGTACCCATTTATCTACTTACAATTGGCCACTTTTGAACCACTGGGTCGGTGGGGAGCTGGAGCGAGTGACGGGAACTCACCCTGTCCTGCAGGGAATGGAAAATGGTTTCTTATTTGATAGCATGTTGGTGCTCCCCACATTTTAGCTAATTCTGTTTTTTTGCGGGGGGGTGGGGAGTGTGTGTGGAGAGACTGGAACATAAGAAATAGTCCATGGAGAGGAAAATTACTTTTGTGTTATTACAGTCCTCAGTGAATGGCTGGGAGATCAGAAAGAAAGCTCTCCTCCGTTTCTCTACCTCGCTGAAGTAAAACTGCAAATATGGCTCAGATTCACCGAGCTTCTGGAAGAGATACTGGATGTTGTCAGGAAAAAGCTGAGTCCATATTTTTTTGATTTGCAAAAGAACATGGTTGGCAAAATTCTTGGTAATTTTTCTCATTATGGTCCTCTATGTTAAATCCGAAATAAGAATTTCATTGGACATTTTAGACTTTTTGCCAGTATAAAAAATGCATCCCACCTTAGCAATGGTGTTTGTTTTACTATAAAGATAGGTTATATTTTTTGGCTTGGATTGCACATTATAGATGTGGATTTTTCCGTGTTGTGTATTTGTGCATGCTTGTATGCCTTCAAGTCAATGTTGATTCTTGGCACTGGCCTGGACATGTCCCTGAAGTTTTATTGGCAAGATTTTTGCCCTTGCATCTTTCTTAGGACTGAGAAAGAATGACTAGCCCAAGGTCAGCTAACTGGCTTCATATTTAAGATGGGACGTAAACCCAATTTTCTGTTTTCTGGTTATGTTAATCACTATTGCAAAGTGATACTCTATATGTAAAATCTCATTATTGAGTTTGACTCCTGTTCAAATACTTATCGGGGTCAATATGGTTCAGTTGTGGGCAGTCAGCTAGATTTGATAGATGCTACCACTAACTCTTTGTGTCTGGAATTGTGTATGTGCACACACAAGTAACCGGGTAATCAGAATATGCAAAATAAACTAGTTTAAAGGGAATTTCCTATTTTTGTCCCCTTTTAAATAAAACTATGTAATAACAAGTAGCAGCTTTGTGAGTTTGATGCCTTAAAGTAACTAATATTTCATATACAGGTCAAATTATGTTTAATACTATGCATTGGTCCAATATTCAAGACAATGAAAGAATAATCCAGACTTTGGCTAATGGATTAGTTGAACTCTCAAGAGGAAACCACGTATGATAAGTGTAATCTTTTACAGTACTATATATTAATAATAAGTTGCAATGGCATCAATTTTGACTTCAGGGCTTAATTGGAGTTCTTCCATTGGCATCATTGTACTATCTTTAAGACAATGGGTGCTTCCCATTGTTGAGGAGGCAGGGTAATATTATTTTGTGGTGGTCCTGAAAACTAGGAGCTAAAACCCTGATTCTATGTACAAACTATCACTTTGTATCACTTAAGATGGCCACACCATTGTAATCCCCCTAGCACAACTGTTTCTTGCTTCTTAGATATGTGGGATCACATGGAATGTGATACATGGAATAAATCTCTCTGTGAACTCACTTGCTAGTCTGATAGCCATTATGCCCCTTTTCAGAAAATCTTCCAGAGATGATGTGAGCAGAACAGGGAAAACCTTGCAGGATCTTTGTTTACAGGCCAAATGGCTTACTATAGCATCCATTTTGGTAGACCAGAAGTCCCTATCTCAATCTACCTAATGTTTCTTACAATTCTCTTCATAAGTTGATTACACATAGAAGGGTATTAAAAAAGTTTGAAACTATGCTTCCTGCTCCAGTATATGACATTTGTGCACTTAATGCCACAGTTACAAAGTACACACAGCTGACTGTGTATAGGTATACACAGTCCATTGTGTGTGCAAAAAAAATCAAAACATGTTAATCTCTTCTTCCTTTTTTGCACATAATTGTATTTTTAGACAACAGTTGAAGAGGGTTATACTTCTCCTGTGACTTAAGATGCATGCAGTGATAAGCAGGAAAGTGATTAGAAATGCTAATAGGAGTTCTACGAATTGACACAATGCAAATATCTTTAATTCAATCTAGCTAATGAAGAAGAATTCTTTTTATTCAGCAACCAACCAAGAAGTACTTTCCTATCCCTGGGCTTTTGTAAAGGTGAATAGCTGTACTGTTAACAGTTTTGTAAAGGTGAATAGCTGTACAGTTGAGAGCTGCCTGAGAACAGTTGCTCTGAACTGTTGTTGCTTTGAGAACAAATTGTCACCAGTATCCTTAAGGAGACTCCTTAAGCAGTTGAATGAAGTTGATCTGCCATATCTTCCACATAAATCTGCTTGTTCATGATAGCCCCTATTCTTAGCATGTGACAATGAAGTATCAACCTGATCATTTTGTTAATGTCATGTGTTTTCACTGCCTATCTTTATACAGTATGTGTGTTGGGAGAAATGATTCAAGATGAATTAGCTGGTGAAAGTGTAGAATCATGCCATAACTTGCTACTCTTGGTACAACCTGGACCTAATTTATCGGTATTAAAATGAAAGGAAATAGTTGAAACATTATCTGTACTTCCTCTCTTACTAGTCGATCAGCAGTGGCTGTATCTGCATGAAAGGAAACAATAGGTGTATTCTTTTAAGCATTTATCTGTATGATTCTTTAGGAAAACCCTCTGGAATTTCTATCATCTTTCCTTATGAAGAAATGTAAGAATGGAGAACTTGGAGACCAGGATTTCTTGACCAAGGACACTTCAGAATCAGGGCTTGATGTGCTATTTAAGGTACACAAGAATCAAGTGTTGGCTTTTTACTACTCCTGTAATTTTCAATTTTGTCCTTATTCTGTTCGAAACCTTTTTCTTGACAAAGTGAAAGATAAGTGGTTTGTCATAAGATTTGAGGTCTTTGATGGAACATTACTTGAATTTTTTTTATTGAGAGGGTATTGTTAGAATAATTTTATATTCCGGTATTGAAAGGAAGGAAATACATAATTTTATTAAAAAGATATTTACACTCTAATTCTCTGCTTCAGAATTCATAAAATTGAACTCATGTATAATGTATATGTTTCCAGCATGGAAACTTTAATGATTGAAGTGGCCTATTTTGGCTAGTGCTGTGCAAGCCAAAGCTATTTCAGTAGCTCATGCAAACAAGTATCTAAATGTGAAACAGTATATTGAAATCTTCAGATAAATTGTGCCAATCCTGAGATGAATGAACGGTATGATGCCTTACTTATGGAACAAGTAACTAGCAGTACTATAGAATAGAATTCTTTATTGGGCAAGTGTGATTGGACACACAAGAAATTTGTCCCTCTCGATGTACATAAAAGAAAAGATGCATTCGTCAAGAATCATAAGGTACAACACTTCCAACAATTAACATTTTAACATTTTGATTCCAAAGCAAAGGCTAATAAGGTTTCATCCCAGGTAAGCATCTGTAGTGCTGAGTCTGAAGAGGCTTTTGAAGTAAAAGCAATATGTTTGAATCTCCTTATGGTTGTGTATATGAAAAAATGCTTCCAAGTTCCACAACCAGAAATCAGATAGTAATACACTACATCAGGCTTTAGATGGTTAAAATATGCACATTAAAAAAAAATAATTGTCTCTCTCTTTGACAATTAGATAGATGAACCTCAAGATGTGATAGAGAGGCGCCAAAGCTTTGCCAGAGAACTTCTCTTAAGTGAGAGAAACTACGTGCACATACTGGAAATTGTGAAAGATGTCTATGTTAAACCATTAAAAGCAGCACTGGCATCCCATCAGACCATCCTAAATGATATAAGTATTCAGCTCATCTTTTCTGATGTCTTGGACATTTTACAAGTAAACAGGTATATTCCATTGACTACTTTGAACCACTCTACTATTAAAAACTTTTAGAGATAAAACAAAGCAATCCCTAGCAACCCAGCTCTAATAAATACTCAAGGGTTTGGGAATATAATAATTTGAAGTGACTAGTAGATTTCCTGAGACATAATTTCTTTCAGTGTTGACTTCCTGGACAAGTTTTCTTGGCAATTTTTTTCAGAAGTGGTTTGAAAATTGCCTCTTTCTAGGATTAAGAGTGAATGGCTTAATATCATCAGCCTGGCTTTGTGCTTCATGGAGGACTAGAACTACTGTCTCCCAGTTTCTAATGCCTTAACCCAGGGGTGTCAAACTCAAGGCCTGTGGGCTGGATCCGGTCTGCGGGGTCTTTAGATGTGGCCTGCAGGGCTACCTTGGAAACAGCAAAGGACTGACCCACGGTGCCTCTGCCAGCGAAAACGAAGTTCAGAAGGGCCACGAGCTCTGTTTTCATTGGCTGAGTGCTGCAGGAGGCCATTGTTTGAGGCTCTCCCTAGTCTAATCTTCCTCCGCTGGAGACAATTGATTCCCTCAGCCCTGCCTGGGCTACCACAGGCCCCCCAACATGAGTGATGTCAAGCTGGCCACGCCGCCCCGGCCATGGCCTCCCACCCTCCGAGGCCAAACACAACCCTGATGCAGCCCTCAATGAAATTGAGTTTGTCACCCCTGCCTTAATCGCTACCTCAAACTGGATGTCTGTGTTCCAGTACAGTTAACTGCTTTCTAATCTGGTTTGTTAAAGAATCATAAATAGGAGTACGCCGCCCCGGCCATGGCCTCCCACCCTCCGAGGCCAAACACAACCCTGATGCAGCCCTCAATGAAATTGAGTTTGTCACCCCTGCCTTAATCGCTACCTCAAACTGGATGTCTGTGTTCCAGTACAGTTAACTGCTTTCTAATCTGGTTTGTTAAAGAATCATAAATAGGAGTATACATTGAATATATTCAATATTTCCAAGTGTTTGTTTTCAGTGAAAAGCAGGATAGGAAGCTAGACATTTCAGATCAGGAGCAACTGTGTCAATTTCCAAATGAAAGAAAGTAGTAGGAACACTATTATCTGTACAAGCCAAACCTCAAGCCTGGTTCCAGTTCTGAGCGCCTCCATTTCTGAACCCCTTAAGAATAATTCAGAGAAATTTGGATAGGTATGGAGAAATTCAAGAAGAATGATTAGAAGATCGGAAACAGATCTGTGCAAAAGGCATTGGTACAGTGAAGTACTACTCTTGTAGTACGGATGCAGTCATATCCTTTGGAAAACGTGGTACAGCTGGGCTTTCTCAGGTCATCATCGCACAAACAAGCACCTCACCTTCACCAGCGGTCCCAGCACCGTAGGAATGTGTCTGTTCAAGGAACAACCTGAGAAAGCAAGCCATCAGTGCAGCCCCACTGACCTTTGACAAGAGTTGCCTTGACACTTCAAACAGGAATCTTCACTTGCATCAATGTTCTTCACAAAATGCCTTTTCTAAATGGTTTGCGTAGCTTAATAACTAGGTTTTATGTGGTTATGAAAGCACTTCTCCAATACCTGGAGACACAGACAAAAATAAAAGGCTGTCCCTATCATCTTGGAATGTAGAGAGGAAAGTATATTCCATCTGAATGTAGAATAAATATCCTAATGGTAACAGCAGATCAACACTAGAACCAGTAAGGAGATGGTGAGCTCCCCTTTACTATGGATAGCTGACTATTCATGGTACTTTAATTTGGATTTCTGCACTGAGGATGGGATTCGATTCAGTAGTTCATTTAAATGGCTCCTTGAACTGTAGGATTCTATGATTCCCCACGGTGGGTGGCAAAACAGTAATGTATTATAACATTTAGGGTGAACATTTGAGAAAGTTAAGTAGTTCTCCTCTCCTTTGTAAATTGGTTGGCAGAGGCGTTCCCAGTTTTGATAATGAGATAGATTAGCTAGAGAGATTATTCTTGACAGTATTCTTGATAAGAGCTTTGTTTTTTTTTCCAAGATGTTTTTTTCAGTTTCTAAATCTAGCCTACAGCCCTGAGATTTCTTTAGTTTCCGCTTCTGTCACTCAGGGCTGACTCTGGCTTAGGTTAGCCAGGTGCTGCTGGCTGATAGAATGTCAACTGTTAAAGGCAAGTCTGGATTAGCAAGCATTCCACTTTATGCAGGTGATTTCACAAAATTTCCCAGGGGTAACTGCCTGAATGCTTAAATGTGTTTTTTCCCCAAATGTGGGTCAGGCAAAGTATCAAATTTGCTGAAGGTTAAACAAAGCTGAGTTTCTTGTTTATGTATGGATAGCTCTAATATATAATCACCTGTAGTAATTCTAGATATATGGAGTCACTTGGTATAAGGCAGACTGCAATAACCGGATACTGGGGATCTTCTTAGTAAAAAATGCATTGAACAGCAGCATTTAGAAGTGCCAACTATTTTTCAAGGGACAGGCCCTATGCTACTACAGTACCTTCCCCAGATTTCTACTTGGGTATGTGCTGAATTTATCAGTTTTTAAAAATAGAATATCTTAAGGTTGGCCAATTGAATACTAAGTTTACCTGCAATAAATTAATATCACAGATCAATAGTTTTCTGTTAGCCTTACTGGAATCTTTTCTACTTAAAGTAGAGGCAGACCCATTAAAGGTAAGCCTTAAGTCTTGCCTCATGCAAACTGGGAGGGAGATGAATCCTTAGATGTAAAAACATAATGTTGTCACCACCAGCTGTTGCAACTTGTCTGCAACCAGATAGAAAGATAGAAACACCCTTCTGTGTCTGTTCCAAATACAGGTGTTTTTTAGCTGAGTTAACACGAAGGCTTAATGAATGGAGCCCTGCCCAAAACGTAGGAGACATATTCATTAAGTTGGGCCAGCAGTTTCAAACCTATACAGACTTTTTCAACAACTATGCAGTGACTCTGAAAACTATAGATAAGGTAAGAAAGAACCAATCACCCAAGATCTGTCTTATTCTCTACAGTTTTTTTTAAAATTAAACATACTCTTGCTAATTCATTTAAAATGCATTATGGGCATTTCCCTTTTACAACTTTCAAATGGTGCCAGTGATAGAAGCCTTTCGTTGTGGCTAGCATGCATACAACAGGTTTAACTGGAATTCTCCTCCTCTCAATGGAGCCAGAAAATAGGTTTCAATCTGCTTGTGATTATGCCTGGAGGATTTTCCAATTCTTCTCCCTTGAGGCCAACATGTATTATGGCAAAAGGTTTTTGCCATTCAGTTGTTTCTTTCTAATCTGTTAAATTTCTAACCGGATATCAGTGTTTGTGTTTTCTCTGTAATTCCGTCTATCTCCCTGGACTAATACTGCTTCTGTCTTCTCATTCATAACCTATTTTGATATTTCAGATAATTTTACTAGGTAGCCCATCTACCTGTTTTTAGATAGCTGTGCTTTCCATCCAGTATAAACCAGCTGCTATTCATTGTGGTTTTTCCATTCCACACAATGTCAATTGATGAAGCAACAATTTGCTTCAGGTTTCAGATTTATCTCCAGAATTGACACTTGGCTTATTTTAGCTATATGAGATAAAAAATTACACAATAAGGAAATATAAGGAAAACAAAACCTGCCATATCAGATACATAATCAATATTGTATTATCCTAATCATTACTCATCCCTATAAACTTGATGGCCTTAGCCTAGTTTGAGCTGTTCAGCAAGTTCATGGTATCTATTTTCATTAAATAAAATGTGTTCCTTCCAATCATAAACATGCACAACCACAGATTGGGGCATAAATTACAGTTGAATGCCTAGTTTCAGGTTGGCACAAAGTTACATGCAAACCATAGCTTTGAGTGGATTTTTTTAAAAAAATCTGATCTGCCTACCCAGAGAATTCTTAAACTTCTCAAGCCAACTTAGAAAACATTAAACTTCAGTTATCATTGTGTTGATTGGGAATGATGGGCTTTATAATTCAACACATCTAGACTGGTGGAGAATGTTGTAATCCTCATCCAAAAATAGAAGGATGCACATTACTGTTGAAAACTCTAAAAGGAGACAAAGGCAAAATGTGTTGGCAACTTCATTAAGGCAATAATAATCTGAATACATTTTCTGTTGCAGCTCCCTTCAGCAATTTTTAGCACATGTTTGATGTGATTTTGTCTTGCTGATTGTTGAAAGAAATCTTTCTTTAATGAAACCATCTTGACCTGAGCAGATACTCTAGACTTCTAATTAACATTCATAATGCCATGATATCCTTTAGACAGAAAGCATTTTACAAACTGCCTGGCCAAGGAAGGGAAGAGTTAGACTGAGTCAGAATGCTATCAGATTGGGGCAACATGAAATGATATCTGTATTAGAAAAGCTGAGGGATACCCACATGTTGCTCATGGAAAATAATAGTGAAGTCTACTGTGTTTTCCTGAAAATATGACCTACCCCTAAAGTAAGTCCTAGCTTGATTTTTACACATACACCCAATATAAGCCCTACCCCAAAATAAGCCCTAATTAAGACCTCAGGGTGCATGGATAAAAATTTAGCTAGGCTGGGGATGGGGGTGGTGGAGGTACCCCACTACTTGCCTTCGGACAGTTGCAGCCAGGCCTTGCACCCCCTGACACCTGCCTTGCCGGCCCATTTCTTCTACCTGCAAGGCTTTCCTGAAAGCCTCTGCAGGCGATAACAGAACTACAGATCAATCCAGAGCACTGTTATTGGCTGCAGAGGCCTTCAGAAAAGCCTTGCTGGCCGCAAAATAAGTTTCTGAAGGCTTCTGACTGCAAAAAGGAGGCTGGGGACAATGCGTATAAATGAGGTGAGTGGGCGACCCCCCCCAAAATAAGACCTGGTGCCTTTTTTCGTGGCAAATATATATATATATATACATAAGACCCAGTGGTGGGTTTCAACTGGTGTTACTACTGGTTCACATCATGCATGTGCTTCTCACACACGCCAAACTTGCACTCCGCGCAAGCGCAGTGTATTATGGAACAGCTGAGATGCAGCAATCCGCTCTGCAGCACCTTTCAGCTGGGCTAAAAACAATCAAATATAAGGTATGTATAAAGTATAACTATCAGAGAGAACCAGTTTGCTTTCAGCTCACCATCGTCGCTACTGGCTCAGTCAAACCGAGCCGAACCGGAGGAAACCCACCACTGATAAGACCCAATGTTATTTTTGGGGAAACACGGTAATAGAAACAAGCCATCTAGTTCCTCACTGCTTCAGGTTTCAATGCTATATCTGGAGAGATGGATAGTGTTCCAGAGGGAGTCAAGAACGAGTGGGGCTTGATTGTCATTCTTCCTAAGCTCAGTTAGATTCATGAATGTATTGCTTGAAACTTTTAACTAGTACCGGTAGTAATTATATATTTTTTAAAAATATTCTTATAGTCTTATATTCAGTTCTCTATAGTTCAAAACTATTTGAATTTATTAAGTATGATTGACTAGAAATTTATTTCTTCCTGGTATCCGTTAGTACATTCTTCAATATTTCTCATTTTTGTTCTGAGACCTATTTGTGAAGGTCTCAGAAATTAAAAATAAGAGATGCCAAACTATGAATTTAATCCATACTTATACACCAGATGATTTGCCTTCATTTGAATCCTTGTTTTTTTTCCCACCATAATATCCTTGAAGAGAGATTTAGCATAACCTACTTTCCTTGATGGGTAATAATAATGTTGCAATTTCTGAGAGTTCAGTTTAGAGATAGCTCAAGATTCTAATGCAGCACCTTTAGAAACTGGCAATAACAATGTTTCCCTTGTTGAAAACTCTCTGATTGAACCAGATTAGACAATTGTCCTGTTTCATACATAATCCGGTCATCATGATAATCCAAACCTCTTGTTTCCATAGTGCCGAGAAACTATTCCAGTATTTCGTGCTTTCTTGAAGAGACATGATAGGACTGTTGTTACCACCATGAGAAGGTAACCCAACAACTTCACATAAGGATTGTCATAACCTGGGAGAAAAACAATTGGCACATGTCTTTTTCAGTGGTGAAATCGAAATTTTTTTACTACCAGTTCTGTGGGCGTGGCTTGGTGGGTGTGGTATGGCTTGGTTTATGTGCCTTGGTGGGCGTGGCAGGGGAAGGATACTGCAAAATCCCCATTCCCACCCCACTCTGGGGCCAGCCAGAGGTGGTATTTGTTGGTTCTCCGAACTACTCAAAATTTCCACTACCGGTTCTCCGAACTACTCAAAATTTCCACTACTGGTTCTCCAGAACCTGTCAGAACCTGTTGGATTTCACCCCTGGTCTTTTTATTAAAGTTTAAATATATCTTCCATAAATTTGAATTCTGACTTAAAGAGGGATTCCTAATAAATAAGGAAAAAAGCAAAGTTAGGCTCTACCAAATAATGCTTTTCAGAAAATTGCTTCAGGAGCATGATGCCAAGCATGTGTCCAGGGCTGCTAAAGTTGTTCTAGAAACACAAAAACCCAGAAGTTTCTTGGTCTGGCTCTGTCAGCCATAATCCTTTGACTGAACTGGAATAATTTGCAAGGAAGTCCAGGTAGCTTTAGCGGTGGCTAGAGTACTACCGGCCCTTCAGCCACATTTTCTTCACAGGATAAGATTAATACTGTACATTCTTTTTTCATCTAGAAAATGCACACTATTCCCTTCTCATTGGCAAGTTTATATATCTGCTTCCATATATGTGGAAAGGAAAAATTCTATGGTTGCATAGAGAGTAGGAGCAGAAGCAATACTAATTTCTTTCCATTTCATACCTTGGCCTGCAAAAAAATATTTTAACTCCTGATTTTGGCTCTTTGTTGAATGAACATAAACACTATCCTGCTTCCCTCAAAATAAGACCTCCCCTGATAATAAGCCCAATCGGGCTTTTGAGCACATGGCAATAAGGCCAAGCACTTATTTCAGGGTTCAAAAAAATATAAGACAGGGTCTTATTTTTGGGGAAACATAGTAGCATCTTCCTTCTTCCTTCTTCTTTCTTTTTCTTTCGTTGGATATATTGTCCAATATATTTTGGGAATGTCTCACACTCAGGAAGGAAGGGAAATGATAGGTAGGCAGCTGATATGATAATTTGGCCTATTGGCTAAACAATCTAATTATCTGGTGCTGAGGTCTTTTAAAGTTGTGATCATGGTGGCATTGACATTAGAGAAATCTTCATTGTAAAGTAAAATAGAGTAATCTATCTAGCATGCATATCACAGCAGTCTGTACAACATGCAGTTTTATAGATAAGATTTTTAAAGCAGTTAAGTTGCTGGTAGAAATATGGTGTTTCTACCATATGAGTTAGTTGACTTAGCTTTAAAATTTGTCTCTTAAAAATTTGTTTTGACTGTACTTATCTGCCATTTTTCTAATTAAAACATTAAATGTATGTGTTTCCTGTGTAGCTTACAAGAACTTCTGCTCTGCCCTTCCAAGAGGGTCAAAGAATACATCACTCTCCTCTGTGCTCTTAGACTTCACACTCCTCAAGAACACACTGACCACGAAGACTTGGCCAGTGCAATTAAGCAAATGAAACAACTCAATGATTACATAGACCAGGTCTGTCTTCTACATTTGCTTTAGCACGATGATTATCTTGCACCCTTTTAGTTGAATGCATGCTACATGGAATATCTTCTAGTTTAATGAACCGAAATGGAATTGTGAAATAGGAATACCACATCCTCGTCCTCTTTTAATGCAATGGGATTCACGGTTTCAGTCACATTCTGGAGTTGCTGTTAGTTGCAAAAGGAAAAACCCAAACCCAAAATAACAATATATTTCCTTTGTGGCTAATAGGAGGCCAAAGTAGCAAACTAGCTGAGAAATTCCAGTCACTGCTGTTCAGTTTTATATCTTTGTAGATTCTTCCAGATATGCTCATACTCAGACAGTAACTAGAGAATTATTTTCCAAGCAATGGTACTATAGCCAGCAGAATCCCTATCACAGGGAGAATTAGTATCAACTTGGTTATTCTCCAGAATATTCTTCAACCCATTAAATAGATTGTAGACCAGATTTATCTCTCTGTGTGTGGTAACGGATGATCTGTCACAATGCCAGGCTTTGGGGGATGTTCCTGTATAGCTGGATTTGGATTGATACAAAATGGATAAACTTTTTCACTTAAATTTGTGGTTAAATTGTTCTATGCAACAGAAAATTAAAACCTGTTCATTGTGTCTTCTGATTGCTATCTGGTGTTCGGGAACAATATGTGCTTCTTTGTCCTGCATAGCGGCTTTCACAATCTTTCCATTTTTGGGTTGTAAATAAATTCTGCCATGTCTTAAATTGTTGGACTTTGAGGTATGCCTAGAATACTTGGAGAAATTCCATTGGTATGGGTGCCACTCTAAAAGTCTAGCAGTTGAAATAATTTGCCAGGGGGAGATGTACTGTTTTATACAGTTTTTCTTATTGGAATTTGGATTGTCACTTTGATAGTGCAATTCTTTGTTTTTTTTTTTTTTAATATGCATGCCATTGTTTCCTCTGCTGATAAGAATATCTTTTTCTCTTGTGAATTTGATCCTGTTAAAGATGTTATTGGTTGTATTGTGTGTGTTTTCTAAGTGACTTTTTAAAATTATGACAAATGTTTTGTACACTCAACTGAATCTACATTTTGGATTGTATATGTGGGAGGGCAATTGCTTCCATATGTTGTATGACTGTTTTGCTATGAATCCTGAGATAGGTAATTTCCATAAGGGTTCCTCTGATTTGTTTGTTCTGTCCATTAGAATGAAAGACGGTCCAGAAGCAAAGGTCTTTAAGTTTCATGATTATATTTATTAAAATGTTTACACGCTTGGTAAGGTTTGGTACTTTATATAATAAAGCTTGAATGGCTAGCTTTGGATTCATAGATGTGTAGGGTGTTTGTCATGAAATGAAGTAATAATTTCATCTTTCTCAATTGTTAAGTCTTAGATTTTCTGAAGCTACTGCAAGGGTGAATTAATTGTATGTTTATTCCTATTTATGCAATTTCAAATTTTTTTTTAGTGAGCCCTAAGTTATATGTTGTGGTTTTAGGTAGCAATTTCAGTTAGATAGCTGTTATGTTTGATTTGCCTATTTTGGGGGCATCTATTAAAATAAGGGAGGATGGCTTCACAACTTTTCATATGCTATTTGTTGAATACTCAATAAGGGAGTGAAGTCAAAAGAATAGGCTTCATTCAGGTCCGCTGTCTAGGCGGGAAAAATAGTTCAAGCCAATTGGCTAAGCCATCTGACAGACCCTATAAAAGGGTAAGCTGTCAGACAGAAGGTTGCTGGGTTTTGCTTGTTAATAAAGAGTTGAAGATGAAGATCTGCGTCTGTCTCTTCAATCGCCTACTATCTAACACTATTCATCTTTTCTAAGCTATCCTATGGTATCTACATCATTGACAGTTTTCTTGCTTTGCTTGTCCAGTTCCTTTTAGGTTTGTATATTTGCATTGTGTAATTTATTTATGATTGCACGATAAATGCAACAAATATGTAAATGCTCAGTTGTTCATCTGGTATACTTTCATCATATGTTAATTTTTACTTGGGGAGTCTACTATGTAGGACATCAATCATCAGAAGTTCTTTGAAGGCAATCTGGTCCCATGAAAGTTCACTTAGGTTTTTTTAAATGTATGCAAATATTTTCAGACAGGTGACTCTTTAAATGAATATTGAAATGAAGGAAATTACATTTTCTTAGCAGACGCTAATTTGAGCTGATCCAGGTAATGCTTTGTGGGCTATCAAAATTTAATCCAAATATACATGACTGATTCACTGTGCTAAATTTGACTTCTTTTTAAAAAAAATGACTTTATTTTTTAAACAAAAATTAACATACAGTTGTTTTATTTGCTTTTTAAATGATTATGCAGCATAGCCCGCTAACGAGATCCTTACAGTAATTTACTTCATATATACATTAATTTTCTAGTTGAAACTGAATGTGGGCAGAAATGATCAGCTATTGAGTGTGCAACAGTGCATCCAAGGAGGTCCTGTAAGTAATCAGTTTTGTTTATATGAAGCAAAATGCCCAACAAGTGCATGGCATTTATATGTGATAATGTCAGAAGATGTTTCCATAGGATGAGTTTCATGTCTTCAACAATAAATGACAGAGATAAAACCAATAGATTTACTCAAAGAAATACATTTTGGTAGAATGACAAAAGAAAAGTAAATGCCTTTTTTGAATGAGGAAGTTGATTGGAAAAGTATTAAAAACTGCAATATGGGAATGTGTCAATTACAGGTCAGTGTGTATAATAAAATCACGAAAATAAAATTTAAAGCAAGTAAAACATAGTGGCAGAGTTACTAGCTTTGACTATGCTAAAATCCCATTCAACAATGGAATTGCTTTATTTTACAGTAACTAGTGGCCTTGACTAGGAATAAGGTTTCTATAGTATTTGACTCATCTTCAAAGGCAGCTCCATGTTGAGTTCATCGTGATAGCCCAGCTGCAATAGTAACTGGGTTTGAGTTACTGTTACCAGTTCATTGTGGTAGGTAAACTACAATTGTTGCCAAAACTAAAGAATAGATCCCCTGGCCACAGTCTAGTTTACATGATGATTTAGCAGGAGTTTTCAACACAAAAGTTCCTTCTCCAACTCAAGGATTAGCCTGTTCTAGGGGATCATGATCCTAGCAAGAACCATTAGGTTCAGTGTTAACTACCCTGATGTTTATAAACACAAGAAACTACGTATTGTCATGGTTTATTGTTCATTAGTTTGAATTTGTTTCTCCCTATTTCAGACCCTAATTATCTCCAGATACTAGTGCCACTGGTATCTGGTAAGTTGGAATATATGACACAACCCATGGATGGTTGGATTGATGTATTGATTGTATTGTTTATGGATCAAACGTATCAATCACTGTAACCGTCAATTAGTGAATCATAATCAGCCATTTATATATTCATAGGAGTGTTGTTATGTTTTTAATTGCTATTTGACACCCACAATAATGATGTTGAAATGGGTGCTCGTACAGACTGGGGAAAAAAAATAGAGTAAACTAAGAATGTTGATCAAAACGGCAAAAAGTACTTCTGATGTTTCAGCATTTTAGAAGTCTGTGATATATAACACTTGCAATTAAATGCAAAGTAACTAAAAACAATGAAGGAATTTGGTAACCGTCTGCATAATTTTTAATGTTCTCATTCACAGCAGTTATTGAAAGCCAGTAGATATCTAATTATGGTGCAAGATGTGGCCCAGCTAAATTGTTCTCAGAGAATGAATTTGCCATTCAGGTAAATGTATCAGTAGAAATATTAAGGGTTATATAAACAGAGTGAAGACTAGCATTATAGAAATGCTCCTTCATTTATTTTTTTTAAGTTTTCTTCTTTCTAAACAGAGACCATGAAGATAATAATTGCTAAATGTATTGAATTATTTATTGGGTAAATCACGTCATGTTGCATACTTTCCTTTTTAGAGTGCAATAAATCTTTTTTAAAAAAATAAATAGAAAAATGCAAATATAAACATAAAAATAAACACAGCTATAAAACCTTACAGTAGATCTCTGGGTAGTTTTGAGACTGCTTATCCATAGAGATTCTGTCCACTCAGTTCAAGGGCACAAAGAGTGCCTACACCAATAGTGGAAAGTTCCTATCCTCAAGGGATCCTGAAAGTAGGCATTCTCTTCAGGGACTTTACTATTCTGGAGCAGCTTGGTCCTCAAAGGGCAAGGGTAGCTTCCATTCTCCTCTCCTCCTGGAGGCTCATAGGAACTTGGCAGATTTGGAAAGCCTTGGGACTTGAGACGCTACCAGAGATGGGTTTCAGCAGGTTCTGACCAGTTCTGGAGAACCAGTAGCGGAAATTTTGAGTAGTTCGGAGAACCGGTAGTAAAAGTTCTGACTGGCCCCACCCTCATATATTCTCTGCCTCCCAAGTCCCAGCTGATGAGGAGGAAATGGGGATTTTTCAGTAACCTTCCCTTGGATTGGGGAGGGAATGGAGATTTTATAATATCCTTCCCCTGCCACGCCCACCAAGCCACGCCACACCCATCAAGCCACACCCACAGAACCGGTAGTAAAAAAATTTGAAACCCACCACTGGAGGCTACACCTCCTGTTGCTAGAAACATTAATTCTAATTTTAGATCTAGTTTTCAATTGCATTTTTCTTATTGTATGTTACTATCATCAATGCATTAGCTGCAGCTGTGGCTTTAGTGTACTGCTTTGAGTAACCTTGACTGAAATGGTTCATAAATTTATAAATAAAAATATTTTAAAAATTAAATATAGGGTGACAATTAACAATAATATAATTATATTATCGGGCAAAACGATAGGGCAATTGTACCGCTAACATTTGTCACTCCTAAAATGGACAGCAAATCAGCCTTTGTAATGAGGTCCTTGCTGAAGTTCGAGTTTGACCAGTTAGAGAAATATTTCATGAGTATGAATGGAAGAAACTTGTTAACTTCTGTATTTTATTGTTGTGATCTAAAAGATTTTGTTTTTTGGGCGTTGTCTTGTACTTTTCAAGGTATAGACTTTTGCTTATTTTTCCTTTTAGTTCATTTTTATAAACATTCACTATAATGCATTTTAAAAAAATGTTTACTGCATTTGAATGTTCTCCTGAGGTTGTTAAATTATTTATGAATAATATTAACATGGATAACGAAACTAATCTTTCAATTTTTTCCAGGTTGTATGAGCATACCCACGATCTTAGGCTTTTCCTGTTCAATGATATCCTTGTGATTTCACAACGCAGCATCTCCTACAAACCCTTTGAACGAATACCCAAGGTCACGTACCAGTTTTTGGCTACAATCATGCTCCATCAGCTCCAGATTGAAGACATTCCAGATTCTAAATGTATGCTTTTCCTTACTCTAAAATAGTAAAAAAGAAAGTTGAATGCAGTCATATATATATTTAATTAAAACATTGAGCATTGTTACAAAATTTCAGAGACAGTCTCAGAATCAAACTATTACTATGTGATGCTTGTAGTGAGTTCTGACTTCTGGCAACTTCCTGCAATATTCTTGACAAAAAAGGTGTGCTTTGCCCTTGCCTTCTTTTTAGGGCTGAGAAAGAGGGGCTGGCCCAGGGTTGCCCAGCTGGCTTCCTGCCTAAGGAGGAATTAAAACTCCCAGTCTTCCAGTTTCTAGTCTGATGCCTTAACCACTGAATCAAACTGGCTCTCTCTTCTTTAGCAAGAGCCTTGATAGCATACAACATTGCTTTTGAAAGTAGGCTTGTTCTGACTTGAGCATTTAGGAAAGAAAGACCCTCGACTCCATTTTAAAGTAAAAGGTTTAGTTTTATCAAAGTCAAACGGTTACACATAAGCAAAGCCGAATCTGAATATTCCCGCCCAAAGCTTGCATTTTCCTCTCTTCCCTGGTCCTCCCCTCTTGAGCAGTCAATGCATTTTGGGTTGGGCACCTCTTTGGTGGAGTTTCACATTTCATTCTCATAGCTCCATCCTTGACTGGCTAGTCTGTTCCTATTGACACCTCTGATTCCTGTCACCCTGTCTTTTCCCCCATCTACTTCACCAATCTCCCTGGTGATGGCAGGATGCCAGCAAAATGGAGTATGCTGAAGATGGCAGAACCTGACATTCTTGCAGGATTTTTTTTTAAAAATGTAGCAGGAGAAGCTCTGTTTTAATGATCTCCAGCCCATTTGTCCATTAGGTGTGCAACTTCTGAAGTGTATTTGCTCACATAAGAAATAACCTGGGAATTTGAGCATCAGTTTGAGGGCGCTGGTGGTAATAAGAGGTCAAGATGGTAATTTGTGGCAGTATGATTGAAACTCCCAACTCGTTGTTTGCACGTCTGTTGTTGATGCCGGTACTAAAGGGGTGAGAATTTGCCCTAAACCCAACAGCAGAGTGAAGCCTCCCACCCAGCCTACAATGCTGCACAAAATGAATTCAGGAGATAGTGGGAAGGCTTCACTGTGCTGTCAGGTTCGGGGCTGAGGGGGGTGGGCAGTGTCACTGCGTTATTTGTATTTGACAGCTGAGCTTCCATTCTGAGCATTACGGTAGCTTGCTAGAGAACGTTATCTAGAGATAAGACCGTCTTGTGACTTCTGAGCTACTGCGCATGTCCACATTCTTTCTTCCTAAATTCCTGACTTACTTTCTCCTTTGTCCGTCTCTGAGATAAACTGCTGGCAAAATGTAGTTAGCTAAAGTATTTTTACTTTTACAATGAATATGTTTTTTAGAATAATACATTCGGGTTTTCTTTCTTTTGAGAGTATACACCATGGAAAAGAAGATCCAGTCACCTCTAATTAATTACAGTTTTCCCCAATGGGGGAACGAGGCTGATTCATGCTTCGACAGGCAGTGCTTTAAGGCCATTTGTGCAGCTGAAGCAAGAAACGCCTCATCCCATGCTCTCCCCTCCCAGTTAAAGAATGAAGATTGGGGGATCGGGGGAGAGAAAATGAGGGGGGAAAATAGTCGCCTCCCAAATCTCCAAAGAATGTGGAATTGAGATCTGGCTAAATGGTCAGTGCACCATTACCAAATAAAAGCGGATGGGAGGATATTCACTCCTGTTGCTTCTCTCCCTGTCTGTCTCTCTGCTTGTCTTTGCCGTCATGTCTTACCTGACTTCCAGCTCCTGCCATGTTGGGTGAGGGGATGGCAAGGGGAGTCCCATTTCACTCCATGCGTCTCACTTCTCCACCACCTCACCCCTCCCCACCTGCCACACCCCATTGCCAGCTGAGATCGGCAATCCAGATTCGGGAAGCTGAATGCGCTGCCGCTGCCCAGAAAGAGAAGAATGTCAGAAATGAGCTCTCTTGCAGCGCCTCCTCTCTCTCTTTTCTTCTTCTCCTGAGTGGCAGCGATGCATCCAGCTCGCCACTAAGAGAAGGAGTGCGCAAACTACGGTTTGCAGGCGCGGCCTCCGTGAGACTGTTCCGTGTGGATGGCAGGGACATGTGGGGCATGTAAGGCATGTTCCCCTCTTTGCCCCCCGCCTCGCCACCTCACCTCGTGCTGTTTGCACAGGAAGTAACGAAAAAGCTGCCACGATTGCTGAGCGGCACTGGCAAAGCAGCCAGTTGGCACTCCGGGGCCAAGGTTTAGGGATAAGACCCCTGATAATAAGGCCAAGGCCATATTTCAGGGGTCAAAAGAAAATAAGACCCTGCCTTATTTTCAGGGAAACATGGTATTTTGTGTGGATAAAAACTGTAACATTCTGTTAGGTTCACGAGGATGCAATATAAAAGAGCAGAAGTGTTTTGTAACTATCCTTGTGAAAAGCTTTTGGGGAAAAATGGGATCAGATTCCCTGTTTTGCCTTCTTCATCAGCTCTGTACGGATAGTTCCTCAATGTACAACCAATTGTTTAGCAACCGTTTAAAGTTAAGTTACAAAGGAAATGAAGAAAAATGACCTACAACCAGTGCTTGCACGTACGACCATTGCAGCATCCCCATAGTCCCATGATCAAAATTGGGGTGCTTGGCAATTGGCATGTATTTGCAACTGTTGCACCATCCTGGAGTCATGTGAATTTCAACATTCCCAGCCAGCTTCCAACAAGCCAAGTCAATGGAAGAAGCCAGATTTGTTTAACAACCATGTGATTCACTTAACAATGGCAGTGATTTGTTTAACAACCATGCCAAAAAGGACTTGTAAAATCAGGCATGGGTCACTTGCTTAGCTACAGAAATTCTGGTCCCAATTGTGACCCTAAGTCGTCAAGCACTACCTAAAATAAAATAGTCCATCTCCAGTGTATAGGTAGTCCTCGACTTATGACAATTCATTTAGTGATCATTCAAAACTACAACAGCACTGGAAAAAGTGACTTATGACTGTATTTCACACTTACGACCATTGCAGCAGTCCCACGGTCATGTGATCAAAATTTAGACGCTTGGTAGCTGACTCATATTTATGACGGTTGCAGTGTCCCGGGGTCATGTGACCATCTTTCGTGACCTTCTGACAAGGAAAGTCAGCAGGGAAGCCAACATCACTTAACATCAATATAACTAATTTAACAACTGCAGGGATTCACTTAACAACTGTGGCAAGAAAGGTGGTAAAATGGGGCAAAACTCACTTCAGAAATGTCTCAGTTAGCAACAGAAATTTTGGGCTCAATTGTGGTTATAAGTCAAGGACTACCTGTAGTAGATGACAAGAGCTGTTAGTATGTACTGTTTAGGAATTCCCTTCCCTCAACTTTCTCTTACTGTGACTATTGATGCAGGAGAGAGAGAAAATATTCACAAATTTTTACTGTGAGTCTGCTGTAAGTCTCAGTATTTACTGCTGGGCTGGCAGATTTATCAAAATGAGTGCATAACACTGTAATGGATGCTAAATCATATCCAAATCCCTTAAGGATTTATTTGAAATTCTGGAAGTCTATTTAGAATACAAACTAGCATGTACTGTATACCAGACACAAAGAAACAGCAGAACAATGCAAATCAAACTGATGATGGTTTAATAACAACTGCTCAGTAATGTAATGAATGCTTCCATTACCCTCATTCTGGTTCCTTTAAGGTCATGATGGCGAATCTATGGCACCTTTCTGTGGGCACGTGAGCCATCTCCCCAGTTTAGCTCTGCCACACATGCGCACAAGCCTTCCGCTGGCAAGCTGGTCTTCGGGTCTCTGCCATACATGTGTGGGGGGCGGGGCATGTGTGTGGGGGTGCATGTGCATATGCGGGGGCCACTGTGCATGCGGGACGGGCAGAGTGCATGCAGGGGCCCCACATGCACATTGCATTTTGGGGGTTCAGGTGCACTTGGTCCAGAAAAGGTTAGCCATCACTGTCTTAGGGTATTTAGTCATTGATCGAGATGGATGGCTGAAGAAATAATAAGATAAATTTTGGCTCAAGGACAAAAGCCTGAACCTTTTATAAATCTGCACACTCGAAAAAGTAATTTGACCAAAAATATTCCAGTGAAAGCAAAAATATTTTTTATCAAATGCATCTAAAGACAGATCCATCCTGACTACATTTTAGAAGTAGAGTCAGAATTAAGCCAAACAACTAAGTCAATAACCACACAGTCATCCTTACTAAAGGTATCAAACTAGGTCAGAATTAATCTGAACATTTAAAATTTAGCAAGGCAAATAATAACAAACATTCCTGATTATTAAAGCCAAAGTTGTCCTAATAAGTATGTTCAATGGGGACACTTTTGTATTTCAACAATTAAGCCATAACAAGGCCAGAATAAAGAAAGAGGGGTGGAGGAAATTCCATGAAGCAAATATTTCACAATTCAGTTTATCATCAATTCAGAGAATGGTATTTATTGTTGCAGTTTGTCTGATAAAAACAATGGGAGAAAGATTTAGGTAGATTGTTGTGTAAGATGTTAGGAAATCATCTTTAAAGGGATTGCAATCAATGATGTTTATGATAGCTTTGGGAAGTTTTCCAAGTCAACTTAAAAATGGTTGGTTTTAGTTGATCCTGGGAGAATTCGGCAAATAGAAAAGTTAAAATAATTTTGACAAAACTGTGGCCAGTAATAATAAAATAAAGTCAATCCAGAAATATAACAGTTACAATGATTTTTGACAGAAATTTAGTCACCAATAATAAAGTAAGTGAATGAAATTTTTAATATAGCATTGAATTGTCCCGATCATGGCAAGTAGTCCTGCAGCGAGTAGGCCATGGCGAGTTGTCTTAGCCCCAACCTGACAGTGTGACTTAAAAAACATAGAGAATTTATGTAATCCATTTAGATTTAAAATATCTTGGATGATGACTGGGAAACTTTTTAGAAGAGTTTTATTGGACCAGGAGTCATAACATTTTAAAGCTTCTTGCAACAGTCTTTATCACTTTGGAAGGGAAATTCTCATTTCTAAAGATATAGGTTAGGTTGAAGGATATTCAGTTGACAAGAATATCCAAGGCCTTAATATTGAGGCCCTATACAGATAATCCTTAACTTACAACCACAACCGAGACCTGAATTTCCATTGCTAAGGAAATCAGTTGTCTTGTGAGTTGCACCCAATTTTACAACCTGCTTTGTCATGCTTAAGCAAACCACTGCAGCTGTTAAGCGAATCACAGTCGTGAAGTGAATCATTTACTTTGCTTGACAGAGGCTGGCTAGGAAAGTAGCAAATGGCAATCACATGACTCCAGAACGCTGCAACCATCATAAATACATGCCAATTGCCAAGCGCTTAAATTTTAATCATGTGACCATGGAGATGCTGCAATGTTCCCAAGAGTGATTGTAACTCTCTCTCTCTCTCTCTTTTTTTTACAGTGCTTGTAACTTTAAATAGTAACTAAATGAATGCTTGTAAGTCAGGGACTACCAGTATATCAAGATGACATATTGGGTTGCTCTCAGAAAAACAGATCAGTCACTATTTGACTCCAATCATTAACAATTCTACAAAAACAAACAAACAAACAGAGCAAAACCCTCGATGGAAAGCCCTCTCACTTTGGTGCACATATTTCCTGTTTAGCCAGTGTTTGTAAATTAGATTAGCCACATCTGCAGTCAGGACATGTCCCAAACTGCCTTTATTTGGAAGCTGAGAAAGCAATTGGTATCTTCCTTGGTCATAAATATACATCCAACCTGTTCAAATTTAAAGCCAGATGAAGGGCATCTGACTCCAGCCAGTTGAACATAAAAGGAGTACATTTCTGTGTTTTAATTTCCTAAGTAATTTCCTTTAGATCAGGGTGTCAAACTCAAGGCCCTTGGTGTTTCTGCCAGTGAAAACGGAGCTTGGGAGAGCCGCACGTGACCCTCCCAAGCTCCGTTTTTGCTGGCAGACTACTAACAAAACAAACTATTAGCCAAAGTGGCATTTGATCACTAGGCAAGGAGGCATCCAAGTGGGGACAGGAAAGGAGAAAAGGAAAGAGGAAAGACAAAAAGAAGGAAAGATGGGAAGAGAGCAAGGAAGGAAAAAGAAGGAAAGGGGAAGGAAGAAGAAAGGAGAATGAAGAGGGAAGGAAAAAGAAGGGAAAAAAGGAAGGAAAGATTATGAGAAGGAGGGTCAATGGATCCCCCAGCCCCGCCCTGGCTACCACAGGTCCCCCCAACATGAGTGATGTTGAGTTGGCCATGCCCACGAGGTCAAACACAACCCTGATGCAGCCCTCAATGAAATTGAGTTCACACCCCTGCTTTAGATGAATAACTACATCTCATCTTTAGACAGCCACTTTGGTGTAGTGTTATCAGCCTAGAAACCAGGAGGGTTGGTTCTAATCCTGCCTTAGGCACAAAGCTAGCTGGGTGACATTGTGCCAAACACACCACCTCCACCCTAGGAAGAAGGAAATGGCAAACCAAAAATCTTGCCAAAGATACTGAGGGCACTAGTTCAGACTGTTACCAGGAATTAAAGCTGATGTACAGGCATGCATGCGTATAAACGCACATTAAAAATCCTCACCCTTCAGCTATTGATTTTGGAGTAGTGCATCCCAGGGAAAATATAATTCACTTCTAAAAATGTTCCTAAAATGAGAAGTATTTGGGAGCACTAATTATAACTTAAATATTTCTTATTGGAGGTGTGGCAGAATGGGAAGAAAAGAAATAGGATTTCGTTTGAGTCTTACATTTAATAATTAGCGGTGATAAGTCAGTTTGGACAAACTTCCTATGCATCTTGGAAAGAGCCAGATAAGACAAATCTTTTACCTAGCTCTAACCACATATCATGCTCACAATGAACATTATAGAAAGGTTAAAACCATATATGGTTCAATACATGGCAAGGGCCAGGTCGTATACAGAGCCACCTCTGAAGATATCTGAGGATATCTCCCTGTGCTGCCAGGTCAGATATAGTAAATGCTCCAGTCCCTTAAATCAGGGATCTCCAAACTTGGCAACTTTAAAACTTGTGGACTTCAACTCCCAGAGTTGAAGCCCACAAGTCTTAAAGTTGTCAAGGTTGGAGACCCCTGCCTTAAATGGTATCACCTACTAGGACCTGGGGAGTTGGTCTTCTCAGCAGAACCTTTTACTCTCCCAAAAGGCCTTGAAAGGCTGACTTTTCACCTCAGCATTGGGATAGGGAAAAACTGGAGCTCACTGATTGCAATCATTTATGTATTGGGGAAGAATTGTTTTGGGATAAGTTGTGTTTCTTTGGCGGCTGGTTTTTATTCCTTCTATATTTTGTTGAAAGATGCTCAGTCATGACAGATAAAAGTAGGCGGCCATCTAAATCTCTTAATACATTCATACAGGTTGGAATTTTCAGGCATTTTATGCAAGGATACCTGTAATATCTTCTTATGATAAATCTAGGCTTAGCTAGACAGCCAATTTAATTCATTCCGCAATAGCCACTTTATGAACATTGAACAAGTAATACTTATCACGAGTTCCAGTGCACATTTAATGTGCATTTAACTGCTGCACATGTTGACTTAACAAATATTCTTAAGGAATCTAAATTGATGACTTTTGTCTGCTTCTTTTCACAGATATCAAGAATGCTTTACTTTTACAAGGGCCCAAGCAGCAATGGATTTGTTCTACAGATGAAGACAAGTTTGTATGGCTTTCTGCATTACGAAAAGCAACTCACTGTAGCATCAGTGGGGATGTAAACTGAATAAGGTAATCCCCATTTGGTGACTGCAGTTGGACTGACAACTCAGACATTAAGTGAAGTAGTTGCTATTGTGAAATCCATATCCGTGTTTATGATCTTATTTTAAACATTTTCCTTTGTTTTATACACCTACAAGAGTTGTAAATGTGATGATTGGTCACAAAGCTTTCATCCCTGTTATAACTGTGACTGGTTGCTGTATGAGGCAGTTCTTAAATGAGGACTACATGTATACTTTCCATGTATACTGCTCATGATTTAATGAAATGGTTGATGTGACCATTAAATGCAATAACTTTCTTATTATAAGCAAATTTAGTGTGAAATAAGTCTATATAATGATTTATCACAGGAGCGCGTGGTTGAGTCATAGGTTATGAATGTGATTAATAAAATACACATCAGAAGTTTTTTTAAAGAAATACTTCCTTATCACCAATAAGATACAGCTTGTCTGATTTTGGACTGTTATGTATGCAGTCAAAAATTTTTATCTGAAAATTTTTCAATAGAGATTGTTTCAAATACCATCACTATGCTCTCATCCGTATCTTGCACAAGTACTTGGGTAGGCATCTGCAACCCTTATAATGATTCGTGCTGGAGGAAATCTCCAAACTAAGTATTGTATAAGAGATGGAAACTTTGGATTTGAATATGAGAATGTCAGGATTGAGCATGATACTATATGGCAGGCACACACTAATCTAAGTGTGATCTAAGTGCTCATGAGCTTCAAAATAAAATGTGAGAATAAAGTGGTTTTGTTTCAATGACTGAATATAAGGACTTTCTAGTCCTTTCATACACAGAAACATGTTTTCATGCAAAGGAAAATGTTTAGTAAAACAAATTACTTTTGATATGACTTGATATTCTGTTTATGTCATACAACATGTAGAAAGACATTAATGAACCATTAATGTAACTGTATGATGCATTACACTTTATTTTGAATATATTGTCTGTTTTGCATGTGTAGGGAATGCTTTTTATGCCTTTTTTTTTGCTTCTTCTTAAATATTTGATGTTTTCTACCCTGTTTTCCCCAAAATAAGACATCCCTTGATAATAAGCCCAATTGGGTTTTTCAGCACATGGCAATAAGGCCAAGCGCTTATTTCAGGGTTCAAAAAATATAAGACAGGGTCTTATTTTCAGGGAAACATGGTACTAAAAGGTTTGTTTCAAATTTTTATGAGTGAATATAGGACTATCAGTAGCATGTACCACCTTAGATTAGTAGAAATTCTGCAAGCAGATAAAGTCTGGTTCCCTCAGAATGCTAAACGTGCCCTTTTTAAAAAATCCTATCATAATGAATGAAGCCACCCAGTTCTAGCCTTAAAATAACTGAATCTATATTCAGTAAAAAACCTGTCCTCTGTCCACTTGTCTTCTTATTGAGCCAAATTAAAAGGATTAACTCCAATTAAAATATTGTGCTGTTTTATTGTTGTAAAAATCACACGGTTGCTAGTTCTGATTCTGCTGAGATACTTCCATGCATTTTAACATCTATGATCCCACAGCCAGAATAAGCCATTAAATAGAATATCTGCTGTTAGTCAGCATTAATGCAAATTTACATATGAGATCAAAAGGTGTGTATTATACAATATACAACAAATCCTAATACAGTACATCAACCTGAATAGCAGGATACACTCAGGAAACTGTGTGTTAATAATGAAGCCTGTCTACAAGCCAGAAGAAGAATGCTTGGAGACATGAACAGAAATAAGAACCCAACTTTTTAAGAAATACAAATTGAGGTACCAGGGGTAGGTGGGTGAGGAGTGAAGGGGAAGGACTGGGGAAGAGTTGAGGTACTGACACATTTCTTGACCACAGAGAGTGTTACAGTAATGTTTGGTGGATGTGTCAGTTTGTAAAGGATAATGTGCAAAGCATGCAACTATATGTGGTGTTCAGGAAATGTGCATGACTGAGATCAACACCCGATCCTTTCACAGAAGAGAAACACTTTGTGGGCAGACTGCAAAAATGACATGAATGCAAACATTTCAACAATAATCAAGCTGTGGTCACACATGCAATGGATTAACAGACAAGGACAATGGAATTTGGTATGGCAAAGTGTCAAAGGTCATAGGCAGGACTTGGAAGATAATTGGGTTACTCAAAAAGAATAGGCTTCTGAAATTACTAATAATTTGCAAGACTGCAAACTCTTGATTTGGGGGATCAACGATGACCACAGCTGGCAAATTTCCATTTACACAGACAGATGTGTAAAAGGTATTTATGATAAATATATGTGCTTTTGTGATAACGGTAGCTATTGGGATGTTTTTATTCATGATTTTTGATGTGAAGGATAGAAAATTCATTCAGTATTCAGTTCCAGTTTGGGGTATAGGCCACTTAAGTTGTATAAATCTGGCTCCAACTTAAAAATTATGTCCTCCCAAGAAAATGGGAAGATTGGCAGTGCCAATATATTGAACATTCAAGGAAACGCTTATTCCATTCTTTGTATTAAAATTATAAAAAGTTACTTAAATACAACTGTGGACAGAGGACATAACAATCACAACAAAAATGTTAAGAGTGCACTGAGTGAAACATATGGGATTTTAATTAGGCCTTTTACCCACATTTCTGTTTCAGAGTTAATTATTTCACAGTTAATGGCAATTGGTTTATAAGTGAGAGAAGGGTCGAAGCTGTTCCAGTTGGACCTCCAGTGAAATTCTCTCTTCCAGAACATCCTAGAAAGAAAAAATTTGTCATTTAGATACCATAATGAAAGTGTATTACTATATATATATATGTACACACATGCACAATTATTATATATATATATACACACACACACATACATACTTGATTTTATACAGAGAAAATTAAATGTTTATGCTAATAATTAAGACAATGAATTTAGACACAACTTTTACTTCAACATGCAAAATTTCTGCCTAAAATGTTCTTAAAAACATGTCAGCAATTAAGTTCAATAATCTTGTTTAGTGGGGAATATTTGTGGTTTCTTAACAAGTAAAAAAGTAAATCAATAAACTATGTTTCAACAAACCTCTTTATTTTACATTTAGAAGACAGAAAATATTAATAGATGTATGAACGGCATACAATGTCAGTTTATCAGTAGTCAAATTCATTATTGTCTTAAGAGTAATGGTCATGAATAATGCTGAAAATCTACTTTTACAAAGCTATGTCGATGGAAAAATGTAACGATAATTAAAAACTTATATTCTCTGTGAATCTGCAGTCACAATCTTCTAATGATGATTGTTCCACCAACTTTTTCAGTGAAATATCTGAGGATAGATTGTCAACATCTCCTCATTCATACATAGGATACTTATGGCTCTTTTCCCGTTTCCTCCCTAATCTCATGGATCTTGTAATTAGTTTTCCAACCTATTCTGAAGCCTTTGATGTTCTGCAGAATACAGCTCACTTAAACTATATCAAGAAAGTAGCTGAAGAGAACGTGCAAACTGAAAGCATAAGCTATGGATCCTGGGCTCTTCTTTACAAGTTTGCTAAACGGAAGGCACAATGTATGTTTGTAAAACATCTCATAATAACTTGTCAATTATCTTACCTTTAATTGTTGCTGCAATTCACTGTTCAATCTGGCCAAAACAGTATTGGTCTCCTTATTGCGTCTAATTGATGCCTGAATAGCTTTCTTGTCCTTTCCCACCGATCTGAAGGGACATTTCATGAAACAACTTTCAGGAATTGTGGAATATTTTTTCCCTTAAAAACTCAAGCTGTTCTCAACACAATATTGTTAAATTCCTTAGCTTTGTAATGTGTTTAATTGTACAGTTGTAGAGCTACTATGTAAAGTATTTAAAGCTTATATGCATTTACTGGCATTTTCTAAGACTCTTTTTTTCTATGAAGAGATCCCATGCTGAACAACTCAAATCACTTTTGAATTGTTCTATTTAAGTTCCAACAAAAGACAGAATATCTGTAGCTCAGGAACTATGGAATCCTTACTGCTGGCTGAACTTCCTTGTTTGCTTGCAAACATTTCATTACCCATCTAGGTAACAACATCAATGTCAGTGAGTGTGGGTTCTGCTCCCTGTTTATATACAACAGCTTTTTTAAAGTGTTTGGAACAACAAAGCTGTTATCTACACATTTCATTCTTTTACTTTATTCTTCACAAATTTATAGTTTTAAAATCATTGAACATGTTTCCAACAACAGTGTAAACAGTACCAGTTTATATGACTGCCTGTGTAAACTTAGGTTGTAGCCAAATGCATTCCCCGTTGTCATATTTTGTGGCCTGCTCAGAACAACCCTCCAAATTAAACAACAAAATCACAAGGGTGTTTTTTTCCTGGGCAGGGAAGCAGTTTACAAAATCAAAAGCATATTATCCTGCACTTTGACCACTGTAACTTAGAAAAATACCAAAAGGTCTCAAACTTCAGCTTTCCCCTTGGACACACATTAGAATTCAATTTCAGATTAGAACATCACCCAAATGGAAAAAGTTACCCTAATGTTAGTTAGTTGCATTCTCTCAATCATAAAAAAAAGCTCCACATGATGAAAGAAGGATCTATGAGTATCAATGAGTTTGTACAAGCCATTCCATTCCATTCCATTCTTATACAGAATACATAGATATTTTATGTAATTTTAATAAATAGCCACTTGGAAAAGTAGCTTGCAAAATAATTTTGTAGTAATTTTCTCTACAGCCTCAATTTTTGCAGATTAAAGCTTGTTCATACTGCCTTTCTTAGCAATTCGAGAATTCAAGTATCATAGAGCGCTAAATGCTCCTTTAATAAATCTATTTGCTATTTAAAATAAAAATATCAGAGATACTCATACACATCTTGGGTTACCTAGGAATAGATGGCTGAGAAGCAAGAACAGGAGCTATGACACCTGTTTTCTGCGCAGGCTCCTCAACTTCAGGTCTCAGCTCATCTTCGGATTTTGGCCTTCTGCGGATAGGCTTTGGTGGTGGTGCTAGAGGTGTAGTGCCTTTGGCCTGAAAAGAGAGTTGTCATGGTTGATGAATACATATTGAAGTAAGTTTCACCTGACCTCAGAAATATTAGTTGGTTAAATAATTACAAATACTAATTATTTAAGTTGTAAGAACCACTTTGATGTAGGGGTTAAGGCAGGGGTGTCAAACTTGATTTCATTGAGGGCTGCATCAGGGTTGTGTTTGACCTTGGGGGGAGGGGGGCATGGCCTGGGTAGGCAAGGCCAGCTTGATGGCACTCATGTCGGGGGGGGTGCCTGTGGCGGCCCAAGCACTCTGCCAGTAAAATGGATTCCTGAGCTCCATTTTCACCAGTGCAGCCCTCCACCAGTGAAAATGGAGTTTGAGGGGGCCACATGCAGCTCTCCCGAGCTCCATTTTTGCTGGCGAAGGGCAGTAGGAGGCGTCACGGCCAAAATTGGAGTCTGGAAGGGACATGGGTGGTGCTCTTGAACTCCATTTTTATTTGGCAGAGGCACTGTCGGCCAGCTCTTCACTGTTTTTAGGGCAGCTACGCAGGCCAGAGCTAAGCACCCCGTGGGCCTTGAGTTTGACACCCCTGGGTTAAGGCATCAGGCTGGAAACTAGGAGTCTGAGTTCCTTTCCCATCCTATGCACAAAGCCTTATAGGTTACCTGGGCTAGTCTCCTCCTCTCAGGTTTTGAAAAAGGGCAATGGAAATCACTTCCAAAATCTTGCCAAGTTCATGCAGTTGCCAGGAGTCAACAATGACTTGAAGGCACACACATGCACACCCAGAAAGCTAGCGATTAAACTAATTAGTACAATTAATTATGGCTTTTAAAGAGATCTTACTGTAACTCTCGTTAATAAGAGACCACACACAATTCTACAAGCTATAAGGTGGCTGTGCCTAGGGATATAGGACCTTTTCTGAGAGGTCATCTCACTTGGTAGAAGCAGCTAATTTTCATAAACCTCTTTGAAGACATCAGCCGCAAAACAAATCAGCAGCCATTTGCACTTCATGCTAATTCCTTGATTTCCCATGATTCTTCAGTTCTTTAACAAAAAAAGGTTATCGGCTCTGTGTTTATTATTTATAAACAGTGAAAAGAAAATAAACCTGAATGAACTGCTTTCTGTGCAATGATTAATACATTTTATAAGATATGTTCACCTGTTAGTATGTTGCATACCATGTTTGCAGGGGTAGTAGAAACTGTTTTGTCTTCTATTCTTCCATCTCCTTTGGCAACTCGTATAGATCCTGCAGTATCAGAGGGTTTTTCTACCTAAAGAAAGTCAGAGACATATTTCAGAAACTTATCCAGGCTAAGGATGAAAGTTCTCTTCAAATTTATGGAAGGTCTCATGGTACAGTACTTAATATAGCTATGGACACATATAAATATACTGGTGTGTGCTAACCTGGACAACCTCTGGAAGTTTCTCAATTTCTTCAACATCATCTTCATTTACATTCGATGCGGCAAAAACCTCAAAATGGCTAAAGTCTGCAAAGTTTGGCTGTTCTGGGATTTGTTGAGGTGAAGTATTGTTGTGTACTATTAAACCGTCAGCATCTGCTGATCGATGAACATGGCTTCCAGCCTATAATCAAAAAAAAAAAAAAAAGAATTTTTAAAAATCTAAAAAAAAAATAAATTGCAAAAAGTCGATCAAAAAAGTTTGCTACTATACACTTAACCTACTCATCACCAACTCAGTCACATTATGGGAACTCATCATTTTGAAAATACAAAATTCTTTCTTGCTTTCTCCAGGACAGTCCTATGCACTGACAAAGAGTCCTGTAACAAAGGGGGAACTGTATTTCATGGCCGAGAGGAAAATGCAATCCTGAAAATAATGTCACAAGAAAATACTGTTAAGTTAAAACAGAAATTCAAATATACCTGTGCGGGCTGAGGTCTTGGAGGCACTGCAGGGGGATAAGCAATCGCTCCAGGCTGCTGTTGACCTAAAAAACAGTAAGATTGAAAACCTTCTGGCTTAATAATACACTAATCATATTAATTTCTGGAAAATGTTTAGCTGTTGTTTGGATATAATACAGCATTCTGTCAATTAAGAGTCATGCCGCAGTAGTATCTGTTGCTCTGTTTCAGTCCATCATACATGTTAAGGGTGTACAAAGTTTAATAGATTTAATAGAAAACAAAGTCTTCCATTTATTAATTCTATACAGTAAAGAGGTAGAAATTCTTTAAATCATCTCTCTTAAATTTTAGAATGTTTATGCTATTCTGAAATGTATGCAAAGTCACAGTTGCAATTACAATTGATAGGATCTTGAATGCCATACAAAAAAATTACCTAAGTGATTCATAACCTAATATATACAATTACCCGTGGATGCCCATAGATTTTAATGTGCCCAGTGACAACTGGCATTTGCCAGTACCCTTTTTCAACTTGGTATTATTATTATTATTATTATTATTATTATTATTATTATTATTATTATTATTATTATTATTATTATTTTGGCTAAATCAATGTTTTCTGTTTGGTTATAACTCTTGAACAATTATTTCTGTAAGAATATAAACAGTGGGCCTCTGGCCCGTGTAGTCCAGCAATCTGTTCTCTCAATGGCCAAGCAACTGCATAAAGAATAGAATAGAATAGAATAGAATAGAATAGAATAGAATAGAATAGAATAGAATAGAATAGAATAGAATAGAATAGAATAGAATAGAATTCTTTATTGGCCAAGTGTGATTGGGCACACAGAGAATTTGTCTTTGGTGCATATGCTCTCAGAGTACATAAAAAGACAAGATACATTCATCAAGTATCTTAAGGTACAGCACTTAATGATAGCCATAGGGTACAAATATGCAATCAGGAAACAATCAATATCAATAGTAAGGATACAGTCTATTAGTTTCCTAGCAGACGGCCTTTAGAGGCAGCCACACACTGCCTTCAAGACCAATTTATGATTTCCATAAATTGGTTCAATGCTTCTGAAGCCAGACCGGCTGGCAGCCCACATATCTTATGGTAACACCACATCTCATGGTAAAAGATATAGCATGCTCTCCAAATTAAAATATACAGATTGTCATTAACAAATGGGAACCCTGGTTCGCTAAACTGTATCAAAGATGTTTTCCTTTGAGCTTTATATATTTATATTCCTGTGATTTAAAATTGAAGACTACAGAATTTAATTATAGTAATGATATCACATTAAACTCTTCTGTTAAAAAACATACTACCAAGACTGGCCTAGGGAATATTAAGAGCTGAGGAATTTCCCTCTGAGGAAACATAATAAATAGCATTTTAATTGCCGGTCTTGAGGAATAGAAAGTATTACTAACCTCCTTAGAATTGTGAAAACTTGAATATGTAATATTTTTAAAAACTACCATTAATTTTGTACTTCAAAAGTTATTTGTTTCCCTCTGTATTAGAAAGCAGTCTTGTAGCATTTAATATGTTACCTTAATTGTAAAAGTATTAAATATATTTCACTAGTTTCATAAGATTTCTTTAATATTACTTGGGGGGAAAAATCTAAATTATTTCACAAGCAACATGTGCATTTCTAAAAATGTGTTAACCAAAACAACAACAACAACAAAAAACCTCTCACACATTTCAGCTACGCTCACCTGGAGTAACTGGGAAGGTCCTATTCATATCTAAAGATGATGATCGTGAATGAGAGGGATGAGGCCTTGGAGGGGGTGGAGGAGGAGCAGGGTTATCTGGAGAAGTCCCTGAATGTGACCTGAAAAACAATGGAACTACAGAAATTCTATTGCAAACTGCAACTTCCAAAGACTAAAAGATCAGAAAAGTAATATATTAACTTACAAAATAATAATACTGATCTTATACAATGCAAAAACCCATTTTTAAATTTGCGTATCACACTTGATGCATTTGTTATAATTTCTATTACATCGAAGTTCAATTGCACCTTTTTTGTTTATACATTTACATTTGAAAATGGATGTTATGAATCAAGGCAGTGTTCCCCAATCTGATGCCCCATCAAAATGTGCTAGACCAAGGGTGTCAAACTCCCTGCCCGCGGCCCGGATGCATCACGCGCTGGCCATGGCCATGGCCACCCATTTTAGTGAAGGGAAAAAAGTTGTGATATGTCACATGACAACAATATGATGCCATGAGTTTGACATCTCTGTGCTAGACCATCACTTTATCCAACACACAACCCATAGTATCTGGAAGGACTTTGAAAATACCAGCTGAGGAAAGGCTGAATGAAAAACTTCAAAGCAATGGTCCCCAACCTATCTGGCTCTGTGGACTGGCAGCCGGGGGGGAGGGAAGAGAAGGGAGAGGGGATGGTTTCATGTGCACACATGTACCACTTGCACAAATATAGCTTCATGCGTTCACCTGCTGCTTGCATGACCCAGTTCCCAATGGGCTATGGCCCAGTACCAGTTTACAGACCAGGGGTTGGGAACCCTGTGGAGCAACAGGGCCTTTCTTTCTGATCTGCTGAAACTAGCTCTTATCAGATACTGTACCTTCCTTAACAATCATGGAGAAAGCTGGGACTGTGCAGCCAGGGAATTAAAAACAACAGATAGTGGCCCAAGCTATTTATTGGAAAGCAGTTATTCTATCAAGTAACAGAGAAGGGTGAGGAGTGCTTTGCTGAAACAGCATCTCCAGGGGGCTCTCTCTTATTATTTGCACCTATGTTATTCACTATAATAATTGTGTAACTTTATGAACTGTTGACTGAGTTCATCACTATTTTCCTGCTTTTGTTTTGCAGCTGTATATTGTACTTCTCTAGTTTTATTTCATGAAAGCAGGATACAATGTTGTTAATAAGCAAATAAAATTAGGTGAATACAACTAGCAGGAACACTTATAGAATGTGGTATTATTTTCAGAACAATTTCTTTTAAAAAAAAGATTAATAGCAAAAAGAGCAACAGGGTGACAATTTAGCTGAGGACAGTGAAATTTCTGGTGAGAGGATGACACTTTCTGCAAAGCATAACTATGTACCTTCATTATTCCATTTCATCTTGCCTAGAACTCAGTCATCTAATTATGTAAACAGTCTGTGGAGGTTTTAACTTCTAAAAGTCTAAATCACTGCAAATCCTCTGAATTGATCACTCTAAAAAGTAATACACAAACATTCATCTTATTTTGCTGTTAATATCGCAGAAAAATCAACATAATGCTATTAAATGTAGAGCAGTAATACCAGGGAATATTATAAACTCTTGAATCACTATCATAGAATCACAGGAAGTTTTACCAGACTAAAGTATGTTCTGCAAACACGCTATAGGGTGACCAGTTCAACCAAACAGCATTCTGTTTTAATATTTAAACAGCCAATTACCGTTGTCTAGTTACAGTAGTTCCAATGTGTTCTACATCTGAAGTAAAGGAATCTGAGCTGCTGTAACCATCTGCTAGAACAAATTAAAATAAAATCTTACCCTTGATGAATTATATTATATTACAATCTACAGAACAAATTTAACTTTTAAGAATGCAAAAAATAGTACATTGAATCCAACTGATATATTTGACATAAGAAACATTTCTAGTGTCCAGTCCTGAGACTACCATTAAGAGTATGCTCTTATAGATATATTGATAGATGGCCCACAATGGATACTTATGACATAAAAGAAATTACAGTATATGAGTGAATGATTTTAAGTGAGCAGAATGTCACATAAAAATGCTAGGTTTAAAAAATTTATAGTCCTTCCCATATCATATAATATTCAGTTTGCTCTTTCTCTTTAATTGCTAACGTTAATCTATTCATTTCTGCACATTCTAATATTTTCCTTATCACCTTCTCTTCAATAGAAATCTCTCCACTTTATCAATGGTTGGAGAATAAAAATGGAGTTTGGAAATGAAGGAGACCAAAAATAAGTAGAAAATATATTAAGAAAGAGTTATAAATAAGATGAAAATTGTCAGTATATGTATAAAGACAATGATGATATTTGATATTAATATGGTATTATTAATGAAAGATGTGGGAAAATGGGGAATTTTACAATATTTAAATTTGTAATGTACTTATATTATAAAATTAATGTTAATGTGAATGTGAAAGATGTGATAAATGAGGAACGATGTAGCACAGAGGTTTATGTACCCTGCATGAGGAAAGATGGAATGTTTTATCTTTGTTTTTTTTTAATAAAAATTTTATATTAAAAAAAAAAGAAATTTATAGTCTACTACCTGGAAGATTATGTTGCATGAATAAATCTATTAGAAAGGATTGTGTGAATCATAAAATTTGAAAGATCTTCACTTGCCATAAATGGGATTGGGTATTTACTGAACTAAATGGTATCTTTATACTAGGAGAAAACATTTTGATTAAAAGTACTCCTTGAGTTCATTTAGAGACTGTTCAAAGTTACAATGTCACTGAAAAAAGTGACTTATGACCATTTTTCATAGTTACGATCTTTGCAGTATCCACATGAACATGTGATCAAAATTCAGTTGTTTTCCTTAACAACCAGCTTACTAACTTATCAACTGCATGATTTACTTAACAACTGAGGCAGGGAAGGTCATAAAATGGGGCAAAACTCATTTAACAAATGTCTCACTTAACAACAGATATTTTGAGCTCACTTGTGGTTGTAAGCCGAGGACTACCTGTACATAAAAACTACAAACCATCTCAGACAATTTAAGAACATGGCATTTATAAAACAGCTGCTGAATCTTAGAAAATCTTTCCAAACACACTGTTGCTGAGTCAGAAGAGAACTAAGTTATACTTCCTTATTTTTACTTTTTTTTAGCTGACTGGAACACATTATTGAAAAATAAATACCGATACTTGCCAGGTGTATTTCCTCCTGTGAATTTTACTGATGAACTTATTTTACTTTCTTCTGCAAGATCTGGTGACTTCACTAGCAAGGGACTAGTAGGATTTGTGTGATCTGGAAAGAAATTTAAAAATATTCAGTGCAAGTTTAAGTAATTACTTTGACTATTTGAGACTAAGATTGTGAAGTTTGATGCAAGCCACTAAACAATAAAGGTGCACTTGCTTGCTTGATTTGAAACAAGAAAACAGAAAACAAATGGTATGTTAAATTAGTTTTGGTATATGAAGTCAGACTCAGCATGGGAAATTTAAATCTCTGAATGTTGCAATGTTGAACTTGAATTTTTATTCAAAAGCAACCCAATAAAGAAATCATGTCTTAAAATCTAATTTAACTTTTGTTTCTTCATTATCCTTTATTTTATAACCTTGCCTCACTAAGAGATCTGGAGAAATTGTACATGCTTTTATATAACTTTGATTACCCCTGGTAAATATTCTCCCAATGATTGATTTTGCATTTGCTTGGTAATTTGGTTTACAATTTGAGCTGTATTGTTTTTCTAGTTGTCATTACAGAAAATCAGGGACATCATGTGCTTCTTTAAAATATAAAAATGCATTTTCAAACATAAAATTTTCTTACAGAAGTGTATTGGAAAGTAAACTCAACTTCACATAAGTACCAAACTGAATCTGTATTCAGTATTTTAAGATCTGTACTACATCAGAGGTGAGCTGGATTCTTGACAGAAGAGTTAACTGAGCAAAACCAATTATGTTGCCATTAGTGAAAGATGCACTATACAGTCTGTCACAAGCCTTAATCATCATCTCGTGATACAGATACAGTGGTACAATCTGTTTCTTTCTCTCTCTCTCACATACACATACCAACTAACAGTCTGCCTGACACTTTCTTTTTATATTGGTTATTTCAGAGTTCAAAACTTTTCACAGTGAATCAGAAACATTTTGTTTATACTTTTCCACACGGGTAGGCAATTAATTTTGCTAAGGGGCTACTCTCACCGCCCCCCCCAAATGGCTGCTGCCCAGACAGGGAGGGTGAAAGATAAAATGCTTATGTTTGTCCTAGGTAAAGGTAAAGGTTCTCCTCACACATATGTGCTAGTCATTCCCGACTCTAGGGGGCGGTGCTCATCTCCCTTTCAAAGTCGAAGAGCCAGCGCTGTCTGAAGACATCTCTGTGGTCGGCATGTGGCCAGCATGACTAAATACCAAAGGCGCATGGAACACTGTTACCTTCCCACCAAAGGTGGTCCCTATTTTTCTACTTGCATTTTTTACGTGCTTTCGAACTGCTAGGTTGGCAGAAGCTGGGACAAGTAATGGGAGCTCACCCTGTTATGTGGCACTAGGGATTCGAACCGCTGAACTGCCGAACTTTCGATCGACAAGCTCAGCATCTTAGCCAGTGAGCCACCGTGTCCCCTAGAGTTGCCCTAGCAGGTAACAAAACCTTGGCTATCCATCCATTTAAAAAAAACAAAAAACAGCAATAGAGTTAGAATTAAAACTAACTAAAAATAAAATCAAAAGTAAATATGAAAACAAGAAGGAATACTAACCGGAAGGATACGTGTGTGTTTGTGTGAGAGAGAGAGAGAAAGAGGGAGAGAGACAGAGAGACAGAAGTATCTCTTAGGAATTTAGGAACATTTTAAGCATTTCTGTGCAATATTTCTTTATAATAAAATGCAATATTTTATTCTATAGAAAAAGTCAATTAGTAAGAAACATTTGAGTTAAAATTGAGGCTCAGTTTGGCTGAATTTGTCCTTGAAAGAGTTTTTGAAGACTCTTTGTTCGGTTAATTTTTAAGGTGAAAGAGTTTCCTGTGTTTCTGAATCCCATTACATTACTCCAATGCAATATGTGGTATTCATATAAAATATTACTGGCTGAGTCAAAATTATCCAAAAACACTCTTAAGCACACCAAGATTAAAAAATGGCGTTATTTTGAAATATATAATGAGTAACAAAATGATTAAAAGTATTTCCTTGGAGCCTTTAATTTTGTGATTTTTAACAAATAACTGATTATTGTGGAAGTGATTCTTGCTTATTAAAAAGATACTTCTATAAGTGACAAACATCTCTTACCATTTCCAGTTCTTTTAAGTTCCATTTCTTGCATATGAATTTTGCTTGGTGTCATTCGAATAGGAACAGGGTGAACAATAGCAGTATCCTAAAACAGAAAGGGATTTGAAAGGTAACTATTTAAACCAATTATTCTATCCTGAATAGATTGGTTGCTATATATCATTTTATGTTAAAATTTGAAACATTAAGCTATGTTGACTGTTTAAAAATAAAAAAAATAAGATAAATTGTTCTCAGTCTTATTACCCATATCCATATCCATACCCATTTCACTTTTCTTCTTTTGTGGCTGCTTGCTTATGTGTTCCTTGGTTACCTTTTCCCTAGATATACAGTTTTTCAATTTTATGTATTCTCTTAAGAAGCAATCTACACTTAACCATTTGTTCTGATTATGCCATCTACATAAGGCTACTATCAAAAAAAGAGGCAAATCCACAAAGCAATGCTTAAATTTTCTTTAATTTCATTTACAGGATTATCAGAAAATTTGACTAATTATGCTACAGAAAGAAGTATAGCTTGACCTTTATGGCTTACTGGCTATAATTAAATATTGTGTACAAGAACACTATGTACAATGTGGTTACTATCTCTCTCTCTAAATCTCTTTTATAATGCAACAGCATTAAAATTTTGCACATATGTTATTCACATATGTGGGATCTTACATAAATGAATATCGGCTCTTTTGCTAACATTGCACAAAAGCACACAACGTTTCATTATGAAAGCACGTCTATTTTCCTCAGTACCAAAGCAAAGTGCATTGGTAGTTACTAGTAAACAAGTGTAAAACTTCCCAAAGCAGTTTTATGCAATATTCTGCCCATAAACTCATAACATGTTCAGAAGCACATACATCATATAATGTCTAATAATTTATGCAGAGAAACAGGCATCAACAAGCTAGGCAGAAATGCATCCCCACCTCCAAAGAGAAAAAAATGTTATATTTTTATTGTGTTCCTTATTAATTTTGAAGGGCTAGCTGGACAAAAGTTCAAACAAAGCAAAATAAAGGAAGCAAAAATTTTCTGCCTGTGATCTGAGGTAGCATAGCTACATTCAGTATGGTAAATTGGAGGATTACTAATAGAACAATAAATATTTCCATGTTTCAGGCAAACTTTGTTACTAAGCAATATAACATGAATTAAAGGGCTAAATATGTTCTAAGACACTGTTTTTCAAATATGTTAGTCTCTACTTTTGGTTTAGGACCCCTTTACTTTCTTAAAAAAATAATTAGGAACACAAAGAGCTTTGGTTTGTGTGGCTTATATCTATTATTATTTACTGCGTTAGAAATTAAAATTGAGACATTTTAAAATGTTCATTTATTTCACTTTGTGAGCCCCCTGAATAGCTCTTGGGACCTCCAGCCCACACTTCGAGAATCTCTGCTTTAGGATACTGATTCTTGCATTGTGGAGGGCAGGTCTTAAGCAGGAAGCACAAATTAGTTCAAAGGAGTATTATTATTGTTGTTGTTTACACTGAGCCAAATGTTTAGATTGGATTTGTCAACCATTTATCAAGTTCTTCCCAACAACATGGGATAGGCAGATCTTGTTGTTTGATGGGTATTAAAGCTACGGTTGCTGTTCTGAGTAAAACTGCCTTTTGTAATTAAATGGGGATTTTATCAATGCTGATGTGCTCCAGAAGTTTTGGGACTGCACCCAAGGTACCTATTACTATTGTTACTCTGCTTTCTTTTGCCTCAGTTGTCCTACTTCTGTTTGTAGAACAGAATATTCTATTCTATTTGTATTTTGTGATTTTCTTCCATTCTCTCTTTTCAATGTTGTTGTCTCCAGGCACTGCAACAACAAAGAACTCTCCAGATGTCTTTGTCTTTCTTTTTAACAATGGTTAAATCTAAGGTTTTATGTGGCAGGTGCTCGTCTGTTAAAAGTCCCAGAGCACTTTAGCTTCTTCATTTTGTTTATTTTGTGGTCCCACCAATTCTTGCTTGCAGATAAATGATATTTCTTGCAGAACTTCCGATGCGCCATTGTTGCCACTTTTTCATGCTGCTACTTGTAGTCAATAGTCAATCTACCCGTATTTTCCCGAAATTAAGTCTCTGTCTTATATTTTTTTGAACCCTGTAATAAGCGCTTGGTCTTATTGCCATGCGCTCAAAAACCCAATTGGGCTTATTATCAGGGGATGTCTTATTTTGGGGGAAACGGGTATGTGATCTCTTTGCAGCACTTAATTATTGGTGATCCACTGCTTCTTCACCTTCTTTGCAGAGTTTATTATTGTTATTAATTTTTATCATTCCCCATTTTTGTATGCCTTTTTTATATTAATAAGATGCAAAGTTTTGGATAGGAAGGTCAAGAACAAGCTAGTTTGCTAGTCAAGAAAGCTGCAGACATAGGGTTATATGAAAACTTATTACCGATATCTTATTTTTTTTTCTTCCCACTATTTATTCCTGCTTTGAGGAAATTACTGACAAGTAACTTGTTCTTTATCTCTTTTAATGACAATGTGGACTACTGAATGATATACTTTCATCTCCCTTACGAAAATCATCTCAAAGTGGGTTAAACACAAAATAAAGTTATAGAATAAAAAGGTGATAGCAAAGAAAAAAAAGAATAGAAACAAAATTCATCCAATATTCAAATAAAGAAGGCTTAAATGAAATTTTAAGTCTTTTAACAAGTGCTTCAATTATTTCTGAGGGAAATAAAAGCTGAAACTGAACTCAGACCAGGGTGGATAAAAATCGATGATTTTTTAAAAAAGATTTTTTTGATTTAATTCAGAATTTCTTTTATTATTTTTATCAAATGTATTTTAATAAAATGCTTTTGGAATAAAAATATATCTAAAGTTAGTTTTCTATTTAAGATACATTAATAATTTAGTTTATTCAGCATGAAATGGAGCTTAGTTATTATGTAGCATGAGGTTGTATATTCTGCAATATTGGGACTATTGGTGAGTTAACAGCGGGGTCAGAGGAGGAGCTGCTGTGGGATAGAAATGACAGTTGCTCTTTTAAAATTATGATTTAAATCGGCTTGATTTAAATCAAATCCATCCTGACTCTGACAAAATGGAATACTGATTCTGAATGCTTGACATCAGACTTTGACAAGTAGCAGTTCTGATGAAACTACATTCTTCTTTAAAACAAGTTGACAATCTGGGGTAGTCTTGGATCACTATTCATACTGTATTAACGTATCACACCAATTGCAAGGATTTATCAACTCTGGATCTGGTGATCCATGAACTAATAACATCAAGGTTGGACTACTGCAATGTGTGTTGGCCCTTGAGGGTGATCAAAACATTGCAAATGGCTGAGTGTAGTAGTACCATTTTTGAGGTGGGTCTACTACACTCCTAGAGGTACCCATTATCCTACTAATAAATCAATCTATTTATACTGTTGATTGTTGTCTGAGTCCAATTCAAGGTGTGCTCATAATGGTGTATAAATATTTATATGTTTATACCTAAGCTATTACAGAACTGATGACTCATACCATCTGTAACATACACTCTAGTCATCAACAGAGCATTTTTGAGGATTCTTCCCCATATACATTTTATAATAAAAATAAATTCTGAGAAATAATAGGAGGGGAAATATTGGTTCTTTGGGGATAAATTATGTTTGGTCTAGCTTTCTTGTGTGCAAGATCATATGACGATGTATGTGTGCCTGACACTAGCCATGGCATTCAAACATTTCCATGAACAGTGAAGGATGTGGGAAAAGTTAAAATTATGTAATTGTGAAACATGTCTACAAAGGGTGTATTCATGTAAGCAGCTTTTGGGTGTAACAGAAAGACACCTGGATCCAGAAAAACGAGATGGTCCTGGATGTCCAGGTTCACAGTAGCTTTTGACAAGTCACCATTTTTACTCATTTTATTTCCAACACATTTATCAGTAAAGAAAACTCAGTTAAAATGTTTTACCGTCCTTTTAAAAAAAACAGTTAAATAAAAATCTCAAAATATTCGGGCAGATATTAGAAAAGAACAGACCTAATTTTATTTTTGCACTTCTAAGGTATTTTGTTATTTTAGTTGAAGTGACAGACAAGACCCTTTGATGAAGTTTAAAGCAGATCAAATTATTAAATTGTTTACCATTTCCCCACTTACCATGCAAAACCAAAACAATTAATGAAAATTTGGAGTTAATAAAATTAATTTCAAAGAAGCAAGCTAAGTGATTGACTTACAGGATCAGCTGGTGCAATGTTAGAATCAAATTGGGTCAGAGTTTGTGAGCTGGAAGAGCGTTCACTAAATGTCTCCCACTGCTAAACAGACAGAGGAGAGACAACATGAGAATAGAGTCACCCCTGGAGAAGATTTAGCATAGTTCAGAGGTTGTAATGGCAGTTGTTTTTCTCGGGGGGGGGGGGGAGCCAAAATATACATTTCAACAGTTTTCAGATTCTGTCTTGCAAAATTTTTTAAATCAGTGTGAAATACTGCACAGATTAAACAAATCAATTTGAAAGTGAAAGTCAGCATACTGATTGAGAAATTTTTTAACAAAAGCAAACTACAGAAAACAGAAGCTTTTAAGTCAGTGCTGCTATTGTTACAAATATGTAAGATTCCTTGTTTTTCTAGAATCTTCTGTTTTATTTCATTTAAATAAACATTAATCATAAATTTTCTTTACGTATTAGAAATAAAATATAACTTTATATTAGGAAAAAAAATTAAAAGAATTACATGCAAATTGCCATTGCTGTACCTGAAAACATTTCTAATAAAGTACATTTTATACATAAATTAAAGATGTTTGATAATTGTACAATTCAAAGTATTCAAAGTATTCAATGTATTCTATTATGTTTGATAATTAAATTCAAAGTAGTCAGTGTAAAAGGAAAGACTGCAATAGCAATCGTTTCAGTAAGATCCAAGACATGCCCCATTGAAATATATAACTGCCAAGTCATTTTTTTTCATGCATAAACTAAGATACAGGCAAAACAGAAATAATCAGGTTTCCAAGCAATGAAGGATTTGGTCTGGGGTTCAATGCTCAAGATTATTTTTTGGAAGGAAATGTTAATATTTCTGTTAGTGGAATGGTGAGTTAATTATTAGACATATCAAACATTTAAACAAATGGACTGAATATGTTTTCCTAGCAAATCAGGAGCTGCTTATGCTGCCTAGCTGGGAGAGAGCTTGGCTGATCATAAGGGGTGAACCTAGTTGGAGATATAGTTGCTTTTGGATAAACAAATTAAACTTAGGTGGGAGAGTGTACAAAGGAAAGTTAGTGTGGATAATATATGTACTGTACATGTTGTTCGTCATTAGTTAGAACTCTAAAATCTAATATATCCTTATATTAATATTCTGAAGAATTTTAGAAATTAAAAACAAATCCAGAGACAATAATGTGCCATGTAGTCGGTTTTTTAAAAAAATTATATAGTATTAGGTATAATGGACAGAATTCAAAGACCCATGAGCAAGACTAACAGATAAAACTTTCGGGTTTCTTCAGTAGCAGCTTTCTAAACTTAATTCGGCAGGTTCGAAAAGCAATCTGCAGTTTGCACAGAATTGGCATGATTCAAGGAACTCTGTGGGAACTGTAAAATTTCCTTGCATGAATTATATATTCAGATATTATCCAATATTGTTTGTTTGCTTATAGATAGTATCTTTTGTATAATCTAAGGTATTTATGGTAAGTAGAAAGCAGTTCGGGATCTCCCCCAACTCTTCCATGATAAAATGAGGAACTTACCAAGCAGCACACAAATTTCTACTGGCAAGCAGGAAACACTGAAATGAGATTTGATATACATCAAAGGTTTCAACTGCAGCTGGTGTAATCCTCTCTAATTTCCACTGTGTTTCATGCTTCCATGATGATGCCAGCCTGTTTTTATTGCCCCACTTGTGTTATCAATCTAGTATGCAAAGACCTTATGGCATTTGACTATGGGCAATGCTGCCTTATTTTACTGAGTCTCTTCACATTCCTTTAAGTTTCATTTTGCAGCCTAATAATTTTTGTCATGCATTGTATTAATGGACTCCAACTCTGCAAGACCATTTTCATGTTGATATATCTAATCCATTAAGAGTGTATTAATGTGTTCAAAGCTGAGAATAAAAATAAAAAAGGAAGCTTTCTAGTAAGGTTTTTAACTGTTAATTATTGTAACAATCTAATTATAGTGATTTTAATATTCAATTTTATTTTAACTGTACTGATGTTTACCATTATTTTTCTGTATCTCACATTATTTAATTATTGTAAGCCATCTAGAATGTTTACACACATAGAAAAGCAGGACTGAAAGAAGTAATTTGATCAGCTAGTAATAAAGATCTACATAAACTAACAAATAGTAGATTTATGGTTTTCTGAGATGATTTTTGGAATCAGAACAGAACATTATGAGCTCAAAACAAGTCCTTCTAAATATTTCAAATCTGGAACAATATAATTGTATTTTGGAGATTTTGGTCCAGCTTGCTCCAAAACACATTGGCTCTTTTGAATATTCTGGATGTACTGGGAATTACGATTGGCTTCTTTCTTGGAATCTCCACCCCGATTCCTGCTACCAATGCTTCCAACCTAACAAGAATTCTGGTTCCATTTATGAGCTAAATGCCAGAAGAATATGACCAAAGGTCTTACTGGAGATTGCCACCTTATGTTTTGGAGCTATAGGAATCTTGTTGCCTGTGTCAGGAAACAATCCATTCTCCCTACATCCTGTTACAATCATGTGTTTCCTTTCAAATGGTATGCTCCCAATAAGTAAGATCCCCCTTTAACTTTCAATATACTCTCTGTTTCTCTCCAGATGTATCAGATTCATCTTGACATAAATTAACAATATCGGTCAACAATCTTTTGAACAAGTACTTTAAGACTCTTGGATATTTCTAATAGAAGGGAGAGCAACATCTAACCCAAACTTTTCAGAGAGCTAGTCCATCAAGGTATCTCTATCTGATGGAATTCCAACTCTGTTATTAAAGATTCTGCATTATGTGGCAAAGCATTCAAAATGTGTATTTCCTCTATCAACAAGAATGAAAACCCACAGGCAACACAATTCATTGCAGCCACTTCAAAATGGTGCCTGGTTCTGGGATGGCCTCGGTAATACATAGGGAACCTAAGGAGTGGAATGGAGAACTCGCCTTCCTAAAGGAGAACAAGCCATTTCACCCCTCAGCCTTCCTATACAGTATGGAGCCATATGGCATCATCCTTGAAGTGGGCACCATTTTGAAGAAGCCACAATTCATTGCAAAATGATGTCCACTTCTGGAATGGTGCTGGGGCTCTGTGTAGGAAGGTCTCGTGACTAAGCAGCTGCTTCTCAAAGGAGAACTACAGAAAAGATAAAGACACAGAGCTGTGATTGGACATTGGGAAGAGGATGTAAACCCAATGGGATGGGAAACAAACCCAAAGCTTGCAGGGACCCAGCAGGGTGGGATGGGAAAAAGACAGGCTGCAGCGTCCCTCTGGTCAAAAATCTGAATTTCATCCACATGACTGTGGAGGCACTGCAATGGTAGTAAATTTAAGCAGCAGCCTTCGTTTAGTGCCATCATTTCAAATAGTTGTTGACTCTCTGTATTTGCTTAGACTGCTAAGTCTTCTAATAAGCCAATGGTTGTAATGAAGATTTGTATGGGTTTTTTTTCCTCTTCAAGGTTGAGCCTTTATCTTCCATTCTCTGTTGCCACAGAATGGAGGCAGGCAACCTTTCCAAGACCAGTGGACATATTTGGAATTTTGAAATACAGAGGGCAAACTCAAATAATGACTTTAGTGAAATAATTGGAAAAAAATTGTTATCAGCTTTCCATTTCTATACCCTCAGAATGTTCTCTACTATACCTATTCTTAAATTATACATATACATATACATATACATATACATATACCTACATACATACATATATATATATATATGTAGGTCTTTGGTTATTCGGGTCTTCTCCCGCGTAGAATTGGAAATATCTTGGCGACGTTTCGACGAAGTCTCATTCGTCATCTTCAGGCTGGTGTTCTCGGCTTTGTTCTTCCAGGAGCAATGTGAGATTGCAGCTGACCCTTCCTTTTAACTACTAGTGGGGGTGTGAGCTGATTGGGTGGGAGCTTGTCTGTGTTCTGATTGGGTGGAGGTGTGTTCTGATTGGTTGGGGGCTTGGCTGTGCTCTGATTGGATGGGGGGTTGGTTGTGCTCTGATTGGCTGGGGGTGTGTTCTGTTTGGGTGGGGGCTTGGTTGTGCTCGGCTTAGTCTGGGTTGCAGGGGGATTTGAGCTGGTGAGCTGCGTTGTTATTGTTTGGCTTCGGGTTTGTGGTCTTGAGGACTTTTCATGGAGGGTGTTGGTCTGATTCGTGTATGGATTGGAGGGGTTAAAAGTGGCTAATGATGCAGCTGCGGTCTGGCTTCTGGTCCTTGGTCGTGCCTCATTATCAGTGTGGGTTTGAGTCTGCTTTCTGCGTGGATGTGTGGTGGTGACATCCTGTGTGGGTCTTGTGAGTGTGGGTCCCTAACACGATGAATGACACGAGACCCACACTCACAAGACCCACACAGGATGTCACCACCACACATCCACGCAGAAAGCAGACTCAAACCCACACTGATAATGAGGCACGACCAAGGACCAGAAGCCAGACCGCAGCTGCATCATTAGCCACTTTTAACCCCTCCAATCCATACACGAATCAGACCAACACCCTCCATGAAAAGTCCTCAAGACCACAAACCCGAAGCCAAACAATAACAACGCAGCTCACCAGCTCAAATCCCCCTGCAACCCAGACTAAGCCGAGCACAACCAAGCCCCCACCCAAACAGAACACACCCCCAGCCAATCAGAGCACAACCAACCCCCCATCCAATCAGAGCACAGCCAAGCCCCCAACCAATCAGAACACACCTCCACCCAATCAGAACACAGACAAGCTCCCACCCAATCAGCTCACACCCCCACTAGTAGTTAAAAGGAAGGGTCAGCTGCAATCTCACATTGCTCCTGGAAGAACAAAGCCGAGAACACCAGCCTGAAGATGACGAATGAGACTTCGTCGAAACGTCGCCAAGATACTTCCAATTCTACGCGGGAGAAGACCCGAATAACCAAAGACCTACATACAAACACCCGCGAAAACCTCAGAAAACATATATATATATATATATATCTCAGATGTATCAATTTTCATCGTGGTGACTGCTATTTGGCACTGAAACTATTTAGTTTGAGATACTGCAGAAACTTGTAAATTGACCATCGCTTGGACTAGAAGATCCTTGTAATTTTGAATTCTTATATAAATGGCCTATGGAAGCATATATACAAACATTAATGAGAATAGTTAGTGGCAAATAATTCTTGAAAAGACAAATATTTAGCATCACACTAATATATTTTGCAATATAAGCATTGCTCAAACTATTGAATGCGCTAAATAATTTCTGCCTTCCCAGTTTCACTCAGATACTTTCAGCTTCTAGAAGAATTTCAGAAAATTGAATTAAATTCAGAAATTTCATTTGAGACATAAAACTTCCAGGGAATAAATGATAAGCTGAAGAAATTTCCACTAAAAGCCAGGGCTAATAACTGCAGTCGAATGAAGAGCTGGTTAAATAGACTAAATCTTGGTAATTCTCCATATAGTTGCTCCTCATGAAGAGACTGCCAGACAGAAGTCTTCAATGGGTTTAGAGCTCTGGGAGATGAGGGGACAGCCAGCTTGCTCAAACTTTCTTTGGCACCTTTGAAAGATATTGAGTTTGCATACTTCTTTTCCAATCACTTTTGAAAATTATTTAATTGCTTTTCAGCTACTAGGAAACTTTGGATTGACAGGTTAATTTACAGAAACATATAAGTTTCCTTCAAGTTTTAAATAGACCTTTTAAGAATTTTTTTTAATAAACAGCAAAGTGGTGATTAGAATTTTGATTTAGGAATGTTATAAATAGATAAAGAGTCCAGATTTGAAATACAATTTTGAAATTAATTATAATAATTCTTTCCATGAGGAAATGCTTAATTCTTTTTTTTAAAAAACATGATAAATGGGACTTTAAAGGTTGGATACTAGAAGGAATTAAAGATTACAATTAAAGGGGAAGAACACTTGACTTACCAATACAGAATAAAGCAAAATATTTTAAGACTGGACACACTTGACTAAAGCTTAGGGTTAGGGTTCAGTTAGGGTTTTGAACAGTGGACCCAGAAATTAATTTCAACAAGGTCTGGCCTGTATTTAAAAAGTGGAAGAGGAACAACTTTTACCTGACAAGATTGAGACTGATCTGAAAGTACACTTAAAAAATGATATGGGAAAAGAAGATACAATAGAGCCAGTGGATATCTTAATGATTAAAAGGAACATGCAAATAGCAAACCAAGAGCGTGACCTGGATAATCTTCCTACAAAAGAGGCTTATTAAAGCTTTAAAGATTTTTGGGAGAAGTGACAGAAAAAAACAAAAGAAACCAAGTTCTAACACACTATTTAAAGGGATTAAAGATCAGGATTGTTAAAAGTAAAAGGAAGGAATATAAAGTTGGTTTATTTGATCAAGGTTAAAATAGATATATTGTTATCTCTGTAATCCTTAATAGACTTTTGTTGATCGGGACTGAATGATGAGATTCTAAAGATTTGTTTATAGATAAGAGGTGAGACATTGGAAGAAGTCATTTGTATTTTAAGAGAAGAGACTGTTTATACTTACGATGAAGAGGTAAACTCTTTATTTATTTTCCTTTTTCTTTACTATATTTTTTCTATTTTTATGCACTTCTATTTTTTAGGTTATATTAGTTTTATTATTGCAATTGTAATTTTTAATAAAATTACTATAATGAGCCTTCACCAAACAAGGATTTTTCAAATGTACTGAAATCTAATTCCCAGTCAATGGCCAGACTGATTTAAATGGAATTCTGATTGTACTAGATATAGGCAAGAAGACTTTCATGTGCTTTCTGGTCTAAGAAGGGGACCAGAAGGGGAGTAGAACCTAGTCAATTTAAATAATCCCAGAAAGCTAAACAGAACTGGACAGTGACTAGCAAACTTTCTCAGGTTTTAGATTAGAGATTTAGATTAGGGAAATCAAAAAAGAGAAGGCAAAAAAAGTTATGGCAAATCACATCCATGCTTTTGCCAAGCAAACAGTCACTAGGAGTCCAAGTCACCTCAAGAGGGACTTTATCTTTTACTGTGGTCTAACAGCAAAAAATGAACTGAATCACTCCAAAAAGAAGCTCTTTAACCTTTTTCACCTTATAGAGAGTTGAAACCACCCTCAAGAAATTAGCAAAAGACCTATGCAGGATAGAATAGAAATCACTGATGGATAGAATAACTTTTGTTTTAAAGACCAGGGAAAGGAAAAGACAAAAAAGTAAGCTTTTGTGTAAAATCCCAATACATTCTCCAGTTCTTGTGACAAGGGATCAAGCCTATACACAGCAACACTAAACTTAATCCCCAAATTTAGAACGCAATCCAATCTATATTGTGTTATACATTCATTCTTAAAGTAGGAATTCTAAGAAAGTAAGGCATATTTTGCTAACCTCGCTGCTTTGATTCAGTTCAGGCCACGTTTGATTAAGTGATGGCATTGATGGTGATTTGCTTGGCGGTGCTTCTGCTGGGGAACTTGCAAAACCTACCTCAGCAGATTGATCCCCCACTTCTGAAACAGGAACCACTACAAAAGCCAAACACAACATTGTAGCAATTATCTTTAAAACTCTGTGTTAATAATTTGTTGCAATTTCATAATTAATGTATGGAAGCATGCTTATAACATACGTTATTTATGAACATTTATCAACCTATTTCAGAGATTCCCCATATGCAGAGAACTGTACTATGTTTACTTTATTTTTCCAGCACATTGTAGTACACTTAGCTCCGTTATAAATATTCTAGAACAGATTCCCCATGAGGTATTTGGGAAAACACAGGGTTTGTGGCCAGTTCTGTCATTTATCCTGCTCTCTGCTCCACTATATTAAAAAAGTCTTTCAACTGTACTGCAAATCAAAGTATCACCGACCACATAGATCCCATTAATGACTCTAGGCTCTATGGACAATCTCAGAAAATAAAATAATAGTTAAGTAGCCCACTGTTTTATTTTGAACTATACCCATGATGGCACAGGTGCCACAGGTGGCACGCGGAGCCATATCGGTGGGCACCCAAGCTTAGCTCCGGCATGCATGTGTGCATTGGGCAGCTGATTTTCAGGCCTTCTGGGCCCACCAGAAGTCAGGAAACATACTGTTTCTGGCCTCCGGAAGGCCTCTGGGGGGTATGGGGAAGGCCGTTTTTGCCCTCCCCAGGCTCCTAGAAAGGCTCTGGAGCCTGGGGAGAGCAAAAAAACGAACCTACCGGGCCCACTGGGCCATCGTGTGCCAAAAGCAGGGGGAGCACGGCGGGGGGGAAGGCACATAGAATTATGGATGTGGGCACGCGTGCATGTGACCCCACCGCTTTCCCCACGCTTTTGGCACGTGATGGCAAAAAGGTTAGCCATCACTGAACTATACTATATAGCAGTGATGGCTAACCTTTTTGCCAACGCATGCCAAAAATGGGGGGAGCGCAGGGAGGTCACCCACGTGTGACCCACACCCATAATTCAATGTACCCACCCTCCACTTTTAGTACGTGATGGCATAGTGGGCCCAGTAGACTTGTTTTTCACCCTCCCCAGGCTCCAGAGGCTTTCTAGGAGCCTGGGGAGGGTGAAAATGGCCTTCCCCACCTCCCTGGAGGCCCTCCGGAGGCCAGAAACAGCCCATTTCCCAACTTCCGGTGGGACCGAAAGGCCCAAAAATCAGCTGGCTGACACACAGATACGTGCTGGAGCTGAGCTACGGCAATGCTCATGTCCCCACTTATATGGCTCCATGTGCCACCTGTGGCACCCGTGCCATAGGTTCGCCATCACGGTTATATAATCTAGGGAAAGAGACAATAGAAACTAGAAGCAAGTGTAACTGGGCTAGAAAGTTTTGATTATTCTCCATATTGTATATGATATTTTAATTTTTTTAAAAAAATTTTTCCTGCTAATTTCCCTTACTTGTTTTGATACGTGTATTGTGTAGGCTTTGTCCCTACTGCATATTTCTTAGCATGACCAATTTACTTGCCATAAAGTAGCAATTTTGTTTTGTCAGCTCTGTGCTTAAATGTCTTCAGCAGGCTATTTTTCTTTCAGCCTTATTGGCTTGCCTTCCTGTAAAAATTGTGCTTTATGATTGGTTACATCAAAATTGGAGATATGCCCACCAGCTTGAAAATGCTGCAGAGTCTGGTAGAAGAGCGAAGTAACCAGAAAAGCTATATTGCACAAGGAGAATTCTTTCGTGTTTTGGATTCGACCCATATCATATAAGCATAGCAGAAATTTCAGGATGCTAAGGCAAAATAACCTAATATTTTCCTTTTTCAAAAGTTTTCCTTATAGTTTAAGTTTATACATTCCGCATGTTAAGAACAAAGAATAGTTTCTTTGAACAACAAAAAATTAGCAGCATTCTAGTTTCGTATATTTGATGGCTACCAAACATGAGAACAATCATAGGGTGACTTTACTGGCCAGAATCTAGAAAATTATATGAGATTACAAGAACTTTTGCAAAGATAGGGAAAGTGCAAAATTTCTGTTTTATTAATAGTCTCTTACGGAAACCTTTTCCAGAAGTTCTCCTTAAGGGATAGCCCTTGGCCACATTTTATGTTATACAGAAAAAAAACTGCTTGATTAGCTTCTTCATGGCATTAGAGTATAATCTTTAGGTGTGTTCATTCTAAAATATCATTAAAACACATTGCTATTTCCTGGCTGTAAAAAGGAGGTTGCTAGGTTGGGGTATTGTGCTCATTGCTTTGTTAATAATACAAACTATCCTCTTTCTTTTTATATTTTAAATTGTTTGATTAAACTGTAACATAGGTGAAATATATTTTTCCCTCCAGTAAGCAGACATGTAGCATTACAAGGATCTAAAAAACATTTTGAAGCAAGCTAAATAATAGTTTCCCACAAAACAAAAATTTAAAGGACTTTTTACAGTAAGACAAACATCTCATGTGAACTCCATGTTTCCCTCAGCATATTAGTTATTGAGCACACATATAATTTACATGATAGAGAATAAGAGACTAGCTGGAAATATAAACTTTAGTCACCTAGAATCATCAACAAATGGGCAATCTTAGAAAGCAATAGAAGAAATAACAAGTAATTGAAAGTTGAATAAGAGACATTTTATCTTCTGTAATAGAATGCTTGAGTAAATGCAAGTAGAATCAACTTACATTTTTGATAAACTATTGTAGTTTACATACATGACAGAAGCTTCTGTCTCAAAAAGAAAATCAGTTTTATACAGAAACACACACGAGAATGAAATAAAACAATTGCAACGCACATGCATTACAGTTTGTGTTACACATCCTTTAGTAACTAATTTGGAGGGAAAAGAAGTACCTGCTGAGTCCTCCAAATCAATCAACTTAGGCATTAAACTTTCAGGTAGTTTTTCCGGCAAGTCATAACCATTCTTCCTAGCAACCACTAGATGGAAAGCAGCACAGAACTCATCCAGTGTTAATGCACCATCTTTATCAAAATCTGACAGCTCCCTGAAATGAAATTATTTAACTTTATTGTACTGTTTTTTGAAAAAAAAAACTTTTTTGTATTTTCCCAAAGTCTTTCAAATTGAGAAAAAGTAATTTGAAGAAGTTCTTCCAAATAACCAGATATTTTTCCAAGGTAAATATTAGCCTTTCAGAGTCTGGCATATTGTATTTAAAACACAATTAATTGAATCCTGAGAATTCATGAGCTCATGGAATGCTCCTATTGGATGAAGAATAACCAATTAAAAAAAAAGAAAACTTGAAAAATTTCTCCAAAGAGTTATAAGAGTACTTATAGGTACTCTATACACAGAGATGATGCAAGAGAATTATTAGGAAAGAAAAACTGTCAAAAATCATTTTCCATGCCTCTTTGCCAAAAGGAGATTGTATAGGTAGTCCTTGACTTACAACCACATTTGAGTCCCAAATTTCTGTTGCTAAGTGAGACATTGAGTTTTGTCCCATTTTACGACCATTCTTGCCCCAGTTGTTAAGTGACTCAATGCAGTTAGTAAGTCAGTAATGCGGTTGTTACGTGAATCTGGCTTCCCCATTGACTTTACTCATCAGAACGTCACAAAAGGGGATCACATGATCCCAGGATACTGCAACCGTCGTAAATGTGAACCAGTTGCCAAGCAACTGTGGTCACATGACCATGCTGCAAAAGTAGTAACTGTGAAACATAGTCATAAGCCACTTTTTTCAGTTCCGTTGTAACTTTGAATGGTCATTAAACAAACTGTTGTAAATTGAGGACTACCTGTAATGTATAAAAAACCCATCTATTCACACAATATTAACTCAAAATCAAAGCCGTGGCATTCAGTATTGTGGAAATATTGAAGAGAATCCTAATTTTCTGCTGTGCAAGAAAAGCTAATAACTACCATGTTTCCCTGAAAATAAGACCCTGTCTTATATTTCTTTGAACCCTGAAATAAGGGGTTCAAATGGCCTTATAATCGGGGAGGTCTTATTATTTTGGGGATGCAGGAGGTGGCGAGTGTGCCCACCTCATGGCTGCTGCTGTGTTGGGCTGCTATGGCAGTGCAACACAGCCACTCGTCAGCTGTTCGCTGTCCGAGTGGGGGAGAAGCAAGACACGTGGAGCGAGATGGGCTCGCTCCACGCATTTTGCTTCTCCTCCACCCCACTTGCCACCCCACTCAATAAAGAGCCGGGCATTGTGGAAAAGGGAATCGGGCGGGCGTGGGCTTTGGGCGTTTGGGGCTTCCGGGAGTCGCCCAACAGAGAGGCGAGAACAGGGCGGGAGTTTGCAGTGATTGTTTCCCCTTTGCCTTCTCTCCCAAAAGCACTCCTCGGGCATAGCCACTACTGCAGCAGGATACTCATGCCTCACACCGGCCTTCTGAAGGGTACCATAGCAGCAGCTATTCACAATTTTTTAAACTTTACTTCGTCCTGACCCATTACGGCCCAGTACGGTCCAGTACGGTCGGGACGAAATAAGGGTAAAAAAATTGTGGGTATCTGCGGCTACAGTACCCTTCAGAAGGCCGGGGCAAGGCATATGGGGCGCACTGCTTGGCCTCCTGCTGCAGAAGTGGCCGCAATTAATGGCAAAAACGGCTGTGCATGCTGGAGGCGTCAGCCAGAGCAGCACCCATGACGCAGCTGGTCTGTAGACAGAATTGCCTGCTGTGACTATCACCATTAGGTAAGGAAGGTGTGAGGTGCGTCTCTTGGCCTCCAGCTTCTTTTGCAGCCGCACAAGTGCAAAAGTGGCCGCACTTGCTGGAGGTGGCGGCCTGAGCGGCACCCACAAATTAGCTGTCAATGGCAGCTCAGCTGATCTGATTAAGGGGCCGAGAAGTCTTGAGGTGACCAGGGAAGGAAAGGGCTGCCTTCTATGCTGGCCATGCCCACCCCATCACTCAGGCTTATTTTCAGGGGAGGGCATATATTTACACCTACCCCAAAAATCAGGCTTGGCCTTATTTTTGGGACATGTCCTATTTTCGGGGAAACATGGTATTAAATTTGAACAACTATTTCTTAAAGAATGTGAAGGGAGCATCTTATCCAATGAAGCATTCAAAACATTTGCCCCTTTAGACTTGCAGTGATAGGTAATATGGAAAGTACATCAAACTGAGCTACTAACTTTTCCCTTAAAAATAGTAGGCAAACTGATGCCATCTAGATTACAACTCTTATCAGACAATATTAATGAAATTGTAGCCCCAAATATTTAGAGTGACATGAAGGCATGCATAAAAAATATTATTTGAACAATAATTGGGCCCAGACTATATTTACTTCATACAGAAAACAAAAGGCAGAGATTGTGATTAATTTGTTCTACTGATTGGAGCTAATACATATAATCCTTGTTTAGCGATTGCTTTGTTTATTAACTGTTCAAAGTTTTGATAGTGATGACAAAGTAATTTTAGGACCAGTTCTCACATTTATGACCTTCACAGGTCTATAAAGCAAAGGAAAGCTGAAGTAAGATCACAAGCACAGCTGCAGTTTCACTTAGCAATCACTTTGTTTAACAATGAGACCACCTGTAAATGAGACCACCTGTATTTTGGATAAAAGTATAAAGTTTTATGTTTGTTTCCTTGGTAATTACAACAAAATTTAATATGAGATCACATCAAATGGAAACTTACTCCTCAATTTTAATGGAAATATGATTTAGCTTCTAAATTACATTTATTTTTAAGACAAGAGGTTTCAACATAAATGGTAGCATTGATTGCTAGACATTTCAGTTTTATTATCAAATAATCTGGGCTTTTAGAACAATGAGTTTAAATAATTATACTTTAACTTACCAGATGTGTGAAAGTTCAAGAATAGGAAGCTTTGATTTTGTGAAAAATTCTTTAGCTGCAGAACCTAAAAATATTAAATTTATTTATTTATTTGTAAAATGTATTGGCCGCCCATCTTACCCAGAGTAATAATGTTTGACTTTCAAACTAGAATTGTAACCTTAATTGTAAATTTAGTATAAGCTTTATGACACAAAAGCTAGTGAGTTTTTAAAGATACACTAGGCTGGGGGCTGGGAGCGTAAGTAGTTCAAAAATGCAAATGTAGTTAATAATTACAAAACATTAAAGCTAAGAAATTCACAAAAGGGCTTATACAATATTTAATAGGCTCTCTTATAAATAAAGAATTCTCTCTATTAACAGAAGGATCTCTGATCTAGCAGAAATTAATACCAAAAGCTGCATGGAAATTTCTTTCCACACAATTCCCTGGCTCAGTTTTCTTAAAGGTGCAGATGAAAATGAAGAACTCTTTTAGTAACATCTTAGTTACCACATGCCAGGAATCTCTTTACTGAAATCTGAACTACTGGTATGTAGATTTTGTAAAATCAGTCTAATTTTAGATAATTATACAATTATTCATTGTATCATATGCGCTTAAAAAGCTTACCTGGAATATATCCATTCAGATCAGGCTGAATAGTTTTAAACTGATTTACATAATATTGCCTTTGTTCATCTGTTATTTTCCAAGGATCATCATAACTACTCGACTGCCTACGAATTTCATTTGTTGTTGTAGCTGATGCTACAGTTCGTACTGTAGTCTGGTCCTGCAATAAAATATTTGTCTTCAGCATTTTCTAGCTTTATTGACAATCTTCTGTATTTATTTGCCTCGAAAAAGGAAACAATTATAGACTTCTGACTAGTGATGAGTAGACCCATAATTTTTTCTTTCAATATTTAAAGGGTCCTTAAGACTGTGAGCTCAGCCACCTACTCTTTAGATCTATCGTCCTCCTGTCTAACTAAAACTGCCAGCCATGGTGGTGCAGTGGTTAGAATGCATTATTGCAGGCTAATTCTCCCAACTGCCAGTAATTTGATTCTCACCGACTCAAGGTTGACTCAGCCTTCCATCCTTCTGAGGTCAGTGAAATGAGGATCCAGATTATTGGGGGCAACATGCTAACTTTGTAAACCGCTTAGAGAGGGCTGAAAAGCACTGTGAAGCAGTATATACGTCTAAGTAGTATTGCTGTCTTGTGGGAGAGCTTTTGTGGCAATGAATTATTCCTTGAATAAGAGGGTCTGAGACTTCCCTAAGAAGCACTACTGGATCACATCATACTGGACAACTAATCTCCCCATTTTTTTAGTCAGGATTCAGGCCTCGGTAGGGGATGGCAATGGCATTAGTTATGATTTTGGATCTTCTCTGGAGGCAGCAGGATGGAGGTTTGAAACCATTCTTGCTCTATTTGACCTAGCAACGACGATACCTTTGTGGATAGTTGGTAGTAATTGGGTAGAACAGATCAGCCCCTATCCTGGTACTCTTTCTTCTCCTATTCAACATCAACATGAAGCCGTTGGGTGACACCTTGTGTCACCATGGAATGTGGTATCTTCAAAATGCTAAGGATACCCAATTACACTTTTCTGCTCCTGGTGACTTAACCAATGCAGTCGATATCTTATCCTAGTAACTACAGACTATGGGAGCCTAAGTGGGGAACACCAAACTTCAACTGAATCCTGATAGGATTAAGTGATTCTGGGGTTTGGGGCCCTCTGGCTCAGATACTATGCCATCATTGGTACTTGGGTTGCAGTGTCCCAAACAGATTTAGTGCACAACTTGCAGATCCTTCTGTATTCATGACTCCTGCTCAACAAGCAGGTAGCAATCTTAACTAGGAGGGTTTTTGCACAGCTTTGTGTTATGTACCTGTGGTGCCCATATCTGGATCGGGAGACTGTGCTCACTGATGCCCTGGTCACCTCTCAAATGGACTGCTTTAACACAGTTTACATGAGATTGCCCTTGAAGAGTATCTGGAAGGTCGGGCAGGGTGCAAAATGCAAAGGCATGGATAATGTGTTGCCTGAGAACAGTACACATTACACCTCTGCTCTGTGAGTTGAAGTGATTGCCAGGTTACTTCTGGATCCCATTCAAGGTGCAGGTTTTGACCTTTAAAGTCCTCTATGGCATGGGGCCGGGTTTGAGGGACCAACTCCATGCAATTACATCTGTCCATTGCATCAGGAAATATGCTGCAGGTCCAATCTATGAAAGAGTTTCGTCTGGCAAGAGATGGTCTTATTTGTCATGGTACCCGCCCTCTGGAACATCATCCCCAGGATGAGGTGAGATTGGTCCTATCCTTGACATCTTTTAGGAAATCTCTTAGAGCATAACTGGCTGGATCAGCAGGCCTGGAGATCTCAATGAAATGATGATTTGATGAAATGGCTGCAGTGTTTTTAACATCAATTCTCTCTGTTATTTTATTATTAATTATTGATGATCCCTTTTAATTGTAGTTTTAATATTCGGAAGTTATAATTGCTTTTACTATAAGAGCCACTTACAGTCCCTTTACTCTTGAGATGGGCAGATATATGTGACAGATAAATAAATAATTTGAAATGACAACAGCCATATAAGCAACATAATGTTATGAAAAGTGTGCACAGAAGAGTTTTAAAAAAATAAAAAAAACAACGAAAAGCTGACAGCTGGTTTTACAAATGAGTTTTAAAATTAAGATTCCTTGACCAAGAATCTTCAGTGATAGAAGTTCAATGCCAGATTACATTCTGAGAAAGGAAGAGTGAATTAGAGCTTAGTCTTAAAAGACATGTGAAGACACAGCACAAATCTTTAGCAGCAATATGAAAATGACTTGACGTTATTTGGAATGAAGCAAATAAAATAATACTAATAAAATGTCACACCTGGACAGAAGCAGGATGCATGGTTAAAATAGTACTGGTTGGTGTATTATCTGCAAAACTGACCCAATTTTCTTGATGCGGTGGAGGTGAATGGCCAGACCACACTGGATCACCGGAATTACAGGAGCCTAAAAATCAGAATGCATGTCAGTTTCAAAATCAGTGTAACAGTCTATTCAAGAAATGTCTTTCTTGAAATACTTTTAAGAAGTTAGCTGAAACAGTGGTGTTAGGATATGATTTGGGCCTAACAGTTGTCCAGGCAATATATGTGTTCTGTGACTTTAAGGTTTAATGCTGCATCATGCTGTAATGCTGAGTCATGCTATAATTACTTGTAATTTAACAATGTATTTAAGAAAGGTACTGTAAGGTATTCAGTGGATGATAAGCTGCCATCGCGTGCGTGCATGTGTGGGTGGATCTGCTACCATCCGGGGTTTGTGAACCAGAGTGAACCAACTACTGTTTGTTTGGTAAGAGTTTGTTTGGAGTTAACCGGTAAAGACTTGGACTGTTTAGAAGACTACGAGATTGTTTATTTCCCATTATAAAGAAAACTTTTGATAACACCAGTTTGTATGTATCTCTATCTCATTGCTCTCAGCAATGTTTCTCTGTGCACTTCACTCTGCTAGTTGTTACACAACAACAATATCCTTAACATGTGGTTTGGTCAGGGGCTTAGAAAAATTTAATGCAGGATCCTAACAATATGGATTCAAATGAAAGCTGAGCTCAACCACATGCTCTTTTTAATTCTGCATTCTTGATTTCCTAATTCACATACCGATTCCAAAATAATTCTCTTGGTAGTCTGCTAATTGTGTTGATCATTTTTACTACAAAGATTGCTTAGCAACGCTTGGTTTCCTAATCTGTCAGTCAGACATGTTACAATTTGCAGTTTTCTAGCAGAACAAATTTGAATGTAACAAATTGGGCATCCCAAATCTGAATGTGTAACAAGAGCAGTAAATGCGTTAAGACTTATTCCTAATAAACAAAACTTTAATACAACAATGATATGGTGTCAGAGATACTTTCGGTAATAAATATCCATTGCATCCATGGTTGCAATGGGTGATTCTTTCACTTTTAACTAGATAAGAGGCTTTGGAGCTTCTTTTGATGACACACTTTTGGGCGTTTTCTAGTTCAGTAAAATAAAACTAAAATTCCCTGGTTGTGTTAGCTATGAATCCCCAAATCTGAGGATTTCATTCAAAACTCATGCCAATATTTCCTACTGAACTTTTAATTTCCCACAGACAAGTAGCTATAAAGGGCAGAAGCATTACAAATCTGGGTTTCAAGCAAAGACTAAGAAACATGTTCCTATATTCACCCAAAAGCCGTATCAGTTTGCACTAATTGTTTCACTGTGCCTGCAGTTTGTACTCTAAAATGAATTAACTATCCTGCCCCCACCCGTTTGCAAAATAGGGAGGACCATAAAAATAAGGCATCACCAGTGCCTAGTTAAACATTTAAAGACATTTAAAATCTGGGTTAAGAAAAGGTGGCCACAAAAAAAATTTAGTATTTATGTAAAAACCTTTCAGTTTAAATTGATTTTTTTTTTAAAAAAAAAACTTGAGTTTAAATTGAATCTTTTTCTAATTTAAAAAAATGGATTTATTTTTGCTAATGTGCTTTTTAAATTTAATTTTTTTAAAATTTCGATGTTAAAATTGAAGTTTTTGCACAAAATCTGGGTGGGCATGACCCCCTCCCAGCTATGCCTACCCAGCCGGTCATTAGGGCAAAGAACTGGTTGTTGAAAAACACCAGGAACCATGAAACCCTTTTCTCTCTTTCTCTCTGTCTCTGTATCTCTCTCTCCCCCCTCTCTCTTCCCCTCTCTGTATTGCTGTATCTATGTTTCTCTCCCCCTCTCTGTATCTCTCGGATTTCCAAGGCCTGGTGAGGAGTGACTGGGAGGGGAAGGCGAGGGGCGGGGCCAGCCAGTGATGGGCCAGGAAGCCACAGCAGAGGACCCAAAGAGCCCCATGCGGCTCCGGAGCTGTGGGTTGCCAACACCCGATCTAGAGTGTCAAATGGGGTGATCTTGAGTTTCCTTCTCACACCTTCCTTTTTTATAGGCTAAGTTTGTATTCCTCCAATGGTTGCTGCATGTTTTCTGGAAGGCAATCTCTCTCTCTCTCTCTCTCTCTCTCACACACACACACACACACAATTTCATTGCATCTAATTGCAGTGGAGTTAGTAAGCTTTTCCCTAATGGAAAAATCAGAATCACAACTTTAAACATATCAAGCAGTTGTGTGCAGCTCTATAGTGGCTTTATGAAGTAGCTCTGTATATGCAGGCACATAACAATTGAGAAGTTAACATAGGGAGGTATAGTAGTATATTATAGTAGTACAGCATTTGACCTTTAAAAGGGGGAGGAATGGTCAGGGCTGTGGAGTCGGAGTCGAGGAGCCGGAGGAAATTTTGGGTACCTGGAGTCGGAGTCAGCAAACAATGCACCGACTCCTACTAAATTTAGATTGGAATTTTAAAAAAAGCAAGTTTAAATGTCCCAATTCTCCCGACTCCACAGCCCTGGGAATGGTAAGGGGATGGTAGAAACAAGTGGGATTCAGAGATAAATGTGGGTATGTGTATCTTTTCTTTATTAATTTAAATCCATATTCAACATGAAAAGCAGGGATAATTACCTGTTATGAGAGGAAGGGAGGGATAGGGAAGGGGAGAGAGAAATAGGAGGAAGAGGGAGAGAAAGAGAGAGAGAGAAATAGAGAAAGAGGGAGGGAGGGAGGGAGAGAGAGATATTTCAAGCTTTTCCTTGAAAGCATAATATGACATCTCTGTGTCCATGGGGATACAAAAATAGGCTGGTAGAAGTAACATTTTAGAATTCATAGCTACCCTAGGTAAATTTCCTTTGAGTCAAAATCCAACTTCTGAAGATTTGATGAAAACACAGGTTTTTCTTGGGAACTTTATAAAATATTTAGGTAGATGTCAGCTTCCAGTTCACACACACACATACTTCAGAGTAAGTGAAAAATTAACACTCTTTTTGCTAACCTAGCAAGACTTTAATAGCAATATTATTTACACTTAGAGAGATATTGATATGGAAATTTGACACAAACAATGTCCCAGATTAAGATCTTGCTAAAATATTATTCTTGTAGTCTGCTCAACAATACAGTATATATTTTGATACAGAAAGGATGTGAATCCTCTTTTCCTCTTTAGAATACATGCAGGAAAACCCAGAAAAGCCCTGAAAAATCTTGTATACCTCTTGAATGTACCGGCTAACCTGTTTCAAGTTCCTCTAATTCTCTGTGGGCAAGTGAAAGGAAGGGAAGAATTGGGGAGACAAATAAGCCTGTATTTTCTAATCTTTATAAATTAGTCCTCAATTTACAACCACAACGGAGACCAAATTTTCTGCTGCTAAGGCAAGACATTTGTTAAGTGAATTTTGCCCCATTTTATGACCTTTCTTACCACAGTTGTTAAATGAAATTGCAGTTATTAAGTTAGTAACATGGTTGTTAAGTGACTCCAGCTCCTCATTGACTTTGCTTGTCAGGTTTCAAAAGGGGATCACATGACCCCAGGACACCACAACCATGATAAATTAATTCCCTAGCATCTGAATTTTGTTAATGTGACCACCGGGATGCTGCAACAGCCATAAGTGCAAAAAATGGTCATAAATCACTTTTTTCAGTGCTGTTCTAACTTTGAACAATTACTAAATAAACTGTTGTAAATTGAGGATTACCTACTGTATATTTGACTTTGGATGTGTGAAATTGAAAAAAGAATAATTTGAACATTACTGAAACTGCGATATTTACAAACCAATCAAGGAATTTTATTATCATCTGCTAAAAATAAATTATCCTTACGACTTATATTGTTTCCTAGTATGATTTGATTGCTTATTTGTTCCCTATGACTATCATTAAGTCTTGTACCTTATGATTCTTGACGAATGTATCTTTTCTTTTTATGTACACCGAGAGCTTATGCACCAAGACAAATTCCTTGTGTGTCCAATCACATCCTATCCTATCCTATCCTATCCTATCCTATCCTATCCTATCCTATCCTATCCTATCCTATCCTATCCTATCCTATCCTATCCTATCCTATCCTATCCTTCTAATCAGGCAAATGAACTCTAGTAGATTTTATCTCCAGAGGGCACTTCATTTTTGCTTGCTTTTTTTTTTTTAAGGTGACAGTAGATTAAGGAAGAAAAGTCAATATTGGAAAGAAAAATAAGCATTTCTCATGTACAACTATCTATATTCTCAATACTTAATTTTACAAAAAAAATCATGGATGCTGACACTAGATTGATGCTTTTTAGCAAATAATGTGAACATGGGAGGTACCTCTATTTTAAAAAAACTCCACAGAAAGCAGTGTTCAAAACAAGGGTGTAAAAACTCTGATTGTGGGTTACTTGTTCCCCCTTGCTGCAATAATTTTCAAGTCACTGCAGTGGTGTAATGTTTAATGTGATAAGGAAAAATTATGAAATATATGGCCATTAACATTTAACTGTAATTCATTTAAATTACATGCAATTTATTTTTTGTCCCAGATCCATACACTTTTTGAAGTACAGTCCTTGGCACAGTATAATGAAAGACTAACTCTGGCTTCCCTTCATTATAAAATGTATACCGTGTGATAAAGATATATTACCTTCCATAACCGTGCAGCAGGGTAACTAATATTCTGTTTAGTTAAAAATTAAAGTGCCATGATAGTCAGATTGTACATACATGAATCAGCAAAGGGTAATTTGGAAAAACCAATGTACCTGTTCTGCTCCAGCTACGGACCCAAAGAACGTAGCACACACAAAGTCCGTACAAACCTAGTTTACTAATTTAAATCACTCTTCTCTGAACAAAGGCTGTTAATTTAACTTCATTAACAGCTGACAAGAATCCAAAGAATAATAACTCAATTTTGAGGCATAATATTTCAGATAACCATAATCTTACTGTGGTTGGCAGAATACCCAGAAGCAATTTTCAGGAACACTGATAAGAGAGAAACAAGAGCCGAATCAAACATTTTCTGGAATCAAGACGCAAAGGAATGTGAACAAAGTTGTTTCCTGCAAATTGCATCAGTCGTCGGCCTTCTTTAAATAGGCTAGGGGAGTAGCCAATTAGCCCCAAGACTTACTTTCGAGGAGACCTCCTCCTGAGGAGCCACTCCTGCCTTTTCTCAGCTCTGAGCGCTCGTGCATCTAGAAGAGGCTCCTCCTCTTTTTCCTCTTCACTTATGGGAGCTTCTGGAGGTTCTGAAGGCCCTGGCTGAATCCCCACCTCTGGCACCACATCTTCTCCAGCCTCCTCATTGCCTGAGTCGACTGCCAACTGCACAGGCTGCTGGCGCAGCACCACACCAGCCTCCTCGCTGTCGGAATCAGCTACTAACTGCACAGGCCGCTGACGGGCCACAACAGTACCATATTCCTAGTAAAAGCCCGTAGTACTACTGTTGTCAGGTTCCCTTTACAATCATTCTTGTCCCTCCAATCTCCCTACAACACTCTTCTTACTATTGTGGTGGCCGATTTAAAATGGATCAAGTACTGTACAAAGGCCAAGACATCATAGCACCAAAAAAATAGTATAACCAGAAGTATTACTTATAGAAGTTAGTTACTTCTATAACCAGAAGCGCTACACTGATTTCTTTAGTTTCCTCTCTCATCCTTCCTCTACTCCACAGACATGAGGGAGACACAAATCTCACTCACCTAGAGTGCGATGACTGATTAAAGCCACACCTTTGGAATTAGCAGGAGCAGCATGGTTGCCTGATCCTGGTATATTCTCTAGGGTTAATAATAGTTCATACAGTTAATCCCGAGAGCAGCTGTCTCCCCCCCCCCCCCAACCCGAAACCGGCATGGTTTCCAAACAGTGGAAAGATTATGCAGGTCCAGAAAAAACAAGGGACGGGCACATGATAAAGTGGCATGACTGGTTATTGTCATTTATGAATTTTACAGCAAAAGATTTGGCTTCACTCAATGCACAAATAGCCAGGAAGAATATAGTATTTGTGTGATATTGAACTATTCAAGCGCAAAAAAAGCTGAAGTACTAAAGAGTCAAGTATCATGTGGACACACTGTAGAGATCCTTTGAAAATAAAAAGCCACCGGATAATAAAGAGGATTGTCTCACTGATTTCTCAGAATGAGAAAGGATGGGAGTTTGCACTGGTGCAGAGAAGAAGGTAAAGATTTGTATCGCTAGTGTTGGCATTGCCTGAAGTGTGCGTATTCAAGACATGAAGTATGGTGAAACTTTTGTGCATATCACATGCAAGTCCACCCCATTCTAGAGGCAGGCTACCTCAAATTACTGCAATCCCTAATTAGTTATTAAATTGTCTGAAAGAAATTTCACAAGCCCAAACAATGCAAGAAGACATTTCTTAATACCTGATTGTGCTTCATTAAATGGAGCCCAGAAAGGCCCTGGTCCAGCAACAGATCGCTCATTATTTCCTCCACTAGGATGGCGGCTGTGTTTCCTCCATGAATGAGGAGAAGTTGGTGGAGACTGCTGTGGCGAAACGACTGGAGATGTAGACTCCTAAAAATAAAGAAAACGAATAAGTGCCAAAATGTATTTGTAAAAATCACTCCTCTTGGGTAAAAACTAGAATCCCAGAAATGGATTCCTATTTATATAATTTCTTCCCTTCCATCCCCTCTGAACCAGATTACGGGTAGTTCAAAGGAGACTTACAAGTGGTGCTTACACTTACAACAATTTCAGTATCCTGAAACATGTCATTGGCATTTGTTATCTTTCCAGTTGACTTCCAACAAGCAATCAATAGCATCACCAGCAATTAGTTGTAGTCATGCGATACCTCACTTAACAACCATGAATGAGTCACCTAACTCAAAGGTCCTGCCATCGCTAAGTGGACCAGTCACGTGTAGTTTCCTTAATGACCACCTTATTTAGCGACAGATTTGCTAATCCCAATTACAGTCATTAAGTGAGGACTACCTGTAGGAAGGTACATGGAGAGCTTCAGTGAATGAATAATTTTACTCCCCTCACTTTATCTAGAAGAAACTGTTTCTGCTGCTGAATATATGAAGCTGGACTTCACTCAAGATACCATTTTATTAGAATAGGTTAACACGTTTTGAAAGGAACTACCTTTTTGATTGCAGTACAACATTACATGAATAAATTAATAATGAAGGAAACAAACAAAAAAATTATAGGAAATTACATACTGGGTGGAAAAGTCATGCTTCATGAACCAATTACCACTTGAGATTTTTCTTTGCTGCTGTTCAGCAAAATCTGCTCAAAAAATTGGACAGCCAGCAGATGTTAAGGGTATGGCAAAGAAGGGAGAACTGCTCTATTCTAGCTTTGCTGATGAAAACCATTCCGACAATGTCTATGGAGTTTCTCAGTCATCCAGGTCATGGTTGTCCCAAAGGTGCTTTTTCCAAGAGGCAACTGGACTTTCTGGTTTTTCTTTGAAGACGTTTCGCTTCTCATCCAAGAAGCTTCTTCAGCTCTTCTTCAAAGGAACTGAAGAAGCTTCTTGGATGACAAGCGAAACGTCTTCAAAGAAAAACCAGAAAGTTCAGTTGCCTCTTGGGAAAAAAAAAGCACCTTTGCGACATTCCAACAATGGACTTTACACTGTACATAAAACATTCACCAAGGATAGTAGTCTGTACTCAAAAGTTCTGCGGATGTAAAATCTTCAGAAAAGTTTCTCATTCTAATTTACAGCAGTTCAAAGTTGTCTGATACTCAATAGACAGGATATCACTACAATTTTTCCAGCATTTACTCTCTTATTGCAATTGTTCTTCCCCACACTTATGGGGACAGGAAATACTCTTTCAAGAATATCTTTTTGTTAATACAATCTCTGGATCAAGCCCAACTTGTTTAAACACGCCTGGTTCCAAAGCATTAACAATATATTATATACTTTTAATGGAATTATATTACATGTTCTTCTGCCAACACCATATACAGAAAACAGTTGAATGCATAATTTTAATACAAGTTATAATCTGTCATCTCTATCATAAAAGTTTTTAGTTGAAGGCAGTCAGATGAAAAGTAATCAATAAAGGCTGCCTATATTTAGCAATCTGTTCTAAGCAAGGTAAACAACTTGGTCAAAACAGTATTACTATGGATACATGAATTAGGGCTGTGCAAAGCCTTCCAAAGAAGTATTTTTCTATGTGGGAACATGTAGGAAGCATCTTTCCTGAAATAATTAAAAGAGTTATTTACAAGAACTGCATGGAAGCTAATCCCAGATCTTTGCACATTCATACATGGACATCCATTTTGCTTCACTTCAGCCTTTGGAACTTATTGACTCTATATACTTACTGCCAATGATTTTCACATTTTTCCCTTGATTTTTAACCTGTTTTTTCTCCCTGATGTTGGTTAGATTTTCTTTAAATTAACTCAGGTAAATCATAGATGGAAAATCTTACATCCACACTGTTCCTGAGACCAGAGATCTGGACCAATCTAATTCTATGCAGATGACTGCAGGTTTTTAATAATTCTTCCCTACAAAATATGTCTCAGGCCAGGTGTGTCTAATTCGCGGCCCATGGGCTGCATGCAGTCTTGGACAGCCAGTAATGTGGCACCACAAGATCATAAAAGTATAAAAATAAAAAAGGAAGTTTGATTTGTATATACATTAACTATGTATTTTATATGTAGCCCAGCAAGCCAAGAGGTTGGATAACCATGCCTTAGACCTTGACGAATTTGATGCCTTCAAATTTGTCATTTGAAGGCATTTCGAGTGCCATCGAGTGCCATTTTGACAAATTCGTCAAATTCGTCAAAATGGCACTCAAGATCAACAGAGAAAAAACTGCAACTTCTCAATACAAAGGAGACAGCACAAGGTTATTATTATTCAAATATATAGATAGCTGGAAAAATGGCATTTAAAATAATGGTTAAATGTATTGCTTAAACAACAGAAAGTTCAGTGCCTGAAATCCCCAGTACTATTGCCTGGTACACAATTTCTTAGACAAGTCAAAGTAAATTAGAGGTAGCTAAGCTTGCAACTATTGTTCTTTTTATTTTAACAAGTAACAGAACTAGACATGAAAGACACATGTACCCCTAAGTCAGCCTCTAGTTGCATTACCTGTTGATCTGTAGCTGGACGTTGCTGAACTATATCATGGCTCACAGAGCCCTTTTTAGCTTGTATTCTGCCTGGTGGAGGAGGAATTGCACCTGAATAGGAAGATGAGTTATCAGCATCTGAAGAATACAAGGATGAATGCCTTAATTCTTGCTCATTCTTTGACATCACAAATCGAGGTAGGGGGAGGTCTTTCACTGTCAAAATAAGATGACATGGATTAAGAAACTTACATTACAAAATTCTTTTGACTATTAAAATATAATTTTACTTTGAGCTGCTGTTAAAATTTTTTGTTAAATCATATTGTATTATGATTACTTAATATGAAAGTAACTAAGATTGTGACAGTTCGGTTAAGATCCAAAGAACAATTATCTTTACTATCAGTATTTTCAAATACAGAAACATCAATACAGGTAATCTTCGATTTACAACAGTTCCTTTAGTGACTGTTCAAAATTACAACACTGAAAAAAATGACTTAAGACAGTTTTTCAATTATGATCTTTCCAGTATTCTCATAGTCACGTGATCAAAATTCAGACACTTGCCAACTAGTTCATATTTATTACCGTTGCTGTGTCCCAGGGCCATATAATCTCTTTTTATGACCTTCTGACAAGCAAAGTCAATGGGGAAGCCAGATTCATTTAAGAACCAGGTTACAAACTTATCTACTGTTAAGTTATTCACTTAACAACTGAGGCAAGAAAGGTGGTAAAATGGGCAAAATTAACTTAACAAATGTCTCACTTAATATCAGAAATTTGGGACTCAAATGTGGTCATAAGTTGAGGACTACCTGTAGTTCAATCTAAATATAAAATTTAAATATTTTAATTAGGATAATTTATATTCAAAATTTCCTGAAACTTCAAACACATTTTTTTATCATGTAATATTTTGTGTTCGTTTGCTAACAAACATCAGAAGGCATTTAATTCATAAATATAGATACAGGAGTGCTGTAACAGCAAGAACCTTCCATGAAATAAGAAAATGTAACTTTTAATACAATGTACAAACATATGTAGTTTTGAATCATTTTTGTCAATAAATAAATGAACATGTTTTGTGTTTTTGAGTCATTTATTTAATTGGGTTCTCTTGATCTAGTTTTAGGACTTGTGGGTAGAACAGATGATGTTTTAGGTCACATTTATGCAGAAATATTGAAAATTCAAAAGGATCCACAAATCTTTAAAAAACACTATGTATTTGTATCTAAACAATAAGACACGGTATCTTAAGAAGATGTATCATAGTAACTTAATGCTGAGCTTACTTGCATCAATATTACAACTTCCCAAATCCAAATTTAAAGCATTTTAAAGCAGTCTTGACCAACTTGAACCTCAGGAAGAAAATCAAAATAGTTTTAACTCAGATTCATGGAAAAGCTTGCATCTATTAACAGAACAATTGATGGCTTATTTTAACAGCAAGCTCTCAAGTTTGAAAAGGGCAGTGTTGCAGCTATCTCCTACCCCCAATAGCACTTTTTAAAATATTTAATCCACTGCAAATTTTTCGATATCTAACCAAGTATCACAATCTGGGCTTTTAGCTTGATAATTCCAAAAGCACCTCAAGCACGTAACAGCATAATACCTGAGTAGCCAGGTAATAGAATGCACACATTTCTCTGCTTGTGCTTTTTTCTACATGCTTCTATACTTCCTGGCAATGAATGCAGAAATCTTATTAGGCATTACTATTTCATTCTTTTATAGGTTCACTTATTTATTCCTATTTCCCACTACAGGAAAAATGATTAAATAAGCTCCGACTTTGAGAATAAATTAAAGTGAAGATCAGGCCAAGCTGTTTGACATTCCTTTTCATATTAAAAACAAAGTTCTGCATTTTCCCTTACACTTAAAAATGCATGACAATCTTAAGGTTGAAAGGTTTACGCATATATGTATATGTATGTATGTATGTATGTATGTATGTGTATATATATATATATGTTTTACATACATGTAAGAAGTCTAAAACTTGGCTTTCTTTTTTTGTTGCTCAAGAGCTGGAATTCTGTGATTGTTCCACTTTCTTGTGATAGTAAGAACACTAACACAAGTCATGAGTGAGACACAGTTTTATGAGTTCCTTATTTCATTTTTGAGGAACTAGCCCAGTAATATATCATAGTCAGACAACAGGCATATTTTTAAATTTGATTTTAATATTATTTCAAGGCTTACCAGAATTTAAACTTTCCATTCGTAGTGGAAACCCAGACTGAGCCACTGCAACAAGTTTCAAAGCAATGTAGAATTGGCTTCTTCCGAAGTATCCAAGTCTAGTTGCACCACAAAGTTCCATGATCTACAGACAGATCAATATACAAAACATGAGATTGTATCTGTCTATAAAGCTTAGTATTAATATATGCATTCTATCAAAGGAATAAATAATTCCAAAATCCATAGTTAATGATTCTGAGCCATTTCTCAATAGCTACATATTGTAATAAGACAATTTCGCAATGCATGGGTGCATATTACTTACTGTTAATTTCCTCATAGATAATATGCATGCAGCACTGCACAGTATAGTCATGCATTTGTAACTGTAATGAAAAATTTGGCAATCTTAAATGCACATTTTAATAGCCACTGATTCAAATAAAATAAAATCCACAAAAAGGGCAACAGAATGAATATAGGTGACTGAAATCATACAAATGTTCACTACAAATTGCAGCCCTTTATTTAGCAATGATTCTGTTCACCAATAATGCTAAAATATTATAAGGTACTAATTTCCAAGTTTCTGCTCAATATTTAACTTAAATATGCTTTATGGTACTTAACAGTTCATATTCCTGTTCAGTGAAATATCTTAATTTTGCCAGTTTGAATACTAGTCCCCAATATTTGTTACGGCAATATATTTTGCTGTTTCCACCAGAAAAAGAACCTCATTTTTATTAATTTCTGAGAATCTCAACTTCAATTTTTAATCACAAATTTTTCTGACAGCAGCATGCTGTACAAGCAAATCTACCAGAAACAATCTGTAATGATCTGACTGACAATATCAACATCAAGTCAATTAGCTATGGGAACCACTACTGCTCAGCAACTTCACTGAAAATTTGGTTTGAAGCATTCTGGAATCTGTCATACCAGATAAAAAAAGCTGGGTACTCAAAACCTGAATTATAACAGTCGTAATAAAACTGATGCAGTTTGGTTTGATTTAATTTTAAAAGGTTCCAGTACACACCAAAAGGTTTACCTAGATAAATATATATAAAAACTATACAATAAATTTAATATAAAACAAAAGGGTCTTCTGATGCAACATAAAAAGGGTGGAATACAATATGTGTTGCTGTGACAAAATATATTTCACAGACTTGTCCATTAAGTCATCAGGCATCAAGTTCAATTTGGAGGGGTCTTTATTTTAGCTAAAAAATACCACTGAATTCCTAGAGACAGCAGAGAAAGGACTATCTGTAAAAGGTGTTTATTTTATCATAATATGACTAGTAGACTACAAGCAATCTGTCCTTTTGTGTAAGTTTAGTCTCTGCAACAATTTGCACAAAAGCTGCAAACAAATATATAATAGCATTGCAGGATTAGGCACATTAAGCAAGATTAATTCAATCCCATAAACTCCAATATTTTGGGCTGAAAACTGAGATAACTATGTTTTCTCTGACTCTAAACATAGTATTGATTCAAAGTTTCTTCATTAATTAGTTGATAAATGCTTTAAAGACAAGAGTCCCTAAGTTCTTCATATTCTTGAATTCTTTTTGTAATATGTAAAACACAAACTTTAATTGTATCTTACTTTAGAATAACTATATTTATATTCTAGATTTTTTAAAAAAATTGTTATCAGAAACTTAAGGCAGTAATAACTGAAACATTATCCCAGTTTCAGCAAGAAACCCATGTGCTATTTAAGTATAGCTCATAAAGTTCCAGTTCAATTAATAGCAGCTAAACATGATACAGCATTTTAAGTGACTACTTAAAATCAGAGCTGTACAATTTTCTAAAAATACCATTAATATAAATTCTTCACATTTGAACCTTAAGGTAAAATTTGCTTTTATATATATTAGACAAGTTAGGGAATAGACATACCAACCATGGATTCTGGATTTTTTGCCCAATTCCTTAACAATAGCTCTGTTGTAATTCATCCTAAGCAGGGAGCTTAGAATGGAAAAGCTGGAAACATTGTGAGACATTGTCTTACTGTCTTATAGAAATACAATTGGAGGATTTTTTCCCCTGGATATTTTTCTACACAGTTCTTAGCTATATATGGACCTTTTTTTAAAGACCCGAACACTCTTTTGTCAGCTTCTCCATTCCTACCAGATGTGGTTCACTTTTCAGAAAGTTAGTCTGCTGATGAACAAACAGATGGCATCATGGTCCAGTTGCTTTTACATAAAAATAAAATAAAATTTGATACACTTCTGTCCACCAATTACTCCATACAGATAATCAAATGTTTAATCTATGAAGCTCTAACAGAATGCACTGAACTTCCTGCTCACATGAAACTGCCTAAGCTTCCACTACATTCTTTTTCATTCTAGAATAGAAATGATGGACACCTAATTTGACCCCATTTTTATTTTCCATAATTCCTGTTTTGCATTACTGATAGGCTAAAAAGAGGCATAGTCCAAGCTTCCCTTATTTATTCTACTGGGGTTCTCTGTTAATGATTTTTCTACTGCATGCTTTCTTTTCAACTAGATTCCAAAAATGGAAGATAGTTTACTTATTGATAGTTCACTTTATTTAGAACTGGATCTTAGGGGATAACTGGCCATGTATCAACAGTAAAACAGTATTTACCAGTAGTGTTTCTCTCCATTCCGAGTACAAGCACAAACCATATGAAATACTACAGCAATCAGTGAAGCAATCATTACTTGAATAATTATACGGCTAAAAATGAACTGTATTATTATGTGGGCTGCTGGACATTTATGCAATATGTATTACAATGAGGTGAGTTAAAGCTACATGCATTATTCTGAATCAACACAGGAGAAATTCTAATTTTTAGGGTTTTTTGTCAAATTTTGTCAAGCTTTTGTCCTAGCCCACTTCTGAATGTTTTACAAAGTATGCAATTTCTCATTTCAAACTTTTAAGAACTTCACTGTAAACAATTAAAACACAGAAATGTATATGTATGTGTATACGGGTCAGAGTAGCATCTATTTTGACTCATATACATAATATTTTGACTAATTTATAAATGTATCATAATTTTCATATATGAGCATATATGGCAAATAGTCACATGCACATTTATTAATGTTCAAATTCAGGCTTTTTTCAAATAGAAAAAGCAATGAATCAAATGATCTAATGGATCTGAAAAACAAAAACCTTATACTGATGAGGCATTATAAAGAACTCTTGAGAGCTATCTCACTTTTACCAAACAACAAATTTGGGGACACAACATTACCTTGAATAGTAATAGGCAGCCTACTGCCCATTAGATGCTTTGGACATTATTCTTTTTACAGAATGGCCAAAGGCAAAACAGATTGTGGTAGATACAGTCCAAAGTACTTAGAGGGCATCTGGCTACATATGTGGATTTAAAAGATCTAATTGAAAAACACTGCTTAAAATGTACTTAAAAACAAAAAACAGGTGTCCCTCTCAAAAGAGGGGAACTAACATTTACAAAGCAATAAACATAGCTACTAATCTTCATAATATAAATGCTTACTGATAAAAGTGATAAGCTGGAAAATAAAAGCAAACAGAAGAACATATACAATGTGCTTGAAGAGTGACAGAACTGAATCTATTTTGACAGTTACAGAAGATGTGGATCTCATTCAAGTGTAACTAAAACTCAACCCTCTTTTAACACAATAATTGTATTCATAAGCAAATTCAGCAAGTTTTGTCAAAAAGTTATCTTTTAGACATGTTCCTGTTAGTCAAGACTCAAGGCCATGTCCATTTCATACAAGGGGCAAAGCATTCTTAATAAGGTCTTCTCTACTTGTTTGTTGGCAACAGTTGTGTAATACAGTTCAGGCTTTCAATAGATTAAAACAATGTAACACAACATCTACTTACTAACCATATCATTAATAGATAAATTTGTTTTGCCTCATGAGAGCCCTGCCACAGCATGCTAAAATACAATACACTGCCTGCTTTTTATTTGTTCAAGTTAAGGAAATAATCAGTTACTGTCCAAAAGAGTTGGAAGCACTAATTGTCACTGACCTATTTCAGTGCCTTAAATTTTCAATAACTTCAAAAAGAAGTTGGGCTGCATTCTACATTTAATAAAAAAAAATAAGGCACTGATACAGGTTAACTACTGCTTCTTACACTTTGGGATAGTAATGAAATTATGATAATCAAGTCACACCAATGACCTCACACTTACAAAACCCAAACCACCGACTGTCTTTGTGCAAACTAGCGGAATGAGCTGGTGGAATAAGTAAAAGTTCAGCATATCAGATTGGGAAAGGCAGTGTTATGCCACTTTCTATGAAGTAAAAAAAAAAGTGTTTTTAAAAATATTTAGTATGGTTCCATGCTCCCAGAAAGAATCCAAGGTAGAAAAAAAATGAAAACAGCTGCACTAAATTTCAAAGCATACATTCCTAACTTATAAGGTATAGTTTACCTAGCTAAACTACCTTATCTAGCTAAGATTATGAAGCATCCACTCCATACCATAAAACTGGCTCCAGTAATTCAGAGTATTTGGGCACAACAAAACTCAGAAAAGGACTGTCATATAGTTAGATTTAATACTAAGTGAAGTAGGGGGGAAAAGGGCAAATGTTGTTACTGTGTTATCTTTAAGCACTACTTCCACTCAAAAGTTACAGGGGAAAAAAAAGTGTTGCCGTTCTAAATTCCTTGGAAACACCTATCTTCGTATTTAGTTTCCAAATTATCTGGTCTTCTTATTTTATATTACTTTTGCGGAAGATTTTAAAAAAACAAACCAAACCATGCGATGAACGTCATTACCTTGCGTTTTGTCGTTAAGTGCTGATCCTGCAAACTGGGAAAGAAGAAGTGGCAAAAAGTGCTCGAGCCTCGGGGCTGCAAAACCGACGAGGCTACCCACCAGCTTGCACTGCCTTGCCTCGCTCGGTTGGTGCATTTGCAGAAACGGACCCGCTTTTCCTTAAAAAATATATTCATACACACCCCAAAGCGACCCTCCCGCTGCAGCTGGAGCTCAAAAGCCTCGAGGGGAAGCAGGAATTCCCCCGTCGACCCTTCCCTTTGGCGAGGCAGCCGCCCCTCCCCGCCAACCGGAGGTCAAAAGCAGCAGTCTGGGTCGCCTTCGGGGGGGGGGTGGGGGGCAGGTGGAAGGAAGGACGCGGAGGCAGCGGCTTACCTGCATGACTATCTCGTTGGGTAACTGCGCGGCGCGGAAAAGATCCAGGACCCGCCCGTTGGACGCCACTTTCTTGGTGCTCTCCGTGTCGCAGTACGAGAAGAGGTCGCAGTAATAGCGCTGCTCCGTTTCGCTCAGCGTTAAACCCTCCATCTTACACCGGCCCGGCCCTGCCCTGCCCCGGGGATCGATCCTACAACGGGGTGGAGTGAAGGAGGGAGCCGGGGCCGCGCTCGCTCGCACGCGCGAAGCCGCCGCCGCCGCCGCCTCCTCCTCCTCCTCCTCGCGCCAGTAGTGGGTGGGTGGGGAAAGGAGGCCTTCCGCAAAAAAAAACAAAAAATGGGGGGGCGGGGAGGACGAGAAGGCGCGCGCGTCCGTCCGTCCGTCCGTGTGTGTGTGTGTGTGTGTATGTGTGTCTTTCGCCGCCTCGGCTGTCGCTTGTTGATCTCGCGCCGCGAACCTGCCTGCCCGACAAGAGTTGCAGAGGAAGGTTCCAATCCAGAGGAAGCCCGACGACAAGGGGGGGAGGGGGCGTGGCCGCGCGTGCAAAACGAAGGAGAAAAAAAAAAAGCGCCCAGCGCTGAGTCGGTCAAAGTCTCCTAATAAAGTTTCTGTACGTTTCTCTTCCGTGCCTTTGGCCACGCCCATTTCCCCTCCCTCGGGCTCTCTGGGGAAGGCGCGCGCAACCAAGGGGCGGGCGCATTTAATTCCACTCCCGGAAAAGGAGAAGAATTTAAAAAAAAAAAAAGGGCTGCCCGAGATCTCGCGCACAAGACCCGGATGCGAAGCTGAGAGGTGGTTTTAGCCCGTCTCTCTGCTTTCTTATACGATAGACGTGTTGGGGACGGGCGGGGAGAGAGGGGCGGCTAACACCGTCCTCTGACGGTCTGGAGGTCTACTACAGTGTTCCTGAGTACTGTAGCGCCTTGGGGATGTCTGAATTTTGGAGCTTGCTCCTGCGATCAGCTGAAGATGAAACAAGCGTATCTTTAAGGGAGTCTGCTGGGGATGACTGGTTCTCCTACTCTGGGGATGATAGGAACTGTAGTCCAACATAAGTGAAGGACACCAGATTAAGGAATATATTTATTGTTGATTTGTTCTACTCCACCTGGCAATACCCTATCAAAAGCACTGGCCTAAAATTAAAAACACAATATTAAAAATTAAAAGCCCATATTGAAATTTAACAAAAGACTGACAAAAAAAGATGTGGCTTTACAGATTTTTCTAAATAAAAAGTACAAATAAAAAGTGACACCTTCAAGAGGATGTTGACTTCTGTTCACACCCAAGCAGTTTACTTGGCAATGGTACAAAGTGATTTGCCATGGATTTCTGGGATGTTTTCCAATTTCCTAATCTAGCCTGAAGGTCCTGATATTGCCTGGCAGTTTCTCATTCAAATTCTAACCACATTTGATCTTACTTAGTTTGATCTTTTTAAAAGCTTGTTTGGGTGCTGCCACTAGAGGCAAATGGAGGCAACACAGGCGGCCTTCTCCCACATGCCAGAAATGCTGGCCTCCTATTATTGTGCAAAGGTATCTTCAAAAGTCCATCTGCTTCAACAGCCAGGGAAGAAAGGAAGGAAAGAGGCAGTCCCTCAGATCAGAGATTTTCAATTTATTTCATGCCATTAAATCCATTTTTTTAAAAACCCTGGAACCCCTTATTGAGAGGAATGGGGCAATGGATGTCAGAGGATAAGTCCTGATATTTCTAATATAACTTAGAAAAATTGTTATAGATATGCCTAAAAAACAGCATTGAGGCAGATATACACAGCTAAGCACATTGAAGTTTTTTTCCCCTAGGAAACCAACCCTAAATATGGGCAGTTTTTCATACCTCAATGCTATTTTTCAGGGAGATCCAGAGCAATTTTTCTATGTAACTGAAAGGAAAAATCCCTCTACACAAGACACTAATGGGAAAAACCATCCTCCCTACAAGTATCTAAGTTTAGTCTCTTTTCTCTGTCCCACAGAACCCATTTAACTTTCCATGGAACTTAGGGTTCCACAGAATCCAACCTGCAAAACTCACCTTAGATAGGGAGATGTATATGAACCAGTACAAGGGAAGCCAGTGACAGTATGCATGATCATACAAATGCTGCAATTTGTGTTATGGCATATGCAATTAGTATATAATGGCATTTGCCTGGTGATATCAATTATTTTATTTTGTTTGGTGATATCATGGAGAGGTATTTGATTTACGATCCTTTGTTCAGAGACTGAAGTTATGATGATGTTGAACAAAGGGATATGTGTACGGTTTAGTTATGGCTATTGCAGTGCCCTCCCCACCCCCACGTGATCAAGATGTGGCTACTTGGCAGCCCCTGCACTAATGATAATGATGGGCTTAATAGTTCCCACCTGTCTATCTTCCCTCTACCTATGCCATTTTGCTGCCCTGCTGCCCCTGTGCTCTACCACCCCGACCGATCTTCACTATTTTCTTCCTGTTGCTGATGAGGCATGCCCAGTCTGGCTGCTGAATCAGTGAAAGTCAACACCAGCTAAAGAACTGGCAACTGTGATTTTATGTTGTGTATATAATAAATTTATAATGCCTCACAACTCCCATTAATGACAATTTTAAATGTTGGCTTTTTCTTTCCTTCCAGGTGGTTTTTCTTTTACCTTCCAGGTAAAAATTTCTATTCAGCATTGTTAAAGCTTATATTCCTACCAAGTTGTGGAGGAATCTTGAGTAGAATTGAGAAGAGAATTTCCTTTCAACTGATTCCACCCCATCAGCAATTCAAGCCTAACCAAAATTCCAGCACAGACATATGGAGAGTTGGCTCTGTATATGATAACAGTTCCCAAGACACTTTATGCTTCTTGCTAATATTACATATCATTCCTTCTTTAGAATTCAATTTAAATTGGGAACCTTTTATGCACTACAGGTAGTCCTCAATTTACGACTATTGCTTTAGCAACCAGTTACAATCATGCTAAAAAATCCTTGATCTGTCTTTGAACTTCCTCAGAGTTGTGTGTGTGTGTGTGTGTGTGTGTTTGTTTGTATACACACACACACACACACACACACACACACACACACACAAATATATATACAGAATTAGTGTTATAGTGGTTAAAGTGCTAGCCTATGAGCAGAAAGACCCAAGTTCTCTAGCCCTTTTTTAGGCATGATATCCAGCTGAGTTATTTTCGGCCAGCTACTTCTTCTCAGCTCTAGACTAAAAAGTGAAAAAACACATCTATTGCTAGACCAACATGGTCAATTATTGTTCATAATCTTCATTGAAAAGACCAGCCTGCAGCACATTGACTTGGAATGATAATATAGAAAAATATAGGCAAATGGATATAGTGGATCCTATGTATTTCTGATAGTGTAGTTGAATCCAACAGAAAATGCAAAGTAATCCTATGCATACTTACTGAAGAGAAAATTTCATTACAGATTGTTCTTGTCTTATGACCACATTTGAGACCAAAATTTCCATTGCTAAGCAAGACAGTTGCTAAGTGAATTTTGCCTCATTTTATAACCTTTCTTGCCACAGTTAAGTGAATGACTGCAGTTAAGGTGGTAACACAGTTATTAAGACAATCTGGCTTTGCTTGTAGAAGGTTGCAAAAGGTGATCACATGACCTTGGGATAATACAACTATCATAAAGACAATACCAGTTGCCAAGCACATCATCTTGAGAATGCTGCAATGGTCATAACTGTGAAAAAACGGTGGCAAGTCATTCCCCCGCCCCCAGTGTTTTTATAGCTTCAGGGATCACTAAATAAATGATTGTAAATTGAGGACTACCTGTATCATGAATGAATCTTGGGATATCTTACACCGTATCATTGTAATGTTAAATTGCCATTGCCTCGCTAACTATGTCTGGGCTTTAACTTTGGGCTTCTCATTCTACTGGAGATACATTTTCCATCTTTTCTCTATTCAAACCTTGCTGAATGCATGATCTGGCTCACTTGGTCAAGCAATCACTATGATGAAGTGGCAAGAACAGAAATATATCCAGCAACTTTTGGCCACTGTGCGCATGCTAGCTTTTCAGTAACTTGGATTTTCTTTTATTGCTGTTCCAATTTGTGCTACTGAACTAACATGACCACAGGAGAAAAGCAGCAGCAATAACAGCAGCAGCAGCAGCAGCATAACTGAAGAAAGATTATATCAGGCTTCTTTCAAACAACCTGCACATCGGTCTCAGAGCCATGGGGTATAAGCTGTTTTTGAAAGTTTGTGTTCTGCAATATTGCTTTCTCTAGCCACACTGGGGCTGCTCTAATAATCTTGCCTCTCAGCTTGCCTCTCAGATATTATATAGGTCAACAAATGCCTCCAGAGATCCTGGTTTAATCTGTTATCACTAAAGCAGCACTAAGATTACTTGAGAACGTGTACTATGCCCTCTGTAATGTAACCTGTCAATTGGGTAGGGTTTTTTCTCCCTGCAGTGGTCAGACAACTAGGTCTCACCAAGTTTGCAATACCTATATTTAATGGTTTTGTCAGGTGGATAAATTTACTGCTCTAACCATTTGTAAAACTCACCCTCTCCCAAGGCTCAGCTCCTATCTTGAGAAGTGATTGAAACCCACCAATTACTGGACCTTAGTATATCCTGCAGTGCAGTGAACTGTTAGGACATTACTGTACTCATTTGCTGTCTCCCTTACTAGACAGAATATAAACTGACAAAACACGAACTAATCATGGCAGCCTACTTTAAAGACCCCGCGGAAAGACAGGGCTGCAGTCCTGAAGTTGGGGCAAGAAGAGACTCTTCCATCAGGCTCATGCATGTTCATCATTTAAGGACTCCAGGGAGGTGGCTGGTTAAAAAAATATTACAGCGAGGTGCTTTCAACATTCTGCCATTGTTTTCTGATCTATGCGAGGTTGATTGACACCTGCAAGTCACTTAAGGATGCTGCATCAGGTAATGAGCACACAGGTGTGATCTAGCCCCGTTTCAAGAGACTAACACTGGCGTTTTCCCACTTGGCAAACGGAGCTTGTTCTCAGGTGCCATCAGTTTAACCAAGCCTCGATCTTAACCCCTCGCCTCCCCAGAAGCGTTTGCTACGGGCGTGTGGGCGGCACCTCTCCTTCCGCTCACTTTCAGTCTCGAGTATGGGGGTGGGGGAGGTTGGTCACAGATTTCCTCCTCCTGACACTCTTTCAGAGCCACACTTCCTCCGGCACTTTGCTTTGAACGCCGCTCCTTCTCTTCTCTAGAGGTAAGTCAGTCTATCGAGGTGAGCTGGAGTGGGCATGCACACAGTCAGGCAACCGACGCGCGGGAGGAGGACGGCAGGGCAAAAATCGCAGGGTGCCCCCGGGCAGCTGACTGCGGGGAGCCGCGGAGTTAAAAGTCTCGTTTCCGAGCCGGGGTCTGAGCGAGGCTCTTTGTCAGGCGAGGTGGCGGCAGCCGACACTTCCGCGCCGGCGCCATGTGATCCTCCACGCGGATGGAAAGGGCAAGGCAGGAGAATCCACCTTGGAGGGGGAAGTCCTCGGGTCCGAGAACGCTTCTCTCGGAGAGAGTCCACTTTGGAAGCCGCCGGCGATTGCTGGTGGGCGAGGGGGCTTTGTCCCAGGCGGGCGCATGAACCAGTAGCAACCGGCGGCGCGGCTGATATTCTGCTTTGCGCAATTGGCCAACGGGAGGGCTACAGCCTAGACGCTGTATTGCTTACAACTAGGATGGGAGCCCCCCAGAACCGAAGAGACTTGCTGCCGGAGAAGCAGGCTTGCTTTGGGGATGGGGTTATTTATCCCATTGCTTGCCCAGCCGCTGTACCTGCGCCCCTTTCGCGCTCTCAGCCCCGCCAGTCGCCTTTACGTTTCCCCTCCCGCGGCTCGTTTCCTTTGCCTGCCTGCCTGCCTCTTTCTGCCAGCCTCTCCCCATCTCTGGACGCGGGGAAGCCGAGGGGCGCATAGGAACAGGTGGAAGCTTGTTTTGCCAAGCTCGAGGAAGGGAACGTAAAGCGAGAAAGGTGCAGAGGAAGACCTTCAACTTGTTGAAAGCTTTCATTAGCTGAATACAGAAACTCCCCATACCACATTAGAGCCATACAGCAGTTAAAGCAGCAGGCTGAAGACCCGTTTAGTCTTGCCTCCGTATGAAGCCAACTGGGTCCCCTTGGGCCAGTCATTCACTCTCAGCCCTAGGAAGCAGGCAATGGCAAACCACTTCTGAAATCTTACCTAGAAAATTGCCTGACTTGTCAGGCAGCCACTCGCTCACACACAAACACATATGACCAAATTAGGGTATGCCTTGCGCCAGAAAGGAAATTACTCACCATGCTGTTCCTATCCTAGCTGCAAACAAAAGAAATCAGAAATGAATATACCCTTAAACCACGAAGCCAATGAAAAGTCCCAAGTTCCTTTCTCTCCTGTAATAAATGTAAAAGACTACTGAAAATTAATCAGGCACTTGCATACTATTGCTTGCCATTCTAATTCATTTGGGAGAAGGAAGTATCTTGAGTCAGGATTCAGTTATACTTGCTCTGTAACTTTTTGAAAAGGTAAACAAAAAACATTCCCTTAACCTTTGAAATAATATGCACACTTAAGTGATTATCACCTGCTTCCTCATCTCTGCTCTTTGAAGTGAACAGAAACATGTTTATTCACTGTGTTAATAACATCTGGTACTTCCTGTGGAACTATAGAAGTTTGCCTGCCTCGGCTACAGTCATACAAGTTTCTTAGGTTTAAGTCCCATCAAACTTAATGAACTTCTCATTAGACATAAATATAAAATTTAAATATTGGGACATCATTTTTTTTAAAAAAAGACCAACTCTGTTGGTTTTAGTGAAAAAGATTTGTAGGAGAGATGTGTTAGACTGACAGGCAAAAATCTGGTGGGGTTTTGCACTTTTTCTGATTAATATTGATATTTTCTGAAGATAACTGCTGCAAGATGAAGCAGGCACAGTTCTCTTATGTGGGTGGATTCCTGCACAGATTTTGTGTAGTCTGTTAGAAAATTGCCATTGGTTAGCAAATAAATAAATAAATAAATAAATAAATAAATAAATAAATAAATAAATAAATAAATAAATAAATAAATAAATAAATAAATAAATAAATAAATAAATAAATAAATAAATAATCCTATGAGCTTGAACTGGTTTATATAAATGGAATGCTATCTTGCAATGTCATTTGATGTAGAAGATTTTGAAGAGGTGGTACTTTAGCAGAGTCTGCATGCCATGGTAGATACCAATTTGTTTATACTATACCACTTTTGAGATGGGCCTTATTAATAGGTTTACAAAACTGTTAACCTGTAGTCTCAACCTATAGCCATCTGTTTAGCAACCATTGGAAGTTACAACTGCAGAGAAAAAAGTAAGTTACAACTTGTACTTACAACTTCCTTATGCTACTTTGCAGCCTTCCCATGGTCACACAATCAAAATTAGAGTGCTTGGCAACTGGCATTATTTACAATGGTTGCAGCATCCCAGGGTCATGTATTTGCTGCTTGCAGCCTTCCCAGCTGGCTTCCGATAAGCATAGTCAATGGGGGAAGTCAGATTAGTTTACTGACTGCATTCTTAATTTACAACTGCAGTGATTTGTTTAACGTTTGTGGCAAAAAGGTAATAAAATCAGGCATGACTCACTTAACAACCATTTAGGAACTGAAATTCTGGTGCCAATTGTTGTAAATCAAGGACTACTGTAGACGTCTATTGAAGAAAGCTAGTTAAAAGGAGTGGCAGCTTTTCAAGTTGTGTTTTCATTAAGTCATGGTGAAATTATGTTGAAATTCTGCATTTGTACTGCTAATTTAGTGTATTATATGAAAGTAAGGTACGTAGTTCTTTTTCTCAAATGAGTTATATTTTAAAGTAGAAAAATAATCTTAGATTTGGTCTGCAAACAACAAAAGAGGCAGCTAAGGTTTTTTTTTTTTTGGCAAATCTCCATTTAAGGGGAGGGGGAGAGGCAAGGGAGGGAAGAATTACCTTAAATGCAGAATCATGTGGTTTTCAAAGAAATGTAATACTTTAAATAATTGTTATACTATTCATGTACAGAACAGCCCCTTTTGCTTCATTTTGTAATATTTATTATTAGTTCAATTTCAATTTATATGCCACCCTCCTCCGAAGACTCAGGGCGGCTTACAATGCACTTATAGCAATAGCCTTAATTCAATATATATAAAGGCATTTTAAATGCTAGGATTTTTAACATGAGTAAATGCTTTACATATACAGCTACCACATGCACTTTAAGATGTTACTTTGCAGAATGTGTATCTATGTATCTGACTTCCAAATACATAAGCCACTTAACAAGGAAGATAACTGTCGCTTTGAGAATGTGAACTGATAAAAAGGACCCCTCCCCAACATGCTTTAATGTATCCCTAAGTGCACATGAAACTTCTTTTAAAATCTCAGTACTTGTTTTGAATATGAAAGAAAACAGAAAGGAACAAATTTATAAAGCAACAATAATTTATTTGTAGGTTACAATGAATGTTGAACATGAAATCAACCTGTTAGTTGAAGAAATTCGACGGCTGGGGACCAAAAGTAAGTATGACTAAATGGTTGTAGAAGGAATATAAAATTAATAGACTCCAAATGTGGTAGAATACAACTGACATAATTTCCAATGTATATTGGTCCAATATTTCCAGAAGGCATTGTATTGGGGAAAATCTGCAATGTAGGAAACACCTGCAGAAAAAGACCCATTTTAAAAAGTAAGGTATAAAACTCAAGTTATAAGATTTTGTTCTTAAAACATGGAGTAGATTGGATGAAAATCAATAAAGAGTTAAGTAAATTTCTGGCAACAGTTCAAATGTTTAAGGAAGTAGTTAAGGCTTCTGCTTCAAGCCAGTATGATAAGTTTGTTACAGAATATAAATTATTGTTTAAGCACTATCAAGTTGGTGTCATTTCTTAGTGACTATATTTTCTCCTGTTCCCAATCTGGTCCTTCTAGTCTTTCAGTAGTGCATTTATGACCACTTTAATTAAGCCATCCTCTTTCTGTCTTTATTTCTATCTTTCCCAATATTAAAGACTTATCTAGAGAGCTATGTCTTCACATAATGTATCCAAAGTGGGATAATTTGAAACCCATGAAAACCCTGAGTTGATTGGTTTGATAATTGTTTGTTCTTAGCTATCCAAGTCCAAAGAACTTCTCCAACACCAACATGATATAAATATTGATTACTAAATAGATAGTAAGAACAGCATGGGAGCCCCCAGATTATTTAAGATAACAGTATGCATCTCTAGTTCTAATAGCATTATATAGAATAACCAGACTGCCAATTTTCTTTCAAGGGCCCCTGTGCTTCTGAAAACTGGTGCCAAGTTTCCCATACACTCATAGCTACTAATGCAAACTTTACTTGTGACATAGACAATCATTTAATGGAAAACAACAATCCTTTCTGAGGGGATGTCTACTTGCTTGTGGAAACTTGGCAACAGTGAGATGTGATGTCTAGGTTGATACATCAAAGTTATCTTTGCTCACTCATTGAATATTAATTAGGTAACAATTTATGCAACAGATCAAAACTATATTTGATTTCCAGTTAAGTCACTGGAATTTTTTCATAATTTTCCCGCTTTTAAAATAAAACTGGATTCTTATGTGCATTTTGGTTCCAGTTCAAACTGCTAGTGTAAATTTTAATCTAAGTACTTTAACCTAAGTAGGGGTTTGTAAATTCACTATACTAGTGTGTCTTTTTGGAAAGGGCATTTAAATGCAATCTTATTTTTTTCCCATTGATTTTAATTTCAGGTGATATTCATGTTCGCTAATCACAATATGTTAAAAAATAAGGGATTTTTTTGTTGCTTTCAGCTTAGTATATCATGAAAATTGCTATTTGTAAAATATTTGTATAATTTAACATGTAGGGAAACCCATTTAGTTGTGGTTTATTTAACAAACCATGGCTAATATGAAGCCAGTCAGTATTCATCATAACTACTTTGAGTTACTTTGGGCCTAAATGATACCAGATCTTCATATGATTATTATTCAGTATATAGTTTTCAGTGATTAAAAATCTAAAAATGGAAGATTTTTTAAAAAAGTGTTAAAATGTGTTTTTTTCCAACCATAAATTAAACATTTTTGATACTTTCTTCAGCGTTAGCAAATCTAAAATAATGTTGCAGAGATTACTCATTTAATGTAGTTTACAATTTGATGTAATGGATTTGAATTTAATAATAGTTTTTACTGATTTGTGCCTCTGAGCATAGGTTATGTTTAAAAGTTAACATATTGGTTGTATTTTCACATTTACATTGTGATGAATTTGGCTACGGCTATGATAACCTTATTAAATGAAATTAGAAACCTTGAAAATCTCCAGGTCCAAAGACTTATTGGGAGCTAAAATGTTAATATGTCATTTCATCCTCATACTTTCTTTTGCCCAGATCCTGATGGGACTTTGAGTGTGAAGTTTGGAGTGCTGTTTGCGGATGAGAAATGTGCCAACCTTTTTGAGGCTTTGGTGGGAACCTTGAAAGCTGCAAAACGACGGAAGATAGTTAATTATCCTGGTGAACTGCTTTTGCAAGGAGTTCATGACAATGTTGATATCTTGTTATTGCAGGATTAGTTACTTTCTTAGCAAATGGCATTTTCATTAGATATCTATATGTAACTCAGATCAAGATGCATTTGATTGAAAGTATTTATATTTATAAAAATTCTTCGAAGGCCTTTTAAAAAATTCTTTTCTGAAACCCCTGCTACATAGTTTGTTGGGCCTTTTTTGGGGGGGAGGGGAACTTGGAAATTACATTCTCATATGTCTGAAATGTTGCTAAACTCTGAGAATTCCTTACAAATTATCAATATCAACAACCTAAACCCTGCTACAAACTTCCAGTTTATGGGGATTCTGTGATTTCTCTGCAAGAATAAAAAATTATTGTGGCCAAATGAAGCATTTCAAGCTGATAGTTTCATCTGAAACTGAATATTTGATATGGTCTTTTTATGCCATGCTTGAAACATAGGTTTTTCACGTGACCCTTTCTGAACTGTGATACTTCGGAGTAACTGGAAAGTTATAAAAGCAATGGCAGGCAGAGGAATTCTCTTGCAATTTTTTAGTGTATTCTCATTAATGAAGGAGAGAATGTTATGCAAATCATTTCGAAGAAGAAAATAATGTAAGAGAAATATGTCATTAGTGGGTTATTTTTCACTTAGTTATAAAGTGACCAAGACAAAGTGTTTTGTCTTTTATTATTACAATAATTTTTCCAGCTATCAGCAAATCAGACATAGATTAAATTCTGAAGAAATACTCGAAAGGATATTTGGATATTTTCTTTGGCAGTATTTCATTGCTAAATGGGAGTCTTGCTGTTGAGAAATTGTCCATCCAATTTCGCCTCCCACAAATTTGAGAATCTCAAAAGACCATTTGTGTCTGTCTCATATAATATTCCTTTTCTCAGGGTAAAGTTAGAGAAGTGGGAGGACAGTCCTTCTATTCCTCAGATTCCAGTTTCTCTATAATGTCTATTACTTGTTGATGATGCCCTTCTGGGAAATGGGTGTACCTTAAAGAAACTTTGTAGAACACTTCAGAAAGCACTAAGTATTATCCAAACTGCTGTTAAGGCAAGGTCATTCCTTTTCTATTTGGTTGGTTTGAGAAAGAAGTGGAATAGGGTGTGAGAAATGCTATCTGAACCCACTCTGGCAGGCATCAGGGAATGGACACTTGAAAAATAGAATCTGACTTAAAACAAGAAGAACAGGAAGATTGCCTCATAGAGGATATGAACATGCAAAATTGGTAGAATTGTACAAGACTATCTCAGAGGTCCATTCTTTTAGTTTTTTACAAGATGATTGAAGTGCACTTCTCAATATTATAATTCATCTAGGAAATCAGCAAATCAATTCTTTCTCCTCTTCCCTCTCCACTCCTACCCAAATACTTGAGAATTAAAGACTGTTTAAATGGCAACAATGGTGTCATAATACATTTTGTCTTTTAGCTATTGTTCTAGGCATTCCATTCTATTCTTTGCATGATCGTTTTGTGTCTAATTGATACAGTGGTTAGCTGGTCTTCCTTAGAAGTGCCTAGAGGGCTTCAAAGTAAAATACTTCATCAATAAATAAAAATGTGGGAGTTATTTTTAGCCATTTCATTGTGAAAAAATGCCTTTAATTAAATAAACATTTCATGTACACCAGGAAAATTTGGTCTCAAAAATACATATTTTTGGTATTTACAATAAAATATTTCCAATTCTCGCCAGTGTGGTTTGTTTCTTGAAGTCTGGAGTAACTCACCTGAGCACTGGAATTCTTATTTTGTAAGGATCCTCTTTGCCAATTCTGTACACACTTTTGTATTAACTTAATCAAGAAGTACTGAAGCATTCCAAGAAAAAGAAAACATAATTTGTTATAGTGATGGTGGAGAATAGGAAAGCAATGGTACTTAATCTAAAATGTTGCTTTGATGCTTATGAAGGAATTTGATACAGTATTTTCATCTCTGGAATGATTTATATATTAGTTTAAATAATGCATTCTGTGTTAGGAGTGATCTTATTAAAGTTATGATTCATGATTAAGGACATTACTTACCACAAAAGAGAAGCAATTGAGCTTTCAATATGTCTCAAAATAGCTGGAAATGTTCTGGAAGTTTACAGTGTGAATTCTAAATAAGGCAGATAAAGAAGCAGTGCATCCGAAAAAAGGTATTATGTCTGATTTCAAAATAAGACAATTTCCTATGGAAACTCATATCTTTGAATTAACTGACACTTGGTTGATTAAAATGCTAGAGGTTTAAAGATTAAAGATTTTTCATTAAAATTTATGTTCAAAGGACATTCTAACATTTTAAGATCTTAATCATTTCTCATTCTTCAAAATAATTCTACAGTATATGCATTTTCTTATGATTTATGGTGGTTGCAATTTTACTTTAGAAAATAGAGAAAAAAAATTCCCAAAGAACAAAATTCCAGAAGTGTAATTATGGATTAATATGAAATATAAATTGAACCACAGCGCTGCCAAATATTACTTGAGAGGTTTATAGTGTAGGAGCTCAAATGTTGTTTGGTGCAGGGAAGACCCAGATTCCATCCTTAGTCAAGGAAGTTTGGGAAAAATAAACTATTTTCTCTCAGCCCAACACACTTCAAAGATCAGTTGTTTTGTGGAAAAATGGAAGAAGTATGTATGCTGCCTTGAGGGCCTGAAGAAAATTTTGGATATAATTCTAACAAACTAACTGCTATTGAGACTTAAGAACCAAATATAATAAGCTGTAAGAATACACCGAATATTTCGGACTATAAGATGCATCTTAGTTTTTGGGGAGGAAAATAAGAAAAAAGCTGATTGGGGGTGGATCAACCTCTGGAATACCCCCATCAGCTGTTCTCAGAGGTGAATTTAGCAACAGATTCGTTGGTTGTGAGCTCTGCCTTGCTTTTTTTCAGCCTCTGAAACTTGACATAACTGAACAGGCATTAAATGACTAGTTGTAAGTCAAAGACTACCTGTACACAACATTTCCAAAAGTGAGCCTATTCACATTTTTAACATTTGCATTATTAAAGAGTCAAGCTAATATAACAGACTGGAAAGGAGGTTTAGCCCTTGGTCCCCATCTTGATCCAAATCCAGACTGCCTTCTTTTCTCCTCTTGCAAATAACAACAGCAATGTTTCTGATTAAATTAAGAAGGTAGTGAGGGCAAAGTTACTTAATGTTTTAATAAATCTGGATGAATTTACAGCCCAATTTTTATCAGTCACAGGTCATCATATTAAGCAAAACTGGCTTTACAATTTAATTTAAACCAAAATTAAAACTGGTGTGGAAATCCATTCTCATCTAATTGTCTATGGAAATTCTCAGTCATCCAGGTCATGGTTGTCTCAAAGGTGCTTTATCAAGAGGCAACTGGACTTTCTCATTTTTCTTTGAAGACATTTCGCTTTTCAGGAATATCTGAAGATATTTTGATTCGGAGGAACATCTGAAAAGCTCAGGAGGATCTTCAACCAACCTAATATATGTGCACACTTTAAACTGCAGAATACACTAAGGCAGAAGTTTGTCCACTGCAAGGAAAAACACCCAGACACAAACTGAGCAACGTGGTTTATACAGTACAATGCAGTGAGTCTTATGCAGATCTGTACATTGGAGAAACAAAACAACTACTTCATGAACGCATGGCACAACATAGGAGAACAAACCCATCAAGACAAGATTCAGCAGTCCATCTGCATTTAAAAGACAAAGGCCACTCTTTTGAAGACAGCAAAGTCCACATTCTGGGCAGACAGGACCACGGGTTTGGAAGACGGCTCAAAGTGGCTATGTCAAAATTGAATAGCTCATTCTCAACAGAAGGGGAGGGATACAATATCTATGTCCACTTCCAAAAAGGCTCCATTTGCACTACTCAGTTTATCTTGAGGACATAGATAAACCTTCAGTGGCTTCAATGATTCTCTAAGCAAATGCAAATGACCAGCTGTCTGCAAGGAATATAAATCCTTTCATTTCCCACCATCCAGTCAAAGCTGAAGAAGCTTCTTGGATGAGAAACAGGGGTGAAATGCTCTCGGTTTGGACCGGATTGCCTGATCCGGTAGCAATGGCGGGTGGTTTGGAGAACCTGTAGCAAAACTCCCTGCCCCTCCCCCCATGCCCAGCTGAGCTGCACAATCATCAGAGGCTTTTTTTTAACTTTTAAAAGCATTTTTTCTACAACCTTTTCGGCCAAAAAATGCTTTTAAAAATTAAAAAAAAAAGCCTCTAATGATCGTGCAACTCAGCTGGCATCGTCAGAGTCTTCTAAAAGCATTTTTTTCTGCAACCTCTTCAGCTGGAGAGGTGATAGGAAAAAAAAATGCCTTTAAAAGCCTCTGGCGATCCCAGCTGAGTTGCCTGATCATCAAAGGTTTTTAAAAGCATTTTTTTCTGCAACCTCTTAAGGTTGTAGAAAAAATGCTTTTAAAAGTAAAAAAATTTTTTACCCCTCCCTCCAAGCCATGCCCATAGAACTGGTAGTAACAAATTTTACATTTCACCACTGATAAGAAGCAAAATGTCTTCAAAGAAAAACCAGAAAGACCAGTTGCCTCTTGAAAAAGCACCTTTGGGACATTTTCATCTAGTGCTATGAAAAATATTTCAGCAAATATTTTACTGAAAATACAGCAATGAGCTGGAAAACAAATCAAAGCCCAGAAATGCAACCAAGAGCTGTGTTTTCCAGGCATATTTTAGCATTAAAATACCCTAAGAAAAACTGTCAATTTAAGGATTCTGGAAAAGTCTTGTCTACATAAACTACATATATCTGCCAGCATTGGCTCTCATCACACATTTAGAATAAAGTAACACGTTGCAAATGGGGCTATTTCTGAAGACTTCTCATAACCTGAACTTGATAGGAAAGTGTCTATTAACAGATGGGAGCAACGACTGCAATGTAACCAGTGGTAGCTCAAGGTAGGGGTGAAATTCAGCAGGTTTCTGGAGAACCAGTAGCGGAAATTTTGAGTAGTTCGGAGAACTGGCAAATACCACCTCTCGCTGGTCCCAAGTGGGGTGGGAATGGGAATTTTTTAGTATCCTTCCCCTGGAATGGGGTGGGAATGGAGATTTTGCAATATCCTTCCCCTGCCATGCCCACCAAGTCACACCCCCAAACCAGTAGTAAAAAAAAAATTGAATTTCACCACTGGCTCAAGGGCATATGGAACTCTAGGCCACACTGACTGAGGTGCCACCTTGTACTCATTTGGATTTTTAGAATGATTCAGCAGGATGGTGCCTAGGTTTCGGCTAGTGCCCACTCTGCCTTAGCTTAAAGCTAGCACTGAATATAGCACCAATTCTTTAGTTGTTGTATTAACAACCAAAAAAACCCCATCTGATTCAAGGAATAAGATGTTACAATTGGTTTTAAGTCAAGGGCTTGGCTCTGGGATACCTTATGGTCCATCTTTTTCCAAGGGGATCTGCTTAGCCTCTGCAAACAAGAAGGGACGGGGTACCTGCCTGGTCAAGAGATCAAAGGCATAAGGCTCCAAAGGCAGATTATTTTTTTTAAAATGGCTCCTTTGCCCTCAAGGGGTCTGCCAGGTACTCTCTTTTCACAGAGGCATGAAAACAGTTCTGTGGCACCAGGTTTCTGGCAGTGGGCATTTAATATTATGACTGTATGGCATTGCGCTATTATTTTTATTGCACTGACATTTAATATACATGTAGATATATACTCTCTCACACATCTTTATATATAAAGCTATTACACCTGCAAACACAGGCTTTTAATTTTATTGTAAACTGCTCTGAGTTTAGGGAGTTGGGCAGGACATAAATTCATATAAATTAACCAATTTCCATCCAGGAGCCGGATCACCTGCTGAATGAAGAAAGAAAACCAAATAGAAAAGACAAAGGCTTTTCAATCACTACAGATTCTCACCACAAATAATACAGATAAATAAAATTCATAGGATTAGGGAGAAAAAGCCTTAAGCCTCCTTTATATACGTGAAAATTTCATTCCTTATATATATATCTATGTATAAACCCGTTGTGATCTTTTAATATAAATATTTAAGAAATTATTCAGCAACAGATATAAAGCTTTGACTCTGCCTGAGGCTTCCTAAATTTGTAGGCATTTCCCAAATAACCAGTTTGAAGGGATTTTTACAGGTTGTTCTAGAGCTTTTTTCTTCCAATAATTCAGAATTATGTACGTCTGTGTTGAGTCACAGAGTGTTATTCTGAATGAACAATAGTGCTTAGTTCTAAAGGAGAAACCCATGTATTGGCTTTATGTGGGCAGTGGACTTGAATACAGCACTAAAGCAGCACAACTGCAGGAGAAAATCATAGGTTTGTTATAAAAGATTGATGTGAAAACATAGTAAATGCATTATAAAGACTAACGAAGAGTATAATGAGCTGTAATCCATACATAACCCTACTGATAAAAAGATTTAGTTCACATGCTATTCGGAACAGCAGAAATATCCTTTGAATTAAAAATAATATAAATTAAAATTAGACAGTACAAACAATAAATAAAGAGATGAACAGACTTTTCTGATTTCAGGATATAACCCTTCAGAGCTGTGTGTTTATAAGCTTCATTATAAAGGCATTTTGGAAGCTGCCTGGGCTAGCAGACAGAAATTAGGTAAAAAAAAACCTGAGAGGATAAAAGAGGCATGTATTTGCAAGAGAAAATGGATAATGGTACTCTACAAGGCAAATAACAAATAACAATGTTTAACGCACAATGCCAATTCCTAATTTTCCTTGAGTTCATGAAATGGGACATAATTGCCCTGGTTTTAGTGTCCTTTAAAAATAAAGTAAGCCTGTATTATTTTATCATAGCACAATTTTGTCTTGGAAGAATCAGAATAAAAGCTTAATGGTAGTTCTCCCCAGATCTAGAAATTTGGAGAATTGTCCCAAGTGTTGCAGAAAGAAACCTCTGAATCAGGGGTGAAGTCCAGCAGGTTCTAACAGGTTCTGGAGAACCAGTAGTGGAAATTTTGAGTAGTTCGGAGAATCGGCAAATACCACCTCTGGCTGGCCCCACAGTGGGGTGGGAATGGAGATTTTGCAATATCCTTCCCCTGCCACGCCCACCCCTGCTCTGAATAGAAGGGATTTGGATTTGTTTTTTCTTAGAAAATGGAATTAGGACATAAATAACTCTGGATTTGCAAACTGTGGTACATATAGTATGGTTGTTTGGGTTTTGCTTATTGTCATTTGGGAATCCAATCTTTGTGATTTGCAAAACAGGATTTACTAACATGAACCCTTCTTTTAAACAGGGCCATACCATAAGGTGTGCCTTTTTGATTTGTGGCCTCTGGAGTGCCCCTCCACCCCAAGCTGCTGAAATTCAATTGGTCCTGACTTGTTGGCCTTTAGAAAGACCTTGGAACCGGGATAGGTAGGTTCCTGTTGGGAAGAGTACAATTGAGAGCCATTATTATTATTAGTTGTCGACTTTTTTTACCCTGCTTGTTTCCTGTTGGGTGGGCAATCATACAAATGATTTAATATTAAATAAATGATCAAGCAAGCTCCCATCTATCTGTGGTCCAAAAGAATTATGACTTAGCATGATTCTTTTGGATCACAAATGGGTGAAAGCTTGCTTGCTTATTTATTTCTTTATTTAATATTAAAGTAAATGTCTATATGCTCCATCAATTTCCTTCAGCAAAGGCAAGTTCACTGTTTCCTCCTGTTACTATATTTTAGGAAAAGAAATTGTAACATCGCTCCTGAATAGCATAGATCCTCTGATGGTAATGAGAAACAAACTGAAATCCACACAGGCAATGTTAGGCCAAATGAAGGTATACAAAATCATTCCACATTTTTGAGTTTCAAGAACTCTTCAAGGCAACCTGGATTTTTTTAAAAAAATACAATTGATAAGGAGTTTTATTTGCTATTCTTCCTTTAACCTATATTCTGAAGTAGATACTGTCATATTCTTATAGAGCTGTGATGGTGAACCTATGGCACATGGAGCCTTATCTGTGGGCATGCGAGTGTTGCCGTAGCTCAGCTCCAGCGCACATGCGTGCACCGGCCAGCTGATTTTTGGGCCTTCTGGTCCCACCGGAAGTTGGGAAATGGGCTGTTTCCAGAGGGCCTCCAAGGGGTGGGGAAAGTCGTTTTTGCCCTCCCCAGGCTCCTAGAAAGCATCTGGAGCCCAGGGAGGGTGAAAAATGGGCCTACCGGGCCCATCGTGCCATCGCGTGCTAAAAGCGGGGGGACCTGGGTGAGTCACATGCGCATGCGTGGGGGCGGGGTGCATTGAATAATGGGTGTGGGCACATACATGGGCAACCCCCACTTTTGGCATGCGACGGCAAAAAGGTTAGCCATCACTGTTATAGAGAGACAAAATAAAATGATTGCTTAACATTTGTTGTTGCTAGTATTGTTATGATATTTTAGCATTAGCATTAGATTTTCTGCCATGGTGATCTCAAGCCTGGATGAGAAAGGAGGAAATTTGGGCATCGGTCAAGTAACTTGTCCCTGTAAAAATTATAATCGCTACAGATACAGCAAGAACAATCTCTGTTGTTATTATACAGTAGAAAGAATTTAAACACAACTGTACACAAAAGCAATGAAACACAATACACCAGTGGTGGAAGTCATTTTTTTTTTACTCCCAGTTCTGTGGGCGTGACTTGGTGGGCATGGCACGGGAAGGATACTGCAAACTCTCCATTCCCATCCCACTCCAGGGGAAGGATATTGCAGAATCTCCATTCTCACCCCACTCCAGGGGAAGGATATTGCAAAATCTCAATTCCCACCCCACTCCTGGGGGAAGGATATTGCAAAATCTCAATTCCCACCCTGCTCCTGGGGGAAGGATGTTGCAAAATCTCTATTCCCACCCCACTCTGGGGCCAGCCAGAGGAGGTATTTGTCAGTTCTCTGAACTACTCATAATTTCCGCTACTGGTTCTCCAGAACCTGCCAGAACCAGCTGAATAGCACCCCTGCAATACACCCATTCCTTGTTTACTGACTATCTTGGTTAAAGACTATTTGCAAATACAACTGTAATAAAAACCTCACTTTCTGACCAATGCATAAATTTTCAACTAAGTTTGTATGCTTGACCACAACACATTTCACAGTGAAAGTAATACTGGAACAGCTGATGGAAGACATCATCATCACTACTCTTCTTAATAGCTCTCTGTCTCTGTCTCCGTGTCAGGTATTCACTTAGCTACTATTTTGCTTAGTGATTTGGTTGTTGGAAATGGAACTAGGTAACTAAAAAAGGAATGGGTCTACAGCAGGGGTGTCAAACTGGGGGTCCGCGGGCCAGGCCCAGCCCAGCTCCACAAAGGCAGTCACAATGTCATGTGATGCAATCGAGTTTGACATCCATGGTCTACAGCTTTGGGAGGTAATAGCCTTTCTTCATCTAGATTTAAAGGCTGGATGGCAACTCTGTTTGGGAAACTGTAGTCACAGAATCTCCACAGGGCAGCAGATTTGACCAGAAGATTTTCAAGGTTCCTTCCAATCCCTTCATTTTGTGATTCTATGAATCTACTTGATAACAAAGTAAAAATTGGAGAGGCAGTTTTCTCTCTGGTTACCAAAGGGGACCAATCCTGGCTTTTCTTGCTATTATGTTCTTTCTTAGAAGCTGGGATAGAGTTTCTCAATAGTACTTTTCTCCTGGCTGAGGCATAAGGCTTTTCTTCAAGCTCTCTGCTCCATCTCTGACTAATGGTTGAGAGACAGTAATCACAGAAATACAGATGTTGGGAGCCCAGAGATAATCTAGTTCAATTTTCAATCCCATGATATGTATACATCTGTATTAAGTGGTCGAGAATGTGATTACCAGTCAAATTCAACAATTGCTCCCTTCATCAATTGCCTACAACAGCAACAAAGCAGTGCTTGAATGAATTGCAATGCCATTCTGCTTCTTTTCAGACAGGCATGGCAAAGTCTGCCTTGAAATTTTCATTTCCTTTTTTCGTGTCCTTTGAAATTATTGTTTTCTCCTATTCCAGGAGTGTCAAACTCGTGACATGTTGGCATCACATGACGTATCACAGCTTTTTTCCCTTCACTAAAATGGGGGCGACTATGGCCAGTGTGTGACATATCCGGCCTGTGGGCTGCAAGTTTGACATCCCTGTCCTATTCCAATAAACATTGTAGCAAATATTTCCTTTGCTCTTGCTTAGCTATCTCACTGCTTCATTCAGTGCCCATTCACAGGTGCGAGAGTGATTAAAAAGTAACTTTACGACCAATATTAGCATTTACCAACTTTGCAAATCTGAAAAGCAAAGGAAGCTGGAGTAAGATCAGGGGTCAAATGGGCCCGATCTGGTAGTGATGGCGGCGGGGGGGTTCGGAGAACCTGTGCCCCCCCCCATGCCCAGCTGAGCTGCACGATCATCAGAGGCTTTTTTTTTACTTTTAAAAGCATTTTTTCTACAAACTCTTCCGCTGAAAAAATGCTTTTAAAAATAAAAAAAAAGCCTCTGATAATCGCGTATCTCAGTTGGGATTGTCAGAGACTTTTCAAAGCATTTTTTTCTGCAACCCCTTCAGCCGAAGAGGTGGTAAAAAAAAGCTTTGAAAAGCTTCTGACGATCCCAGCTGAGTTGCCTGATTGGCAGGGGCTTTTCAAAGCATTTTTTTTGCAACCTCTTTGGCTGAAGAGGTTGAAGAAAAAAAGTTTTGAAAAGTAAAAAAAAAAAAAAAAGTAAAAAAAAAAGGGTTGACCATGCCCACCGTCACATTACCCCCCTCAACAACCACGCCCAAAGAACCGGTAGTAACAAATTTTACATTTCACCCTTGAGTAAGATCATGTTTTGCTAAACAACCAAGTTATGGTCGGTAAATGAGGACTACATATAATAGGTTTTAAAGCTGCATCAGCAAAAAAATATTTAATACGATTCTTTCATGAATTAACAGAATGGAGCACTTTAATGTTTAGTTTGTTTTTCAAAAAAAGCTACAATATTAATCAGATGTCTCATAGATTTTAAGCAAACTATTGAGCTTTTTAAAAGTTGAATTAGAAAGATAGGTAAAATAATTTAAATCTGCCACAATATTAAATACATCTTCTTTGCATATGTACTAACAAGACCAAGAAACTGCAAAGAAATTGGGAATATAGCTCAATAAATCTTTAAGAAATGGTCCCAGGTCAGCTCAGGAATGACTTCCATTGTGGAAATAGAGTTAATTAAGAGATCGGTTAATTAACTGAATAATCTAATGACTCCTAACATGAAATACGATTTTTATCAAAGAAAAAGCCACCCCAGATTAAATACATCACATATTTGTATGTGAAATTTTCATTCTTATATCTGGGAATAAACTGCACAAAACTTAATGAGGCTAAGTTTTTGTTGTATTCTAAATGATTGTACCTGTTGATGATAATATGTACAGATTTTGTCATGCTTCTGACAATATGTCAACATATTAAAATCTCCTCTGGTCTTAATTTATTGCACAAGCAACTAGAACTTTTCCCCTTCCGACAAGCAACTTTTCTTGAACTTGCAGTGTGAATATACAGACAGTCCTTGACTTACAACTACAATTGAGACCAGAATTTCCATCACTAAGCAAGGTGTTAAGTGAATCATACCCAATTTTACGATTTTTTTTGCCAAGATTGTCATATGAATCATTGCAATTATTAAGTGAATCACACAACTGTTAAGCAAATCCAGCTTCCTCTACTGATTTTGCTTGTTGGAAATGAACTGGGAAGGTTGCAAATGGTGATCCCATGATGATGCAACCATCGTAAATACATGCCAATTGCCAAGTGCCCAAATTTTGGTCATCAGGATGCTGTGATAGTTGTAAGTATGGAACCTGTTGTAAATCTCTTTCTTCAGTGCCATTAAAATTTCAAATGGTCACTAAATGAATGATTCCAAGTCAAGGACTGCCTATAGTAACAGATATGGAATAAACTGGATATACTTCTTGATAAACTTTGAAACTGACCATGTACATCCATAAATGAATCTTAAATTAACTATAAAAAAAACACAAATTTCCTGCCATGTTTGTCAAATAATAACAAAGCTCCCAGTCTGAATTGAAATTGCTTGATGAAAAGCAAAAGATTAAGGTTTGTAAAACTAGCCAAATAAACACAGGATTTCGAGCTCTTATATAAACTTATTCTCTAATTAGACATCAGAAACAGATGGTTTATTCAACATTGTGGGCTGCTGCCCTGCATTCAGATAGATATTTTGGTTACATCACATGTTATATCTTGATGCATTCTCCCTTTGAGATGTTTATGTTTGTTTGTTAATCTGCTTCTACATAATTTTTTCTTTTTGGTTTTTTTTTGTACACCACCCAGTCTCTTTGTAGGAGAGGGGCAGCTAAGTAAACTTGATAAATACATAGGTACGTCAATAGCTAAGTAGATGATAGATAGCAATAGCACTTAAGTCTTATATATCCCTTCATAGTGTTTTTACAACCTTCTGTAAACCGTTTACAGTCAGCATATTGCTCCCAACAATCTGGGTCCTCATTTTACTGACCTCCGGAAGGATGGAAGGCTGAGTCAATCTTGAGCCTGGTGAGATTCAACCTGCCAAATTGCAGGAAGTCAGCAGAAGTAGCCTACAGTACTGCATTCTAACTACTATGCCACCTTGGCTCCTCGGCTTGGATAGGTAGGCAGGTAGGTAGATACTGTAGATATTTTAGTTTGAACTGCAAACTGCAAACTATATACTTCATAGCTGCTGGCAGAAGAGCTGATGAACTGCACCCACTCACTGAATACTGAAATATCAGCTTACTATACAGGCAATCCTTGATTTATAATTAACTGAACTCTCAATTATAGTCATAAGTTATCACATGACTATATCTGATTTTATGAGGTTTTTTGCAGCGGTTATTAAGTGAATGTTGCAGTCATTTAGTGAGCCCATTGGTCTCTATGGGGCATTTTTTTGTTAAAAACTGGAAATAAATGCTGGTTTCTGGCAAAAATGTTGTAAATCATGGACATCTGATTGCAGGATGCTACAAATGCAGTAAATGTGGGTCAGGTTTTTGACCACCCAAAATGGGATCATGTTATTGTGTGGGAGATGGCTGCTGGAACTTTGAATCTGGGTCTATAGCAGGGGTGAAATTTACTTACCTTGCCTACTGGTTTGCAAATATGCGCGTGCCATGTGCGCGCTCACTTCGCTTGTGCCGTCCACACATGCGCAAAGCCTTCTGCGCACGCACAGAGGCTTAAAATGTTACAAAAAAGTGACAATGATATCCGTGTGAGTGGGCGGAGCCTCCTGAAGCCGCCGCTAACAGTTCACCCGAGCCATATAGAACCCGCTGAATTTCACCCCTGGTCCGAAGTACCATTTTCTGGAGTCTACTGTAACTTTGAACTATCTTATTGACTATCAATTGACTTATTGACATGTACCGGTATATTGGATTGGAAGAATGCCAATCCAACTATGGCATTTTCTTTCAAAAAAAAATATAAAACACAACTCAACACTGCATGTCTGGAAAGGTTTAAACACAGTAAGAAGTTACATCTCCATTTAAATTTCAAAGACATATTGAAATAATATTGAGAAATAAAATCGGAATAACATTGTTATTTCATGGCCAAACCTGCACCTCTTTTTCAAAAGGGCCAAACTCAAGTCAGGTCTTGTAAAGATTGTGCTTTATTGTGGAAAAACATTTTAATCCAGTCTTTGCATGAAGAAACAGGCTTGGTAGTTACTTTCTCCCCAACCCCACCCACAGCTGCCAAACCATCACCAAACGACCCGGATGGGCAGGTTGAAATCTGACACATTTAAGATCGATTTCCAAGTAAAGCTGCAATCACATGGCAATAATCATCATAACCATAATAATAATCATAATATACAGTAATCGATCAATTGGAATATATACTTTCAATCCTTAAACTCCTATGCACATTCTATTTGAAAATGATTTAATTAACACTCCATTGGATTACTCCACGTAGTCCATTTCTTTCGGTTTCTTTCTTTTCGCCATGGTCTTTCCCTTCATTTACTGGGTCCGTTTCCCTTGGCAAACGTTTTGGGGTGGAACTCCAAGGGAATTCTTCTAGTCTGAACTTGTTGTGTATCGATATGCCGTATGACGAGCGTTTACTTGCCTGACCTACCTGCCTTTCAATCGCACATAACAGTACAGAGATCTGGTCGAACTGCACTCACCTTCCGGCCTAACCCAACGCGCTTCACGGCAAGAGAAAGGAAACGTCCACTGAGAGATTAGTCGCTAATCGGATTAGGAGTTCTTACCCAGGCCTCCCTTCCCTTGCTTTATCCCCGTGTACCGGGCTTGGAGGAAATCCAATCGCCGTTGTAAACAACAAGCTCCGAGAAAGGAAAGGCGGCTTTTCTTAAGTCCGAAGGCGAGGCTTAAGCGCCTCCTCGCTGCTGTCGCAAGTCCAGCCTCTGAGCCGTGCCTTCCTCCTCCCTTCCTTTCACTTGCTCTTTGCTTAGCGCTGTCGCCAAGGCCTGGCAGGCGAAAGAGAGAAGGGGTGGGTGGAGGAGGAAACGGGCGGGGAGCCCAGCATTGCCGAGGGAGCAGCAGAATCAAAACAAGCGAGACACGCCTTTTCCCTGGCTTGCATTTCTTCCGCGGCGAGGCGTCTGTGGACGCGCGCCCGCGGTGTGAGAGTGTGATTGTGTGTGTGTGTGTGTGTGTGAGAGAGAGAGAGAGAGAGAGGGAGAGAGCGTGCGTGCATGCGACAGGGCCGCGGTGCGTGAGCGAAGGACGAGTGTGCTGCTCCGCCTGACAATGGAGCTGCAATAGGCGGGGGTCGGCGGGGGTAGCAGCAGCAGCAACAACCAGAGGCAGCAGCACTGCCACCAAGAGCCTCCGCCGCCTCCTCCTCAGCCTTCCCGCTGCGACCCGCTCCTCCTCCTCCTCCTCCTCCTCCCTTGGCGATGCCGAACCAGAAGAGTAACAAGGGCAAGAAGAACAAGCGCGCTAACAGCAGCGGGGACGAGCAGGAAAATGGAGCCCTGGCCGCGACGGGAGCTGCGGGCGCCGGAGGAGTCCTGGCCGCCGTGGCTGCGGTCGGAGCAAGCGGGCCTGTGGCGGCTGCAGGAGGTGGAGGAAGCTCTGGGACAGCGGCGGCGGCGACAGGCTCGGCTTCGGGCGACTCTAAAAACGGTAGGAAGCCTACCGGACGGAGATGGAGGAAGAGAGCGAGCGAGCGAGCAAGCAGGCGTGCGGCGTGCAGCCACCAAACTTCACTCGCTGGCTCTTTTTTTTTTTTTTTTTTTGCTTTTGCTTCCCTGCTTTCCCGGATGGGCAGAGCCGGAGGCGCCCCTGCTAGTGGGGGAGCTGCCGGGCCTTCGATGGCGCAGCAGCCCTTGGATGGGAGAAGCGGAGCGGGCCAGCATGCAGATGAGCCAAAGGGAAGCGCGGCCCTTCTCTTTCTTGGCTTGAGTTGCACCGCCAGCGCGCACGGGCGCGCGGCCTGCCACCGCCGGGTTTCGGGAGTGGGAAGTTCGAACCGCTTGGCCGGGCTGAAAAAGAGCTCGCTTGCCCGACCCACGTGCCTCTTCCCTGCTCTCTCGCCTCCCCCCCCCCCCGAAGGATTGTGCGGAAACGTGAGGACCCCAAAAAAGGGGCTGCATAATTCCTTCCCCCCCAGTGTTGCATTTGTGGGGTAAGGAGAGCGTGTGGGATTGGGGTTTTTTTTTTTGTATCTTCTGACGGATTTCCTCCTGTCTCTCTTCTCCGCCCCCGCAATAAGCTTAATTTGTGGGGAAATTTAGAAAACTTGTTTTTATGCCCTCGCTGCTCGTGTCCAAAAAGCAAACCGGTGAGGTTACACTGAGTAGAGGAGACGCGTCTCTCTTCTTCAGAATGACAGTTTTCAACCTTTAAAAAGACGGAGTAGTATGCTGTGACATACTGTACATAAAAGTCACACCAGTTAAAGGTACAGAAAAAGGCAAGGAAATCCCCATCCCCGTCCCCCGTCCCCCCAGGCTAAAGTATGTATCTGTTACTTTCGCTTTAACACCGCCAGCATGTTTTGCTTGAAAATATGCTCTGATAAAGTTGGAGTCTCAGTAGTCGGACTCAGCTGGGTAGGAAGTGTCATATGTTCAAGCCTGTTTTCACTAGACTGTGAAGAGATGAGTCTTGTTCATGTGCATGGCTTGTAGTGTTTCCCTCACCGACCCCTCAATCTTTCTGAAATTGCTGTGCTCCCCAAGTGCATGCTTAGCAGCCCTTCATGTCCCACACAATTGTGTGAGGTTAGTGTCTGTGGGGAATGACCCCTCTCAGCTTTATTCAGATATCAGAGTTATAATGGCTAGATCTTTCTATTTTTTTTAAAGACAGAACAGACTGTTGATGACAGTCTTCTATATTTGCCACAGGATAGTTTGCAGGGTAGCAGAGCTTAGCTGCAGCTGTGCCATCATCTCAATCTATCAACCTGCCTAAGACCTAAAATAAAGTGAAACAAAAAATTGTCCTCCCTGCTCTTCACTGTCTCCACTGAAATAAGTTAGAGAAAGAGGGGGTGGAACATCTATTAATCATTTTATGAGCCTTTAAAATGTTTCAGCTTCCCTCCTTTTCTCTTTAAACTCGGCGCCTATTTTGTGAGCGCAGAATGTAAGTATCCAATATTAAAAAAAAATTGGCATGTGAGAAACATTTCCCTGCTTTCTTTTGGTGGCTACCAGGTTAGTTTTGTGTATTGGTGTTATAAGAACAAGGTTTTTTGTTTTGCTTTGAGTTTGAAAAACGTTATGAGAAAATTTTCACCAGAGAATTCTTATTTTCGTGCTAGTCATTGCTGGAATGTGCAAAACACTGCAAATACTTGGGTAAATAATGATCTCTGAGGAATTTGAAATAATATGTGTTTTGTCTCTGCGTATGACAGTGAAATAGAAGCCATGCATCTGAAAACACAATCTTCTGTTCATAGCAAAACAAAATTTAAATTCTGCAGTCTCCTAGGAATAATTTCCGGCGCAATGCCTGCTAGTGACGAAATGTAGCAATCTGATATTTTGTACTAAATTTAGGACACATGCTAATATTCAGCACATTTGGATGAGGTCTAATAGTGTATGGAGAACTACTTTTATATCTTAGTAAGGATATATTCCCAGACATTGGCACCTTATTTGTTAACCGACAAAAACATAAAAAGAGGGTGTAAAAATATTAAACCTCTATATACTGTTAAATCTTTTAAAATCAGAGGACTCAGGGATTCTTGGCTAATCCTCAAGCAGTTGCTGTCCGTAGTTACTGTAGTCAAACTCATTTCAGTTTGAAAGATGTTATTATAACAGCTTTGATATAACTGGAACTTTTTCTGTTTAATTTTATGAGTAATTTTATAGAAGAAATATACTGAAATGTGGCTAACATGGCTTTGGAAGATACATGAAAGTCATCAAAATACTTGTGTGACCCTTGCAGACTTGGTGGAATCCTGAGAATTCCAGATTGCATCCTGCAAGAAGCTGCTACTTTTCACAGCAGACAAAATACATATAAAAATATTGTCATAAAAATATTTGAAATGGAAACATATTAAAAACAAATCAGGAGGAGATCAAATCCATTTGTTTTTCCAACTATCTTGATTTCATAGACCATGACCCAAAACGTCAAGAACATTATTATATTTTTCTGGAACAGACTTGTATTTTAAAAAATTGGGGATTTTTAGTACAAAATGTACCTTTTTAGTATTATGAATTGTATTTACAGAGGAGATGGGGAAGTATGTCCTGGCTGTAGGTCTAGAACCTGGTAAGTGGGAAGGTAATTGGTACTGGATCAAAGTGACTATAAATTAAATCTTGCTTAATTACTTGAGAGAGAGTTGTAAGAATATGTAGCACAAGTTTGAAATAAGAGTTTCAATACATAAATCTATTTAACTTATAAGACAAGTGAGATAAATCAGTGTTATTATCTTGCTTAATGTTACTGTCCCAAATATTTAATGTATTGCTTGTGATTTCTGTAAGAATATATTGTATGATCTATGTTTCTTAAATCTAGGAATTTATTGGAAGACGTTTAATTTTTTAAAAGTAATTCTTAATTTTCAAGAATAATCAAATTTCTGTATTTAAATGAACATAGTTCTAAGAACTCATAACTTGTCCCTGAGGTAACTTATGGAGAATGGAGTTATACAGTAGTATGATTTAATTTATTTGGAAATTATAATTTTGTATTTTATTAGCTCAGATGTAATTTATATGTGCAGCTACCTGCATATTATATAATCCTATTACTTAGGTTTATAATCACTTAATTTTCTCTATCCAACCCATTTTCCATAAGCTCCCTTGCATATGAAAAGCTTGTACAGTATGTCATCTAATAGAGATTTGCATGACTCTCTTTTTGAATTGCATTACTTTTAAAGAGACAGTATCTAAAAGAAACTTACATATGTTTTAATTAACAGCAATGTGAATTACAAAAACTTACTCAAAATAATTTTTGAAGCATACACAGGCATGTCAACTAAATATTTGCAAATGGTTCAAAAGTAGTACAGGCCTTTGAAATGGCTGCACGAACATGTTCAAATTAGTTGTTGGAGATATGTTGGAGTAAAGTGAGCATGTGAAGACTTGCTAATTCTTTCATCAGAATTCTTTCATAATATTGCAAAACTGAAAATATCCAAATAAGTAAAGTTTGCTTGTCTTTTTGGTGAAAGAACCCAGACCCACAATATTTGACTATAAATTACATAAAAATATGCTTTCTGTGTTCATTATGTTACTTGATTTTATTATGAAAATTGATACATATTTTTATCACAAACTGTAATATAAAGTCAATTCCCAAGTTATGTAAGCATTGACTTATGTAACTCTGGCATTATGCAAATGGGTGAGACTATCATTTGTGCATGAGCAGAACGGCATGTAATCCTATGTTCAAAAATTGTTTAAGACAAATTTAAGATTTATTGTTAATTTCATGATATTAAAAACACAACAATGTATTTTCAGTTTAGCCACAAAATTATTTGTCCAAAGTGGACTGATTCAGCTTTGGAATGTTATGATTTTACTTGGTACAGATGACCTTGGCATTTCAGAAGTGATTTACACATTTCCTGAAATATATCATAGAGAACAGGAAGTTGGTTGAATTACATTTCCAGCCTTTGGAAAATAGACTTGGAGAGCTGTTGTAGACATTAGATCCAACAATGAAATGGTTTTCTAGGGTAGAGGTACATAGCAACATGCAGTATATTGTTCCCACAAAGGCTTTGACTGGCTAGCCAGAACCTCTCCAAAAGTAGCTACAGATTTTGCAATTGTTTGTCTAATGGAAGAAGAAAATTATTACTGTTATATGTCAACCTATGCATAAATAAGCTGACCAACAAATTTTTAAACAAAATGCCATGAAAAATGCCACCTGAGGATAAGTCACTCTTTGGAATTTTTGTAAATTTTAATTTTCATAATTGGATAATCCACAAGTGGCACATTTTTCAGTTAAAAATGTAAAAATTTGTTTATTTGTAGATGGGCTTATAGTATATGTGAAAATAAATGGGATACACAGACAGTCCTTGATTTATAACTACAATTGAGCCTCAAAGTTATGTTGATAAGACTTCCAGTTGATGTTGCGGTGAGATCGGACATGGAAAGCTGGTCTCCGCGTTTCTGTGCCAAGTTGGTGGGCTCTGAAAGGAGCCAAAACTGTCTTGGAAGGGTGGTGAAGCAAAGAGGGACGCCCTGCAAGGTCTCGGAGAGTCACAGCTGTCCTGCCTGATGCGGGCAAGAGATGAGGGATAGAAGGCGGATAGGAAAAAAAGAAAGAAAATAACTTTATTTCCTCTTTTTCTTTCCTTTTTTTATAATGGTGGCAGGAGGAGAAATTAGAACAGAGATAGGAATAGGTTTTAGATTTTGGCAGTGGTTTGTTCTCCGAACTTGCCATTTAATTCCTAAATGTTTTGTTATCAGGCTAGGTAACATCAGCAGTGGGAGTTTTGTAGAAGTATTGTCCTATTCCTCTTTAGCTTATTATATATCTCTTGTGTGCCAGTGTGGTCAGTTGATTGTGTAATTGGCTGTTTGGTGCTGTATTTAAATTCTGAGAAGCTGATTGGTTCACTTGATTGGTGTTTGAGTGATCTGGTTTCTTATATGCTGGATCTAAGGTTTCCATATTTTTTTCTCTTCTCTGTCTAGTTACTTCTTCCCTGCTCCTTATCTTCAGTTTCCATCCTTTTCTTTTTCCTTCCTGTAGAACTACTTTTCCCCTTCCACATTTTCATACCTTTTTTCTTTTCTTTTTTTTCTTTCCCGTTTTTACTGTTCCGTTGGAAGAAAGAAGCTTGTACATTGTATATTTCTTTTTGTGAATAGTTTATGCATGAGAGAGCAGATCAGAATCAGTTAATTCTATAAGTGGGATACCTTATTTTACAAGCAATTAATTTTAATCATTAAAGTAGGCAACTTGTCTGGCTAAACATGTTAATTCTGAGTGGCAGATTTTAATCATTCTAAGGATTTTAAATTCATCTGGCTAGCTTTCTAAAGGGTAAAATGCGAGTATTCTTCTAATTTTTAATAAAAAGAATCATAATTGTCCATTTAATTACAGACCAGTTTTATATGTGTAGCTGCTAAATGAAATGTGAAGCATTTATTGCTTCAAATTGGAGAATGGTTGTCCAAAATGGTGTTTTGGAAGAAAAAACTCATTATAGAGTTCAATGTTCTTCATTTGATCATTGTTTCACTTGGCTCAGAGGGTTAATGTATGGGAATATGAAATAAAAATTTTATGTTGCTTGATTGACTTCACTGATGGCAGTTGACTTTGATTAACTTAAATAACTCCAGTGTGGGTCAGTATCGTTTGATCTTAATATAAAATTCTATTCCAATCATAATATATAAATGAGATGATAATATAATGGTCCAGCCTCTGTCAGTATTTCAGTCATTATCAAGTAGACTTTATTCTTGCATCACTGTTTTTTAATATATTTATTAATGACTTTTCAGTGTGGAGAGTGTCATCTTTATTTGTAGTTGAAAATGTATAATTTACAGTTATACATTTACATTATTGCTTTAGATTCACATGCCTCACAATAATTTGTGTAGGTGATTATTCTTGGTAATTATGTTATGGAATTCACTAATAACTATGAAAAAAGAAAATAGGGATTTTCCAATCAAAGCATTCCAAGTATATGCGGATAATTGATTATAATTTTATTGCTTTGGTTGTCGCATATTGTTTCTGGAAATCTGTGCTTTCTTAAAATGGTTGTTATGGGATTTCAAATGTTGTGTTCTTGTTCTGGGGAATTGGTTGTGCTTCCAAATATTAGGGCTAAATACTTAGCCCTATTTATAACGTACTATAATTTGTATCATTCTCTCTAAAAATATCTCTTTTATCATATCAGAAGGTTTAAATTCCTGAAAGCTAACCTACTAAGGCTTTGCACTTAGAAATCTTAATAATCAAAAGGTGTATTTCTCAACCATAACAGTTATTGAAGTTCTTCAAATATAAAGACCATTTTAATTTTTGACTCTGGAATATTTTTTTTAAGAAATGTAGTTTTGAAAGATGTTTACATGTTGGCAGGTTTGCCTTAAATAAATACTTATCAATATTCTTTGACTCATCCACATCAAAACCTAATTCAATAATCTCTTAATAGTGTACAATATTAATATTAAAATAATATCATTGGTAGCTAATTTTTGGCTTAATGCCGAAAAATACTACAAACTTGCAATTACCAGAAATAATTTCAGGTCTATACTACTGTCTTAAGGTAAAGGTAAACGTTCCCCTTGCACATATGTGCTAGTTATTCCCGACTCTAGGGGGCGGTGCCCAACTCCGTTTCAAAGCCGAAGAGCCAGCGCTGTCCAAAGACGTCTCTGTGATCATGTGGCTGGCATGACTAAACGCCAAAGACGCGCGGAGCACTGTTACCTTCCCACCAAAGGTGGTCCCTATTTTTCTACTTCAGTGGTTCGCAACCTTCCTAATGCCGCGACCCTTTAATACAGTTCCTCGTGTTGTGGTGACCCCCAACCATAAAATTATTTTCGTTGCTACTTCATAACTATAGTTTTTTACTACCAGTTCTGTGGGTGTGGCTTATTTTGTGGGCGGGGCTTGGAGGTCATGTGACTAGGTGGGCATGGCTATGTGTATAGGAACTATTTAGAGGCCTGAAAAAAGTCATTTCTGACAGGTCCTCGTGCTTTTGATTGGTCCTCACACTTATGACCACCCTCACATTTATGCCCGTGCAGCATTCTTAACAACCATGTCACTCATTTCACAACTGTTTCTCTTCCCCATGGTAATAAGATAGAGCAAAAACGTAAAATGTGAGGACAGTCATAAGTTTGAGGACTGGTCAAAAGTGCGAGGACCAGTCAAAAATAACTTTTTCAGCCCTCTGAGTAGTCCATGTGCACAAAAGGACTACCCACAGGGCTGAAAAAAGTGATTTCTGACAGGTTCTTGCACTTTTGACCAGTCTTCGCACTTATGACTGGTCATCATTTATGCCCATTGTAGCATTCCTAACATGTGACCAGGTGGGCATGGCTATGTGTATAGGGACTACTCAGAGGGCTGAAAAAAGTCATTTCTGACAGGTTCTCGCACCTTTGACTGGTCCTCACATTTATGACCATCCTCACATTTATGCCGGTGCAGCATTCTTAACAACCATGTCACTCATTTCACAACTGCTTCTCTTCATCATGGTGACCAGATAGGGCAAAAACGTAAAATGTGAGGACAGTCGTAAATTTGAGGACTGGTCAAAAGTGCGAGGACCAGTCAAAAATAACTTTTTCAGCCCTCTCAGTAGTCATAAAAGGATACAGCAATAGAGAGAGATGAAGGAAAGGAAGGGACAAGGTTAGGAGTGAGGGTAAGAGAGGGAGGAAGAGAGGAGGAGAAGGAGAAAGGAAGAGGAAGTAGGGAGGAGAAGAAGGGGGGGAAGAGAAAGTAAAAAAGAAAGAAAAGAGAGAGGTGGTAGGTTTGAGGAGAAAGATTGCTGTACAATAAAAGAGATGAAAGGGAAAAAAACCAACCCCAAACAAATACAAAGATATTAAGATAAAGAATGGATTATTAAACTTTAAAGAATAAAAGAGAACAAATATGAATAAATAGCAATAATTAGAAACACACATACAAACATGCAATGTCTTTTCTTTGAACAGAGTATTTGGGCGGTTCACAAATTTAAACAATGTTTAGTCATTTCAATTAAATTTACAATTTCTATATTTCCTTTTTGCCATATTTATTACTCATTTGTTTTTTTTAAAAACCAATATTACCCTTTATCCTCATCTCTAATCTTAATCAAATTCAATTTTTCCCTCCTCTTATTTATTATACCCCTTCCCATTGTCATCTATTTTAATATCCATCCTCACGTTGGTTATGTAATTATGTAATACAGTTGCTTAATACAAATTCAACATTTTAATATAAATCAATTAGTTATACTTTTGTATATTAATCAATATGAACATGAATATTCCAATTATTTCCATGCAATCCAATTTCTTACAAATCAATTAATTATATTTACCAATAATAATAAACCAAATAATTTCCCCCATATATTCCTCCAAACTACAATTTAACCATTTCTGCTTTCAACACAATATTCTCCAGCACGCTTTGCAGCAAAGAGCTTGCAAAACGAGAGCTTGCAAAAGAACCTGCACAAAGAGCCTTGAGAGCAAGGAGGCTGATCAAATCAATTTATGGTAATTAACCTATGCTGAAGCTGAAAGAGGCTGTTTTTTTATTTTTGCAGGCATGGTCTATTCATTTATTTACTTTTAACACAGATCAGCTGTACGGAGGCCCTTTGAAGCCCCACGACAAGAATTTAAACAGGTTTTTTCCCTCTAGCCATCAACTGGGACTAAGGAGGCAGCAATAGATTGGGAGTGGGCGGGGTAAGTGAATGGGACCGGCGATCCAACAGCGGGTGAGGGTGAGTGAAGGCGTGGGGGGCGGTGAGAGAGGGCTTTGGCGACCCCTGTGAAATGGCCGTTCGACCCCCAAAGGGGTCACGACCCCCAGGTTGAGAACCACTGTTCTACTTACATTTTTTACATGCTTTCGAACTGCTAGGTTGGCAGAAGTTGGGACAAGTAACGGGAGTCCCAACAAGTTACATGGCACTAGGGATTTGAACCACTGAACTGCCGACCTTTCGATCGACAAGCTCAGCATCTTAGCCACTGAGCTACCACATCCCAATGATTCTACTGTCTTAAAAACACATATCTAGGCAACAAAATTTATTGCTGTTAAATAAAAACAGTCTGATAATTATTCTAGTTATGATTTGTTCTGAAAACATTGTAATAAGATATTTAATCCATTTTGTAAGAAATAAACTAAACAAATAAACAGATGTCATGAATTCAAACTTGGTGTTTTAAACAAAATGTACGGAATTATATGCCTTGGTGTCTTCTGGAGCTTTTAGGTATTGTGAACAATCAAATAAAGGTTTAATCCATTAGGTTTACTGTGCTCATTTATAAAGGAAAATACTAGTGACATATGGAATCTCAGTTCACACATAGTTTAAATGTACTACATATGTGCTTAGAACTCCTGGATTGTAGTTTAGCATAGTTCTGTTATACTAAAATAAATATAGCAAGTAGTTAATTTTGAATCATACAGCTCATCTGCCTCTCTTTTCTGCATTCCACAGAAGCACCTTGTGCTACACCACTGTTGTGTAGTTTTGGACGGCCTGTTGACCTAGAAAAAGATGACTATCAGAAAGTTGTTTGCAACAACGAGCATTGTCCCTACAGCACTTGGATGCATCTTCAGTGTTTTTACGAATGGGAGAGCAGCATTCTGGCTCAATTTAATTGCATCGGAAGAGCAAGGAGTTGGAACGAGAAACAGTGTCGGCAAAATATGTGGACCAAGAAAGGATATGATCTTGCCTTCCGTTTTTGTTCATGTCGATGTGGGCAAGGCCATTTAAAAAAAGACACGGATTGGTACCAAGTAAAACGAATGCAAGATGAAAAGAAGAAAAAATCAGGATCCGAAAAAAGCAGTGGAAGATCAACATCTGAGTCTTCAGAAGATCTTAAAAAGTGCAGGTCTGCTAACAGACCACAGAAAGGTTTAAATCATGATCTCCAACGACGGCATTCAATGGATAGGCAGAACTCTCAAGAGAAAGGCTCTGCTAGCGGTAGCTATGTAGTCCGTTCTCCCTGTGGTTCTCCTGGACAGTCCCCCCCTGCAGGTTATTCTGTTCTTGCCCCCACCCATTTCAGTGGACCCCGCTCTTCACGATACTTAGGAGAATTTTTGAAGAATGCCATCCATTTAGAACCTCATAGAAAGAATATGACCAATAGTGGTATGTTTAGAAATGCTCACTTTGATTATGGGACATCAGGGTTACAAGCACATAGATCAGGACATTTTGATGCTCCAGTACAATTTTTGAGAAGGCTTGATCTATCTGAACTCCTTGCTCACATACCTAGGCATAAATTGAACACTTTCCATGTCCGTATGGAGGATGATGCCCAAGTGGGTCAAGGAGAAGATTTGCGGAAATTCATTCTTGCAGCACTCAGTGCCAGTCATCGGAATGTTGTCAACTGTGCGCTATGCCATAGAGCATTGCCTGTATTTGAACAGTTTCCCCTGGTGGATGGAACCTTGTTTCTTAGCCCATCAAGACATGATGAAATTGAGTATGATGTTCCCTGTCACCTTCAAGGTACAGGTTGCTTTTATTTTTGTTTTGTTTTGTTTATTTATTAAATTTATTGGCTATTTCTTAAATGGCATAACTAAAGTCTATAATTTCTATTAATATCTTGCATTTTGGAAGGCAGTCTACATTAGCCGTTTCCATCCTGTGCATTATTCCCAAATATGTGGAATTCAGTTTCCTGAATTCCCAGCCAGCAAGGCTATTGCTGAAAAATGTGGAAATATTCATACAATGTGAAGATGCTCAGATAGATGAAGGCTAGTACAATAGGCCATAATAAAAGTTTAATACAATTTCAACTGTCCCTTCTATGTGAAAATAGCTTGGCAGAAGAAATATACCATATTTTTTGGACTGTAAGACACACCGGAGTATAAGACGCACCAAGATTTCGAGGAGGAAAACAAGAAAAAAAAGTTTTTGCCTTCCCTTGCCCCCAGGAGCACTCTGCAGGCCTCCTAAACCCTCTGCACACCCAATTTTTGCAAAAAAATGGCCTGTTTTTGGCAAAAATGGGATGCACAGGGCAGGGAGGCTGTATTCGGTGTATAAGAAGCACCAACATTTCCACCCTCTTAGGTGGGGAAAGGGTATCTTATACTCTGAAAAGTACGGTACTTTTAGCAAAGAATATGTGTGTAGCAGGGTGGATTTGATTTAAATCAAGTTGATTTAAATCATGATTTAAATCACTAGTTAGTTGGTTTGATTTAAACCAACTAGCTTTAAATTGTAATTTTAAAAGAGCAACTATCACCTCTGACCCGCTGTTGCCTCACCAACAGTCCTATTCACTTTAATGGGCGGCTGGTGATGCGGCAGTGACAAAACAAGGTGAGGGATGTGGCGGGCAGTAAGTGAGTTGATGCCCGCTAACAGGTGCTGCCATGATGGATCTGAAATGGCAGGTGCTCTTTAATATATTTATAAGATGCTTAGGTTTCACTTTCATTTTTACTGCATGCTCACACTTCCTCCTCACACTTAGAGCCTGGTGGTACAGATGCATTTCTCTTCAAACAATCATACAGTTTGTAGTGTACATAGATTTGCAAAACAATGGGATAAAGGAATATTCCTCAACTTTGTTTTATGATTTATCTCATGGTAACTGTGAAATTATGTGAATGCATCAATGCAGTGCATGTTATCTCAGCTTGCAGAGCTTGGATTTATTGAATTAGTTTACCAGAAATGTAAATATTGCAGAATATACAGCCTCATGCTACATAACTAAGCTCCATTTCATGCTGAATAAACTAAATTATTAATATATCTTAAATAGAAAATATTTTAGATAAATTTTTACTCCAAAAGCATTTTATTAAAATAAATCTGATAAAAATAAAAAAATCCAATTTAAATTTAAAAAAATTAAAGATTTTATTTATTTATTTATTTTTAAATGATTTTTATCCACCCTGGTATGTAGCAGAAGAATTGTGTAAAAAAAAAGGGCTGTAGGTAATTAGAATAACAGAATTGGAAGGGATCTTGGAAGTCTTTGAGTCCAACTCCCTGCTCAGGAAACCTGGTCAATACTATACTATTTCAGACAAATGCCTGTCCAATCTCTTCTTAAAAATCTCCAGGGTTGGAACACTCACAACTTCTGGAGGCAAGTTGTTCCACTGATTAATTGTTCTGTCAGGAAATTTTTCCTTAGTTCTAGGTTGCTTCTCTCCTTGATTAATTAAATTTGTTCTGTTTTCTTTTTGACAGCTGCCCACATCTTTCTGATTCAGAATGTGCTTATATTTATGTGTTATATTTACAGATATATACTTGGAACTTAGGCAGAAAAAGAATTACTTGGGGAAAATTTTTGTATTCTAAATTTATCTCCCTTTGCATTTATTTACAAGAAGCATATTTTGGATTTTAGATTAATGTGTTTGGATAGAAATACAATTGTTCAAAATTACAACATCGCTGAAAAAAGTGACTTACAACCTATGTCTGTTACAGTATCCCTGTGGTCATGTGATCAAAATTTGGGCACTTGGCAAAGTGGCATATATTTACGACAGTTGCAGGGTGTTGGGGTCATATGATTGCCATTTACAACTTTTCCAGCCAACTTCTGAGAAGCAGAGTCAAGGGAAAGCCCATGTGATTCACTTAACAACTGAAGTTCACTTAACAACCATGGCAAAAAAAGTCATTAAAATTGGTAATGACTCACTTAAAAGAGACCTTGCAACAGAAATTCAGGATCCAATTGTGATCATTAATTGAGGACCACCTATATAGGTAATCTTTGATTTAGGAACATTATTGAGCCCAAATTTTCTATTGCGAACCAGACAGTTCGCAATAGAAACTGTGAAACTGTGAAACTGTTAGAAATGCAGTGTCCAATTTTATGACTCTTTTTGCCACAGTTGTTAAGCAAATCACTGCATTTGTTTAGTGAATCATATGCTCATTAAGCAAATCTGATTTCCTCTATTGACTTTGTCGGAAGTTGGCTGAGAAGGTTACAAATGGTGATCACATGACCCTGGGACAGTACAACTGTCATAAATGCATGCCACTTGTCAACTGCCCGAAATTTGATCACATGATCATTTGGATTCTATGACAGTTATAAGTGTGAAGATTGATTGCAAGTAACTTTTTTCAGTGCTGGTCACTAAATAGGTTCAGAACTGTAATAATACTTCTACATTATTGAAGCTTTGCTGTTAGGAAGTTTTCTGATAAGAAATTTAGACAAAGACAAACGCAATCAGGCTAGAAAGGCAAATTATGATTAGAAACCTCTCTAACATTGTTGGTATCGTCTGGGCTTAGAGGAAGCAAAGGATTAGATGAGAAGAATTAAAACTGCTGCATAAATTAGGTCATTCAAATTAATAATAAAATTAAATTGATAAAATAAATAAAATTTTGATTTGAATGATAAAACTGAAATTTATGGAAACAAGCCAACCTAACATTGTAAATTACAAGAGTGGCTTTATTTCTGCTAACTAAAATTAACATTAAACATAACTTAGGGTTTGGGTTTTCTAATATGGAAAGAAAACATGGTCCATCACTGACCGTGACTACTTCTTGTAATGCAAATCCAGAGCCCAATGCAACCCACCGAAGATAAATGAAGTAAGATTGATGGTGGGTTCATTTTGAATGAGCTGATTGCCTGATAAGCCATAAATCAAGAGAGTTCAATTTCAAATCCTTTTGCTGTCTTCATTGGGCATGATTGCTGAAAAGTGAAAACATGATTTACTATTTTAAAGTGGTAAAACACAAAACTGTAGATAAGTCTACACAATTTTGAACACAATTTAGAAATGCAGAATCTCTTCCAAAAACCAGCCTTTCTTACTTTGCAACATACAGAGTCCCACAACTTTAAGATTGCTCATCCTTTGCATTGATGGTTTATAAACTCCTGTGGCTAAGAATACGCATGCATGTGCACATTAGAATTTAGCATGATATATACATCTTCTCTGTATTTGCCCATTATAGTAAGTCATAGTAATACTTCCAGGACCACACTGTCTTTGAGATTTATTTTCAAATGAACTTTGTTTTTAAATGACTGTATTTTAATTATTTTAGGGTTTTCTGTGGTTGATGTCTGCATTGTTACTCTTTTTACTTACCGTAATAGTTTTAAAAGTTTATTTTGTCTACTGCTCTTGGATAAGAAGAAAAGTAATAATATGGATTGTAGCCCAAATTGCATAATTGGCTATTTAACTTTATAAGGCTTAATTTGTGTTTTGTTCTGCAGTGGTAATAAATCATCAAAACAAATGCTGAATTCCAAAATAAGCCTATTTTGTAGCCTAGATGCAGTATTTTTAAAAGAAAAGTCAGGAAAAAAAACCCCTTAAAAACAAAGCATAGTCATAGTTTGGTTATAATGAGTGTGAAAAATGCTGACTGGCATTGCTGAGGTATATGTTGACTACAAATAATGTGCAAATAATGTGCATTGTGTTCACATATTTTCTTGTTATCAGCTGTTGATTAGCAGTAGCCAATGTATTGGAATCAAAACATCGTGTTTTGAGTTTCTTGATGTGATTGTATTTTTAAAAGAGCACTGCAGAATTTTAATTCTGCATATACCCTGCTTAGAGTTTTCCTTAAAGAAATATCCCAAACAGTCAAGATTACACAATCCAGTTGTGCTATTTTGATAGTGCACAAATTATCGTTGTGAAAATATTCAGGCCAATATTTAATTATGCTTGTGCAATTTATTCCACAAGCTGTTTGAAAACTGAGATTATACTTTTCGTTTTGGCAGCTGTAGGAGCTGTTTTGATACTTACGTAGTTATCAATAGAACCATACCAACTCCTATACATTTTTTATAGTATTACATTGGTTACAACTAAATTAGTGATATTGTATATTTATTAAAAACGCCTTTTTTGATGGTTTGAAAGATAGATTTTATAAGCAACGCAGCAGCATCAGTTGTTTTTTCAAAGAGTCCTTGATTTATTTGGACTAGAATTTCTATCGGTAAACAAGGCAGTTCTTAAGTGAGTTGCGTCCAATTTTATGAGCTTTTGTGCCACAGTTGTGACTCATAGCAGTTGTTAAATGAGTCATATGATTGCTAAGTGAATTTGGCTTCCTCCATTACCTGCAGCTGGGAATGCTGTAAATGGTGATCTAAAGATCCTCATATACTGCAATGGTCATAAATACATGTGGGTTGCAAAACACCCAAATTCTGATAGTTGTGACCATTGGGATGCTGCAGTGGTCATAAATGTGAGGGCTGATCAAAAGTCACTTTTTAAAATGCCATTGTAACTTTGAATGGTTGCTAAATGAATGATTGTAAATCAGGAACTTCCTGTATTTCCTGTCTTTTATTTTACCACCCCTGAGGTTGCTTAATTATGGATATTGGGGCTTCTGGGTATTTATACCCTTTAGTTCCCAAATTTGATGCTATCAGAACTGAACTACAAAAATCTGGGAAGTAGAATTGGAATGTTACCTTCTAGTGGTAATTTGACCACTTGCTATCCAGATTTGGCAGCCCTATCATTTCTCAGTATGAATTTAAGGAAGCCATTCTGATCACTCTTAAACCTGGGAAATTTAATCTAAAAGTATAATAATTTAATCTAAAAGCATAAAAATAATGAGGCCTGCGGAAATTTTTCCAAAATAATGACAAATGGTTTATATATACAAATACAGATAGTCCTCGACTTGTGAACATAATTGAGCCCAAAATTTCTGTTGCTAAGTGAGAATTTTGTTAAGTGAGTTTTGCTCCATTTTACAACTTTTCTTGCCACATTTGTTAAGTGAATCACTGCAGTTGTTAACACAGTTGTTAAGTAAATCTGGCTTCCCCATTGAAGGGGGAAGGACACAAAAGATGATGATCACATGTCTTCCGGGACATTGCAAACGTAATAAATGTGAGTCAGTTGTCAAGCATCCGAATGTAAATCATGTGACCATGGGGACTCCACAATGGTCATAAGTGTGAAAAATGGTCATAAGTCACTTTTTTCAATGCCATGGTAACTTTGAACGGTCACTAAGTGAACTGTTGTAAGTTGAGGACCACCTGTACATAAATTTATAAATATATAAATTTTTATATAAAAAATAAGGGAGGGGGAGGAGTCTGTAAACTTGTTTCTCATCTTACCTAGCAGGGAGAGAAGTTAAAATTGCAGAAGTGGGAATAGATGAAGGACTGGAATATAGTCATGCTAAATGTTTATGCAGGTAGGTGATCCCAGCTGTTGGGCAGAGGAGAGTGCTATCTAATCCCCCTATCAGGTATTTTACAAATCACAGTTTGAAGAGTACTACAGGCTCACTTTGCATTGTCCTTCCATGCAATTCCTGCCTCCATTCCATAACTGGTAATTTCTATAGCACCCTTGATTTAGATGTCACATGAAATTTAGTTGAGATTAAACTGGGTTAAGGAATAAGAAGTTTAAAGCAGGGGTCTCCAGCTTTGGCAATTTTAAGACTTGTGGACTTCAACTCCCAAAGCTGGCTGAGGATTTCTGGGAATTGAAGTTCACAAGTCTTAAGGTTGCTAAGATTGGAGACCCCTGCTTTAAAGAGTTTTGAAAATTAGCTTGGAGATTGGTATTTACTATTGCTTACTCAATAAACATAATTACTGTAAATTAAAAATGAGGTGATTTATAAATGAGAGGAAAGGATAATGAGCTTTTTCATAGTCATCCTATAAGGATTAGAATAATGTGTTTAGGCTCACTCAATATTAAGCTAAAACCAAACCAAACATATGATACACCAATATACCTATGTGTTATTAATCCAGTTGGTTTGTAAACTTTGACATAAGCTTTGAACTGTGATTTAGTCAAATAATAATTAAATAAATTACGGTTTGGATTAGCACCATATAAGATCCAGGTAAGTACCTAAATTGGGCTAGCTAGTATCCATCTCTGATGAAACAGTTATCTCACATTTTCTAGTATTTTTCCAGGTGAAAACAGCATGAAATGAGGAGCTTCTCCTAAACAAATATATACTGTAGGAAGTTTGTTTTTCCATTTTGTATATAACGAGTTAAGCACAATTGCTATAGTATAATTCTGCCTTCCTCCTTTCACACTGGAATCTTTTCTATATTTATGCAGAGTGCGCAAATGTATTCATATAGCAATTTGAACTCTTTCCTGAAACTGAGTTATAGCAGAGATTTCATGGTTTGAAAAAGCCTGCATTTCCTGTTGAGAAGAATCTGTTTTTCTTGACTTCTTCTCAAAGTTGTTTGTGTGATATATTCTTTTGCCAAAAAAGGATAATCATATATGATTTGTATTCACATGTATAAATACTGTAGATGTTTATGAAATAATAACTGAAAGGAAATTAAATATATGGAGATACTTAATTAACCTGTGGGTTCTATTTTGCTTTGCACATGAAGCAAAAATCTATTATGAATTTACAGTAGCATAGAGCCCATCCTCCCCTCTGAAGCATGTGATATGCAGCTGAGAGTAGCTCTGTAGTACAATAATAATTCTCTAAAGTTATTTGTTAAGCTTCTTAGTTGAACTGAAAATTGGAATGCTTGTCTTGTTCATTCTGATGTGACAAATGAGCTACTCATATTGATCATGTGTTAGTTTTAGTATAGTTGATTTGTAGTTTAATTAAAAATCAATTTTGAATTTTTAAAGACTGAATTTTACAACCTAAATTCCAACAATCCTCTATTTAGAAGCTAACTAATACCGATTGTGGACTGTTAGCATTAGATAAAACTAGTAATGAAATAATAATTTGCATTTGAAGTTAGGAATGTAATTCTGAATGAAATAGACTTTCCTCCTTTAAAGGTATTTGGACAGAAGATGGCTAGAAACATAATGTTTGCTGAATGCATGCTTCATTTCTGGCATATTCTGATAAAAAGGCCATTCACAATTCTGTTAATGTATGATCCATTTGATATATTCTGTTTTTACAAATCTCTCTCCACAGGAAGGCTTATGCACCTATATGCTGTTTGTGTAGACTGTTTAGAAGGGGTTCATAAAATTATCTGCATAAAGTGCAAATCTCGGTGGGATGGAAGCTGGCATCAGCTGGGAACCATGTATACTTACGACATTCTAGCAGCTTCTCCTTGTTGTCAGGTTAGTATTATGAAAGAGTTCATATTTTAGTAAATTATGCTCCATGGTCTTTGCAAGTCTCCGAGATATAGTGATAGCTGTCTAGACACTATTTCATGGATGAGGATACATTCATGATCCTCTGGTGGATGCTGTTTCTCTTCCAAAAGCACAGTTCTGCCAGCAGTACCGATCAGGTGCAAGCAATTAGATCCATATGGATAGAGTTCAGGCTAACTACTTTATTGTATTCTGCCTACAATACAGGAATCTCCCTAGATTGCTTGCCTTCCTTTGGGAACAAATAGATAAGTCTTGTGAGGCTTGGGGTGGGGAGGAATCAGTCCTGGATGTCTTCTAGCTTTGCAATGATTTAAGGCTAATTCTCTGCTTGAAACTTCACTCTACCTGGCTGAGCATTTTTCAACAGTACCCTTCTTTCAGTACTGGCTCCCATTCACAGGGATGAGGAGAGGCCCATGTGACTATTGGAGCACTGCAGCTAATGATTAAGAAGAATTTATGTGCTTGTTATCTGTGTCCTGTACATCTTCATTAAACAACATCTAGTGTGGAATTGCATGTACACATAGAGAAGATAGCACTGTCATTATCTCAGTGTGCATTGAGATAAAGATGAAGCCTGGTGGTGCAATGCTGTTTTATCTCCTGGAAATGCCCTCCTAGAGGAACAGTTTCAATATTTCAGGGTCATATTGGCTAGATGGTAAGATAAAATGAATCAAAAGCACCAAATCCTCCTAGATTTAATCCTTACCTTCCATTTTTGTCTGATATACCTAGAGATGGAATCTATGCATACAATGTAGGCATTGTAAAATGCTCTCTAGGTAACTGATTCATTTTTTTAATCTACAAAAACACATTAATAGCTGATTCTACAGACACAAGAGATTGATGTTACACATTTTATTATTCAGGCAAGCTTTCCCAAAGTACAAGGTGTAGTAGGAATTGACCCATCAGGCTATAATCACAAGGCGTATTCAGTAAGAATAAAACAAACAGGGACATGATAGGGTTTGATGGACAGTGGAAGCCAATTATGAGATTTTTGAAATTTTGTTCTCTTTTTTTTTCTGTCTCTCTTCTCTATTACAGGCTCGGCTGAACTGTAAACACTGTGGGAAACCTGTTATAGATGTACGTATTGGGATGCAGTATTTCTCAGAATACAGCAACGTTCAGCAGTGTCCACACTGTGGAAATTTGGACTATCATTTTGTGAAGCCATTTTCCTCATTTAAAGTTCTGGAGGCTTATTGACAAAAGCTTTGCCATAGTAATAGCTATTTTATGAGTATTGTTCCATTTATTTTACATATCTTTTATAAGATCTGCTCTGTGAAGGGGAGGGGGGCTTTTTTTCTAATTGAAAGGAAAGTGCAGCAACTTTGCGTGATTATGTACATGTGTTCCTGTGTAGATGTGTGTCATTCAGACAGAGGTCCTCTTGCCATGATTTCAGTGAAGGCTGGAGATGCAGCGCCATCTTTTTTTTTCTTTCTCTCTCTATCATATTATCCTAGCTCTTTTCCAGATGTGTTGGGATCACACTGCCTGGGTATTCTGACAAAGATGTTCCATCACATCTGGGAAGTTGTATACATTCACCCAGGTTGGAGAGGAAATTCCATTCTATTTGTTCCCTTTATTGTTAAATGAAACAGTGATTTCAAGATATGGAGAAGTTTTTTGTAGGTTGGAGAGATGAACAGATTTTCATAAACATGTAGAAGAAAAAAAATTGTACGTCTGCCCAGATGAAGAGTGAAATCCAGCATCATGGGAGTAGAATTCTGCTTATAGATAAGGTTCAGTGGTGGGATTCAGCCGGTTTGCACCTGTTCAAGCGAACCAGTTGTTAAATTAACCCAACTATCGAAGTGTATCCTGCATGCTGCACTGCAATGGAAAAACAAATGAGCCGAGGTGGCGCAGTGGTTAGAGTGCTGTACTGCAGTGACTTCAGCTGACTGCTAGTTCAGCAGATCAGCGGTTCAAATCTCACTGACTCAAGGTGACTCAGCTTTCCATCCTTCCGAGGTGGGTAAAATGAGGACTCAGATCGTTGGGGGCAATATACTATTTAGTATACTGTCGATTGTTGTAAGCCGCCCAGAGTCCTCGGAGAGTGGGCGGCATAGATATGATTAATATAAAATAATAATAATAAAAATCAGGCAACAGAGCGGCTGGCACGAGGGAAGGAGAAGGCCCCTTTCTCTCTTTCTTCTCCCTGTTCCTCCCCCTTCCCTCGTGCTGGTTGCTCCGTTGCCCTTTTCTCCATTGCAGTGTAGTGCAGTGTCCTGGATCCACTTTGATTGTGTGTGTGTGTGTGTGTGTGTGTTTAATTTAACAAACAGTTCGTCCAGGGTCAGGTTGGCCATTGCGGGAGTCTTATCCTGCATGTGCAGTGGAGCTGGAGGACGGGGATTGGCCACGCCTCCCATGACAGCCAAACTGACTGGGCGAACCAGTTGTTAAATTATTTGAATCCTATCACTGGATAAGGTGGTCCCTACAGTCTTCCACTGTGCCCTGAAAATCAGTTCTGAAGAGTAGGAGATTCAACAGATTTTGAAGATGTTGGAGTGAATAGAAAGTGGTTCCATCCTAAGCAGCACTCCCATTTCTACTGCCTTTTCCAATGCACTCTATATTTCAAGGCCTAATATAACATGGAAGAGGTGTCACAAATCGTCATAACCTGTGTATTGCTTAATGTTAATCCACGGACTTCAAGTTTGTATGCAGATCCTATCTGTACATTTTAGATGAATTAAGAAAGGATGCTGGGTAGTTGTACAGCCAGCTTTTCAAAGACATTTTCCTTGTGTGTGCCTCTGTCCAATGATTACCTTCATATTTTGCTCCTTTGTTGAATTTACATCATTCCTAGGAGCAAAATCAGGACTTGATAATATTAGTAGTGCTGGATAATACAGTTCGAGGCTCTGTGTGTTGAGATAAACTTAACCATTGACAAATGAATGTAATACTATGTCAGAAAATGCACTGTTTAAAACTGTTTTATTTTTGCATAGTGTCTTCCTGGGATATATATTTGATAATCATAGTTACTCTCACTGACAAATCATACTGTTTCCACTAACGCTGTAATTCAAACAGTCAGGGAAATTTCTACAAAAAAAACCAAGCTTACAATTTTAATAAGTTGTATTATTTCACCTAAGGGTGTTCAGTAGTATTGCAAAACTCATTACAAAATCTGTTATCAAGAGAGGTATCTGCAACTTATGTTGCAGATTTTTTCATTGTGATTAATCCTTGTCTCTTGGTACAGTTATAGTAAATTATGTTCAAACTAAATGAAGGATGATAGATTAGTGTGCCTACCTGTGAATTAATTGTCCTATAGGTTGAAATATTTAATAATTTCTTTACAGTATTTCAAAAGTGTTCTCTAAAACTGAATGGTGTTTATAGAACAGTTTTTATTAGTTGTTCACATATCATCTGGAAAAATTTCTTCAGAAATACTCCCAAGATTATGTGTGCAGATATGGGATGTGTATAAACAGGCAAGGAATCAGTTAAAAGACTTTAGCATATTTCAGATTCATGCAAGCGTTGATGGTTCAAAAGAGCTGCTAAAGTTCTTAGTAATTAATGGCTTACACTTGTTGAATAATAGACCTCAATATTTTGAACCTGCCTACTGTTTTGGATACATGTTATCATGTGCGGTGCGTTGTGGCCCATGACTTGTGGAATTCATTTTATGTTTTTTGAATCCTAGCTTGAATTAAGTCGTATTCAAACAGGTTAAACCCGCTTTTTGGTACCTATTTTGAAATGGCACTTTTACTTAATTTAAAAAAAAAACTTTTAATTTATGAGAAATTAAAAGTAAAATAATTGAAACCGAAGAAATTTAAGAACAAAATAATTGTTTTGTGATTATTGTTCTTTTATCAGTATTGTAGTTACTTTATCTGTACATGTGCAAATTTTTTTTTGTTAAAAGTGAATGCTCAGTCTTTTGAAATTTGGTAGTCTAAGTATTTGGTTTTTTTCAGCACAAATTGTTCAACATTAGAAACAAGTGATCTACTTGAAAATGGAATGTTTTATTGAATTATAATTATAACATTATTTCCAAAGATGAGCAGGTAAATGTAATTTCTGTAGATCAGCACTAAGGAGCAAATGAGCTGTCACATCAGAAATTTGTGATAAGATTTTGCAATATAATTTTATTTTAGGTTTTTATGGATATTGCATGTGATAATTTGGAGTCTATTGCAATGATGTGATGGGTCGGTGTGGGCAGTATAAACCTCTTTCCTTTTCCAGAGTTGTTGTGAAATGTAGCAATAGCAACATTCAGTTATAATTTGGATGACTGTTTCAGGCTACTTAGCTCAAAACAGCTCTGGGGGAAAAGGTAAATTAGGTGACGGGGAAGATTAGCAGTTCTTCAACATGATGCAACCTCCATCAAGTAGCCCTGAAAAAAAAAATTATACAGAGAAATAATTGCAATTTTTAAGTGCAGTTTTCTCTGCTTTGTTTCCAGTGTTGGGTCTGTAACTCGCAGATTTGGGAGTACTAGTTTTCAGACAAAAACTAGTGTTATTTGGGGGAAGATTGTTCTAGTGTGTGTAAACTCTGTAGAGTTTTGGTGATCTAATCACTCCAAATTTTGTACTGGATAATAAACATTGTGTAGCAACAATAATCTATTAAAAAGAAAATGCTGCATTGGGATCATGGCAGGCATGAATGAAAAGACACACATGCTTCAAAAGTATAATAAAATGGATATCCAATAATATGTGGTCTGATGAACTATGTTTTCTTTCAGCACTACAAGACTGTCAAACTGTTTTTGTAGCTTGCATATGAATTTGAAATATTTGGATTCTAATTTCCAAAAACATTTATTGTTAACATTATTGTAATTATTCCAGAGAGGAACAGTGGTGAAATATTTTACTTTGCAACTCAATTGGATTTTTCTATTGAGGCCTTTCTGATAATATTTATTTTTTAATTTGCATGCCATGTACAATTTAGTATTTGGTTTGGATTATAAATCATGTTGCTCTTTCCTGTCACCATGTAAAGATATGAACATTGGCAATTATATATATGTCACTGCCGGAGGCATAGAGTTCCTTCCTAATTGATATATTTGATTGACATTAAATTATACAGGAATGATAGAGGGCATGAACTCATATTTACGTGCATGCATTACCACAACCTGCATGCATAGAACACAATGTTAAATATGTCAGGCATTACTCGGTAACAAGTTTCATAGGGGCTATCACTAATCCTCTCTACTCACTGTGGATTGCCCAGGAAATCTCATATCCATAGCCATCCGGTTTTTTAGGTTAACAGGTAACAGAGAGAGAGGGGGGAAGGGAGGGAGAGAGGTGGTTTCTTGTGCACACCCCCTACAGATATTTAGCATCCTTCAGTATTGAAAAAAAATGCTCCTAGGGGGCTTCATGTATTCATTGAAGCTGGCAGTATGTAAATTGGGTTCTATGGGATGTGTTGGTTATATTTTAGCATCTGCTCAAATTATGCCTCCATGTTGTGTGTATGGCCATTTAAAAAAGGCATTTGTAGACTTGCAATTAATCTTAAATGATACAGGATCAAGACATTAAGAAAGTAAGAACTAAACTGAATGAATTGCACAAAAAAGGGTATTCACTTTCATTAGCGAAAATCATTTCTGAGCTGTTTACAGGCTAATATAAACCTTACAAATAAATGCATTTTTTTAAAAAATGAAAGAAAACATATTAGAAATTCCTTAAAACCAAGTTGATATGTATAATGTACAAACCATCTATTGTTGGCTAGCATGATCAGTACCTCTCCAAAATAACGGTTCTTGATATATATGAATTTGAATTAATTTGACTTTCTTGATGATTGCATCTAATACAATACCACATAAATTAGGGCTGTACAAATCCTTTGAAAGAGGACCTTCACAGTGTGCTAGACAGTGAACAGGGTAGCTTTCTTTGAAATGTTAAAGCAGCTGCATCTTTTTTCTAAGTTCCCACAGTTGTTTTAGAAACTGCCACTTATTGTCTTCATGTGCATTTTCATATACAGCCATTTCACTTTGCTGAGGTGTGCAACAGAGATGTATCCTGTACTGCATCTGGCAGAAATTTCTTTTCACAGCCGCCGCCACCACCATAATGTCTGTATTATACCTGAGAATTGTTTTTATTCCTAAACATTAGAAGACCATGTTAAATTCTTTTGCTGTGTCCACATGATCTTTTCCAAACTTGATTTACCATGGCATTTGTATTTGATAACACGATACTAGCATTGTGGCAGAAAATTGTTCCATGTGGATAACCACACCTCCACATACAAATAACAAAATGAAGATATTAAATGTTAATCCTGATTTTCCTGCCCTTCATGAAGAAAAAGGAAAATGTGTTCCTAAAAAAACAGCAGAATAGTGTTACAATTCAGCTTGAAAGAATCATACATTTTAAACTCTATTTAAAAGCATTAAGTGCACCTGAGACTATATGACTATGATGCTTTTTTGATCATTTTAAGTGAGTAAATTACTGAAAACCAGATTTGAGGCAACAGGTGATTCTGTCAGTGTGCTCTTTTGATAGGAAGACATGTAGCAAATTTAATTTTCTTCTGATTTAATTGTACGAGGTATGCAAGGGCAAATTGTTGTGAGCTTGCCCTGTTTGTGTTTGTTAGTAAAAGCCTTTTTTCCTTAAAAGGAAAAAAAAAAGTTTTGGATTGCACTTTTGCAGGGGAAAAATATGTACATAGCAAATGAATGTTGATAAACTTTAAAACAATTGTTTATGATGCCATTTTTGTGGTGTTAAGTTTTGGGGTTGTGATTTATCTGTATTAAAATAATAAATTGTGGTGGATTATGTTTGTGGCTGTTTTAAACTAGTCCAGATAAAGATTCACAGCGTTGTGTGTAGGAGGCCTGTGCAAAGCATGCTGCAGAAGTATTTTTAAAGTAAGATAATAACAGAAATAACATGAGGGTCTTTTTAGTGTCTGTTGTCACCATGAAAATGCAGGGCCCTGTTCTTACTTTACGTAAGATTCAGCACCAAGTAGAGTTGAACTGTAGATTCAACTCCAGATTCAAGATAAGATTCAGCACCAAGCAGAATCCAGAGTGGCTTTGACAGCCCAAATTTACATTATGTCAGAAGGCCTGAGAGACCTTTGCAATATTGGTCAGTTTCAAAACACTTGTAGGCTTTAACCAACCTTGGCAACTTGAAGACTTGTGGATTTCAACTCCCAGAATTTCCCAGCCAGCAAACTTAGTTTCAGTCACACAAGAACTCCAGCAATGAATTATACAGCATCTGAAATTACCACCTGGAATAGCTCATTCAGGAAGCTAAACAGCCAAGACAATAGGTATGAAATCAGTTTCATCAACAACAGGTCTTACCCAGTCCTTCTACTATCCTTTGTTAATGGAACTCTGGTTCATCTCTGATCTCTGAAGAACAACTGAAAGAGCTGGATATATTTAGCCTTGCAAAATAAAAAGAAGCATTTGATGGCATTCATCACTTTTTAAATAACTGGCTAATGTTTCACCCAAAAGAGGTTAGGTCTCTCTCCCTCCCCCCCCCTCATTTTTTCAGAGTGCAGTATTTGGGATAATACGTTTAACTGGAAGGGATGCAGATTTCTATTAAATGATAGAGGGGAAATCTATTATTCGAAGTTCAACAATAGAACCCTGAAAAGGGATGGGCACTCCTTCACCAAATGCATTCAAGTGGTATCATTGTGTCTTTGGATGTATGCTTTAATTTGCATTTTTGAATTGAACAGGGTTGAACTGAATGGCTACTTTTGATTCTGATTCTCTGATGTGACAAGATTCAAGAGTCTGATTGTTTCAGGCACTTTATCTCATGAATAAAACAATCTTTCATGACTTCTGCAGTTGATGCTATTGCTAATTCTGAAGCACGTAGCCAATAAAATTAATATATATGCTTCTTGCAACAGCAATAAGAAAGCCCTTATAGCCGTCACAAAACGTCAAGATTTGATGACAAACTCTTAAATCCACACCAAAATTAAAGGGATGGGCAGACAAGGTTTGCTTCACCTGATTACCTCTTTGTGACTTTCTAGGATGCAACCATAGATTGCTATATTGTTCCTGACACCATATCTGCATATGTGTTAATTCATAAAATGGCTTTCTGTCCTTTTGAGGGAGAGCTTATGGTCTTTTTTAGTTACCAATAATATAAGGGTTTTACTGATGGATGTCTGCAATCTGGTCTTCCATCAATATCATTAGTTTGATATTAAAAATTAAACCGGATGTCTACACCAAAGTCTCATTTGGTAGAACATCTTTAATGCATGGTATTAGTCCCAAAATATGTTTCTATCCAGTGAGACATTTCTGGAAAATCTTACTTTTGGATCACCCTCTGCGGGAAAGGAGAATATACCATTTAGACATATCTGTTAGGAGCATTTCAGTGAAATCCATTCTGATCTCCGACACTGGTATATCTAAACACAAACATGCAGTAGGCAAGAATGTATTGGTCCGAAACTGGGAATAGGCTCTTTCAGAGGATATATGCTGGGACACATTTCTTGATTGACATTAGGGTTTGAATGTGCCACTTAATTTTTTGCTGAACTCCTCACCCCCTCAAAAAACAAATGAGACAGCACTTGGCTTCCAAGATTCAGGTTACAAGACTTACTTGTGAAAGTTGCTTCCTTTAAATAGGGTTCACTGTTTTGGTGGTCAGAATAGGCGTTTGGGCCACTAGCTCCTGAAAGCAAGGTAACGGCAATTTGGAGGAATAATCTTTGTTTAATAATATGTACGTCTTTCATTTCATTCCTAGGATAACTTATCTCAAATATTATCCAGCAGCACCTTTTATTTATTTATTTATTTATTAATCGAATTTCTATACCGCCCTTCTCCTACCGGACTCAGGGCGGTGAACAGCCAATTTAAAACCAATAACAATATAGTAAGTTAAAATGTTCTAAAAGTCCATATAAATTTAGGCTGTAAATATATCAATAAAACTAAAACTCTAGAAATTTACATAATTTAAAATAATTTAAAATTTAAAATATTTAAAAATAGGAGGGATCAGGCAAGTCCGGCAAGTTGGAAGAAATGGGTCTTCAACGCCCGACGAAAAGTCCGGAGGTCAGCAATAGTTCTCAGATCTGGAGGGAGATCGTTCCAGAGGGTGGGGGCTACCACAGAGAATGCTCTCCCCCTGGGGGTCGCCAGCCGGCACTGTCTGGCTGACGGCACCCTGAGGAGGCCCTCTCTGTGGGAGCGAACCGGCCGGTGGGAGGCAATAGGTGGCAGAAGGCGGTCCCGTAAGTACCCTGGTCCTAAGCCATGGAGCGCTTTAAAGGTGATTACCAACACCTTGAAACGCACCCGGAAATCAACCGGCAACCAATGCAGCTCACGCAGGAGAGGTGTCACGTGGGAGCGCCCTGTCGCTCCCATAATCCCCCGCGCGGCCGCATTCTGTACCAGTTGAAGCCTCCGGATGCATCCCAAGGGGAGCCCCATGTAGAGAGCATTACAGTAGTCCAAGCGAGACGTGACGAGCGCCTGAGTGACTGTGCGCAGGGAGTCCCGATCTAGAAAGGGCCGCAACTGGCGTATCAGGCGGACCTGATAAAAAGCCCCCCTGGCCACAGCCGTCGTATGATCCTCTAATGACAGCCGTGGATCCAGGAGGACGCCCAAGTTGCGCACCCTTTCCGTGGGGGCCAATGATTCGCCCCCAATAACCAACGATGGAGTCAGTTGGCTATATCGGGACGCCGGCATCCACAGCCACTCAGTCTTGGAGGGGTTGAGTCGAAGCCTGTTTCTCCCCATCCAGACCCGCACAGCTTCAAGGCACTGGGACATCACTTCCACGGCATCGTTGGGGTGGTCTGGGGTGGAAATGTTTTGATCAGCTGTTACCCATTTATATCATATAACTAAGGCTTCCAGAGTTTCCTTAGTAATAGCAAATTTTACATTATATTCTAAAACATTTGTAAACAAGTCCTTGATTTATAATAATTCAGCCCGTAATTTCAGTTGTAAAGTGGGTCACCAGATGACCACCAGATTTTATAACCTTTTTTTGGCTTCTTTAAATGAGCATGGTAGTTATGAAGCAAACACATGATAGTTAAGCAAAAACAAAAATGTAAATTGCAGTCACATGTCCACAGGATGTAGCAAAGAGCCATAAATGCAGGCTGGTGCATTTATGGGCTGAGTGCCCAAAATGCAGATGACTGGGGACAGATGTCAGAACTTTGAAGCCTGTGATCCTTTTTTTAGGATCTGTTGTAAGTGACTGGTTGTAAGTCGAATACTACCTGTGTCTCAAACATCCCAACACCTTACAGTTATATAAAACAAAATTCATTTAGTTGCTAATGTCGTGTAGAAATTGAAAAATGTGATCATCATTCTGGCTGGCTTTTTCTGGCTGCTTGAAATTCTTGATCTGTAAGTACAGTGGATAAAGTTGTGAGTTGCTGCTGAATTAGAGCTATGTGTGCACCAGCCTTTTAGTATTTATGGCTTTAAAAAGTCAGAAAAGTTGAGTAGGTGGAAACCCTTATTCTGCCTTTTTACTGCTTTCAAGTACATTTATTATATGTATTTTTCCACAAGGAATAATATGAAAATTTATGAGATAATCATGAGGTGAACCACTCAAACAGGGCACTTCAACAATCATTTTGTAGCCAGAATCCTATTTGTAATAGTCCCTAGAAACATCTATTAATTTGGATCTGTCAGGGGTTTTCAAAAGATATTTTTGCACCACTCTACAAACTTGCTAAAGTTGCTTCTCATTTTTGCGTGATAGATGTCAGTTCAATGAAAATCTCAGGTATAGACTTGCTACTTATTAATGATTCATTTGGCTTGTCTTCCAGACTCTGCCTGTTTGGGTGGGGCTATAGGATCAAAGGCCTGGTTTTATTGCTCTTACATGTAACACTGATTTCTATTTTGCCTTTGTAGTCATTTCTAGTATTTTTAAATTGGTTTGGAGACCAACCTGCTCTCCCACTCTCCAAAGTGCAATCACAATAAATTATACAGTACAATGTAATAGTATAGAGATCTTCAAATAGATTTTCTAATGCTGAGAGATTCATACTGTGAAATTGGTTCTGTAGTCATCCCTAATTTGAATCTCTACAATACGGGTGGTAATGTATAGCTAGATGATCTCAGACAAATATTATCAACTATTTTTCAGATGGTTCTTCACATTACTGAGATAATATCTCTCAACTGATCATTATTAGGCCTAATTCAAATTTCTGTTTATAGTCCTCATAAAAATATTCACATCTGACAGCTTTTGTAGAAATGTGAGCTTTTGTCTAATAAATGAAATGGGGGGGGGGGGGACCTAGCAAATGGAAACTATTAAGGCAATGTTTAAAATACTAAGGTTATAAATTAAAATCTTAATATTGAAACTAGGCTAGAATTCTTCAGTGATCCAGTATTTAAAAAACCATGTGAATTCAATTGATAGGCATAAAATCCTATAGTCTAGCTAACATACTAAATCACTGTTTAATTCAGGGAAATCCAAGGACAAATTCAGGTACTAGACTGTGGTCATGCATGTTTGAATAATGACAATTTGAAAATAAGACAGATGAATTATTTGTAATATAAAATATGAATGCAGAACAGGGGTTCCCAACCTTGAGCCATAGATCAGTACCTGTCTGTGGCTGATTAGGAACTGGGCCGCACAGCTGGAGGTTAGCGGCAGGTGAACAAAATCGAAATCATTTCCCTTCCCCAGTCCATGAAAATATTGTCTTCCATGAAATCAGTCCTCCAGTGCAAGAAGTTTGGGGACTGCTGATAGAATATAGGAACAGAGGTGTGCCATTTTGCATATTTTATAACCCCAAAAGAATTGGCTGCAAAAGGAACAGCTAATTTTTGGAAAACAAAAATTAAATGCCACGCCCAGGTTTGAGGCCTATCTGTTCTAGTACTGGATCTTGAAAGATTTCCAAATTTAGTTTATTTTTCAAGTCAAATTTTATGACTAAAGATGTAATCTTAAATGCAAATACAGCCATTCTAAACTTGGACATGGATCAGTGTTAACACTGTCATTCTATATCAGAAAGCATATGACAGATCACTTCATACCAGATCCCAATTTAAGGCATATAAATTTAAAACAAAAACATTTGTTTTCAGAAATCCAGAACATTTCCAAAGACTTAACTATGATGAAAGTAGCAGAAAATTATAAGGCGTAATGTTAGGTAATTAGGTCAAGATGCCTATGTTTGAAATACTAGAGGTAGTAGGAAGGAATTCAGGTTTTAGCAGCACAAATAAGTGAAAATATTTCTTTTTAATCATACCTGATTTAAGCTTCAAATGTTTGAACTTTAAATTCTAGGCTTACTAATTTACATAATAAATTGATCTATGATTTTTTTGTTTTATACGCCACATGAGTATAAATCTCTACCAGTTAATAGATTGCTGATAGTGATTATTTATTTATTATTTAATATTCCAGTCCCTGGATAGATCAAATAAGTAAGATTGACTAAATTTGTCAATTTAACTAAGCAAATTTGTTTGGAAATAAAAAACCAGAAATACTGATTGAATCACTGTTACGTATATAATCAGTAGTTTAGGGTTTGCTCATCTGGCATTACATTTTAGTACTTTTAAATTCATTTTAATTTTATCCCTAAGGCTTGCTAGCTTTTGCTGTCTCAAGCACACTTAGCTCCTCCCTTTCCCTATTTATTTATTTAATAATAAACAAACTATTTATTTATTTACTTTATTTGGAGCATTTTGAGAGTAGGCGTCTCATAGGAGGATTTATCCATTTTTTAAAACTTTCAGTTTTAAACTGAATTTTTAATTTAATTTAATTTAATTTAATTAATTAATTTAATTTAATTAATTTAATTTAATTATTTCTACTAAACGATAGGGAAGCTCTTGGCTTTACCTGAATGAGAGATAAAACAAATAGAAACACCACCAGTAATCATGGGATACAACAGCGTGTATTCTATGAAATTGAAGGTTTGAAAGCACTTGTAAAGCCATATTATTATGAAAAACAGCAATGTTTAAGAAAGGGTTGGAGAATGTCATTTTGGGGGAAAATGCATCATATCGTGCTAATCAACATCTTCCATGTCAGTATTTGAGAGCTTCAACACTGAATGATCTGGACCAAGTTTTACTGTGTCCCCCTCTGGTTCCTGTGCTTTGGGCATGGATGTTGGATCAATACAGCAGTCCTGGTTGCCTTGTGGCATGCAAGAAGCCAATATCTCAGGAGGACAAATTGGGTCACATACTTTGGGATCATGTAGTTCTTCCACTTTTTCGTCATTGGTTGGGATCACAGGCATATTCACATGAGTCACCATGAAAGCTGTAGCCAAATCTTTTGGGATAATTTCACTGGTGGCAGATGGCTCATCAATAGCCTGACTTGTAACTGTTGTTTTATTCTCCAGACTATCCTCCACTCCAGCTTGCTGTTCTTCCTCCTCTTCATCTTCTTCTGCCTCCTCCTCTTTGTTTTCTTCAGGGAATTGTGCTTCTTTTATTTTTTTGTACAATACGTTCCGTTCCTCCTGCAGAGCTCTGCAAAGATTTTCTAGTCTTTGAATTTTCACTACAAAGCATTCATATTCCTTGGCCCTCATGGCTTTCTATGATAGAGTAAAAAAAGCAAAACATTTGAAGGCTGCCAAGCTGATACACGACAGAAGAGAATCTAAATGGCCAGACAAATCTCTTCTCCATTTTAGTTTGCTCCTTCAAATACTACTTAAAAAGGTAACTCCAAGATCTTACCATTTGCTTGCCATTTCTGCAAAGTTTGTGGTATTCTGGACCTTCTATGCCCCAAAATTTTACATTCAATTTATGCAAACCTATAGAGCCAGCTAAGACTTCTTAGAGATGCTAATTTTAGCTGGCAGGATGTGAAAGGGTGTGTATGAAAGGGGAAATTGGGAAATTGCAAATTATAGCATGTTACTATTAGCCTTTCACTTCTGCAATGCATGGAGCCAGCCCAAGTCATTCTATTATTGTATTTAAATCATGTTAAAAGTATTTTTTAAAAAATATTCTGCCTAACTTGCTCAGTGAAAAATGTAAGTGGGATAATTGGATTGTGCAAATGTTATCCAGTGGCTGCTAAGTACTCTAGCTGACCATGCATGCTGACAGTTAGATTGCCTCTGAATTAAAGTGTGACTCCAAATTTCAGATTTCTTTAATTTTGTCGTTTCATTTCCCACATGCAACAAGCGCTTACATAACTCTGTTACTTCATTTATTAAGTGCCACTGAGCAGACAAGTAAGTATGAACAGTATTGGAAATCTTTCCAGTATTAGTGACATCACAGTTCCATTATTAAGAACATTTAAATGAACAAGATTATATGGCTTTTATATGCAACTGATTTTAAAATTTGTTTCATACCTCTTCAATCATGTCCAGTAAGGCTTTGTTACAGTTCTCAAACCTTGCTTTCCACGTGGCTGTATCCTTTTCCAGTTTTTTCATTTTCTTTGTCATCTGTAAAAAAAATAATCAAAATCTAGTGGACAGAGCAAGAAAGTTAAATTTGACTTTTTCTAAATGGCTTTCCTTAGGGCTGTGTAAGATAATTAAACTCTCATACAACCTCCATATTAATTTAATGGATGTTGTATAGAATCCTAGAGCTGTAGATGGTTCCCAATTATTGCTCTCAAGGATACTTGTCCAAGATATATGAGTGTATTTATTCATGTGACTAAGTTTCCTTTCTCTCCATATGCTACTTAGGTTTGATATAGTATTCTTCAATTCTCTTGAGATTGGGTGTTGTGGCCTAACAGTGGCCAGCAGAGCTGGCAACAGAGTCGGACAGTGAGGAGGTTGGGGACGAACTTGGGCCAGTCCTAGGGGCTGGGGAAAGCTCAGATGAGGGCTCTGCATCAGAGGCAGAGTGGGAGATAGACAACAGCGAGGCAGAGGAACAGCTGGAGCCCATTCCCAGTGCGCGCATGAGCAGAGCTGCCAGAAGACAAGAACAATTAAGAAACCAGGGTCGACTTGGGAGTAAGGCCACACCTTGGAGATAATTGGCTCCTCCCATAGGAAATAAAAGAGGAGCAAACGGAGTGGGCTTTTGCAGGAATGAATTGGTTCATTCCGTGACTCTGAGAGATTCTGTTCCAAGTTTTGTCTCGTACTGCAGTTGGTAACAATTTACATGGCAGCTTGCCAAATGAGATAGGGTGTGTTGAGAAATATTCCTTTGAAAAACTGTTTGGACAAACCTTGCTGACTGTGAATGAACGTAATTTACAGTCGTGAAAAAAAAAAAGAGAGGTTTTGCCAGTAATTCCTGCCTCCTGCTTGTTAAGGGGAGTCAAAGTCAGAACACTGGGAAACACATAAAAGGGAGTTATCCATGCTACTGGTGGATACTACTTTATCAATAGACACGCACACTTTGTGTGTAGATGGACATTCCCCATGAAGAGGGAACAGAAAAATGGTAAGATGGTGGTGGATATATTGAGATTCTATTAAATATTCCCCATTTGAGTGATTGGACTGAAAAGAGATGGGGAATATTTCAGAAATCACCCTGCCCACCAAAACCTAAACTGTATAAATACTCATATTTTTATTATTTTATTTATTCCTTGCTTCTATGTACTGGTACTTGTTTCATGATTTCTTATTCCTATCTATAATTCTTGCAACAATTTTCTTGCTACTCCTGGAAAAAGTAACTGACCATCCCATCTAGCAACCTGCACTGCACCAAATTTTTAGGAACATTGCATGACTTCCCATTCTGAAAATATAGGCTAACCTATATTATATCATGCGCGGCCAGCAAACCGGTAGCAAACTGGTTCAGATTTCACCACTGGTCTTAATGCTTACAACATGAACCTTTTATGGCTCTAACATGGACATTTTCATATTGTGCTGAAACTCAAAGTTTGCAGAATTGTACTACACTGATATCATAAGAAATGGCTAAGGCAGAACCTTTTAAAAATAAACATTTCTTTCCAAAACATGAAGAAAATTGTACCGTCAATTGTTACTGTATTTCAGGGCTGTGACATTGGAGCACTCTGAAGGATCAATGGAAGGGCTGGAAAATGCCATAAGCTACATAATAGTTGCTCCCAGTCTACACATGACTGAACAATCCATTTATTTGCTTAGTGGTTTCTAAAACCCTGAAAGCTCCAGCCCTATTTTATATTCTTTACTGGAGAAACCAACCAACCAAAACTCAAGATTTTATACAACAAAAGCTAAATAAATGAACTGATCAAAATATCTGGAAAAATGATAGAGCAATCTAAGTTCCAGCTGATCCTTAATCAATAAAGAAGTTACAGTTTTATAAATAAAAAATTGTTGGAAAGTCTTGAAAACTAAACAAAATCAACCTGAAAGACATTCAGTGGTGTCATTTAACAACATGGAAACCCTGTGTTCAATATAACCCACCTTGTCCATTTCTTGCTTGAAGTTGGCAAACACTTCATTGCTTTTTGTTAGCGTTTTCTGAAATTCTTCAAAACGTTCAGAATAGAGACTCAGCTGCAATCAAAGGGGGGAAAAATTAGTCAGTTACACCCATCATTGCACAATAATAGCACTCAGTTCAGTTCAATTCAAAAGATTGCAGAAAGATAGTAAGATGAAACTTGCAGCTTGGAATTTAAATGTATCTTAAAAGAATTTGCGGAAGAAAAAATTTCCATCCTCTTCAAAGATGTCTGGAAAATCAAGATGTTCCTGTAAAATGGGGGTGTGGTGTAAGTAAGGAGTGGGAGAATTGGGCTTGGATCCTAAAGGAAGTTATATTAAGGAGATTCATTAAAGAAAGTTTTTCTTTCTGAAGAGTTAGGTAATTATGATAGCTTGTAGGCATTCCAGATGCATTTGTTAAACTTTAACTCCCAGAATTCCTCATGTTTCTCCAGGCTACTTGCATTTCAGCAATAAACTGGAGTGCCATAGGTTGCCTCTCCCTGCCCTGCTGACCCAGGTAAGAAAGGGTGCTAGTATTGGGATAAGGGAATCCAATGTCTTACATCAGAGGTGTCAAAGTCGCAGCCCAGATGCATCAGGCGCTGGCCACGCCCCCCATTTTAGCAAAGGAAGAAAAAAATCATGATATGACAACAACGTGACGCTGCAGGTTTCACATCCCTGTCTTCCATGATCAACATGGCATAAAGAATAGTTTCCTAACAATTTCACTATTTCTAATGTTTAAAATTGCAAATTGCTAGCCCTTAAGGCAGGGGTGTCAAAGTCTATTCCATTAAGGGCAGCACCAGGGTTGTGTTTGACCTTGGGGGGCCAGGGTGGGCATGGCCAGCTCGATATCACTTGAGTCGGGGGTGCCTGTGGTGGCCCAAGGGTTCTGCCAATGAAAACTGACTCCCAAGCTCCATTTTCATTTCATTTCATTTATTAAATTTGTATACCGCCCTTCTCCTGACAGACTCAGGGTGGTGAACAGCCAAAAATTAAAATACAAGCAATATGAAAGTTAAAAAATCTAAAACATAATTAAATCAATTTTGGCTTTCCCAATTTTAAAACCCCTCATAAAATTAACCCATTTAAAATCTTCATTAAGCTTGCTGAAATAGGAAAGTCTTCAGGGCCTTGCGGAAAATGCGGAGGTCTGGGATTAATCGTATCCCCGGGGGTAACTCGTTCTAGAGGGCGGGAGCCCCCACAGAGAAGGCTCTCCCCCTGGGGGTCACCAGTCGACCGACGGCACCCTGAGGAGACCCTCTCTATGAGAGTGTATTGGCCGGTGGGAGGTTATCGGTGGCAGAAGGTGGTCTCGTAAGTACCCAGGTCCTAAGCCATGGAGCGCTTTAAAGATGAGAACCAAAACCTTGAAGCGCACCTGGAAGACCACTGGGAGCCAGTGCAGCTCGCGCAGGAGAGGTGTCACATGGGAGCGCCAAGACGCCCCCATAATAACTCACGCGGCTGCATTCTGGACCAGTTGGAGCCTCCGGGTGGTCCTCAAGGGGAGCCCCATGTAGAGAGCATTACAGTAGTCCAGGCGAGAAGTGACCAGGGCATGAGTGACTGTGCATGAGGAGTCCTGATCCAGAAAGGAATGCAACTCGCGTATCAGGCGAACCTGATAAAAAGCGCCCCTGGCCACGGCTGTCATATGCTCTTCTAAAGACAGCTGTGCATCCAGGAGGACACCCAAGTTACAAACCCTCTCCGTGGGGGCCAAAGACTCGCCCCCAATAGCCAGTGAAGGCACCAGCTGGCTATATCGGGACACTGGCATCCACAGCCACTCGGTCTTGGGAGGGTGCATTTTCGGCTGCAAAGGCTTCCTACAACCCTCTGCCAGTGAAAACAGAGCTCAGAAGGGCCACCCGTGGCCCATGTAAACTCTCTTTTCAGCTGCAATAGCATCCTGCAACCCTCTGCCAGTGAAAATGGAGGTGGACCTCCTGAGCTCCTCTGGCAGGGGCAATGCAGGCTGGTCCTTTGTTGTTTCCAGGGTGGCCCTGTGGGCCAGATCTAAGCACCCTGCAGGCTGGATCCAGCCCCTGGGCCTTGAGTTTGACACCCCTGTTCCTAAACGCTAAAGGAATGTAAATAATCCCACTTATTTAGCTATATGAAGTTTGGGGGATAATATGTATAATTAAGGACAAAATATTTTTATTTTCACTGTTTTTCCTACCTTGTACAAAACCCAGCTTCAAATACTCAACCATCCTTGATGGTTTATATAACACTGCATAATTTCAATTCCTCTTTGACCTCTGCTGTTGTACCTGATCTAGCATAGGTTGGCTTCAAATTCTTGTTGCTGAGTCCATAAATTTAATATACTCCTTAATAATAAAAATGGTTGGTAAAAAAGGGTAAATAACTAACATTTGCTGAATTTCATGAATTAATTCTAGACATGAAACAAAGGGTAATGTATGCTGGCTTTAAATCTTTTTTTAGAGAGAAAATATTTTTAAAATAAAAAGGAATAGATGGAAGAAAGACAAGAAAAATAAGCCAAATTTCCCCAATTTTTCTCAATTCCAGGTTAATTAAACTGCAATATCCCAAACTCTAGTTGAAAGTTTCCATTAAAAGGTATGGACTGCTCCATTCTAATATTTCATAAGGATTTAATCTAATGCATACTACCCTTACCCTTCCAGAGAATATGCTTAAATGGAGTTTGAACATAAATAAAGTTAGCTTCATTTTATCCACTTTTACACATCTAATATGTTGAACTTGACCAGTTGGAAAAAATACATAATAGAAACAATGGCCTTATTTTACCTGAGCCCGGAGAACGGTCTCTTGTTCCTTCAGCATTTTTGTTTGTAGTTTCCATTCTGCAGCTTGGTTGAGTAGCTATTTGGGATTTAAGAATACACACAACATTTGAAAGATCAAGTAATTTAATTTTTTTTAAAAAATTGCAAATCTTCGCTATTTGTAAAACATTGCATGTTTGATTAGTATCTAATAAAGTGACTGGAATCCACAAAATTTATGAAATTACTTTTTTAAACTTTTTTTTTTTGTCCTAGTAACAGTATAGTAGTTTTTATTTTTTATTTTTTTTACGGCCCTATAATCCCTTTTTATCGGTGTGGAGCCAAGGCGACTAAATGGAGCTGAGCATTTACTAGCCGGGTGCTCTTCCTGACGTCTATGCCAAGTTCTCAGAAGATATTTTACACTTTATGTCCTGATAAACATCTGTCCCTGGGACAGGATTGAACTCTCAACCTGCCGAGTGGGAGATGAGTGTCTTCACCTCTAGGCAACATTTTTCAAATAAGTGCTATAAATCTAAGTGAACTGTTCATATGGCTTTTCATGAGGTTTTCATAACTTTGTCCTTTTAAATCCTCCTTGCTTTGATGGGAAACAACAAAGATTAAAATAAAATCCATGTAGCGTCATGAGGGTGATAGCAAAGCAGAGCGAACTACTGTTAGTTAATGTGGGGTGACAAAGACTAATTATTCTGAAGTCTAAATTAAATTTCAGACTTAATTCTTAATCCTGCAAACTATCCGCATTTTGATAATGCTTAACATTTTACCAGAGCTGCACAGCCACCTATTTTAACTGGAATTAGTTTTTACCTGCCATAACCAAAAAGAACAGATGAAGCAGAAACTGCTTCTATGTGTAATCTGTTCTGGCTCATTAATGAGTTTTATTTTGCCCTCTCTACTCTGTAGCTCAACTTGACACATCTAATTTACAAGACAAATCTGGGAGCTACTTGTAATAAAAGCAACTGTTCAAAGCAATATTTTCAATTAGCATTTATTTTTAAAGGAAAAATTGTATCGCCTGGAGTTATCTTCCAAATCAGAAAAGTTCTGCACTTATATTGGTGCTTTTATTAATAAAATATGACGGAAGGGAAAGCCAACTCATAAAGAATATACAATTCCTGAATGCAGTTGGTTGTTTTTGTTTGCTCCTAGAAATAAAGAAGGGCTAATATTATTTCACTTTTATTTATTAATCAAATTTATATAGCTGCCCATCTCACCAAAGGGAACTTTGGGTGGCACAAAACAATAGATAAAACAGCCAATATAATAGCAGATAAAAATCTAAAAAAAAAAAAAAAAAGAAACCCACAGTAATAAATAACACACAAACAAAAAAAAAAAATCCACACTGGATTTTAAACATAGTATTATGTTCAGTAGAAGAGAGGATAAAAATGGCCTCCCTCAACAGTGAAGTTACTGAGACAAATCTTTGATGCTCTAGTAGCCCCAGACTTGGCAGGTTGTTGTTTGGAAGGTTGTTCAAATTTGGAGGGTTGTTCAAAAAATCAAAAGGGGTGGGGCCAGTCTAATTTCAGGAGGAAGGATATTCTGTAAAGCAGGTGCTACAGCAGAGAAGGCATGTTTCCTAGGATTTACCAAATGTAGTTCCCCGGCCAAGGTACCCACTGCATGTCTCCTCTCTATGATCTAATGGGTCCAGCTGATACAAATGGGCAGAGGTGGTCCCTCATATAACTGCTCTAATGCCATGAAGGGTGTTAAAGGTTAAAACCAGAATTGGACCTGGAAGTAAACTGGCAACTTGTGGAGCAGAAGTGTAACACATACCGCTCTAGGAGAACACACCATTGACCGTACTACTGCATTCCAAATAGTCTTCAAGGTTTCCAAATAGTCTTCAAGAGGAGCTTCATGTAGAGTGCATTGCACTAATCTAATGACTAGGCCAACTCACCACAGCTGACTCGCTGGCATCCTACTCGCTGCAGCCAAAATCACTGTGGGACAACTTGCCATGGCCAACTCACCATGGGACAACTTGCCATGGGCCAATTCAATGTGGGATTAGGTCCTTTTATTATTTACCAAAGCATTACAAAAGCTGGTAGTCATTGGAATGATTTCCTTTAATATGAGAGATAAAATAATATTGATGAAAATGTGGTCAGCAAAAATAAAAGCAACTAAGTGAACCCCATGGGAAGTTGTCCTGCAACAAGTTGGCTGTGGTGAGTTGGCCACAGCGAATTGGCCATGGCGACTTGTTCCATTCTGATATATGGCCAAAAAACTATTGGCTGTATTGGAGTCCCTCCCAAAAGTTCACATTAGATTGTAATTTTTCATCTGAATTGAAGGAAATTAGATTCATGGAAGTGGTTAATTATTAACTACATTTTATGTTCTTAATGTAAATAAAATATTAATGCAAATAAAATCAGATTTAATTTTTGTGTTGAATCAGTGTCTTTTTTATTTTGTCCTCACCTACTTCTTGGACTGTATCACATAATCACAGCATTATGCAATGAAAAATTAAAATTGTTTCTGTGTGAGAGAGATCTGGGAAACAAATTTTGAAACAAATATAGAAAAGGAATTTTTTTTCAATATATATTTACCAAATTTTGGGTTAAAGGATATTTAAATTTGGAGCATTGCATTACATATGTTTTGAATATTATCATTTTTTAAAAAAAAATATTTTAAATTATAGGAGAATTAAGCTGGTTGGATTGCATGCCAAGAAGCAGCAAATAAATATTAAGGCCACCAGGAGGCAGCAGAGTTATTCTGCTGCTAATGTAAAATGCAAGTTTAAGCAATTTCAAAGCAAAAGGATTTTGGACTGATACAAAAATCTAATGAGCAGCTTTTTCCTCATTTGGTATGGTGCAAATAATATATTATGCTGTAGATACTATTGCAAAATCTGTTAAACATTCAAATGAATTTTTGAATCATAACCTACTGGGATATTTTAATCTAAAAATAGGCACCTTGTCAATGGATCTACTTCAGGGGTGCAATCTACTTACCTTCCCCACCGGTTCGGAAGTGCATGCACCACGTGTGTGGTGCTGGCTTCGCTCATGTGCACGTGTGCATCATGTATGCATGCGCAAACCCTCTGCACATGCGCAAACACTTCTGCGCATGCGCAGGGGGTAAAAAACAGGTTAGCATTTCGTTAGCATCCAAACCGGTAGCATTTCATCCCTGATCTACTTGCTTACAACTAAGTACAAGGACCTATCATAATGGTTCAACACCATTATAACTTCAAATGGTCACTGAGCATGTTAAATGAGAACGACCTGTAGTAGATTGGATAGGAAGAATATGGGTTCAAATTGTTACTCAGTTTTGGAGCAATCTCCGGATAGATCATATCTTAGCTCAACTAATAGTAATCCGAAAATTCCAGAGAGAAAAAATTAGAGGACTATAGATACACCTGGAGCTCCTAAGGCAGGGGTGTCAAACTTGCAGCCTGCAGGCCAGATGTATCACACGCTGGCCATATCCACTCCCATTTTAGCGAAGGGGGAAAACTTGTGATACGTCACATGATGACATGTCATTGCGAGTTTGACAGCCTGTCCTAAGGGGAAATGTCAAATGTCATTATGACAAATGAGTTCATTGTGTGTGTGTGTGTGTGTGTGTGACAGACAGACAGAGAGAGAGAGACGGGGGGGGGAGGGAGGGAGAGGTGGGTTTCAGCAGGTTCTGGAGAACAGTTAGCAGAAATTTTGAGTAGTTCAGAGAACTGGTAGTAAAAATTCTGACTGGTCCTGCCCAGGGGGTGGGTTCTAAAACTTTTTACTACCGGTTCTGTGGGTGTGCCTTATTTTGTGGGCATGGCTTGATGGTCATGTGACAATTCTATAGGATTTATCAGAGGTACTGGTCTACCAGGCTTTTAACTGCTTGCAGAGCTGTACAGATCTACCCATTTATTCTTTCAGGCACTGGTCTACCCATTTATTTTTGCAGGCACCGATCTACACATTTATTTTTGCAGGCATCGGTCTACTGATTTGTTTTTGGAGGCATCAGTCTACCACCAAACTGCCTTTTACCACTGATCAGCTGTAGGGTGGCCCTTTGAAGCTCCGTGGTAAGAGTTTAAACAGTTTTTCCTTATAGCCCTTCAGCTGAGACTCAGGAGGCAGCAATAGATTGGGGATGGGTCCAAATAAAAGGTAAGAATAACATGGGGGGGGGCAGAACTGGTTTGGTGATGTCATATCATCATGGCTACCGGCTCGGCGGAACCAGGAGGAACCCACCACTGGTCCCACCCTCATCTATTCTCTGCCTCCCAAGTCCCAGCTAATCAGGAGAAAATGGGGATTTTGCAGGAACCTTCCCCTGCCACGCCCACCAAGCCATGCGACACTCACTAAGCCACACCCATAGAACCAGTAGTAAAAATTTTTGAAACCCACCACTGGTGTGTGTGTGTGTGTTTGTGTGTGAGGGGGGGAGGGAGGGGAAAAGAGGGAGAGAGGGAGGGAGAGAGAGAGACCATCAATTCTAGGCTTCAGGCATGAAAGCCTTCTGGGTGACTTGGGGTAAGTCCAGTCTAAGTCCAACCTCAGAAAGTTGAATAGGAGAAAATAGAAGACAGGAATATTATGTACACCAACTTGAGTTGTAAAAAATAAAGGGCATGATATCAAATCAACAAACAAACCAACAACATTTCAGAGGTGAACACAAACTGTACATAAAGAACTAAAGAAAAAATGAATACATATTCCTTTTCTCGTTGATGTCTGTCTTCAGCTTCCTTCATGACCTCTTGTGACTGTTCCAACTTGGCATCTACCAGTTTCTGCTGAAGTTCCCTGTGCTTAAATATTTTATCAAGATGCTGGAAGGGGGGAAAAAAAGAGAGAGATACAGAAATGGGGGGAATGCTAGAGTATATGATTAACAGACTGCAGCCTCTCTATGAATTTGGGATGCTGTATGTCTCATGGGGAATTATTTTTGAGTAGCCAAGTACAGAATTTTGCTGTTAACAACATACATAAAATAGCAAAAGTATTGCAAAATTATTTAAACGTCTGCTTGTTGGAAAACGGTTATTTAGATTTTGAAATTATTTAAAGATATTAAGTATCCCCTATAAAAACAACTGTGAAATTACAGAAACTACACAAGATCAAGTAAATAGAATTTTTTTAGTTTATGCATCGTAATTTCTTTTTAGCTGCTGAAATTCATTTGTAGCATTCCAAACATGTTTATTTTACTGAATATATTTATTTATTCAATTTATATGGCTGCACATTTCACCATAGCAACTCTAGGTGATTAACATTACATAAAAAGCACAATACCAAAATAAACATCAAAGTACAACCATATAAAAACTTACAATGGAGGCAAACTCAATCAGCAATAAAACAACACCTCATGGGCTTCAATTAACTTACTGACCCTCAGGGTTGTTGAATAAATACATTAGTTGTTTAAATAAAAACAAAAAAGAATGATTAAACTATGGGTATTGAGACTGGAATACAAATTCTATGGCATGCTAGCTGCAGTGAAGAAAGGAACACATAACAAAACTACAGTAATAGCTCTATTCTTTAGGGAAGAGATTAAAAAAAAAATCCAAAACAAGACTCTTCTCAAGAACTCATCATCAAGGCACAATGCATAAAAACAGATGACAGGCAAAACTCCTAGTAGTCCAAATGATAGCTTAGACCCATGATGGTGAACCTATGGCACGTGCCATACGTGGCACGTGGAATCGTATCTGTGGGCACGCAAACGTTGCCCTAGCTCAGCTCCAACACACATGCATGCACTGGCCACCTGATTTTTGGCCCTTCCGGGCCCACTGGAAGTCAAGAAATGGGCTGTTTCTGGCCTCCAGGGGAGGGAGGAGAGGCAGTTTTTCCCTCCCCAGGCTTCTAGAAAGCCTCTGGAAGCTGGGAAAGGCGAAAAACGGGCCTTTTGGGCCCACTGGAAATGGGAAAATGGGCTGTTTCTGACCTCCAGAGGGCGTCTGGGAGTTGGGAGCCATTTTTGCCCTCCTCAGGCTCCAAGAAAGCCTCTAGAGCCTGGGGAGGGTGAAAATTGGGCCTACTGGGCCCACCATACCATTGCATGCCAAAAATGGGGGGAGCAGGATGGGGTCATGCATGCATGTCCGGAACAGGCAGGGCTCCTTGAATTATGGATGTTGGCACGCGCACACACACAAACCGCCTGCGCTCCCCCCGCTTTTGGCACACGACAGCAAAAAGGTTAGCCATCACTGGCTTAGACTATTTAGATTTAGTATAGCTGGAAACTGCAAGGGGAATAAATCCTTATTGATTTTACATAATTTTGGATAATTTGCAAAATACTTGTAAGATTTACAGTCTGGGACAGAAGGATGGTTACTATTTCTCCAGTGCCATAAGACTAGGCATAACTCTCAACTTTGGAGAAACATCCTAGAGAGTGCAGGTAGTCCTCATATAACATTGGAACCAGTCACTTGGTTGTTTATGAAGTGGTCACTACATGAAAACGTGATTGTACTTATGATATTATTTCAGTTTTCTTTTGCTTTACAGACCTGTGAAGGTCATAAATGATAAGATTGGTCATGGAGTTACTTTTTTTAAAAAAATCACAGGTGAAAGTGCAAACGATTGCTCTTTGAGGCAGTCACTAAACAAAGACTACTTGTCACATTGCTCTTACCTCCTCTCTGACTTCATACTGATCAATGATGCTTTTCAGTTTCTCAGCCAGCTCAGAATTTTCCTGGCACAACTTCATGTTCCTCTCACTTTGTTGCTCAATCTGTGCCTGGATATCATTCAGTGTGCTCTGGAAATGATTCGTGATCTCTTTCCTCTTTTCTTCTTCTTCTCTTGCTCGCTGAAGAGTCTCCTCCTGTAATGCAACAATTGGATCACCCCTCTCCATCACTGCAGCCTCATCCAGGAAGAAGTAGAAAAGCAGATTCCTATTCCCCTTCACCAGCTGCTATCCCAATAGTATTGTACTATTATAGTATTATCCCAATGGTAATGAGCAAATGGCCTTTTGGTTTCTTTTAACAGAGAACAGAGAAGGGACTTTGGAGGTCTTATAGTCCAACCCCCTACTTAGGCAGGAAACCCTACACCACTTCAGACAAATGGCTATCCAACATCTTCTTAAAAACTTCCAGTGTTGGAGCATTCACAACTTCTGGAGACATGTTGTTCCATTGATTAATTGTTCTGTCAGGAAATTTCTTCTTAGTACTAAGTTGCTTCTCTCCTTGATTAGTTTCCACTCATTGCTTCTTGTCCTACCCTCAGGTGATTTGGAGAATAGCTTTACTCCCTCTTGTTTGTGGCAGCCCCTGAGATATTGGAAGACTGCGATCATGTCTCCCCTAGTCCTTTTTTTCATTAAACTAGACATATCCAATTCCTGCAACCATTCTACATATGTTTTACCCGCCAGTTCCCTAATCACCTTTGTTCCTCTTCTCTGCACTCTTTCTATAGAACCAGTAGTAAAACTAGCGGGAGGCTCCGCCCACTGACCCCAACATCAGGGAGCTTCTGTGTATGCGCAGAAGAGCGCATGTGTGAGCGAAGTGAGTGCGAGCGTGCGGCCCCGTTGCGAACTGGTAGTAAAGATAAGTAGAACCCACCCCTGATGGCCACTCATATACCGCACACTTCGTTGATGCACATAAAACTGAAGAAAAGCATTATAACAGAGCACCAGTTTCCATGCATTGCCACTGGAGATATCAGTGGAATAAATCTGGGTTATATCTCTGTAAATCAGGCTTCAGTTGTTTTAGGTAAAAGCGGGAATCCAGGAGACAAAATTAAATTAGGCACAACACCAGAGCAGGTTTCAATTATTTCCAGAATTGCAGTTTAGGCAGAAACAGGAAACCATTTTGTTGCTACTAATGTCCAACATTTAAGGGTGAAAGATCTTTATCAATCTTTTGTGAACCAATTAAGGATACCAAGTGAACTTAACTTTTCCTTCTGACCTCTCCTAAAGATCTTCTCTTTTCATTACCTTCAGGGTTTTGTTGTGTCTTTGGAGTTCCCTACAAAGACTCTCCAATTTGCTCCGGGCTAGGATGGCTCTGCTGTGTTCACTCTGTAATTGGTCTTTCTCCTTCATGAGCTGGGCCTGTTTTTTCTGCAGATACTTCAGCTTTTTTAGTTCAGAACGATGTTCTTCCAGCTGAAAGTAAGTGGACAAGAATAAATAAGCAAAACAAGGCTGTTCTTAGACATTTAATAGCCATGACACCTGCCCTCCCCCCTGCAAGTAATATGAATATTTGGAATCATAACTGGAATTTATTTAAATTTCATAGAAGAAAAAAAGCTAATTTTCTTCCAAATAATCTAAAAAAATAGATTTTCTAATTTGCAATGGCAGTGGACAGGTGGCGAATGGAAAAAACAACAACAACCCAAAATGTTTGGCTTGGTTTCATTCACACCAAAATTAAATGAGAAATCAAGGGTTGGATAAGGATCACCCCAATTAATGTCTCCCATTTTATTCCTGATTCTGCACCAAATGTTATCAGTGCTTCAATTAATCGTTCCATTTCCAAATTATTATTTCTATATATTCCATTCAAAGTAAAATTAAGTGATGTGCAATTCAGTTTGGTGCCTGGAAGAGGAGGTGTTCAAAATGCTGGCTGAGTGATGGGAGGCTAGATGGATGGCAGAGAATTCATTTATTTTACATCTCTTTTATTCAGAAATCTGGTAATCTTCCATCTAGCACATTTTATTACAAGGCATATTTTAAAATCCAATTAACAACTCTAATACATATAGAACAGAATTTTTTATTGGCCAAGTGTGATCAAAGAAATGTGTGTTTCTAATCACACTTGGATTTTATATACATTATATTGTATATAACAAGGAATTTATAATAAAAATACAACTGTTTTAATGTTTTTATGGTTTTCACAACCAGTTCAGTAAACAAGACTGAGTAAAAATCCTTTTGATCATGGTCTCTTCCAGTAGGAACTATGACTCCAGATAACTCTCTAGATTGAGGATCTGTTCTTTCAAGAAAACGACAATCTTGTCTACGATTAAAGTTAATACAATCTTTTGGCTTCTAATTTAACAACCATTTTGTCTTTCTTGGGTCAAATCTGAGCCTGTTTCTTCCCTTCCAGCCTTGGATAATCGGCCCACTAGGTAGGTATCGGTAGATCTGGAAATTGACTCCACAGAAAAAACACAATTACAGTTTATTGAGATAAGTTACGATAACAAAATCTTGAGGCCTACTTGTTCTTCTTATACCCCAGTGAATCATGGAGCTATTTGCCTCAAGTTACTTCCAAATATAATCTTGCCTCCAAGGTTAAATAATGTTTCATCTCTCATTGCCTAAGTAATAGTTTTTGAATATCTCTGTCAAGGTCATTTCCCTTACTGTCTATACTGACAGAGTTCAAACACATTGGGAGTGGACCTCCATTTGTCTCAGGTGCAGATATGTATTTATTAATGTAAATATTGGTGAATATCTGAAGCAATGTGTGATTTAACAAAATAGATTCAGATATATTAAAAGAATGAAGGAGGGAGTCAAGACTCAGGAACTCCATATTGGAGTGTTCAATGTCTGATCTTCCTTCCCCCAAGGTCACTAGCTGGAAACATATCCTTATGAAAAAGAGGAACAATTCCAGTATGGAATTCCTCCAAAACTTATGCTTCCAGCTGATCAGGGGTGGTTCTACTTACCTTTACTACTGATTTGCAATGGGGCCACGCTGTTCTGCCCCAGCTATGGACCCCAAAGAACACAGCACACACAAAATCTGTTCAAACCTTAGTTTACTAAATAAACCAGTCTTTTACAACAATGGCTGTTAATTAACTGCATTAACAGCCGCCAAGAATTCAAATAATAATAACTGAAAGCTTACTATGTTTGGCAGAATGCCCAGAAGCAATTTGCAGGAAGCTGATAAGATAAGCAAGACAAGACACATAGGTATGTGAACGAAGTTGTTCCCTGCAAATTGATTCAGTTGGCATTCCTCCTTAAATAGGCTACGGGAGTGGCCAACTAGCCCCAAGCCTTACTCTCGAGATCTCCTCCTGAGGAGCCACTCCTGCCTTTTGGCAGCTCTGTGCACCTGTGCATCGAGAAGAGGCTCCTCTTCTTCGTCCTCTTCACTTAAGGGAGCTTCTGGAGGTTCTGAAGGCCCTGGCTGAATCCCCGCCTCTGGCACCACATCTTCTCTAGCCTCTTCATTGTCCGACTTGAGTGCCAGCTGCACAAGCTGCTGGCGCAGCACCACACCAGCCTCCTCGCTGTCTGAATCAGCTACTAGCTGCACAGGCTGCGTATGGGCCACTACACAAGCGCACATGTGCAGAAGCTTCCCGATGGTATCCGGGTCAGTGAGCGGAGACTCCTGCTGGTTTTACTACCGGTTCTTGCGAACCGGTCCGAACTAGGGGCAACCCACCACTGTAGCTGACTCAGAATATTGTGATCAAAGGCTGTTGAGAAGCCCAGCAGGACAAGGATGATTGGAGTTCCTTCATCGTAGCCATTTATAAGAGTTACTGCTGCTATTTCTGTCCCATGCCAAGTCTAAATCCTGACTTCCATGAGGACAACTTATGGTTCCTCAGTTATGGACTGGGATTCAGATAAAGACAATAATGAGACTAGGATAGAATTTGCCATGCCATGTTTGTGCTATGATTAAGTGTCTGGGGAAAAAAGGTCCCAGTTTATTATACAAGGTTAGATGCTTTATTATACATATATAATGTCAAGAATTAAGCCAATACTGAGTTCCTTAAAGGTCTCCAATGGAAGAAACAGATGAAATATAGCTAAATCTTCTATTGTGGCCTCACCTGTACCTCTACTTGTCCTGTCAAAAGCATGATCAATACTTGTATATCTTATACAGTATAACTAAGAAAGGTAAATGAGTCGGTGAATCTTTACTTCCCCAAATTTAAGATGGCATTTTCAATGCTTTATCAGGGATCTTAACAAGATACTGTATCTGCTTCCAGATTGCAATCTGGTCATTTTGTACCACATAAGGCATGTTTTTAAACAGTTTTCTCCCCTCTACCATGGATCTTCATACTAACCAATTCGGCATACTTCTTAAATAAGAGCTCCAATTTCTCTTCTGATGTATTCAGCTTGGTCAGATGTTGTATCAGCAGGGTAGCCTCTTTTCCTGAATCAAGAAAATAGGATAAGAGGCCATGATCAAAGTGAGAATGCATGAGACAAAATTAAGATTGTATGAATATATTTTAACCAGAAAACTGTGACTAATTTGGTTTTATTGCTTCTGTATTTTAAAAGATCAGGAATGTGATGCATAGAATACCTACTGATGATGTATTTCATTTTCTATTGCTGCAAAAATTTTATACCTACTTTTTACCCACAAATTAAAATAATAATTTTGCAAGCTAAAAGAATACAGAAACCTAGATATTAATATTATATTTTCAGGATGTCCCTTAGAGTTGGGCCCTATTTTTCAATCCTGTTGCAGCGATCCTGGCTTTTAGGATTAGGGCTTGGCCACCAAGATAATGCTTATCTATTCAATATCCTTATCACTAACAAATCATGTTCTATATAATTCTATCTTGTTCCCTATGCGGATTAAAATCTACATGAAAGAGTTGGGAAAAGTCCTTGGTCTCTTTGGAATAGAATTCCATCAAAATTACATTCACTTTGTGCAATAATTTAAGAGAAAGCTTTTTACAAATTGATGTATAGATGGTATTTGACAACTGTGAAGTTATCAAAAATGTGCAAGAATGTTTCAAGTAAAAAATGTTGGAAATGTGGAAAAGGCGATGAAACATAATATCATATGTGACAGACTTGTAAAGTGGCCCAAATATTTTGGGCCAGCGATCCACAAGACATTGGTGAAAATAATAGGAATCCAATCTGGGTCGGTAACTGGGACCAGAGGTTTAGTTTTCTAAGCTTTTAAGAGTTGTGCTAGAGCTCATCTTCAGGAAACCTCTGTCTTCAAGACTCAGATTGGATCCTGCAACATTATCCTGGGACACAGCCTGTAAATACACATACTGTATTTTTCGGAGTATAAGACGGAGTATATTTTCCCTCCTAAAAGAGGTTGAAAATTTGGGTGCGTCTTATATTCTGCATGTAGATTTTTCAGCCAAAGAGGTTGCAGAAAAAAATGCTTTTAAAAGGTTCTGACGATCCCAGCTGAGCCGCGCTATCATCAGAGGTTTTTTTAAAAAAACTTTTAAAAGCATTTTTTCATGCTTTTAAAAGTAAAAAAAAAGCCTCTGATGATCGTGCGGCTCAGCTGGGTATGGGGGGTGGGTGGGTATGGGGGACAGGGATATTTGCTACCAAAACCACCCGCCACCATCACTCTGAACCACTCGCCGCCATCGCTACCGGATCAGGTGATCTGGTCCGAACCGGGAGCATTTCACCCCTGCATTTAAGACAGTTGCAGCATATTTATGGTCAAGTGATCAAAATTCAGATGCTTGGCAACTAACACACATTTATGATGGTTTGCACTGTCCTGGGATCATGTGATCCCCTTTTGCAACCTTCTGCCAAGCAAAATCAATGGAGAAGCCGGATTCACTTAACAACCATGTCACTAACTTGACAACTGCAGTGATTCACTTAACAACTATGGCAAGAAAGGCCATACAATGGGACAACTGTCTCATTGCTCTATTTAGCAAGAGGAATTTGCGGCTCAATTTGCGGTCGTAAGTCGACGACTACCTGTATGATTTTCAGGATTCGGAAAGCTCTTTGTTAAGAGGTGTTTTTGGCTCTCCACTTTTTCAGCATTTAGGACAATGGAAAATGATCTCTTTTAATTGTTTTTTTTTTTAGAAAAAAAATATTGTACATACTCATGGATAAGTTGAACCTAATTTTGGGGGTGTATTTTGATGCCTAAAATTCTCAGCTTATCTGTGAGTAGATTTTACTGTTGCATTTTGCTTACATTATTGTAAGCCCTTCTAGTTGGTGTATAAGCAGAAAGGCAGGGAATGCATTTAACAGTAAAAATAAAATAACTATACCCTTTGTTTCATAGTGGAGACATTACATAGAGAAGGTTCCATTATTTAACAGATCAAAAGACTGAGAAGGCCAGTGTGATGGAATGGCAGGGATGAAATTAAGAAATTTCCCCTACCGGTTTTGTGGGCGTGGCTTGTTGGGGGGGCGGTCATGTGACTAGGTGGGCGTGGCCAACTCAATATCATTCACATCGAATGGATGAGAGGCAGGAAAATCCCCTCCCCCATTTTCCTGCTTTTCACAAAAATGGCTCCATTCCAGCTGCTCTCCCCCCTCCTCCCCTCCCCTTCCTCCTGGGGATTATTTTAAAAAGGACAGGCTGCAGCAGCTCCATTGTGAACGGAAGGAGAAAAGTTAGCATTCTCTCTGCTGCATTTAACATTGAATTCTGTGGCAGAGAGAATGCTAATTTTTCACCCTCCGTTCACAATGGAGCTGCTACTCCCTTTAGGCCCCCTTCCTCATGGGGACTACCTTAAAGGGACTGCAGCAGCTCCATTCTGAATGGAGGGAGAAAAATTAGCATTCTCTCTGCTGCATTTAACATTGAATTCTGTGGAATATCGAGCAGCTGGAAGTGGTGAGTGGCGACCAGCCAGGCATGGGTGGGGCCAAGGAGGGGTAAGGAGGACCATAATCCCTATCAGTTCACCCAAACCCGTCTGAACCAGTAGGATTTCACCCCTGTGGAATGGGATGTTGGGCTGAGAAGACCTAGATGCAAATTCTTATTCCATCAATTAACTAATTGGGTGATTTTATTCCTCATTCTCTGATCTTCACCTGATTCAAAGGGTATTGCTGTTGGAATAAAATGAGGGGAGATTCCTATCTGCATTATATCTTGACCTAAGAAATGCAGGATAAATAAAAATGAACACACTGGCACATCTGGAATCCAACATACAAAAGTGTCCATTATTGATCAATTACTACTCACTCTCATTATTGTTGTTGCCTGAAATTCTTTTTTTCTAATTTTCCAAACATTTCACTTGAAAACAAAGCAAGTCCCTACTTTTCAGAAAAACCCTACTCTCTCTCTCTCTCTTTTTTTTTTTGCAATAGTGGACAAGAGAGCACATGTCAAATGCTGACCTTTTGCAGAGACCCTTGTCAAGTTTTTCCTGATACAAGCAATGACTCACATTTAAATTCTGCATTTCAGTTTCATAAACAACTACTTGCCTAATCCTTTCAGAATTTTCTTTTCCAGTTTTTGTTCTTTCGGAATACAGGCCTCCTTTAATCCAGAGGCATCCCCCAAAGGAACCTGTTCTTTTTCAGCCTCATCATGGCCATCCTCATAGTCCCCATCTTCGGGACTGAATGATTCGCCTTTCTCAGCTCCATCTGTTGCTTTCGTATTCCCTTCCTCCACCAGACAAGCAGCTGACCCGTAGGTTTTAATAATGTCCTCCAGCTGTTGGCTCAGCTCTTCAGATAGATCACAGAGCTTTATTTCAGGCTGAGCCTGGGATGTGTTCTCAGGGGACTGAAGGAGCAGTGTCTCACTTGCTCTCCCGAAGCCATTCTGAGAAGGCAGATCTTCAGGGTTGTTTGCAGAAGGCGATTGTTGCTGTTCAGGCTGGCCACTGGTGCTTTGGTCATAGTCCATGCTGGATACCTGACAGCAAAGAGAGCTCAGTTTTAGACAAACACCTGGAAGATTGCAAGAGGCAAAACAACTGATACAGTACAAGAAGTAGACAGTTTTAGTTTTCTTTTCACAGATGGGAATAGAAAACTTATTTATAGACAGGTTTATTTTGGTATTTCCAGTATTTTCTACACTTGTAAGGCAGTGGTGAAATCCAAATTTTTTTACTACTGGTATGGGCGTGGCTTGATGGACATGGTGTGGTGTGGTTTGGTGGGTGTGGCTTGGTGGGCATGGTAGGGGAAGGATACTGCAAAATCCTCATTCCCACTCCACTCTGGGGCCAGCCAGAGGTGGTATTTGTCGGTTCTCTGAATTACTCAAAATTTCTGCTACTGGTTCTCCAGAACCTGTCAGAACCTGCTGGATTTCACTCCTGTTCTAAGGTAATAGCAAGTGTACAATCTCAGTAAATATAACATCACAATGAAAAGATGAAATGTTTTTCTCCCAAGAGCCCAATAGATATAAACTTATCACAGCTTTGTCTAACTAGGTAGCTTGCACATGGGCTGCACTTGAATTCCTACCCAGCATAAACATTATGTGAATATAATTGAAATGGAGTCAGCTCCTGTTCCTTCCATCAGCTCCTAGCAGTCCACCTAGAAGTTCACTCATACATGTGAGTAGATTAATAGGTACCTTTGTCAGGTTGCAAAAGGTGATCACATGATCTCAGGACACTGCAACCATCATAAATACATGCCAGTTGCCAATAGGTAGAATGTAGTATTGGAGGCTAATTCTGCCAACTACCAGCAGTTCGATTCTGACCAGCTCAAGGTTGACTTAGCCTTCCATCCTTCCAAGGTGGGTAAAATGAAGACCCAGATTTTTGGGGACAATATGCTTGATTCTGTAAATCACTTAGAGGAGGCTATAAAGCACTATGGAGCGATATATAAATCTAAGTGCTATTGGTATTGCTACCACTTTGGTGGCAAGTTAACAACATTCTGTGCATCTTTGGCGTATAGCCATGCTGGCCACAGGACCACAGAAGGAAGAAAATTACCCCCAAACTTGGACTAGAATGATACCCTGGTCAGTGGTATTGAAAGCTGCTGATACATAATCCTCATCTTGGCTCCGCCATTAGTCATCATATAAAACCCATCCTGAACCCTGACTGAATTTAATCCAGATAATCTGCTTCCTCCAGGAGCCTCTGAAATTCCAGCCTCACCTGGAGAAACTCCAACAATCTTCCCAAAAAAGGAAAGGTTGGAGACAGGATGAAATTCATCTTAAATAATTGGACCTCCTGAAGATGGGGTATACCACAGCCTCTTTCAAAGCCTTCCGCACCATCCCTCTCTCAAAGAGGCCACCATTTGAATCCCATGATAGATGACCTCCTAGCCACCTTAAACAAGTCAAGCAACAAACAGGTGGCCAAGTTAACAACATATAGAACCCTGCTTATTTCTTCAAGAGTCATTAACTCCAACTCATACCAGATCACACTACCAGACTATGCCCCTAGCATCTTGGCTGGGTATGCCCAATGGGAATTCAGCTCTGATGTCTTTAAAGAAAGCATAGAATACTCTTCCATACAACTGCTTAAATTATTCTTTCCTGTAATCAGAATAGACTACTCTGTACCAATCATATAGCTTTAAAAGAACACCAGCATGGCCATTCTTCTCTCACAAGAGTTCCATCTTTTTCCCTTTTTGTTATTGATTTTAACAAAATTACTAATTATTAATTTTTTCAAAATTACTTTAAATATGTAAGGTGTGTGTGTGTGTGTGTGCGCACGTGTATGTGTGCTTCTTATTGCTGACTCACAAGAAAAATGCCTTGCACTGAAGTACATCATTGGAAAGGAGTCCTCTCTGTAACATGTATGTTTCTGGAATGACAGGGCCTGCTATTTAAGTCTCTGGTTTGGAGTTTTTTCCCCCCTCCAGAATGTACAAAATAACTTCCTCATTTTCCTTCAAAACTCTATAAAAGGGAGAACCCAGAAGATTAATTCTTCTGATACCTATGCTTGTGACATTGTTTGTCCATGTCAACAAGTGAGGTACACATACCACTCTATAAAGCCTTGGTAAGACTACACCTAGAATACAGTTTTGGTCACCACACTATAAAAAGATACATTGCACATTGCAAATCGATAAAGGAGAATAACAAACTATTACAACAAGCAAAAAAGGATTTAGAACTATGGACTAACATGCAACTGTCACTTTTAGGAAGAATAGCAGCCATAAAAATGTCTATATTACCAAAATTTCTATAGTTGTTCCAGACCATCCCAGTTAAATTAGAAAAGACCTTTTTCAAAGACCTCAATAAAACAATAGCAAAATTTATCTGGCAGGGGAAAAAACCCAGAATAAAAATGAAATTACTACAAGATACGAAGAGCAGAGGAGGATTTGGATTGCCAAACTGGGAATTATACTATAGTGCAGCAACGTTAGTTTGGTTAAAAGATTGGATCAATTTGAAGAATAAAAGAGTACTAGCTGTAGAAGGTCTTGACCTGCAGAGAGGATGGCATGCCTTTCTGTGGGAAACAGGACCGACAAAACAACAATACTTTCACAGACATCTGATTAGAGACTCGCTAATAAATAATTGGATTAAAGTTAAAAAGAAACACTACATAAAAATCCCAGCTTGGCTATCCACAATGGAAGCGATGATCCATCCAAACAATTTAGATTTGAATAAAATGTTAAAATATAAAGAGCTATTAGATAACCATGGAAAGTTAAAAACATTACAGGACCTCCAACAAGGGCTACAAGTTGACTGGTGGGCTTATCTGCAATTACAAAACCAATATAAACAGTATATAAAATATTATGGAATATATCTTAAACCACAACAACTAGACAAAATTTTATTAGGAGCAGACAAAAAAATATTACTAAAATTTACAAATACCTTTTGGAAGTAGAATTGGAGGAAGAAGTAGTGAAAGGATGCATGATTGCATGGGGTCAAAATATTGGACACAACATAAAACTATCAGATTGGGAGAACATAAACTAACAAAATAAGCAGCATATAAAGAAAACACATATAAAATGTTCTACAGGTGGCACTTACCCCCTTCGAGATTAGTGAAAATGTACTCCAAAATGAGCCCCATATGTTGGAAATGGAAAAAGAAAGAGGGAACATACTACTATATGTGGTAATCCTATCCTGAGGCTCGAAAATATTGGCTAAAAATTAAAGATTGGCTACAGGAAATTACTAATGAACAATTAGATTTAGAACTGGAACTCTTCCTATTAGGGATCTTCAAAATATATTATTATTATTATTATTATTATTATTAATTATTATTATTATTATTATTTATTAGATTTATATACCGCCCTTCCCCTTACGGACTCAGGGCGGTGCACAGCCAATTTAAAAAAACAAATACACAAAAGTTAAAATTTCATAAAAGAACAAATATAAATAGCCGTAAATTAAAACAAATTCATTTAAAAGATAATAAAAACACTAAAAGTAATAAAATATTTACAGGAGTCAGGCTAAGCCGGCAAGCCGAAAAAGATAAGTTTTTAAAGCCCGCCGGAAAGTTGGGAGGTCAGAAATTGTTCTTAACTCTGGAGGCAGATCATATATATATGAAGGGCACAAAATATCTAGTACTACACATATTAACCGTTGCCAGAATTGCCTATGCTCAATGTTGGAAACAGCCATGTACACCAGCAAGAAACTGGTCATACAAAAGGTCATGAATTGCGCAGAAATGGACAAATTAATGCTGAGTTTAAAAGATAAAGAGACATTGATATTTTACAATGTGTGAGAACAGTGATATAACTAGACCCGAGATAGATTGAAGATACATAGATAGTTCTTAAGTAAACGTAATAGATAAAATAAGAATGTAAATACGCACAATTTAATTTTTATAAATAATGCATGAATTATTGTCACAGGAAAAACATCACGATTAGCTGTTGTTGAGCGAAATAATTTTTTATGTTTTTAATGTAATAAAAGTTTAATAAAGTGTTTATAAAAAAATAAAAATAAAAAAAATACATTGAGTCTCTAGAAAGAATGCAGAGAAGAGCAGCCAAGATGATTATGGGACTGGAGGCTAAAACATACGATGAACGGTTGCAGGAACTGGGCATGGCTAGTCTATTGAAGAGAAGGACCAGGGGAGACATGATAGCAGTATTCCAATATTTGAGGGGCTGCCACAAAGAGAAGGGGGTCAAGCTATTTTCCAAAGTACCTGAAGGCCATATAAGGAATAATGGCTGGAGACTGAAGAAGGAGATATTCAACCTGAAAATATAGAAACTTTCTGACAGTGCAAGCAATCAACCAGTGGAACAGCTTGCCTTCAGAAGTTGTGGGAGCTTCACCACCGGAAGCTTTCAAGAAGAGACTGGACTGCCATCTGTCAGAAATTGTGTAAGGTCTCCTGCTTGGATGGTGGGGGGTGTTGGATTAGATGATCTACAAGATTCTTTCCAACTCTGTTAATCTGTTATATGGTTTATGGCAATTGTATAATAGTCTAGCATCTCCAGTAAACCACATTTCTTCTCATCCCATCAAGTAGCAATTTCTCACTAGGAGGTGATCTGTCAGCATGTGGATTTCAATAGTCAGAGAATTAAAACAGTTCAAACCCATTTCATAACAAAAGTGAATTTGGATACCCTGATATATCTGAATTAGGGACATGTGTATATTGTATTAATGAATTCTATAAAGACTTTGAAATGTTACTTTGGTCCAAAGGATTGTATGTTGCACTGTCTTAAATGAAGAACGAATCTGACACATTTTCTGGGATGAAGCCAGTTGCAGCAGAGTTTCATTCTGCCTAGGAAAATAGAAACTGATAGTAATTTTGCTGTTTTCATGCTTTCTGAAACTAAATCAATGACCCCGTCGGGAAATTGTTACAAAATCTGTGTATTCCAGGGAAACAAATGCTTTTCTGCATGTGTACCACAGTAGTAGTTTGCTAGGTTATGCTCAGTGAAAAAGGAAATTTAAATCAGTAGAAACTCTCTCTCTCTCTCTCTCTCTCTCTCTTCTCTCTCTCTCTCTCTCTTCTCTCTGTGTGTGTGTGTGTGTATGTGTGTATGTATGTATGTATGTATATATATATATATATATATATATATATATATATATATATATATATATATATATATATATATATATATATATATTAATTAAACAAAACATAAAACAAATCCATCATCCATTACAAATGCAAACAGTGTGTCAGTCGGTTACAAATCTTTTGTTACATCAGTAGAAACTCTGAATGCTAGTGATTTCAGATAGTTCAGAGAAGCAGCATTAAAGCAGAAGGATAAAATGAGAGAAGGGGTTTGATTGCATGCTTATGCCCTTTTCTCTTGACAGTGCATTGAGTATGAATGACTAAACTAGATTTGGCCAATTAGCTATCATTTCCCATTGTGTGAGTTGTAAAATGAAGATGGACACTAAATGAATACTTGTCATATTATCCCGTCTATCATTTTCATAGAGAAATATTGCAGCTTGGTATAAAAAAATTACTTGGCAATAATTACCCTGGTTTGAAATCTTTTTCAGAATTCTATTGCATTGAGTATTAGGAAAAAGGCATTGCTAGAGTTGTCTCTCATCCAGAGTAATACTGTATTAACTATAAAATGCCTGAGTAAAACAGAAATCTCACTGAACAGGGGAGCAATTTACTGTACAGAAATATGGGAATGTATGTTTGTGTGTCTGTATATATTTAATATATACCCACTCACAATTATATTGTGAATTTGGGGGGCAAGAAACCTTGATGGAACATTGGAATTACTGGTTGTATTTACAATACGCTGGTCTCACAGGTTGTATTTACAATACGCTGGTCTCCAGTTTAAGATAGCTGAACAGCATGAAGTACAATGACTAAAAATAGGAAGTAAGTTTCTTCACATACTTGGTTTGAACAAGCATCCAATTGCTTTTCAAAGAACTGCAATGACACACCTTTTATGATCTTATATTATCAGTTTCAGAGTTCTGATTTTGGATAATGCATATCAAAGGAAGCATGACTGTAAAATTCATTAAAGTTGGAAAACTTTATTTGCCTATGAGAAGCCAGTTGTGAGTTTTTGTTAGGAAGATGGAAGAAAACATTGCCCAGTTTTCCTTGTGATTTCATGTTTGATAAAACAGAAGGCAATCACAATCATTTTTGGCAAGCCACAGTAGTGAGGACATGAAAAAGAACTCGTTTCATATATTCTGATATGCCATGGTTTGCTGTATCAAATGGTTACTTCACTAAACAAATCACATCACGGCTTAGCATAATGTATGAATCCAACTCATCCCCTGGTTTGACCATTAAGAAAAAGCAGGTTACATATACTGAAGATCTTGAGGTAGCACCATATGGATTGCATATAATGATGCCAATTAAACAGGGTCTTATCATGAATATAAACACAAAGTTTATGAACATTCTTTACATACACACATACACATGTGTATGTGCACACACACACATGCAATAATATCATCTATAGTAAATATACAAACAGGGCAGTGGTGGGATTCTGCCGGTTCTAGGGGGTTCGGCCGAACCCTTTGTTAAATTGCTGGCTCACCCCGCCCCTTGCCTGGCCCCTCCGCACCACTATTTATTGCCAATATATAGTGGTGGGTGAGGGGCGGGCGAGCCAGCAATTTAACAAAGGGTTCGGTGTTTTTTTGTAATTTTATTGGCCTCGCAGCACACCGAACCCTTTGTTAAATTGCTGGCTCGCCCGCTCCTCGCCCCTCGCCCCACCTCCCAGCCATGCAGCGCCAACCTACCCTAGCCAGGGGTAGGCAATTGTGTAAGGTGACCAGACCAGTCCCGATTTTTAACAATTTGTCCCGCGTCCCGGGGCGTTTTAAAAAAGCCCCGATTTTCGTTGGTTCCTTACCCCGCCCACTCCCAATCTATTGCTGCCTCCTGAGTCCCTCAGCATAGGTTAATTACCTGTGTTGATTAGATTGGCCTCCGACTCTCAGCTGATTTGCTCTCAGCTGTTTTGCACAGAGGTCTTTTGCTAGCTGCAAAGAGTCCTGGAGCAGATTTTTTTTTCTCCTTGTGCAATTCAAGCTGAAAACGAAAGTGAAACTAAAGCAGGTTGTTGGCTTTGCTGTTTGCTTGCAATGTTGGAAAGGCAGATTTCTTTTTCCTCATCAAAAAAGGTGGGTGCAAACAATGGGAAATTTATGGCAAATGGCAAAAGAGGAGAGTTCAAGATTTTAAAACACACACACAAAAAAAGCTCTATTTAACTAGGGAATTGTAATAATTCAGATACTATTAATTGTATATTATGTTGAAAGCAGAAATGGTTAAATTGTGGAAGACTATATGGGGGAAATTATTTGGTTTATTATTGGTAAATATAATTAATTGATTTGTAAGAAATTGGATTACATGGAAATAATTGGAATATTCATGTTCATATTGATTAATATATAAAAAAGATAGTTATATAACTAACTGATTTATATTAAAATGTTGAATTTGTATCAAACAACTGTAATATTACATAATTAACCAATGTGAGGATGGATATAAAAATAGATGACAATGGGAAGGGGTATAATATAGAACGGAAGGGAAAAATTGAATTTGATTAAGATTGGAGATGAGGAAGAAGAGTAATATTGGTTTTTTAAAAAAATAGACGAGGAATAAATATGGCAGAAAGGAAATATAGAAATTGTAAATTTAATTGAAATGACTAAACACTGTTTAAATTTGTCAACCAATCAAATACTCTGTTCAAAGAAAATACATTGTATGTTTGTATGTTTTTCTAATTATTGCTATTTATTCATATTTGTTCTCTTTTACTCTTCAAAGTTTAACAATTCATTCTTAATATCTTTATATTTGTTTGGGGTTGGCTTTCTTTCCTTTCATCTTTTTTATTGTATAGCAATCTTTCTCCTCAAACCTACCACCTCTCTCTTTTCTTTCTTTCTTTCTTTCTTTCTTTCTTTCTTTCTTTCTTTCTTTCTTTCTTTCTTTCTTTCTTTCTTTCTTTCTTTCTTTCTTTCTTTTCTCTTTCCTCCCCTCTTATTCTCCTCTCTACTTCCTCTTCCTTTCTCCTTCTCCTCCTCTCTTCCTCCCTCTCTTACCCTCACTCCTACTCTAATTTTCTTTCCCTTCCTTCATCCCTCTCTATTGCTGTATCCTTTTATGCATATGGACTACTCAGAGGGCTGAAAAAGTGATTTTTGACTGGTCCTCGCACTTTTGACCAGTCCTCGAACTTACTTTGTTAACTTAACATTGTTCTTGTTAAGAACAATGGGCATAAATGATGACCAGTCATAAGTGCGAGGACCGGTCAAAAGTGCGAGGACCAGTCAGAAATGATTTTTTTCAGCCCTCTGAGTAGTCTCTATGCACATACCCACACCCACCCAGTCACATGACCATCTAGCCACGCCTACAGTCACATGATCACCAAGCCACACCCCCAACTAAGCCACGCCCACAGAACCGGTTGTTAAAAAAATTGAATCCCATCACTGAAACAGGGGATATAATTGGAAGAGTGATGTGGAATCTGTGGTCTATTTGTTGGCAGCAAAGCCAATTAGTGATTTTAAACTATTTTATATGCTTTTTGGAGCTGGAAGAAAATAATACTAAAAATAAAATGTTCAGCTTTAATCCATGCATCTGTTTACTGATCTTTGTATGATGCTATCATAAAATATGCTTTTGGACTATAGTGTTAGTCACATGTGTCTGGTGTGCTTTTCAGGGTGATACAGCTGAATTGTGTTTACTACTGAAGCAACACCTGTTTAAGAACTTTTTAAAAAAGTTATTCTAAGTTCAGTGATACTTTTTTCTATTATATTGTTACTCTAGCAGTATTTCCTGTTAATAGTTACTGAGCACCTCATCAGCAAGTTGCCTTAATGTCATTTTTGTACTGATTAAGAAAACAACATGTTTTTTTCCTCTTTATAGTAAAGATATATTTTACAAAATGTCCTTCTCCTTGTCACAAGGACTTTTTCACACTAAGACAGTTTAAGAGTTTGCCTATTTTTAGATCTTGGCTCTCCATTCCCTTCCACTCAGTAGATCTCTCAGAAAGACACACACCACCTGCTCAAAAGTCACAAGCTATTTTCAGCCTAACCAAGAAAGGATGTTAGGGATCACACTGGTGACTGTCTTTACTATTTACATTTACAAAACACACACCAAATATTTGAAAAGTTATATCTACTTAGAAGCCAACTCCACAGAGATGAAATTGAGCTTATTCTCCAGGTAATCGGTAGATTACATTAATTAGCTGGTACCAATTAAAATGGAAGCATTACCAAGACTAAGGCATTACTGTGTGTGTGTGTGTGTTTGAGGGGAGAGTCATACACAAGCTTCCAGCCTTTGTTCCTGCTTGCTCTCAAACACAAAAAAACTGGTTTTCTATCAGGCCTTTGAACTATGGTAGTTTATTTCAAAAACAGTTGGAAAACACCTACTGAACACAATATATTTATAACAAATTCAGAACATTTCAGTTGTAGTAAAAAGACCATTTCAGAAAATATAACACAAGACTGCTCATACTTTAAGTTAATCATGACAATGAGGATTCAAATGTCCTTGTCAATAACCTTTCCTATTACATGCAAATGACCTTCTTTGCATTCTACTTTAAACCCCATTTCTCCTAAAATATCAACTTTGCTTTCTTATTGAAAATTTCAGCAAGGCTGATAATCTTTCACATGGAGTCCCATGCTTTTATCTGCTAAGTATTTAAAATATAGAAAATGATACTGTGTAATAAAAAGACCATCCCATAGCCCCCTTTTCTCACTATCAAAATAAACAAACAAACAAGGATTTGGCACACTTACCTAGAGGGCAAAACAAGACGACGAAGAAAATGATAAGAGAAGGCCCCAAAGGAAGACTCTGACTACATAGAAGGAAAGAAGGAGGAGAAAGAGGAGTAAATGACAGCCGGCAAATACACACCCAAGTTTGAAAGCAATCTTCCAATCCCACATGCCAAAATGAAGAGAGCGCTCAATTGGGCTTCAGCAGCTGCACAAAATGTAGGAGGAATTTCAGCAGGTGTACCTTATCACACACTACACAGAGAAAAATGTTACTAACCAAAAAGCTTTTTTTGCTCTTTGAGGACCAGACTCTTCTTGACTGTAACTGGCTCCTGGTTCCCCCCCCCCCTCTTTTCTTTTCCTATAGAACAGCTTATGGAAATACTGAGATTGTGTCCAGACAAGAGTTTTACTTGTGATTAATTTAATCTTGGTTTATAATTTTCAGGGTCTGCACAACATAATAAACTTTAAATTGACCACATAGAGTCAGAATTCCAGAATCTGTTCAGCTAAAATATGGTTGGCTAGTTTGTGGTTCAATGTGTTATGGTAAGCCAACCAACGGAATTATGCCTTAGAACACGTGTGTCAAACTTGCGGCATCACGTCATCAAGTAATGTAGTGTAATGTTTTTCCCCTTCTCAGATCTGGGGTGGGCATGGTCTGCGCGTGACGCATCTGGCCCGTAGGCCGCCAGTTTGACACCCCTGCCTTAGAAGATAGGCTCTTGTTCATGGGTTTTATCATCCTGAATAGATCCTCAGAGACCCAAGTAACATGTATATACCTACCCCATGCATTATCTTCATTAGTTGTTAGGATTAAAATACACACACAGATATGTTACTTCATTGTACTATAAAAAAATTCCAACTCCTCCTATGGCCAGTTGGTGAACAATTGAAGGAATTTTAAAAGTTCTACCCTGCATATTTCTCTATCTTGTTTCTAGTCTCCATGACCTTCTTCCTTCCCAGATTACATTAGTGCATTTATATTGGTAAAAAGGTAAAGATTCCCCTCACACATTTGTGCTAGTCATTCCCGACTCTAGGGGGCGGTGCTCATCTCCATTTCTAAGCCGAAGAGCCAGCGCTGTCTGATGAGAATTCCATGTCATGCGGCCAGCATGACTAAATGCTGAAGGTGCACAGAATACTGTTACCTTCCCACCAAAGGTGGTCCCTATTTTTCTACTTGCATTTTTACAATGCAAGTAGAAAAATAGTACTACTTGCATTTTTACAATGCAAGTAGTACAATGCATTTTGCTTTTGAACTGCTAGGTTGGCAGAAGCTGCGACAAGTAACAGGAGCTCACCCCGTTACACGGCACTAGGGAGTCAAACCGCTGAACTGCCAACCTTTCGATCGACAAGCTCAGCATCTTAGCCACTGAGTGGTAAAATTCCATAAATGCTCAAGGAAGGAAGACCATTTGGACTCAGCATTTTAAATACATCAGGAAAAGAAGCAATACTTTTCATTTCCTATTCGCTTGATCATTTAAGGTCAATCCTTTGTGTTCACTTAAAAAAAATAAAAATAAAAAAACCCAGCCACATTTGCATGTTCTCTAAAAGAGACATACATTGGTACAGTATATACATAGGGTCTTCTGATGTGCCATTAGCGGGGTATGTTGATGTAGTACCACAGTGCAATAAAAAAAGCTGGAAATGGTTTCTTCATCTCCCTGACATTATTGTTATTTATTTATTTATTTATTAGTTGCATTTCTATGCCGCCCAATTCCTTAGGGACTCTGGGCGGCTTACAGCAAAAAACAAAAACAAAAACAAAAAAACAATGTGAACAATATCCTGTAATTTTTTTAAAAAAAAAATATTTAAAACCCATACTCTCCATTCCATGGTCGGGTCTCGCAAGATTGCCGTAGCGAGATCAATAGCCCCAGGCCTGCCGGAAAAGCCAGGTCTTCACCGCTTTCTGGAAGGCCAATAGGGTGGGGGTGGTCTGCACCTCAGGAGGTAATTGGCTCCAGAGAGCTGGGGCAGCCACAGAGAAGGCCCTCCCCCATCGGCCTGCCAACTGACATTGTTTAGTTGACGGGACCTGGAGGAGACTAACTCTGTGGGATCTTACTGGTCAATGGGAGCTCTGCGGTAGAAGGCGGTCTCGAAGATAACTTGGCCCTGAGCCATGTAGGGCTTTAAAGGTAATAACCAACACCTTGAATTGCATCCGGAGACCAATAGGGAGCCAGTGCAGCTCGTGGAGAATTGGTGTAATGTGGGTGTATCTAGGTGCACCCATAATAGCTCATGCGGCTAAATTCTGGACCAACTGTAGCCTCCAAACACTTTTCAAGGGTAGCCCATGTAGAGCACATTGCAATAATCCAACCGTGAGGTGACAAGGGCATGAGTGACTGTGAGGAGAGCCTCCTGATCCAAGTAGGGTTGCAATTGGTGCACCAGATGAACCTGTGCAAAGGTCCCCCTAGCCAAGTTGTCAGGTATTGTTCCAATCTTAGCTGTAAGTCTAGGAGTACACCCAGATTGCGAGCCCATTCTGAGGGGGACAATTTCTTAATTGGGGACCAATTAAGGTTGTAAAACCTTAATTTAATCGATTCCCCTTTAATGGACAAAATGCACCTTCAGACCTCATCCACAAAGTTTTTTGAGACCCTTGATATAACTTAAGCCATTTCTATCATAATTATTACTTGATTTTGTATGTGTTTTCCATAATACAAATGATATAAATACGTCAACTGTGTAATTATGCAAATGATATTTATCATATTCATTAAATGAGATTTAATGAATTCTTTCCCCCAAAATGGCCCATTAAACTGAGGTATTATCACATTAAACTTACAAAAAGTGAAGCGCAAGTCAAAGAAATGCCACAAAACCTCTTGACCAGCTAAAATGTATTGCACTGCGACTTTGTTAGGAAAAAATGATGGATAATTCTAGTTAGAATATTAAAGTAGAATTGAGATGATCCTTTTAAATCTCCTCAAGACTATGAACTTCCCTGAGTATCTTTAGGCCAGGGGTGGACAACTATGGCCCCTTTTTGACTTGTGGACTTCAACTCCCAGAATTCCTGACAGAGCATGCAAAGAGCCTAACTTCCCTCATAGGTTTGTTTTGAAGATAAGCTATCATAACTGCTAAAACAAGTTTCCTTCAGTTGGGCTGCACTGACAGTTACTAGTCTGTTGAAATAGAAACTTGGTTCTTCCAAGCTTTTCTGCCAAGTGTCCCCAATATTCATGCATGCTACTAAATGGCTTTATTCATTGTAGCTTATTGCATCACAAAGTGGCTAACTACAGTTAAGTGTAGTGTGCGGTGCAAAGACAAGCCCTTAACACAAGTGTGTTAAGGAAACCCATAAGACTGGATTAACTATAAAGGGGGAAATTGTATGTCATTTAATCAACTTTTGACCCATTTTCTGGCTTGTAGTTTTATTTGAAGCACCCAATTTATTTATTTATTTATTTGTTTGTTTGTTTGTTTGTTTGTCAAACATTTACAAGATAGCAGATATCTATGAATGAAGGAAATGAATACAAATAAATGGGGACAGTAGGACAGGGATGGTAGGCCTGCTGGTGCGCTTATGCACGCCCCCTTATGAGCAATTATGAGCAAAGAAAATGCTTTGGCTTAGAAATGTAGTCTTTATATCTCCAAGATACTGTTCCAAGTTCTTACAGAGCCACTGAATCCTAGAATGTAACGGATGGAAAGGATCTGGGAGGACATTTCTTAGCATCTGAAACAAACTATGATGATGCCATTTATCCCAAACTAAGCTCTATTCAAATGGTCAAGTATAATTAGAGTATATTTTCTCCATCAGATACTTGCAATATAAGAGAATATTATCAGCCAAAATGAAACCAAATTTAGAACTGGTGAAAGCTGATTTATTTATCACATTTCAAACACTTGCTTTCTCAAAACTGCTCAGGATAACATACATGGGTTGCTGAAATAGCTCAGAACAGTCATGTGAGAAAGGGGAAGCTGAAATAGATTGGCCCCATCATCTTCATGAACTAGTAGAATTTTGAAAGCTAGTGTTCAAGGGTCTGAAGCCCAGCAAACCAAGTTAATTACTTCTATCAATCATGCTCTACTATTTTAGAAGAGCAGTCAATGTTAATTTAAAATAAACAAAGTTAATTTTCTTACAGCGAGTCTTTCTATATCTGTGCAAAGAGTGTAAAGGGCTGACAGATAAATCATTTATTTTATCACATTACAAAATCTTGTTTCTTTTAAGTTGTTGCTATTTTCCATTTCTCTGCATGAACACAGCTGAAATTGTTTAGAGTACTAAAACGATCAGGGTACTGAACTGTATTTTAACTGTATTTCAAATATGTGCTTGATTATGATTCCACATCTTGTGAAATTTTGTAGATAAGTCAGGAGCAATAAGCTTCTATGCAGAATTCACAATATTTTCCTTTCCAAAGGAAAGCAAGAATTCTAGTAGTTCACTTCGTACAATCATTTTCAAAGTAGCAGATAAGTGCATAGCACTAAGACACAATGATTGCACACGTGTGAATTGAGCTTACATTTCTATGCAAAAAATTGTCACAGTTTGTACAATTGCTATGAACTTGCATATTAACTTCTGAATACTATGTAGTAGATAAAGTATTTATGGCAGCCATATTTCTTCTCCTGCTGCTTTTCCCCATGTTTGGAAAACCTTTTAGCTTTGGTTAAAGGTTCTTACACAGTAGTGGCCAAAATTCTGGAAACCTTTTGGGAAAAGTGTATTTTCTAAAACTAGCTAATAACACCACTTTTTTTGGAGTAGTATCATAAAATTACATATCAATGGAAAGATAATTTGATCAAGAATGTAATGCAATAACTTTTATGAAGGATTTTCTATTAGAATTAGCAGTTACAGTATAAAGAAGAAAAGTGAAAAACGAGATACACAAAAATTATCACCATGCAAGTTAATAGTTGGGTAACCTTTAGCATGAATTACGGCCTTACAGTATCTTCCCATGGAGTGAATCAAGTCTTTTAATTCTGCAGCCGTTATAATGTGAAACCAAGATTGAATGATTGCTTATAATAGCTGGGTTTTATTGCTGGTTTGCTTCTGAGTCTGACTAACAAGTTTCTTTAGTCGGCTCCATTGATTTTCAATTGGGTTAAGATCTGGGCTATTCCCAGGCCATTCCAGCAGTGGAATATGACTATCTTGAAACTCCCCCCCAAAAGTGGTGTTATTAGCCATCAAACCTCAAAAATACACTTTCCCCAAAAGGTTTCCACAATTTTGGTCACTACTGTAATATTAAAACCTTGCAAACATTGAACTGACTTAATAAAAGTAATTCTTGGCTCAATATATTTCACTCGGAAAATGATATTTTCAGAGGCTATCTGAAAAAACAGCATCCAATATCTGTAGGTTTTTTAAAAAGAATATGACAAGCATTTGTAAAAAATAATGCATTATAAGAGATGTTACTTTTCTAACACATAGCTTGGAATATTTATAGGAAAAAATGTATGGAAATTTTCCACAGAGGATAATCTTGTTGTAAGCCCATAGAAATGAGTAATGCCTTCTGAATGTTTTACAAATTAAAGACAGGAATATAGACTAGGCAAAGGAAATGTAGTTCCACTGGAAAAAAGAATTCACAGAAATATGCTTATACATTTCATTGACTATTGAAATTCATTGTGGTCCATTAAAGTTTAAACCATAATACATTTAAGGTGACATAAAGTTCAGTGTTGTTTGTTAACTATTAATCATAAATTCAAAGAGTTGGAAGAGGCCAGGTAACAATACAAAAACCAATTGAATGATGGAAGAAACCGGAAGAGTCGCTATGAAACTGACTGGAAAAATAGCGGGCTCCGACGAGCTCTGCGAAAATCTAGCCAGACAAACCGCTGTTGGAGGGTCTTCAGACCAGAACCATCCTGTAGGGACAGTGAAAAAGGAGAGGTACCTTGGACAACCAAGAGGAACAGACAAGTTCCTTGAAAGGTCGGAGGCTGCTCTTCGAACCAGCGGTGGGAGTGGCGGCCATTGAAAAATGACTGCTCTGAAGCTGGGGCAACTGGACTAAGTTTTTTGTGTAGGAGCAGTGTCTGAACAGAGTGCTGGTACTGGGTGAGGCCAGGTAAAAAAGAAATTTTTAAATAACTTTAAAAGGTGTCCCAGAGCGGAAATGAGCAGCTAATTGGCACTTGGGAAAATTAATGGAAGGAGAAGAACAAAGAGGAGGTAAAAATACCGAAGCCCAAGAAAGAATTTTTTTTTAAACTGGATTTAAAATTGAATTTGGAGAAACTAAAAATAATAAAAGAAAAAGAAACTTGAGGAAAAGTACTCTCTATGTGGATTTAAAATATTTTTGACAGCTTTGATACTTAGTTGGTCTGAGAATATTGTGGATTTGAGAGAGACATCTGCTGGCAGAAAGATAGTACTGCAATATTGGTTGGAAGATAGAAGAGAAAATAACAGCTGTGACCTTAACTAATAAAAGATAATTCGGAAACTGAGAACTTTTAAGGAGTATCTGTTTTTCTGAACTGCTTCATTTTGACCTCAACGGGTGTGGAAGTCAGAAATTTTGCTGGAACACAAAGAACAGGAAAAAGAGAGCATAAATGAGGAGCAAGAAAATAATACTGAAGGAAAAGGAATTGAATGCAAAAAGCAGTTAGATGATTTCACTGGGATTAACAGTGGCAAAAAAAAAAAAAGTGGATAGGAGGGAATATTCCCCCAAAAAGAATCAATCAAAGGAAAAGAAGGAAATAGTGGAAAGAGATTAGGAGAAAGCTTGGGAAGAATTAATTGAGTAATATATTTAAAAGTGAGAAAAAGGATTCAGGAGAAAAGATATAATAAATACAAAAAGAAAAAAAGAAAAAGAAGAAGTTAAAAGAATGGGATAAAAGGAGGAAATTATTAAGAAGTGGAATTTTGAGAGACCAAGAGAAAATGGTTAAAGAGGGGAAGAATAGTGGAAAGGAGGAAGGGAAATAAGGTATATATTATTAGATTAAGTATTAATATTAGTTGTGGATGTTCAATTAAGTTAAAGGATTTTAATGTAAGAAGTGAATATGATGATGTATATTGCTTATAGCAAAACAGAATAGCAGATGAAATATGAAATGGCAATTATGAAGACAAGTTAAATTAAGAGACAAAACTGAAATGTTAAAAAACTGGGATGGGGATTTTGAAAAATATATACTGTAAATGAAGAAATAAGATAATTAATTGATGTTATTATAAGAAATTAAGAATTAAGGATGGATAGGAAATTAGGAAATTAAGAATTAAGAGATTAAGATAAAATGTGGATGGTCAATTAAGTTAAAAGATTTCAATGTAAGAATTGAATATGATGTATATTGTGTATAGTTAAAAAGTGGGATGGGGATTTTGAGAAATATATTCTGGAGAATGTATGGAAATGGAGAAATAAGATAATTAATTGATGTTATTGTAAGAAATTAGGAATTAATGGGCAGATAGTGATATTGTTTATGTATTATGAAGAAGAGATTAAGATAAGATAAATAAATATAGAAAAAGAATATTATGGCCAAAATTGGAAACATATAAAATGTACTTGGGGGAAAAGAAGCAGATGAAATAAGATATGGTGAAAAATGATGAATTTGTGATAAAGAACTATATAAAAGGGATAAATATAGAAAAAGCGGGAAGATTGGAATAGCTTATAAAAATTAATACATATAAGATGTATAAGATGTGATCCAGTCAACACTCTGTTCATAAAGACCTGGTTGGGCTGCGAGGGGGGTTCCCCTCATTGAAATGTGCCCACCAGGCTGCCATGCATTCCATCAGCCAAGGGCCCAGAGTAGGGGCGGGGCGGGGTGGCGGCTATTATAAAGAAAGATCTTTGTCTGAGGGAGGCCACTGTACCTCAGATAGTCGGATGTGAGTCCCTCCTTGTGAAGTGGGGTTGAAGGGTGCAGATGGGCTTGCTGATTGCGTACCTGGCTCCCTGCCATGTAGCAGCGGCCCTGTCCGAGCTGATTCAAGACAAGCTGGGCTGGCCTAAACATGAATTTTAATTGGGGTTTACTTTTTAACGATTAGGGCCAAATTATTTATTATGTTTTTAAACTGCTTTTAAATTTTGTATTTGAGTGTGTTACAAAACAAACAAAACAAAACAAAACCCCACCCCTAATTGAATGATGTCTTTTTGAGTAACCTGGTTCACTATCAAACTATTTTTTATTGAGAGTTTTAATTTTCCTAACATTAAATTAAATTCTTCCTTTCTATAACGTTAGTCCGTTATTCTAAATCTTGCACTCTGAAATGTTAACGAACATACTGAAGAATAAAGAACACAGGACTGATTCTTGCAGCACAATGTTTGATATATCACTTCAATTTAATGAGGAACCATTGGTGAGCACTCTTTGAGTACAGCTTCTGAGCCAATCATATATCTATTTAATTATTGTAACTGTTAGGATATGATTTGGGCCTAACAGTTGTCCAGGCAATATATGTGTTCTGTTACTTTAAGTTTTAATGCTGCATCATGCTGTAATGCTGAGTCATGCTATAATTACTTGTAATTTAACAATGTATTTAAGCAAGGGTACTGTAAGGTATTCAGTAGATGATAAGCTGCCATTGCGTGCGTGCATGTATGGGTGGATCTGCTACCATCCAGGGTTTGTGAACCAACTACTGTTTGTTTGGTAAGAGTTTGTTTGGAGTTAACCGGTAGACTTGGACTGTTTAGAAGACTACGAGATTGTTTATTTCCCATTATAAAGAAAACTTTTGATAACACCAGTTTGTATGTATCTCTATCTCAGTGCTCTCAGCAACGTTTCTCTGTGCACTTTACTCTGCTAGTTGTTACACAACAATATCCTTAACAGTAACTAGCCCACAATTAGCTAGCTTGCTGATCAGCATATCACAGGGTACTTTGTGAGATGCTTTGCTGTAGTTTGAAGCTATTATATCTAGGCTTTTCCAAAACAGATTAAGGAAGTTACATGATCAAAAATGGATAAGATTAGTCTGAAAAGATTTGTTTCTGACAAATGTTAACTTATCTGATAATTTTTATTATGTTCGATGCCCTTACAGATTTTCTTTATAATCTGCTCTAGATTATAACAAACTCCAGTTGTCTATGTCAGAGTAACTGGTCTGTAGCTTGCTGGTTCTTCCTTCCCGCCTTTTTTGAAGATGGGGACAGTTTCTCTATTGTGCCTGTCTGTCTCCATCCTTTCCCTCCACACTAAAGGTACACCACACAGCTATTTTAACATCGTACTCTTTGTCCTAGAGACAGCAAAAAAATATGATGTACAGTACAAAATCTTGCTGACCTTTCATTGTACCTTTCCTATGTACTCAGGTTGGACTAGATGACCTCTAAGGTCCCTTCCAACTCTGTTACTGTTACTTCAGAACAGATCCATATTGTGCTACTGTCTGTACAGTTTTAACATACTGCATTCTAATGGCCAGGATTTGTTTTTCTCTGGGCTGAACTTCCAATCCCATCAAAACTCATCTACTACATGAAATCCTTTGTCCAACTAGCATGCTCAGTGCTCTGGCCAGATGCTGCAATTTTTCCTTTCTTGCACCATGGACCACTTGATTCTTTTTTTTTTTTATTGCTTGAAATTGTAGGCCAACCGTTTGACCTATCAACCATTAGGTGGCAGCAAAAGATTAGAGTTTCTTGTACCAGATTGGATCCTGTAACTTTGTTGTATCTCTTGGCTGCCATCTAGAGGTTGTGCAGCCACCAGATAAATAGTATTGAAGGAAGGGGTTTGACTGCATGGGTCCTATAAACCAGAGTTCCCCAACCTTTCCAGGTTGGCTGCCCGAAGTGGGGGGGAGAAGAGGGGATGGTTTTGTGGGAGGGCAGTTGAGCAGTTGTTACTTGCATGAATGGTGCCACAAACTCCTGCAACACTCACACAAGTGGGGCCCCGAGCCCACGCGATGCTCTTGTGAGTGAAGCCCAGTTGTGAATAGCTGCAACCCAGTATTGGGCTGCAGCCCTTAGGTTGGGGACTCCTGCTATAAGCAGTCACTGGGAATGGAATTTTCTGCCAGGGAGGCTTTGTAAGTATAAGATATGATTACTTCCAAATACACTTCCAAGTATATATATTAATCCAGTTACAGGTTAGTCAATTTCAAGTTTTGTTTTCTTTAGGTCAATGAGTCATCCCTTCCACCAACCTATCTGAAAAAGAAAAAAAGTGACTGTGGAAGTTAGGGTTTTGTTCTTCAACAAACAGAATTAAAATCTGGATTGAAAGAACAAGTTAAGGACCAGAAGTAACAGTGTGAGCCCACAGAAACTATTGGAACCATTTGAATCATGTATTTCTTGACATGGAACATTTTATTTCAGATTACCTCTCCCATGCAAATCAAAGTGTCCTACACTACTTAAACTCAAAATGCAGAAGTAGGGTAAGAGGGAAAACACCCCTCGAGAACAGAACTCCCAAAAAAACTGTTTTAAGGCTGCCTCAGCTGTGGGTATACAATAAAACAATAGGTAGTTGACATATCTTCTGGAAATGGATGGACTGTTTTCATATCAGGCCAAAAAGGCTGGGTAGATTTGCCCTGAAATTGTATGGAACATCCTCAAGAATTAAAAAGAAATAGACTATATTCTCATTGGCCAGGCTTCTAGAAGGTGGACATGTTGTATTTGGCTACACCTACCATAGCAGCTATTTCAAAAAGAAATATCTCTTCAATAGTAGCCATTTGATGTGGGTTTCAATAGCTTCTCTTAAAATTTCAAGTGAGCCCACTGTTGCAAAGTGAATCTGCTTTTCCTGCAAGGGTTCAAGATAGATTGCCCTTTGTAAACTATCATCCTCTGCCAAAAAAGCATCTGCTTGCTTGGTTTTGTAGTGATAAGGACAGGTTAGGTAAAAGGATAGCTAACCCTGTATTATCAAGGTCTAATCTATTATCTACAACTACGTAGTAGCCAGTGGGGGAATTCAATTTTTTTTACTACCGGTTCTGTGGGCGTGGCTTGATGGGCATGGCTTGGTGGGTGTGGCAGGGAAAGGATACTGTAAAATCTCCATTCCCTCCTCACTCCAGGGGAAGGTTACTGCAAAATCCCCATTTCCTCCCAATCAGCTGGGACTCGGGAGGTAGAGTTTAGATGGGGGCGGGGCCGGTCAGAGGTGATATTTACAGCTTTTCCAAAACTACTCAGAATTTCCGCTACTGGTTCTCCAGAACTGGTCAGAACCTGCTGAATACTCTGGTAGTAGCATGAAAATTGTATTGACTTTGACAATGACCATTGGAATAATTTAATAAGCTTCAATAGTACAGGAAGGCACAATTCATGTTTATTGACTTTAAAGCATCTGCCCACAAAATGTCATGTAATATACTTCTTACAAAGTTACTATATCATTCTTGCCTACAAAATTAAAAACACAGTAGAGTTTCTACCAAAGCATAGTTTGGCATGGTTTAAAACATGGGCATTTTATGGTCCCTGGGTCACTTTTGGCCCTTTGGCTGTCCCTATCTAACCTTTTATTTTGAAGGTAACTATATTTTATTTCAATTTACATATGTGTGCATATGAATGCCTACCTATCTTCATTGGTTCAGCCCTCCATAACAGTCCCACTTTCTCATCTTTCCCCTTTAGACTAGGTCCCACGCTTAGTCTAAAATATAGTCTCAGAAAAGTGGGATAACTAATAATCCAGTTTGCAGATACAAATAAGAAATTTGAATTTTTAGGGTGATTTTGCTACAAGGCTTTAAAATTGAAGAAAGCAGGATGTTCCTTCCTTCCTCCTTCCCTCCTCCCTCCTTTATTTTTTTAACATTGCTGCAATTTTATACTTCTACATCTTCTTTCATGTAAGGCGCCTTGCTGTTCCTTCATATCAAAATTATGCATTTAAAAAAAATAATAATTTATATGCTGCCCTTCTCCGGAGACTCAGGGCAGCTTACAATGCGTTAAGCAATAGTCTTCATACTTTTGTATATACCTGCTTAATAGGGCTTTCGTCCCCCCCAAGCGGTGTTCTTTTTTATACAAAGTCAGCTTGTTGCCCCCACAATCTGGGTCCTCATTTTACCTACCTTGAAAGGATGGAAGGCTGAGTCAACCTTTAGCCTAGTGAGATTCGAACTTGCAGTAATTGCAGGCAGCTGGTGTCACTTTAATACCACTCTTTTTATGCTAGTTTTGATTCTATACAGTTAATAAATCATTTTAATAAGCATTTCTGTGAAAGCAAGTGTTTCCCCACACTACAAAGTAATATAACAAAATCTAATTTTTATTTTGTTGGCACCTGTTATGATAGTTTTTAAGGAAAAATTATACCATTATGGGCTTTTTGCAGCTTAAAGTGGTTTGTAGAATATGAATAATGGGAAGTTTTTCTTTTACTTACATGATAAAATTAAAAACTGAGATTTTGGACCAATAAAAGAATAGTGTTCTCCCTTACAAAAATCAAAGTTAGAATGTGTTGCTATTAGATGAAGTGATGGCAACTACCTTAAACAAGTTTAAAAGGACATCAGAGAAATGAATAGAGAATTCCACTAGATTAATGTTATTATTTCAATGGCTATATACTACCTCCTTAAACCCAGCTTAAAGGGACGTGGTGACTCAGTGGCTAAGATGCTGAGCTTGTTGATTGAAATGTCGGCAGTTCAGTGGTTTGAATCCCTAGTGCTGCGTAACAGGGTGAGCTCCCATTACTTGTCCCAGCTTCTGCCAACCTAGCAGTTCGAAAACAATGCAAGTGGAAAAATGGGGACCACCTTTGGTGGGAAGGTAATAGCATGCCGTGCGCCTTTGGCGTTTAGTCATGCCAGCCACATGACCATGGAGACCACGGAGACATTTTCAGACAGCTCTGGCTCTTCGGCTTTGTAACGGACATGAGCCCTGCCCCCTAGAGTCGGAAATGACTAGCACATATGTGTGAAGGGAACCTTTACCTTTACCTAAGCCCAGCAACATACTAGGTGCTGAGGCACAATAGTAGAAGGCAACTGGTAAACTTCTGGAATGTAACCTGATGCCAGTATGACAAAACATGGCAGACTATGTAAATGTTGGCCTGATTCAAGATGGTTCTTTTTAATTCATGCCTTCCCCAACACCATATAAACCAGTAGTGGGTTCAGTGGTGGGTTCCTCCCGGTTCAGTCTGGTTCTCCCGAGCCAGTAGCGGTGACGATATGATATCACTGAACCGGTTCTGCCCCACTGACGCCCCACCCCCACGTTATTCTTACCTTTTATTTGGCCCCACCCCCATTCTATTGCTGTCTCCTGAGTCCCAGCTGATGGCTAGAGGAAAAAAAACTGTGTAAACTCTTGCCGCAGGGCTTCAAAGGGCTGTCCTACAGCTGATCAGTGTTAAAAGAAAAAAAAATGAGTAGACCGCTGCCTGCAAAAATGCATGAGTAGATCAGTGCCTGCAAAAATAAATGGGTAGACCAATGCCTGCCAAAAATAAATGGGTAGATCGGTACAGCTCTGCAAGCAGTTAAAAGCCTGGTAGACCAGTACCTCTGCTAAATCCTAAATAATTGTCACATGACCATCAAGCCACACCCACAAAATAAGCCACACCCACAGAACCGGTAGTAAAATATTTTAGAACCTACCCCTGGGTGGGTTCTACTTACCTTTACTCCTGGTTTGCAATGGGGCCACTTGTGTGCACATGCACTCTTCTGCGCATGCACAGAAGCATTCTGATGACATTGGGGTCGGTGGGCGGAGCCTCCTGCCGGTTTTACTACTGGTTCTATAGAACTGGTCCGAACCGGGAGCAACCCACCACTGATATAAACCTAGGCGTCTTTTGTATCCTGCTGATACTGTGGTTATCTACAGCTGGATACCAACCAAATTAAACCAAACCCTCCAATCCTGCAGACAAACTATGATAGAACCTTATGTTACTTTTTGCAAAATATCCCCATGGCTATTTTTATATTGTATCTCCTAAATTCAGCATTATGGCTTTGTTTTGGCTCACCAAGCTGAGTAAGTCTCTTATGAAGTTCTTCTTTGAGCTTTTAGCAGACATCTCCCTTTGGGGAATCAGCAAAGGAGATTTTGGTGAGAATTCACAGTCATAAAATAATGGCGGCTTCTGATATTGCTGTGCTGGTTTTTTTTTTCCAGCTGTCCTGTTAACAGTGCTTCTCTTTTTTCCTTTCATAACCTTGGAATCCAGAATACTTGCAATAAAATTCATTATTAAAACATTTTTTTAAAAAAAGCAAAAATGTCTACTTTTAAAACTATTTAAAGTCCCTCCTTTCCCTAAAAAAAACTCGAATGTAAAAGGAAATTAGGGTTAAAGTGCAATTGCAAATCTTTCTGGCCATCCATCCAATTTTAAAACCTGAGAAAAGAGTCATTAAAAATTGCATGACTGCATTTCATAGATGCATGTCAATGAAACTGCACATCTGAAATTGGATTACGAATAACATTTTAAAAAACCCTACGTGATTATAATAGAAAGCAGTTTATAACTATACATCCAAATTATCCAGAATGCCAGCTACATCTAGTGGTTGCTAGTAGGTTACTGCAAAACTTCCATTAGGCACATCAATGGCTTTTAATTTAGCATGCCAGATTGTATCTATTTTATTTCAACTATGCAGACTGAAAGTAAACTCCAAACCCATTTTGGATTTAGTGTGCCAAAAATTCTAAGTAGTTTAATTATTGTTAAACAATATACAAGATGGTTTGATCATCCATAATGTGTGTGAGAAGGCTTGACTTTAAAAGCAGCAAAATAAATCCTGAGCTGGTTGTCTTGCAGTTTAAACGCACAAATGCTGATATTTAGATATTCCAGGTCTCAGTATGATAATTGTAACTGGCTTCATCTTTGTTTGTGCAGAAGAGTTGATCTTCATTTCCAGGGATCTGGGTCTAACTTAGAGTCAAACAAAGCACTTCAAGTATGCTTAAACAGTTTTCTTAGCTTGCTGTCTTCACATATACATGTGCGCATATATATATATACACACAAAATAATATGAAAAATAAATTTTGCTGGGACACTAACCTAGATGCTCAGGGCCATGGCATGGCTGGGTTTGGGTTTGTTTTTTTTGCCATCCCTTCATTCAACTATATATTTATATAAGATATATTTGTATATTTGTACCCAAATCTCTCTGTCTCTCCTCCCCTTCCATATACACCCATACCATCATCATCTACCTTTAAATATACAAATATTTTCATCTAAGTATAAAAACATTTGGGAACAATAGCAAGACAGGAAGAACAAGAACTGGAAATTAATCGTTCACCAAGAATTCCAAATAAAATTGATAAAGTTAGTTTTAATTAAGCATTCTATCTGCTTGAGGAGGGTTCTGAGTTCAGATCATTAGAGTTTACTGCTGAAAGAATATCTGAAATATACTTCAGAGGTTTCTTGATTTGAGTAGTTAGTAAACCCTCTTTCTTATCTAATCAATATTTTTTAAATAAAAATTTAGCTAGAAAATAAAAAATGGCTACTGGTTGAAGCCTTCTTCTCAAGGACTCCAGAGCTAATCAATAAAGAAGAAAACCAGAACAAATAAGCTATTGTGTAAAAGAGTTTATATTTTGAGTTGTCTATGGAGATTCTCAATCATCCAGATCATGGTTGTCCCAGATACTTTTCCAAAAAGCAACTAGACTTACGAGGGTTTTTTTCTTCGAAAATGTTTCACTTCTCATCCAAGGAGCTGAACTGAAGAAAAGAAGCTTCTTGGATGAATAGTGAAATGTTTTCAAAGAAAAAACTAAGAAAGTCCAGTTGCCTTTTGGAAAAGCACCTTTGAGGCTATGTTTTGAGTTGTATTTTGAGGAAGAAAAGATAAATTGTAATCTCCTTGGCCTTCACAGCATGGAGTCAAGAGAAAAAGGTTTTGTAGAGACACCCTATTAAATGTTGACAATGCAGAAAATTGTCACAGCATTCCTTGGTAAAGGTCATGAGCTCTAAGAATTTGTGTCTTGAATCCATACCTTTGCATCTTGGTGATATTAGCATGTTTCTAATCTATCTGCTGCTCTGAGTTTGAGTTGATAGTTTAGGCGTGTATGTCTGTGTATATTGGCAATGGGAGGAAAGTTTGAAAAACGTATTTCTCCACATTCCAAATGTCCTCACAGGATCAAAAAAGACAGAGATCACCAGCAGATTCTGTGCACATAGCAGTGTCTGTATTTGCAGGTATTTTGCTTTCTGTTACAGGGTGAAACAGCTGCCATTCATACCTGCAGGAAAAAAGGAAAGAGCAGCACTTGGCTACAATGCTGCCATCAGGTCAAACAACCCTGACACTGTGTTGCCTAGCAGGGACCCTGTGATGGAATGAAATGTGTCTGGAATACCTGCTGAGAATGTTGGCAGGGAGACAGCATGCTAAGAGAGTGGCATAAAGCCCACGGCTGAATTTCTGGCCACATTAGAGCTCCTTACCAGAATATCCTTCTTTTGTTTCATTAACCAGTGAGCTCTTTAGAACTGGGTCAGGGGAAAAAAAACCAGCAGTGTTTGCTGACACGTAAAGAAATAGCTGCACAGGACCGGCAGACAGCTAGCACCTTTAGGCTTTTTTATTTTTAAAAATGCCATTCTTTTCAGCATGCAAAAAGCACAGCCATTCCTTGTTTCAGGTGATCCACTGCAGCCCTCCCACTCTCTGTGTATGCTGAAGCTGTTGCAGGTGCCACACCTTCTTTTTTTCCAAGGCACTTCTTTGCAATGGGGAAAAAAATCACTTTTTCCTCAGGCTACATAAGGAAACTGAGAATGTGTCATTTAACTTTCATGTCACATAGCAGGCCATTTTTAAAACTCAGTATTTTACAAAAGGGCTATCTCTTCAGCAATGCCCTCTTTCCTATGGTTTCATGATGACAAACAGACCGACAGATAGATAGATAGATAGATAGATAGATAGATAGATAGAAAGATAAATAGATGATAGAAAGATGATAGATGATATATATGATAGATGATAAGATATATACAGATAGATAGATATAGAAATAGATAGATAGATAGATAGATAGATAGATAAACAGACAGATAGTTAAATAATAGATAAGTAGATAGATGATAGAAAGATAATAGATATGATAGATGATAAGATGGATAGATAGATAATAGATAGATAGATGGATGGATAGATAGACAGATAAATAATAGATAGGTAGATAGATAGATGATAGAAAGATGATAGATGATAGATATGATAGATGATAGATAGATGATATGATAGATAATAGATGATAAATGGTAGAAGATAGGTAGATGATAGATGATAGATATAGAAAGATAGAAAGATAGATCGATAGATCGATAGATAGATAGATAGATAGAGAATAGGTTTTCTATCTGGGAGGGGCAGATGAAAAACAGATTTGTGATGTCCCTCCCAGGTCAATATCACCAGCCAGCAATTCTGGCTCTGAGGGAGAAGGTGGCTTTTTTTGAAGACCACAGAATGTGAACGAGGCTCCCTTGCACAGTTGAGGAAATTATGGAAAATTCCTGCTGATACAAACAAGGAAAAGAAATGGGATTCTGACCCTCCTTTTTGCGGTTCTTATTAGGAAGAGGGAGAGGTGGCAAAGATTGACCGAGGGTAGTTTCGCCAGATCCAAAGACAGAATGAAAATGGAAGCTGTCCTCAGACAGAAAGAAGGATCAGGAAAAGCATCTGAGGGTTACATACTTGGATGGGAAGAGAAAAATAGAGCAAATGTCTCTTGCTTGCTCTCTTTGACATATTAATTGCAACTATTTCTAATAATAGGATGCTATGGGCAGCCATATAAATATAAATAAATATAAATGTAAACATAAAATTTGTTTTCATCCTCATGGTTTTCAAATATATTTCCAATATATGCATATTTTTCACTCATCCACAGGTTTTTCACTTCATTCCATCAAGCATTGGCTTTCATTCTAGTTTCCACACACTTTTGTGATGCTCTGTAACACACTGAAGCAGCTTATATATTTCCTATCCTTAAGTCTACTTTACCTTTGTTCTGTTGAGAAATGTATCCTCTAATATTTTTTGACACAGAACTTATACTCTCTCCGCTTGTTCCATTTTCACTCTGTTTTCTTTCACTTCTTTCCTTTCCTTTTACATAATTTTCCCCAAGGATATTACCAAATAATGTGCATCATGCATTCAGAATTTCTCATTTTTATATCCTTTACAACAGGGGTCTGGAAGCTTTGCTGGCTGAAGAATTCTGGGAGTTGAAGTCCACAAGTCTTAAAGTTGCTATAGTTGGAAACTCCTGCTTTACAAAATCTATTGGAAACAAAGGTGTTTTTAACAGGTATTCCACAGATGCCATTCTCTTCCTTCTTGAGGCAAGCCATCCTCTGGATTTGTTAAAGTGTTACACATTTTAAGACTTGACACTTATTAAGGAAGAAGATTCTGTAAAAGCAGTAGGCCTCACAATGGACATTCTTTTTTGGAAAAAAAAATAACACAGTGTTTACAAATAGTGTATTCAGCTAGATATGACAATAAGTATCATACTTCTTTTTCATCAGGATGTTACATCACCCTTCAAATCCTCCCTCCTCCCCTGGGCCAGATTAAGGCCAATCGATGCCCTAAGCACAGTCCAACAATGGCCTTTTGATTGCTTCATTGACAATACACAAAGACTCAATTATTGCTAAAGGTGAAATAACAGATTAAAATTTTACTTATCTTCTGGCTACCTCCCAAGCTGGACTCCATTACTAAATTAAACATTGGGGTTTTGTTTTGTTTTGTTTAAAAAACCATTTAACACAAATTAGCAGTCAGCAAGACAAGCGTATTATTTACTTACTGCCATAAAAAGGTGCAGATCTTCAATCCTTTTTATGCGATATTTAATAAAACCGTTATGAAGGAAAATGCAAATAGAAACGTTTATTGAAAACTAGGCCCGGTGGCCTAGAGGTGGACCTCAAGCCTCACAATCAGGAGGTTGTGAGTTCGGTTCTACGTAGAGCAGATGTAGGGTCTTCTGCTTGGGCAGGGGGTTGAACTAGATGACCTCCAAGGTCCCTTCCAACTCTGTTAATCCGTTATCTATTTAACTAAAGCCAAGTGCAGCAATGAAAAGAGTTACAGGGCGTGACAGCTAGAAGAAAGATCTCAGAGGGGCTTCCCTACCCTTCATGCACTAAGCATAAGTCTATTTTGCTTAATGGTTAATAGGGGCAGCCCTCTCTGCAATATACTATAGTTTTACTATACTATACTAAAACTCTTTCCCAAGTATATGTGGAGGGGAGGGAAACATTTTTCCCCCTCTTCCATCTGCATTCCACAAGATGGCACCAGCATCTAATACATTCACTCACAAGCAATGTTTACCTTTTAGAGCCGGCCACCCATAACAGATTAGGGGATTAAATATTTGTCTCTAAAAGACCTGGCCTTTCCCGCCCACATCAATTTATGCGCCAGAGCGGGCTATTGCCGTTACAAAAGACATTCAGACTATAAAGTGCACAATAGATGTCAACTTATTCTTCGTCTGTCTCTCTTGAGCACCTCATAAACAGCTGCAAGGAGCTGTTCTAACCAGATCGCTCACTGACTGCCATGTGATGTCTTTCTCAGCCTTGAGGGGGAAAAAATGGCCTCTGCCTGTTGTTTTTTCTCCAACCACAAGAGAGTGACGTTGTTTTATTAATCAGCACTTATTTTCCTAACAAGTGCCTTTTGTGCGGGCTTCTGCGCAGGGAGGCTTATCACTGATCTCCATTGCAAATAAAGCACTGTGTCTATTTATGGTCATGGCTTAAAGAACAGCACACAGCTCATGTACCATATTAGAACTTTTTGAAAAAGAGCCAAAATACAGGGGTCAGGTTTCCTGTGCTACAAGCAACCTAAGTAAGAATGCAATATACCAGCACTCTCTTCCCAGCCTTGTTTGCAAAATAGCCTGGCAATTGCTAATAAACTCTTATTAATATTGATTAACTTGGGGGAGTGTTTTCTAATGTTTTAGAATACACTTATTATGGCAGGTGATATGGGTGCAGCATGTCAAGGTAGGGATTTTTTTTTCTTCCAAAAGGTTGGGACATTTGAGATTGCCAGTTTGATTATGTTCCAATTTGGTTCAAAGTAAGTGAGTAGGTCAAAGAGGATTTGAGAATGTTGATTAGCAACTTTGTGTAGAATAGAGTTAATGATTGATGTTAGTGATTGAGGACTGTTATGAAATGGAATCTCTGGGGATGTATTTCAAGTTTTTCTAGGACAGAACAATTGCTTTGGCTAATAGGACATGTCTGTAGCGGACATGTCTAACCTGTAGCGGTTAGAAAGCGGGGGAGACATGGGGTACTCTGGATAAATTAATATAAACTCAATGAAGCCGTAAACTATGATTAATGAAGGTGACATGAGTATTTCTCTCTTCATAGCATCTGCCACTGATTGGAATGTTTTGTGCAATTTAATGAAAAAGGGGGCTTTTGGTGCCCAAATATACTTATTTTGTTTGTATTTACGGAGCAACTAAAATGGAAATGTTTTACTTTGCAAACAGGTGACTATGAAACTCAAGAATTTTGAACCAATTTGTATAACATATATCTAATGCCATCCCAAAGCTGATTATTTTTAAGTACTATTTCAACAGTACTTCAGCTAATTAGAAAGCTAACTGAATCCCAACATTGTTTAATAAATTGGCTAGGTAATTATAGATCTATAGTCTCTTGGACATCTTCAGATATGCAGTTTTCCTGACCAAATAATCCAACACCTGATCCCTGTAAAGGTTTGGCTACTGCTGCAGATTACTGATATCATCTTAAAATAAATCTCTGCAAAATTTCAATGCTTCTCTAATTTTGCTGTGTATGCTACATAATATGCTGTACACAAACGTAACAAATCCTAACGTAATAGTAATGCAGTTAGCAGCAAACGCCAACTACATGTGACTCAAAATATTGGTTTCTTGCTCAATTGTCCTTGACACCATATTCCTTGTTTTGTTGATATACAATAGGAATGTTTTGAAATGATTGTAGTATTAAGATCAAAGCATATAAGGCATGAAAATGCTGTCAAACGCAGTTCCCTGCCTCAAAGCTTACTGCTAGTCATCCATCATCCAAGAGCAATTTATCTCATTCTAATGGGTACAAAGCAGCATTTCTGTGACATTACACAAAACATTGTTCTGGATAACACAGACAATGTCCAGGGTCCATATTGTAGGAAGAAGATAAAGCATGATGAAAAATGCTGCTTTTGAGGAAGCCGCTAAATACAGCTAAATTCAAGGAAGCAGTTTTAAATGTTTCACCAGGTAATATACCCCAGCTTGATACAAATCCTAGTGCACACATAATTCAGTGAAATATAATATAGCAATTGATATACGGCCAGGCTGTGCCTTATATTCTGGTTAGGAATATTAGAGAATGATAATTGACACTTGCTCTTTGAAATTGTTTCAGTATAAGAGGGAGATCTGTAAATGCCTGCCCAACACCTAAAAAATAATTTTGGAAGTGAGAGATCAGGTCAGTGTTTAACTGCTGCAGCCTTGTTAAACATAATGTTAAATATCTGATCTTGTACTGATCACTGAAAGTAGAGAACACCTTCTTTTTCCCACCAAGAGAAAGTGAAATAAAATATATTACTGATTTAAATATTTTACTACCTCCATGAGAAAATATGTAAATTATTCCTTTAGTATCTGCGTCTATAGACGCGTAATACAATTAGTTCAATTTCGTTTAACAAAACATGTTTCACCAATATGTGTTCTGCTTTTCATCCCCCTATAATGAAAACTTATGATTTTAGTGCAATGTAGGTTTTTCAAACAAAAAATGGCTAAGGGCACTTTTATCTTGATGCAAGAAAGATGGAACAAAAGCTACAACATACTTATTTTATGAAGCCCTTTCACAAAGTAAGAAATACATGTGCATGAAGAACAAAGTCTTATTGAGAGTACTTGTGAGAGTATTTATAAAATTAAAGTTTAATAGATAAATAGAATAAATACTTTATGCATCATAATTCTGGACAACTACATTTATAGCAAGTAAGTTGGCAAAATCACAAGTTGTTGCCTCTTGGCAAATTCCACTTTTGATAAAATCACACAGGCATGTTACAATGTTACTTATGAGACTGTGATGTCATAATTAGATTTAAATCCTTTTACCTTCTGCACTGATCATGACATATAGCACACAATGGTGTCAAGTAAATACTCCTTCAGAATGTTCACACATTCAGAATGTTCACACAACCCAACAGCTCAACAAGTTAAAAAGGGTCATATGTACTAAATATGTGGAGGGGGCAACTGAAGGGGTAGGCAAGAAAAATAAGTTTAGGAAAAAGAAGTGGGAACTATACCTAGGAAAAAGTTAAAGCCTTTAACTTTTTTATGGACACTGGCAACTTAAAATAAATTAACAAGTATGTTCTCAGAAAAAAAAATGTACAAAAATACTGTCAAATTTCCCAAAAAGCTTTCAACACAGTAGTTCTTTCCCCCTACGTATTGAATAAACCATGTAAGCACATTACCAAAATAAAAAGATGTTGAAAATAAAAGCCAGCAAAATCCCCTCCCACCGCCATTCCATTCACACTATCTTTTTGTCTGTACAAATGGGGGAGAAGAACAGTCAGCAGAGTTTAAGTAACAGTATTATTTTTCCTGAAGAGGGAAGGTTTGGCCCACATTTGCTAAGCTTCCAGTTTAGCAGACTAAAAATTAGCATCACTCCAATGCATAGTTCAAAACAAAGGAAGAGGGCAGTATTTGCGCAGGAATCTATCCTGAAGTTCGTGCAATCAACTAACACATTTTTTAAAATCTTCTTTTTTAAAAACTCAGAATCAGAATGCAGTTCTACTCATTTGAAACCGTAACTTGCAGAATATCCACAAGATTTATTTTGCCAATGTTTGCATGTAGTCACTGAAAGAACTGCCAAGGAAGAAATTAAGCAGAGAGAATAGAGAGACAGACACTGAGGGATATGAAAGATGGGTACAGTTAAAAATTATTATAGGTTAAAGGGGAACAAAAATGGATGGCCGAGCTTAAAAATAAAGAAGTGATGGTGGCAAACAGAAAATAAGAAAAATTATACAAGCTTATATTTTACTCTGCTTCCCAGGTTCCTACAAGCCTTTGAAATACTGTCTCTAGAGGGAATGTTTTCATTCATACATATGGAAAAAAAAGTCCTTTGTTTTGCACGAAAGTCAGCAGCTCACTCTGCTAGACTGCTGTTTGCAAACAAAGTCTGTCATGAAATCAAACTCATTCTGTCCCAGCCAAAGCTCAGGAAGCTCCTTGATGCGATCCAAGCCCATTTCTACGACTAAGGACATCAGGACCTCCTCGTCGATGAAGTCCGTGTCAATGACATTGGGAGGCAGCATTGCTGCAGGGACGTGGGGCACGGAAGCAGGCACGCTGCCGTTGCCCCCGCCAGCCCCACTGCTGCTGTGCTTGGGGTTGCAGTCCCGAAAATGCTGGGTTGCTCCGTTGAGCTGATGGTTGGCAGGAAGTAAATCCGGCATGTAGTGGTTGTGAGGGTAAGGATGGTGGCTAAAGTACTGGTTGTTCAGCTTCTGCAACTGCATGCTGGCTGTTAAGGGCCCGCCTTGAGGGGCCACCGTCGGTGCCATGAACTGGGAATTATTAAACCTCGCTGTCGGCGGCATGCTGCCAGCAGGGTGTCCCCCGTTCACGTTCCCTGGCCCCATGGCATGCCTGATCCCACTGTTTGTGTTCATATTTCCTCCTCCGTAATGGAGATGGTCGCTCATTAAGGCACTGAAGGCGTGAGGCTGCTGCTGCTGGTGGTGATGGGTTGGAAAGGGTCCCATGCCCATGCGATGCGCCGGGTGATGGTGAAGCCCAGTGGTTCCATCTGGGAAGCGCCCGTGGTTCATGGCCATCATGTGCTCTGCCATTTCCAGCCTTCAGAAAGTTAATATTTACAGAGAAAGGGATCAACATTTATACCGTCTGCCTGCGCCCTCCCACCCCTGAAGCTCTCTCTCCCCATCTCTCTGCCTAGGAAGTCGCCCCTCCAGGTCTCCACCCTTCCCGCCTCCCTCCAGCCCCCTCGGTCCTTTTCTCCTTCCAGAGACAGTCTTGCCAATTTCGCCGGCACTGGTAAGCGGGGAAGGCGCCTTGGTCACCACCGCCGGCTGGCAGCCGCCCTCCCCTCCGCCACAACTCGCGCACACCTAGGCACTCCCCGGCTCCATTTATCATTCGTCCCCTTTTGATCGGCAAACGCCGGTCCACGGTCGTAACGCTAATGCAAACGAATCCACGCGTGTCGTCGCGGAAAAGCCTTACGTAAGAACCACAGAGGGGAGAGCGAGCGCTGTCCGACCTTCCCGCTCTCCTTGTCAGCAACTTTGGGAATTAAAGTCCGCCAAGACCGCTTGCGATATAAGAACAAGTGGATTACCGCGGAAGCCTCTTCCCTCCCCCGCCTCGGGCATGCCTTCCCGTGCCTCCAGTCCTCGGTCCGGAGCTTCGTGCAGGGAGCGCGAGAAAAGCCCACCGCTCACCTCAAGCTCTCGCTCGCTTTCTTCCTTCGCTCCCAACGCGCTGCTGGACCCAAGTCAGCAGAAATCGCCCAGCATAGAGCAGGCGACGGTCCGATTCCTCTTCTGTGCTTGACCGGGTGGCGGCTGGCGATTAATTCTTCTGGCTGCTGGGCATACAGACTCGAAGCCGCGGCTTCCCCCGCTCGGCGAGTTTCTCATCAGCCCTTGCCAACAATGAGCTGTGTTCCTTACCCTGCTTTGGCCACAGCTAATATAGGATTTCAAAAGGGAGGAGCGAAAAGCCTTCGCAGGCAACCAGAAGTAAAACCTGGAGCAAAGCAAGGAAAACAAGCCAGGCGGAACTGGAAGGAATCCAAAGCACCCCGTTGTTCTCGCGGGCTCCGGGCCACGTGTGCCATCGGCGAGGCCCTCAGATCAGCGCGGACGCGAAGGGATTCCGAGCGCTTACGCGGGTGGCCGGGACTGGATCGGGCGCCGAGCGAGAAATGCGTGGGCCGTCACCCGGCAAATCGCCCTTTTGCTTCTAATGGAGCCATCAGTCCGATCAACTCGTTTATCTCTCACCATTAGGCGCTCTTGCTGCTTCCCTGCCCCGCCCCCCACGGGATCCTAAACACGGGCGTTTATTTCTTTTCCCTTCTTGCCGCGCCTCCTTCTTTCTCCAGACTTGGCGAGGCTCTTTGTAAGCTCCAGGTTGCCATGAGAGGAGCCCAAAGGCCGTGTCCCCGGTCCCCCTGCACGGAGAGCCCCAACTTCGCTCCAGACTTTTCGGCAAGGCGCGGGCGCGCACCCTCCAGTTCCACTGTAGCCTTGGTGGAAGCGCGTGTCCCGCCGGGACACGCAGGATCCGATCCGCGCTTTCGAAGTGACACGCGGCTTTGCCGTGGACATTTTGCAGTTTACCTCTCCTGGTGGCTTTGGCGTTCACACACACAGGCGCCTCTACTCCGCAAAACGAACTGGACTGGGGTCTTTGCTGCCTTGCCTGCCGCTCCCCTGCCATTCCTTTTCATAAACCGTCTGCACAAGCAGATTGTGTCGGCTCGGCGTTGGGGGTGGGGGTCAGTGGGGAAATAGAGTGGGGTAGGAAAGGCGGGTCTGGCCCCGGGTTTAAGCCAGCTTCTTGCTACTACAGTCAGCAAGCAAGTTGGTATTGCTGGGAAAGCAGGCAATAATTTCTCTGTAAATAAAGCGCGTTCCCTCCTACGGGGGGTTTCCTTCATCTGCGCGCCCTTTTGGAGGCTTGCTAACGGAGTCAATAAACAGCCGGTAGCACCGGAATAGCAGAGCTGCCCGTCCCTGGGGTAGCCTCGCAGATGCGGAGAAGGCAGGGTGGTGTAAGCAACCCCCTAAGACCATCCTTAACGGAACTTTTCCTAGGGCCCTGGACCACATAGTGCATAGGTGCAGTTATATACCCGGTTATCTTGCTTGAATATCAACTCCCATCATCCTAAACAGCAGAGTTGAGAGGATTATGGAATTTGGAATTCATGGCGTCTCAGAAAACCGGGATTAGACAGCATTGCTACAGTGACCAGATGGACGGGTTAGCTACAGTATGGCTTTCTCATCATCAGTAATTAGGGAAAGCAACAGTGGGAACTAGGATCAGAGAGTCGCAGAACTGAGCACTGAAAGGGTATGGTAGAGGTCATCTAGTCCAACTTCTTGCTTAATGCAGGATCTATAAGATATAAGAGGTAGCTGCTGCTGACATCTCCGATCTGGTAGTTACGGATATATTGAAGGACAGCTGCTATTGTCAATATTTATATAATAAGTACAATTTCAGAATGCACAACCATTCCCATAATAGCTCTGCAAATACACTTAGATTTATTTATTTATTCATTCATTCAATTTATATGGCCGCTGGTTTCAAATAAGTGATTCTGAGCAGCTAACAGCAATTTTAAAAAAGCAAAAGAAAAAAGGAACAAAAATACGAAGTAAATAGACAATCAGCATCACATTTTTTTTTAAAAAAAGAAATCAATATGGGCACAATACAAATATTTCAACAAAATTAATTCACAGGGTCCAACACATGCTCTGATTACTTTGCCTGACAACAGTGAGCAGAGTTTCCTGATTCAGGAAAGGGCACAACTGCAAATGCTCTTCTGGTTATTGACATTGAATAGGAGCTGCGAGTTGAGCAGGACCCTAAAATTGTGCAACCCACAGAGAACAGTGTTGGAAGAAACAACCTTCTGGGTTCTACTCCAAGTGGGAAAAAGACACTGGAGACATGGAGACTGCTTGGAAAGATGATTTAATGATGGACAGGATCACATGGCTTGAGTTCCTGAGCAGAAAAGGAAAGCGAAGGGGAGATACAGGGAGTTTTCGGGTTTTATGCTGTCTGGCTTTGAGCTTCCTGGGGCCCAGAAAGAGTATCCTGATTGGGGGTGGGGATCTTAGCTAGCCTTGCTGGCTGATGTAATCTTCCCAGGTCACATGCTTCCCAGGTCACATGTTGTGAGTTTCTGCTGCTATTGTGTAGAGGGCTCTATCTTAGATCTTTGACAATTCCTACTATGGCTCTGCCTGAAGGAGGTAGATCTTTGTTATGTAGAATAGACTGGCCCAGGCCTTAATAACCCATTGACAAAAGGGGGGGGGGCAGGAAGATGGGAGCTGTTTCAAAACACGCTTATCCATTTCTCATCCAGGAAAATATAATATTCTGCCTTTCTTAATATTTCCTAAAAATATTCCATTCTTCTAGGACAGCGGTGGATGTTAACCTCCTACGACAGGAAATGGAAATTCCCCAGAATTGGGAGGATCTTGAACCAAAAACCAAGCAATCTTGGTGAGGTAGAGTTGTTCTGCCCCATTCAACCCCCCCCCCCCAACCTCCAGACACAGAACCTTCAATGAATCTGTTGGTTGGCCTCGGATGTAATAAAATCTCCAGGAGACCCAGGTTACCTTGAACAGAACATCTGGATGACTATCAGCCGACACAATAAGTATGGAAAAACATTTGCCATTCTTAGCACTGTTAGGTAGTCCTTAATAGTGGCTTTGCCTTGTGTTTGCTTGGGTTCACTCTTTGCTGTCCTTCATTGTCCTCCAGTGGCACTCTAAGCACTTCTTCAACCATTTCATCTTCCTTGGTTCCTCAGTTAACTAAGGGGAATTTTGAAATCTATGGAAGAGAGAGGCTGCATAATTGAACTCCAATTCAGAGCCTCCATATCCTTTGCATTCCAAACAACTATCAAGATCCTGCACCAGATCTTCAGGGGCCACCTTAATGGATGCACTTGAGGTATACTGATTGAGTAGTTTTAGTCTCCCTGCAACAGGGAGGAGGGGGAAGAGCATCAGAGAACTCCAGGAGTAACAAAGAAATACCAGATCATCTGGTGGGTTGCCCCCAGTTCAGATCAGTTTGCAAGAACTGGTAATAAAACCGGTGGTAGGCTCTGCCCACTGCCCCGGATGTTGTCATAGATGATCTGCACATGCACAGAAGCTTCCTGTTGCGAACCAATAGTAAAGGTAAGTAGTACCCACCCCTGCAGATCATGACTGAGAAATGATAGCGGTCACCCTAATTTCAAATCACCTTGCAATTGCTCCTGCAGGAAAAGTAGATCTAGCGTATGTCATGTGTTGGGCCTTGATGACTTGGATCAGGTCCATAGCTGTCATTTGAGTCATGAAATCCTGAGTCATCTTGGACATCCCCACTCCAAGGAAGGCAGGTTGAAGTCCCCAAGGATTGTGAGCTTGGAAAACTCCATCACTAACCTGGTAAAAGAATCTAGAACAGGGGTGTCAAACTTGCGTCATAGCAGTGTCATGTGACATATCAGGACTTTTACCCCCTTCGCTAAATGGGGTGTGGGTGTGGCCCACGGGCCTCAAGTTTGACAATCTTCTCTAGAAGCTCAGCCAGGGAGGTTGTTATGCAGTAGAAAAGATGGTACAATAGCAACAGTCCCAGCTTATCCCAACAACTCAATCTAACAAACAGAGACTTGCACCAGCTATTTATGAAGCAGTAACTTTGAATTCCACCAGAGTATCTCGGATGACATATCCTGAATTTCCATGATTTTGTTTATATCAGATATCACCAAGAGATGCAGTGGGATCTGGGAACTTGGGGATCTTGTGCCACCTGCAAAGTTGCCATTTTTCTGACCAGCCTTGCTACTCTAGGTTACAGGGAACACTGAGTTAAGAAGAGACAGTGGAAGAGTATGGTTAAAATGTGGTGGTTTAAGAATGGAGCTTCAGATAGAGTTAGAAAAACAAGATGACATTTTTTCCATTGGAGGAATTCACAATAAATGAGATAAAAGCTGGTGAGAATTATTGGTGAGCATGAAAAGATGCCAAATATTTATTTAGCATATTTTACTGCTATAAAGGAGGGCAGTCATCCTGAAACTTCTGGCTTTCAAATTCCTTGACTTTATGGAGTGATATTTATGCTAACCTTCAGGTAACTAAGGCCACTTCCTCATAACAGTTTATAGTATCTTGTAATGTTGTTCAACCATTGCTGTATTAAAGTAATGAAAGCAGCCTTTATAGTAATTACCTCAGCGCTTGATGGTTGGTGATGCCAGAAGACACAATACATTAGTAGTGAGAAAATGGCTTACATTTATCTATTTATTACCAGCCTTTATTATTTTTACAAATAACTCAAAAGTGGTGAACATACCCAACATACCTTCCTCATCCTATTTTCCCCACAACAACAACACCTCTTTGAAGTGAGTTGGGCTGAGAAAATGTAACTGGCCCAAGATCATCAGCTGATTTTTAGGGCTAAGGCAGGACTTAAATTTACAATGTTTTGCTTTGTATATTACAAAGCAATATTTGCTTTGGTATATTAACCACTACCTCGTATTGTAAATATGTATTGTAGGTTTCATATTGTAGTATTCATACACTCATTACCTAGTGTAGCTCATCACTTCATGGCTTATGGCAAATGTTTCTACTCTTTTGATATTTGGTTCTGTATGGATTGATGTCAATTGTTAATTTGTTTTGGTCATGATGACAATTACCTGGAAGAAAAAATATGTCTTTCTTGTTACTAATAGTAGTTTGTTAGATTTAGATTTAGATTTAGTTATGATGGCTAATTTATGGACTGATAATTAGACTGATGTGCCAGCAGCCTCTGGAGAGCCAAAATTTTTTTCTCATTTCTCTAGGAGAGTTTTCTATTAATACAACTTTTGTATTGTCGATGCCTTGATCAGTTTCTTCAATTTAGGGATGATCTGGTTTGCTAACAGAATCGCTCCCAAACATTCAGTAAAGCTCATAAGATGATGCAGAACTGGTTGCAATGCAACCAAACAAAATTTTTGCAATGAAGCATGTGGAGTAGAGATGCAGGCTAGAGTTTCAACGGTGCAATAAATCTTATATTTCTGTCATTCTACATCTGCTCCCTTCAAGCCAGTGGAGTAATTCTGAGTTAGGAGAGACGCAAAATGATATCTTCACTTATTATTTTGAGGTACATTGTTGTCTTATCAGTTGTGTGATACTGTAGTTGTTTTCTTAAAGAATTCTTATATTCCAATGCAAATCATTCTGAGGGTAGCTTCATATGAAAAGGGACAGATCAGGAGTGGGTTCTACTTACCTGTACTACCGGTTTGTAATGGGGCAGCGTGTGTGCGCCCGCTGCGTGCATGCACACTTCTGTGCAAGCACAGAAGCTTCTGCGCAGGCACAGAAGCATTTTGATGACGTCGGGGTCAGTGGGTGGAGCCTCCCACCGGTTTTACTACTGGTTCTATAGAACTGGTGCGAACTGGGAGCAACCCACCACTGGGGCAGATAAACTATAATTAAATGTACAGTTTTAAAGGCATTTTTTAAAAATGCCTGGTTTCTTTACTTCCTTGGGCAGTAGAAAGAACTTGTTCTTCAGATTTGAATAGTAGTTTGATTTTTGTGGGGAAGATAAACCTCAGTAAGAGATGTCAGGATAGAGTCCGTATGCCGTAATTTTAAAGGTTTTGTTTTAATGCTGTGCAGAAAAATACCTCTCTCTATTTTTTTTTCTATCAGTTGTCAATCAAAAAAAAATATTTTTGAAATTTCTTTTGAAGAAAGAGACAATTTTAGTGAGATTTTCATGGATAGACTGTGATGCCATAAGGACTCTTCCAACTGAGCTTTTCCAGGTTGGAAAAGGTAGATCTTCAGAGAAAGTGATGGAAAGTCATGTGACAGAAAACAACAGCAATAGGAATTCCACCTCAAAAGCATCCATGGTTTGGATCAGAAATGTCAAAATGATGGCTAGGAGTGCTCAGTGGAAACATTGACCCTTTTTGTATGTACCTTACAAGTGAGACATTTTAAAAAAGCACAGGGCTTTGTGTAGTCCCAGCTGCCATCTTGACTTTTTTGACCTCTCTTGCAGATGCTCTGCTCCACTGCCTTCAGCAGTAAAGTAAGCTCTAAGACACCACCAAAAAACAGCGAAAGAAATCCTTAAGGTTGCCAAGGAGAACTGAGAAGAACAGAAGCCTCTTTGACAGCAAAGAACACTTTGAAGAAACTGTGAGGCAGATTTTGATGAAGCATGAGGCTTTTTCATTCAACTCTTTGTCATGCTTTGTATTCTCATAAATATGGGCTCTCTAAAGGAGCTAGTCATTTTGTTTGTGGGAAACAATAATAATGTATCTTGTTTAGGATGTATGAAAATTTGCCCTACTTGTTTCTTTTGCCTTCCTTCCTCTTTTCCAATAGCTCATTTTTTTCTAAATATAGCAGGAGAGCAAAGACTAACCCTCATTTTCCCTAGAAAAAAAAAAACTTCAATATCTGGTTATCGAACCAATTAGTTTGAACTGCCCACCTTGTTTGTGAGGTATCAATTCACTATAAAAAAATTCCTTTGAACTATGTTCAAACTGTGTAAGTAAATGTAAATATGCCATATCTCAAGGATTATGTATTGTATATCTCAGAACTGCCAGCTGAGAAATGCATAACTATGTTACAAAAGCTAATTATTTATTATATGTTATTTAGCATATATGTACAATATATCTTCTAATAATCAAAATTAAAAGGAAAATGGTAAAAGATGAACAGCTAATATCAATGAAAATATATGAGATACATAGTATTTTTGAGTTAATCTATAAAAATGGACTGTTTATCCCATTTTAAAAAATGTTTGAGGATAGCTACTCATGGAACACAAAATACAGGCTGAAAATACTGAAACCTAGAATAAGGAATTTATTACAATGGTTTGTTTTTCATCTTTTCTATTGAATAAATATAAAAAAATAGGAGCCACAACTTCAGGAATTAATATTTTTCTTCAGTTTGGCCAATGTTGTTATGGTTATGTACTTTTACATTAATTACTTAAAGATTTTATTCATTTATTGACAGAGAAAGGTGGATTGAGTCTATTTACTAAACAAACTTGTTAATAATAATTAATATTATTATGGGGATGAGATTGAGCATTTCAGTCAATTTCTACTTTCTGTTTATCAAATTATGATAGGTAAATTTCATCAAATTATATTAGATAAATTTCTACCACATATATTATTATGTATTACGAGGACCCAAATTGTTGGGGGCAATATCCTGACCCTGTAAACTGCTTAGAGAGGGCTGTAAAGCACTATGAAGCAGTATATAAATCTAAGTGCTATTGCTATTGCTATTGCTATGTATCTTGTTCACATGTTTGTTTTTTTTACCGAAAGAAATTCCTAGTATAAATATAAAAATCTACCAATAGGCTCAGAACTGCTTTTAGCACTTTGGCTGCAATAGAAAAACATTTTAGCTTTCATTAAGACGGCTCAACTGATCTGATGTAATCACAGATAGCATTGATCTAATATGACTTAAAATTAATCTGCCAATGAGGCAGTTTTAAGAAAAAGGCAAAATGATAGCTCTGTGATCATTTTCAAGCCCTGAAGAATCTGGATTGTTCCTTTTAAAACATGCAAAACGCATACCTATAAAATCATACAAGAAGTGCAAGTTGCTGGAAATTAGTTCATTACATTTCTATCTTACATTATCTTTCTAAAATAATTCAAGCACTTCCAGCTGTTAAAAGTATAAGTGACTGCATTTATAAGCTTACAACTTATAAAGCAGAACAATAAAACATGATAAAGAATAAAAAAAATAAAAATAAAGTAATTTAGTATTCAGTCCAGAAATAACATTAAAGTAAGTCTTACTGAAATCAATTAAGTTAACAATGAAGCTCTTGGTGAAAGAAATGTGCTCCTGCCATTTTTTGGAATATTATAAGAGTAGGGGACTCCTTGAGGAGTGCAGTGAATAGCTTGGAGTGACAACAGAAGATCTTCATGTACTTCTTTAAGTGCCTCTCCTGCTAGTCTAAAGTACTGAGATGGTTCATAGCAGGAGAGACAATACTTCCAACAGTACAACTGCATCTTCAACAATGCCTGGAAAGCATCTCTTTTAATATTGCATTAAATAATGCTTCACTGTAATGGTTTGTACCATTTGCAATTTCCAGGCATTTTTTTCAAGAGAAGCCCCTTGTAAAACATGTTGAAGTAGTCAAGACGGGATGCAGCCCAGAAGAACTTACATTTAACATATATTGCCCTTAGTAGTAATACATAACCAAGGAAGGCTGATTCATAAGGAGTTCAGATATAAATCCTGAGAGTTCAGAGTGGGGTGTTCCCTTCTCAGAATTGTGCCCGCCTGGATTGGGGGTGTGATGTCAGCTTTGAATCCAGGGCCAATTAGCAATTGTCATCTGGGAAATCTTGATGGCTTTCAAAGGTTCGGTCCCACAGATAATCAGGTGTGAGCTTATGACTGAAGTTGAGTCATCTGGGGAGGATTGAGTGGTACATTCCTGGCTTGGTTGCATCACTAGATTACTGGTGTGATCACTTTGGCTGATAGTCCTTATTTAGGGATCTTTACTTACCTCTTCATAGCCACCAAGGTCACCATGGAGTTGGTCTAAATCATTGAGAGCTCAGTGCGTAGCAGATGTTGTACACTAAATCTGAGTATTGTCTTAGTTGCAATATGATCCAAAGGTGGAGGATGTTTCTATGGGAACTTTATCATGGTTAGAGGATTCCTAACTCCCCAACTGTTTTGCAGTTTTCTAGTACTACCCTTCCCATCCTTCATCCCTTTGCAGGGAAGCAGGATGTATTGGTCTGGTCCTCCTGAGGTGATTAATGAACCCAGAAGAAAAGAAAAAGAAAGCCAGAATATTCATTTAGTGTTCTTATAAGGTCTTCCAAAGGAGCCTTAAATCAGAGATCCCCAACCCTTGGTCTGCAGACTGCTACAGATCCATGGCCCTTTGGCAACCAGGCCATGGAAGCAGCACATGAGCATGGGAAGCTCCATTTAAAACCATCCCCCTCCCTGGCATTGCCGCCACTTTCCACTGAGCTGGAAAGGTTAGAGACGATGAATTTAGATGGTATTTCTACACTGGGCAGGGGATTGGATTAGATCATCTCTGAAGTCCTTTCGAACTCTAAATTTATGATACTATGATAGTATAATGGCTTTGTGATTAATTAGGAAAACCTGATCATGAAAACGGCAAAAAGAAAAATCTATCACATCTTTTTTAGTTCTTGGAGCTAAACTTTTTTTAGATTTTATAGAGAAAGATTATATAGAGATTTTTATAGCATTTTCTGACATACTACCATTGTCTAGGTACATATTCAATATTATATTTTCTGTTAAGTGCTCTCTCAACTGCAGTCTGAGGTAAAATAGGCTAGGAACAGGTGTACTTTCTCAACTGCCAAAGACCAAATTCTCCATGTTTTCATCTTAATATATACACTGAAGTGTTGCTGTGTCTTTTCAATTAAAGATGTATACACAACATAAATTAAGAGTATTTGAGTGCCAGGTACACAATGATTCATGTATGTTTAAACCTAACATGTATATATTACATGGCACAGCTTATAGTTTGGAGAAGGACAAAAAATTGTTACTGAAACCATTACGGCTTAGTTGTGCTTAACTTATTTGGTGTTCATACAATATACTCCAAATTTTGAGAATGTTTCATATTTTGAGCCAAAAGAGACTACATTAGATCACAATATGTTTCTCCAGGATCATTTGATTTACAAAAATATACATTCCAAGTGAATGAAATGGGATCAATGTTAATAATAATTAGCAGCAGGCAGTGCAAAAATATTAAGATTATATTGGTTTTCTGGTTTTACTGAAGATTAGTTGTTAAATCCTTTCTTGCAATTAATTTACCACTTCCAACTCAGTAATTCCTTCCCACATGAACTCCCTCAGTCATCTGTTTTCAGATACTTGACATCCAGATTCTTCTTAAATTATCTGTGCTGTTAGCCCTTGAGGCCCCCTGCTTGCCTTTAAGTTTTCAGAATCAATTATCCCTGCCAGCACTGCACTGTCTTCTCTTCTACCTAGTACGTTTCCACTGAACATTTCCTTTTAAATTGCCAGTTTGTGATGATTTATCTGCAATCAGAAAAACAGCCACTCAAAGCAAATAATAGCAGGTCTAAAAGACAGCATGACTTCCTTACCAAAACTATTTCTCTTACACAAGAGAAAGTTGTACCCATGCCTAGTAGTACAATCTAATGCATCTTTACACATGGATAACCCTCACAGTACTCAGCTGGACTTATTCCCAGCTTCAGACATTTTTGGTGCTATGGATTATCTAGATGATTTTCAGTTTCACATCTGTTCCAAATATTGGTCATAAGTCACCTCTGACTCATGAACTGTGTTGGCCATAGACAAAAATGGGAGGTAGGAGCTGGTAGACTTCTGGTAGAGATATCTGGAACTTTTGGCGTATATAATACTTCTATACTATTTTCCACAGGGTCTAATCCTATTTCCTTGAATAGTTAGGTGAGAAGTACTGATCACTCCAGGTTAATTTTAGTTTATATCTTAATGCTTTCTTTCATGTATTGCAATCTGTTTTGGCGGGCTTTTTGATAAGGAAGGAAAAAAAAAACCCTAAGCAGTACAGATAGTCCTCAATATACAACCATTCATTTAGTGGCCAAAGTTACAATGGCACTGAAAAAAACGATATACAACTAGCCTTCACACATCCCCACAGTTATGTGATTAAAATTTGGGCCCTTGGCAACTGCCATGTATTTATGGCACCCCAGGGTCATGTGATTATGATTTGCCACGTTCCCAGTAGTGTGTGTCAAATAAAGTTAATTGGGGAAGCCAGATCTACATCATGATTGCATGATTCACTTACCAACTGCAGGGTCATATATATATATTTTTTTGGCATGACTCAATTAACTACTGCTTTGCTTAGCCATGGAAATTCTGGTCCCAGTTGCGATTGCAGGTCAAGCAATTATCTGCATATAGAATCATAAACAATATATACCAAAATCTCGACATCACTGTCTTTTCATTGAGCATGTCCATTTTTCAATGCCTCTCTGCAGAATCAGTTCCCGATTAATGTTTCTGACAAATGCATTCTATCTCACCATCCAACGGAATCATAATAGGCTAATTTCATCAGTATGAGTCTTACCACATGTTTATCTGATGCTCTATGAATCAGCAATGCATTTTATTTAAAATATTTTAACATTTAAGTCATAATTAATTTGTACATAGAGATCTTAAGAACCTCGGAAGATTAGACGTTTGATATTTACTCGAGAAATGTACAGGAATAGTAATGCAATTTATCTTCTGCCTTCCTGCAACTAAAATTCCTGTGGACATCAGCAGAGGCAAATATTCGATGTTTCCTGTCCCCTAAAACTTTCATGAATTTATGTGGTATATGTGTGTTTGTGTGTCTGTGTGCCTAAAGGAAAGAATTGTTGTTGTTGTTAGTCGTGAAGTCGTACCCAAGCCATCGTGATCCCATGGACAACGTTCCTCCAGGCCTTCCTGTCCTCTACCATCCCCCAGAGTTCATTTAAGCTCACCCCAACTGCTTCAGTGATTTCATCCAGCTACCTCATTCTCTGCCGTCCCCTTCTTCTTTTGCTCTCAATCGTTCCCATCATTAGGCTCTTCTCTAGTAAGCCCTTCCTTCTCATTTGGTGGCGAAAAGGAAGAAATACCTCAGCAAAATTACATACATAGGTAGTCCTTGACTTACAATCACAATTGACCGCAAAATTTCTGTTGCTAAGTGAGACATTTGTTAAGTAAATTTTGCTCCATTTTACGACCTTTCTTGCCACAGTTGTTAAGTGTATCACTGCAGTTTTTAAGTCAGTAACACTGCTAAGTGAATCTGGCTTCTCCACTGACGTCTCTTGTCAGCAAAAAGTGACCACATGACCTGGAACATTGCAACCGTCATAAATATGAGTCAGTTGCCAAGCATCTGAATTTTGATCTTGTGACCATGAGGATGCTGCAACGGTCATAATTGTGAAAAACGGTTATAAGCCACTTTTTTCTGTTACAGTGTTTTAACTTCAAACGGTCACTAAACAGACTGTTGTAAGTTGAGGATTCTCTGCAGTCAGCCAACTCTCTTCTGAGCTGGTTACATTTAGTCACAGTGATCTGTGTTTTAGTTATATTCTGTTTTGGTTTTAAAATTTTGTTTTTTGCTGTAACAGAAAGGTAGGGTATCAATGTAGTCTGTCAATCAGAGAGGCAGGCAGGCAGGCAGGCAGGCAGGCAGGCAGGCAGAAAGTGCAATGTTTATTGACCAGCTTGCATCTCTTCCTGAGGTAAAGAGGGCCTAAATACAGCTTAGGTTGCTTTCCTTCTGAATATATAAAGTAGAAGGGATGCACAGAGCTTTAAATGCGTATGATTGAAGGCAGACTTGGAGTTAAACAAAGTGGTCTTCCATTGTAATTTCTAGTTTATCTTCTTTGTATTGAACAAAGCTTCTGCATAAAAAGGAAATACATGTATTCTCCATGATGGGATAAAATACCCTGTGAAAAAGAATGGCCAATTACTATTTAACAGGATTAAATGATAAGACTTAGATAATTTATTTTTCTTCCAAGCCATTCAACTGCCTGAGTTTCTGTTTAGCAAAAAAATATGGGATGAGCTTTTTTAGGAAGTCAAAACAAACTGATAAAATAAACTTAGAATTCAGGGACATATTCTTAGAGTGGTATCATTTTAAACAACATTGAAGCAGGTTATCCTGAGGTCTCTAGTTTATGTCAGACGGTTCTTAAGTATATGGTCCAGCCATAAGCATGTAAAAGCCTCCTTACCAAAGGTATAATTTAAGATGATATAAATATTCCAACTTGTTATGCTGTGCTCTCAGAATGAGAGAGAATTAATTTTTGCCTTAACTGGTAATCTGTTACGAGTATATAAGAATTCTTATTATAATCTTATTAAATTTACTTTGTATAACACATAAGATACTAGATATAGTATTGTTGCCAATATGTTCACAGAGACTGGCTATACAGGTAGCCCTCAACTTATGACCAAAATATTGCGGCCTGGACATGATTTTACAACCATTTTTATAATGGTTGTTGTGAATCATCATGGTTTTTAAGCAAATGTGTGGCTGTTGAACAAACACCTTGGTTGTAAGTGTGAACCCATTTTTCTGAATGGGTTTTTTTTTTGTTGGAAACCGGCAAAAAAGCTCACAAATCCTGATCACGTGATCACAGGACACTGCAGCCAGGTGTAAATACAAACACCCAAATTGTGATCACATGACCATGGGGGTGGTACAACGGCCAGAAGTGGCAGGACTGGATTTTTTTTCAATACCATTTTAAGTTTGTACGGTCGCTAAACAAAGGGTCACAAGTCAATGACTACCTGTATATTCATTCATGTTTTGAATTGTTATCTAGAAATAGATTTGCCTCCCAAACAGGCTATAATTGGAAGGCATATGTTAGAAATCTATTTTCTATGTAATTAGGTGCATTCTGTATAGTTTATTATCAACATGACTGTAACGTACACTATTTTCTACAAACGCTTATTTTCCTCATAGATCAATTAGACCTTGTTGTATATCACTGAATTTTAGATATTTGAAATAAATACAGTCACCGAAGCCCAAATAATCCATACAGACAGTAGTAGTTGCTGTGTCTCTGCACATCACAATATATGGCTTACAGATTTTTTTTTCCAGATAATGCTTTGTAATTGGGGTGATGTTGGTTTATATATTAGAGAGCTTCTCAAGATCCCATTTGCATCATAAGGTTACTCCAGTTCCATTCATTCATTCGTCTTTTTCTCTCTATCTACCTTGATAACATCTTTAAGCCACCACGTCTAGATGCACCAGCACTAATCTGCTAGTGCTTTAAGTCCAGCACTTCAGATACTACAAGTAGTCCTCGTCTTACAACAGTTCATTTAGTGAACATTCAAACTTACAACAGGTTCGTATTTATGACCATTGCTGTGCCCAAATGTGATTACCTTTTGCAACCTTCTAACAAGCAAAGTCAATGGGAAGACAGATTCACTTAACAGCTGGGTTACTAACTGATCAATTACAGTGATTCACTTAACAACTGTGACGACAAAGGTCATAAAATGGGGCAAAACTCACTTAACAGCAGAAATTTTGGGCTCAATTGTGATCATAAATTGAGGACTGTCTGTATTTTTGTTAGGCAAACTGGAAGCTTAAAGATCTGTGCAAGCATTTAAAAGCTTCATGTATCTTTGTTGCACAGTTATATTCTCTGTGAATTCAAAGCCTATTTAGATGGCTGTTTTAAATAGTTTTTTCTTAGTACTCATTTAAATCTATTTGTCTATTTGAAATCTTATCTACTACTTTGGTAGATTTATTCCTTGCCTTATTATCTCCTCCAGCCTTGTCTTATAAAGATCATTTTGCAGCCACATAAGATTTCATTGCCTCATTATTCTCTTCCTCTTAAATGTCTTTAAATGTATATTAAACAAATGCTTCTCGTTGATCTTTAGGTAATTTCCTATTAAATTCTATTTAGTATGCAATTTAAACATTATTTGTATTCTCCCCCCCCCCCCCCGTCTTTCCTTCTTTCCTCCTATGCCTGATTTTCAAATGAGATTTTAGCTGAACGGCTTACACTTCATGGCTGTAGTTAATATCTGTTCTTAATTATCTTATGAAAAACTTTATCCCCAAAGATTTCAGTCTTTAGATGCTATGATTTATAACCAATAAACAAATAAACAAATGCTGCCAAACTTCATCCCAATGATCCTAAAAAATTTTTTTTTATAAGTAACATGTGACTTATATTCCATTGTCTAGTAGTACCATCAGATTGAGTTTTGGAGTTCTTGTTTCCGAGCCATTGCCTGCAGGATAAGAAACCATCCAATATAATATGATGGCTAAATAGACTTGTTCACTTTAGGAACAAATATTGCCTTATTTCCTGAAGTGGGCAATTCAAAACTTGAAACTCATGATGTTACATAAAGGCGATGTTTTGAGATTCAGTTGCAAGTTCTCATTTTGCTAAGTGCATCTGTCTTTGTCTTGAATGCTGTACAAATGTAAGATAACTATACTTTTGGAATTTATGCCTAGACAAAAATATGTGTTCTGCTTTGTTTTTTTTTTATATATACTTTCACTAAATATACACTTAATCATGCCCTAAAACCTACTTCAGAAGTTGTCAGTGTCTGTCTGACCTTGTCTGCTATCAGATGATAAGAAAGATCAGGCCTCTGTTGAAACTTGGATGGATGATCTCCACATAATTCGTTGTAAGTACTGCAGAGTTGTTTAAGAAACTTGGCCATAAAACCTTTTAAATAGTACTACCCCTGGAAGCTACACTGGAAAAAAAAAATCCCCGTTGCAGCAAAAATAGTACATCTGTCTCAACTCCAATGACTACTCAAGGCAAAATAAGTTAAGTTCTTCCTCTCCCATTGTACAGCAGATGTTTTGATTCAAATAATTTTTATTAAATGAAGATTTTACAGAGATTTTAAAAACTATGGAAGTATATAAGAAGAAATAGAAAATGATTACAAAAGGATAAAAGAAAAAGTCAAGACTAACAAAAAAAATGCAAGAAAAGGAAAGGTATCCAAAGAAATGACTTCAAATCTTCTTTGTAGCAATTACAAACATATACAGGACGCAGTGGCTCAGTGGCTAAGATGCTGAGCTTGTTGATCAGAAAGGTTGGCAGTTTGGTGGTTCGAGTCCCTAGTGCCATGTAACATGGTGAGCTCCCATTACTTGCCCCAGCTTCTGCCAACCTAGCAGTTCAAAAGCATGTAAAAATGCAAGTAGAAAAATAGGGACCACCTTTGGTGGGAAGGTAACAGTGTTCTGTGCATCTTCGGCATTTAGTCATGCCGGCCACATGGCCATGGAATTGTCATCAGACAGCGCTGGCTCTTCGGCTTAGAAATGGAAATGAACACCGCCCCCTAGAGTTGGGAACTTACATGTATGTGAGAGGAACCTTTACTTTTACAGGTAATCCTCGACTTATGAACTGAGCCCAAAGCTTCCATTGCTAAGCAAGACAGTTGATAAGTGAGTTTTGCCCATTTTATGACCTTTCTTATGACTCCATAGTTAACTGGATGACTGCAATTGTTAAGTTAGTAACACAATTGTTAAGCAAATCTGGTTTCCCTATTCACCCTTGTTTGTCAGAATGCTGCAAAAGTTGATCACATAACCCGAGGACACTGCAATTATCATAAATATGTCAGTTAGCAAGCATCCAAATTTTGATCATGTGACCACAAGGATGCTGCAATGGATGTGTGAAAAATGGCCATAAGCCACTTATTTTTTCAATGCTATCGTACCTTCAAAAAGTCACTAAGTGAACAGTTGTAAATCAAGGACTACCTCTATCTTCCCAGATTACTTATTACAGTTCCTTTCTTCCCATGAACAAACCTTTCTAATCAATAAATCCCCAAACCAGCAGTTCATTTTTATCCATTTTCAGCAAAAATTCTATAAAGGTTTCCAGTCTTTTTCATAGCAAGCTCATGTAAATGATCTGAAGCTTGGAAATAGAATTGTAACTGATAAATTGCATGTGATTTCCTGTGAATGAGTTTTTATTCATTTTGGGACACTGCTTGAGTTATTTTCTTGATGCAACAATCTCAAGAAACTGAAGTAACCGAGCCCAAATCATTGACTTTTCCTTTTTGTGCACTAAATGATTTTCAGTGAGCATGAATTAATTGTGGTTCTGTCCCAGAGCTAATGTTCAAAAGTGTCATCCAATTAAGAAGTAGAAAAAGGTAAATTGTAAATTGTGAAGCCTAACTACAAGAATTATGTGATCAATTTCTGTTCATGCCTGGAAGGAATTAAGAGATGAACAAGTGTTTTAATTTCTCTATCCTTGGTGAGAGCTGAGAGATTAGCTCTGCTTGTTCTAGTGAGGAGCAAATTATATTTGAGATGCTCTCAATATAGCGGGGGATTTTTTTATTAACTCTCCTTGTTCTGATTTTTTTTAAAAAATCTGAAGGCAGATTCTTCAGTGGTTACTCAAGCTTACCCACCATTCATCTCTCTGATGCTAGACTGTGTGTCGAGGACATTTTAACTCCAATTACAGTAGTGGGATAGTAGTAAAGAGATGAATTATTTTTATTATCTTCTAAACTAGTTGACAGCTCTGCCTTTCCAGTTTAATTGGATATTGTTCCAGCAAATCTGACAATGGCATGGGTGAATCTAACTACTATATTTTATCACCTGTTCACTTTTTTTCCCCTTTCTAATTTTTTAAAAATGTCCCTTTCTCTCTCTTAAGCATCCACAATGAATGGTAGATTAGAAGAAAAATAAGTAGGAAGGTATATTTACCTGGGATTTATATTTATGTTTACTGTTGACTATTACTATAATCAGTGAACTGTGGAATTGTTTTTTTTAATCCTTAAATGAAATTAAATCCATTTTAATTGCAATGATTATTTTTTAATTAATTCAAGTTGAGGCTAGTACTGTATAAATCAGATTTTGAAGTTTAGAATGCTTTTCTGAGATAACAAATTATTTAATAACCCCCACTTCTATAGAAATAGTCCTCAAGTTAGAACAGTTCATTTATTGACCGTTTGAAGTTACAATGGCACTGAAAAAGTAACTTATGACTGTTTTTTACTCTTATGACTATTGCAGTAGCCCACGAACATGTGATTTACATTCGGATGCTTGGCAACTGACTCGTATTTATGAAGGTTGCAGTGCCTTGGGGTCATGTGATCCCCTTTGGCGACAAGCAAAGTCAGTGGGGAAGCCAGATTCACTTAACAACTGTGGCAAGAAAAGTCATAAAATGAGGCAAAACTCACTTAACAAATTTCTCACTTAGCAACATAAATTTTAGGCTCAATTGTGGTCGTAAGTCGAGGACTACCTATATTCAAATACAACTTCTCATTATATGGGTGGAAATACCATAGTTTTACATGAAATGAGCTCATACTCTCAAAGGCACATATAAGAAACATATCACTTTATTTTGCCCTTTATGAAGTGCATTTATCTCCTATTAGTGGAAAACAAGAGAGATCAAGTAGGCAATTTTTAATATAACAAAAGCTACAGTATATTAAGTTGTTACACTACACAAGAAAAATCAATTAAGGACAAATGAGGTAAGATTCGTGGTGGGAGAATATGTATTCTCCAAGAATATAGTCCCATAAATGATACAAAATCCTCCTGCAGAATAGTCAATGAGCCAAAGCTGATCTTTCCAACCCTTGGAGGAAACAATAGCAGCTGACAATTAAAAAAATCAGTTAATCATACAAAGGCAGTATTTTATTAGGATTTGGATTATAAATGTAAAGATCTGTATAAAATCCATAGGACTCACTGTGGGTGAGTTAGATGGCTATAGAAATTGTTTAATAAATGAATAAACGCCTAACTAAGAGGAATGGAAATTCCACTGAATTTCATTTAAGTTTAGAATTAACTTTATTATCTTTTTCCCTGATATTACTTCTCCTTACTTGCTGGTCTTATTGGAAGGTATTCTGTAATTTCTTTAATTTTTTGATTGAACTAGCTTGACCCTGAAATTGTTCTGAGATTGTGTCATGGTAGCTCCTGCATCACAGCCAAAGTAAATATTAGATGCAGAAAATGATGAGAACTTTACTTACAATTATTTTATAGCTATGTAAAGGAGATACCAGTGAGCGGGCATGTTTCAATTGGAGAAAAAAAAATGGTTTTGAACTCTTTTTATGAAATAGTATGCTTGGACATTATGCAGTGTTTTCTCTTGTCCTCATTTACTGTTGACTTGATGTGAGCAACATCTTCCCATTGCAAGGCCTCTTAGTATGAACTGTTAGGAAGATTATTTAATGAAGATACAATGTTCATATATATTCTTTAATTCATATGTTTTTGTACTCATTTAATCTTTGTATCAACTTTTAAGTCACCTATTTATTATTATTATTTTTTTTATTGAAAAAGTTTTACAATACAATTTTTATCCCCCTTCCCCCCCCAGTCCCCCCACCCAACTACCACCCCCTCCCTTTCCTTCCCTTTCCCTCCCCCCCTCCCCCCTGACTTTCTTTGCTAACCAAACATCAATCATATATATCAATCCACATCAAACAAAAAAATAGGTGAGATCCAGATAAAATATTATAAATTTAACATTAAATAATAAAAAATTAATCTAAGCTTCTAATACCCTCCTTTACCCCCTTAATTCAAATATATAGTAACCATAAATCATTTGTAAAAATTTACAGCAGTATAACAAATATAGCAAATATATAAAAACTAATTTTGAGCATCATAATATTTCTAGATAATAGTATAGTGTATATATATATATATATAACATTAAATATAATTCCAAATATTCAGTTTAAATAATATTATATAAAAAAATATAAAATCCAGATAATACATCATAAATTTTTAACCTTAAATAAAATAAAGCTAGTCTATCAGGTATATAAACTTCTTTTTAACATTATAATTTATCTAAATATTAATATAGTAAGTAATTATGAATCAAATACTAGTTGAAACTTCTTAATTTGATATTTATTCCGCACATACTCTACCCATTTCTTCCACTCCCTAACAAAGGCTTCATGGATCCTGTCTTTTAGGTATGCAGAAATCTTAGCCATTTCTGCAAAATTAACCATCTTCAATATCCATTCCTCTATAGTAGGTACACTTTCTTTTTTCCAGTATTGACCAATCAATAATCTAGCTGCAGTGATCATATATAAAATGAATCTTGTTTCAATCGGTGAACAATCCTTAACTATCCCCAACAAAAAAAGCTGCGGAGAGAATTGAAGCTTCTTTTTCAAAACGTTCTGCATAACCCACCAAAGTTTAATCCAAAATGCTTTCAATTTTTTACACGTCCACCAAATATGAAAATATGTTGCATCCAGACAATCACACCTCCAACATTTAGGTTGAACATTTGGATACATACATGATAATTTTTTGGGATCTAAATGCCATCTATAAAACATCTTATAAAAATTTTCCCTCAGGTTCTGTGCTTGTGTGAATTTAACATTCTGGACCCAAATCTTTTCCCATGTTTCCAACATTACTGGTTCTGCAAAATTTTGTGCCCATTTTATCATACAATCTTTAACTAATTCACCCTCTGAGTCTCTTTCTAACAATAAATTGTACACCCGCTTAATATGCATCGGCCCTTTACATTTTATCTGAGTCACCAAATCTTCTTCATGTAACATTAGTCCAGTTTTCTGATCTTCTCTCCATCTCGCTTGAAGCTGAAGATACTGCAACCAAGTTAAATTCGTCCCTTCTTCCAACAGAATGTTCAAAGGTTTCAAACTCCATCTGCCCCCATCATTAAAAAGCATCTCTTTGTATAAAATCCCCCCGAGTGACTTTATATTTGGCATAATCTGCCCCAGATCCAACCACAAAGGTATTTTGTAATCCAGTTGAAGCTGGTGCTTCTTCCAAACTCTCATCAGAGCATGTCTCAAAATATGACTTTTAAATACCCTATCCAACTTATCTTCATAGAATAAATATGCATGCCAACCAAAATCCAAGTCATGGCCTTCTATATTCAAATTTTCTATTTTCGTGTTGACTTGTGTCAACACTGCAGCCTCATAGTATAAACGTAAGTTTGGAACTTTGAGGCCACCTCTTTCACGAACATCTTGCATTATTTTAAGTTTAACTCTTGGTTTTTTTCCATTCCAAATAAATTTGTTTAGACCTGCTTGCCATTCCGTCAATATCTTATCACTTTTGAGCACCGGAATCATTTGAAATAAAAACAAAAATCTAGGTAGAACGTTCATCTTAATAGCTGCTATTCTGCCAAGTAAAGATAGTTGCAGTTTCTTCCAAATTTCAAGGTCCTTTTGAATCTTGTGCCACAATTCCTCATAATTATTTTGAAAAAGTTTTATATTAGAAGCTGCAACCTGAACTCCTAGATATTTCACCTTTGTAGCTATTTCAAAGCCTGCCAACCTTTCCAATTCACTCCTTTGTGGTTCCAACATATTTTTAACTATCATCTTAGTCTTTTTCTGGTTCAGACTAAAACCTGAAACCAAACCGTATTCCTCTATAATGTTTTTCATCTGGATGATTGATTCCAAGGGTCGTGTTAGGGTAACAACCAGATCATCTGTGAATGCTTTTGTTCTGTAATCTTTTTGCCTTACAACTATTCCATTCAAATTGTCAGAGTCCCGTAGAGAATTCAACAACACTTCTAAAGTTAAAATGAACAACAATGGGGATAGCGGACAACCTTGTCTAGTTCCTTTCTGTATATGAAAATTAGTAGTTAGACTCCCATTAATAACAATTTGTGCAGTCTGTTCTTTATAGATTGCTGAAATCGCTTGTATAAACTGATCCCCAAAATCCATTTTATGCAAAGTCTTTTTTAGAAAATCCCAGTTGACTCTATCAAAGGCCTTTTCCGCATCCAAAAACACCAGCACCGCAGGGATCTGTTTATTTTTTTCAAGATATTCCAATAAGTCTATAAGTTGCCTCACATTGTCCTTCATATGTCTGCCTTCTATAAAACCTGCTTGATCATCGTGAATCGCCTCTTGGATAACTGGCATCAATCTGTTGGTTAATACTTTTGCAAAAATTTTGTAATCCGTATTCAGGAGAGATATTAGTCTAAAATTTTCTGGTTTTGTAGAACCCTCTTCCTTTGGTATCAGTGAAATAAAGGCCGTCTTCCATGAGGAGGGTATTTTGCCCCCCCCTGCTGTATACTACAGAACAAGTCCTTAAGATGCTCAACCAATTCTGATTGTAAAATTTTATAATATACTGCTGTCAAACTGTCCGTCCCAGGAGCTTTAGCTAGTTTCAGTTGTTTTATTGCGAATATAATCTCTTCACATGTTATAAGTTGATTCAGTCTATCATTTTGTTCACTTGAAATTTTTGTAACTCTCTTCTTATCAAGATATTCATCGATAACATCTTTTTAATATTATCAGCATGATATAATTTAGAATAATAATCTAAAAAAGCTTGATGTATTAAATTCTGTTGAAAAACTTGTTTGCCTTTATACTCAATAGTATCAATTATGCGAGAATTTTGTTGCTTTCTCAACGTGTAGGCCAACCATCTACCAGGTTTATTAGCATTACAGAAAGTATTGTGTTTGGCAAATTGCAAATTAGTTGCCGTCTGATCAGCCATCAGTATTTGAAATTGATCTTTCAGAAGTTTTATAGTTTGCTGTAGTTTCTCATCAGTCGGATTTTTTATATGCAATTGTTCTTTTTCCTTTATTTCTGACTCCAGTTCTATTCTTGTCTTTTGTCGTGTTGACCTATACTTAGAATTCATATAAATCAGTACACCTCTCATATAAGCCTTGCTTGCATCCCAGACAACTTCAATAGGTGTACCCTTATTCAAATTGATTTGAAAAAATTCCTTAACATGTTTTTTAAGATCCACAATATTCTTCTCATATCTAAATAAATTCTCATTCATTCTCCAAGATCTTCTCTCCCTCTTACCAAAGTCCATCTCCATCCATACCGGACTATGATCTGTTAAAGTTCTAGGAAACATTTTGGTCTTAACCACTTTAGTAAGTAAGTCAGAAGTAACCAGCATAAAATCAATCCTAGAAAAAGATTTATGTCTGTCAGAAAAAAATGTAAAATCCAATTCCTTCGGATGATGAATTCTCCATACATCCTTCAATTCTAATTCTTCTTTCCATAAGTCACCTATTTATTATTGAACTGCTATATTATTTGCTGGGCAAGTTTATTTTTATGATGACTGCTACATTATTTAACTTATTTTGAATACTTTTCTGAAAATTACAGCAAAACCAAGCTGATGCTTGAAATGGGACTGTTCCAAGCCTCTTCATTGTCTAATAAATGGCAACCTCAAATCTCAACCAACAAATGGTCTGTCTTGCACACTGGCAATAAATAAATAAATAAATAAATAAATCAAAACATAAAATACAAATTAAATGGACATGACCTTGTAGATGACCTTCACTCTGTCAAGGACCTTGGAGTACTCATTTCTAAAGATCTAAGTGCCAGAGCCCACTGTAACAACATTGCCAAAAAGGCATTAAGAGTTGTTAACCTAATCTTGCGTAGCTTCTTCTCTGGTAATGTTGTACTACTAACTAGAAGGTGTAGGTACCAATCTTGAGGATGTAAGCTGAACAGCAAGACCACTTGATTGTGGCTGGCAGTGGATGGATTTGCTGAGGATGTTAAACTGAGATAGATTTCATTTTCTGCTAAGTATGAACTCAGTTATTCAAACAAACCACTGTTAAGGAAATCATGAGTGAACAAATCACCAAATGACAGAAGGCTAAATGTATCCATATAAGATAATCAATTTGTTGGTATAGGAAGCCCTCCTCCCCAGATTAAAATATTATTTATTCTTAATATTAAAAGAGGCAGAATAGAATATTTCCCCAAAGGACAAATAGAGAAATATGTTCTTAAAGGTAGAAAGGAGCCCCAGTCTTCTTGCCATAGTAAAACACCCTCAAGCAGAAGAGACTGGTCTTTTGGAATGGAGATTTTGTATCCTTTCAGGGCCAATCTTTTCATAAACAAAATGCACAGAAGGTTGGAGCTGATGGGTTTAAAATCTATATTCTCCCACCCAGATTCTAAGGACAGGATGTGATAGGATTAATCCACCACCATTGAAACAGTAAAAGACACATGGCTCACTAAATTGCACAAGCAATCTGGAGCATCTCAATCACCAAACCCCATATATAAAAATCCATCTACTCATTCAGCCATTTTGTCAGCTGTTTTGTCAAACATGCTGCTGTCACTGAAGTTTCTGGAAACCAAATAAACAAAGACCTTCTTTCCTTGTAGCCAGCCTCTATTGATTTTTTTATTTCTCCCAGCTTGGAACCAGACTGGACTTTTCTTCCCACAATGGCTTGCATCCATGATTTAAGAGAATTGAGTTGAACTTAACTTCTCATAACTTTATGGATTTATCCATGCCATTTTTTTGAAAAAAAAAAGACTTGTCTTTTTCCAGAATGTTCTTCAGATTCCCAGTCTAGTCAGCATCCTTGTATTCCATGATAGTCTTCTGTCTAGTTACTAACAATGACTGACCCTGCTTAGTTCCCAAGTCTAGGAGACATGTTGAGGCTTAAGGGAGACCAAATTAGTATTGTGCATAAACACACTCTACATAATCTTGCCTTCCTCTTACCATTCTAGGCCTTGTGGAGCCTTGTTATTTTTTTTAATCTGTACTAGAAGTATGAAAATGATTGCCAACAAAGTCTACTAACTTATTTATAAAAATAATCTTCTCTCAGCAACTAATGCAAAACACTATTGTAACAATTTTATGCTTCCCATGTGATCTTCTGTGGGTGAACTACTCATTTCCACAAACATTTCTTAGAGGCAGAAATCAGTTCTTTCAACCAGCATACTTAGAATCAATGGGGAAATGCCAGCTTTTGGGCATTCAAAGGTTTGTTGTAATATGTGTTAAGATAAGGCATAATTCATTTCAAAGTGTCTTATCCCTTTGACATGACAGACAGACAGACAGACAGACAAACTACCAGTTGAAAGTACTTATTTATTTATATATTTTTTATTCCCATAATCATCCTAGCTCAACACTGGATATTGGGAATCAATATTCTTTTGAATTATAATTCTAGGGGATATCTAACTCTTTAATAATGGTTAGTAATCAGGTTTTGCTCTTGTAATTCTAGGGGATATCTAAGTCTTTAATAACGGCTAATAAGTAGGTTTTCTTCCTATTTATTTTTTCTGTACAGGGTAGTGGGAAAATTCTCCCCTGATAAGTGCACTGGGACCCCTAATTTTGCAAAAGTTTTCAGTCTCATAAGAATGTTGCTAAAAATATTATGCAGCAGAGCTCATGCTTTTTAATCACTTGAAGGATCATATGATTCCTGAAGTAATATAAATGATTTTTCCCAATATACTTCATTATCATGCTTTAAAAAAGTCTTATCCCATCATTGAATGCATTATTGAAAATATTTAATAGCATGTGGAAAAAGTGAAATAAAAATGTTTTTTTTTTTTACTATGTTAGAGATCTTATGACTGCCTCTCCTTAAAGGGAAGAAATATGTACAGCTTTAGATATTATTTATTTATGTTTATTATTTAATTCAATTTAGCACAGTGTGCTTCCAATTAATGTAGTTCCCATTTTCAAAAAAGGAAAAAAATGAATCCCGATAACAACAGATCTATCAGCCTGACATAAATACCTGGAAAAAGTCTGGAAAAGATAATCAAGCAAACACCTAGAGGCAAACAAAGTCACAATCAGAAACCAACATGGCTTTGTCAAAAACAGATCATGCCAAACAAATCTTATTGCAGTGATGGCTAATCTTTCTGCTGTCGTGTGCCAAAAGCAGGGGGAATGCGGGGGGAGTCATGTGCATGTGTGCCCACACCCATAATTCAAAGCGCCCCGGGCCATTTCCGGCCTCGGGGAGGGGAGGGAGGCCGTTTTCACCCTCCCCAGGCTCCTAGAAAGCCTCTGGAGCCTGGAGAGAGAGAAAAATGGGCCTTCTTCACCTCCAGAGGCCGGAAACAGCCCGTTTCCCAACTTGGATGGGCCCAGAAGGCCCAAAATTCAGCTGGCCAGTGCATGCATGCACGCTGCAAGTGAGCTAGGGCAATGCTCGCATGCCCACCGATATGGCTCCGCATGCCACCTGTGGCATGCATGCCATAGGTTCGCCATCATCGTCTTATTGCATCCTTTGACAAAGTGACAAAATTAGTGGAATAGAGAAATGCTGTGGATATGATTTACTTGGACTTCAGTAAGGCATTTGATAAAGTGGACCACAACCTACTACTTGGTAAACTAGAAAAATATGGGATAGATAGATAGCATGGATGAATTCATAACTGGCTGAGCAACTGCATTCAGCACGTAGTCCTTAATGGAACTGCATCTACATGGATGGAAGGATGCAATGGGGTACCCCATCGCTCTGTCTTAGATAAATATTCTTCAATATTCAATTACTTAGACAAGGGGATAGAAGGAGAACTCATCAAATTTGCAGACAACACCAAGCTGGCAGGAATAGCCAACACTCTGGAAGATAGACTCAAGATACAGAAGGAACTTGACAGACATAAACACTGGGCTCTACCTAACAAAATGAAATTAAATGGTGAGAAAAGTAAACTACATTTAGGAAAGAAAAATCATTATGGGTATAGAATAGGTCAGTGATGGCTAACCTTTTTGCTATCGTGTGCCAAAAGTGAGGATCATGCAGGAGTGGTCACACACATGTGCCCATACCCATAATTCAACGTGTCCCACCACCACCCTGTGCATGTGCGCATGACATCCCCCTGCTACCCCTGCTTTTGGCACGTGATGGTACAGTGGACCCGGTAGGCCTGTTTTTCGCCCTCCCCAGGCTCCAGAGGCTTTCTTGGAGCCTGGGGAGGGTGAAAACTGCCTTCCCTTCTCCCCTGGAGGCCCTCCGGAGGCCAGAAACAGCCCATTTCCTCACTGGAAGGCCTGGAAGGCTTGAAAATTAGCTGGCTGGTGCGCATATGCATGCTGGAGCTGAGTTGGGCAACGCTCGTGTGCCCACAAATATGGGTCTGCGTGCCACCTGTGGCACTTGTGCCATAGGTTCGCCATCATGGGAATAGGTGGTACCTGGCTCAATAGCAGTAACTGTGAGAGGGATTTTAGAGTCCTAGTGGACAATCAGTTAAATATGAGCCAGCAGTGTGTTGCAGCAGCCAAAAAAAAAAAAAAGCCAACAGAGTCCTAGGCTGCATTAAAAGAGGGATAGAATCAAGATCATGTGAAATGTTAATACTGCTTTATAATGTTTATAATGTAATGCCTCCTACAAAGGCAGCATTTAAGATCCAGCTGCCTGCAATTACTTGCGAGTTCAATTCCAGCCAGGATCAAGGTCGACTCAGCCTTCTATCCTTTATAAGGTGGGTAAATTGAGGACCCAGTTTGTTGGGGGCAATAAGCTAACTTTGTATAAATATAAATATACAAAAGTATGAAGGCTATTGCTTAACGCATTGTAAGCCGCCCTGAGTCTCCAGAGAAGGGCGGCATATAAATCAAATTTAAAAAAAATGTTCTTCTAAGACCAAGAATATTGGATATGCATCCAGTTTTGGAATATTATATCCAGTTTTGGTCACTATGATATAAAAAAGACTCTGGAAAGAGTGTAGAGGAGAGCAACAAAGATGATTAGGGGACTGGAGGCTAAAACATGTGAAAAATGGTTGCAGGAATTGGGTATGTCTAGTTTAATGAAAAGAGCAACTAGGGATGACATAATAGCAGTGCTACAATATCTAAGGAGCTGTAACAAAGAAGAGGGCTTATTTCCCAAAGCACCTGAAGGAAGGACAAGAAGTAATGGATAAAACCTAATCAAGGAGAGAAGCAATTTAAAATTAAAATTAATTTCCTTAAAACTAAGGAAAATTTTCTTGACAGTTAGACCAATTAATCAGTGGAACAACTTGTTTCCAAAAGTTGTGGGTGCTCCAACAGTGGAGATTTTTAAGAAGACACTGGACAACCATTTGAAATGATTGAAATAGGGCTTCCTGCTGGCTTAAGGGGTTGGACTAGAAGACCTCTAAGTTCTCTTCCAACTCTGTTATTCTGACTCTGGACTGCTAACAAATGCTGTAGCAAATTACAACAGTACAAGCTAAATCAATATGATATCCTGGTAAAATATATAAACCAACTTTAATTAAAAAGATGAACGTCACTGATTATGGTTAATTTTGCTTTAATGGGGCTTCATTAATGTTTGTATAACAGTTTTAACCAGCTTGTATCTTGTTATTGTTTTACAATGTTGTGAACTGTCCAAAGTCACTTAGGTAAGATGGCCACTACACCAATGAAAATAAAAATATTTAATTATAACAGGAAAGAAAAATGATGAATACACCCAGGGAGAAGATCCATCTGTCTGGAGAAGTTCTAATGCTGGGAAAGGTAGAAGGAAAGAGAAGAAAAAGACGACCATCAGAAAGGTGGATGGACTCATTTACTGTAGCAATAAGTGCACTGTTGAGAGACTTGAAAGAACAGGTTAGTGATAGATTATCATGGAGAAGATGAAAATCTAGGAATAAGATCTGTTGATAGGAGTCAAAAAGGACTTAAGGGCACATCAAACACTAAATCTTATTTCAAAGAGCAGATACTGCAACAGAGAAGGAATTCTTCTTGAATTCCTATAGATGACATTGTTTAATTGAAGGGACCCAGAATTTAATTGAAGGGACCCAGGTAGAAACCATGAGAGACAGGCAGTCTTTCAAGTAACCTGGGTTTATCTTATATGTTAGCCCCTGACTAAGTGGGAAGAGCGATGAAATTAAAAAATGCTTGCTCCTGGGGAGGGAAGCTTTGGCAAATCTAGACAGCGTACTAAAAGCAGAAACATCACCCTGCCAACAAAAGTATAGTCAAGGCTATGGTTTTCCCAGTTGCAATGTATGGCTGTGAAAGTTGGACCATAAGAAAGGCTGAGCGCCAAAGAATTGAGGCCTTTGAACTATGGTGCTGGAGAAGATTCCTGTGAGTCCCTTGGACTGCAAGGCGATCAAACCAGTCAGTCCTAAAGGGTTGATCTCAATCCAGGGTTGATCTCAACCCTGACTGCTCTTTAGAAGGCCAGATCCTGAAGATGAAACTCAAATACTTTGGCCATCTAAGGAAAAGGAAGGACTCACTAGAGAAGAGCCTAATGCTGGGAAAGATTGAGGGCAAAAGAAGAAGGGGACGACAGAACAAGGTGGCTGGATGGAGTCACTGAAGCAGTTGGTGTGAGCTTAAATGGACTCCAGAGGATGGTAGAGGACAGGAAGGCCTGGAGGAATGTTGTTCATGAGGTCATGATGGATCAGACACAACTTCACAACTAACAACAACAACAAAAAGGAAGAGGCACTACATAATAGACTACACTATACACAACCAGTTCCATCCTCATTGGGACTCTTTAGGTATCCTCCATAGTAATTGTTGTATTAATATAGGCTTAACCCATTAAAAGGTTGAACATAAAACATCTAGTATGGACAATCAATTCCTGTGGAGTCCCAATAAGGATAGAACTACCATGTTTCTCCAAAAACATGACCCACCCCAATAATAAGCCCAACCCTAATTTTTTGGGGGGTGGGCCTAATATTATCCCTACTCTGAAAATAAGCTGGAGGAGGGGGAAATAAGCCCGGGGGAAGCTCAGCACAGACTGAGGGAAGGATGGCAGGCAGGAAAGTCCCCCTCCCATTTTCCTCCTCTTCACCAAAAAGCCTCCAGTCCGAATGCTGAAGGTTCGGAATGGAGGCAACGGTGCATCCACAGTGCATCCAGCTCACCGTCTGGCCTTCTGCACCACAAAAAAAGTAAGACCATCTTGAAAATAAGCCCAGTGTTTATTTTCAAGTCTAAAAGAAAATAAGACTCGGTCTTATTTTCTGAGAAACACGATAGTTATCTAGTGGCTTCTCCTGGTCAATAGTTAACATAACAAAAATGTGTTATCTAAACTAGACTCAGAGAGTAAGAGAAAGTTTTACTGTTTATCTCCAGGTCTTAAATTTTTGAAACAAAATGTTCCCTCTCATTTATTTCTCAACAGTTCCTATAATCTACTCAAGAGTTCAAGGGCTTGCGTGCGTATGTGAGTGTACATGCATGCGCACTTAAAAAGTCACCTAAGGAGCATATGATTTATGAAAAACAATAAAAAGAATGATGATTTATTTTCTGAATTATTAGAGAAAATTGTAACATTTATTGCAAGAAGAAACGGTAAGGGATTTTGAAAACTGCAGTAAACTTTAGACTTTGCATTTCGCTTTTGTAATATATAAACGTTAGTTTATTTTAAAATGAAACTCTGACACCATTAACAACAGGGTAGGTTCCATTAATTGAGAAGTAATATGGACTTAAAGTAAATGCTTTCAAATTGCAGCCTTAATATAACTGTCTTCCCAACATTTTACAGATGGATAACTAAAGCGCAAACAGATTAGTAACCCTTGGTGCATGCTATTAGAAGGAGCCTTCCTGTTTTTATTTGTCTAAGCACAGAAAATGCCTAATTTAGTTATCCAAAGCAAAGCGTCTTGTAAGCTGCAAAGATCCATGTTTCCCGTTAAAGTCCATAAATGTTACTTACAATGGATCAGTTTGCAGTAAAGCAAATCATTCCGCATTTCAGCGAGAGATATTGTTTTATATAGGAAAAATTATGAAATGAAAGCGAAGCTTCTCTAGACATGCAATGTCTTGTAGCAGCAGGGATATAATGTGATGGCTTTGGATAATGAGGCACTTTACCTGCTGCACATTGCTAACAATGATAGGAATAAAGCAGTGGTGGGTTGCCCCCGGTTCAGACTAGTTCGCAAGAACCGGTTAGTAAAATCGATGAGAGGCTCTGCCCACTGACCCGGACAGTGGGCGGAGACAGTGGGGAAGCTTCTGCACGTGTGCAGAAGAGCGTGCACAGTCCCGTTGTGAACCGGTAGTAAAGGTAAATAGAACCCACCCCTGGAATAAAGTCATTGAGCATCCAATTGGCCTTGAGTCTCTCTCTCCCTCCCTCCCCCCTCCCTCCCTCCCTCCCTCCCTCTCTCTCTCTCTCTCTCTCTCTCTCTCTCTCTCTCTCTCTCTCTCTCTCTCTCACACACACACACACACACACACACACACACACACACACACACAGAGGTGGAGGGAGAGAGAGAGAGAGACAGACAGACAGACATGCTGCAGTATTATTGCAGTATTGCATTATTGCAGTATTAAAACCAAATGGATCAGTCCTGTTGTATGGAACAGCTCCACATCAAAGTGTATTTTGCTAGTGGCACTAATATTCTCAATGGGTAAATTATAGAGAAACTTCTTGAAATCTAACCTAGACAGTGAACCCTGATAATCACTTGCCATTTTATCATTTTAAGTGTAGAAATCTAGGTTTTCACTGCATTGACAGGCAGATAATAGTAGTGCAAACCTGGTGCCTGGGAAATTTCCAAAATGAGACAATTCTCCAAACTCTTAACTTTAGCTGAGTTCTTTCGTTGTCAAACGAACTGCTGATTTTGGGAAAGGAGGTCAGTTTATATGTATCTGCAACACATCAACATTGTTAACTCCTAGGATATTACATTTATTTATGCTGATTACTTAATCATCCTCCGTTTGTTCCGCTCCATTCTGTTCCGTTTGCTATATCTAAATTTATTTCATTCAGTTTGTAGACTGCTCAATCCCCCCAAAATACCTTGTAATGGTGTTACGAAACGATTAAACTACTCAGGGCAAGTTTTCTAGGTTCCACGGAAGTAGACCACTTAAAAGCAATTGAACAGAAATTTTTATGCTAAATAATTGTATTGATCCGTTAATGTCTAGTAACATCTCTTTAGACTTTTAGCCAGGAAGTTTTTAAGTTCATTCATTCATTCATCCATCCATACACATTCATTCATATATATTTATTCATACACATCCATTCATATAAATTCATTATTCACATATTTATTCACTTAGGTTTATATATTCCTCGAATGTTATTTATTTGTTAAATTCATTATCCTGCCTTTCTGTAGGGAAAAAAAAAAGTAATTTATATGGACGTCTTTCATTTAATTTGTGTAATATCCTGTGAAATAGGTTGGGTTGAGTGAGACTGACTGGTTCAGGGTCACTCAGTGAGTTTTCATGGCTGAGGGTGGATTTTAATCTGGGCCTGTTTAGTACAACATCTTACGATACCATAATAATTGGAGTAAAATAAGTTTATTCAGTGACATTGACAGTGGTGGGTTGCCCCCGGATCGCACTGGTTCTAGAGAACCGGTAGTAAAACTGGCGGGAGGCTCTGCCCACTGATCCTGATGTCACCAAAATGCTCCTGCGCATGGGCAGAAGCTTCTGCTCTTGTGCAGAAGAGGGCGCGTGTGGCCCTGCTGCGAACCGATAGTAAAGGTAAGCAGAACCCACCCCTGGACATTGACATAACTATTTCTCACAGATAAGCAATTTGTATTATTAAAACATATACTCTCAAAAGCTTTCTGACAATTGAATGTTGATTGTCTTTTGAAATACCTATCGAAAAATTTATCTAGAGATTTTTAAAATAGCACGAAGTATGCCGTAGTAATTAGAGAAATGGTGATTTGGTTGAGCAGACAAATTCTAACTCATGCCATCGTAGACATTTCAAACCATTTTATGAAAATTCACACACAAAGAAATTAGAAATTCTTAAAACACCCTAGAGAGGACTTGCAAAAGGGATTGTCTTGATATCTTTCAGCCTGAAAATGTATACTCAGTACTGCTATTTTCTTGCCCTTCTTGTCGGTTTGGGATCAATATTATAGGGGAGATACAGATTAGTATTCCTAGCACACAGAAAAACATGATCCAGCTGACTTAAGCAGTTTAAAAGGTAATCATTTTAGTGTTCAGTGTTTATTTCCTTTCTCTATCCAATCTATAGAATCTGTGCTACTCAGACATGGTTAACTATTGCTCATTTACCAATGGAGTAAAATTGACATTGGACTCCAGGAAAAAAATCCCAACCCTTCTGGAACTGTAAACATGCTAGAAATCAGAAGGAATCTGTTACCCCATCATTAGGAATTACCAATTTTTTTATGAACAATGTAGCACAGAGATGTATATACCCGGACAACACACTGTATAAGGAAAGATGGAATGTTTTATATTTGTTTTGTTTTAACATAAAAAAAAATTATATATATATATATATATATATATATATATATATATATATATATATATATATATATATATATAGCAAATACCGATTTTTATTTGAAGGCATAAGCTTTCATTAAACCAGTAGTGAAATCCAAACTTTTTTACTACCGGTTCTGTGGGCGTGGCTTGGTGGATGTGGTGTGGCTTGGTGGGCGTGGCAGGGGAAGGATACTGCAAAATCTCCATTCCTACCCCACTCCAGGGGAAAGGTACTGCAAAATCCCTATTCCCTCCCCATTCCTGGGGAAAGGATATTGCAAAATCTCCAGTCCCACCCCACTCTGGGGCCAGCCAGAGGTGGTATTTGCTGGTTCTCCGAACTACTCAAAATTTCTACTACCGGTTCTTCAGAACTTGTCAAAACCTACTGGATTTCACCCCTGTGTTAAACACATTACTAGATTCTCTGATTTTTGGTTATCCTAGATTAACACAGTTCTTTTCCTACAATAAGTGTGTTAGGTTCAGCTTTGTTATGCTTCTCCATAGTTCCACTTTTATTCACCAAGGAGCTTGCATATTTAGCTCAAGGAAAAATTAGACTGATTTAGCAGCTACATTTCTGTGGGATCAATGTTTATAGTTTTTCCTGATTTTGATTCCTCAAATCCTTGGGAGGAAATTCCCAGGAAAACTATTTTAGCTTCTGGCAGAATCTAATCTGAATGCCTAAAATCAACTCCCTGTTTCTTTTAGAATTTGGAACAATGAAATTAGACTCAGGGCTGGAACACCTTGCTTGAGCCCATCCAACCCTCCATTTTGTTTACCACTGTACTTGGGGGAGAGTTTTAGAGATCTCTGAAATGTACATGTTATTTTTTAATCTTGAGCTAGCTTGGTAAAGTTAGTTGGTCCTTAATGTGAATTCTGAAATTCTTATCCACTGTATTATTATTATTATTATTATTATTATTATTATTATTATTATTATTATTATTATTATTTAAAAACTTGCATTCATTTTATCTTTCTTTATTAATTTAATCAACAGAACAGGATGAACTGAGACAGCTCTTGATATAATCTGTAAATTCTGATATTCCAGAGGGGACAAAGATTATGACAAGAAGAAATCTCATTCTGTTATGCACTCAGGAGATGATAAACACTCTACTGTACTTAAACATCTGCCTCAATATGGAACATAAAGATCCTTGCTAATTTAAAAAGATGTTTTGGTTTATTAGGGCTGAAAAGCAGATATTAAATAGTCTTTAAATCAGTTTTATTTCATTTTTCAAAATAAATCAATAATTGGTGCTCTCGTTATCACCAAGATCCCTGAGAAATAGAAGCTCTAATATAACTTCTACTAGCGGTTCCTCAGAAAAATGATCTGTAATTCCTTCAGCCTAACTTTGGTGTTTTGTAGTATTGTTTGTTCCTAAATCCATTGCTTCAGCATCAATTTTCTAGAATCAGTCTCCATCTCTGAGCTGCATGTTCAGAGATCCATTTCTACAGAACTGAATTGTCCATGCACTTCAGGGGTGGGTTCTACTTACCTTTACTACCAGTTCACATCTTGCCCCCGTGCTCTTCTGCGCATGTGCAGATCACCTATGATGACATCTGGGTCAGTGGGCAGAGCCTCCCGCCAGTTTTACTACTGGTTCTTGTGAACCAGTCCGAACCAGGGGCAACCCAACATTGATGTACTTCATATATTCCTCAAGTATCTGCCTTAATCTATGGATATTGGGGGAGAGTAAGGGCAACAGGGCTGCTTTGTATCTGGAGTAGAGCCAGTATTAAGCTCTTTTCTCCCATGCGTGAATGTCCTAGAGTTGCAAAAAACACAAATAACTGTATACTGCTTAAAGCATAAGCGTAATGGTACTACCTAAGTTGTGTTTGCATATGCTGGGGAGTAGTAAAACAGTAGCAAATGTTGTTTCCCTGAATAAACAAAATGTGTTACTTTGTTTCTCTTTCGCACTGAATTGAATTGTGGAGCCATTTGGTGTTTATGTGTCAAGGCAAAAAAAAAAAAAGCTTCCTTTTAAAAACAAAAGTGTAAGATTTCCTTCCTTCCTTCCTTCCTTCCTTCCTTCCTTCCTACCTTCCTTCCTTCCTTCCCACCTACCTACCAAAAATGAAGTATGGCATCTATTGTGAATTAGAAATAATAAATATTCCATAAGGTGAGGCATATCTATTTTGATTTCAGTCCAAAATTTATGATGTTCTTAAAAATGTTGGTTGGTTTTTCTGAAAAACCACCTGTAATAATTACATTTTAATGTATGTGTCTCTCCCAAGTATATATTTCATTTTATAGAATCTAAAATTTATCCTTATATGTTTTGCATGTATCATTCCCAATAACTTGATTAGGAATTATACATGTGGAGAATATATATGTGGAGAAATCAGCTAGGTTCACACATGAATGCTCATCATTTAATCTTCTATCAGCACTGGTTGAAGATAAACCCTCTTTCATTTAAAAAATGGATACCAAAACCATTGGATCTGTGATGGCTGTTTCCTACATAACAGTCAACACTTGATGATCCATGCCACAAACCAGTAGAACACATGTTTTTGTGTACACCGACGATTATTGGTCCAACCCGGTCCTTCCCATCTGCAGGCTGAGACAGCCGCCCCACACTAATAGTAGGATCACCTGCATTACAGCTTTTGAAAGCTATAATCATCTGAGACAGAAGCTGGAAGTGCTACTCAGGACAATGCTAAGTGCTTGGGGGATTTAGGAAACAAAACAAGATACTGGCTGAATTAGACACGGAGTACATTTAAGAAGAAAAGGAGAAAGATGACATTGCTGTGGCTTAGTGCCTAAGGCAATTGTTCGGGAACATTTCATGCTTACCTTGTGGCTGAATACTCTTGAGTGCTGCCAAGGTCAGTGAAACTTTGGGTTATTTGTCATATGAATGCCAGTTGCATCAATTAATGACCCCAAATGCTGTAAGACAAGCTTGCTCAGTTTTAAAAAGCATAGTGCATGCAGATATTATTTATTATATATTGAGAATTACCAAAAAAACCCACAAAAAAAAAATCCACCCCAAATTCCACATGCCTCTTAATTGCTTTGTAATAAAATACATACCAGCCTTCAATCTCTTACTTAAATGGCTATTCGAAGACAGGGCTCTTCCTTACTTGACCCTAACCACAGCATGAACATGCCTCAGTGGCCATTTTCCCCAGCATTGGTCATCGCCTTATAATGTTGCCTTCATCACTTCCCCAGCCCATAACTGAGGTTGTCCTGTCCTTTCCAGTGTCAAAGGAGCATCTTCTCTATTATCTTGATATAATTTTTGCCATGGGGATCATTTGGCTGGTTTCATAGACAATATGGTTGCTGCCTTTGCCAGGAATTGGAGTCAAATAGTGGTCAATTCAAGATAATATGGATATGTCCCACCCTTTAGTAAGTCCTTGAGAGCTATTTTGGCTTGGGCTGCAGAAGAGGTCCAATATATGGCTTTTTCAGAGACATCTGTCCACAAAGTGTCTTCCTGATGCTTCTCATCATACTGTCTGGTCTTATATGAGCTCCTTACAACTTTTTAACACCCGGAAAAGTGCTTATCTGATTTTATAAGCAGAGGTTCAGTGGCTCCTTTGAAAGAGCACTAATCCTGTGCTACCGGGAGGACTGATTTAAACCAGGAAACAGAAACAGGCTGTGGGAGCTGTGTGTACAGCAGTTAGTTCTGCTTCTTCTTCCAAATAAGCATCATTTGTCAACCTTATTGACAAAAGAAGACGACAGGAAAGAGAATGATACATGTTAAGCTGGTATAATTTTCTGCCATGCACGAAGTGCTGGATGGCACACGAGGAATTAGAAATATAATGCAAGCATAACTTCATACCAGAGGTGGGTTTCAGCAGGTTCTGACCAGCTCTGAAGAACTGGTAGTGGAAATTTTGAGTAGTTCGGAGAACTGGTAGTAAAAATTCTGACTGGTCCCGCGCAATGGCGAAATGTAAAATTTGTTTCTACCAGTTCTGTGGGCATGGCTTGGTGGTGGTGGTAATGTGACTGGGTGGGTGTGGCCAACTTTTTTTTTTAACTTTAAAAGCATTTTTTCTACAACCTCTTCAGCCGCAGAGGTTGTAAAAAATGCTCTTAAAACCCTCTGACAATCAGGCAAGTCAGCTGGGATCATCAGAGGCTTTTAAAAGCTTTTTTTCCCCTACAACTGCTTCAGCCAAAGAGGTTGTAGAAAAAAAAAATGCTTTGAAAAGCCTCTGGCCGAAGAGGTTGTAGAAAAAATGTTTTTAAAAGTAAAAAAAATAGCCTTTGATGATCGCGTGGCTCAGATGGGCATGGAGGGGGGCGCAGGGATTTCTGCTACCGGTTCTCCGTACCACCCACTGCCATTGCTACTGGATCGAGTAATCCAGTCCGAACTGGGAACATTTCACCCCTGGCCCCGCCTCCATCTATTCTCTGCCTCCCAAGTCCCAGCTGATAAGGAGGAAATGGGGATTTTGCAGTAACTTTCCCCTGGAATGGGGAGGGAATGGTGATTTTACAGTATTCTTCCCCTGCCACGCCCACCAAGCCATGCTACGCCCACCAAGCCACACCCACAGAACTGGTAGTAAAAAAATTTGAAACCCACCACTGCTTCATACCCACAGAAATAACAGTTGCTAAACAGCAACAAAAGTGTCTATTTATTGGCACATTAAAGACACACACAGATTGAGAGAGAGAGAGAGAGAGAAAATAGTCCTCTCATCTGTCTCCTGCCTAGAAAAACAAACTGGACTGAAAGTCAGCAGTTCATAATGAGCCACAAAAGAGGGAACCAAGGGCTTTAATAAAACATAATTTCAGATGAGTTCTCTTAGGTTTGTGAAGAAGCTGTTTGCAGTTTTCCCATCCCATGCCATACATGAGTTGGACTACAACCCCCATAATTCCCACCTTACCAACAGGCATAGCAGCTGGGGGTAATGGTAGTTACAGTTCAAAGTATTTGGATGGTTCTGGATTGAGAAAACTGAGTTGTTGCATCAAAAGCTTTCTTTTCTTTTCATTTTGATATGGCTGTATAGTTAGCCTAGTTGGAGAACTGATGCATAGGCTTTTAATATAGATTTATTTTTTTACATCGATTCCAGTACAGTAACATATTATTATGTAATAACAGAAGAGATCTACTAAAGTTGCTTTGCCAGGCTGAGGCATTTGTTTTAATCTCCTGTTAAAAAGCTTTTGTCCAGCTTTTCATTTATAAACGTGCAAGGAATGTCTTTTTCTCCTAGTATTAAGTGAAATAAAAAAAAATCTTTCGTAAATCAAGTGAATTTATTGTTTAGCATATAAACTTTAGAACTTCATGAGGAGTGTTGTTGGGTGGGAGAGAAAAAAAAGGCTCAGAAGTGATATCTAAGTCTAGGATAGTTTGGATACTGATATATTCTCAAGCTTAGAATTCTGGGCAGATGGGGCTATGTGTCCTCCATAGCAGAGATGGGTTTCAGCAGGTTCTGACCAATTCTGGAGAACCGGTAGCGGAAATTTTGAGTAGTTCGGAGAACCGGTAGTAAAAATTCTGACTGGCCCTGCCTCATCTATTGTCTGCCTCCCAAGTCCCAGCTGATTGGGAGGAAATAGGAATTTTTGCAGTAACCTTCCCCTGGAGTGGGGTGGGAATGGAGATTTTACAGTATCCTTTCCCTGCCATGCCCACCAAGCCACACCCATGGAACCGGTAGTAAAAATTTTTAAACCAACCAATCCACCACTGATCCACAGACGAACTGGATTTTCCCTCTCCCATTATTTTCTTCCATTCTGAAATCATAGGGAATATCTAGACTATGTTCTTAACAGTTCCAGCCCTTTGCTGATGCTGGCTGGACTCTGTGGCTGAATAACATTTGGTCTGGATTCAAACAGTATGGGAGCAACTCATCAAGGCAACCATACTCCGTACTTATTTTCCTTGCTTTTCTGTCCTTCCAGTGTTTCATGCCCAGAGCTAATAAATAGCCTTGCTCATGGTCATTCATGCTTTGGTCATCTCCCAGCTGGATTTCTGCAATGTTCTCTTCAAGGGACTACACTTGAAGACTGCCCGGAAACTTCAGTTGGCCCAGAATGCAGGAGTGTGGCATAATACTGCCCCCCCCAGTTATAGTTCTGTTGTGTGAACTGCACTGGCTTCCAGCTTCTTTCTGGGTACAATTTAAAGTGCTGGTTATCACTTTTAAGCCCTATGTGGTACAGGGCCAGGATCAGGGGTGCTATTCAGCAGGTTCTGAAAGGTTCTAGAGAACTGGTAGCAGAAATTTTGAATAATTTGGAGAACTAGCAAATACCACCTCTGGCTGGCCCCAGAATGGGATGAGAATGGAGATTTTGCAGTAATCTACCCCTGGAGTGGGATGGGAATGGAGACTTTGCAATATCCTTCCCTGGCAATGCCCATCAAGCCACACCACATTCACCAAGCCACACCACACCATACCCACCAATCCTCGCCCACAGAACCGGTAGTAAAAAAATTAGAATTTCACCACTGGCCAGGATATTTGCAGGACATCTATCCATCCTTCCAGGTCAGATGAGGTGAGCATGCTCCTAGTCCCTTCCCTTAAATGTTGCAATCTGATGGAAGCTAGGAAGCATGCTTTTTTCATGGTACCCTTTGTCCTAAGTTTCCCAATCAGTTTGGTTGTATAGTTTTAGTGTGATTTTATGTGTCTTTTGGTTTTTGACTTAGAGTTGTCCAGAGTTGGTTGAGAGACAATATAATTAAATACCATGTTTCCCTGAAAACACAACCTACCCCGAAAGAAAGTCCTAGCTTGATTTTTACACGTATGCCCAATATAAGACCTACCCCCAAAATAAGCCCTAATTAAGACTCCACCCACTCCAGTTTGCACTGGTAAAAATTAAGCTAGGGTGGGGATGGGGGGTGGAGCTGCCCTACTACTTACCTTTGGACAGTTGCAGCCAGGCCTTGCACACCCCGACATCTGCCTTGCTAGGCCATTTCTTCTGCAGCCAGCAAGGCTTTCCTGAAGGCCTCTACAGCCCGTAACAGAGCTCCGGGTTTATCTGGAGCTCTGTTATCAGCTGTAGAGCCCTTCAGGAAAGCCTTGTCAGCTGCAGAATTTCCTGAAGGCCTCTAACAGTGAAAAAGAGGCTGGGGTGATGCACACAAGTGAAGTGAGTCAGTGGATGACATCCCCCCACCCCAAAATAAGACTTGGTGTCTTATTTTATTTTCGTAGGTCTTTATGTGTATCATTCTTTATGCCAGGGATTTTCCTATGTATATCAAGTTGTTTCATAGCCTAATTTTCAGTGAAATCTCAATTCACCAGCTTTTAGGCCTTCCTAAACATTACAGCAGCCATTTTGCTATCTGTTTGAATTTATGAGGGAGACTGAAATAGATCTATTTCTACCTTTTTAGGTTTCGTCAGCCATATATGTTTTCTGAGGTTTTCGCGGGTGTTTGTATGTAGGTCTTTGGTTATTCAATTGCTCCTGGAAGCACGAAGCCAAGAACACCAGCCTGAAAATGACAAATGAGACTTCGTCGAAACGTCGCCAAGACACTTCCAATTTTACGTGGGAGAAGACCTGAATAACCAAAGACCTACATACAATCACCCGCAAAAACCTCAGAAAACACACACACACACACACACACACACACACACACACACACACACACACACGAGAGACAGGCTCTTATTTTGGGGGAAACATGGAAAAGTAAGTAAGTAAGTAAGTAAATAAATGCCAATTGCATTTATTCCTGTGGGCAGGACTTAACTATATATAGTTCTCTCTCTCTCTCTCTCTGTATGCATGTGTCCATATAAAACTTTTATATACATAAAGTTGTAGTAAATTTATATAAATGCATCTATATTCAGGAGCAACAAAAAGCTTTAAAATAAAAATTTCTTCATTGCTTTTTTTTGCCTATAATCTCTGTTGTGACTGCTATTATAAGAGTCTCTCAGTAGTATACTAATTATAATATTTACCTAATATGCAGAGAATCTGGTTTAAAACCTAGCAGAGTTATTATTTTTAATTACTATTTTTTTCACGAACCACCAAATTTGTGGCTCCCTTCCCTCCTCAGATTCGATAACATAACTTGTTTCATTGTTTTTCGATCACTTAAGATAGAAGGATTTCATGCCTGTTTCTAAACAGGCCAGATATTAGGTCAAAGGAAAATAACAGCTGTTTCAGCATTTCAGTAGTATACTGGTTAACTTATTATTACTTTTCTGAGTCCAGAGGGCAGAGCTCAAGCAAAGAAAAATAGTACCAAGAGTAATAATATCAGCAGATACGAAGCTCAAGTTCCATTTGAGATTCTTCTATAGGCAGAATCTCCACATTCAATTGAATCGGAAATACTCCTCCATGGGCACCCTTGCCTGTGATGTTCTGATGAGGTTAAGAGTTATATAGGCTATCGTGTATTCTACTGGATGGGTCACTAAGTGGAAAAGCCAAACTAAGTGTATCCATCCAATTAATTTACTATGATGAGAATAACAGAGTAGCAGAATTGGAAGGGACCTTGAAGTCTTCTAGTCCAACCCTCTGCTGAGGCAGGAAACTATATACCATTTCAGACAAATGCTTGTCCAGTTTCTTCTTAAAAAACTGCAGTGTTGGAGTGCCCAACTTCTGGAGGCAAGTCGTTCCACTGATTAATTGTTCTGACTCTTCTTACTTCTAGGTTGGTTCTCTCCTTGATTAGTTTCCATCCATTGCACTCTTCAGGTGCTTTGGAGAACAGATCGACTCCCTCTTCTTTATGGCAGCCCCTTAGATTTTAGCCCCTTATCATGTCACTCTAGTCCTTCTTTTCATTAAACTAGACATACCCAATCCCTGCAGCTGCTCTTTGTATTTTAGCTTCCAGTCCCCTAATTATCTTTGTTGCTCTTCTCTGCACTTTTTCTAGAGAAATCAGAAAGAGAATTTGATACCAGATTGGTTGTCACCCAGGTCAACAAGGACCATGTCAAATGTTAGTGTTCCTGGAAATTGTTGACAAGTGGGCAATGGGACTCAAGAGCTATGGTTGGGCAACAAGAGCCTAGCCCTCTAGAGTTACTAGAAGAACAACCACAGACAAAATAAAAGTATACTGTCATTATGACCTGCTGTTATAAATTGGGACTAACAAATGGGAATACTTAAAGTAAATGTTTGAACATTGGAAAATAATTTATTTAGACTCAAATAACACTGAACAATGATTAGCAGACCAAAGGAGATTCATTACTAGAAATAAAATATTTAGGGATTCAGAACTGGAAGAGATATAGAAAAATGGTGCAAATGGAAGACCAACCCCCCACCCCAACGCCCAATAGTAGAAGAAACTCAGATAACAATTGCTAATATAAAGGAAAAAGCTGGTATGAGCTGTAGAAATGATAACTTGGAAGAAGTAATAGTAGAGTTAGTACAAGTTAGCACTGAAACAACCTTTGACCTGACCCCTGTCCATCCACAAGAAGAATTAAAAGAGAAATTTATGCCATATACCAGAACTACCAGTAGAAAGCTAAAAACTACTAACATTGAAAGTAGTGGCCCCTTACTTTCATATATGGTGGACTTGTAAGAAAATCAAAGCATTTTGGATAAAAATTTGGTGGGTAATGCGGAATATTTTGAAAAAGAGGTTGAAATTTACCCCACAATTGTTTTTATTGGGTATTACAAATGATTGTACAGTAGTAGAGATGAAATTGCTTTTAAATTTAATAACAGCAGCCAGATTGCTGGTAGCACAATATTGGAAGAAAGACTCTTTACCTACTGTAGAAGAATGGACTTTAAAAGTAATAAATTTAGCCGAAATGGCAAAAATCTCGGCATATTTGAAAGATCATACGCAGGAAAAATATATTTTGGAATGGACAAAATGGATCAATTATATTCAGAATAAGTATCAAATAAGAAGACATCAAATTGCGTATGAATGAAACAGAAGTAAAGAAATGTTGTATTAACTATATTGGAGTTAAGATCCTAGGGGGGGTTTCTTAATTGGAGGATAGATAGATTAATTTAGATTATCTTGGTTTTTTCTTTTTTCTCTAATACCCTGTAGTTTACTCTGGGAAGTTGGGGAAGGGAGGGGGAGGAAAGAAGAGGGTGGGGGGGGTGTTGGGAGGGGGGGAATGTTTTTTTACTTTGTATTGTTATAAAACTTTTCAATAAAAAAAAAAAAAAGAAAGTAGTGACCCCTACATACATGGGATCTATGATGAAGGATGTGAATAAGGCGCTTGCAAGGATTAAAATAACATCTATTGAACAGACCAATAAACTTGCCAACAATGCAGCAGTGGTGGTTATAGAAGAACCGAGTAGCGACATTAGAAAAATGTAAGAGATCTAAGCATTTGGCTGACCATGCCACCAGCCATACTACTAAAACGTTTTTGCCATGTTCTGAGCCATTGACCCTCTATATGTCAGACAAATATTATCACCACTATGCTACTGGAACACTGGGAATAACTAATTGCAACAGAGATTAAACAAATGCAGGGTTGCACCCATTGATTCAAGATAGCAATTATTGGGGTTGAAAATGCTATTTTCAGCATGGAGTAGAGTAACAGGTAACAGTCAAATTCATAGTGGGCTGGGAGCAAATAGAAAATGTTGTCTGTTCCTATTCTCTAGAATTGTTGGTGGCTAGACTCAAATTGAGCCAATGTGATTGTGGAGATGTGCCCCTAAAATTTTGTACATGCTAATATAAAACGGACAGAAAGAATGGGGGAGCAGTATTCTTGGCATATGTTATACAACCCTACATTTTTTTTTTACAGCTTTTGGGCAAAATTTCAAGTAGAAAGTTTTCTCCTGGGATTAGATATCTGTTTGTAAACTGTCCCATTTTGTCTCTGAAGAGACAGAAAAATAGTTTTATTTTGGGGCTGAGGAAATGGTTTGGGATAGTTTTTAGTACTTCTCTTTCTTGTAAATTAAATACACAAGGGTTTCTTTAAAATGACAGTCCTTTTGCTGGATTAGGAAAAACACTTTCTAAAGAAGCTAATGGGATGTATAGAATGGAACATTTGGGAATCCTGAATTTTGTTGATAGTGCTGCTTAGTTGTGCAATGTTATGGGTTCAAAGATGAAAGAATGCTTTGGGGAGTGCAGGCATACAGCTGTAGCCCCAAATATATCATTTTGTACTGTTGCATAATCCTGGGAAAAGACATAGAGGCATTCAAAATCTGCCATGTTTACCTGCCTGAATGATCCCAGACTGTTTGCCTGAGAATTCAAAGCATAGCGCAGCCCTCATATATAATGACTGAGATCATACCTTGAGCTGTGCCCCTATTTTTTTACCAATGGTTTATTAAATACACAATTGGCTGTGTGCTTGCATGAAATGCCAACCAATAGAACTATGTTTTATAATGTAAAATTATGTATTAATTTTATGTATTACTTTTACATAAATATTTTACATAATATTTTATGTATTCCTTTTATTATATATTACTATTATTCTTCTCATCCTTCCTATTACCTATCTCCTCCCACTTATGACTATAACCATGTTGCTTTTATCTTTACAATTTATATTATTTTATTTGTTTCCTAGTATGATTTGATTGCTTATTAGTAACCTATGACTATTACTAAGTGTCGTATCTTATGATTCTTGATGAATGTATTTTTCTTTTCTTTTATGTACACTGAGAGCATATGTACCAAAGACAAATTCCTTGTTTGTCCAATCACTCTTGCCAATAAAGAATTCTCTTCTCTTCTCTTCTCTTCTCTTCTCTTCTCTTCTCTTCTCTTCTCTTCTCTTCTCTTCTCTTCTCTTCTCTTCTCTTCTCTTCTCTTCTCTTCTCTTCCCTTCCCTTCCCTTCCCTTCCCTCCTCTCCTCTCCTCTCCTCTCCTCTCCTCTTATTACCAGAGCGCCTGGCTTTATCTCACTTGCTAAACAAAAAACAATAAAACCACTTGATGCAAATACTGAGAAATATCCACAGAAGACAGGAACAAAGAAGTAAGTGAGAATAAAAAGGAGGCTGAGAAATAAGATGAAAGAAGTAAGGTCAGAACAAGCTTTCCTGGATTGGATCATGATCAGTGGATTATGAGAACCAGAATGAAACAATTTCTTACAGAATTGTAGTTAGGTAGAGAAAAACCAAACCAAACCATGAAACGATCTAGTCAAATTCTGGCTTAGAAACCAGTTACAGAAAAATAGCTGGAAAACTAAAGAACTCAAGAACTATAGACAGCATTGTAATGTTTCCAATATATTTTGATGGTCTTTGTGTACTATGGAAGCCAGGGTGATTATTGAATGAGTAGGGTTTTTTTCCTGACAGTTCTGCAGTTGGGCAGATGCAGTAGAAGAATCCCTGTCCTGTGTTTGAACTAAGATTGCTGCTGCTCACCTCCAAATTATATTCAGCATATTTAGGCCATATTTTCTCTCTTGGCCCAAGTACCATTGACAAAATAACAATGGAGAAGCAGTGATTTCCTTTCTGACATGGTCACTGATTTTTTTTTATATCCTATCACAGACTTTTTTCCCCTGCCATATGAGCTCCACAGCTTTATTTTTCTATCCATTTTCTGTCCTGCTTCATTTTGTTAACCCATTGTTCTCAAAAATAGGGATGCAACGACCTAGTTTCTGCCTAGTTGATCAATGTTCTGTAATATGTCTGATCTTCCAAAAAAGGAGCAGCAGACTTTACATGGGTTCATTCTTCTAAAGACAAAAACTTATAAGATGGCAGTGGCAAGTTCTACCTTTGAAGAGATTTCCCAGTGAGTGAGAGGAATGTGAATGCTGCCTTCAAGCCAAAGCTTGCTGTGACATACAACAATAGCTACAGCAATAGCATTTTAGAGTTATATGCTGCCCCATAGGGATTTGCAGCATGTTTTCAAATGTCAGCATATTGCTTCTAGCAATCTAGGTCCTGATTAGAAGGATGGAAGATTGAGTCAACCTTGAGCCCTGTCAAGATAGAACTCCAGGCTGTGGGAAGAATTGGCCTGCATTCTAACCACTGTTCTACCAGGGCTTCACATAAATGCAAAGATAACTACCCTATAATTATTGTTCTTGTATAGAAATGTAGAGGGATCAAAGCAGTCAGCCTGACTGGCTCGGGGCGGGTTTCAAAACTCGTCGCTACCGGTTCGCTTATGGGCAGTCACGCGCTTGGGCATGCTCACGTTCATGGATGGGCGGAGCTTCCCGCCACTGCCACTACCGGTTAGCCTGATCCAGGGCGAACCTGGTAGCAACCCACCACTGAACTGGCTAAAATTACTCAACTTCTCTGCTAGCCCTACCAAAATATTTAAACAAAGTGTAATGATGCTAGATCCAACCTCTTTGTGAATTAATTATTTTAATACTAATGATCTACAGCAATCTTCTGTAGGTTGATATTCTCTATGTTTGTTAAATCTAAGCTCACAAAACATCTGGGGGCTTCAGATTGGGGAAGATTATTCTGTAGAAATTATAGTGAGTGTGTTTTTAGCTACCAGTAAAAGATAAAATTTTATAACTTAGATGATGCTTTGCTGGGCATTTCTGACTCACAGCTCACTTCCTTCTCTTGTGCTATCTTGGAAAAATAATACAGATACAACTTATTCTGATTATATCTCCATGACTAAAATGTGAGAAACAAAGATCTAACCATCCTCCTTACTTCTTTTCTCCTCTTCAACCAAAAGTGCTTCTCCCTTTTTTTTACTTTCATCTCTTCCTGGCAATGCAGACCAATTTGCATATTAACAAAGTAAAAGAAAGGGTATAGTATATTTATATATTTCTTAACATAATATACATTCTGTAATTTATTCTTACATTATTATCAGTTAGAATCAATCTTGCAGTATGAAGGTGGTGGACCATAATCCTATTATGCTGGTGCAGTGCAGGTGGTAGATAGGTGTTTTTCAAGTTCCCAGTCTAGGGCTAAGAGAGAGGAACTGGCTTTCTTATTCATTCTGTGTCTGTCAGTCTGTCTCAGTGTTTTTTATCTTTGGCAACTTTTACACATATGTACTTCAACTCCCAGAGTTCCCAAACCAGCATATATTGGCTGGGAATTCCAGGAGGTGAAGTCTACAGGTTTTAAAATTGCCAAGGTTGTTCTATCTCAACATGTGGTTTAAAAAAATGGAGAAAATCTCACTTGAATTGATGTTATTTAACACTGATGTTTCAAACTTCCACTGATCTAATGCAGAAGAATTAGCGCTTATTGAAAAAAGACTTTATTAGTAATTTTGCAACATATTCTTTAACATTCATTGTTATATTCTTTGTCTTTCATGCAATTAATTATTGTGATACTTAAGATTGAATATGTAGTACCCTATAGCATGAAACAGGCAAGTAAAAAATGAAAGATCTTATCCATACAAAGTTTTCTATCCTTAATACTAGCATTATTTACACTAAAGCCAGAGTAGTAGTCCATTACATAAAAAATACCATGGATCTGTGATTTAAATTGGCACTTAGTGTTGCATATGTTGATGCCTCTAATGGGAAAACCTTTGATGGAAGTATTTTTAGTAAGTGCTTAGTAGGTAAATAAGTAAAATAAGTCAGCCGTTCAATACATAGCATTATACTATCTTATTTCTATAATGAGAGATCAAGGGTCACAAACATATACTACCGTAAGAAGCAGGTTAATGTCAAGTTATTAAAATCCCTGCCTGTGATGAATTAAGCAGTAGTTGCAATGTTACTTCTTTCTTTGTTACAACTCGGGGGCTTCATTCCCAAATGAAGTCAGTTAAAAGTCAGCAGGATATCACCTGATCATGTGAAAAAGTCCTGAAGGTGGATTATTCCATTTGCTTTTACTATTATTACATTATTTACAATGTTTACATCACGAGTGAAATCCAGCAGGTTCTGACAGGTTCGGGAGAACCATTAGCAGAAATTTTGAGTAGTTCAGAAAATTGGCAAATACCACCTCTGGCTGGCCCCAGAGTGGGGTGGGAATGAAGATTTTGCAGTATCCTTCCCTTGCCATGCCCACTAAGCCACACCCTCAGAACCAGTAGTCAAAAAATTTAGATTTCACCACTGGTTTACATCCTATATTTCTCTGGAATAAAAGTTTATAGATGGTGTATATGAAATGGAGCTGGTGTCTCCTTAATTAATTGAGATAGGTAAGGCAGAGAGAGTGTCTGCTCATGTCACTCAGAAGCAAAAAGCATTGCTTCCCATTCAGAATAATCTAAGTATTAGATTTTTGTTAGTGCGCTATAGGGTCTACCATAGGGTTTTACCAAAGGGAAAACCTAGCCTGGACTGATGGGGTCTACTGTTTTAAATTGGTTTTAAATTGGTTTTAGTTTGTTTCAGTATGTTTTAATGTATATTTGTTGGGATTGTTTCGCTGATGTGAGCCATTGTGAGTCCTTTGGAGAGAGGGCGGCATATAAGTCCAATAAATAATAATAATAATAATAATAATAATAATAATAATAATAATAATAATAATAATAATAATAATAATCCATTCTTCAAGTGTAGCATAAGAACTGTTTGTCTGAATGACTGTACCAAAGCAAATTCAACCTTTCCAGTTATACTGGAAAATTTTTCTGAGCAAATATGTTAAAGAAGGGTCTTCAAGGACTTAGGAAAAATAATACTAGGTGGATGATTTTGAAGAAAAAGAAGGATAAACTGAGATCCATTAGAGGAAAAGGAGAATTAAAGGGACAGAAAGTAACGGAGACTGGTTGAACTTTATTATCGAGAAGGTTCATAATGCATAAAGGTTATATCTCAATATATATTTATAATGTCAGATTTAGATTTATATACATATCAATCTCATTTATCCGAGACAGGTGCATTAGGATTGAGAAATTATTTTATTAGGAGTTGTCAGCTAAGAATCCCTTTTTTTCTTAATACATTTCAACCAGCTCAATTAAACCCAACAACATAATAGAGACAACAAGACAGTCAACTAGTCACTCATCTACATATAAGGTCGTATTAGGCAAACAATTAAAATCATTACTTTGCTATTCAGACAAGAAAAATTGGTAAACATCTGCCAATCTATAATAAAGATTGGTTAAGGGGAAAACACATGTGACTGCTCTAATAGAGAGATCAGTTGCTGAAGATGTAGAAATGATTTTTGCTAAAGGTAAAGGTTCCCTTGCAGATGCATGCTAGTATTTTCCTGCTCTGGGGGGGGGGGGCGGTGCTCATCTCCATTTCAAAGCTGAAGAGTCAGCGCTGTCCAAAGACGTCTCCGTGGTCATGTGGCCAACATGACTAAACGCCAAAGGTGCATGGAGCACTGTTACCTTCTCACCAAAGTGGTCCCTATTTTTCTACTATTTTTTACTTTCTTTCGAACTGCTAGGTTGGCAGAAGCTGGGACAAGTAACAGGAGCTTACCCCGTTACACGGCACTAAGGATTCAAACCGCTGAACTGCTGACCTTCTGATTGACAAGGTCAGCGTCTTAGCCGCTGAGCCACTGCGTCCAATTTTTGCTAGAATATAACAATTGAACTCTTCTACCAGATTCCTTTTACATAATAAATTGTGGCAGGATAACTCTGCATAAGTCATAATGCTGAACAGCATGTTCAGAAGTTGAGCAGAAAATAAAAATGGAGCCATCAGATGTTTTCTCTTAAAATATCTCCCTTGGCTTTTTACATGGCTTTAATCCTACTGGCATTCTTATTGATTGGTTGGAATGTAAATCTAACAATGAGACGGGCTGTTCCTTTTCCTCCAGGAGATCATCTAAACATCACCTGTGGCTCTCCAATTAATTAGGGGAGCAAGCTGAAGCCTCCTACACAGGGAAAGTCACTTATAATGTATCTATACTAAAGCAATTTAAGAAATGGGATGATGAATTAGTGAAGCAGAAATAATATTAATTAGGGAAGCAGAATAACAAAATTAGGAGAAGCAATTTAGCAAGGTGAAGCATTCTTGAGGGACTATAGGAGACATTGCCTAATAGTCTAGGGCAATTCCTCAAACTATTGTTCTTCAAATAACACACTTCCTGGAATATGGATTCTCATTCATGTTTTAGAATGTGCAGGTAGAGCTCGATTTATGACCACTTTGCGATGGATCCCCCCAAAGGTACTTAAAACCTGGTCTCATAGTTCTGATGGCGGCTTCCCACCACAGTCTCATGTAACTGCATTTTGGGCACTCAGCAACTGGATTGCATTTATGGCCATTTGCAGTGTCTCATGATTGTCATTTACGATGTTTTTGTTGAAAACTGGTTTTTACTTCCATTTTTTTTGATAAAAATGCCCCATCGCGAACCATGGGTTTAACAACTGCTGATTTTACTTAAGGAGCCACTACAAAAAATCAGCTCTAGTCACATGATAACTGGCTTTATGAACATCACAACTTATGAAGGTGATGGGCAAGCTCCATTATGGTCATAGATCTAGGATTACCCTGTGTACTTTTTTCCCCAGATGTATCTGAGGAAATCCTTTTCAACTGTAGTGCAATTGAATATGCCGAGTCACACTACTTGGCATATTCAAGTATTTAAAGCATATTGGGTGCGATGATCAGTGATTCAAGACATTGAGCTTGTCAGCTGGAGAACTGACAGCTGGCAAGACCTGAGATCTGAGCAATGGGGTGAGCTCCATTGGGTGTTACTTGCCCCAGCTCCTGCCCACCTAGGAGCTTGAAAACATGCAAATGCAAGTAGATTAATAGGTACCATTTCAGTGGGAAAGTAACAGCATTCTGTGCAACTTTGATGTATAGCCATGCTGGCTATATAACTGTGGAAATTGTCTTTGGACAATGCTGGCTCCCTCAGCCAAGAAACAGAGATGAGCACCAAGTTGGACACAACTGACACTTTACTTTACTTTTATTGTATTTCTATACTGCCCTTCTCCCGAAGGACTCAGGGTGGTGTACAGCCAAGATAAAACAGTAACAACTCATAGATTAAAAACCAATTAAAATGGTTTTTAATTGGGACAGGGAAACCTTTATTGCTACTTGGTAATCTTGGGACCTGTAAAGGATACATATTAGGGAAAAAAATATTTCTTACAGATTTTTTTTTACTAAGAAGAATATAGATACCAGTTTTGTGAAATCCACAAACAGAATCCTATTCACACATATTGTTCACATTGTAAAAATCTGTAAAGACTGGGATATTTTAAAAAATGGATAGGTCATAAACTCTACTCCCCAGGTCTGCCTGTACCTGTACTGTTTGTTGTCAGCCTATCAGACATATTTAGTCACCTTCCCACAATCCGCTTATAATCTAAAGTTATATAGAGTTTAATCACATATTTAGCACACATATTTATCATACCTATAACCTATTCTGTCTTCAGATTGAACCATCTGCATGCACATCTGTCTTGCTATATGTATGCATTTAGGCAGAAGTGAAAGCTCCTAAATTGTCATCAGTAAAACCATCCGCCCCGTAATGCAGCATCTGGAAGCCATCTGAATGTTCTGTCTTTGGAATTACATCTATGGCTTCTTTGATAAGATTGTGAAGTTGTGCATATATTAATTTGCAGGATGTGGAATTTTTTTTAGTATAAACCATATAGTATGTTTATTGGAGGATAGGGTAGCTGTCTAGCTAGGTAAGTAATATCGGTGTATCATACCCACTGAAAAATAGAATTGGTAATGTATATGCTTGAACCCAAGACTGATCTAGAATTCTGGTGAAATTGTTGCTCAGTGACCTCATCCATCCAACAGTCACTAAATAACCCCCCAACAGATCTTACCTTTGGCTCTGGTAACACATGGCCATATAAAGTGAGGCAAAGATCACCATTTTGTGAGTACAAGGTCCTCACAAGAAATATTAAGTCAACTTTTTTATCAGGAGAATATTGGATAGTCCTATCAAATTTTCATGGCCATATAAAGTGAGGCAAAGATCACCATTTTGTGAGTACAAGGTCCTCACAAGAAATATTAAGTCAACTTTTTTATCAGGAGAATATTGGATAGTCCTATCAAATTTTCATGGCCATATAAAGTGAGGCAAAGATCACCATTTTGTGAGTACAAGGTCCTCACAAGAAATATTAAGTCAACTTTTTTATCAGGACAATATTGGATAGTCCTATCAAATTTTCATGGCATCACCAATCCTTCCCAGACAAGCAGCAGTAGGCATGGCTTGGCCAATTATTGTTGGACAAGCCTTGGCACACACTTATTTTTCTCTAAGTTTTTTTTTTGAAGGATAGACAGGCAGAATGGGCTTCAGAATTCTCATAACACATGTGTTTGAGGATGAATTAGGTTAACTGTGTGAATTACTGGGTCAGTTTTTGTTTAATGATAACTCCCCGGGGATTTGGTGAGACAAAGGAACCCCTTTTTTGATATTGGTTTGACATATTGTTCTCAACAATTGACCCCAGCGTTGTGGGCATAGTCCAGTGGTGAAATCCTCTGTGGATTGCCACCAGTTCTCTGCCTACGCATATGTGGTGCGCGCCAAAAGTCTGCTGTACATGCACATGTGCAGTGCATGCCAAAAACACACCGTGTGTACATGCAGTGTGCACCAAATGCACACTGCATGCGCATGCACAGTACACGCATGTGGAGTGCGTGCCAAATGCATGCTTTGTGTGGAAAAAGGAGGCTCAACAAGGTAAGTAGAACAGCGAGGGGGGGAACAGCTGTGCCGCACGATTTAGATTCACTAAAAAGCAGGATTTCCTGCTTTCTAGCAAATATAAATCAAGCGGCACAGCTGATCATTGGAAATACCAGTTCAGACAAACCAGTAGCTTTTATCACTACCAGTTCACTTGAACCCATGCGAACCAGTAGCATTTCACCCCTGGCATAGTCTCAGTATTTTAGTAATCTTCATTTCTCCAGCCATGACCTTCAAATGATGTTCTGAAATTTCTTCTACACCATTTCAGGTTTGGTCCATTATTCAAATACCTTATGGAAGAAAAATGAGTCTACCTCATGCTCCATTTTTGAAGAAATCAATATAATAAGAAGGAAAATGAGTATTTTACCATGCCTCTGAAAGATTATACGTTGTTACCAATTAAACATTTTTGAACACACTTGAAATTTCATGTTGCATTTTTTCCCTCCAGCAATCAGAAAACCACATCACTGCAGGAGAATTAGTACTCCCAAGTGATTCTCCAAGCCAAATAATTTTATCAAAGTGGTGATGAATGGGACTATTAGCATCTTCAGTCTCACTGGAAATGATAGGAACTGTAGAAGAAAAAGGTTATTTTCTAATCACTCACTGAAATGCAGGCATCACATGAAATCATCCTTTAATAACGTGTATTCTGTTAAACATAAACTTAATCATCACTGGACTTATAAAATCACCATTATTATTCATCAATAATTGGGAAGATGTGCTAGTAATGATCAAAGAGAATCCTTTAGAACTCATAAAAAGAGTTTGTTGATACACAGAAGGTACGAAGAACACGGTTTTCTTGTACACTGCTATAAATGCCAGTTCAGGGTCTCCAATATTATACAAATAAGAATTCAAAACGCCTTCAGATTTATGTATGTCAAGCAGAATTTTACTCCCTATGAACAGATTAGTTTCAAAAAAGTTTGCAGAGCCCTATATACAATTGACTTTTGGATGACTGTAATCCCCTTGGTCTTTGGAATTAGATGATATTGCAGCTAATAATTTACATCATCATATATATCAGGATAGAAATGTAAAGCTTGATTTTATTTATTATCTTTTTCTATGAGGTGAGGGTCACATATGAATTAATGGGCTTAATTGGTACATTCAAATGGAATTAAATATAACTGGTCAGGATGCAATGAGGATTACTTATTATTTTGGAAGATATAAGATTTCGCTGTTATAATAGCAATGAAAAATAAATATAAAACATGAAAAGGTGATTAAAAAAATACTAGAATGTGCAGAAATGGATAAGCTAACACTTATAATTAAGTAAAAGAAAGAAACTGAATATTTGTTGACCTGGGACCTATTTTATCAATGGTTAGCTGACAAAAACAGGAGCTAAAAACAGGGAAATATATGGAAAGGATCAGTGATATAAGGAAGGTGTGTTAAATTGGTTAAGTAAACATTATTGTTATTATTATTAATATTATAATCAATAGTAATGTAATGAATACTGTTGTAAACATTTGATTATTATTTCCTAAAACTATTTGTACCCAGACAACACACTGTTAATTGAAAATGGAATTTTTATATGTAATAAATTAAAAAATTTGAAATAAAAAATATAAAATATAAGCTATTTTCTTAACAAAGAGAACAGGGATAAATTAAATCCTAACTTTTATTTCACATCAATATTGTATCTTTAAAAACAGGTTTAAATGACTTGATTAATTAACTTCAAGACAGATGGTAATCAATTAGTATTCTTTAATCAAGAATACACGCACATATATATATATATTCTTGATTATATATGTATGTATCCTGTTTTCCTCAAAATAAGACATCCCCTGATAATAAGCCCAAACGGACTTTTGAATGCATGGTAATAAGGCCAAGTGCTTATTTCAGGGTTCAAAAAAATATAAGACATAGTCTTATTTTTGAGGAAACATGGTATATATATGGATGCTCTCCCCAAACAATATAGTACTTAATTTAATGTTCTTATTTGTACTTAATGTACAATATAATATACTGCATTATAACTGCAGTATAATTAATCAAACATTTTGGATTTGTGCAAGCCAATAAGCCACAAAATGCAGAAACTAGTTGCCATTGTAAAAATGGAATTCCTAGAATTTTCACTGACCTTGATAAATACAAACATAGCCATGTTCTAGAATTTCATGTTTAATATGTAAAAGGTACATCATAAAATACATCAGAAGGATTTAGCATATTTCCCAACATTTTACCAATAGTAGGAGAGAACTTGTGATTTTTAGAACTTTTTCTTGTATAGAACTTCTAAAATTTGAAAGTACATTAAGAAGTAAACAAGCATTTAAATAGTACTCAGTTACCCCTCCCTCCCCCATTAAAATAGTGTAAGTGGTTTTAGTGATAGCTAATCTATGTACCGGTATGTGTCAAATACCGGTCTATGTACTGGTATGAGTCTGAGTAGCATAGGGGGCTAATGCCTCCTACTAAAGGCAGCAATTAACATCCAGCTGCCTGCAATTCTGCGAGTTCAATCCTAGCCAGGCTCACGGTCGGCTCACCCTTCCATCCTTTCTAAGGTGGGTAAATTGAGGACCCAGTTTGTGGGGGCAATAAGCTGACTTTGTATAAATATATACAAAAGTGTGAAGGCTATTGCTTAATGCATTGTAAGCTGCCCTGAGTCTCCGGAGAAGGGCGGCATATAAATCAATTTTTTTTTTTAAAAAAAAGCTTCATACCAGGCATGGTGATTAGACTCTTCCTGGTTAACATTCCCATGCAGACTCAAGAAGCTTAGATAACTAGACTTATGGCAGAGAATTACAAAATCATACAGAAAGAAGTGCAAAAAGTAATGCATTTAATAAAAATAAATCAAATACTCATGTACAGAATGATAGATATGGTGCCTGTCTTAGGAATGTAATTTGGAAAAAAAATACAAATTGAATATGTGTCAGTAGTGTGATATAATTGCAAAAATGCCAAGTGCAAGATGTGTTCTTTTATGTGAGCTCGATCGAACCATGAGAACTGAATCTAGTTCTGGATATCACTTTTTTTTTTTAAAAAAAGAGCCATTTCTTCTAGTGGTTAAAGCAGGGGTGAAATGCTACCAGTTCTGGCCAAACTGGTAGCAAAAAATGCTACCGGTAGCAAAAAATGCTACTAGTTCACCAAACCGGTAGTAATTTTTTTTTTAAAAAAAGCTCCAAAGATCAGCTGGACGATGTGCGATTGTTGGAACTTTTTTTTTTATTTTTTAAAGCATTTAAAGCACTAGTAAAAAATGCTTTTAAAAAGTTTAAAAAAGGTTCCCAAGCTCATGCGCCACACCTGTGATCTTTGGAACCTTTTTCGAACCTTTTAAAAGCATTTTTGACTACTGGTTCCAATGCTTTAAAAAAGTTAAAAAAAGGTTCCCAAGCTTGTGCGCCACAGCTGATTCCCGCTGTTCTACTTACCTTCGCAAGAGTCCTTTTGGTGCGCAGCGTGTATGTGCAGCCAGTGAATCAATGGCAAACTGGTTCAGATTTCACCACTGGGTTAAAGGTATCAGCATGTAAACCAGGAGACAGTGAGTTGTAGCCCTGTCTTAGGGTGGCAAGGTAGGCCAGTCACTCTCTCTCAGTCCAATCCTCTCACAGGGAATTGTAGTTGTGAGGAAAAGGAGGAAGGAGTATTAGGTAGGTTCACTGCCTTGAATTACTTATAAAAAATAATAAAGGCAAGATAGAAATAAATCAATGAATAAATAAATACAGATTAACTGGAACAAGTTAAAGGAAAGGTAATGAAGTTTAGAGGACTAAAACATGAACCTTATTTATTTATTTATTATATTTCTATACTGCCTTTCTCCCACAGGACTCAAGGCGGTGTACAGTCAAGAAAAAATAAAAGATACATAAACATCATAAAATTGATAATTAAAATTATAACATAGTTTAGCCCAAATTAAATAAAACCCAGAATTAGATAATATTTTAATCATTTCCAGTTAACATGTTTAGCCCCGCCTGATTGAACATCAGGGTCTTGAGGGCACAGCAGAAAGCACGGAGATTAGGGATGTTTCGTATATCAGGGGGCAGTTCATTCCAAAGGGTTGGAGCCCTTACAGAGAAGGCCCTCCCCCTGGGAGTCGCCAGTCGGCACAATTTGACTGACGGTACCCTGAGTAGTCCCTCCCTGTGAGAACGAACTGGTCGGTGGGAGGCTATTGGTGGCAAAAGACGGTCTCATAAGTATCCAGGTCCTAAGCCATGGAGTGCTTTAAAGGTGATAACTAACATCTTGAACCTTATGAAGAGACATTATAAGAATTCAGAATGTTTGATCTGGAGAGGAGAAGACTCTTGTGGAAATAGAATAGAATAGAATGAATGATCTGGAAGGGACCTTGGAGATCTTTTAGTCCAGCTCCTGCTCAAGCAGGAGAATCTATACTATTTCAGAATCTATACTATACTCAACTGTCTAGAGTCTTCTTAAAAACATCCAGTGATGGAGTGCCCACAATTTCTGGAGGCAAGCTTGTTCCACTGGTTAATTGTCCTCACTGTTAGGAAGTTTCTCCTTAATTCCAGGTTGCTTCTCTCTTTTATGAGTTTCCATCCATTGTTTCTTGTCCTGCTGGCCCTCTGCCAGGACTTGAAATGATGTGACATAGAAGAAGGTCCAGTCCTGTGCTGTATAATGCAAGATCCAGAATATTTGTCCTCTGTGATAGAACACAAGATTCTGATTGAATGTTGGGGAATGATTCCAATAGTAAGAGCCACTTGATAGAGATGGCCTGTTTCGGATTTGTTCAAACAGAGCTTGAAAAGATGGGGCCAATTTCACCTTCCTTGAAAGAGAATACTGCCAGATGGAGAGCTATGTCTTTGATCCTCTTAAATTCAAGAGAAGATAATTTCATAAAACTTTGGTATTACATCCAAAAAAATAAATAGATCTGCAATCTTGTTCCAGAACTCTATAAATTTATTTCAGAGGATCCCTTTTTCATTCTACGAAATCTCAGATGCTTCTAAAAGTGTTATCTTTTGCATTAGAATCCTATGCTATTTATTTTTCATTTTTCCCCCCAATGCTGGTGACAAATGGTTAATTATGAGGGCCAATGGTTAATTACAAGGGTCAAATGGTTTTTCCAGTTATGACACAGCCTTGACATAAGAGCAGTGGTGGGTTGCCCCCACTTCGGGCTGGTTCGCAAGAACTGGTAATAGAACAGGTGGGAGGCTCTGCCCACTGCCCCAGATGTGGTCATAGATGATCTGTGCAGAAGCACGCAAGATCCCGTCGCGAACTGGTAGTAAAGGTAAGTAGAACCCACCCCTGTGTGAGAGACATTTCATTAACAGACACTGATTCTTCCCTGCCATACCTCTTGCTCATCAGAAAGAGACTTTCCCTGAAGATTAGATGATGCTTTGAGCCCTAAAAGAATTTGAGTGTCTTGAATGTCATCTGAATAACCTGCACTGTAGGAACTCTAGGAAGTTAGCACCCACCCCTCTTCTAGAAAAATGAAATATTCTAAGAAATATTTAAAAAGCAGAATATTTCCCCTAAAAGCAGAGTAGAAATCTTAAGACGGAAACTCAGTTCCAGCTCCCTGCCCCCAGTAGATACTTTGGTTATTTACAAGACAGAAGGCTGAGCCAACTTATCTACAACACAAAAGACATGGTCCTCAGGAAATGATAGGATTAGCCCTCACTCAAGATCCAAGTCAGGACAAAGTCATAAAGCCATACTAGGAATTGCCCAAAGCACCTTCATTACATCATCACCCAGCAAGATTCAACCACAACCTGGGACACAGACAGCCTACAAAGTTAGCTAAGACCCCTGCTCCCCTGGGAGTCTGACAGCCAATGGGATACATTTATTGTACAGCAACAGGAAACTCTAAGACAGGGCCCAAGAGAGTGTATAAATATATATCTCCCTCTACTCCATGTGTTCTTTTCTGCCCAGGACTCAAAAATCCCATGTGGTCCTATCCACCATTAAACCATCTTTCCAAGCAATCTCCATTTTTTCAGTGTCTTTCTTTCCACTTGGAACTGAACCCAGATGGACATTTCTTCCAACAGAACCAGAACCAAAAACCTCTAACAGCTGAAGAGTGCTATAGTCAGGCACTGAACTATGAACAGATAAATTTATGTTAAGCCCATTCTCAATCAAAGAAACTCATTGTCACTATCTATCAACGTGAGATACTTTATATAGTTGTTATGGGAGAAAAATGGTACACCCCCTTCAATTCCTGGAAGAAAGTGGTGCGTGTGTGTGTGTATGTGTGAATGAGTGTGTGTGTTTAAATCTAGTTAACTAAGAAACAAATAACCCAATACCTCTCACACAAAATACAGTACTTTGGAGAATTGAGTCAGAATGTTGTGCGAAGAAAAAATGAAGCAAGAATGAGATATTCTATTCACCTGCTAAATTTGGATGTTGTCTCTTTGCACAAGTTGTTCTTAAAAGATGTCAGTTTTGCTTTCCATTGTTGCTTTTGGTTATATTTTATGTATGTTTACGCTGCAATTAAGATTAATCCGGTATTTGGAACAGAAAGCAAATGACATCAGAGGAAATAGCATAAAAGCATGGGATTTGTTACATCAGACCAATGTGGTGCTTGCATCTAAGGTCTTGCTTCTAGCAGTGGGTAGAATGACAGATTTCTTTGTGAGAAAGGAACAGATCACCAAAATTGGTGTCTTGGTGAGATGTTATCTTTTTATATCTCTTTATGTATCTCTCTTTATATCTCTTTATTTCTCAAAGCACCAGAGGGCAAGACAAGAAACAGTGGATGGAAACGAATGAAGGAGAGAAGCAACTGGAATTAAGAAGAAACTTCCTGCCAGTGAGGACAATTAACCAGTGGAACAGCTTGCCTTTAGAAGTTGTAGGTGCTTCATTAGTGGAGGTTTTAAAGAAAAGACTGGACAGCCACCTATCTGAAATGGTATAGGGTCTCCTGTTTGAGCAGGGGATTGGACTAGAAGATCTCCAAGGTCCCTTCCTGCTCTCTTCTGATTGATTGATATGCAGAATTATTCAGTGCTGAATCTTAAATCAGAACAATGGGAGGAAGGAAATGCCTTTGATGAAGAAGGCAAACATTTCTGGGGCCCAAAGGGTTTTTATAATTCATTGTTAAAACAGTACTTGATCTCACTATTGTTATGCCAAAATGCTACTTTCTCTCTCTCTGTTAGTTTTTTGGAGGAAGTTTCAATAAGAAGTGTTAGCATCACAAAGAAGGGTGTAGTATTTTCTGTTCAGGTATGTTCTGCTCCATTCATTGCTCCTCCAGAGCCCTGGCTACTTACCAGTCGAAAAGCATGGTGATGACATTGGAGAAAATATGAAACAAATAAACACATTTTTGTTTAAATAAATAAGTAAATAAATAACAAATAAACAAGTAAAACACCAGACAACCCAAGTTGGGTCATTATTTCAGAGATATTTCCTTATTAGATTCCTCATACCTTCAACAATGGTAAAGGTTCTAATGCATTTGAGAAGTTCTTAAAATTCAGGGAGATATTCATAGATGAGTGTCACTTATCACTTAAATTCAGTTCAAGTATTTCTTGTGGTGTCTCTTTTCTGACTTGGTTTACCTTGAAGTTCTGAAAGCTTCAAAGATGGGTTTTCACAGGAATCCTTTAATGACACAGTCACTCGCTGTCTTCCTTGCTATAATAAATATCATTCCAAGAGATATGAGGGAATATAAGCTTTGTGCCATTTGTGGTCATTTGCTAAAAGCTGATCAGGGAGTACAACATATCAATTTGGTTGACTGAACAGTGCTTTGCTTCAAGGAGTGTAAGAATAGGAATATAGGCAAAATGATGTTTGCTTTTGACTTACTCTGATATATGGACATAATTATTATGACTTAATATTAAGTGCAAACTAGATCTTATGTCTTATGAAACTATGAATAAAAGCTACTGTATAAACATTTTTTTTTGTTTCTGAGTGTTCTTCAGAGTTTCTGATAGCACAGTTCTACCCAATTGAAGCATTTTAGTCATGGTGAAACACAACAAATTGCTTCTTGCCAACTTACTTACTGAAATGATGGGAATAGGGAAAGGTTAATTTTTGTTATACCTCCCTCATCACTGGAGTTGCAGGCAGAATATTATGTCATGCAATTACAAGCTGGTATTTTCTATTATATCATTGTATTATAACTGCATAAAAAAACAAACAAACAAATGCTCAGTTCAAGTATACATTTTAAATAGTTATACATATACTATTGCCAAATACAAATATAAAGTGCCAGACAAACAAATATGTGTTCAAGTATGTTCTCCTTCTAAATATTTTCTCTCAAACTGTTCTTCTTTTCTACTATGAGTTGTAGCAAAATAAGCTGTTGGATTTTTCTACACCTGATTACAGTCAAGAATGTCAATCTCCTAATTAGGTTTATAGTTAGTTGAAGAGTAACATTTCAACCAACTGAAGCATATTTCTGCTGGGTGGGACAGCAACAGCAAAAACATACCTTAGAAAATTCAATGCGGATTAATAAACCAGCATGCATAGTTATTATCACTATTATTTGCTAGCTAACCTTTAACTGGGTGCTACTGAAGTCTTCTTCACCATCAGCAACCATGTAGTGTGGTGGCTCCACACTATGGTGGGCATTTCTGGTGGCCAACAAGCTCCAGTGCAGATGCTTGATGAAAACACATAACTCTTCTCTTCCTGCTGATGGATGAATATTGGGAATTTTGGCTTCTTGGAGAAACAATTGTTGGCTTAATGGATTCTGTCTTTATCTGCTACTGTTTCATCTAAATTACATGTGGCTTTCATGAACTTTTTTTCAGAGTTGAAGATCAGGAAGAAGATGATACTTAGGAAGCAGATTGATTAACCCCTTTTCCCCCTCCTGCCGTTTCTTTCCTGCTTAATGGTTCCCTAAATTTTCAGACAGCTAGAAATGGGAGAGAAAACAGTTTAAGAAAACTGAGAAGAAGTTAAACTGGGGAAGACATGATCTTTTGTTATTGCTTGATTCTCATTCTGGTTTTTTTTTTTCCAAAGCTATTTAACTTCCCAAACATTAGGAATTTAAAACTTGCTCTTTGTTGCTAACTATCTGAAAGGGGATTCAGGCCTCCCATTTGGAATTAGTGAGAAAGGAGAAATTAGGGCAGTAACTTACTATCTACCAGCAATGCATAATGTAGACATTTTCCTGGTCTCAAAAACTGAATCACAAATACACAGTGAAGCATCATATTCCCAACATAAGAGTGGAGAGGCTTAACATTTTTGGCTAATGTTCAATTCCAAGCAGTGTAATTAATCTGGAACTGAAGAATGTCACAGATGTTTAAAATTATTTTTCTACTGACTCAGTATTCTGAACGCTTGCAAACTGTAGGCTGTGGGTTAATAGCCCCTAAAGTTCATTGCCCACTGGGCCATCTTCCAAATTTGGTGCTCTGCACAAAGTAGTATGTATGCCGAGCCAGACTGTTTCCAAAGTTCCATCTATAAAAAGAAGTTTTAAAGAAAAATAAAATGGCTGTCTGGCCTGACATTATTTTGCCCTCATATGGAAACCAAACACTAAAGAAAAAAATATATAATATGAGAACTAGACTGGAAAGCAGCCACATTGCAGCATAGGATTTATCTTAATTGTTTAAATTTTTTTGGTGAGAGTCAGACTTTAATACATAGGGTATTCAAAATCAAAACATTTATCATATGTTTTGATCATTCAAAGATAGAAATCTGTCAACTAATTGTGGATACATAGGTTAGCCAAGTATTAAAAATGAAAGGCAAGGAATACTGATGTGCTTACAACCTTAAACATGCTAAGGACATGCTGGGTGAGGCCTCTTCCCCAATCAGAAGGAACATTTTTGCGTTTGGTGGTTACTGCAAGAAATTTTGTACATGTTCAGATAAATTGTCTCTTGTATTACTCAAATACTGTGAATGGAGAGCTGATCAAAGATTGGATCAGGATGCTACAGATCATGTTCAGAATTACATAACTGTTGGCTGTTATGATGCTATTTGGGTTTATTATAGCAGAATCCTATACAGTTTTGCTCAGGCCTGTTCCCACTTGTAATCAGTTATGGCACATTCGGATCCAATTTCCTCCCTTGGCCCAACAATATTAATTTAACAATAGAATTACATTTCACCTTCATTTTGCACAACCTAAGGTGGCATACTTACTGCTCTTGCCTCCTCTTCTCTCCCACAATGCCAAACCTATGAGTTGAGTGGGCTGAGAGAATGAATGGCCCAAAGTAATTCAAACAGTTATAATGCCTAACTCACATTCTCCTGTTTTATAGCTCCATCCTTAATCACTACACCACACTGGTTCTGGTCCCCAGCTCATGAGCAAGATAGTCTTCAGATGCCCTATTGGTACTGATATAAAAATAGCAATATTTTCTCTTCTTTGGTTGCTATCAAAGGCTCACTTAGAGATATGTAAATACTGTTGTACTTCACCATCCATTACCTTGGAAGGGAAATCAGCTGACCTGTAGCAAATGGGATCAAATGTATTTTGGGGGAGTCTTGAGAAGTCCACTTGGGTTTCATGCTTTGGATCACTTCCCAGCCTCTAGCATCACTTATCACCCAACCTTTCCCCTCTCCACTACACATTGTTTCCTTAGTGCTTAAGTATACTTCTCTATTTTGAAGCAACTTTTCTTCAGGTTTCCATCAAGGTAAAAAAGAGATTGCTAGATGTGTCCATCATTTTATTAGGGGAAGAAGAAGGGAGGGCTTGCACCACATCTAACAATATTCTGAAATTGATTTCCCCCTCTAAATGCAACAATCCTATTTTTCTTCATTGTAACGCTATCAAAATAATGCTAGATATTGAATGGGGACCTTGTTGGGTACTATATAATTTCTCTACATTTGTCAATTTCAATGATTCCCCCCCACCCCCACTAGGAAAAGCTAGTGGAAGAGCTAGCCAGTTTCAGTTCTCAGGACCTCACTGATTTGACAATGATGGAAGGCTTGTTTCCCTGTGATGACTCTGGTCTACTGTCTTTCCACATGATTCTTTATCTCATATTGTTTTAACTGAGAAATACAAAAAATGGGAATTAGAAGGGCAGCCAAATCTGCCTAGGGAAGCCTAGGCAGCATTCTCTACTCAGATTTACTCCTTTTCTGCTGATTTATGGATATTCTTCCTTCTGGTGGACATGTTGATAGACGAATACAGGTCGGAAAACCAACTACCTTGCCTTTAGTAACTGTGCACTCACCAAGTATGACAGCAGCATAAAACAATGGCTGGACCAGACACACCTGTGACAGGGTAGAGATTAGCAATAGAGGCAGCTGGCATTATTTCTGTTGACTTAAAGATGGCTAGATAGCATTTGAACATGGAGCAAAACCCACAGACATCTAACCTGCACTCAGATTATTTTGTTTCTAAGACTGCACTCTTGATCAGATCTTTAATACATATTACATTCACCAGTAGTCTGTTGTTTCTGGAAGCCCACACACGAGAACAAAAAGGAAACATGCATCCTGCTTTGGGTTTCTCTGCTCCTCCAATTCCTCCCTGTTATAACTGTCTTTTCTGATGCATTAAAGTCTGTGGAGATTCTCAGTCATCCAAGTCATAATTGTCTCAAAGGTGCTTTTTCAGGAGGTAACTGGACTTCCTTGTTTTTCCTTTTGAAGATGTTTTGCTTCTCACCCAAGAAACTTCTTCAGTTCTGACAGGATAGTGGGGAATGGAAGGCTTTATATTCCTTGCAGACAGCTGGTCATTTGCATCCTTTGAGGGTTTGATGAAGACTTGGACCTTTATCTATGTACTCAGGCTCACCTGCGTAGTAGATCTTGGTTCCTGTAGTGTGCAATTTTTCCTTTGGAAATCCATTCCTACTCTCACACCATTCAAATGGTGTTCGTCCCAAATTGGATAGTTAAAAGTCTGTAGAGTTTCTCAGTCATCCAGGTCATGGTTGTCCCAAAGGTGTTTTTTCAGGAGGCAACCTCCTGAAAAGGAGGCAATCAGGAAGCCTGTGTGAAAAGGAGGCAATCAGGAGGTTGCTGATGCATTTTGCTTCTTATTCTGGAGTTTCTTTTTAGAACCTAGTCATGGGGATATCTATCAGTAGTGGGATTCACTTACCTTCGCTACTGGTTCAGAATTGTGAGAGTGCTCATGTGTGGCGCTTCTGCGCATGCGCAGAACCTTCTGCACATGTGCAGAGCATCCGTGATGACATTTGGGCAGGTGGTCGGAGCCTCCCCCGCTTGCTGCCGCTATCAGCTTGCCCAAACCGGGGTGAACCGGTAGAAACCCACCACTGATATCTATCCACCATCATTCTAAAATTTCCTTTCAAAAGCCATCAATACATGTTTAAGGCCTCCTCAAGTTTTAGTTCTGGTGATACCAAATTTTCTTCTTTCTCTATTGTGAAATACAACTTAGGTATTTCAATGAGAAATGGTTTTGTTGCCCTTTATACTGGTCCAGTGCACACAGACATAACATGCTTGATTGCTTAATCATGTGCTTTATGCAAGACATAATGCTCCTAAGTACTTCATGCCCTCTCTGCATAACCATGGTTAAGTATTACCTTGGCGGCATCTTTAATAGTGAGGAACATTCATCAGGGCTTCTGCTGCACCAGACCTGGGAAAAAAAAAATTGGATCCTTACTTCAAATCCTAGTTAAACTGTAAGCGCAATACAGCTAAAGCCAATGGGGGAATTAGGTTTGAAATGTGTAACACAGGAGGAAAAATGTGATACTACAGCTCACTTCCAATATAATTCATATGGGGTTAAGCAAGTCTGATAGGAAAATTGAAATTCTGCAAGTTTAATGCAATGTTGAATAACAACAAACATATCATCCGTAAGATGTTAGAGCTAACTCCCCAGCAATTACCTTGAGAGAAAGAAGCAGCATGATTCCTTTACATCCATAATATATACTGTATGTTGCAGAGAATTTTGGAGTTGTTTTATGTGCTTAGAACTGATGTGGTCTTTTTCTGCCTCACTCCAGAATTAGAAACATTCTGTGTCCTAATGAGCTTAAAGTTTTAGCATCACATTATGGCTCTTTTCCACCGCTACCTCCATAGTTCGGATGAAAGTTAAAATAGAGGTTTCCAAAAATAGCTTGGATATAAAAATAGTTCCAGCTTTGTGTTAGATAATTGGGAACTGAGATCTGTTTGATCATTTGCTCAGCAGTTTCCGCTTGTTAGCCCAAAATGTGGATTTAGTAACATTAATGTGATCATGACTATATGGCTTGAGTAATTAGTGTAGGCTTTTCCTTCCGTCATTTGCTTTTGAAGCTTATTTGAAGCTCTTCAAGTTCTGTTTCCTAGAGTTGGTAGTTACTCAGAGATCTTCTTGAGAACATCACCCACAGAAAAGAGGCCATTCCCTTCCCTTAACACCCACTTCCTTCTATGTGATAGACTGCATTACTATAACTTCTTGTCCAGTTTCTAATTGATTTTTTATCTAGAATTTTCATCCTTCTGAATATCCCAAGAGCTTCAAACAAATATCAATAAATTACAACATTTATCTATCTTAGCTTGTACAGTTTTGTGCACATTTCGGCTTATTGTTTTTTTTTTGTAGAACTCAAACCCCCATAACTTTAATCTTAAACTGCCTACTGTGGACCTCACCCCATTCCCAAGAGGTTTGTAAGAGATGTGCATAAGTGCACCAGCGTGCCTACCATCCCTATCGTACTGTCCCCATTTATTGTCCCCATTTCCTGTATTCATATCCATGTTTATTCTTATATTTGTTATCTTGTACATGTTTGACAAACTAAAAATTAATAAAACTTTAGAATTGTAGTATTTTTAGATAAAAACCAACCCTCTCAGATGAGTGTCTTCAGCTAATTAAACTAGGAATTCCATAACAATAGTCATGACTGAGGAATTAAGAGAGTTGATGTCCCATATATATGAAGAATACTGCTGGCATTTAATACATATAAAATTACATGGAGCCCACAGAACTAGAGAATATAAAGCAGGGGTGAAATCCAGCAGGTTCTGACAGGTTCTAGAGAACTGGTAGCGGAAATTTTGAGCAGTTTGGAGAACTAATAGCGGAAATCTTAAGTAGTTTGGAGAACCACCTCTAGCTGGCCCCAGGAGCGGGGAGGGAATGGGGATTTTGCTGTATTCTTCTGCTGAGTGGGGAGGGAATGGAGATTATGCAGTATCCTTCCCCTGCTATGCTCACCAAGCCATCCCCACCAAACCACACCACGCCCACCAAGCCACCCCCACAGAACCGGTAGTAAAAAAATTTGGATTTCCCCACCGATATAAAGGCTATGGATCCCTCTTCTCCTTGATTAGTGTATTTATATACTCTTTCCCAAATACATGTGATAAAGACAGAGATAGAAACCTTAATTTACTTGTATATTGCTCTGCATAAATACTGTCTATGCCACATGCAGGCACTTTTTAAAAAATCTCGGTGGTTATACCCTGTTACATGAAGTACAAAACCACATACACATACATATTTGTGTCTGAGTGGAGGCGATACCACACACATCATGATGTTATTACACAAATGACACAGATTATATCGTGGTATGTATCATTTGCCGAATAGTATCATAATGTAGCATGTGGCAGCTATGACTAGGAAGGCTTTTGCACAGATTCATTTAGTCTGCCAATTACAGGAGAACATTTGTAGCTCAGGGTTGAAATGAGGGGGTTCTTGGTGCCCCCTGAACTTGATTGTTTTCGTGAAGACATTTTATTATCCAAGCTAGGTAACATCATCAATGCTAGCGTGATTTACCTAGTTTGGGTAATGAAATGTCTCAGTGGTGAAATCCAAATTTTTTTACTATCGGTTCTGTGGACGTGGCTTGGTGGGCATGGTATGGCTTGGTGGGAATGGCAGGGGAAGGATACTGCAAAATCCCCATTCCCTATCCACTCCTGGGGAAAGAATATTGCAAAATCTCCATTTCCACCCTACTCTGGGGCCAGCTAGAGGTGGTATTTGCCGGTTCTCTGAACTACTCAAAATTTCCGCTACCGGTTCTCCAGAACCTGTCAGAACCTGCTGGATTTCACCCCTGAAATGTCTGCAAGGAAACAACCAAGCTCAGAGAGCACCAAGAACCCCTCAGTCTGCCAATCGTGTCTATATTTGGAAAGTGACTTAGGCCTTGGTCACTTTGCGCTTGAATTATTGCAATACGATGCACACTACAGTATATGCCCCTGAAAACTTCTTGGAAGCTGCAGCTGGTCCAAAATGTAAGAACATGGGCAATTATGAGCATGCTTTTGAATGCCCATGTAGTTCTGCTTGAGGAATTGTATTGATTATCAGTATGCTTCCAGATGCAATTCAAAATAGGCCATCACTTATGAGGAACTTCATGACATGGTTACTTGATGGACTGTATGTCTTTCATAATTCCTGCCTACTCTATGCACTCTGGCAGAGTTAGCATGTTTTGGATCCAGTGGCGAAATTCAATTTTTTTTATTACTGGTTCTGTGGGCGTGGTTTGGTGGGCATGGTGCGGTTTGGTGGGCATGGCAGGAGAAGGATACTGCAAAATCTCCATTTCCACCCCGCTCTGGGACCAGCCAGAGGTTGTATTTGTTGGTTCTCCGAACTACTAAAAATTTCTGCTACCGAATATTTTGAAAAGAAGGTTGAAATTTACTCCACAATTGTTTTTATTGGGGATAATAACTGATTGTACAGTACTAGAGACTAAATTAATTTTAAACTTAATATCAGCAGCTAGGCCTCTGGTAGCACAATATTGGAAGAAGGATTCTTTGCCTACTATAGAAGAATGGATGTTGAAAGTAACAAATTAAGCTGAAATGACGAAAATCTCAGCATATTTGAAAGATCATACGCAAGAAAAATATATTTTGGAGTGGAGAAAATGGATAGACTACATTCAAAACAAATATCGGATGCGAAGATATCAAACTGCATATGAATGAATGTAATGCAAAGATTTATTGTGTTATCTATAAGGGAGTTAAGGTTTCAGTGGGGGGATTTGTTAGTTTAAGGATAGTTAGGTTAATTTAGATTAAGATTGTTTTTATTTTTTCTAATATCCTGTATTTTGCTCTGGGAAGTCGGGTGGGGGGGAGGGAGGAGGGGGGATGGGTGGTGGGTTAAGGGGTGGGAGGGAAGGGGGGTGGGGGGATTGTAGGGGGGAGAAAATGTTTTTTTTCTTGTTTGTAAAACTTTTCAATAAAAAAATTTTTTTTGCTACCGGTTCTCCGAACTATTCAAACTTTCCGCTACCGGTTCTCCAGAACCTGTCAGAACCTGCTGGATTTCACCCCTGTTTGGATCCCATCAATTAAACAATAGCACCTAATGGGACCCAGGAAGAGAGCCATCCCTGTTGCAGCACCTCTCCTCTGGAATGATATTCCTTCAGAAGTTCATATAGCCCATTCCTCTTTACATAAATCTCTAAGGTCTACCTCTTTCCTCAGGCCTTCAACTAAGTGGGTGGCAGATACCTTTTGGTGATTCATTTCTCCAGGCATTTGTTTTTATTGTATGGTGTGGATTTGTTTAATTTTAAATGTTACACACTGCCCAGAATTGTAATAGAGTGGGCAGCTTATAAATATAATAATATTTTAAAAATTAAAAATGGTTGTATTTTAAGAGAAGGTGATATGTTACTAAAATTATTTATACTTGTGATGAAGGGGAAGAAACTAAATATATTTTCTTTTTTCCCCTATTTCTTTTCTATTTTTCTTTTTACTCATTTATGTTTTAGTTTGTATTAGTTTTATTTTTTATTATAATGCTTACAGTAATAAAATTGCTATTAAAGATTAAAATTAGATGTGCTTAATGTCATTGTAACCTGTAACCAGATGTCAATGATTGCAAATGTTTTTATTTCAGCAGCTCAGGGATTAGAACATTTAAATCAAGGTATACCTGTTATATCAAGCTAATTCTAATGTTCATTGAATAGACTACTGCTTGTGCAACAGATATTCCTCATACCTCCTATTTCTTGCAGGCCCTATGCAAATCTATAAATTCATCTGTTCCAGAGACACCCCCACTCCCAATCTTCTTTAGGAAATTTGAGGTATGTAAATATACATCGTGGGAAGGGAAATTTGATGCACCAGTAGTGTTTATTCTTTTGGCAAAAAGATACCATTGGAAGCAAACCTTAATTATGACTATCCTATTTTACAGAATGGTGGCTGATAAAAAGTGTGACTTTGGACCACATACTTGCTCACAATTAAAAATTATACAATACCTAATTGAATCTAGGTATGGCCATTGGAGTCCTCATCTCTCCTGTAAACTATGCATTGCTATCAATAAACACGCACTTATGTCCATCCTGAGCATAATTCATATGGTACATCCAAACGTAAAGATATATTATGAAAATTTGAACAAGTACCATGAATGATTATACAGATAATTTTGACTCCAATGCTAAACTGAACTCCTGTCAGTTCAATTCTTAATATATGGTGAGAATTGGAAAGGAAGGAAGGAAGGAAAGGAAGGAAGGAAGGAAGGAAGGAAGGAAGGAAGGAAGGAAGGAAGGAAGGAAGGAGAGGGAGGGAGGCAGGGAGGGAGGGAGGGAAGGAAGGAGTCTGCAGCTATGATTCTGTATATAATATGACAAGGAGACAAAGAAAGAAACAAGTTATGTTAGTTTATGTGTAATGGAATGGTCTAGTTAAATTATTCTTTGAAACAAGAGAAAAGGGATCAACAGTGCCATTGGGGAAACAGGATGTGGTTATACAAATATATAGTATAAATACATAAGTTAGACAGATGCTACATCTGTTAGAGATTTGAGAGTGTTTAATAAGTTCATCTAAGTTACCCTTCTATTAATTTCAAATTCCAAGACGAATATAACAATACAATTGTTAAGAGCAGACTGTCCTTGGATCATATATATGGTGGACTTCATATAGCATATTCCTGCTTAGTTTCAGTGCTGATTACTAAAAATCAGCACTGAAAATAATGACAAAGCATCATAAAGTAAGAAAAAAATAAAATAAAACTACGGAACAAATATTTGGTAAAAGTGGAAGTTCTCAAAATTATTATTTATAAATAAGAGGAACTTATGGTTGTGGATACTAATGCAATATAACATGAGGTTAAGATGACACATCATTCTAAGTTTAATATGATTTATTTTGATTTAGTTATATGAACCATACCTTTGTAATTTATTAGGCAAATTTTGGTTAAATAACCAATGGCTTGCCACAATGTATGAACCACATCCAAGAGTTAAAATCCAGTTTTATATTACAAATTTGGGGGAAATCTCCCCCACACATACCTACCATCAACTTCCTTTGTGGTGTTCTGTCCTTCTATTGTATTTACTTAAACATTTTCCAGGATTCTACTACTGTCATTATACCCAGTCCTGGGAACTGATAAACAATTCAGATTTTGAGATTTGTGTCAGATTTTGGGAATGGTGGAACTTTAAAAAGTGAAAAGATGACGAGAACAAACTCCACTAGCTATTGTAATGCAAACACTAAAGAGGATTGGCTCCTTGGTTATTTTTTATACTTACATGAACTCTAGATAATTTTTTTAGCGAAAGTGACTGAAAAGTGGGAGCCAAATGTAATATAAATAGTAATTCTTATTTATTTAAAATATTTGTATACTGTCTGTCATGGAGTACAGTTCCAGATGTCATAAATGCATTAAAAACAGTAAAATACAATAGTATAAAATCACATAAAATGCAATGACCATAGAACTTCAGCTGCACTAGCTTGACTTCTCAAATGTTGTAGAGAATGAAACATTTTCAGCATGTACCAAAATGATGCCAAAGGTAAACCATGTTTCATTTATGAGGAAAGCATTTTCAAAAAATGACCCCCGCAATAGAATAAGTCTTCTATATGAAAAATCTGTAGCATGTGGCCCAATCAGGAAGGCTTCAGATAATCATCATAACAACTCTTGTAGTTTCTGGTAATATATGGTAGATGTCACTATCTTAGATTTTAAAATTACACTTGTTGACCTAAAACTCTCCTCTCCTCTCCTTTCCTCCTTGGTTTTTCCAAATGATAGTTTAGACAGAATATAAATACACTATCATAACAAGACATTCTGCAAATCTATAGGAAACTTTGATGGGTTTGGATAATTGCTTGTAAGATTTATGGTAACATGTTCTTCTGTGGTTAAAAGGCTTCCTGGATTCTCTGATATCTTACAAATTCCCATGATACTGTGTGAAAACACATTAGGAATCTACATCATGTAGGGAATCTCTATGGATGGAAAAAGCTTGAGAAATTGATGTTATGCATAAGGGGATGATGAGAATGGAGATGAAAGGATTCTTTCATATATAGAATTAGATACTTTTATAGCAAAACTACTTGTGATTGAAAAGTTCATAAAACAGCTCTTGGATGGAAAGTAAGAGGAAATGGATTAATTCTGCTTTGCACTTAAGAAATCCTTTGTAATATAGTTTCTTGATCTGATATAGTAGAGAGAAAAGAACATGCCTTTTAAAAATAAAATTGAACTCTTGGGGGATGCAATTAACCTCCTCCTCCCTCTTACTTGCTCTCTTATCTGGACATCAAAAGAGTCCATGATTTACAATGTGATTAAAATAAAATTTAGCTGCCCTACAGAGTCCCATAAAGATTCTTTACCAATATTCTTGTTTGCAAACCTGTCACCTTGAATTTTAACTTCCTATATTTTCCCCTTTCCAGATTCTCCCCAGCAATTTTTCAACTCATTAATTTTCAGCAGCCAAGCTTTCATTAGTTTAAGTGGACACTGGTGAGATTCCTTGAGATCCTGATGTTTATTTCCATCTTGCTTATAATATTTTTTCACTCCATTATTTGGTTTTCCACTTTCAAGAACTTGGATCTGTTTCTCTCCATTAATAAGCAGCAGTTCTTTTTCCACATTCTGTGAATCATTAATTATGACCTCAGTCTCCAAACCGGGTGGGGGTGGGGCTCCTATCTTTGTATAGCACTACGGCAGATGACAATATAAATCACAAGACAAGGCAAGCTGTTTTAAGGAAGCAGAATCATCGCTGAAATAGCCTTCTCTTTTATGTTCAAATAGCATAACCAGAAGGGGCCTCTGAAGATGATCTTAGAATTAGAGAAATGATCCTTCAGATAACTTATCTTCAGGTTCTTTGGTTTATAAATAATGGCATTATTTCAAATGGGGTCCAGAAACAGACAAGGGAAAGCACAGATTTAATATTATAACCCTAGTGTGAATCCACTTTACTTAAGAGTATACCTGCTCATAGCTGGGCATTCAGCATTAGCAGAGAAGCTGCTCATGATATAGCAATGCAAACAAAATATTGCTTCAGCAGTGGCTAGACCCAAAATTTGTAGCAGATTTATAGATATGTTTCTGGCAATTCTTCCTGGCTTTTTAGGGCTATGATTTAGAATTAAGGTTTAGATTTAGATATCTATGTGATCCCAATTGGATATAAACTGGGATCTATGCAGACATTTTACTCCTGGGGGGTTTGGAGGCAGTAGTGGTTTCAAATGCTGTGCTACCGGTTCGCTATTGGTAGCACGCAGTGCTCCTGTACATGCACAGAGCATTTTTGATGACATCTGGGTGGGTAGGCGGAGCTCCTGCAGCTGCTACCAGTTTGCCCGAACTGGGGCAAACTGGGAGCAACCCACCATTGTTTGGAGATGATACTAATTTAGGCAGTTGTGATCAGCTGGGACACTTTGGATTGAAGTCTGGATTCAGTTATCAGCATATTTAACCATGCTTATTTCTCAAACTTTCCACAGTAGGATTAATAAATAATAGGATATTTTGCCTTTTGAAGACTTTTTTCTTTTTCTTCTTCTAAGAGATGGAAGTAGGACTGAACAACCTGTGAACATTTTTGCTGATCAACTGAAGTTCTGAAACGTTTCCCCTCCCTACTCCATAAAATAGGATAATCTGAACAATATCTGATTTAATAATAATAATAAATAATTTTAACTGAACATTCTTTGAGATGGGTATTATTATGGTTGATTGCACAGTCGGGCAGATGTTCAGATTGGATTTGGCATTTTTACCCACCTTTTGAGTCCTTCATAAGGACCTCGTATTCCTTGCAGCTATATAATAATAATATCTTACAAGTTACTACAATTTCAGTAACATACTATGGACAGTTACTCTCTCTCTCTTATGAGTATAGTATAGCATAGCATAGCATAGCATAGCATAGCATAGCATAGCATAGCATAGCATAGCATAGCATAGCATAACATAACATAACATAACATAACATAACATAACATAACATAACATAACATAACATAACATAACATAACATCAAGTTGTCCTTGATAATTGAACCCAGAATTTTCCTTGTTAGCAAAGGCAGCTATTATGTGAGTTTTGCCCAATTTTATAATCTATTTTTGGCACAGTTAAGTGAATCACACATGTAGTTGTTAAATGAATCTGGCTTCCCTCCCTTGATTTTACCTGATTTCAGAAGCCAGCTGGGAAGGTTACAAATGATGACCAGATCACAGTGAGACAGTGAAACTGTCATAAATACATGCCAGTTGCCAAGTGCCCAAATTTTGATCATGTGACCATAGGAACTTTGTAATAGTCGTAAGTGTGGAAAGTGATCATTTTTTTAGTGCTGTTGTAACTTCGAACAGCCACTAAATGACTATCTGTGTCAGCCTCTGCTTTTTCATTGCTTGCTTGCTTGGCTGCCATTGTAACGGGGGGAGTGGGGAGCTGTTTGAATGTCTGGGAGGCGGGAAGTGAGCTGGTGAAGAGAAGTGAAAGTTTTCTTCAGCATTTTCTTTGAAGCTGGTAACTACTCAAGGTCAACCGTCGTGGCATACCAGGAGGTTGGTACCATCGGATGCTGCACCCCACATGACCCCTGGGGGGAATGTGGATTGGATAATCCTGACTGGACGGTTGGGGGAAGGTTTTAGGGATGCTTTCTATATGTAATTTTCGCGCCTATTGCCTCAGACCTTGCTTTTCTTTGGTTGCATTCAGTTCATACTCAGTAAAAGTACTTTTCTCTATGAAAATGGAGTCAGGGTTTTTCTTTCTTGAGTACTGAAAGGAGGCACACCTGACAACCTGTATGGATGTTTGATTTACATCAGCTATGATCATGGAAATAGGGACTGAGCATAGTTCTAAACATTCTAGTCTAATGGAACACATTTTATTAAGGGGTGGAATGGAGGACTTTTTTTATTCAATTAAACAGAATAAAAAAATACTATATATTACAATCCTTTGTACATCTATAACAAACTTGGTTGGAAAAAAAAAACACCCTACTTTTTAAAACTATCTTCTTGCCTCAGCTAAAAACAAGAGGATGAAGCACCTTAGTAAGAGAGGAAAGGTCTAAGAGAGTAAAGGTAAGTAAATTGCCACAGGAATTATATTTAATAGTTTTGTCAGCTTGTGCCAGGCTTACATTTTCTGGTTCATAATCCAAGTATTTGACATATAGTATTCTATCATTGTTGCAGCCCTCATTTTAATCACTTTACTTTATAGAATTGAAAGTTATTTTTAAAAAAACAATCTTGATTGTGTTTCAAAAGTTGTCCATGTATAGGATTTAAGTCTTAAAGTTGTTGGAAACTGCTGATGCATTTTTACAAGTACTAATCTTCATTTACTGTATTCAGCTTTATGAGGAATACTAGCAAGCAGGAAAAAAAAAACTACTAACAATCATGAGCAGATAAAATAAAGCTTTTGCTTTTCTCTAACCAGAGAGATTAAGGAAATATAAAGTCTGTTTTTATTGGCTGCGTATGGACAATTCATTTATATAATAAGGGAGATAGGGTGAATGTGTGTTTGTGCATGTGTGAGAGAGAAAAAGGGAGAGAAATACAGGAATTATTTCAAGGGTTAAATAATAAAATATTCAAAATGCTCACTATTGAATAAAAATTTTAAAAAGAGTGGGTTTTCCCCCTTAAAAATCTAAACTTTCCAGTGAGAGTTTAGGATATTTTCCATTTTTAAAATTGTACTATGTGATGTTTCTGCATATTACTGAAAGCATGAAGCTGCTGCCATAAGTATTATCTCCTGCTGAGTAGTTGCCCTCCTATTTCATAATATGCAGTGCAATTTTCCACATGTTCTTTTTTCCCCCAGCCTTGATTCTGCATTTTTTTCTGTTGTTCTCAAAGGCAGGGAGAGGCAGACATTGCAACTCGCACAACTCTGCATTGTATGCAAAGTGCTACTGAAGCAATGTGCCCCTTATTCCCACATTCTCCTCAGCGGTGGTGGGTTTCAAATTTTTTTACTACCGGTTCTGTGGGCGTGGCTTGGTGGGCGTGGCTTGGCTTGGCTTGGCTTGGTGGGTGTGACAGAGGAAGGATACTGTAAAATCTCCATTCCCACCCCACTCCAGGGGAAGGATACTGCAAAATCCCCATTTCCTCCCGATCAGCTGGGACTTGGGAGGCAGAGAATAGATGGGGGCGGGGCCAGTCAGAATTTTTACTAACAGTTTTCGGAACTACTCAAAATTTCCATTACTGGTTCTCCAGAACTGGTCAGAACCTGCTGAAACCCACCCCTGCTCCACATGGTCAGGATAGGCTATCAGCCATTTCTGAAAAGTAGGAATGGATATCATTGTCTTCTACTCATCCTGAGGCTATGATAAATATGGCTTCTACCCTTATTTTTCTGCTTTGAGTTGTGATTGCTTGTGAGTGCATTGTTCTCCAGGGATCCTGCTGTTTTTCACCTCATTTAAATAAAACCAAAAGATTTTCTTTTTTTATATACATATTTTGTGAATAATATACAAAATTCTGATTCTAATATCCTGATTCTCAGATAATTTAGTTGTGCCTTTTTATTTCTATTTTTTCCCTAAAATACAATAGATATTCAAGTTTATAATAATAATACTAGACACATCTATAAAAACAGTAACATTAACAATCCAATCTATTTATTAAAACAAGTAATATCACTTTCCACAGCAGTGGTTGGTGATTGCTGATAAAAACAACAACAAAATGATTGGCAAAACGAAAAACAGTAATGAATAAAAACACAAGAGCAGCTGTACCAATATAAGGGGCCTGGTACAATAACATGTTTTGCTCAGTACTGAAAAGATAACAGCAAGGGAATTAGTAAAATCACACTAAAGTGAGGATTCCAAAGTGAGGACCTGTAGCAAAACAAACAAACAAAGGCATTTTTTCTTGTCACTGCCCACCTGTCTTGATCTATCACCGTCTATCCCTGGGAATGTGTTTTGAGGTAAACAGCTAAAATGTGTGGATTTAGAAATAATTCAGAGCCTTGGACAGTAATTTAAGAGCCAAAGAATCTAAAATATGAGTAGGACTACAATTAAATTAAATGCATCTGGCCAGGAGTAATGTCAGTTTTCATAATCTAACCAAGCTAATTAGTTTGGGACTTCTTTCTCTTCTGTATGTTGTACCTGTTTATACTTTTGAGCATATTTCCTGGACTGGGGTGCAGAATCCAAGTTAAAGAGTTTTAATTGTAAGTGTTAGACTTAACACATCCTTGGAATTACTGTTGAAAAACTCAGCTTCTGAGGCATTTTTGTCTAGCATTATGACACCAACTAGGATATCTTGATAACAATATCAGAGATTACTATAATATAGTTATAAATTAATACAGGAATAGCTGCTCTTAATTTACCCAGATCCAAAACTCCATTTGTCATAGGTTAAACCACATATCTTGAACAGACCTCAAATATGGCCGGGAGAACAGCAAGGTTATTTCAGTATCTCTACATTTTATTCCCAATAATCTAGTATCTGTGTAATGTACTAACTGCAATTTTCGGCCTGTTTTCAAAGGTAATCTCCCATATAATACATTATAGTTATAGTGCACAGTTGAATATAGTTCTTACATTTGGATCACACTGTGTATGCAAATTTTTATCCATATTTTTATGACTCTTATAATTTACCTATTGATTTTTTGAATTTACCATTGTGGATATTATTTCCAGTTTTCCATTCCTTAGGGCCTAAGGTTTAGGCATTGTAATATTTCTCCATTTTATCATAACCTTTATCATAACATACAGAAATTGTTGGGATTCACTTCCATGTTATTGATAATCAGGCCCTGGGATTTCATCCATAATGTGAAAATCAGTTATTGTGATCATTGTTGAAATGTTGTGATGATGCCATTCATTTAGTGCGGCCTGCCAAAATGAGTCTGTCTCTAAAAATGAAGTCAGTACCATAGCTGTGACTATTACCATATGGAGGAAGTTATTCATGAAGACATCAATGCAAAACTGAATATTCAGAGTCCTGAACATTTGTTTGATAATTCAGCTTCTGTACCACAGATGGCAGCTTTCTTAGTTTAATTCACTAGCTTAGCATTTATAGTTCTATTAATGGATATATGGCACGAAATAATAATTTGCAAAAATCAAGGAATTTACTCATAGTAAGATTATAAGATTTCTCTGCGAACTACCAATAATAAAATCAAAGGCAGTATTCTCCAATCTGGTGCCTTCCAGATGTTTTAGACTACAACTTCTTGGTCATTGCCTGCTGGCTGAGAATACTAGAAGTTGAAGTCGCAATATATTTTAAGGGTACTTCATTGGGAAAGTTTGAACAAGACCTTTTGCTAGAATGTCAACAAAACTTGTTTCTACTGGTTACATCTGAAATCATTCTGAGCAAGCTTTTCTTTCTGAACTCAGTCTATAATGCAGCCTATCTTCCTTCAGAGTAGAATTACCTCATATGTCATGTATATGATTAAGATATTGTATTAGACATGCTTAACTCATTTTTTTTACCAGTTTAAGGAATTATATTTCAACTTTTATCTATTTCTGTGCCTCTGTTTATAGATGTGTGGGCATGTGTATGAGAGAGAGAAAAAGATAGAGAGAAATGAACGTGTGACTGAGCATGAATAAAACAAAGTAACTTCAAAATACAGTCCATATTTCAGAACATTAAATATGTACATTGTATAGTGGAAGTTACTCCAAAGTTTTAAATAATCCAACAGGAAAAATAATACACAATGTTCAATATATAAATCATTGAAATCATGAATAAGGTAACAGCAATAGATAAAATGTTAATTAAAAACATCGTATGTTACAATTAACAAAATACACATTGGTGTAACCGTTAAAATATCCCTAAAAGAAAGCAAATAAGGGTTTTTAACCATTTTTTAGAACATTTCAAAGCTGTAGTTTGAGTTTGAGTTTATTACATTTCCATACCGTCCTTCTCCCAAAGGACTCAGGGCGGTTTACAGCCATATTAAAACAGTCCAACACAAAAATTAAAACTATTAAAATAATTTAAAGCTATCTGGACGTAATTTAAAACCCCTTGCTAAAACCCCTTTAAAACCAATTAAAACCCATTTAAAATTTATCTATTCGGTCAGGCCGGCTTGGTGAAACAACAGAGTCTTTAGAGCCCGACGGAAGGCATGGAGGTCGGAGGAGGAGGACGCGGAGGTAGAGCTTCAGAGAAACTATTCTGCTCCTAGCATTCACAAACTTTATAATTCTTACTCTTAGACCAGAGAGAAAGATATTATATACTTAACTTCATGACTGTGGCCTTGCTCCACTTTAGCCCTTCTGCCTTTACACTGGCAATGAAACACTGGAGTTTGGGGGTAAATATCCTGCTGTAGTGACCACATTTGTCCTAGCCAAAGCACTGAAGGAAAAGGTACCTGGTTTTACAGTACCGCTCACAACTACTTTCTCCACTTGTAAATACTCTCGTGATTTCAGCAATAGGAAGTTGAGGCCAAACGTGATGGAAGACACTTTAACCCCCACTACTCATTCTGAGAGTTATGGGGGACTTTTTGATGGAGGATTTGTGGCTCAGAATTATCTCCAAAAGAAGGCTAATCTGCCATCCAAGCTGCTTTGTCTTTTCAAAATTGAAGCCTGTTTATTTATTGGTTCAATTTATATGCCGCCCTTCTCCAGAGACTCAGGGAGGCTTACAATGCGTTAAACAATAGCCTTCATACTTTTGTATATACCTGCTTAGTAGGGCTTTCGGCTCCCCCTAAGCAGTGTTCTTTTTTATACAAAGTCAGCTTATTGCCTCCACAATCCGGGTCCTCATTTTACCTACCTCGAAAAGATGGAAGGCTGAGTCAACCTTGAGCCTGGTGAGGTTCGAACTTGCAGTAATTGCAGGCAGCTGGTGTCACTTAACACCACTTTAATCTGCTGCACCACCAAGGCCCTGTTCCATTCCTTCAAAACTTTGAAGTATTTCATTAGTTAAAATACTAACAATTTTGAAATATTGTTTTAAAACCCGCACCCACCAAATCTGTAGGCAGAGAAACTGGGTGGAAATGTTAGTGAATTTTTTTAAGGGAAGAAAAAATTACTCATCAGTTTACCAAAGGCATGACTCTTAAAAATGACAAAACAACTGCTACATAAAAAGGTGCTCCTTTATTTGGTATTTTCATAAGATGTAACTGAAGTGCAGGAAGTTAGAGGTTGAAGAACACTAGAGAACTGATTGTACAAAGAAATACAGAATATTCATACACTCTCTTTGGCTGCTTCCTGATTCGCTTTTTTGAAATACTTTCTAAAGCAATTTATCTTTAATTAAAATGAAAAAGAGTTGATAGGAAAAATTGTACAGAACTTCTCTGTCAGTCTCTAGATTGATAGAACAACTTTCATTCACTGTGGGAGGCGGTTTTCTGTTTTTGGAATACTCTGAATTTTTCAGAAACATAACAATACAGCAAGAAGAAACATCAGTGGTTAGCTTCTCTATCCCTTTCCTCCAAAATACACAAAATATAAGTATGCATATATACATTTAAAATGCCTGGTAACTCCTAGGAGTTTGGCATTCAGACAATTCAGCTATCAATAGGCACATAAAAATAAACCATATTAACACGATTCTAAAGTGACAATAAAAAAGCTAAGGAGACAAAAAGTCCAGAACATATCCTCTCCAGCAGGAACAGATAAGCAGGGATAAGCAGGGCTTAACACCAGTCAAACAATCAAGCAGAAAACAATACCCTAATCAAGGAATTACCAAGGAGAAACCCCCCCACCCAACACTGGCAGGACAAGCTACTGAATATAAAAATAGAGAAAAACCCACATTAACTTGCATTGATGATGTTACCTGATTAAACAGTAACAGAGTAATGAAACAGGCAAACGACCAAACTTAGAGAGCACCAAGGGCCACACACAAACACACACACAATATACATATACCAGTAAAGGGCAGTTTTTTATATAGCATGAGACTCTGCATGTCAGCTGTTCAAAGGAAAAAAAACAAAACCCAAATCCATTGGATAAAGCCTTGCTCAAACTGAAGCAACTATTTGATCCCCAGCCATGCATAACTGAATTATAGACAAGAATCAGCCACACTTTTCATAAGTATATAATGTATCACAAGTTACATCAACTCTGCAGAATATACATAGAAGAGGAATTGAGGTGGAAAAATGAGAGTCCGAAGTCAACTTTTCTTGTTTTTAGAATGCAAGTGAATGCTTGACACATGGAGCAAGTCGAATTTCCAAACCTAGCAAAAACAGCGCCTGCATATTTGGCAGAAATCACAACCCGTTCAGGTCAGTGTCTGCCACCGTAGGGAGGAGGAGGGGGAGGGGGAGGGGAGGAGAGGAGAGAAGAAGTTGGAGGAAGGAGGGAAGGAACAGAAGTCCTGTGCATAAAACGAGAGGAAAATAATTACGAGGAAAACACAAGGAACAGTATGTGACATGTTGTTTGCTGCAGCATTGCTGTATTACCCAAGGATCAACATTTTTACAGCCCTCTTAGTACACTTCCTCCTGTGCACTGAGCTGGAATGTTTTATTAACTGGGGGGGCTACTTTGCAAGGAGGAACAGGGAAGAGGTGAAGAAAAGGTCAGCGATTTCAAGCTGTTACCGTAAGAACAAGTGAGACTTTTTTTTTTAAAAAAAACTAAAAACGTTGAGGATTTTAGAGGAAATAATACCTAATGGTATAGGGTCTCCTGCTTGAGCAGGGGGTTGGATAGAAGACCTCCAAGGTCCCTTCCAGCTCTATTCTGATTGATTGATTGATTGTTGGATAGGCTAGGCTAGGATAGGATAGGATAGGCCAGGATAGGCTAAAATAGGACAGGACAGGACAGGACAGAACAGAACAGAATAGAATTCTTTATTGGCCAAGTGTGATTGGACACACAAGGAATTTGTCTTGGTGCATACACTCTCAGCGTACATAAAAGAAAAGATACATTCGTCAAGAATCATAAGGTACAACACTTAATGATAGTCATAAGGAACAAATAAGCAATCAAACCATATTAGGAAACAGTCAATATAAATCGTAAGGATACCAGCAACAAGGTTACAGTCATACAGTTATAAGTGGGGGGAGATGGTGATAGGAGTGTTGAGAAGATTAATAGCAATGCAGGCTTAGAAACTAGTTTGAAATAACATTGGTTGTTAATCTAGTTCAAAATTCCCAAGCCAGATGCATGAACAGGCTAGGAAGAGTCAAATTAAGAAACAGGGTTGCTGTGGAGAGCCATGACCTCACCAGAATGTCACAGAAGCCTACCAATAATGTATGTTTTTAAAATATAATGGAGAAAAAAATGCTGATAACATCCAAGTTTGGTTTTAGGAGTTACCAAAAAGGCATGATAAAAACATAACAGTCTATTTGTAGATTGCCCTGGTGAAGTGCCATCAAAATGATTTATTTAATGACTATACTGATTTGGGTACTCAGTAAGCATTATGATAGAGCTTTAGTGCTGACCAAGGGTGAAATCCAGCAGGTTCTGATAGGTTCTGGAGAACTGGTAGCGGAAATTTTGAGCAGCTCGGAGAACTGGCAAATACCACCTCTGGCTGGCCCCAGAGTGGGGTGGGAATGGGGATTTTGCAGTATCCTTCCCCTGCCATGCCCACCAAGCCATGCCCACCAAGCCACATCCACAGAACTGGTAGTAAAAAAATTTGGATTTCACCACTGTTGCTGACCATTATATTTGGATACCACAGAATAGTCTTATTATGAACCAGATGTATATCACATATTTCTGTATTAAATGAAGGGATTCTTTTCACTGTTCCCTCAATGTAATTGACAGGGTGTGTGGAAAGGATCACAAAAAGAATGAAGCAAATATAGGTGCCCCAGGATAATGTTGTAGGATCCAATCTTGGTCACCAGGACCAGAGGTTTAGTCTTCCGAGCTTTCGGACTTGTGCTGAAGCCCATCCTCAAGGAACTTCTCTCTACCTGAATGTGCACTCAGTTGCATGAGTCCAAAAGCTCGGAAGACTAAACCTCTGATCCCAGGGACCAATTCTGTTTGGATCACAAAAGGATCCATATATGTTAAAGAAGCAGGGGCAGCCAGATTCCACACCTATTGTATCCTTTTGATAAAGAATTAAGCTGGATTGGAGTTCAAATTCCATTCCAATCATTGAGATTGCTCATTTTTTTTAATTGATCAGTTTTAATATCAATCAATTTGCAAACATTAGATCTCCATATATTCCGATTTGTTAAGCTGCATATAAGTCAATCATCTACTCAAATATTTGGGACTAAATATCAAAAACAATATTGCTGGTAGTGAGTGAACAGAATTTAACAGGAGTCAGGACTCTTTTCTTAAAGAATTTTACAGATAGAAAGAAAAGAATAGTTGATTAACATGCATCTCTATGGAGATTCTCAGTCATCCAGATCATGGTTGTCCTCAAAGGTGCTTTTCAAGAGGCAACTGGACTTTCTGGTTTTTCTTTGAAGACATTTCACTTCTCATCTAAGAAGCTTCTTCAACTCTGACTGGATGGTGGGAATCCTTCCATTCCTACTATCCAATCAGAGCTGAAGAAGCTTCTTGGATGACAAGCATAAGGTCTTCAAAGAAAAACCAGACAGTCCAGTTGCCTCTTGAAAAGCATCTTTGGGTTATTTTTTCTGCCTAACCTTCCAAGTACAAACAATAGCCCTAAGATTTTCTGAATAATCTTTTATCCAAATATTAATCAGGTTTGAGTCTGCATGGCTTTTTGAGATCTTCTAAAGGAAGGAGGTGCTGCCACCTGACCTTTTATTAGAGCTAAGCTTTAATTCTTCTCAAGAATGGATCCTGGTGGGCTGAATGTTTTCTAGAGAATTCTTTATGTTATTTATTTGTACAAACTTTCCTCTCAATGTTTCCTTTCAACTATAAATATTCAAAACTACTTAGCAGGTTGTTTAACAATTGTGACACAAAATACGAAATTAAAATTTGAGCTCAGAAAGTTCACTGTCCACCAAAAATTCACTGCTTTCTTGAGTACTTGAATCACGCAATCAAATAACAATGTTTTATTTTTCTGATTTTTTAATAGAGTGTCTTAATGTATGTATACTGTATTCTTTAATCATCAATTACTTAGATGAAATCAAAGAAGGTTAGACAAATTAACCATATATACATTTTAATAAAGTAATAGTAAGTATAAAGATCAATTATGGTGGATAATTGATTTTGAATGTGTTTTTGAATATGTTATTTGCCCATTTTTAGTAGTCTTTTATAACCTGCAGTTGCAGTAAGTATTTAGGAACATGCAAATGATTTTTGAGGAATGGTAGCTTAGTGTAAGTTGTTTGTGAATTCTGGAATATGTTCTGATACAGGGGTGTCAAACTCAATTTCATTGAGGACTGTATAAGGCTGTGGTTGACCTCGGGTGGGGTGGGTGGGTGTGGCAGACTGGGTGGGTCTGGCCAGCTTACCACCACTCACTGGGCATGGTTGAGTGGGTGGGCATGGCTAACTGGGTGGGTATGGCCAGCTTGACACCACTCTCCAAACTGCTGGTATATTTCCTGTTTGCATTGGGTAGACCGGGCCAAAGCGGCCCAGGTAGATTGGGCCAAAGCAATATGGGACGGCCCTTACATTTACCAGGAAGGCCTCACAGGCTGGATCTGATGACATCGCGGGCCAGCTGTAACACCCCTGTTCTGATTCCATCAATCCATATGTCTGAATTTAATTGTAGATTTATAAAGATTTCACAGAAGATTTTGGAATAAAAGGATTTTACAAAAGATAAGATGTTTGTAAATTTTCTTCTAAAAAGTGTTTTTTTTCTCAGAAATGATCTATGCCGAAGTACATGTTCTTCCAAGAAAAACATACACACATACATCCCCATCCCATTTTTTAAATTACATTTTTATGGATACCAACAAATAGTAACAATCAGAAATATATCACTAGAGTAACAAGAAATGATTCGTAGAATAAGCAAGACAAACTGTAATGGTAATTGAATGACTTGAGCATTACTGTAGTAAGAGAAGGGGGTTGATAGAACTTTTGCTTTTTGAGTCTGAAAACTCATTAACTGGTAGACTAATTTTGCAAGCTTGTGCTCCTTACTTGGGAAGAAGTTACATTGGTCTCAGTAAATGTCTTTTAGCATATGGAATTGGACTATAAATTAGCACAATCTTTAAAATCTAAGTAGGAGTGGAGAAAAGTAGCAGGAGTTTTCTTTTTTTTTTTAAGCAATGAAAGAGATCTACAAAATAATCAAGGCAGCTTTACACTGGCAGTAATGATGGCCATACCCTTAGAAGATCATTTCTGCTTTTTCCAAGTACTCCCAACCCCCAGCCCCACCCCCCCATAAGAAAAACTGGAAGAACCAATTTGGCACTTACAGGGATCCAGTTATGAGCTTATGAACATGGGAGGGGAAGGGAGCGAATATGAAATCAGAAAAAGTCTCAAAAATACCAGTCTCTAAGGCTCACAAACCTACTCCAGAAACACCGTGGTCATCTTCAGTGACTTTCTTCCAGGGGTGAAATCCAGAAGGTTCTGACAGGTTCTTGAGAACCGGTAGCAGAAATTTTGAGCAGTTCGAAGAACCGGCAAATACCACCTCTGGCTGGCCCCAGAGTGGGGTGGGAATGGAGATTTTGCAATATCCTTCCCCTGTAGTGCGGTGGGAATGGAGATTTTGCAGTATCCTTCCCAGGAGTGGGTTTTACTTACCTTTAATACCGGTTCGTAATGGGGCCACACATGCGTGCTTGCTTCGCTTGTGTGCGTGCGTGCTCTTCTGCGCATGCACAGAAGCATTTTGATGACGTTGGGAGTCAGTGGGCAGAGCCTCCAGCCGGTTTTACTACTGGTTCTATAGAACTGGTGTGAACTGGGAGCAACGCACCACTGATCCTTCCCCTGCCATGCCCACCAAACCACACCTACCAAGCCACGCCACAGAACCAGTAGTAAAAAAAATTGGATTTCACCACTGCTTTCTTCTATATTCTTCTATATTCATTCAACCACCATTGCACAGAGTAGCAGCAACAAAAGCAAGACACAACAGCAGCAGCAGTAACAAAAACAGGAAACTTATTATTTGGTGATGGCTGGGTAATGCTCTGAAGATAGAATAAGTCACTAGTGGGGAAATTGCCTCCTTTGGATGATTTCAACTTGGAGTTGGCTTGCCTATTTTTAATTATGGCCGTGATGACTGTGTCAAGGTTGTTTTATTTTAATAATAATAAAAAAGACATTGTTTGGTACATAGATGGAGGGAATGCCTTGTGTTCTCTTTGGAACAGAAGAAGGATGGAATTATTTTATTATTATTTTAATAATAATAATAATAAAAAAGACATTGTTTGGTACATAGATGGAGGGGATGCCTTGTGTTCTCCTTGGAACAGAAGAAGGATGGAATAGCTCTGTTTGACGCATTTAAGTTTCTTCATCTCTTGTGGCCTGATTATTTTCCAGTTCTATTTTTAGGTAGGAGATGCACCCTACAACCCATGGTGCATGTGTACATGGCCACAAGCTTACCCCGGGTGGTTTGTTTTCAAAAAAAATGATCTCATCACATCTTTCTCTCTGCGTCCCCCTCCCTCTCCCTTCCATATTATCTCAAGCTACAACCATCTTTGTTTTCCAAAGGTGACTGATTGTGCTTTCCCAAGACAGGATCCGATCCCCTGTTATTGCAATCCTGGGTGGCGATAGAAGTTCTGCCTCCCCAGCAAAGCAGCTGAATCGTTTGCAGCACAAATGAATTTAATGTCAGCAGTCAGGAGCAGCTGTTTGGCTTGGGACTTGGATTTCACGCGGGGGGGGGGGGCGGGGAGAGGAGAGGGTTGGGTGACGCTGACTGTGTTTTTCCTCTTTCTCTCTCCTTCCCTCTTCCCTCCCTCTCCTTCTCTCTCCATAAACATTTTGGCAGTTGCTGCTTTTGTGCAGATCATGTGACCGAGTCCCTAGGCAGATAATTTATTTCTGTAGCTTTCATGAACAATCATGAACAATCATTAACCTTCAGACACTGAGTTTGCTCACCGCTTTGAGGCATTTGGAGAGGGTGTTTCTATTATTATTGTTGTTGTTACGACTGTATTATTATGTTTCCTAACTAGTTTAATTCAGAAGGTATTAGGAGAATATTGCAACCAAATTATAATAGGCAGTAATGCATAACACTTAGAGCTCTATTAAAACAAACCTTGCTTACCAGGCAATTCATCTGGTTTAGCTTGGGTTTATGGATCAGAATAATTATCTCCCCCCCCCCTTTTTTTTCCTGGTGATGTAAGAGCATCTGCCATCATGATACTCCCTTAGTGTCTCATTCTGAATGCAAAACCACTATTACTGGGTCCTTTAAAAGACAACCCTTTTGATCTCTTTCCCCCCAAAGAGACAAAAGATCTGGGGGCTTTCTGGAGATGCAACAGGGTTGCTTTTGTGACAGAAGGCATCCAATTTCTGATTCTGAAAAGTCCCTTTTCCTCTCTATGCACATAATAATGTGGTGAATTGGTAGCAGATTTGATACTGAAGTGTCCCCCCCCCCCACGCTTCCCATTTTCCTTGGTTTAAAAGGAGTGTTTTTACAATGCTGGTGCATACAAAAGAGACTGTTTTGATAGGCTTGGCCAGTAAGACAGATACAACTAATTTGTTTAAAGTATTTGCAGCCATAGGAACAGCCCCAAATAGCTGTGGCCTGATTTTAAGGGTGAAATAGATAGATAGATAGATAGATAGATAGATAGATAGATAGATAGATAGATAGATAGATAGATAGATGATACACACACACACAAAATCACACACACACATATTGTTGTTGTTTATTGTTTATTATTGGTTTGATTTTTATATGCTGCCCTTCTCCGGAGACTCAGGGCAGCTTACAATGCATTAAGCAATAGCCTTCATACTTTGTATATACCTGCTTAGTAGGGCTTTGGCCTCCCTCTCCCCCCCCAAGTGGTGTTCTTTTTTTATACAAAATCAGTTTATTGCCCCCACAATCCGGGTCCTCGTTTTACCTACCTCAGAAGGATGAAAGGCTGAGTCAACTTTGAGCCTGGTGAGATTCGGACTTGCAGTAATTGCAGACAATTGGCAGCTAAGTGCTATTTAACAGTGCTTTAGTCCACTGCTCCACCAGGCTCAATCCCTTCTCCTTCCATGGATCCAGCTACATAATAATGGCTAACGCATTTGTGTGTGTGTATCTATTGCATACTTTTCTCAGTTTAGAAATATAACATTACATTATTGTAAATTATTTTTTTATAAGAATGTCCAATTGAAATCTGGTTTATCAACTAAATCTGTAGTTTATCACCAGAAACGAAATGTTAATTTAGGAAATAAATTCAATTATCTACTGTGGTCTGTAAGAATGTTAATAAAAGATCTGCTTTGGTTGTTAACTTGTGTCTTGGGGTACAGTACTAGCAATATTACAGAAATGTTAAATTTGTGCAGAATATTAAAAAAAAAAACCCTTAGCAATGGAGTCAGTTTTAATTTTTTCCCAATCTAATCAAGAACCCTGGGATTTCCTCACTGTCTCCCAATTACCAACCAATTGTTTATTATGATTAAATAATAAATTAAATGATTAGGGCCTAGAAGGTAAAGCATAGGAAGAACAATCGCAGGAACTGGGTATACCTAGTCTAGTGAAAAGAAGGACCAGGGGGGACATGACAGCAATCTTCTAATACTTGAAGGGCTGCCACAAGGAAGAGGGAACTAACTTATTTACCAAGGCACCAAAGGGCAGAAAAAGAAACAATGGATGGAAACTAACCAAGGAGAGAAGCAACTTAGAACTAAGGAGAAAATTCCTAACAGTGAGAACGATTAACCATTGGAACGAATTGCCTTCAGAAGTTCTGGGCGCCCCATCATTGGAGGCTTTTAAGAGGAGACTGGACTGTCATTTATCAGAAATAGTATACGTCACCTGCGAGAGTAAGGGGTTGGATTAGATGACCCCCAGGGTCCCTTCCAACACAGTTACTGTTTTCAGATTGGCCGAGTTGGTTAGGACATGTGCATATAGAAGGAAGATTTACCTCCAAAGCATCTAGAACAGGGGTGTCAAACTGGCGGCCCATGGGCCGGATGCGTCACATGCAGGCTACGCCCATCTCAGCTCCCGAATGGGAAAAACGTCATGAAACATTATGTGTCAGCAATGTGATGCCGCGAGTTTGACAGCCCTGATCTAGAATCTGACTTTAGGAAATCTGATTATCATTGAGGCACAATTGAAGATGAGAGGCTGATGAATTGCACATCATTTTCAGATGTGCCAATGCTCTATGTTGAATCCCCTCCCTCTTTGGCTGGAAAAGACAAAATGGACTGAGGCATTATGATCCCCTACTATACAGTAAGTTTCTTTTCTCTGTTACCCTACAATTTGCCTAGACCATTTTAAGGCAAATGGGCAGTCACTGATCTTAGATTAGCAAAGCTCTTGTGTGGGCTTCTGCTTGTTTTCAAGGCTGCCAGTCTCTTTCAGCGAGGCTGCAATTCTTTCACAAAAGTACATGCTAATATAATAATGAATTCAGATCCACTGCTGCAGTATGATGGCTGCATAATTCAACAGAAGTATTGACATGGGGAAAACAGAAAAAAAAAAGAAGAAGAAAAGATTGGCGGGACTATCCTTAAATTGAAGAACATCTGTTCAAACTGCTAAATGAGGACTGAGCATGCTCAGAAGGCACAAAGGGAAAAAAAAAGCCATGAAAATCATGGGAGGAAAAGGGGTGTGTGTGCTGAAATGGAAGCTGGAACATTAGATACAGGAATGCTTACTGTAAATGAATTCAAGTGTCTGTCACTCAGGTTCCAAAGTTTGGGAATGGTCACTACTAGGACCCAAAGACCAGCAAATTGTATTTTCTGCTGGTACATATGCTCTAGAGCACAGGTGTCAAACTCACAGCATCACATTGCCGTCATGTGACATTTTGTGACATTTTTTCACTTTGCAGAGCTAGAGTGGGTGTGGCCTGCATGTGACACATCCAGCCCACAGGCTGCCAGTTTGACACCCCTGATCTAGAGCAATGTTTCTCAACCCTGGCCACTTTAAGATGTGTAGACTTCAACTCCTAGAATTATCCAGCCAGTGGAGAATGCTGGTTGGGGAATTCTGGGAGTTGAAATCCAGACATCTTACAATGATCAAGGTTGAGCAATACTACTCTAGAGGCGCTGATAATTCAATTCAATTCAAATTCAAACCTTTATTGTCAGAGAACAACATGTATACTATGAGATTGGCTGAGCCTCCCTTTGTGCACCCCCACAATCAGGGGTGAAATCCAGCAGGTTCTGACAGGTTCTGGAGAACTAGTAGTGGAAATTTTGAGCAGTTTGGAGAACCGGCAAATGGCTAGCCCCAGAGTGTGGTGGGAATGGAGATTTTGCAATATCCTTCCCCCAGGAGCGGGGAGAGAAGGAGATTTTGCAATATCCTTCCCCTGCTATGCCAACCAAACCACACCACGCCCACAAAGCCATGCCCACAGAGCCGGTAGTAAAAAAATTTGGATTTCACCACTGCCCCCAACCCAATACAACTCACAGTGAAAGACAGAAAATCCCTAGCCCAGTGAATCCTGCTAATAAACACCCAATCCTATTTCACTGTGTGAACTTATTGCATGTTGCGCTGGTCCCGCAAGTCATTTCCACTGATGCAGTGGAATGCTATGCTGGAGGAAGTTGGTCATGGGAGACATAAGAGGCAGGTAGGATAGGAGATGAAAGGGAATAACAGAAAGTAGGAGGAATCGCAGGGAGACAGAGGGGCAGGAGGTTCTTGAGCATCCTAGGACTCTAGTTTAATTACAATGATACTTGTAGGACCCAGTTAGGCTCTTGAAATGCTGCTATTTTCCCTCACTTAGGTCCTACTGCCAGCTTCCTTATTTGCCCCCTGGAGCTGAATGCTGAGAACCATTCAGCATGCATAGAATAGCAGTCATCAGTGAAAGAAGAAAACAGCCCTTTGGGGAAAGCATTTGGAAAAAGCAAGCAAGCAAAGGAAGACTCTCTAGCTAAGCTGGCAGGAACTCTCTAGAGATACACAGACACAAATGTACACAGTGAGCTTCAAGCCCCAGGGAATATGTGAGTGGTGAGGAGAGGCCCAATGGTGCTGTTAGTCAGAGGGCAGGTGAGTTGGTAGCTAGTGCAGCAGTTATATCTCCATCTCAAATAGATGTAAGTATTTGCACATATCTGAAAGAAGGGAAGATCACAGAAGCGTGTAGTAGATGTGCAAGTGCAAGAAGCAGTTCTTTAAATCTAGTTGATCCAGGACCGGAGCCCCTTGAGTAATAGCCTTAAGGGCTTCCATGTATTGTATGGGCCATAACAAATAGAAAGCTCATGTTCCCCAAAGACAAGAAATTAGATGCTTCCATCCAGCACATTACTGGCATGAAATCCCCAGTGCTGACAAAGTGGAGACACCATAGTTTATGTACTCAAAACTCCAAAATGCTACATGTTGTTTCTGTTGCAAACTTTCAGTCTCATGTGCCAACCACAGAACAAAGAATTGGAAGAATTTGGTTAGAAATATGGTAGGGTGGGAAGAGCAGCAAATCACCAGAGAAAATTCCACGGTGGAAAGATCTTGAGATGGGACCAAGGGTAAACCACACCATAGCTGATTAACATCAGGAAAATACTACATCAGAGTTGATTTAGCGACAAAATGTTCTGAAGAGATTCAGTGCCCTTGTGAGAATGCTTGCTATCTAAAAATTTAGCATGCTGTCACACTTCGGATCAGCTGTGTGTGCCAAATAATAGAAATGTCCTTAAACTTATGGAGCTAATGACTGAGTTTGGTTCTGTACTCAGCATCAAAGCAAGAAATCTTGGAAGAACAACTCAAAATGAGATCATAATTACTGGCAGCAAAAGCCAAACAGAAAACTTTAGCCAATCTGAACTCAGTAAGATGTTCCTCTGCAATTCTGAACAGCACACCTGACATCACTCATATGGACGAATGACTTCAATAGTGCATGGTGTATCAACAAGAGAATATACTAAAAATGCCTCCACAAGGGTGAATGTCAAAGAACTTCTAGAATTTATTGACATGGATGACAGAGAAACTGTTATGACAAATGTGCTCCTTAAAAAGCTGGAAGATGTAGGAACTGAAGTAGCTGACTCCAGAGGTCAGGGCCATGATAACATTAAAGGCAAGAAGAAAAGACTGCAGGGGTGAATTTGAGAGTTATACATTCAAGGGTTTTTTTTTTTAAAATCCCATGGAGTTCTCATTCATAGAACATGGGGGCCAGGAATGCTGTACCAGCTTCTAGTGAGGCTGTTAATTTTTAAAATGTAATTCAGAGAATCTATGTGTTTTTCTCTGCATTGACTTATTACAAATTTTGAAGCAACATTTGGGAATATCCTCTGTGACTTTGAAACCTCATCACGTGAAATTGAGCAGAGAGGATGAAGTCTAACATATAGTTTAGATAAATATCCTAGAGCCTATTGTTCACAACATTTATTTCAAACTCTACATTATGCCACAACATAAGTCATACAGAAATTTGAAGTTAGGGATGTTCTTGGTGATTCCATTATCTTCTGCCATTTTTACCCCGTGAATAATTCCTGCGTAATATCCTTCATATTCATGGCAGCATTTCTATCTTCCCAATTGGATGTTTCATTGTGGAAAGTTCAGCACTTTGTGCAAAAGAGTTTTAAGTTGTTGGTTCTCCTGAACCAAATTGGCATCAGAGCTATCCCTTAGGAAAATGGCATAGGCAGAGATTAGAAATTAGACCTTAGAAAGTTTTGACCCTGGTAAGGCAACATTTCAGCTTCATGCGTCAGGTCTGAAATATTCTAGGCTAGTTTGCTAGATTAGGAGGTTATTAATTAATTAATTAATTACAATTTAGGTCCTCATTTTACCCACCTCGGAAGGATGGAAGGAGTAGTCAACCTTGAGCCTGGTGAGATTTGAACTGCCAAAATGCAGGCAGCCAGCATCAGCAGAAGTAGCCTGTAGTACTGCACTCTAACCACTGCGCTACTGTGGCTCATAAATAATGATTAAAAACATTCAGTGCAGGGGTGGGTTCTACTTACCTTTACTACTGGTTCGCAATGGGATTGCGCACGTGCCTTGCTTCTGCACATGCGCAGAAGCTTCTGCGCATACGCAGATCACTGATGATGACATCTGGGGTAGTGGGCGGGGCCTCCCGCCAGCTTTACTACCGGTTCTTGCGAACTGGTCTGAACCAGGGGCAACCCACCACTGATTCAGTGTTAAAAATTAAAACTTTACAAATGAAAAAAAAAAAACCTAAAAAGGGACCAATATGTAAGCAGGGTGGAGGTGGGATCTTCTCCTAATCTACTAATCACCAGAATGTGATGTCTCCATTATTTTATTTATTTATTTATTTATTGTTCAAATTTATATACCGCCCTACTCCCAGAAGGGACTCAGGGCAGTGAACAGCCAAGATAAAATACAATAACATATAAAAGTTAAAACTATTAAAATAAATTAAATAATCTGGGCTCAGAGAAGAAAATTTAAAACATCCAATTATATAAAACATTTTAAAACCCGATTTAAAAGGGGAGAGTTAGGCCAGACCAGCCTGTTGGACTAAAAACATTTTTAGGGCGCGGCGGAAGGTATGTAAGTCTTTAAGCCTCCTTATCTCTAAGGGGAGCTTGTTCCAGATGGCAGGTGCTCCCACAGAGAAGGCTCTCCCCCTGGGGGCCGCCAGTCGACATTGTTTGGCCGACAGCACCCTGAGGAGCTCCTCTCTATGGGAGCGAACTGGTCAGTGAGAGGCTATTGGTGGCAGAAGGCAGTCCCATAAGTACCCTGGTCCTAAGCCATGGAGCGCTCTAAAGGTGGTAACCAAAACCTTGAAGCACACCTGGAAGACCACCGGGAGCCAGTGCAGCTCACACAGGAGGGGAGTCACATGGGAGCGCCACGTCGCTCCCATCACCACCCGCATGGCCGCATTCTGGACCAGTTGGAGCCTCCGGATGCTCCTCAAGAGGAGCCCCATGTAGAAAGCATTACAGTAGTCCAGGTGTGAGGTGACAAGGGTGTGAGTGACCATGCATAACGAGTCCTGATCCAGAAAGGGACGCAACTGGCGAATCAGGTGGACCTGATAAAAAGTCCTCCCAGCCATGGCTGTCATATGCTCTTCTAAAGACAGCCGTGAGTCCAGGAGGACGCCCAAGTTGCGAGCCCTATCCGTGGGGGCCAACAACTCGCCCCCAATAGTCAGTGATGGCGCCAACTAACTATATTGGGACGCCGGAAATTACAGCCACTCGGTCTTGGATGGGTTGAGCCTGAGTCTGTTCCTCCCCATCCAGATCTGTACAGCCTCCAGGCACCAGGACATCACTTTGAGGGCATCATTGGGGTGGTCTGGGGTGGAGATGGGTGTCATCAGCGTACTGGTGGTACTTCACCCCAAAACCATTGAGGCCTCAAGCCAGTTGGTCGAGCAGGTCCTTTTGAAAGTCCAAGTGGTTGGAGCCAGATCTTACCTCCAGGGGCATGATGTTCCAAAGGGTGGGAGCCATGGCAGAAAAGGTTCTTCTAATGGGTTCTGCTGGCCAAAATTCCTTGGCCAACAGGATCCACAGCATACTTGATGTGCTGGAACAAGTGATGGGGGGGGGGAGCCAGAAGGTTAAAAAAAGCATTCTTCTCTGTGTATCAGCTGAATATCTGCCATTAGTCAAAACCTCTATCCATTCACTTGAGTGCAGTTATTTTCTTATTTTGTATTAGTGGAAGAATCTGATTTAGTTTCATAGCGTATCAGCTGAATGCTGTGAAAAATTATCTTTCATTCAGGTTGTGTTGTGATTTGATTTCATTGCCTATGCTGTAGCTTCTAACAGCATGTGAGAAAGTGCACAATGACTTCCTTGTCACTCCTTCTAGCCTGCTCATATTTTGTACCCATACCCTGTTTATCTTCATGTGGAAAATAAACTAGATTTCTTCTTGCTTGTGATATTATGCCTGGTTTTTGTATCTCTACTTTTAAAATAGTAGGAGAATGTTTAATTTAGATGTTCCTTATGTAGGAGAGGAAGTAACAAATTGTTTTGAAGACATTCTGCAACTAATGAAATTTAATAAAATTAATGATGATTGCAATCTTTAAAATCTCATGCTTTTATTAAAAGAGAAGGATCTAACATGAGGAGTATGTGATCTTGTTATATTCTATAGTAATGTAGCAGACAACCTAATTGTTGTCTGTCATTATTCACAATGATAGAATGGCACTGTAGCACAAGAGGGATTCGAAATTTTCCCATAAGTGACTATACATTGGTTCTCAATGCCTTACATCATTTTTCCTCTAAGGATTCAGTGGATGTCTTGCTGATTATTGATTTTTTCAATGAGCAGCATATAATTTGTAGAAGGCTGTGTGCCAAATCCCAAAGATGATGTAGTTATCTTCCAGTATGTCAACGAAGGGTACAATATAACTTCATTATATTAAAAAATGAACAATGAAGAATAGCGGGCAATTAACACAAATTTCTTGGCTTCTCATTTATTTTAAATTAATATTTGCTGTTTTATAGACCCACTTGACGCTGTTTAGTGTGAGGGAAAGAATGCATCACATATCACAGTTAAAGATTGGTATTGTGTGTGTCACTCCAATATAGACAAGATAGAAAAAACTCACCTGACAAATCTAGATTGGAATGGAATGGAATGGAAGGGAAGGGAAGGGAAGGGAAGGGAAGGGAAGGGAAGAGAAGAGAAGAGAAGAGAAGAGAAGAGAAGAGAAGAGAAGAGAAGAGAAGAGAAGAGAAGCTGGAAGGGACTTTGGTGGTCTTCTAGTCCAACTCCCTTGCTCAAGCAGGAAGAGATCCTATACCATTTCAGACATGTGGCTCTCCAGTCTCTTAAAAACCTCCAGTGATGAAGTACCCACAACTTGGTGTCATTCCACCCCAACTCCCATGTGCATTGTTACCAACAGGAAATCATCTCTACCAACTGCTGTCTCTGATATGAGGAGACGCTAAATTGGGGCAGGAGCTGAGTTTTGACAGATGGTTCTCCATGTTTGTAAGTGTGATTAGTGGATCATTGCTGAGATGAGTAGTTTGTTGGGAAAAGAAACAAGCTGGATAACTTAACCCCTTTCATTAATGTGAACATAATAAGGACAGTACCATTTGCTGGCCTTCTTATGATGGCCTCCTTATGATGGCAAAATAGGAACTGCCAACAGAAATGATGTGGACATGTACTTTCCTTCAGCTCAAAGAGTTGTGAATTGCACTTTAACTGGACTGTGAGGAAGAGCCCTAAGTGAAACAAATTAACCTATTACTAAGCACATGACAAGAATCATTTGACTCTTACACAGCATGGGAAAGATGTGGAAGTATTTCACAGAATGAAAGCAGAAAGATTAGTGTGAGAAAAACTCCTAATAGAATCACCATTTCCCCCCCAGAAAAATATAGCGGTTATGAAATAAATGGAGGAAAAGGGGAAGGGAGGCTTGGAAAAATCATGCCCTGCAAAAAGGAAACAGCATTTTCTCATTGCTGACTGAAGCTCTCTATAAACCAAGTGGATGGGTAGCACATCAACTGATAAAATATATTATTGAAAGAATATTTCAGTCAGCAATGAGAAAATGCTGTTTCCTTTTTTGCAGGGCATGAATTTTCCTGCCATCTTGAAGCTGATTGCATTCTTTTAGCTAAAATGTTGCATGTTGAATTTTCTGGTTCAGGTTTTAATCTTTGCATAGCCTCACTTTGAACACTTTTCTGGTCCTTTCAGCTGAATTCTAGAAAAGAAAAAGAAAACCTTGGCTTGTGATATATATATATATATTACTTCGGCTGATAGATTTTCCCTCTCACTGGAGATTATATCATGTCCCTGATGAGAAAGCTCTCTTGGTGTACTTGTGCAAATGTCTATATATGAACAAAAAAGCACCCCTGTATTCCTTAGAAATAAAGTCTGTAGTAGCAGAACTGCATATATTTTATGCATTGTTAGAATTCTGGGGTACCAGAATTGTAGCTACAATTTCAAATATATTGCTTCATTTCATCCAATGGTGAACCTTAATTTCTGCAAAACTTCTCTATGGGAATCAGAAAGCTAATAGAACAGAATATTTGTAGCTCAGGGTTGAAATGTGGGATTCTTGTTGCCCTCTGAGTTTAGCTGTTTTCTTGCATTGATAATATTACATAGTTGGGTAATGAAATGTCTGCAAGAAAACGATCAAGCTCAGAGAGCACCAAGGACTCTATGGATATAAGAAAATTAAAAGATCACTTTCCAAAGAGCCAAGCTATTTTCAGTACTTCAGAGAAATCATCACTTGCACATTATATAATCAGACTTCTTAGCACAACAACAAAGCATACTGGAAAAGTATATAAACTAGGCCCAAAACTACAGATAGTTTTCAACTTACGACCACAGCTGAGCCTAAAATGTGTCTTGCTAAGTGAGAAATGTATTAAGAAAGTTTTGTCCCATTTTACGACTTTTCTTGCCACATTTGTTAAGTGAATCACTGCGGTTCTTAAATTAGTAACACGGTTGTTAAGTGAACCCGGTTTCCCAGATTCTGACTTGACTTGTCAGAAAGTCGCAAAAGGGGATCACATGACTCCAGGACCCTGCAACCATCATAAATGTGAGTCAGTTGCCAAGTATCCGAATTTGGATCACATGATCATGGGGATGCTGCAATGGTCGTGAAAAATAGTCATGTCACTTTTTTGAGTGCTGTTGTAACTTTGAACGGTCACTAAATGAATTGTTGTTAGTCAAGGACTACCTGTATACCTGACATTACTTTATACGCTATCACACGAACATTGCTTATGGGTAAAGCAAAGAAAAATTAAACATGATTTTATTATTCTCTTGAACAACTATGGGATAGCAGATATCACACTGAGCAGCAGTACCCAGGAATTTTTATTTTATAATTAAAAAGAAACAGCCTGCTGTTTGGAGCTAGTTTTGCTATTTGGATGACTGAATGAACGAATGAGATGTTCACTAGAGAAAAAGTGTTTTCAAAAGATTGAGGTCTATATTTTTTTTTAAAGAGAAAGGACTTGATGAATGAACCTCTTTGGCCTTGATATGCATCAGATGTGAAGGGCTTGACCTGCTGAAAAAAATGGGAAACAGGAATGAAATATAGTACATTTTAAAAAGTTTTTTTTTGTTTAGAAAAAAAAGAAAAGGAATCACATAAAGATTTGTGATCCAGCTACTGAAATCCAGGCTGTGTTTGGATTTTTATTTAGAGATATCTACCTGTGAGTTGAGTAACATACCTTCAGAGGTATCGATTTGTAAGACAATCTTTTCTTCAGAAAGACCTCTAGCTAACATTGTTTTTGTAAACAAAAACTGCTGGGGGAGAAATTCAAGAGGCCAATAGTCAATAGGCTTTTCTTATGGCTGTTCCATTATCAATCATTCTTTTAAAAATTATTATCCATTGATCAATAAAAGTAAGATTATATATATATATATATATATATATATATGTATGTATGTATGTATGTGTATGTATGTGTGTGTATATGTATATGTATATATATATATATATATATATATATATATATATATATATATATACATATATATATATATACACACACACACACACACACACACACACCACACACACACACACCACACACACACACACACATACATATATATATATATACATACACATTTGATTGTCCTATGATTTGAGTGATTTGAGTTTTCACCTCTTCCATTGTATTTACTGTATATATTTCTTTACATTTTTCCTTCTGTCATTGGAAGCTGCTATTTACTGCAGTCATTCTTTTTATATCTTAGTTTGCACCATTTTTTGTTGTTAATTGCGAAGTTGTGTCTGACCCATCGTAACCCCATGGACAATGTTCCTCCAGGCCTTCCTGTCCTCTACCATCCTCTGGAGTCCATTTAAGCTCATGCCTACTGCTTCAGTGACTCCATCCAGCCACTCATTATCTGATGCACCCTTCTTCTTTTGCCCTCAATCTTTCCCAGCATTTGGCTCTCCTCCAGTGAGTTCTTCCTTCTCATTAGGTGGCCAAAGTATTATTATTATTATTATTATTATTATTATTATTATTATTATTATTATAATTTGTATACCGCCCTTCTCCCAAAAGGGACCCAAAAGGGCGGTGGACAGCCATAATTAAAATACAAATAATACAAAAGTTAAGATAGCTAAAAATAAATTAAATCAATCAGCATCCAATTTAAAACCCCAAGTCTATAAAAAATTTAAGAAATTCCCATTAAAAAACCATTTAGGCTAGGCCGGCTTGCTGGCATAAATAAGTCTTCAGGGTCTTATGGAAAGTACGGAGGTCCGGGATCAGTCGTATTCCGGGAGGTAGCTCATTCCAGAGGGCGGGTGCCCCCACAGAGAAGGCTCTCCCCATGGGGGCCACCAGCCAACATTGCTTGACCGATGACACCCTGAGGAGGCCCTCTCTGTGAGACCGTATTGGCCGGTGGGAGGTTATCAGTATCAGCAGGCGGTCTTGTAAGTACCCTGGCCCTAAGCCATGGAGCGCTTTAAAGGTGAGAACCAACACCTTAAAGTGCACCTGGAAGACCACTGGGAGCCAGTGCAGCTTGCGCAGGAGTGGTGTTACATGGGAGCGCCATGTCGCTCCCATAATCACCCCGCGCGGCCGCATTCTGGACCAGTTGGAGCCTCCGGGTGCTCCTCAAGGGGAGCCCCATGTAGAGAGTGTTACAGTAGTCCAGGCAAGACGTGATGAGGGCATGGGTGACTGTGCATAAGGAGTCCCGATCCAGAAAGGGGTGCAACTGGCGTATCAGGCAAACCTGATAAAAGGCCCCCCTGGTCATGGCTGTCATATGCTCTTCTAAAGACAGCCATGTATCCAGGAGGATGCCCAAGTTGCAAGCCCCCTCTGTGGGGGTCAGTGACTTGCCCTCTATAGCCAGTGATGGCACCAGCTGGCTATATCAGGATGCTGGCATCCACAGCCACTCGGTCTTGGAAGGGTTGAGTCGAAGCCTGTTCCTCCCCATCCAGACCCACACGGCCTCCAGACATTGGGACATCACATCAAGGGCATCATTGGGGTGGTCTGGGGTGGAGATGTCCAGCTGAGTATCATCAGCATACAGATGACATCGCACCCCAAAACCATGGATGATCTCACCCAGCGGCTTCACATAAATGTTGAACAGGAGTGGCAAGAGGACCGACCCTTGTGGCACCCCACAAACAAGGCACCTCAAGGTTGACCTCTGCACCCCTGCCAACATGACTGGTCAGAGAGATAGAAGGAGAACCACCGCAACACGGTGCCTTCCACTCCTAATCCCTCCAACCGGCGCAGCATGATACGATGGTCAAAGCCACTGAGAGGTCTAACAGGACCAGAACAGAGGAGCAACCCCTGTCCCAAGCCCTCCAGAGATCATCCACCAATTCGACCAATGCCGTCGCCGTCTCCAATGCTCAATAAAGCAAAGGTTGGAGACCGGACGATAATTGCCAGAACAGCCGGGTCCAGAGAAGGCTTCTTGAGGAGGGGCCTCACCACCGCCTCTTTCAAGGCGGGAGGCAAGAAACCCTCTCTCAGAGAAGCATTTATAATCCTCTGGAGCCAGCCTCGTGTAACCTCCTGGGTGGCCAGTACCAGCCAGGAGGGACACGGGTCCAATAAATATGGAGTTGCGTTTAACCTCCCCAGAATCCTGTCCGTGTCCTTAGGAGTCACAGGGTCAAACTCATCCCAGATAACATCCTCAAGACAGACCTCAGTCACCCCACCAGAATCTATCCAGTCAGAGTCCAAGCCTTCCCGAATCTAAGTGATTTTATCGTGCAGATTTATTTATTTATTTATTTTATTTATTTTATTAGATTTATATACCGCCCTTTTCCTTGCGGACTCAGGGCAGTGAACAGCCAGAATAAAAAACAGATTTTACAAAAGTTAAAAGAATTTTAAAAGCAACTAATATAAAATTTAGCCCATAAATTTAAAACAGTTCAATTAATATTTAATATCAAACTCTAAAAAATTTACCATGGGATCAGGCCAGTCCGGCTAACTGGGAAAAGTAAGTTTTCAAGGCCCGACGATACTGTGCAAAATCCTCAGCCTGCCCTTGCAAGGGGTCCTCCCATGCTCCCTGATATAGAAGGGAGTAGGCCACTCTAAACAAGGCGGCTGGGCGGTTATCTGCCGATGCAATAACAGCGTAAAAGTAATTACACTTTGCTGCTTTTATCGCCACTAAATAGGTCTTAATATGAGACCTAACTAGTGTTCGGTCTCAAATGTTCAGTTTCATCTTCAGGTTCTGGTTTTCTAAAGAGCAGTCAGGGTTAATCTCTAGGACTGACCGGTTTGATTGCCTTGCAGTTCAAGGGAATCACAGGAGTCTTCTCCAGCACCATAGTTCAAAGGCCTTCAACTCTTTGGTGCTCAGCCTTTCCCCAATCTGATAGCCTCCTCAAGTGTTGGATTATCACTTCTATCACCCCAGTTAGCAACACTATGAAGGAGGCTCTACTATAATCTTGATGTTGGAGAAATATTTGTGGGAGATATATATATATATATATATATATATATATATATATATATATATATATATATATATATATATATATATATATATATATATATATAAGACCTTTGATTATTTTACCACATGTGGTAGAGAAATGAAAAGATATCATCCTTCCAAAATTGTATAATGCTTTTATGTTTGTGAAATGTGTATCATTACAAAGCAGAGAGTTAAATAATCTCCAGAGTTTGATTTGTTGCTTCTATTCATATGATCCAAAAATTTTCATAAACATAAGAAGTCCATTGTCTGCTTATTTTTGGCAGCAAAACTAACGGTTACGCAATATTGGACATTTCTTGAACATGCAACAATTGATTTCTGGATTAAAACAGCTTTCTCAATTGGTTTATTAGAAAAAAAAGATTAACTGAATATCTGGGGGCAAGAATCACATTTTTATCAAGTTTGATTATTTTATATTATTATGTTAATAGCAACAGATAGAATTTTGTCAATTCTTATATATAGAAATGATGAACTTTTCTGTTAGTGATGCTTTTTATTTTATTTATTCATATCACCTTTGTGTTACTTCTCATAATAAGGTATGAGTTCTTTACTTAGTTCTTCCTTTGTGTAAAAACATTTCTTCATTTGCCCCTCCCTCCCCCTAAGATATCGATCTACAGGGCAGTTTTATTTTATTTTTTTAGTCTTGGTGGCATCACTTGACAACAAAAGGTACTAGTAAAATGCAATAGGAGCAATTTTTTTGTGCAAATGGAAAGCAGGGTTGAATACAGATTAATGTCAACATTCCATGAATGAAGTCTGAATTGAATTTCTTTTCCTTGTGGAAAGGAAGGACAGATATTTTTCAACCCTCTTTAGATCTTTACAGTAGGTTTGCTGGAATTTTCAGAGTAGTTGTTAAAATGGCCTCTGATCTCTTGTCACTAGATCCATTGGTTGAATTAAATGTCTACCATACATAAAGGCAATCTACACAGGTATATTGAAAGAAGACTATCTAAATATTGTGTCAATTCTGAAGCTGGCCTGACTGAGGCCATCTTTGAGGCTTCAGTGTTGCCACAATGGAGATGAGGGTTAGGAAGGGGGGAATAGAGATAGCTGGGGTTTTGTAGCCAAAATGAAAATAGTTTCCTCTGGGAACCAAGGACATTCCCACAGGTGGCTGAAGAGAGGAGGAGTGAAGTTACCAAACGACTGGACAGCACCTTGATTGGACCATGTGACTGTTTGGGAAAAGGGGGGAAACGTTTACTTTTAATTCGGTGAAAACCATGGAAAACCATTTAGAGTTGGTTTTCACCAGTCCTTGCCAATATGATATATACAATAAAACTGTTCTTTAAGAAATGTACCTGCCTTGGAGTTCTGTTTGCTATGGATATATTATTTGGAACCCAGGCATGTTGTCTCAACAGCTGAAGAGGCAGAGTAATAAGATACCCATTGAAAGCAGGATTTCAGAATCAAAATGGTGCAGTTTCTAGCTTGAAATAAATAGCAGAATATCGATAAGATTGCTGAAGATTGTTCTATGCAGAGTGAAAAATGATGCTCTCACAAACAGAGCTGTGAGTTGGGCAGTTCTGGAGGAGAGCATTATCTTTTTAGTGTGTGACTTTTGTCCAGCCACTTCTTAAAGGTGAGATAATAGCTAAAATCATACTAGTAGAAATGCTTCTTCATGCTGTATTTCCAATAGTACATCAAGCAGGTGCACAAAGGAACTTAAGTAAAATGCAATGCTATATAAAGTATTTACATGGAGAGGGAGAGAGACATAAACATATCTCAATGAATAACAATCGACAGCGCTAAATGCATGCTTTGCTCACAAATACGTTAAATAGATTTTTGATACGTTGTTTTCATAAACTACTCAGGGAACAATTTGGATGAAGAAGTGTTTATTCTTATTCAAAAATTGCCTCTTCCATGGACTTAGAAGTAACAGAGAATCTATGAGCTATAGCTTTCTTTCCATGGGTAATCAGGGAAAAAAACAATAAAGATAATATTCTGCAAGTGTCTTTATCAATATTGTCTGGATCAATTATTACTTGTTAGATGTCTTTATTAACCAGGTATCATTGTGACAAACTTACTGAACAATACTGAATGAGAAATCTTTTATTATGAATTATTATTTGCTTGTAAATGAGCTGTTGTAAGAATGAGCACAAAGTATAGTAATGGGAAATGTTAATTAAAAATATTTTAAATCACATAACATTTGTGCATATTTTTCCTACAGGCACACCTTTGTACAGCGATCACTACAAAATACATTTTTATTCACATTTCTTTAAATATATTTCTTTTTAATGCACATTTCTTTATTGTATGCATTTGTTTTCGCAAAACAGTGGCAATTTTACAAAGTTCCTCAGGGTGAATTTCAATATATATATATGTATGTATGTATGTATGTATGTATGTATGTATATATATATATATATGTAGGTCTTTGGTTATTGGGGTCTTCTCCTGCGTAAAATTGGAAGTGTCTTGGCGACGTTTCGACAAAGTCTCATTCGTCATCTTCAGGCTGGTGTTCTCGGCTTCGTGCTTCCAGGAGCAATGTGAGATCGCAGCTGTCTCTTCCTTTTAACTGCTAGTGGAGGTGTGAGCTGATTGGGTGGGAGTTTGGCTGTGTTCTGATTGGGTGGAGGTGTGTTCTGATTGGTTGGGGGCTTGGCTGTGCTCTGATTGGCTGGGGGTGTGTTCTGTTTGGGTGGGGGCTTGGTTGTGCTTGGGTTAGTCTGAGTTGCAGGGGGATTTGAGCTGGTGAGTTGCGTTGCTGTTGTTTGGCTTCACATTCGTGGTTGTACCACATCTTCATGGCGGGTGCCAGTCTGCTTCATGTATGGATTGGAGGGGTTTAAAGTGGCTAATGATGCAGCTGCGGTCTGGCTTCTGGTCTGTGGTCGTGCCTCATCATCGGTGTGGGTTTGAGTCTGCTTTCCACGTGGATGTGTGGTGTTGACATCCTGTGTGGTCCTTGCGAGTGTGGGTCTGGTGTCATTCCTCGTGTTAGGAACTCGTTTGTCAATAAGGGCGGGTTTCCAAATGGCTGGTAGGCGGGAGATATCATCTTGTTTGTTCATGCTGTGTGGGCATTTTTCTATCTAAATGACTTCTCTGATTATTCTGTTGTTAAAGTGTTCAGGTTTGGCGATAGTTCTGGTCTTTTTAAAGTCAATTTCATGTCCTGTGGCTTTTAGGTGTTGGACCAGGGAAAAGGTTGGTTCCTCTTTTCTGACTGAGTTCTTGGGTTCTTCAATGCATGCACTTATTCTTCTGTTGGTTTGTCCGATGTATGTGGTGGGGCAGGCGGTGCATGGGATTTCATATACTCCTTGATTTATTAACTCAATTTTGTCTTTGGGGTTTCTTAAGATGGTGGATATTTTTTGGTTTGTGCAGAATGCTGTCTTGATGTTGTGTTTGTGGAGGAACTTGCTGATTCTGTTTGGGTGGGGGCTTGGTTGTGCTTGGGTTAGTCTGAGTTGCAGGGGGATTTGAGCTGGTGAGTTGCGTTGCTGTTGTTTGGCTTCACATTCGTGGTTGTACCACATCTTCATGGCGGGTGCCAGTCTGCTTCATGTATGGATTGGAGGGGTTTAAAGTGGCTAATGATGCAGCTGCGGTCTGGCTTCTGGTCTGTGGTCGTGCCTCATCATCGGTGTGGGTTTGAGTCTGCTTTCCACGTGGATGTGTGGTGTTGACATCCTGTGTGGTCCTTGCGAGTGTGGGTCTGGTGTCATTCCTCGTGTTAGGAACTCGTTTGTCAATAAGGGCGGGTTTCCAAATGGCTGGTAGGCGGGAGATATCATCTTGTTTGTTCATGCTGTGTGGGCATTTTTCTATCTAAATGACTTCTCTGATTATTCTGTTGTTAAAGTGTTCAGGTTTGGCGATAGTTCTGGTCTTTTTAAAGTCAATTTCATGTCCTGTGGCTTTTAGGTGTTGGACCAGGGAAAAGGTTGGTTCCTCTTTTCTGACTGAGTTCTTGGGTTCTTCAATGCATGCACTTATTCTTCTGTTGGTTTGTCCGATGTATGTGGTGGGGCAGGCGGTGCATGGGATTTCATATACTCCTTGATTTATTAACTCAATTTTGTCTTTGGGGTTTCTTAAGATGGTGGATATTTTTTGGTTTGTGCAGAATGCTGTCTTGATGTTGTGTTTGTGGAGGAACTTGCTGATTCTGTCTGTGGTGCCTTTTATGTGTGGGAGGAGGGCTTTGCCGTTTTCTTGTTCACTGTCTTGGATTTTAGTGGGGGTTTCTTAATATATATATATATTATGTTTCATTATATATATATATATATATATATATATATATATATATGTATATATATATATATATATAATATTTTTTGGAGTATAAGATGCACCGGAGTATAAGACGCACCTACCTTTTAGGGTTGTTGTTTTTTTAAAAAAAGTTTTTTTATTTTTTAGACAAGCACACATACAAACATACAATATATTTTCTTTGAACAGAGTATTTGGCTGGTTCACAAATTTAAACAGTGTTTAGTCATTTCAATTAAATTTACAATTTCTATATTTTCTTTTTGCCATATTTATTCCTTATCTATTTTTTTTTAAAAAACCAATATTACCCTTCATTCTCATCTCTAATCTTAATCAAATTCAATTTTTCCCTTCTATTCTATATTATACCCCTTCCCATTGTTATCTATTTTTATATCCATCCTCACATTGGTTAATTATTTAATATTACAATTGTTTAATACAAATTCAATATTTTTATATAAATTAATGAGTTATAACTCACTTTTTTGTATATTAATCAATATGAACATGAATATTCCAATTATTTCCATGCAATCCAATTTCTTACAAATCAATTAATTATGTTTACCAATAATAATAAAAAACCAAATAATTTCCCCCATATGTTCCTCCAAACCATAACTTAACCATTTCTGCTTTCAACACAATATACAATAAATAAACGTTTTTTTCTTTTGTGTTTAAAAATCTTGAACTCTCCTGTTTGCCCCACATTTCCCATTGTTTGTACCTACCCTTTTTGGTGAGCAAAAAGAAAAAGAAATCTCTCTCCCTGCCTCATTTTGTCACGTTGCAGCAGAACCTGCTTTACTTTCAGTTTCGTTTCAGCTAGGAAAAAAAAAAACTTCTCCAGCACTCTGCAGCAAGCAAAGAGCTTGCAAAACAAGAGCTTGCAAAACAGCCTGTGCAAAACATCTGAGAGCAAATCAGCTGAGAGTCGGGAGGCTGTGCTAATCAACTTGTGCTAATTAGCCGATACTGAAGGTGAATGTCGCTGTTTTTTCTTACTATTTGCTTGCAAGGAGGTAACTGCTGGGAGGCAGAGGGCAAAGGTCTTACATTCAGTGTATAAGACACACCTAAATTTTCATCCCCTTTTGGGGAGTGAAAAGGTTTGTCTTATACTCCGAAAAATACGGTATATTATGTTTTCCCAATATAGGTTTGATATACATTTCTTTTTTTTTTAGTACATTCTGAGAGATTCATTTTGACATTTGATGGATTGGATTTCTTTAATGGATTAAATCACATATTAATTGATTTGATCCCAGGGTCCCTATTCCCCAAGTTATTATCCTGTACAATTTTTGAACGCCATGATGGAGCTTCTTCTTCTTGTGCCATATCCATCATTGGACATTGAAGATCATCCTATTTTTATCAACAGCCACATGAAAAAGTGCTGTTGAGTTTTGTCTAAACCAGTCCCTTAGATTTTGAAGCCATGACGTTCTTTGTCTGCTTGGACCTCGTTTGCTTCAATCTTTCCTTGGAGGATTTAGAGAAATATGCTGTATTTTTCCGGGTGTCACATCACATGTCCAAAATATTCTAACTTTCACTTTTTTATGATTTTGATGATTTCCCTTGGCTTTCCCAGGCGTCTTATCACCTCCTCATTTCTGATTTTGTCAGATGATGGGAGCGGACAGACACAAAGGCCAGGATAGACAAACTTGAATCAGCCAAATGTTTTAAACTACAGAATAATTTCAGACTTTTCAAAGTTTTTCTTTAACAAATATTCTTGCAAGCTTTGGTTTTATTTATTTGGCTCATAGTTTTACTTTTATATTCATATGATGTTGTTGCTCAGTGGCCTCATATAGATGTAAAAAATTAAATGAAAAGGTGGCGTTTTATTTGACAGGCATTTTTGCATCATATCTAAGCATCTTCCAACAGTACATTGAACAAAGCAACAAACATCTGTCACATCTGGCTCCTTTCCCTTCCCATCCTTTCCCTAGAGAAAGATTGTGGATACTGTGTAGTATCATTCTCCTTGGTAGACTAAGCATCATTTTGACCAAATGTTGCTAGATATGTGGTATGCTAGGTATGAATTTCTCTCACTTACACACACACACACACACACACATAGAGAGAGAGAGAGAGAGAGGGGGGGGGGGGAAGGAGAGAGAGACTCCCTTATTAAGGAAAGAAATCTTGAAAACTAAGCAAGAAAGGAATTCATTGGAGGAAGTTCAGGCAGTGTGCGGCTAACATTTAATTTCTTATATTGATTTATTGTGAAATATTCAAGTATTGATTGTGAAAACAAATATAGACATGAAGTGTATGGACACATATGTACATACTGTACACACATGGTGGAATAATTTGACAAATTGTCCTTTCCCTGAAGGACAACAATCTTCTTGTATACTAGCCCTCTGCAATCTCATCTCCTTCATATATGTGAGAATGCAATTCCCATTCAACGCAACACATAAGCAGCCTATTGTGGCAAACAATCCAAGGATAGTGATGGCTTTGGGATGTATGATTTTTTTCAATGCACTTTTTTTAGTGTTTGTTACATTTAAACTAGGAATTTTGTATACATTATCTATTTTAAATGTGAGAGACAAGATATATTGATTCGCTTTGTTTTTGTCTCTTTTTTTTTGTTAACAATAGCATACACATATCCAAGTAATCACATATTTAGTAGAGAAAAACTGAAAAGGCATCACTGAAAAATTCTGAATTATACTTATCAGCTTCTTAGCTTAAAATTTAAACAAAAGATCTCACTCTACTGTTTAAAAGGAATATACTTGTTTTTACAATTAATTCCTGAACATTCTCCCCATGATGGAGAAACAATCAAGCAACCAGAAAAATAAAGCCCAGCATCAGCTTTAAAGTGGTGACACAAATCCTTCAATGTCCCCATTCCATGTGTCACCAGGCATGTGTATATTCTACAAACGAAAGTGGAAAAAGAAAGACAGAAAAGAATATTTGCATGCAAATTAAATTTAGTTGAAGACAATATAAAAGAAACAAAGAGAACGCTATGTTAAGTGTATTATTTTCTGCATGTGTTCCATTATAAAAAATTAATTTTCACTGAAAGAGAGCTTTTCTTTTTAAACAGTTTATTGTTCATCTATCTATCTATCTATCTATCTATCTATCTATCTATCTATCTATCTATCTATCTATCTATCTATCATCTATCAATCATCTATCTATCTATCTCCTATTTATCTCTATCTATCTATCTATCTATCTATCTATCTATCTATCTATCTATCTATCTATTCTATAATCTATCTACCTATCTACCTATCTTCCTTCCGTCCGTCCGTCTGTCTATCTATATCATCTATCTATCTATCTGTAAGAACTTCCTATCTTACAGCTATCATCTGTTCCTTGAAGACTGTCTAAATTAGTTCAGTGCAACCTCTTTCAGAATCAAAGATGGAGTATCACTGCTATCAGGTCTTGGTTTCTGAACTCATATCCACTCTGTCATACTGGAATTGAGCCTGAACTTGTTCTTTTTTCTTCAGACACTTACAGCATCCAGGCATTGAGGTAGCAATTTCTCTGTATCTCTTGTTCAGTTCAGGCTTGAAATATACAGTTAGCATACTGATGATACTTAACTCCATGTTGAAGATAATGTCACCCAAGGGCTTCACATGCAGATATCAAGTAGGACGGATAACAGAGCAGGACTTTGTGGCACCCCACAAAGAAGGGTTTTATGGTTTGACCTCTGCTACCCTAATTGATTGGAACAGATTAGTGGTGAGATTCAATTTTTTTTTACTACAGGTTCTGTGGGCATGGTTTGGTGGGTGTGGCATGGCTTGGTAGGCATGGCATAGCTTGGGGGGCATGGCAGAGGAAGAATACTGTAAAATCTCCATTCCCATCCCATTCCAGGGGAAGGATACTGCAAAATCCCTATTTCTTCCTGGTCAGCTGGGACTTGGGAGGTAGAGAATAGATGGGGGCAGGGCCAGTCAGAGGTGGTTTCTCTGAACTACTCAAAATTTCCACTACCGGTTCTCCAGAACTGATCAGAACCTGCTGAAACCCACCTCTGGAACAGTCCCTCTAAGGAGTATAATCACAGCTATAGAATACTACCTGGAGCAGATGTATTGGGCACCTATGGGGGACTAATCAAATTCATCCATTTTACTACTATAGTAAGTTACATAGCAATCAGAGAGTGATTGGACAATGACAAGGAACAGATATTGATATCCCATATCCTGAGATCACATTGCATCTGCTCCAAACAAACCAACAAAGACATAATAAGTCTTCTGCATCAGGCCATTTAGGTCAGTTTAGTTGTCATGATAGCTATAAACTCCTAAATTATCACCAAACCTACCACCAGGGAATTGAAATAACCCAGAATCATGGTTTTATAGTATTCCTTTCCAATATCTATACAAATTTACAAGTAATATTTTCCCATGGATCCTAGTAACTTTCAGATTCTGCCGTATACTGTCAACATCTGGAACCTAATGGATTCATGGGCACCTATGAGGGGGCAGTGATGAAACATGTATCATGTCATTATGCAAATGATGAAAATTATACAGATCTGGAAAATATTTTCAAAAATGCAGTACACTGTTCTGTGAATTTCTGTGGGGTTTGCAAATTCAGTGGTGTATATACATATACATATACATATACATATACATATACATATACATATACATATACATATACATATACATATACATATATATATATATATATATATATATATATATATATATATATATTCTTATTTTTGTAGGTTAATGTGTGTTCTTCTTTTTAAGCCAGGTTTTTCCTACATAATCAAGATTTTTTTGGAACCACAACTGAGTGAAATCCCAATTCACTACATTCTGGGTTCTTCTCTTCATTATGGCTGCAAACAGATTTTAGTGTTGCATTGTGGGAGACCCACTGGGTTCTTCTCTTCATTATGGATATATATATATATATAATTCTGGATGGCTTTGTTTAATATGTATTCTTTTTTCCAGGACTTTTTGGAATATTTTTAATGGAATATTTGGATAGATGTTGGAATTTCACTTTGTATTAATTACTGGCTGATAAGTTATTATAATTTCCTACATTCAAGGATAAATATAATTTGTCTGTTGGTGCCCAACAACAGGAATTTCTGTTGACACCTCAACTTTGATCAGTTGCATTTTCAGTCTAAATTACTGGAAGTGGCAAAAAGCTCACAATTAGTCCTTACACTTATCAAAACTCAATCTGATATACAAATTTTAAATGCATGAATGGAACAATCAGGAGATCCATTTTTTCCCCCTTAAACCACAGGTAATTGTCATGGTAGTCTGTATCAAAACCTCAGTGGGTCTTAGACTAATTAATACATTCTGGGAAGAAGGCATTTCACATTTTAATTTAACTTTGAGGCAAATTTCACATGTGATATTTTTATGATTTAGGAACAAATTGATTACAGAGGTAGATTAGACGTGGAGAATTATAAAGATACCTAGTGATCTTTACTGAAACTGTTTTTAAAGTTTATATATGTACTTGTATGAGAAGCCCATTTTTTTCTGCTCTGTTTAATTAAATAAACAGAATGGATTCCTAATTGCAATACCTTTTTGCTAGCACAATCTGACTAAGTAAAACGGAGGAATTATCAGAAATTACATTGAGCAGATTATAAAAAGGCAATGGGAGATTCTGAATCACTAGTTTGGTTATTACTCACAGGCAGGTCGATATTAAATCTTTTATGCAAAGTGGACTGTCATGATGGTCATCTTTACACAGTTGAAAATGTTGTTCTTCAAGGCTAATTTCCAAAAAGAACAGGAGTTGAATTTCATTGGACTCGGAGGCTCTTTAAAGTAGAAGAAAGCCAAAATCTCAATTGATGAAGAAAAAAAATGACATAATCTATCTACCATAATTCTACTTTTGTTCTGTGGTTTGATATACTTATATATCATCCTGATATACCAGACTGAATGGTCTGGCTCATAAAAAATTCCAAGTTTTTCTACAGTGTGATGAATACATATTTCCACTATGGCTTAATGTTACACGTGAATTGGTTCTGAGTGGCTTATTCCTGTTTTACAAACCATGATTAATAAAAGGGTTATCTTATATAAGTGTATAAATTTAGCATCTCCATTTACATGCACATGTGTTTTTGTTAAAACATCAATTTTACTGTCATAAGTGTGTATTACTACTGTGGAAGAAGAAAATTGACATTCGCCATCCTAAAATGCAAATAATAAACCTCCCACACTTTAGGCAATTTGGTTAAAGGGAGCATGACAAACAATGACTTACGAAAAATGAATATTAACATCATTGGTGTTTTATTAGCCAAAAGCAGGAACCCAATAGGTATCTTATTATATACAAAAAATAATTTCTGATTATAATGGCTATAGTGTTTTCTCTTTCATTGCAACAAGCTTCAGCACCAGCACTCTTCTCTGTCTCAGTAGCATTATCTGTCTCATTATCCTTCATGTTTTTCATAAGGTTCTGTTTTGGAACTCTTCTGCAAATGGCCCTGCAGTGGAATGATTGTGTTCTTAATAATTTCAAAGATGTGGATGGTTTTTTCCCCCTCAGTATTTGACCTATTTTGCCACTCATGCATTATACATACTGGGGAAAGCTGTACTCATAAGGCAGAGTCATTAGAGCTTAAAGAGATTCACTCGACTTCTCCTCCTCCTCCTCCTTCTTTTTTCTGTGCAAAATCTAGCATTTAAAAACTGACTGAATCAGTTCTCCCCCCCCCCCTCCACTTCCCTTTTTATGTCTTCATGTAATTTTCCCTATGCTATTCTTGGAAGCTTAGTATTTTAAACAAAAAATGGAAGAGATAGTAGCAATTATCTTTTGTAAGGACATGTATATAATGAAGGCTGCAATCAGAATCACATGGTCTAGGAAGAAAAGCCCATTGACGAGAGGGGAATTTACTTCTGAGTAAACATTCCTAGAATTGTAGTGTAAAAAAAAATGTGAGAAATTTATCAGGGTTTGTTTCTTGGATGAATTGCATGGCAGAAGTAGAAATGCCAACACTCTTCAGACCAGGTGTACAACAATAAAAACTGTACAGGAGAGTTATTTAGTACACTTCATCTGATTTTTTTCATAATATCTTAACTTGCTGTAGTTTACCAAAATTTGTCAAAACCCCCCTACCTTATGCTTTCCTTTAAATCACGGATTTCAAACTCGCAGCGTCACATTGCCGTCATGTGATATTTCATGATGTTTTTTCCCTTTGTGGAGCTGGGGTGAGTGTGGTCTGCATTTGACACACCCGGCTTGTGGGCTGCCAGTTTGACACCCCTGCTTTAAATAGAAATAGCCAATATACAGTGGACCAGGGCTGTCAAACTCCTGCCCACGGCCGGATGCGTCATACAGTAGCCACGCCCATTCCCGGTTTAGCAAAGTGGAAACAAGTCCCGATGCATCATGTGACACTGCCATTACGACATGAGTTTGACACCTCTGCAGTAGACTTTATCCAAACACTGTAGTAACAGCCTATAAAAGTTGGTATTACCTCTCCTTCTCTTAAGTTTGAATGAATCGGCATTATTTGTGTGTTTACTATAAAAACTCGCATATTTAAATATTTGAGAGTAATGTGTTAAAAATAGTTTATATTAGGAAAATAAATACACAAATTAGTGTACACAATTTTAGATTAGGGAAAATACATGTAGTAATGCACAACAATATTCTTTAATTATTTCAGGAAAAAATAAAGCTGAATATTAGAATCAAATAAATACATTCAACATCACCTTAAATTTATAGTAATCTATACATGTAAAGTTGGCTTTCTTCTCTTTCCAACACATAGGTACATCTCTTGTGGTCTACTGCTATATTAGAAGTACACCATCATTACTATTGCTGTAGCCCCAGAGCTAGGGCTAGGGATGGAGATTAAGGATGGTTTTCAAGTTATAGGTGCCAACAACTTTTACTATCAGCTTTCTTTGTCCCTTAGTAATAGGAGAAGAAGGATGGAAAAATAACAGGATCCTGCCAAGGAAATCTGAATCTTACTTTAAGAGGTCAAGAAGAAATATAGCCTTTAGTTTCTCAAAACACAAACAAGAATGTATTTCACTCTGGAATGGAGACTATGAAGTCTTGAATTTCTTGAGTTTACACCTGTGTACTATACATTCTTTAGGGAAGACAAGTCAAGGAGTGTTACATGCCCACAAAGAAAGCTCTTGCATTGCCATTGTCAAGAGAGCTGTTTCTCAGGCATATAAATCTGGGACCAGGGCTGCCAGCTGCCTGAGGCAAATGGAAAATTAGCACTTGTTTGCCCATCAAAATCACCCAAGGCTAGAAAACTAGTTTTGGCATTGAGGGTATAACAGTTTCTATTATCTTCCATGCAGCAAAAATGCAACTGTAAAAATTAATTAATTAAGTAATAATAAATATGCCTCTCCTTCATGACCACCCAAAAATAGTTCCTCAAGGCAGTTGCCCGACTGCATAGTAATTTCTCCTACCCTGCTTGGAGCCCAGAAGAGAGATATAGTAGATAACCTAGCAGAGTTAAATATGTCATAAATACAATAAAGCTTTTGCAATGATTTTAGTGAGTAAATTCATATATAATTATGAATAACATCTCACTAGCTATAGAAATTTACCTAAAGAGAAATATTTTACAAGCTCAGGACATTGCAAATGAAGAATTGCAGTATTTTAAAACACAATTTCTAAAATTAATAAATAAAAATGTCCTGACATTTTACGACCTTTCTTGCCACTCTTGGTAGTTTACTGCAGTTGTTAAGTTAGTAACACAGTTGTTCAGTGAACCTGGTTTCCCCATTGACTTTGCTTGTCAGAAGGTTGCAAAAGGTGATCACAGGATCCCGGGACACTGGAACCGTCATAAATATGAGCCAGTTGCCATGCATCTGAAGTTTGATCTCATGACCATAGATATACTGCAATGGTCATAAATGTGAAAAATGGTCACAAGTAATTTTTTTCAATGCCATTGTAACTTTGAAGAGTCAATAAATGAAGTCTTGTAAGTTGAGTACTATCTGTAGTTGATTTCACTGACACTATCAAATTCACTACCTGATCTCTGATACTTGGGACCTATCCAGGATAATGCTATCCTTTTTATAATCTTTGACTGCCATTCACCAAAGCAGCTTGTAATAATATCACCATCACATTAGTTATAGATTTGACTCTTACCATTTCTATGAAGAAAAAATATTTCCTGATCAGGATCTACTTTACATTTTATAATATGCTGCATCATTTGACTCATGCAGGTGGGGCACAATATACTTTCAGTTTTTTTCTTAGACCAGGGGTGTCAAACTTGATTTAATTGACAGTTCTGTTTGACCTCAGTAGGATAGGCATGGCCAGCTCAACGTCACTCATGTCGGGGGTGCCTGTGATGGCCTGAGCACTCTGCCAGTGGAAATGGGCTCCCGAGCTCCGTTTTTGGCTGCAATGGCTTCCTTCAACCCTCTGTCACTGAAAATGGAACGGGGGGTGGGGGTGGGGTGCAGTGCATGGCCCTCGCAACAGTGGTGGGTTCCTCCCGGTTTGGCCTGGTTCTCCCAAGCCAGTAGCGATATGATGTCACTGAACTGGTTCTGGCCCTCTCTGCCCCCCCGTGCCCCACCCACCCCCACATTATTCTTACCTTTTATTTGGCGCCACCCCCAATCTATTGCTGCTCCTGAATCCCAGCTGATGGCTAGAGGGAAAAAAACTGTTTAAACTCTTGCCGCGGGGCTTCAAAGGGCCGCCCTACAGCTGATCAGTGTTAAAAGAAAACAAATGAGTAGAACAGTGTCTGCAAAAATACATGAGTAGATCAGTGACTGCAAAAATAAATGGGTAGACCAGTGCCTTCAAAAAATAAATAGATCGGTACAGCTCTGCAAGCAGTTAAAAGCCTGGTAGACCAGTACCTCTGCTAAATCCTAAATAATTGTCACATGACCATCAAGCCACGCCCACAAAATAAGCCACACCCACAGAACTGTAAACAATTTTAGAATACATTCCTGCCTCACAAGCTCTGTTTTCGGCTGCAATGGCCTCTTGCACTCCTCTGCTAGGGAAAATGCATTTTCCCTGGCAGAGGCCCTGCAGGAGGGTCCTTCCCTGTTTCCAGGCCGTCTGGGTCAGATCTAAGCACCCCATCCAGCCCATTGGCCTTGCGTTTGACACCTCTGGCTTAGAACTGTTTCCCCCTCAATACATATTTCCCCCTCAATACATACATATTTCTCCCCCATTTTTTAAAAAACAAAATGATTTGTTGTTATTGGCAATTTCTCTGTACTATGTGTTCTGGTCAGAAGGGAATCACAATTCTTTTCTGTGGAAATAGTTGAATCAACTTGCCACCATCTTTATGTACTCAAAGTAAGGCTGAAAGCATTCAATAGTAGATTTGTGCGTCTCTTCTTTGATGGCAGTGATTGTTCAGCCATTTTCAGACACCAATTTTTAATGAAAAACTGCAGCTTTTTAATTTTAAAATTGGTCCTCTTGCACAGATGCATAGTTGTGAATGCATTTTTTTTTTTGGCCTTAGGAAGAAAGAACCTGAAATAGCCTCCCACTTCCTTTCCAATATGCTTGCGGTTTATGACATGTCCCACTATAAAAATAAATGATAAAAAACATTCTTTTTTTTCAAACTCTTCCTCTTCTCCTTTGGCTGGCTTGACACAGCACACTTAAATATGCCAAATAAAGGACAAGCAGCTGCATTTACATAACATACTTAACTTGGTTAATATTAAATTGAGGTTTGGGGTGGCTTTTTGTGTTGTGTGAACTCACACTATTGCATAGACCTCGTGGACTGCGCAACTTCAGAAAAAGCTAAATTCATAAATGAACTTAAACAAATGATAGAAACATTATATATACTGTATGGCACCAATTGAATTAAAAGGGCAGTGGATACTATGCTGTATTCCCTAACTTACGAGACACAGCAATAAGCGATGAAAAGAAATTGAGTTATGTAACATTGCCATTAATGTTTGTTTGCTTTTTGAAATTAAATAGGGAAATAGGGAAAATGGTGCCACTTATCAACAAGCAATGAAGGAATATCATGTTTGCTTTCTTTTTCTTTTTTTCCCTCTCTCTAGTTCTGTTTGTATATATTGGCTAAAGCTTGGTAGCAGAAAATTTAAATAGGGAAGTGAATAAAGAAAACAATTTCTTTCTCAGTGCAGTTGCTGGTTATTTCCCCGGTGGAGATTCAGAAAGTCCATAACTGAAAGAAGTAGGAGTTCATTGCTTTCTCTCCTTATGGATAGTTTCTTGATTGATAGATAAGTGTGTTTTCAGTAATTAGATACAGCAAGGAGAAAGTCTATGCAGAGACTATCTATAATACTTCAAGGTAATATTAGATAGATAGACAAACAGACTGACAGATAGGTGTTTGCTTGTGTGTGTGTGTGTGTGTGTTTGTGCGTTCTAACAGGGAATAGATAGGCCATTGATAAATATTTTTTGATAAATTGATCAAAATTTTTGATAAATACAAGTGTAATGCAACTCGTAATACATTGATAAGTATTACGAGTTACATTATGCTTGTTAATTGGACAATCATATCCTTTAGATGAATTTGTGGAGAAGATTCTATCCACAGTCATTGGTCTTCGCAAATGTATAGTAGTCAAGAATTTAAAGCCTTCCATACTTGGAGTGAGGGGACTGGCAATAAACAGGTATCAAAGATATTTTGATTGATGAGGCAGAAAATCTCATACACCCTGAGCATTCCTGAAAAAAACCAATCCTAAATCTACAAATAAATGTAAACAATACTATAGATAAGTCGGATAGCACTCTGCTTCTTTTGTAATACTTAAAGCTTTGAGGCAACCCATTCCATATTGCCAGATGGTAAAACTAGCTCTGGACATTGTACCACAAATGGTTTGAATGTCCAAATTAAAAATAATCTTGTTGCCAAGTTTATGAAGTAGTGAAGAGAACCTTTGCTCAGAAATAACGAAAAGAAATAAATGAGCCAATATCCTGTTGCATTCAGGCTAAATTTATATTTAACTTCATAGGAATTTCAGTATTACGAGTGACAGTATTTTCTCCTATTGGCTGTCACGGCAGTCATGCGTGGGTTGGTCAGCTGTGGCAGCCTATTGGACCGGGCCATCTGGAAAGCAAAACTCCGCCCCCTCTTGCTCGTCTCCAGTTTTTCGGCTCGGTCTGCCTAGGACAGATCGTGTCTACAGTTGCTCTTCAATTTAAAAAAAAAAAAAAAAAAAAAAGGAAAAACGGACCTTGACCACGGATTGCCTTCGGACTGCTTTTGTTTTGCCCCTTGATTGGTTGCCGGCTGGCAGTTTGTTTCGCGTGCGCACGAGTTCGCTCTGCCTCGCTACGCTCGCTTCCCGCTAGCACGGCTGTGCTAGCGGAGGTACTTGAAACCTCCCTTGGTTTTTTTTCATCTCCCGGAGGCAATCTGCGCTCCGGCTCTGTCCTTCAGCGAGCGGCGGTTTCGCTATTTGGCGCCCGCTCTAACAGCTGTTTGGCGCGAGGCTTCGAGCCGCACCGCGGAGCACAATCGAGCAGTCGGTCAAATTTCCTGCGCAGAGGCCACGCTACAGCAGACAGACCTGCAAGCGCAAGTATTGGGGGGATCCCCTGTGGCTTTTGGGGCTCCGGGAGGCAATTTCTTATCGCCACGTGGCATTCGCAAAATGGCGGACGCAGCCAAACAGCGCCTTTCCCGCCAGGTTCAATCGAGGGGGAAGAGGCCCCAAGAGGTGGTCCCTGGTGAAGGCCCCTCTAAGGGAAAAGTTTCTAAAACAAGGGGCTCTAGCAGAAAGGATTCCTCAGCCCCCTCAGCTCCTAAGTCCTCTAGGGATGAGGAACGCCGCCATAAGGCCCTCGAAAAAACCTTCTCTAAGGCCAAGGCCTCAGCTTCTTCTAGGCCTACCGCCGCTAGCACTGAGTCTGCCCACTCCTCCTCTTCTGCTAGGCCTGATGTGGTCCATAGGCCTGCTGCCTCATTATCTCCGGATAGATCCAATTGTGGTGAAGCCATTCAAGACTGTGAGGCCCAGTCAGTCTTTCCTATAGTGCCTGAATCTCATATTGAGACTGAGTCTGCACAACACGAATCACAGGAGCTGTCTGCCCAAGAATCTGGTCAAAATCTTCAGTCATTTACTAATATTCCTCCTGCTTTGGCCTCTATCATCTCTGAAGCCATTAAGCATGGCATCTCCCAGGGCTTACAACAAAGGCCTTCCTCCCGCTCCTGTTCTCATCACCATTCCCCTGAATCTGCTTATCAAGAGGCCCTTGAGGAGCCTGAGGGAATTTGTGAGACCGGGGATGCTGCAAGCCAATATTCTCTTTCTGATGGTGAAATTGTAGCTGACCAAGATTTGTCAGAAGATGAAGGATTAGAACCTGACCAACCAGCCTTCATTGGCTTATTTCGTCCTCATATGTTTCGCTCCTTGCTCTTTAAAGCGCAAAACGTTACTGGCCTTGGAGGAAATTCCTCTTCTTCTTCTGGTTCTGTTTCAACATCTGTTGATCCTAATGCCTCTTTGTTCCAGGAACCTACTGTCCAGAAAGAGATTGTTCCTGCGCCCAAGTTATTCTCTGATGTCATTCTCCGTCAGTGGTCCTTTCCAAGCTCAGGCCCAGTCCCTAATAATTTGGATAAGAGATTTTATAACATGACTTCTGAATTTTCTAACCTTCTACAGGTTCCTTCAGTGGATGCTCCTGTTTTGGCCTTGTCATCTTCTTCTCCCCTCACAGGTCCTCCGGAAGAGTGCTTACGCCCGGAGGAAAAGAAAGCAGAACGAACCTTAATCAAGGGTCACCAAGCTTCGGCCTGGTCAGTCCAAGCCTCCTCCGCAGCATCTTTCTTTAATAGGGCTACCATTCTCTGGATACGACAACTACAGGCTCGTTTACCAGCATCCGATCAACGTACCCACCAAGACCTGAACAAGATTCTTGCTGCCGTTGAATTCTCCGCGGATGCGACGCTCAACGCTGCGCGTTTTTCGGCCAAAGCGATCGGAACGATGGTTACATCCCGCAGACTCCTCTGGCTCCGCAACTGGCAGGCAGATATCAGGAACAAATGGCGCCTCGCATCTTCGCCTTTTGCAGGTGATAAGCTTTTCGGGGCCCCACTCGATCCCCTCCTTATCGAGACGAGAGACCATCGCAAGATTCTGCCATCTCTGCATCGTCGCCAAGACAACCGTTCTCAGCCATACTACCGCTCCCCTCCCTTCAGGGGCGTGGACACCACCTTTCAGTCTCAACGTTCTCATCGTTCCTTTCCGGCTAGGACCCCTCCTCCGCAGGACACACAGGTTAGGCAAGGGTCTAGATTTGGGTTTAAACGGCCCTTTCGGGGGGGCCGGGGCCGCCCCTTCCGGAGGTCCCGTTGAAGTTCCTCCTCACCAGGCCATAGGCGGCCGTCTAACCCTCTTTGCTGATATCTGGGAGGGCACTGTTTCTGATGCTTGGGTCAGGTCCACTATCCGCTGGGGTCTTCCTCTAGAGTTCCACTCCAATCCCCCGGAACGGTTTCTGGCTTGCCCGCCTTCTCGGGACAAATCCAAATTTGATCAGCTTAATCTGGCCATTCATCACCTCTTGGAAATTGAGGCCATTCAACCTGTGCCTCTCGCCCAACAAGGGCAGGGATTTTACTCCCGTCTATTTCTTGTTCCCAAGACCTCGGGGGGCTGGAGAGCAATTCTAGACCTCAAATCACTGAATAAGCATATTTCCTATCGTAGGTTCAAAATGCAATCATTGCAGACCATCCTCCTCTCCATCAGGGAGGGGGATTTTATGGCTTCCATTGACCTAACTGAAGCCTATCTCCATATTCCAATTCGGCCTGACCATCGCAAATTCCTCCGCTTTTTCCATAACGGACTCCACTTCCAGTACAAGGCCCTTCCCTTCGGGTTGTCTTCAGCCCCTAGGGTCTTTACCAAGATTATGGCATCTCTTATGGCCCATGTTAGTTCCATTCCCGTCAGGGCTTTGTATTATCTGGATGACATCCTCATCCTCTCTAAATCACCAGACCAGGGGATCAGGGACCTCAACAGGGTGATCCAGGTTTTACAGGACCATGGGTTCTCCATTAATTGGGCTAAGAGCCACTTGCTCCCTTCTACCCGCCTTCTTCATTTGGGGGCTATCATAGACACCATCAAGGTAGAAGTTTTCTTATCCCCTGAACGTCAGAAGAGCCTGGCCACCCTGGCCAAGCGCTTTAGGCGGGCCCGAGCGGCCTCTTTACCGGACCTTTCTACCTTACTAGGCAAAATGGTTTCCTCTTACGGGATTGTCCCTTGGTCCCGGCTCCATAGCAGGGATCTGCAATGGCTGTTACTTCCCTTCCAACGCAGTTCCCCGACCCTACCCAACCGACGGATCCGCCTGCCTCCCACGGTTCTATCCTCCTTCCTGTGGTGGACATCTCCGGCGCTGGCAAAGGGCACCAAGTTTCTCGAACCTCGACGGGCAATTGTCACTACAGATGCCAGTCTCAAGGGTTGGGGCGCTCACCTGGACGCGCTCACTGCCCAAGGCCTCTGGTCCGCCCAAGAACAGTCTCTCAGCATCAATGTTCTAGAGTTACGAGCTGTTTTCCTCGCCCTTCAGAACTTCAAACAACAACTCCAAGGGCGAGATGTCCTAGTCCTCACGGACAACACTTCGACCAAGGCCCACATCAACCGGCTGGGCGGAACCCGTTCTCGGGTTCTCATGCAGGAGTCTCTGCGTCTGGGTCTGTGGGCGGAGAAACATCTGTCTTCCCTGAGGGCGGACTACATCGCAGGGAAAGACAACATTCAGGCCGACTTCCTCAGCCGCACGACCGTAGATCACACGGAGTGGAGCCTTCCTCCTCACCTCTTCGACCAGATGACGGCACGTCTTGGACTTCCGGAGGTCGACCTCTTCGCCTCCCACACCAACCATCGACTACCGCGCTTCTTCACTCGCTTCCCATCACCAGGAGCGGAGGCGACCGACGCCCTCCGCAGCCCCTGGCCTCGAGGCGTTCTCCTTTATGCTTTCCCTCCTCTCCCACTGATTCCCAGGGTGATCCGCAAGCTCCTGTTAGAGAAGGCAGAACTGATCCTCCTGGCTCCTCATTGGCCCCGTCGGGCTTGGTTTGCGGACCTAGTCTCGCTCTCAGTCCTCCCTCCGTGGCACATTCCTCCCGATCAGATTGCCCTTCGTCAAGGAGACCTGGAACACCCGGATCCAGGGTCGTTTCAGCTGACCGCCTGGAGGCTGAGCGGAGCCTGCTAACCAGGGCTCGGGTATCTCCCGATGTAATTCCTATCATTCTTGCGGCTCGCTGTCCCTCCACGATTCGCATCTATGGCTCGTCCTGGAAGGCGTTCCTCCGTTGGTGCGGTAAGAACAAGTTGGACCCCTCTTCAGTCTCTGTAGTCCAACTCTTGGATTTTCTTCACATGGGCTTCAAAGCCGGCCTCTCTCCTAACACCTTACGCCGTCAGGTAGCCGCCCTCTCATCCATCATATCTAACAGAATCGGCTATCCCTTGGCTAAGGATCCTTTCATCAAGTCCTTCCTTAGAGGAGCTACCAATCTACGACCACCGGTGATTCACAGGTTCCCCACTTGGGACCTTAATAAGGTCCTTACAGCTCTCACCAAACCTCCGTTCGAACCCATCAGAGACATTAATCTCAGGTTTCTATCTCTCAAAGTTTCCTTTCTCGTAGCTATCACGTCTGCTAGGCGTATCTCAGAGCTGGCCTCCCTTTCCGTCCGGTCAGATCTCTGCATCTTCCATAAAGACAGAGTTGTGCTCCGTTTGGACCCTGCCTTCATTCCAAAGATTAATTCAACCTTTCACAGAGCTCAGGAACTCATCCTCCCTAATTTCTGTCCGTCTCCTCAACACCGCCTGGAAAAAGCATGGCACACTCTGGATGTGCGCAGAGCGTTGAAGGTTTATCTGTCACGCACGTCCGAATTCAGACGGACGGAAGCCCTTTTCGTCTCATTCCAGCCTGCCTCCATGGGAGGACGCGTCACTGCTACTACCCTTGGCCGCTGGTTGAGGGCCACTATTGCGGCTGCGTATGAAGCCCAGTCCTTACCGGTTCCACGCCGCATCACGGCGCATTCCACCAGGAGCGCGGCTACCTCGGCGGCTTGGGCTACTCAAGCTCCGCTGGAGGAAGTTTGTCGGGCTGCGACTTGGACGTCGGTGACCCCTTTTATACGGCACTACCGTCTCGACGCTTACGCTTCAGCTGAGGCTGCCTTCGGCAGGAGAGTGCTGCAGAGCATCCGGATTGATCCCTCCCGATCGGACATGTAGCTTTGGTATGTCCCACGCATGACTGCCGTGACAGCCAATAGGAGAATGGGCGTTGTACTTACCTGATACGCCCCTTCTCGATGCAGCTGTCACGGCAGTCAGCCCCACCCTGTCGGCCTTCTGTGGGCCGGGAACGCTGGACCGGGGAGGGGGTGTTCTACTTACCTTTCCATATTTTATTCTGTAGACACGACGGCCTTCTGGATACCTTCGCCTCAAAACTGGAGACGAGCAAGAGGGGGCGGAGTTTTGCTTTCCAGATGGCCCGGTCCAATAGGCTGCCACAGCTGACCAACCCACGCATGACTGCCGTGACAGCTGCATCGAGAAGGGGCGTATCAGGTAAGTACAACGCCCAATCCCATCAGTAGCATAGATCTTATCCACATATGTTGTCCCATAATGACCATGGCAGAGACTTATACATATTCAGAAATCAGTTTTCTGTTGATGTTTAATTATTTCAGTTCCTGCAAATGTAGCCACAATTGACTTTGAGATAAAGCTTTTAATTTCTTGATCAAGGATAATTTGAATGTTGGCCATTTCCTGATTAGTGGCTAAAAGTGTCTTCAGAATATCACCAGCCATTGTTGAAATGACAGAAAGCATGTTATTATAATTGTTATTTTGGCCCAATGATGGTTGGATGATTAATCACTAGTCAGGAAATGACCTTATGCACAGCATTGATTAGTTTGCCTTGCGCTGCTTGTTAAACAACTATCCTCTATTTCCAGGAGAAATCAAAACGCAAACAAGTGGGAAAGGAAAGATTAAAAATACATCTCTTTTTCCTTTTCTCCTAAAACTTTTAATCCAGCAATCATGGCATTTAGGTGATGGCAGTAACTCTCTGTTTATTACTCTCCTCATGCCCTAAACCAGGGGTGTCAAACTTGCAGCCCGTGGGCTGGATGCATCACACCAGTGGTGGGTTGCCCCCTGGTTCTGACCGGTTCTATAGAATCAGTAGTAAAACTGGCAGGAGGCTCCGCCCACTGACCCTGACATCATCAGAAGTGATCTGCGCAGGTGCAGACGTGATCCCATTGCAAACCGGTAGTAAAGATAAGTAGAACCCACCCTTGCATCACAGGCTGGCCACACCCATGCCGGGTTTAGCGAAGGGAAAAAAAGTCGTGATACATCACTTGATGTTGCTTTGACGACGTGAGTTTGACACCCCTGCCCTAAACTCACTTCCAAGCCTGGTACTTGGGACAATAAATGAGAGAAAATACGGAAAAGTACCTGGATATGTAGCAATCTTTCTGGCACACATTCTCCTTTCCAGATATATATATATCTATATATCTATATATATATATCTATATATCTATATCTATATCTATATCTATCTATCTATCTATCTATCTATCTATCTATCTATCTATCTATCTATATATATATATATATTTTCATGAAGTTTTTGGGTACTTTGAAAACTATATCAATATCAAAAAACAATATCAAATAAATTTGCTGCCTTCATTCCCGGGATGGGAAAGAATAAGATGGAACATTTTTACTTCCAACCTTTGATGGCTCCTAAAAGGCTTCAGGCTGTCCATTGATAGATGCTATTGAAAATCTCCTTCATTTATTGAATTAAAGTTTGAGACAATTACATTGCAACATAGACAAGAAGCTGACCAACACAATGAACAGTAAAAACATTGATTGGTTGTCCCACTAAGAATGATAAAGTAAATCTCCAAAATCTCTTCTGTTAATGGACTGCTTAATTCTTCCAATAAATACTGCCTTGTCTGTTGGTAATTTGTTTGGCAGATCTATATGATACTTTTAAAAAAAGAAAATTAGAAAAGAGGCTATTTCTTTGAGTAGAGTTATGATTAAACTCTCCTACCTTCCAAGAGAGAAGATTATTCCTATGTTGATGCTTCTTGCCCCCTCACATTTCCACAACTACAATGGGGAACTATGAAATAAAATATTTTAATTATCATATTTTGATTTTCTTCTGATGATGTGCATACATTTGAAGGGTTATTATTTTATTTTTTTTTGCCATACTGAGAAAATGGTATGGAGTGTCATATTTTTTTGCTTACTAAAAGCTGAGTTTGGAGGGGAAGGGATTAGGGAGGAATGAAAGGTCAATGATTTTAATCCCACTTCACTTAACTCAGGTGTTTGAATGGATGTACTTGGTGGAAAGGTTATGTGAAGCAGGGGTTGGCGACTTGAATTCAACATGTCCAAAAGTTTGTAATCAAATAAATATAATTGTATGGTGGCTGGGATGTTTGTATGCCAAAAGTACCCAAAACCGTCTCTTCATTTCAAAGCCATTCATCTTTCTAAATATTTTTTGGGACCATAACTGGTGCCAAATGGCAACAGGCTGATGTTTGCTCTTGACCCTTTCCAGGCATTAGTAGTGACAAGCATTATAGTGTCTTGGTGATAATATATTTCACATTAGAAAGTTTAAAGTGTTAGCCATACTCCTTCACACTCAGATGCATAAGGAAGCAGCTTTAGGAAATGTACGGAAAGAATAAGGCTTGAACTGAGATGAGACAAGCTAGAGCCCTAGTTGTATTTTGTGCCAAATAGTCCAACAGAGCAATGGCATCTGATTTTAATCTGTATTATCTTTATTCACACATTTTAAAAGATTACTATCTATATTGCTTCAAGCATTCAATATTATATATAACCAGTAACTCTAATGACCTTCACTGTAAAGTATAAAATGCACAGACTAAAATACAAGGTAGTCCAGAGGAGGCAAATGGCTTCTGGTGGTTAAAAATCCTTTAATTTTGTGGGGTTATTGACATAATATGTAGAACATTGAAGGAAACACCGAAGGGGAGCTACAAAATTACTTGGTTGTCTCTGCCTATCAATTGAATGTATATATTAAGCACGCATTACAATGAATACATGTAATGTATACATAAAGGAATATTTTTATTTATTTATTTATTTATATTTCAATTTATAAATACTCCCTGTTGAATACTTAGAAATTTGCAGAGGGATATTAATCAACATTAACCACAGTGGGAATATGCAAAGCCAAGAAAGAAAAACAAATGTTTGTTTTGTTGACATGAACTGTGGGAGTTATATTGAGCTTCTGAAATATCTATTTTTAATAACTAGTAGTAGTATTGCTACTCCTTCATCTAGCTGATCTTCATGGTAAACTGTATGAGTTGATACCTTTGGATAAGCTTCTAGTAATATATAGCATTTAAATTAAACCTGTAAAATTCCAAACTTTTGCTTCAAGTTATCATATCTAAGTCTCTGTTGTAGTACTTCCCCCCCCCCCACCGCCAGTTGATAATTCATTTTTATGGTCCATAGTATTTTTTTTATTAACCATCTCCAAATCCATAATACAAGGGTCTTTCTGTCTCTTTCTATGTCCAGTTTGGAGAGTTGTATATATCAGCACTGAAAAGCTATTCTTTGTTATCAGAACTATAATTATTCTGCATAATCTTAATTATATTTGACACACCTCCCTCCATCAGATGAATATTTTCTTTTTGGATCATTTTTCTCATTTAATAAAAGAACAAATCTAATGTTTTTGAGTCATTTGTTTAATTAGGCTCTTTTTAATCTAGTTTTAGGATTTGTGCAGAGGACAAGTCATGTTTTAGACCAGGGCTGTCAAACCCACGGCCCTGGATACATCATGCACGGGCTACGCCCACGCCTGGGTTACCAAGCGGGAAAAGAGTCCCGATATATCACGTGACGGCACCATGATGACATGAGTTTGACAACCCTGTTTTAGACCATATTTATACAGAAATATTGAAAGTTCAAAAGGGTTTACAAACTTTTAAGGACTACTAGCCCTTTTAAGGCTAAATATCTCTTCTGCAGCTTTAAACCATTCAATGGATATATCTTCCGGGCCTGATAATTTCGGCTCTGGCATCTCACTTTCTAGCATAGCAGGCTTCTGAATATAACATCCCTCTAATTTTTTTCTGTCATTCTATAATCCTGTTTATAAAGGCTTCCTATTTTTTAAAAAATCCTCATTTGCCTCTATTTAGTCTCTTCCATGATCATTCTTGAACAGTCCTACTCAAAGTGTAGTAAAGTTTCCTGGGATTTCTTTGATGTTCTTAAAACATCTTATTTTTCTTTGTCTTATTACTGTCCTCCATTTGTTAACATTCTCAATTTAGACTTGGTATCCTTCCTTGCTTAAATGTTTAAAGTCTGCATTCGGTTATTGTACATTCTTTCTATTCACTCCCTGTCTTTCCATGGCTATCATGACAGCTTGTTCTGAAAGCTTGTTCTTAAAGATCTTTTCTTCTTTAAATTCTGGGAATATTTTGTTCTGCATCAGTTTTCACAGTGTCCCTTGCTTCTCATAGTTTCTCAGATTCTCTTTTGCATAAGTTAAGCATAATAATGTGTTCTTTCTATTCTGACTATGTGTCCTACAAGTCAAATATTACTCTCTTGAATTGTCGAAGTTTAACCTGTCTGTGCTGCCTGAACTTCCCAGTCACATCTTATCAAGAACCTCTGGACTCCGAAGAGAAAATGCTTTCTGGTTCTCAATTGCAAACAGTTTAAACTTTTTTTTCTCCTGCAGCTCAGTTGCTGCCTGCAACGTGTCTAGAATAAGATTTTACTTATACTCCCCATCCATGGATTTCGCCACACTTTTGGGTCTTTTTGTTGCAAAGTTTGTTTTCCATTTGTGCTTACTGGTAGAAGTTGCCCTGGTGCCTATCTCACTTTGATTTTTTTCTCCATTTAAATAAAACCCCATTCCCAGAGTTTAGAAAGACACATCCAAAATAAATCTGGAAGGTGGGTTTCAATTGTTTTGCCACTTAATTGTTTGCTACCAACCACCAACGCACACCCTGCATGAATTACATACTCTTGTCTCTTACGAGCAAGAAGAGGCGGCACCAGTAGTGTGTCCTATAATATACAGGTGATCCTCGACTTGCAACCACAACTGAGCTCAACATTTCTGTTGCTGAGACATTGGTTAAGTGAATTTTATCCCATTTTACAACCTTTCATGCCACTGTTGTTAAGTGAATCATGCAGTTGTTTAGTGAATCTGGCTTCCCCGTTGACTTTGCTTGTCAGTCGGTTGCAAAAAGTGATCCTATGACCCTGGTGACACTAGAATTGTCAAAAATATGAGTCAGTTGCCAAGCATCTGAATTTTGATCACATGGGATGCTGCAATGGTCATAAGAATGAAAAACAGTCATAAGTCACGTTTTTCAGTGCTTTTGTAACTTCAAACAAAAAAACCCTTCAAATTTGAGGACTACCTGTGCCCCTCGAAATGCAGACTGCCTGGCTTAGATTACATCTTCTTCCTGATATATAGTTGATTGATATATGAGATTATTTATTACCCAAGAATCTTCCAGAGTAAATAAGAAGATCAGATTAATTTGCCTCAGTCCAAGCAGTGCATTTTATAAATCTGTAGGGTTTGAATCAGATTCAAAATTGTCAGTTTCTGATGTTTCTGCACCAGATAATGTTGACTAGAATAGTGTATTTTACATACTGATTCCCCCATTCAAACACATCCTGAGTTTAGCAATGTCAATGGCTGGTTTTACTTTACTTTAAAAAAAAATTTTTTTTGGATGAAAAAGGAAACACCTCCCACACTTGGAGAGTCAGAACTATATAAAGAAACTGCAACCTCCACACAGTATATTTTGTAAGATTTACCTAGGGATCATATTTTGGAAATATAGACTTTTTTTTTTTCAAACAGCATGCCAAAACACTGGGAAAAGATTTTTTTAAAACTGCTACAGGCGAAACATTATTTTGTTTGCTCAGCATGGAAAAGCAGTAAATGTAGCCAAAAATTTGAGAGTTAGTTAGAGTAAGTTGATTCACTCCCTTGTATTAAAAAATATTCCTTTTGTTATCCAATTATTAAAAAAATAAAAGCATAAAATAAAATAAAAATAATCGTAGTATTGTAATAAAACTCCCAATTCCACTTCTGTCATGACTAAAGTAATGTGTCAGGGTTCCAAGTAACACCCCCAAGAAAAGAAGACTCAGAGGCTAAAAGTTCCTCAAAGTTCAATTTTATTAGAGATGTCATTTTGGCACATCTGGGAAAACCTGAATCTGAAAGCTTCCAGGTTTTCCCCACCCAACAAAAAGTCCAAGTCCCTGCCCAGCACCCACAAGTCCATTGAATGGTCCAATCACAGCACTGCCCAATTGGAGAGGCCTCCCAGTTCCAGCCCCCCAGATGCAGGGTAAGATGTCCTTGACTCTCTGAGAAAATAATGTTATTATGACTATATATCACCTATGCTCCATACAATCCCCCCTCTGAGTTTCCCACAGTAGGAAATGTGGCAGGCCTGAAGGCCCAATGCAAAAGATGGCTTCCAGGCCTGACATAATGAAAATTTTGAGAAAACCTAGGTGTGTAATTTTTGTGTGTGTGCCTTTGAGTCAGTTTTGACTCCTGGATATTGCATGGTTTAGTCCTTGCAATTTTTTTGGCAAGGTTTTTCAGATATTTACCCTTGCCTCCTTCCTAGGGCTCAGAGAGAGGGACCGGCCCAAGATCTCCCAGTTGGCTTTGTACCTAAGGCAGGACTAGAACTCACAGTCTTTTGGTTTTGAGCCTGGTGCCTTAACTGCTACCCCAAACTGGATCTCAGGTGTGTCAAAAATTGCCTACAATTATTTCCCATTTGGGAACTCAGAATGCAGACAAAATTGGGGACATCCACAAAATTGGGGATATCCCCAACAAAATTTACAGTTGACATAAATGTAGATATGGTATTATACCAGCAACTATTATGGTTAATAGTCCTGCTATATAAAGATTTCATTCTTTGTTCTTTGTTCCAAGATGTCTTGGAGATCTATTCTTCTCCCTACCCACTCATGTTTCCTTTCCCCATCCTGTCTTCTGTGCAGCGGTCAGATTCTCCATGTATGATATCTTATCTAGGTCTTTGGATACATCACTCTGCTGTAGGAGAACCTTGGACAATGGCTTTCTTAGCTAGTCTCTCTGCATGGATTTCCCTTGCCATTCTGATTGTTTGCTTGTTTATTTCTGTCAGAAGCATCACAATTAAAATAAGGCATACCATATGACATAACATTTTAAATATAAAATATAAGATTAGAATATGTATCAATTAAACAGATCTTGCACAGAAACTAGCACCATTAATTGTGTTCTGTTGCGCTGCCTGAGGTCCTGAAGTACATTGATCGAGACACAAAGAGCAGGTATAAATATATGTTTATTTTTGCATGTCAAGAATCATTGATTCAAAAATCTCAAAACCAAGATCAAAGAGAGAAAGAAATCATTCTCTCAGATTGCTGGGGAAAGGAACTACTAACATTCCTGAGCTGTTCTGTCCTCTTCTGCTTGTTAATATGACCCTGAAATAAGTTGGCAAAATACTCTAAAAGCACAAGAAGCGGTAGGAAGGTCTTGGATGATCAGATGTTGAAGACCATATAATTTTGCCTTATAGGATGTTATATAATAGAAAATGGTTCAAAAGTTCACTAGAGATGCCATATGAAAGGATTAAGGGGAATCATTGCATTTTCATGAAATGAAATTGCTATGACAAAATCATATTTCACTGTGCTCTCTAGTCAATTTTGTTAGCAGCTGGTTTAATCTTCAGTACAAATACAAACTGCTGTTAATTAGTTTATGCCCTGTGTTTGACCCTCTTTAAAGTTTCCTTGAACTGCATAAGGGATTTTTTAAAAAAATTATAAATGCTGGTTTTGAGAAAAAAAGTATCCTTCCTTCACAGTACAAAACTTTCTATAATGACAGACTTAAAGCTCTATTAAGGTTATTAGGGAGAATGCTACATGCATTAAGATTCCGAGATTTCTTACACAACATTTTAACAACAAGTGATAATTTCTCACAGTGCCTATAACCCAGGGGTGAAATCTACTTACCTTCTGTACCGGTTCAGAAGTGCGCGCTTGGACCCTCTGTGCATGCACAGAGGGCCTTCTGCGCATTCACAGAGGGTCAAAAACAGGTTACTTCCTGGTTAAAACCAGGAAGTAATGACATACGGGCGGGTGGGCGGAGCCTCACACTGCCGCAGCTACCGGTTCTCCGAGCCACATGCCACCACCGCTACCCATTCGGCTGTACTGGTCCAGTAGCATTTCACTCCTGCTATAACCATTTGATAAGCTAGTCAAACATTTTATTTAATTACTGGAGAGCAAAACCTTAACAATCATCTTCATTTTCTTACAAACACAGAAATCTGGGAATTCGAAGAATCTCCTCAATGGGACAGAGCAATGTAACTGAATTTATTAAGTGGCTTTAAACGATTATGGAAAGGAAAAGCAAAAGAAAGTGTGCTGGCCATAAGGAGAAAGCAATCATATAAATTCCAAAGCCTTGAACTGCTGCTGGTAAATATCAAGTCTGTTTGTAATAAGACCAAGATCAGCCTTGATTTAATTGTGGATGAACAAATGGACCTCACATGCACTTGCAAAAGCATGTGGCTTTCTCAGAGATTTGCCCTTTTGGATTTCAAGTTCTTAGCAGGCTTAACTTTATGGATCTAGAACAGGGATGTCAAACTCATGTTGTCATGTGACATATTGGGACTTCCCCCCCCCCTTTTGCTAAACTAGGTGTGGGCGTGACCAGCATGTGATGCATCAGGCCCATGGGCCAGGAGTTTGACAGCCCTGATCCAGAATGATGGTCAGAATTCCTGTATTGATAACCCATGAATGACATAATATGAATACACGTGTTTAATTGGACAATAGGGCTAGATTGGGTGACATGCCCACGAAACCACAATCATGCTGCTCAAAAGGATGCCTTTCTGAACTCCTGGACTTGTCTACTAGCTGCTTTTGCAGAACAATTACATGTGCTTGAAGCGTTTCAATCTTCAGATCTTGGGTTTTAGAGGACTCAGGAGCTAAACACGATATATGATTGTACATGTAATTTTGGCAGGGGAAGGAAAAGGAAAGGCTGGTCAGAATGGAATGAGGACAAAAAAAAAAAAAAAGGAAAGAGAAACATGAATAAGAAACCTTAGAGATCCTGAGGCACCCATATGCCTTCACTTGAAAGCTTAGGAGGAGTGGTGGGCTGTAGTTAGGGTGCAGTATTGCAAACTAACTCCACCCACTGCCAGGAGTTCGATCCTGACTGGCTCAAGGTTGACTCAGCTTTCCATCTTTCCGAAGTCAGTAAAATGAGGACTCAGGTTGTTGGAGGCTATATGCTGGCACTGTAAACTCCTCAGAGAGGGATGTAAAGTCTAACTGCTATTGCTTATTGAAGAAAGATGAATGTTAAATCTAGAGGATTTATTGATTCATTCAATTTACGTATCATCTCTTACTCTGCAGCTGAAGTGATGAGAGAGAAGATTTGACTGACTTTAGGATTGAGGGCAGACTAGTACCTCGATCTCCTCTGCCACATCCAATATCTTAAGCATTACATTATCCTGGCTCTCATTTAATGGCATTGCACTCCATTTAGAGCAGTGTTTTTCAAACCTGGCAACTTTAAGATGTGTGGACTTCAACTCCCAGAATTCCCTAGCCTGCTGGCTGGGGAATTCTGGGAGTTGAAGTCCACACATCTTAAAGTTGCCAGGTTTGAAAAACACTGCTCTAAATGGAGTGCAGTATCTCTCCTCCAGATCCTCTTTAATTCTTTAATTCTCTTCTGTGTTTAAGTTTAGGTTTAACTTTAAGCTACTAAATAATCATAAGATAATGGCAAAATCAACACAAACACTGGCAAAGCAACAAACCATATTTTAATGTTCAAAGTACTAGACGGCATTCTTTGGAGTGACTCACATTCTGATAGTGAACAGTATGTGACTTGTCTATGAGCCAGGCTGTGTCTGACTGCTGCTGAACAAGTCCAATGAGGAACAATCCTTTAAAAGCATTTGTGGAAATGTTGTTGGAAAGGACTCTGTTGCCTAATAAACACATTAATAAGTGAAGGACAACCTGTTTTCTCAGGGCTTGTTATGCTTGTGGGTTGCTGGAGGGGACTGGCAAAGCAAACAGGCATTTGACAATGAAAGGATGACCTTCCTAGCAAACAATTTAAATCTTCTATCTTTGCTGTTCGAATGAGGAAGGAATGCTGTTGTCTCAGAATGGTAACATGGGGGGAGGGAAGCCAACTGCATGCTTTCTCTCTTTTGTGTCTTCTTCCAGTCTTCCTTGCGGCTTTCTAAAGGCTTTTTTTTTTTAGAAAAGAGGGGAAAAAAATAATGATTAGCAATCTGTACAAACGTGCAAACCAGGCAACTAGTACACAATGAAAAATGCTTGTGTGTTGTAATCATGAATTCCATATACAAAGCTTAAGAGTCACTCTATTTCAGCAGTGTCAAACTCATGTTGTCACAGCATCATTACGTGACCTGGGGTGGGATTCAGCCGGTTTGGACTGGTTCAGGTGAACCAGTTAATCTGGTTTTAATCTGGTTTGCCAAACCGGTTGTTGCCAAGGACTGGCTGACTCCGCCCATCCCACCCCTCCCGGGAGTCCCTACACAGCCCGTTTTGGATGCCATATAAGCATAGGGCCTGCATGAAGGCTCTGGGTGGGTGAAAAATGGGCCTACTGGAAGCACTGGAAATCCAGAGGTCCAGAGGGCCTCCAGAATCCGGGGGGAGGCCGTTTTCGCCCTCCCAGAGCCTCAAGGAAAGTCCGCGGAGCCTGGGGAGGGTGATAAATGGCCTAACTGGAAGTACCAGAAGTCCAAAAAATGGGCCCATTTCTGGCCTCTGGAGGGCCTCCAGAGCCCGGGGGAGGCCATTTTTGCCCTCCCGGAGGCCCGAGAAAAACCTCCAGAGTTTGGGGAGGGTGAAAATGCGCCCTCCCCGTAGTGAACTGAATATGGTCTGTGAACTCTATTGGGGTTCTCTTTTCAAAAGAATTTTGCAGGGGAAATGTTGCATGAAATTCTAAATGGAAAGGCGAGGAACACAGTGCCTTTTCTATTAGAAAGAGAGAAGAAGATTAAGAAGAAGTTGGTCCTCACTGGATGCTACGATGAAGGATTGGATTAGAGACTAATTGGTGGATGATGGGACAAAATGAGATTTAAAAAATGAGCTGAAGTCATTCTGGAGTGTTAGATGGTGCTGTGTTTTCCCAGGTGAGACAGCAAGGAAGAAGGACAGTTGTGACAATTTCTTCTGGAATGATGGCCTTTTTGGGATGAATAATAACCACTGCAGGGTGAGTATAGTAGAGTCAATTGTGGACTGGGTAGAAAAGAGGAGGCCACATTAAAAATGGTATCCTGACAGAAACTGGTGAGACAAGTGAATTCTGGGATAAAGACTGGTAGCCAGGATTGGTAGCTGGAGCGCTAGCATTTTGGCAGATGGGAATGGCTTTAGCAAATATTTCTGGAATCTGGCCTGGTAGTGATGTATGGAGATTATGAATGAAGAATTGGTTAAATGGCCAGAAAAGGCAGTCAGAAGAATGGCTTGAGATTTGGAAGACTTTGTATTTATATGAAAAGCAGATAGTAATGGAAGGAATTCCATGTAGGAGTAAAAAAATAATAATAATGGAACTCTTTCATAAGTCAGGTTTGATTGGTCCTTTTGGAGTTCCTGATTTTGTTTTTCCTCCTTTTGTGTGTGGAATCTTTTGAATATATTTCAAAATGCAAAGTACTGTAACTGGTTGTCATGGCAAGCATAGGGGGAGGGATGCAGATGACTTAACTTCCCTATATCTCAAAATGGTGTTCAAGGAAGACTACCAGGGCAAAAATAGTAGATCTGAGCTTGAAAATACAGAATTCCCAGAGGGCAGCAGAATGTTCAGAATTTCTGTAACTCTTTGACTTGTGGTTACCCAGATTTTTGCAGTCCAAGTGGCTTGTTCTGAATCTCATGGCTTGCCATGGTTGAAAACAAAACTCAGGTTTTGTTTTCCCCTAAACATGGAGCAGGAAACTGTGTGGGATTTTGTTCTGCTAAACAAATTAACATCTTAACTTTTAAAGCCCAATGTTTTAATGTTGTTAACCCTCCAATTGTGTTACGTTGCTATCTATGACATTGTGGGCCACCCAGAGTCACTTGATAGTGAGATGTGTAGCATGTAAGTTTAATAAATAAATAAATATTGACAGACTTTAAGAATGTACCCTGTTTTCCCCAAAATAAGACCTCCCCTGAATAATATGTCCAATAGGGCTTTTTCTTTTCTTTTTTAAAAATTAATTTATATGCCGCCCTTCTCCGGAGACTCAGTGCGGCTTACAATGTGTTAAGCACATGGCAATAAGGCCAAGCGCTTATTTCAGGGTTCAAAAAAAATATAAGACAGGGTCTTATTTTTGGGGAAACATGGTAGTAATCTTCAGAGTTTTAAAGAAAACATATTTTCTGCTCAAGGAATATCCCTAGGGCACATCAACTTCCTTTCCTTCTCTTCCTCCTGCAGTCTCTCATTCACTCTGTTCCTTCTGGAAGACTAGGAAACTCTCCAAACAGAGGTTAAGGACATATAAAATACTACAAGGGGCAGTGAAAAGTAATCCTTACAGGATCATAATTGAAAAATCATTTATCTCTTTGGAAATAAATGACTGGATCCTGCTCTTTATGACCGATATTTTAATTTATCTTTAATTGATTTAGCTAATTATAGAATTATCACCACCACCATCATTTTTTTTTACGGTAGTAAGATCCTCTCTCTAGTTCTTCTATTATCTTTCTGCAAGAGTTTTGACTGAGATTTGCTTCAAAAATAGCACTTACAGTAAAGCTGCTGGCCTATATTCTTTAGAAATGAAAAAGAACCTTCAGATATTGTATTACTTTTTTAAAAGTATCAATGTAATATTGTGAAGACTGTTTGTGACATGCCATTTTTTTAAAAAGCTGAAGTTATTTTTTACCCCCTATGACTGTCTCGGAAAATAGGAAATCATCCTGGGGAGGAAAATGTTACTTCTGAAATTACTATAGTGTAGTAAATAAGGAAATATGAATTTAGTTCAATTTTATCTTCTGTAGTTTGAATCGGAATAAAGTCCCCCCCCCCCTAATTATTTGTGGCCAATGCCAAGATGACTGGGTTACTAGCAACAAGTGTTTTGTGAATGGTCTCAGTTAATGATTTGATAGTTGCTTCCTTTTCTTTCTTCATGTAATTTCCTACTTGCTATAATATCCCCTCCCCCAATTATGTGTACTATGTAAATCAAGGCTAATGGTAGCTACAACTAATGAAGTAGACTGAAATCTGGGATGCTTGAAGATTTCATGCAGCTTGAAATCGATTTAATTCACTGCCTTGCTTCATAAAGTCCCAGAACATTGACAATACCTTCTCCAGTCAGGACACTAGAAACATTTCTTAGTCCTTCTCCTCATAATGTTAGTTACCCTTTTCACCATAAATTTCTGTTTCTGTTTCCCATTCTTGCCTGCCAGGCACTATTGTGTGCCACAACGTATTTCCTTCTTGACCTTCTTGTCCTGTTCTTAAGTAGATCTTGTGTTGTTAGAGAAATGGAGCACCGTTCTAAATTCCAAGCCCTGTAGATTTGCTATGTAAAAGGATATTCCTGGGAGGGGGGAGTTAGAAAATAATGCTCTCATTAGGAGGTTTAACTGTGTACTGTAGACCTTCTTCTCCAAACCGAAGATTAAATAGGCACTATCAGCAAACAATTGTAATTTGAACAAAGAACTCATGGCAAAATTATTATCTCTTTTTCTTCCCTTCAAGAAAATCATTTGAAAATTGATCCTCTCAACTACTGACAATTTTCAACAAAGAACAATCAGGAATGTTAACATTTGGGGGAATTTAAAGCTTGGAAGATTAATTTTATCTTGATCTCCACAAGCTAATGTTTTTAGCTAATTACTCATGACATCATGTACATAACATTTTACTCTAATCTCTTTTTGTCCTTTCAGGGCTGCAAGGTAGAGCCCTAATAATTCCATTTTTTATCTACCAAAGAATACATATTGAAGTTTCTCTGCATGATTTTATTGCTTGACACACTAAATCTGTACAGCACATTAGTGATTTATGCTGGGGCTCTCTGTTTCCTGTTTACACAAGAAGATCTAATCCACATGCAAGGAAAACTTTAATATGGCTACTGATACAGTGCATAGCTACTGTACCTTGACTTTCAATTACATTAAATCCCATTATAATCACTTTCTTTAGAACAAATCCTCTTTTACACCTGAAATGCTCTGCTTCCCTGGGAAGATGGCTGTATTTCCCCTAATCAAAAACAGTGCCATTCTAATGGAAATGCATGATCTGCACACAATGCTAGGAAAGGATTTTAACATGTTCTGTATGCTGAAATTTAACAATGTGTACAGAAGAAAGGAAAAACCCTCTAGACACAATCGGCTTTATGTTGGATGTCTTAACACAGAGCACCTTCATTATAGCTTAGCACAGCACCTACATCATTATGTTATCTCACAAAATCATCTTGCATGGATAATTATTATAGTCTAAAGATAGGTCAACTACAGGTTATCTTGGTACTATTATTACAGAGCTGAATATTTTCCCTGAAAACTGAAGTGAGAGACTGAAGACATTTGAAAAGACAACCTATGGTGAAAAGAAGCTTATTGCCATTACTTAAGACCACGCTGAGTCTCAAATTCTGCAAGAGGAAAGGTTGAAGTGTCTCATAAATACAAGATTGTACCGTGCAAAATGTCTTCAGAGTAATCTAGAAACCTATAATAGAACCTGGTGAAAAATATACTTGGGTTTTATATTTATGTTGCTGTAGAGAGAAAGCACACTTGTAAATTTCCCACGGACAGGTTCATACAGCATGCTCAGCTCTGGGTTGCAACATCAAATGGTGCTTAGCATGAACCATAGATTGAACTTGGAGGACTTTAAGAAGGGGGATTAGACAAATTAATGAAGGATAAGACCGTCAATGGTTACTATTGTGATGATTACATATTGTATCCCATCCGGCTGCTGAGTATCAGCATCGTTACTGACCCATTCTGCTTGTGGGAGTCCTACAGGCTGCAAATATGATTGCTTCTGGGGAAGCAGAATGGCAATCTAGATATACCTTTGATCGGTTCCAACAGATCTCTTATTTTCCCATATCCCCGGAAACCACAGGGTCATCCAGTGTTGTATAAAGAAGTGTCAATCATGCATATCTGAATTCGGCCACCCAGCAGCCTTATAATATTAGCTGGTCTTATTATGCACATGTTGCAAATAATGGAATAAGTAATATTATGTGTCCTGCAGTTATCCTGGTCCCTTTCTGTAGTCCCTGAAGCCCTCTACTACGCACACCTTAAATGCAGTAGTAAAGTTTTTCAGAGTTTGCAAGAAGTGAAACAGATGTACTATTTTACTTTAAGTAATCTTTCCACTCCAAAATGCCAAGAAAATACCCAAGGTATAAATTAAACAAAGCTAGGGGATGCTTAAAAAAACAGGCAGAGTTTCAATCATGCTGTCTCAGCTACCATCTTGACCTGTTTTTTGACAACATTCCCCAAGCAGGCAAAGATACACATACACTCAGTTGTATATAGACTCATCCACAGACCTGTTTTGTTCTGCTTTCTTCTAGCTCAGGAGCTAGGAAGAAATGATGAAAAAAAAAGCTCTGCTCCCTAGGATTCCATTACTGAGATTCCAGATCAGGGCAATGCTGCATTGCTCATGGTACAGGTCCCGTCATGCAACTTTTGTCAGGGCTGTGATTGGAAGATTTCTCTGAATGTCATCAACTATGGTAAAAGCTGCCACTAATTGCTGTACATAATGTGTGACAAGATGGTATGCTCCAGTCCATTTTACTTTGTTTTCAAAGGGATTATTGACCTATTGGTCTTAAGATCACCAGATAGCAACAAAGAGTTCATTTCTCATAAATGGATTTGTGCAGCTCAGATATGGTTGCTGCATAGATTATTTTAGAGCTGGACTTCAAGAAACAGGTTTTGGTTATGTTCAGGTCCTGGATATGTTCAGTAATGCCATAGATATAGTCACATAAATTCTCCAATTGTTGATATATCAAGTGCCTTATCTATTAACCTACTTAACAAAGTATTAGATGCTTGTCTTTCGTGTCATCTAATAGTCATCAAGATCAACACACAGCCAGTGGGTAAGTATTGAACAGTTGCAATATGAAAAATGAATGGGTTCTTGGGCCAAATTATAACCTTACCTTTAGCTATACATATCCCAAAAAGCATGGGAAGAGAGAAAGATGGGTCTATGTTGAAGCCTTATGTGTATCAAGTTCTGTTCTGAGATGAAGTTAACTTATTAAAAGAAGATTTCATAAGGAGAAGGAATGAGATGCCATGGCTTCTCCAAACTGGTGGACACTGCAAAGGGAATTCTCTGTTGTGCAGACTGTAAAAATACAAGTCTGAGTTCTTTCAATCACATTTTCAGTGCAATCTGGTGGGCTATTCAATTTCAGGGACTCATGTTATCTAGTTCAACCAGTTGTCTAATTGATCAAACCATTAAAAAAAAAGGGGGGGGGAGGAACTGTGGAAGCCAGATTCTGATGCCCCTTGAATCCAAAACTGCACTTTGGATAGGCACCAAGCCGATATACTTGACAGAAGAAAACCTGATTCTTATCTGCAACTAAATCAAACAGATTGGCAATTCCCAAGTGTATCACCTCATACCTCCTCCCTCCCTCCATGATCCATGGAGTGTATAGGAAATCTTCCAGTTTCTCAAGTTTCATTATTACTTTCAGGTCATAACAATTTGGATCCTCAGAACTAGCTCAGAAGTGGGCTTCTATGACATGGTGGCTCTTTCTAGGGACTTATCTTCATAAAAGGGTAAATGAGGCATCTCCATTTTGTGATAAGCAGGCTAATATGGATGATCTAAATGGGTCCTCTAAAAATATGAGTCAGCTAGGTAAGTTCCCCTGAAATGACCAGTGTTTAATTTCTTTAAGGATATAAATCAAAACCAGTAAGAACTCTAGAATATTTCCTGTTGTGGTAGCTGCACAAAACTTTAAATTTTCTTGTAGGATCCTACCTGTTAAATGTTAAATTTAATTGATCACTTTTTCCTCTTTTTTTCAATACTATTTTTTCTTTGTTGTTGTTGTTAGGGTTGAATGCATGCTTTTGTTTTGTTTCATTTTGTTTGCTTGTTATATTGTTTGTATTTTATTTTTTATGATAAAATAATGAATAATATTTTTTTAAAAAACCTTCAAATTTTTCTTTTAAAATTATGCAGAATGAAATAACGGTGTAGTGTATCCTGATTCAGGGGACACAACTTTATGACTATGATTCTGACCAATTGGATGGGTGGAAAAAAGAAAAAGAAATAAGATAAGGACTATTTAAACATTTTTTTTTTCTCTGAGCAAATGAAAGCAGACCAACATGCTACGCATTTTCAGGATCATTATTGACATTCTTTTCCGTTAAATTCCCACAGATAATAATCCTGGAATAAAAATAAAAAGGGCAAAGGAAGAAGGGATGTCCTTTAAAGAACCCAGTGTTCTTGCCATAGAAAATAAATAATTTGTAGGCTATAAATAGTGATACATTTTGAAAGTTTATATAAATAAACTCAATATGCTCTGATGAAATGCTGTTGAGCAAATGAATTGATAATGGTGAAAACTAGCATTTTCAGAATGATAATTAGGAACTCCTTATATGACTAGGCTGCAATTTGGAACAAAACATATGAAGAGAGCCTCTTAGAATTTTTGTTTTAACTCTTTTTTAAAACAAATTGTTAATCCAGATTAGATGTTTGTATCACAGTGTATTTAACTACACCTAAATATAGTTTAGAGTAATCTAATTCTTCCCACAAGCCATGCTTTCAGAGGACTATAAACTGGGACCTCAAACTACAATTAGAAGCTCATTTACAAGCAGCTTCAATTGAGACTCTTCTTTGGTCTTCTGCCATCTGAGATTAAGTGAGCAGCTAACAGAGAAAGGACGTTCTCTATACTGGCAATTTGATTCTCAAATGCTGTTTCCAGGATTGGTTGCTTGATATTACTCTGATGTTACTTGGGAAGCAATGAAGGCAGGGGTGGGCTGCTGGGGGTTCGCAGGGGTTCGGGAGAACCTCTAGCTAAGATTCTGTGCAGTTCAGAAAACCCCCAAATCCCACTCCTGGCTGGCCCTGCCTACTCTGCCCCTCCCCTCCCAGGAGTCTCCATGCAGCCTGTTTTGGATGCAGGTAAGTGCAGGGTGCACGCGGAGTCTCGGGGAGGGTGAAAAATGGGCCTATTGGAAGCTCAGGAAGGCCAGAAATGGGCCCGTTTCTGGCCTCTAGAGGGCCTCTGGAGCCGTTTTCGCCCTCCCGGAGGCTCGAGGAAAGCCTCTGGAGCCCAAGGACAACAAAAATGCCCCCCTTGCCGTGGTGCAGGAGGCTGACTAGACCACTCCCACTATGGCCACGCCCCACACGACAACAGGGCAGAGAACCCCTTGCTAAAATTTTTGAATTTTACCTAAAATTTCACCCCTGAATGAAGGCCTTTTTATGCTAAGCTTTTCGTCTTATCTAATTTTTCTCTGCTTTTTATTACTTACCATATTACTGTATAATTGCTTATCTCTGCATTGCTTTTATTTGATTCATTTGGAACAGCGGGGGGGGGGGGGCTATGTGAGGATGCTTTTTGTAGATTTTAGCTCTGCATTTAACACAATAATTCCACATAGACTAATGTCTAAATTTATGGATTTTGGGCTTTCTTATTCAATCTACCTTTGGATTATGAATTTCCTGGTTGGCCGCTCTGAGAGGGTCAGATTAGGTAATCATACCTCTTCAGCCCTTATTCTTAACATTGGTACACCACAAGGTTGCTTGTTGAGTCCCTTACTCTATACTCTTTATGCATGCATGACTGCATTTCCACTCATGCTAGTAATACTATTACTAAATCTGCAGATGATATAATAGTGGTGGGACTCATCTCTGGGGAGGGAGTGGTGAGTCTGCTTGTAGAGTTGAGGTGGAATGGTTGCTTTCATGGTGTGGAGACAATAACTTGGTCCTTAACACAAATAAAACCAGGGAGCTTATAGTGGACTATAGAAGGAATAGATCAGACATCCAGCCCTTGCTTATCAATGGAGACTGAGTGGAGCAAGTGGCCAGTTTTAAGTTTCTGGGTGTTATCATAAAAGAGGACCTGACCTGGGGCACTCACATTGCAGCAGTGGTCAAAAGGGCCCAGCAGAGATTATACTACCTGAGACTTCTCAGGAAACAACAACTGAATGAAAAACTGCTGGTGGCCTTCTACCGCTGTACCATAGAGAGTATTTTAACCTACTGCATCTGTGTATGGTTTGCCAATTGCACAGTGGCAGATAGGACAGTACTCCAGAGGGTCAATGTCATTGCCCAGAGGATCATTGGTGGCCCTGTCCCCTCTTTGGAAGAGCTTTATAGCTCCCACTGCCTTACGAAAGTTCAACACATGCTTAAAGATCCAACTCATCCTGGGCACCCTTTTTTTTAAACTTACCATCTGGCAGATGGTACAGGTTAATAAAAACAAGGGCAAATAGCTGAAAAACAGCTTCTATCCCAGAGCAATAACCATATTGAATTCTACGGTGTAGTGCAATATCGGGTTTTCAATTTCATTTATATAGAATGTAAAGGATGTATGTTTGTGTTTTTATTTTTATACTTATAATGTACACTGAAGGTGGCATTTAATTTCATTGTACAATGTGCAATGACAATAAAATAAATTAAACTAAACTAATTTCCATTGACTGCTTTTATGCTAATTTATTAATAATAAATAAAAGTTACTATTTTGGAGCATGACAAACTGTGGGAGATGTGCACCTATTTGTAAGATCCCTTCCTATGTGATTAGGTCAAATCTACAGGCCAAGAGGTATTCATTCCAAATATCTGGCAATTACTATTATTATTGCTAGGTAGTCTATGCAGCTTTTCTGGAGTATAATCTAACAACATCCCAGGTAAAAATAAACTATGGGAAGAAAATGAGACACAGGAAAATCTTTACCTTGCCTGGTTGTGCATCCAGCATTCAGAATATTAAGAGCCAACAGTTTAAGTGCTTATATTGCTCCAATTTTGACTTCCACAGGGACCTTCAGTTGATCTCTCAAACCGCAAAGAATGAGGATAATATAGAAACATGCAAAATAATTTCAATTAACTATTTTTACAAGTATTCTCTTGTAACTGTCTTCTACTTATAAGTATTTGCTACATGACTGCATCTGTAGGTATTTTTTATTTTCATTACTCAATTCATTTGTTTTTCAAAAATATAGCAGCTTTCCAAATGTGAATATGTGAAGGACATCTCCTTAATCATTATTAAAGGACATTCTCTTTCAGTACAATTTTTATCTCATCTCCAGCCTATCTCTGTCCTTAGCTATTACATTTCTTCAATAATATTCTGTGTTTTTCCCAAATGTAACAGCTATCTTTGATTCTTCTTCAAGTCCTTGATCACCTTGGATATGTAACCAAAAACTAGCACCTGCAGAATTTCTGTTGGCTGGTCCTGGTTGCTGCAGGTATGTTCCAGGGGTGGGTTCTTAATTTTTTTACTACTGGTTCTGTGGGCATGGCTTATTTTGTGGGCGTGGCTGGGGGGGTCATGTGACTGGGTGGGTGTGGCTAGCTGGTCATGTGACCGGGTGGCCATGGCTATGTGTATAGGGACTACTCAGAGGGCTGAAAAAAGTCATTTCTGACAGGTCCTCACATTTTTGACTGGTCCTCACACTTATGACCATCCTCACATTTATGCCCGTGCAGCATTCTTAACCATGTCACTCATTTCACAACTGCTTCTCTTCACCATGGTGATAAGATAGGGCAAAAAACGTAAAATGTGAGGACAGTCGTAAGTTCGAGGATTGGTCAAAAGTGTGAGGACCAGTCAAAAATAACTTTTTCAGCCCTCTGAGTAGTCCATATGCATAAAAGGATATAGCAATAAAGAGGGATGAAGGAAGTGAAGGGAAATTAGAGTAGGAGTGAGGTTAAGAGAGGGAGGAAGAGAAGAGGAGAAGGAGGAAGGAAGAGGAAGTAGGGAGGAGAAGAAGAAGCGGGAAAGAGAAAGTAAGAAGGAAAAAAAAAAGAGAGGTGGTAGGTTTGAGGAGAAAGACTGCTGTACAATAAAAAAGATGAAAGGGAAGAAAGCCAGCCCCAAACAAATATAAAGATATTGAGATAAAGAATGAATAGTTAAACTTTAAAGAATAAAAGAGAACAAATATGAATAAATAGCAATAATTAGAAACACACATACAAACATACAATGTATTTTCTTTGAACAGAGTATTTGGCCGGTTCACAAATTTAAACAGTGCTTAGTCATTTCAATTAAATTTACAATTTCTATATTTCCTTTTTGCCATATTCATTCCTCATCTATTTTTTTAAAAAACCAATATTACCCTTCATTCTCATCTCTAATCTTAATCAAATTCAATTTTTCCCTTCTGTTCTATATTATACCCCTTCCCATTGTCATCTATTTTTATATCCATCCTCACATTGGTTAATTATGTAATATTACAGTTGTTTAATACAAATTCAACATTTTAATATAAATCAATTAGTTATATAACTATCTTTTTTGTATATTAATCAATATGAACATGAATATTCCAATTATTTCCATGCAATCCAATTTCTTACAAATCAATTATATTTACCGATAATAACAAACCAAATAATTTCCCCCATATATTCCTCCAAACCACAACTTAACCATTTCTGCTTTCAACACAATATACAATTAATAGTATCTCAATTATTACAATTCCCTAGTTAAATAGAGCTTTTTTTCTTTTGTGTTTTAAAATCTTGAACTCTCCTCTTTTGCCCTAAATTTCCCGTTGTTTGCGGTTGTTTGCACCTACCTCTTTTGGTGAGGAAAAAGAAAAAGAAATCTCTCTCTGCCAAATTTTGTCACATTGCAGCAAAGACCCTGCTTTACTTTCAGTTTCGCTTTTTCAGCATAGCTAGGGGAAAAAAACCCCCTGCTCCAGCACTGTTTGCACCTAGCAAAAGACCCCTCCGCAAAACAGCTGAGAGCAAATCAGCTGAGAGTTGGGAGACCAATCTAATCAATTTGTGGTAATTAACCTATGCTGAAACTGAAAGGGGCTGTTTTTTCTATTTTTGCAGGCACTGGTCTACTCATTTGTTTTCTTTTAACACTGATCAGCTGTAGGGCAGCCCTTTGAAGCCCTGCGGCAAGAGTTTAAACAGGTTTTTTCCCTCTAGCCATCAGCTGGGACTCAGGAGGCAGTAATAGATTGGGAGTGGGTGGGGTAAGCGAATGGCGACCAGCCGGGAACCGGTTCGGGGGCTTGGCCAGCCAATCTTATTATCGGTTCTCCGAACTATTACATTTTTTTACTACTGGTTCTTGTGATCCGGTGTGAACCAGGAGCAACCCACCACTGGTATGTTCTTGTTCTGCCCTAGCTACAGACCCCAAAGAACGCAGGACCCACAAACTCTATACAAAGCTTATTTTACTCAAATAACTTAGTCTTTATCATTCAAAGGCTGTTAATGAACTGTTTTAACAGCCTACCAGAATTCTAAGATAAGGTAATCACTAGTCTTACTAGAGTTGGCAGAAAGCCCAGAAGCAATTTTGCAGACACGAAGGAGAGTGAACTAAAGTTGTTCTCTACAGCTTGTTGCAAGCAGTGTTCCTTCTTAAATAGGCTAAGGGAGTGGCCAATTAGCTCCAAGTCTTACTCTCGAGGAGACCTCCTCCTGAGGAACCACTCCTGCCTTTTGGCAGCTCTGGGCACCCGTGCATTGAGAAGAGGCTCCTCCTCTTCGTCCTCTTCACTTAAAGGAGCTTCTGGAGGTTCTGAAGGCTCTGGCTGAATCCCTGCTTCTGGTACCACATCTTCTACAGCCTCCTTACTGTCCAACTCAAGCGCCGGCTGCACAGGCTGCTGACGCAGCACCCACACCAGCCTCCCCATCATCGGAGTCAGCTACAATCTGCACAGGCCACTGATGGGCCACAACAGTTCTGTAGTCTCTAGTCAGAGGTGTCAAACTGGCAGTCCGTGGGTCGGATATGTCACGCAAAGGCCATGCCCACCCCAGCTCGACAGTGGCAAAAAACATTGTGATACATCACTATACATTACATGACATGATCGAGTTTGATACCCATGCTCTATTCAATAGCCATTGCCATCTATGATCATTTTGCCTTGTACTACAGGAAAAACTGGAAATCTGGTTCCCGTGAAAAAAATCTGATCAGGCAGTGCTGACCCACACTTTGAAAGGAATTGTTCAGACATTACAAAACCTTTTTATATTCACTACAAGATTACAAGATTTGTTATTAAACACGTGTTCTCTGGTCTTTGAAAAGATTGGTAAATTTCTGAGGAATAAAATGATTGCCATTTATTTATTACACTTTTATATACCACCACCTACCAATGGGTTATTCTTGGATACACATCTACCAATTGTTTGGAAGACTGTTGACTTTTATTTAAAAATAGGGGAAGAAGATGGACCAGGATGAAGAAAGAGGGAGATCACTCAATATTCCACCCCTAAAATGGAATAGGAATAGCTTGAATGAAAGTTACTGGCATAGAACACAGTAATTAACTTTCACTTGGAAACTTGAAAGAAAACTAAAGTCTATGATCCAGATTTCCACCCACATTCACCCATATCTGCCCTGCCACACTTTAAGGAATGTGATGGTTGATTCCAAGAATGGCAAGGATTCAGGAGATTGTTGTATAAACCGTCTGCAGCTTTTTTGTTATCAGTGGAAGGATCCACCAATTCAGGCAGCAAGACAGTGTTGAAAGACAATCAAGAAAAAAATGTGGAAGACTCTAGTGCAGGGGTGTCAAACTTGTGTCATCATGGTGGTGTCACGTGACATATCGTGACTTCCCCCTTCGCTAAACCAGGTGTGGGCATGGCCAGTGTGTGACGCATCCAGCCTGTGGGCCATAAGTTTGACAGTCCTGCTCTAGTGTAATGTATCTTGCAGTGGTGGGTTCCTCCCGGTTCGGCCCGGTTCTCCTGAGCCGGTAGCGGTGACAATATGACATCACTGAACCAGTTCTGCCCCCCTGCCCCCCACCCCCTGCATTATTCTTACCTTTTATTTGGCCCCACCCCCAATCTATTGCTGCTCCTGAGTCCCAGCGGGTGGCTAGAGGGAAAAAAACTGTTTAAACTCTTGCCGCCAGGCTTCAAAGGGCTGCCCTACAGCTGATCAGTGTTAAAAGAAAACAAATGAGTAGACCAGTGCCTGCAAAAATACATGAGTAGACCAGTGCCTGCAAAAAATAAATGGGTAGATCGGTATAGCTCTGCAAGCAGTTAAAAGCCTGGTAGACCAGTACCTCTGCTAAATCCTAAATAATTGTCACAGGACCATCAAGCCATGCCCACAAAATAAGCCACACCCACAGAACCGGTAGTAGAAAAATTTAGAACCCATCCCTGGTATCTTGTGATGGGAAATAGTTGCTGGGATTCTTAGCACTTTATTCTTCTTAATTCTTGCTTAAATTTTGCTAAACCTACTGTGAGCATTATGCTTGGGAAATGAATTACTTTTGGTTTTAGGCAGATGCCACTGAGCCTAAAAATGAGATCCATTGGTGATGTCCCATCCCCACCGCCCTCACCTTTGGCTAGTGTAGGAAAAGAAGTGACAGAACCTGGGGGTGGAGTTAAAAGATGGATCAGCCTAAAATCCCTATGTAGCCACCAGCAAACTAAGCCCAACCTCTCTGGAATTGTGTTGACCTTTGTCTAACTCTAAGCATGTACTAACCATTAGTTGAGAATATTCCTGTGCATAAGCATGAGTAGCAATAAATCAGTTTAATTGGACCTTCACATGTGGACCTGATCTTTCTCACCTGGTAGTTAATAACTTTTGGGGGAGAAGAAATCCAACTAGCCAGTCCACCAATTAAATTGCCCCTTGTTAAAACTGAAAGAACAAACCCACACACAAGCTTCAATGCTGAAGCAGATTTGAGCTCAGCTGATGGGGCTGGGCAGATTTGGCCAGCATATTTTTCTCTTGGCTCAGAAATGGAGAAATGCATATTAATGCAAATGAATACACACGAAGAGATAATTCTGTGAGAAATCTTCTGAACACTGAGGTAAGAAAACCAGAGGTTCATACAAACACGAAAATTCAGCTTTGCATCAAAATAATTACTCGCAAATAATTGCAACAAAGTGAATACAGGACTTGAAATTCTACAGATAACCTACTGAAAATTTATTTAAAGTTTGGAGGATGTAGTTTATTTAACATTAGGGTGAGAAGAACTTTAATTCTGTCCTTTAGCTTGAAATAGGTTATTCTGAAAAGATATATTTTTATCTAAATCAGGAAGTAAACTTCATCTGAGAAGACACAATTGAAATGAATTATATACACAGTTCTTATTAAACCTTAGTTCCTAGCAGAGATAACCTTCTATTTTTCTTTTCCTCACTACTTTTTGGAATTAATCTACCACACAAACTGTTATATAGCTTCAAAAACAGTTGATTTTAAATATTTCCTGTTTTGCAAATTTCAACATTTTGTATGTCTAGATAGTGAGGGTCAAGGTGTCTGCAAACATAAGAAGAATTTGCCTTTGCAAACAAGAATTTCTTAATTGCATGGTTTGCAGAAATTAAACATATGGTTGTATGAAAGAATTATTTCTTGCTTAACTTAGCCTTTTAATCATTGACAATTGAAAACATTTGAAATAATATATTACAGATCAAACTGCAGGCAGGTTTTTTTCAAGACAGAGTGTTAATTAATGAAGTTTATGTGCAAATGGTTTATAACAATGAATCCATAACAATGAATTTGAATTTCTATTTCCATAAGTGCATTGAAATCAATGGAAATCATTTCTATTATGTTGCCATTGATATGTTTAGAACTGAAAACTAGACTTGGCTTAGGGGTCCGCTAAGCATGTCCACTGGCTTTGTTCCTCCTCACGGTCATGAACAATTTCTTTGTGAAAACCCTGTAAAAGTTTATGCAAAAGTTGTGCTGATCTTAGATTGGCATGTTCCTTGGATATGAACCTGTGTGAGCTATAAGAATGAAACCATTAGTACATTTATTTGCAGAATATATTTTTCCTAGTAGGACAAAAAGAAATGTATTTACAGCTGATTGTTTTCTAAATCATATTGATCTCTTGACTCAGTCTGGGTCAGTCAGTAGTCTACTGGTTTCCTTAAACAAACAAGTAAATAAAGCAAACATTTCCACATATGAAACAAATATTAATAGGAAAACATTAATTTTTTTAAAATAAAAAATAAAAGAAAATAATATAAATTGGGTTTATTGGGAAATTATTTTGGGTTGAATCCAGAGGAACATTTTTATTCAAAGAAAGGAACCTTTTGTGAAAGAAAATCTCCTTGTTTTAGTGGATTGCACCCTATTTTTGGACAATTTTCACTAGAAGACCTCTACTGATCTTCCAAGATAAAATCAGAGAAGTGTTTAATTTGAATAGCAATGGTCAGCTGGTTCCTTGCAGTCCATACAATCAGTCACACCTGGCAAGTCAGATCCAGGGGTGGTCTTCAGATCCTTTAGCAAAGGGTTTGGTGCCCCATTGCTGTATGGGCGTGGCCATGGTGGGCATGGCCTAGTTGGCCACCTGCACAACAATGTGTGTGTGTGTGTGTGGGGACATTTTGCCCTCCCCAGGCTCTGGAGGCTTTCCTCAAGCCTCCGGGAGGGCAAAAACAGCTTCCCCCGGGCTCCGGAGGCTCTCCAGAGGCCGGAAACAGGCCTATTTCCAGACTTCCAGAACCTCCAGTAGGCCCATTTTTTGCCCTCCAAGACTCTCCATGCAAGCCCTGCACTTACCTGGAATGATGAACGGGCTGTGTGGAGACTCCTGGGAGGGGCAGGGTGGGGTGGGCATGGCCAGCCAGGGGTGGCATTTGGGGGTTTGCTGAATCCTGGCAATCTTTGGCTAGATGAACACCGAACCCTGCTGAACCCCCAGGAACCTACCCCTGGTCAGATCCAGTAATCATGACAAGACTGAGCCATAGCTTGAGCAACTGGATCAAAGAGCTTGAGTTCATCATAATTTTCCAGGAGCTTCAATGTCAAGAAACAAATACTTCTGTGTAAAAAATGTACATATCTATGTTAGACATCAGGACAAGCAAGGAGAAGATCCTCCATTTTCATTGGTGGAAAGGGATGGATTTCATATCGGTAAGGTGTTCATCTCCTTAACAAAGGAGAGAAAGGAGCTGGATCTGTGCACATAAAAGAGCTTTAGTTAAATCCTACTCTTGTGGATCTGAAAGATGAACTGCTGAGAAGATAAAACTTAGTTTATTGAAATAATGGTTGTTGGGTTTCAGCTTACAAATGAAGAGAAACAAACTACACTAGAAAAGAAAATCATTTATAAGGAGTTTTGAATTGTGGTATGGAAAATTCTAGGGCACTGAGAGGTGGAGCGAAATTTGGACTAAGAATATGAAATTAACCTGGTCAATAGGATATAAAGAAAATATATATAAAATGGCATATCGATGGCATTTACCACCGGCCAGACTCACAAAAATGTTCCCTGGAACACGCTCAGTCTGTTGGAACTGTGGCGTTAAAGAAGGCACATATTTCCATCAATGGTGGACCTGCCGAGAGGCAATGAAATTTTGGAAGAATATTCTGAAGTGGCTCAATGAAATGTTGGGGCAGCATATACAATTGTGTCCTTGAGGTATTTTTTTTAGGGATAAGAACCGAAAATGTTAATAGAACGGCATGGTACCTGCTGCTGCATATAACAACAGCTTCAAGATTGGCATGGGCCCAATACTGGAAGATGGATGTTAGCCCACCCGAACAAGTAGTAATTCAGAAAATAATGAATTGTGTGGAATCAGATCGGCTTACTATGTTACTGAAAGGACGGTGGGACACAGATTACTATATATCTTGGAATCAGTGGTATAATTGGATGTCAAATCGAGCTATAAATGGAGATATTGGATAAGCATGTCAATTGGTATATGTAGTAGACTTTTGTACGTTACCCTATATATGTAATGGGACAAGTTTATTTCCTTCTCACGTTGTGACATAGACCGCTATAGATTTAATGTTTGTTGGATGTATAAGATAAACTAAAATAAATATGAAAATTTTAGGGCACTTATTTACTGTCAAGATCTTGGGATTTTTACAGAGAAAATTGGATAACTTTAATTGCATAAGTTGTTTTACTGTTGAGAAACATTGAGCTTTCAAGAGGTAACGGGGTGATAGATACAGCAATCCTTTCTTGTTAGCAAGTGAGAAACACTGATGGGATTAGGTGCCTATCACCCAGTTACTTCGTTGCTATTTCTTCATTTAGGTTGGCTTTAGTAAATTGCAAGTAGGAACATGTTTGCTGCCTCTAGTCAATTTCATTTTGCCTTTGTTAATGGTGAGCAATATTTCTTCCTTTTCAGCAAGAAGAGGATTAGTGGATGGTGATAGGGAGGTTTTGTTTAAGGGCAGGAATAGTTCTTTTGGGTTTCACCAGATTAGATGAAGTAAGGAACTGAACCTGTCCTGTTTGCAAGATCAGCAGAAAGTGTCCTGGAAATAAATCCTTATCTTTTTTCAGCCATGACACCATTTAAGCCCTCACATTGTTTCCAGAATGCTTATTCTATTATTCTAGAACAAGAGTACTCAATTTTCCCATGCATGTTGCCAGAGGCATAGAGGGAAAAAAAGGAAACTGACAAAAATTATGCAACTGTTCTTCTGCTTATGGGCATTGATTATCTATCAATTGGCACCGATGCCTACTTTTTGTCATGATGCCTGACTGGTTGTCCCACTTTGACATAAGGAAAATTCCTAAATATTCTTTCCTCTGAAAATGATTCCAGAACTGTATGACTATAAAACAGAACAGAACAGAACAGAACAGAATTCTTTATTAGCCAAGTGTGATTGGACACACAAGGAATTTGTCTTGGTGCATACGCTCTCAGTGTACATAAAGGAAAAGATACATTCATCAAGAATTATAAGATACAACACTTAATGATAATCATGGGGTACAAATAAGCAATCAAATTGTATTAGGAAACAGTCAAATTTGCAATACATTCTTAGTGGTTCTAGAACTAACGAATAAAGGGCTTTCAGAACATATATAGGTCATATTGTTTATGGTTTTAATAGATATATGTATTATGTTTGATTATTGATGAAGTTTTAATTGTTTAATTGTTTATTTATTTCATATAACATACATTTGTCATATAACATATATATAACATACATATATCTTCCAGAATAGTCATCACAGCCTAATTGCTAGTTTGTTTAGTTTCGTGCCTGTGTGCTTATTCATGGGGTACACACAGTTTGCACATAGAGCAAACTAGTTTGCATTATCTGACTAGCGGTATTTGGGTTGGTGACCTTTTCTGGGGCCTCTTCCACTGATCTCGCCTCATGTCTGGGCAGGTCCAACACTGGCTCCCATTCTCCTCACAAAGCTAGCCTTTCCCATTGGAGTGGTACCCATTGCATCCGATTTTGATCACCATAATATAAAAAAGATGTTGAGACTCTAAAAGAATGCAGAGAAGAGCAACAAAGGTGATTAGGGAACTGTCAGCTAAAACGTATGAAGAACGGTTGCAGGAATTGGGAATGTCTAGTTTAATGAAAAGGACTAGAGGTAATATGATAGCAGAGTTTCAATATTTAAGGGGCTGGCACAAAGAAGAGGTTGTCAACCTATTCTCCAAAGCACAATAAGGCAGGACAAGAAGCAATGGATGGAAACTAATCAAGGAGAGAAGCAACCTAAAACTAAGGAGAAATTTCCTGACAGAACAATCAGTGGAACAACTTGCCTGCAGAAGTTGTGAATTCCAAGACTGGAGATTTTAAAGAAGAGATTGAACAACCATTTATCTGGAATGTTGTAGGATTTTCTGCTTGAGTAGGGGGTTGGACTAGAAGACCTCCAAGGTCCCTTCCAACTCTGTTATTGTGTTACTTTGTTATCTACTCACAATAATGCTTTTGAACTGCTGGATGGGTAGGGCAGGAGTTAGAAGGGAGTGATGGGAGCTCACCCTTCCCGCAGTGCTACCAGGGCTCGAACTGCTGAAGTGTTGACCAGATCCAGCATCCTTAAGCCTCTGCACCACTGAACTGCCTGTTGAATTGTCGATTGGGAGCCATCCAGATTTCAGTATAAGATGGGCGGCTATGTAAATGTTTTAAATAAATTAATAACTCATATATTGTGCATTCCTTGCACTGAACAAAATGCCCTTGGTGTATCTATGACAGCAAGATTGCTGTTTAAAATACTGAGTCAGCATTAACATATGGATCAATTTCCACTATGTTAACAGCAGCATTTTAACAAGAAGCAAAAACTAGGACAGGTAGAAAAAGAAATCAGCCGTAGTCAACTTTGTTATCTATCATGAAACTTAATGAGAATGACTTTTCACTAGAAAACTATTAATTACTTTTGTAAAAAAATCCCTGTAAATCTGTAAACTGGAATATGTTTTAGTTGCTACTTCTGAAAGCTAAGATGAAATAATTATAAAACATGACAAACCAACAAAAACCAAAGTGACCCCCCTCCAGCAAGCTTAAGGAAGTGGTAGAAACTGATTTGCCAGAAAAATGAGAATTAATTCCATTACAGTTAATTACCACTAACAACAATTCTTTGGGGTAGATTTATTGGGCTAAACATTTAAACCACAAGATGATCTACTGGCAGCTGATGTACCCAATACAGTATGCATACCAATTTCGTTTGTGTTTTGGTGCAGCCCTTTATTGATTCTACAAGGTTTTTTTCACAAAACAAATGTATCTTTGTTTTTCATGGCATCCACTCATCATGTTGCAACATATGTGCTCCAGGTGGTAGCCTTTGCCCAGAGGCTTGAGCTTTATGGTAAAACTTGCAAATTTGAGAGGAAACCACAGTGAGACCAAATAAAACTATTTTCTTTTCCCAAATAATGTAATAATTAACAGATCTTGTAATAGAGAAGCCCCTCTTTGACTGCTTGTGCAAAAGTTGACTCACTGCTTTGATATAGGAGTGCTGTTATGCTTTTTGATTATCGTAGAAAGAATTTTCAGTTTTCTGCTCCTCATTTCCTCAAAATAATTTAGTTTGGGTTACAAGTACATGGCATATTCCATCAGAAATGAGTGACAAATATGGATAGAACTGCATCCAGATTTAAATAAACGCACAATTACATTTCCCACACGACATATTTTCAGATGAGTAATGAAGCATATATTTATTTACACGCAGGCGTCTGAATGAGTAACAAAGAAATTCAGTGAATTTCAGTTATTAAGCCAGAGATGACCCTGAGAGAATTCTTGAACAGAGAAAGGAGAATGGAAGGGAATCAGTAATTAGAAATAAAGCTCTTTAGACATACCCTTTTTCCAAAGGGTTTTCTTTAGAGTGTGATTATAATGAATATTAACTCCCTGTCCCCTAGCATTCTGTAAACAAATGCATTGCTGATGTTGCTGATAGGGCGATGTGAAAATTCAGCTTGAAATTTTGATTTGAAGGCAATGTAGTCAAAACATTCATATGAATCAAATCTGCAAATCAAATCACCAAACCAATTCAATGTGACCTATCAGGTCTAGGGCTTTCAGATCAGTTTGATGATCAATGTGTGTTTGTTCATGCCTTTTCTCAATTGAATCAACAATTGCTCCCTTTCCTAGACTGAGATGCCCTCGCCATGGTCACTCATGCCCTTGTTACTTCTCGATTGGATTACTGTAACACCCTCTACATGGGGCTGCCCTTGGGATGCATCCGGAAGCTCCAGCTAGTCCAGAATGTGGCCACGCGGGCAGTTCCTTGCTACTCCTGTGTAACACCTCTCCTGCACGAGCTGCACTGGCTGCCGGCTGCCCTCCGGGTTCGTTTCAAGGTGCTGGTGCTCACCTATAAAGCCCTATATAGCTTAGGCCCGGGGTACTTACAGGACCATCTACTGCCTTCCTCCCATCGTTCTGTGTGCTTTCACAGAGCAGGCCTCTTCAGGGTGCCATCAGCCAAACAATGTCAGCTGGTGGCCTCCAGGGGGAGAGCATTCTCTGTTGGAGCGCCGACCCTCTGGAATGGTCTGCCCACCGAGCTCAGAATAGCCCCTGACCTCCTCTCTTTTCGCCGTGAACTGAAGACATGGCTGTTCCACCAAATAACCTGATCCGTTGGGGGTTGCATAATTGTAATAATTTTAATATGGTTTTAATTGGGGATTTTAATTTTGCTTTGTGATTTGTATTGTCGATTGTTGTTTTTGTAAGCCGCCCTGAGTCCTTCGGGAGAATGGCGGCATATAAATTGCAAAAATAAATAAATAAATATTCATCAACCATATCCATGGAATAAATCTGTAAATTAATAATTTGAATCAAATTTAACTTGTTGAATCAGCTAATGATTCAAATTGGATTGCAGGGCATTTGCACACCCATAATCACACAAAATTCAAGTTCAGACTAAGTACTAGCTTTTAGTCAAATGTCCCTGGAGAAGTCCAGCTTGGAATTAGTATCTCTCTCATCATAATCTTATGCCAGAATTTTTCCTCCTTAATGTAACATTTCCCACAAATTTAAGAGATGATAACCTATAAAGGAGAAGAGAAGGACTTAGTTAAATTTATGTAGACCCTCAGATTTTACAGTTAAAGAGAAGTTTCTTTAATAGCTCCAGGAACACAATAGGCAACCAATAAAGATATGTGAGTTAGCATAATTTGCTGCCAACTCTCAGCTCTGGAAGGAGTTGCATTCTGCAGTAATAGCAGTGTCAGAATAAAATTCAAGGGCATTCACCTCTGAAGCTTCCAGGATAGCAAAGGTTTCTCAGCATTACTTTGGAACTCATGTATCTCCCTACAGGCATTTTTCAAGCAACCGAGTGTAGCTGCAGTTCACTCATACTTCCTCTTTTAGTATTTCCAGGTAAATTAAATATCTGCCTGCAGGGCCAAATCTGGTACATCTGTGGCGGGATCTCTTTGCATATATTTTTGCGCTCTGACTTTCAGTTTAGGCAAATTGAATTGTCAAATTGTCTTACCTGGCACTCTTAGGTATTTGCTGATTCTTGGAGTTGAATACCAGGGGTCGGGGGTTCCCAAACTCTTCAACACATTGATCCTGTCATAAAGTTTCAGGTTGTTTACTGACACTCCCCAAACATTTGTTATATGAAAATAACATTACTTTAACAAATTGTATTATAGGAGAATGCTGGGGAGGGTAGGAAAAAAAGAAAAAGAAACATTGACTTCTGACTCTCTCTGTTGCAGTAAAATAAGGCATTAACATCAAATCACAACTTTTTGTTTTTTCATAATAATATAAACAAACCATTTGTATAAAGATCTATCAATCGTCTTTCCCCTCCTCTTCCTATTTATTTATTTATTAAATTTATATACCGCCCTTCTCCTAGTGGACTCAGGGCGGTGTACAGCCAAGAATAAAAAGCACTCCAATACAAAATTTAAAATATTAATAAAAGAATTAAATAATTTTGGCCCAATAAATTTAAAAAACCCAATAGGCAATTAAAATTTAAAACCCATAAAACTTTAAGTTTAAAAAAGAGGGGGGGGGGTTTACGCCAGCCCAGCTTGACAAAATAAAAAAGTTTTTAGGGCACGGCGGAAAGCCCAGAGATCAGGTATGGTACGGATCTCTGGGGGCAAATCGTTCCAGAGGGTGGGAGCTGCCACAGAGAAGGCTCTCCCCCTGGGTGTTGCCAGCCGACATTGTCTGGCTGATGGGACCCTGAGAAGTCCCTCTCTGTGGGAGCGAACTGGCCGGTGGGAGGCTATCGGTGGCAGAAGGCGGTCCCGCAAGTACCCAGGCCCTATGCCATGGAGCGCTTTAAAGGTGGTCACCAACACCTTGAAGTGCACCCGGAAGACCACCGGAAGCTAATGCAGCTCACGCAGGAGAGGTGTCACATGGGAGCGCCCCCTTGCTCCCATAATCCCCCGCGCGGCCGCATTCTGCACCAGTTGGAGCCTCCGGGTTCCTATACCATTCTCCCACTTACTTTTGTATTTTGTATCTTATAACTCAATAAAAATGTTATAGTTTGAAAACAAATTGTATTATGAATAAAAATAATAATAACAATCATCCTCCTTGGTTGGGTAATATCGACCACTTTGATTAACCCTGGTTTAGCTCCTTCCTAGCCATTAATGTTTGCAGTGATTGTATTTTCTGTCAAAGAAAGAAAGCTTGTGTGCACATGCAGTCTAAGGCAGGGGTGTCAAATTTGATTTCATTGTGGGTCACATCAGGATTGTGTTTGACCTTGGGGGCTGGGATGGGCATGGCCAGGGTGGGCGTGGCCAACTTGACATCACTTGTGTCGGGGCATCTGTGGTGGCTCAAGTGCTCTGCCAGCAAAAATGGGCTCCAGAGCTCCATTTTCAGCTGTGACAGTCTCCTGCTGCCCTCTGCCAGTGAAAACGGAGCCTGGGAGGGCCGGATGCAGCCCTCCCAGGCTCCTTTTCACTGGCAGAGGCATAGCTGGCTGGTCCTTTGCTGTTTCTATGGTGGCCCCGCAGTCCAGATCTAAGCTCCCTGCAGGCTGGACCTGGCCCCTGGGCCTTGAGTTTGACATTCCTGGTCTATGGAATATGCCAACATAAACGTGAAAATAGAAGTAGAATGACTATTGCAAAAAAAAAACAAAGATATTATCTATAGCAATAGATTTGGGTGTGATCTCAAAATATCGGAAGTACCACTTCGTCGGCATTGACAAAATCGTCATCAGTCAATTGCAAAAGGCAGCTTTATCTGGAGCAGCTTACGTTCTGTGACCATATCTTTAACAGCATCAAACAACATCTGCCTATCTCTTCCCTATTGGGAAGGATTTGATAGCTGGACAAAGAACAAAAATACCAAATCCATCTGGCTGACTGTGCGACCAACCATAATAATATTTTTTTTAAAAAATAGCCAAAGATATATTTCTTGTTCTTGCAGGCAGCAACTGACTTTTTTTTTTTTTTTTTTGAAGCATCTGCCTGCATACTGTTTGGAATGATTCTGGAAATCTCATTAAGAGCTGAGTTTCTGGAAGTTATATTATTCTGCCACACACACTGTAAAATAATGCAAACTTGAAAAAACAATCCCACAACTGCAAATTGAATACAGTCACAAAAGGATCAGGAGCTGCTTTTCTTATTTCTGCCAAAGTATCCAACCTGTATCACAGAAATAATGTATACCGCCTACAACATAAAATATGAGTTGTACCTCATGTTGCAAATGTATTGATGTATAAAGGAAGACTTTGTTTGAAAGAAGCAGTCTGCTTCTTGAAAAAGGATCCTATTGAAAAGGGCTACTTGAAAAAGGGAGCAAAAAAAAAATCAGAGTTCTGGTAACACTTTCTCTAATTAACAAATGTTATTAAAAGTATAAGCTGTACATCCGTTTTCATTGGATGCATAGAATAGATAGACTGCTAGAGGGTTTAAATTGGGATGAGATGGGGAAAAGAGAGGAGGAGAAAGGCTGGCAATTCAGATATAGGTTACATGTAAAACAGAGTACAAGAGTTTATCAATTAACAATTATAATGTATTAAAAATCCATTAAGTTTGTGGAGATTGCCTGAAATCTCTTGATGTATGTGAGATCAACAACTTCTCACTCAATGGTGCTGTGAGAGTTTTCCCAAAACTGTCATTTTCAGATCTGCTATCGGTACTATCAGCTATCAACCTTGGAAGGCTGAAATACTCTGATTTTCTTTGTCCTTGTATGAGTCCTGATGCCTGGCTAGGTGGCTCAGTGGCTAAGATGCTGAGCTGGTCAGTCAGAAAGGTTGGCAGTTCGGCGGTTCAAATCCCTAGCCTAGGTCTCTTATCCCTAGCATAGGTCTTCTCCTCCTCCCTCCAGGGGGTTGGACTAGATGACCTCCAAGGTCCCTTCCAACTCTGTTACTGTTAAATTTGAGTCCATTAATTCTTTTGCACAAAATCTGGGGAGGAGAAGGGAGTGGTAGAATGTGGGGGTAGAGTTAAAAGAGGAATCAGCCTAGCATCCCTTCATAGGCAGAAGCGGACTAAATCCAGTCCTCCCTTCCCCTTATTCCATTCACCCTTAACTAATTCCAAGCAGGTGCTAACCATTTCTTGAGAAGATTCATGTACATGGACTTTTTAGCAATACATTTATTTCATTGGACCATCACACATAGAGCTGGTTTTTCATGCCTGACAATTTGTCCCACCTGCAGGCATATTGGAGGAGACCATGTGATTGGAGGAGAGCATGTGAAGGCAGCCCCACTGACATGTTTAAGATTGTCCCATCAAGCCACATTTCTCTGAATTCATAGAAAAGATCACCATATAACAATATTAGGAAATAGGAAAAACATATATTTAAAAAGTAATCGCCTATCCTTTTGAACTATTGTTTTTATAACATGCTGTCTGTATCATCACTTTTTTGCTTTCATTCAGAGTGTTTTTTCTCTTACCTGTGCCTACGCTTATGTGCAAAATGCTCACCAATTCCCAGAATGCATAGAAATATCCACGTTCAGTAAATATTTTGGTAACTACAGATAGTCCTTGACTTATAACAGTTCATTTAGTGACCGCTCAAAGTTATAACAGCAGTGGGAAAAAAGTGATTTATGATGGTTTTTCACACTTACAATCTTTGCAGTATCCCCATGGTCACATGTTCAAAATTCAGATGCTTGGCGACTGATTCATACTTATGACGGTTGCAGAATCACAGGGTCATAGGACCACCTTCTGCGACCTTCTGACAAGCAAAGTCAATGGGGAAGCCAGATTCACTTAACAATTGTGTTAATAATTTAACAACTGCAGTGATTCACTTAACAATTGTGACAATAATTGTTGTAAAACAGAGCAAATTAACACTTAGCAACATAAAATCTGGGCTGAATTGTGGTTGTAAGTTGAGGGCTACCTGTACTATAAACTCACATATAGTAAATAAAGCAACAACAACAACTTACCAATGCATTTTAAATATTTTTCCTAAACACAGGCTTATATTAAGACAACATAATTATTGAGTTGTTGGGCCTTTCCCACTTGCATCAATTGTGCTGCAAATATGCCCTTTCAACATCTTTTTTCTTATCTGTCCTCATGACATTGCCTTCATCTTGTTCCCATTCATGAGTGATAAATATTTAGTCTTCTTTAGCTGTATTGGTACTATTTCCTCTTGTTTTGACATCATATAAAATCTGTTAGGCTTTATCATCTACTTTGGTGGGAAGTTAGTTGTCTGGCAATGACTGGGAACAGAAAGATAGAGGTAGGCTGGAGATCCTTTCAGGCTGCTATATTTCTGCTGACTCAATGATGGATGGAGAGCACTTCAACTCAGAAGTGGGGAAGGGTCCATTCTATCTCTTTTGTGATCTCTGTTTCTCTTGTTCTCGTTTCCCCCCATTTTCCAATTTGCAGCTGCGAGATGAGAGAATAGAGAAAATTGGAGGCATACAACGGAACCTGGAGGCCTAGCAACAGAGACCGAACCACAGCTTATTTACAAAAGACAATTAGCCATTATGCTCTGTAGTTTAGTCTTCCAGGTTCATGCTGCTCCCTGCATCATCTAACTATTTTTTGTCATTGGAATTGCCATAAAAGAGATTGCCAGGAGAAGAATGTGCATTTGAAAGATGAGGCAGGTGCATTTATAAGCTTCAAATCCCAAAGCATGGAGCACAATAGCTACAGCATCTTTCAGAAACACAGAAACTTTCACAATTTGTAGGATGGGTCTACAAAACCACGTACTGTTTATTTTGCTCTTGTTCTTAGTTTGACTCAGCATGATCACCGTGGGAATGAAGAGAACAAACACACAAATATATACACACATGTACAGATTCAAAATTAGATTTAAGGGCTTCTAAGCAGAAATCCTGCAAATTGGGACGGGTGATTAAAAAAAAGAGTGAGTGAGACAGGAATTGGCCCATGTGAGAAAGGAACAGTAAGAACTCTAGATTTCTATTTGAAATGGTACTAAACAGCAGGAGAACTGTTGCAGGAGTTTGGGGCTCAAACTCCTGCAATGTTGGAAAAGTATTTACATTTCAATAAGTTTTAGTTATTCCCTCTTTTTCTTTTTTCCCCTCACATCAAGCTTGAATTTGAACTTCATTAATTTATGTTTCTCTCTCCTCCTCTTTCTCTCGGTTACCTCTAAAATTCAGATACCCTGTGTTGCTCAAATGGTCTTTAACCAAATTGGAATGATGAGCCAATAAAATTTATATTGACAGAGACATCAGAGAAAAAAGATATGATCAGAACTCCTTCATAGTTTAGATTATTTTCAGAATTAAAATTTATTTTCATATGGGCATGACAAACAGTTTTTCTTTTAAAGCATCATTTTGCTACATATAACAACAGAAACGTCAGTCTGGAATAGGAGACAGACAACGCTAGAAAAGTTTATCAGTCAGGCATAAGTTCTAGAATATATGTTTGCCTTTGGAAGAATAATATTTTTAAAGTGACAGTTCTCTGCATATAAATTGGGGTCAAGTTATCAGCCTTCATAAACCAGTAGTGGCATGATTCAAAAATATTTGCAGCACAGGGTGAGAATAGCATGCATATTTTAAGCCTGAATTGTATCTTATCAAATAATATTAATCCCACTTTTGTCATCCAAAGCAGTACTTGCAATACCCATAAATCACTCAATGTGACATAAACAACATTAGCTTTTCTCTTCAGAGAGGTTTTCAGTCCTACCATGGTTACCACCGGTAGTAAAAAAACTAGAGAGAAGTCAGGACCAATAACTGTCCTAATTATCTCTCAACACAGTGTTTTCCACCTGTGAGGAATGGTTATGCGTCTGCTGAGACAATAAAGCCCTTAAAGAGATTTTGATGCTTCATAGAAAGAGGAGGAAAAATTGTGAGGGATATTTAGTGAGTGATGGCCCATTCACATGGCTAATATAGTCGGTAATATAGTTTATTATGAAACATACCACAGGAAAAAGAAAACAAATCCCCCCCCCCGCAATGCAGAAGAGGTTTGAGGAGGGAAAAAGGCTAATGTCAAAGTGCTTCACAAACTGGCCTTTTATGAAATATGTCTTTGCATCTTGCTTTCTATTAGCTGTACAGCAGTGAGGGATTACTGCAGCACCCTTGGTCTCAAGAGTTGCTAATGTAGGTGGGTTGATGTTTCAAGCCCATGTCAAGAGTCCACAAATTGGAAGGCTGTGACTCTTTTGGGGATTCATGGAAAGTGATTATGTCATTTGTTTGTGGCTTTGCAAATCACTTGGGACACTTCTTATTCTCCTCTAAGCATCCATGTCCAGGGCAGCTGAAGTAGGAATAGGGAATCTACATTTGTTTGAAAAACAGAACTTTTTTGCTAAAATATTGTTGTGCTTCAGAATATTATTGCTAAAATTTAGCACTTCCTTCTCTGGAGATAGAAACATTTAGCACACTCATGAATAAAAATAAAATTAGCCACTTCCCTACTTTTCTAGAAAGGTGACAAATCACTTGTAAAATTTGGCTGTTCTACAATGTCCTATGATAATTAATAGAAATTAAGAAAAGGCATTTGACAAGAAGAGGAACTCAACACTTTCCTATATTGTAATGTAAGTATTTTCACCCAAACATTTTTCTGTTTGAAAGTGACTCTGAGGCTCTGCATTTCTATGACATCAATTCTACTGGAAAATCCATCTGGTTTATTTTGGGGCAGCAACTGAAACTTTTGCAAAAGTAGAGCTTGGGAAGGGGTTAGACACTGTGGCTTCCTTTCTTCATAAGAGGGACTGTTTGCCACACTTGTTTTGATGGCAAGGTGAACCAATAAATCCTATAAGTTTATTTATTTATAAAATTTATAGGCCAGCCATCTTACCCAAGGGAACTCAAGGTGAAGTTACATGTTAACTTGATGACTTTGGAGCTTCTGCTCAGTAGATCAGACTAGAGAAGCAGGAATGAAGTCAGTAAATATGTTGTCAGCTTTCCCCTTCACTTGAGCACAATCATTGGGTTAAAAAAGGCTTCTACAAACTTGTAGAGAGGAAAGAGATGGAGTAGTATCTTAAAAATAATTACAGGCCACAACAGGATTGCTGGCATGCCAATCAACTGTTTTATGGCTACAGCATTGTGGCAGCAATAGAGCTGAGAGTGTCCATGAGTGTCAGGAGATGTTGAAAGTGCTTGGCAATATGTCAATCAAAATGGCTGCAAAAATCTAGGCAGTGGCAGCAGATCCTTCCAGGTGGACATTTAGCAGTTGTGGGTTGCTATTTCTTTTTTTCTTTTTAGAAAAATGTTGAGGGCCTTCAACCAGGCTTGTACTGGTATAAAGCATTTGGAAGTTGGACATCCCTTTTCTTTCCATTTTATCAAGTGGGGGAGGTGATGGAACTTTTATCATTGCAAGAACTGTAGGAGCTTGGGGTAGAGTAATAATCTTCATTCCTTGGTCTCCACATCATAGATCACCTTCAAGGTGCTTCTGAAAATGCTGTTAAAGAAAATGGTGATATAGAAGAGGTCTTATTTCACAGAGGCTAGTCCTCTAGTTGAAAGCATTTCTGTTTGATGGCCTCCTCAGGCCAAATAAATACCCATTAAAAGCAACAGCAAGGCTCTTCTTATGGTTGCTGAGCAGTTAAGTACTAGAGGAACATTCTTCTTCACAAGGATGCTAACTATGGCACTTTTATTTCAGGTATAATAATTCCCTGTAAGTCTATATTTACACAAACATATTTACATATGCTCTCCTTAGTCTTCCTTTTTGGATAATCTAGTTTTTTGGGGTTTTTTTGGTTTGGCAATAGTCAGATACTTCTCAATGGGTCAAATAAGATGTTGTTTTTTTAAAAAAATGTGATTATATTAGTTGTGTCATAATTATAGTAGATTACATTTTTGGCCCCCTTGGCTCTGAAATCAAGTAACCTCAGCAAATGAAATTACCATCTTCTAAATCAAGGTCATCTCTAAATTCTATTACTAAGATCAAGTTTTGATACCTCCCCTCCCAATGATATTAGGAAGGGAGTCATAGACATACAACCTGATGATTCACAAAATGTCTCATTAAAAAAAAAATAAACGACTGAGCAAGATATTCTTTCTTGAGCCAGATAAATAATATTTGAGTATCATTTGCAAGAATTGGCATATCCCCAACATGCATTTTATAGATATACACACATGTATACATATTACCAAGGTCTATTTTCAGGTTATTGCAATATGTGGCTTTCTCTTGAACAATTTTCAAAGTAAAGGTATCTCAGATGTACTGAGAACACGATAATTTATAATATCTTTGAATATTCTTCTCTAGAATGTATACATCTGTTTTTGAACATCCTTTTTGGTGATTTGTTTATTTCAGTAGCAAGCCTGCAACAGCCATGTTCTATCAAGGTGGACTTATGATTAACCCAGGGGCTTTCCCCACTGTTGACTTATTGTACTTTTAAGTTACCAGAGTACTAAATCAACATGAAATGTTGCCAACTGTTAAATAGGCATCATGGTCTCTGTTGCCTGTATCCTGGTCATCGACATAATGGCAAACTAAAACAGATTTGATTCACCTTGTGTTTGCTGTGAATTGTCAGCTTAAGAAGAAAAACATTTTTTAAGTGCCATGATTATACCCACCATTATATCACCGGCTATTCCAATAGTGAATTGGTTTTGGTTTTGGCATCTTTTGAACAGGCTGGCAACCTGGACAACTGACTGCAAGCTTTTTAATTCTATCTTTACTGGCTCAAATTCCAAGGTGTTTTCCATCATGTAGGTCCAAGGCTCAGCCTCACAGCTTGGAAAATATGATGGCTTTCAATCCCCACACAATGCAACTGTCAAGTAGGCATCACAATGCTGATAAAAACTTTATATGTATTTCAGATATTCTGGATTGCTGGACCTGTATATTTGAGCAAGTATTCTCCTGGTTTTTCTATGATTGAAAATTTTCAGTTTGGGGGAGAAAAAAATGTCAGTTGACTCTCCTGATGTGGATTTTAAAAAATTGTTTACTCTTTTTACCTACTCTGTTTAGGTAAATGCTGCCCAGAGTCACCTTGAACTGTGAGATGGGAGGTAAATAAATTTGAATAATAATAAAAATAAATTTGAATAATAATAATAATATCTTTATTTTTGATTTGTATACCGTCCTACTCCCAAAGGACTCAGGGCGGTGAACAGCCAAACAGTAAAAATACACAGATACAAAATTTAAAAACCAGAATAAAATCGAATTAAACACTTTGGCCGGGACAGATTAAAACACCCCAATAATTTAAAACTAATTTAAAATTTTATATAATAAAAAGAGGGAAAAAGATTAGGCCAGGCCTGCCTTGTGGAATAAAAAAGTCTCGAGAACGTGGTGGAAGGTGCGCAGATCCGGGATCCTCCGTATCTTCGGGGGGGAGCTCATTCCAGATAGTAGGTGCCCCCACAGAGAAGGCTCTCCCCTTGGGGCCCGCCAGTCGACATTGTTTGGCCGACGGCACCCGGAGGAGCCCCTCTCTATGAGAGCGTACCAACCGGTGGGACGCTATTGGTGGTAGTAGACAGTCCCGTAGGTAACCAGGTCCTAAGCCATGGAGCACTCTAAAGGTGATAACCAAAACCTTGAAGCACACCTGGAAGACCACCGGGAGCCAGTGCAGCTCATGCAGGAGAGGTGTTATATGGGAACGCCATGTTGCTCCCATTACCACCCGCACAGCCGCACTCTGTGCCAATAATAATAATAATAATAATAATAATAATAATAATAATAATAATAATAATAATAATCTGTCTGTGTGTCTCCTGTGCAACTCTACTCCGTATCAATACCAAAGCAACAAAGCCTAATGCTTCATTTGATTAGTACTGTAAGTGGAATCCTATTGGATGACTGAAGAAAGCTGATGGCCGATAAGGAGACTAAAAATTTTTTTGTACAAATGGAGGTTGAAATGGTGAATTCCCAAACCAACTCTGTACTTTCCTGTCCATTTAGAAATAATTTCCTTTGCACTCATGAGCAAACAACACAAAAGCTTCCTGACATATGACATAACAGTGGCAATGCTTTGTGAGGCATCGCAAACTAATTTCACTGGTAAATGTGAATTTGAGTTCTGTGTTTGATGTTACCATTTTCTCTGTTTCTGTTTTGTCCACTCTCATTCCTTCTCTTCTTCTCCTTAAATGTTCAACACAGTATATACATTTGACCATAATCTGTTATAATAATGATCTGTTCCTAAAAGGATCATAGCTGTGACATGTTTTATGGCCTGGGGGCATTCGTGCCTGTTTGGTTTTTTTTCTGTACACCTCTTTAGTCCATATGCATTAATGGTGTGGCTGTAATAAATATTTCTAACTTTAGGGAGCTCACATTTGTGACAATGTGCTCTGATGCCTACCAGTTTCTGCATTTCTATCTTGAAGTTTTGCAAATACACCTTATCATTAACTCCAGGGACTTTAATGCCATCTAAAGAGGAAGCCATGGTGCACTTAATCCATGGATGTCTCTCAAAACACTAATATAGATGCCATTTATACATGCCTGTACAACAATATAGCCATTTGTCTGTATGTTTATGGTGAGATGAACTTTAGAATCTTCTTTCATTTTCATCTATAAATAAATATCTGTTGCATTTATTTTGCTAAAATGTTGTCCTCCATCGAGGCTAGCAAAAATGTTCTCAATTTTAGGCACAAAATATTGCTTAATGTCTAATAATGCATGGGTAGTAATTCTAAAATCGGCACTGTTCCTGAATGTTCCATGCTTTTTAGCTTTATCCACTCTAAATGCTACCTTAAACATTACATTTACCTTTGATAAAAAAATCTTTTTTGAATATTTTCTTTCAGAATTCCACAGATTAATTGATTTCTCAAGGCATCATTCACCCCTTCACCAAATATGTCATGTTTACACATCTTTTAAAGTTCACTCGCATATGCTGGAACTGATTCTCTTTCTTTTTGCTTGCATTTATGAAACCTAAACCTTCCATACTTCCACCTCTCATAATACTAGACAACACAGTATCAGCAGTAGAGACCTTCAAATTTCTAGGTTCTACCATATCACGGGATCTAAAATGGACAGCTAACATCAAAAAAGTCATTAAAATAGCACAACAAAGAATGTTCCTTCTATGCCAACTCAGAAAACTCAAACTGCCCAAGGAGCCGCTGATATAGTTTTACAGAGGAATTATTGAGTCTGTCATCTGCACCTCTATAACTATCTGGTTCAGTTCTGCAACCCAACAAGACAGACACAGACTTCAGAGAATAATTAGAACTGCAAAAAAAACAAAAACAAAAAAAAACAAAAACAAAAAAAACCCCAATTGCTACCAATCTGCCTTCCACTGAGGACCTATATACTGCATGAGTCAAAAAGAGGGTGTGAAAATATTTACAGACCCCTTGCATCCTGGACATAAACTGTTTCAACTCCTACCTTCAAAACAACACTATAGAGCACTACACAACAGAACTAGACTCAAGAACAGTTTTTTCCTGAACGCCATCACTCTGCTAAACAAATAATTCCCTCAACACTGTCAAACTAGTTACTATTTACTCATCATTCCCACCACCCATCTCCTTCCACTTATATGACTGTAACTTTGTTGCTTGTATCCTTACGATTTATATTGATATTGTTTCCTGATTGCTTATTTGTACCCTATGACTATCATTAAGTGTTGTACCTTATGATTCTTGATGAACATATTTTTTCTTTTATGTACACCAAGAGCATATGCACCAAAACAAATTCTTTGTTTGTCCAATCACATTTGGCCAATAAAAAATTCTATTCTATTCTATTCTAAAATGAAATCCTGAAAGCAGGCAAGGTTTGTATGCCAAATATTTTTACCAGTTCTGCAAAGCTGAATTGTGAGGCAGTTTCTCAGTAAACTATATGCTTTGTGTTTCATAACACTCAATCAAACAGGCACTTTTCCAGCAACTATCGCATTTGCCTCAAAAAAATTATACAAATATTTCAGTATAAAATGTCCAGTTATCTGTGGCATTATCAATCTAGTCTTTTCTCCAGCGATAGTCATCTTAACTGTTCTTCCATCTTTTGTTTGTTTATCACCATTTCTTCTTCTCTGAGGATAAGATGACTCTTCAAAGCTTTTTTCTTGATTTTTAAATAATCCCAACTTCCATCACTATTATTATATCTTTTTTTATTAATTCAATAAAAGACAAAAGAATCAGAAGTAGGTTTGTTGTTTTGCTCCACTGAAGCTTCTAGAGTAAATTCCAGTAAGTGTACAAGAATGACAAAATACCCAGCAATCCAAGGTGATTAAGCAATAACACAAAATTGCAAGTATGCTTAATCACTTACTAATGACAAAAACCCAATACATTTCATCTTCCCCTAAAGCTGACAGCAAACACCAGCAGTTTTGAATTGAGCGGCGGGGGGGGGGGGGGCAATATTTTTCTCTGCATATATTGATAGTTCGATAGTCAGGTAATCTGTACATAGCAGGATGAGGCTATCTCTTAATGGCCACTTAGGGCTGGTGCTCCTCATCTCACATCTGGGTCTTCCTTCCTTCCCTTCCTTCCTTCCTTCCCTTCCTTCCTTCCTTCCTTCCTTCCTTCCTTCCTTCCTTCCTCCCTCCCTCCCTCCCTCCCTCCCTCCCTTACTGAAACCATGCCTGATAGAGAAAACATGCTTGTGTTACTGAATGTTCCCTGAAGCCAATGAAGAGTTCTTCCCAATGACACAGGATATAGTTGATTATAGGGCAAAGGAGTTGTGGCCCGGCAGCTGCCAGTGGAGCTGGTGGCAGACTCGGACGATGAGGAGGTTGGGGAGGAACTTGGGCCAGTTCTGGAGTCTGGGGAAGGCTCTGATGGATGTTCTGTGTCGGACGCAGAGATAGAGCCAGGGCCATTTGATATTTCCCAGTCACCAGAGAAACAGCTGCCTTTGGAGGCTGATATGAGTGAGGAGGAAGAACAGCTGGGTCCTGTTCCAGATGCACATATGTGCAGAGCAGTTATAAGAGGTGAACAATGGAGGACAAGGAGTCGACTCTGGAAACAAAGCACACATAGACACTGAATGGCCCCTCCCTGGCTGGGGAATAAAATGTAGAAGACAACAGTTCATATTTCTGGAGAATTTGCTCATTGTGTTTTGTGCCACAAAGACTTAATTAATTTGCATTAAATTAAATTAAATTAAATTAAATTAAATTAAATTAAATTAAATTAAATTAAATTAATGCAATTAATTAATTTAATTAAACTTAACTTGCAGCCTTTTGGCTGGGAGCTCATGGCCCCATGGCCTTGCAATTATTACAAGGAACTGATAATGTCTGTTACTGCAGTTAAGTTCTTGAAGAACTATTGCATGGACTTTTCGGTGGGTGAATGTAATTAATTCACAAGAGGTAAATAAAGAGGGTTTTTTCATGACAAGGAGTCTGTTTCTTGCTTCTGATAAAGCTGGGTCAGAACAAACAACAACAACAACAACAACATTTTGATTCTATAAAAAACCACCTTACTCAGAACAGCTTACATCCTCCGACGATACCTTAACAGTTCCTAGGTCCTTGGTTAGGACTTGAGCTGCTGAGCTATTAACCAGCCTCAAAGGCTGTGAATCTCACTACAGATTAAATAATAATAATAATAATAATAATAATAATAATAATAATAATAATAACAACAACTACTACTACTACTACTACTACCACTTTATTATTTATTATTATTAATATAAATAATAACTTTATAGAACAAAGGGTGGGCCCCAGTAGCAGAGAGAACTGGGTAAATCTACCATTTTATCTGGGTGAATCTATCACTTTATCATTTATCCCCTTACAAATCAGATGGAGAACAGGCCTGTAGGCCTATGTGGTGAAGTAACTGGCAATTCTGAAGAAGAAGCCTTCCTATCCCATTGATCAATTGTTCTCAGGGTGAGTTTAGCTCTCTTTCAAAACAGTGCTAAAACCTCATGTCAAAATAAACCTGCCAAACAGCTGACTGTTGGGCTGAAGGAGTTGTGCAATAAAGCCAGGAATCATCTCCCACCACTACCCCATGTCTGGTGGGCTTGGGGAAGTATTTTGATAGATGGTTTACCCTACCATCTGTCAAACCTATCTGTCGATCACACCAGAGTTATAATTGGCAGGTGGTTTCTTCCTGATTAGTGACATTAGTGACATCAAAGCTGGAGGGTTTAATCAGTGTCTTTGCTTAACACACTGCACATTTTTTCACATGATATTGAATCCTGTTTCTGTAGCCTCTATTTGGATTCCTGCTGGGTAGTAATCAGCAATGGGGACAGCAAATGCTATGCCAGTTTATTTTTCTGGCGTCTCAAGGATGAGGAGAAAACTTTTAACTGAGCCAGAAGGAAATTTCTTTAAAATGGTTTGGACCAGTCTATATTTATGGCCTCTTTCCAGAAAACAAACAAATTCAGTATGGATATTCTCTGAAGGGAAAATGTACCCCTGTGTACTCACAGTGATTTGATGGCTTCCTTTCTCGATATTTTATCTTTGTGTTATGATCACCTGGACATGCACTGTTGCAAATAGGAGGGGGAAGGAGCATTAGGACTTTTGCTACCTTAAGGTATTTATAACAAAATAATGGGAACAAAAAACAAAAGATGGGATAATAAAAAAAGGGCACCAACTGGCCAAATTAAAAAAAAACAACTAGCTAGTTTCATTTGTTTTCATTTGTTTTCAATGCATTTTATGCAAAAAGCAAAACAGAATTATTATCCATCTACTACTTATCTAGTATTTATCCACATCCACATTTGCTTACCTTAAAAAGCTGTATACCTTATGTTATGTCCTTATAAGGACATCCGCCTGGGATTGGCTGCAGATCCTTTCGGCGGGAGTTTTGAATCCCTGTCAGTGGGCGGTGCGTCTGCCGGAGTGTATATAAGGAGAGCTCCGGCAGCGCACAAGCCGTTCAGTTCTTGTTATTAAAACTTGTTACTTGAACCCTGCTGGTCACTTCTTCTTTCCTGCGCCGATCTAACACTGGCGACGAAGGTCTAGAGAAGAACCTCCGCGTGGCACGATCGCCATAACGAGCTGAAGTCACTCGACGCGGTCTGAGAAATGGCAACGCCGCAAGCGCCGTTCGCCTCACTGGCTCCCTTCAACCCCAGCCGGGAGAAGTGGAGTTCGTATATGATACGTTTCCGCCAATTCCTCCGGGGAAACGGCTACAACAACCTAGACGACGAGAGGAAGAGGGCTCTCTTCCTCGCTAACTGCGGCTCCGACGTTCTGGAACTCGCCGTCAACCTCGTCGCACCCAGGGACATTGAAGTCATGTCCTGGGTGGATCTGCAGACTGCCCTGCAAGACCACTATGCCCCAACGGGCACCCCCATTTCGAACCGCTTTACCTTCCGCCAACGTAATCAGAAGGAAGGCGAATCGCTTAAAGACTTTGTGGCGGCATTGCGTCAAATCGCTGCTAACTGCGAATTTGAGAACGTTGACAATGCCTTACGCGACGGGATCGTCTTCGGGATGAGAGATGCCAACCTCCAAAAGAAGTTCCTAAGCAGAAAAAGACTGTCCTTGAAGGACGTTCTTGAGGAGGCTACGGCTGCTGAAACATCCGAGACCGCCGCTGCTGCCATGCTCCAGTCCCGAAGGATCCATAAGATCCGCAAACCGTCATCGGAATCATCCGACGACTCGTCCACTCCGACTGATTCAGAGGGAGAATCAACCGTTTTAAAAGTTTCCCGCCCAACCAGGCGGGAAATTCAAAACGATGGCCGCCGCACCGCTCAGTGCGGCAGTTGCAAGGGACACCACCCCCGCCAATCCTGTCGCTGGCGGGATGCCACCTGCAGACGCTGCCTTAAGAGGGGGCACATCGCAGAGGCATGCAGAGCCTCTGATCCTGTTCCGGAGTCGATCAAGCCCCAGAATCCAGAAAATCGTCGCGACTCCCAGAGGTCGTCCAAACGGTCCTCAACCCAGCAAAAGCGCGACGACCGCACCAGTTCTCATGGCGGCGCTGTGAACCAGACAACGATCGCCCTCACCAGCACCAACAGTGCCACAAAATTCCACGTGACACTGTTGGCAGAAGGCTTGCCGTGCACGATGGAAGTCGACTCAGGCTCCGTCTATTCGATCATCGACTGGCACCAGGTCAAGAGGCTCAAGCCGAATCTCTCCAAGCGCCAACTTGAACCTCTGCACTCCAAGCTGGTGGATTTCGGCGGCAACCCCATCGGCGTCATCGGGCGGACCAACCTCCGGATCGCCTTCAAGCACTTCCAGGGCCAGCTTCCCATAACCGTCGTGGAGCATAGCCGCCCGACCCTGCTGGGCGTGGAGTGGTTCCAGCCGCTGGGGCTTTCTATTGGAGGCATCCACCAGATTAGCTCAGGCGAACTCAACTCACTCATCGGAGAGTTCCAAGAAGTCTTCGATGGTAAGTTAGGGTCGTTTTTAGGGAAACCCATCTCCTTTAATCTGGACAAGGGGGTAACCCCAATTCGGCTCAAGCCCCGCCGGGTTCCATTTGCCTTGCGGGCTAAAGTAGACGCTCAGCTAGATAAGCTGATTGCCCAAGGTATTCTGGAACCCATCGATCATGCTTCATGGGAAACTCCCATTGTGACTCCCATGAAGCAGGATGGATCTGTGCGCATCTGCGCCGACTACAAAGTGACCATCAATAAGGCGTTGCCGCAGAGCGCATACCCCGTGCCAGTAGTGCAACATTTGCTGCACTCACTCGGCAAGGGCAAAATTTTTGCAAAACTGGACCTGGCCCAGGCTTACCAGCAACTGCCAGTAGATCAGGAAACGGCGGAGGCACAGACTATTGTCACCCATAGAGGCGCGTTTAAGTGCAACCGTCTCCAGTTTGGAGTCAGTGCAGCCCCTGGCATTTTCCAATCCATGATGGAACGCCTTCTCCAAGGCGTTCCAGGGGTGGTGCCTTATTTCGATGATGTACTGATCTCTGGGGACTCAAAAGCTCAACTCCTGGACCGGCTAAGGCTAGTTCTCCAGCGTTTCAGAGAGAAGGGCTTGAGAGTCCGGAGGGACAAGTGCATCATTGGGGTACAGGAAGTCGAGTTCCTGGGCTATCTGATAGATAGTTCTGGCATCCACCCCACCAAATCAAAAGTTAAAGCTATCCATGAAGCTCCCAGCCCCAAAAACAAAGCGGAGCTTCAGGCTTTCCTTGGATTGCTTAACTTCTACGCTATTTTCCTCCAGCAGAAAGCCACTGTTGCTGAGCCGCTCCATCGCTTGCTGGCGAAGGCGGTTTCCTGGAGGTGGGGACGTGAGGAAGAGTCTGCATTCAGAGCCGTTAAGCAACTTCTGACCTCAGACAGTGTGCTCATTCAATACAATGAGACACTGCCCCTCAGACTGACCTGTGATGCTTCCCCGTACGGAGTTGGCGCTGTGCTCAGCCATGAACTGCCTACCGGTCGTGAAGCCCCCATCGCATTTTTCTCTAAGACTATGTCTAGTGCTGAGCGCAACTACAGCCAACTGGACAAAGAGGCGTTGGCTATTGTTGCAGGGGTGAAGCGCTTCCACGAATACCTGTATGGACGGCAATTCACCATTGTCACCGATCACAAGCCCCTCCTCGGCCTACTAGCAGGGGACAAGCAGACCCCAGCCTTCATGTCCCCCCGGATGACGCGCTGGTCCATTTTCCTCGCCGGCTACTCTTACAGCCTCGTCCACCAGCCTGGTAAAGCCATCGCAAACGCCGACGCGTTGAGCAGGTGCCCATCCGCCGAATCCGTGGAAGACCCGGCCCCCACGCTCGAGCTGCTGCATATTGACAACGACAACAACTGTCCGGTGACATCTGCCGACGTAGCGACGCACACGCGAGCTGACCCCATCCTCCGGCAAGTCCACTCCTGGGTTCTGAGAGGCTGGCCGACTCGAATGGACAGCGACGACTTCATCCCGTTCAGCCGCAAGCAAGGGGAGCTGTCCACCATGCGCGGCTGTTTACTATGGGGAGATAGGGTGCTGATTCCCAGCACTCTTCAACGAAGGACTCTTACGGCGCTGCACAAAGGACACCCGGGCATAGTCCGGATGAAAGCCCTGGCACGGAGCTACGTCTGGTGGCCGACACTGGACAAAGACATTGAACATTGGGTCGCCAGGTGTAGCCCGTGCCAAGAAGTCAGAGCCGCCCCGCCTCAATCTGACCCGATGCCCTGGGAGACTCCGAGCTCCCCCTGGTCGCGCATTCACATAGACTTTGCGGGCCCCATTCATGGGCACCACCTCCTCATCGTGGTTGATGCCTACTCCAAGTGGTTGGAAGTCGTCCCCATGGCATCCACCACAACGGAAGCTACCATCCGTGCCCTCCGGCGCCTTTTCGCGACCCATGGACTCCCTGACGTTTTGGTCTCAGACAACGGGCCCCAACTTACGTCCGTGCCCATGGAAGCTTTCCTGGCTGGCTTGGGCATTCGCCATGCCCTTTCTGCCCCTTACAGACCGGCCGGAAATGGGCAGGCTGAACGGATGGTGCGGCTCACGAAGGAGTCGCTCGCCAAAATGGGCCCGGGTGACTGGCAGGAGCGCATTGACACTTTTTTGCTCACCCAGCATATCACGCCTCACTCTGCCACCCGAAAATGCCCCGCCGAGCTTTTAATGGGCAGGAGACTCCGGTCTCCCCTGGACAGACTGCACCCGCAATACTCCTCTGAGGTGCCCGCATCCGCCAGTCGCCAACTTCGCCAGTTTTCCGTCGGTGATGCCGTTTTCGCTCTGAATTTCCACGGCTCGCCGAAATGGCTTAAAGCTACAGTACACAGCACAACCGGTCCCAAATCCTACCGCGTTGAGCTGGACGATGGACAGATCGTGAGACGTCATCTCGACCAGCTCCGCAAAAGGTGGAGGGAAGTGAGCGAAAACCACCCCGACGAGGTAGGCCTAAACCACCCCGGCGCAGTAGGCCTAAACCACCCCGACGAGGTAGGCCTAAACCACCCCGGCGCAGTAGGCCTAAACCACCCCGACGAGGTAGGCCTAAACCACCCCGGCACAGTAGGCCTAAACCACCCCGACGAGGTAGGCCTAAACCACCCCGCCGAAGTAAGCCTAAACCACCCAGACGAGGGAGACCGGCGACCCGAGGGACGAACAAGCACCCCGGCACCTAGCCTAATACCAGATCCGGCAAGGCAAGTAGACCGGGGACAACCCAGCAGGGGAAGCCAATGTCAACCCTGCGAAGTAGGCAACCGGCAGCCCAGAGTTGGGGACCTCCAGCCATCAGTCCAGGAGACCCTACAACAACCCGCCAACCGCGCAGAAAACCAACCCTGCAAGGAAGGCCTCCACCACCCCGGCAGGGTAGGCCAGCACCAACCCGACCAGGTCGAGCAGCCCAGCGGCCAGAGGGAACATTCGACACCACCGCCAGACCAACCGCGCAGAGAGGGCCTACACCACCCCTGCAAGGTAGGCCTACGCCACCCCGACAGAGCCGACCAGTCACCATGTCCGTCCACCTGCCGCCCCGGGAGTAAGCCGGACTCGACCGGAGACCCCGGGGGCTTAACCCAACCACCACCGCCGGACTCGCACCCTGACCCAGACCGGCGCGACCCCAGCCCAAAGGGGACCCGAGGGAGACCCAGGGACCTACCGTGGCTCAGGAGTTCCGGACCGGCCGAGAACAGGGATCCACACCGGCGGCTCCACGATCCGTGCAGGAACGAGGCAGACCAGCATCGCCCGCAGGCGGAGGTCCGTGACCCGGCCGGAGGTTCGGACACAGTGCCCGCGTCCTCGACGGCCAGATCCAGCCCGGCACCGGGGAAGAAGCCCCGAGCAGAGCAGACACCCTCCGTCCGGGAGAGTGTCCATCTTGACTCTGAACTGCGCAGGTCTACGCGGGCACGTAGACGTCCTGTTTATCTTAGTGACTATTTCCCTGATCGACTGACTAAGAACTAGGGGGGAGGAGTGTTATGTCCTTATAAGGACATCCGCCTGGGATTGGCTGCAGATCCTTTCGGCGGGAGTTTTGAATCCCTGTCAGTGGGCGGTGCGTCTGCCGGAGTGTATATAAGGAGAGCTCCGGCAGCGCACAAGCCGTTCAGTTCTTGTTATTAAAACTTGTTACTTGAACCCTGCTGGTCACTTCTTCTTTCCTGCGCCGATCTAACACCTTAGATGAATAAGAACCTTATTCCTGGTATACTCCTTGGGGACTCCATTTTTGGCGTCAAGAGGTGACAATTTTCTAAGTCTTCAGTTGAGAGCTATTAAGGCATTGTTTCATTCCAGCACCACCTTTTCCTAAGGATAAAACTACACATTATATTAAATGCATGACTGCATTTAATGTTGTCTTTGTTTTTAATTGCTGCTGTAGGGTGGGAAGAAATAAAAGATTGGGGCACTGGTGTAGTGGAAGGGGTATTTAATCCTTCTCTTCATGGGAAAGTGCTCACAAAGTGGATTTTTCTCCAATTATTTTGCTTTCTTTTTAAGACAAGAGGTTAAAATACATTGTTTTAAAATAATGATGACTGTCTGCATTTTCACAAGAAAATGGTGTTATCTGGCTTAGTGGCAGCATATCCAAAATTAGTACATACAAAAATAGGAGAACACAACAGATTTACAGGTCATGTTTTAAAGTATCAATGGAAGTTTATTTTAATTTCTAACAAAAGAAGAACTAGTAGTTAACTGAACGGAATAATGGAAATTCCTATTCCCAGGCCAGATGCCTCACTTGGCAGAACATTTAATATGTTACGAGTACATGTGTCAGGGTTCCAAGTAACACCCTCAACGAAAGAAGATTCCGAGCCTTGAAGTTCTAGAATTCCCAGACAGTAGGATATAAATTCATAATTCAGGTAAAGTGTAGGAATTTGGAAAAAATTGCTGTGGGTCACTAGTGGGGGCCTGTTACCTATCAGCCTTTCCAGACAGACAAAGCAGAAAACATCAGCAGTTTATTGTAAGACTATATTAACAGAATATTTTAAGTCTGAAATCTTCCATCGTTTCCTGAGAAGGTAGGGATAGTCACTTCTGAGCTTCTTTCTCTGGTCATTATGCTATGTCCTCCTTTATCTGACCATTCCCTAGGCAGCATCTCTTCCCCCCAATTCTCAAAGTCATTATATTGGTCATTCCCACATACCATCATCTTTAGAGGTATCTGTTCATGGGACTGTTTTCCCTACTCTCAAGCTTCCCCACATTACTGTAAGCCTCCCTGTTGCATTTGAACCCACTATGGACTTAGTTCTCTCAAGGGCTCAATTGTAATGTCCTGACAGTACCTTTGGCCCCAGAAATTCAAAGTCAAGTTATGAAACACTTGGCTGACGTTTCAGGTTTTCTTGGCTGACGTTTCAGGTTTTCTCATTTGATCATGCTTCTTTTCACCCTGCCAGTTTCTGGAAGGGTCTCTTCACACCCCGTTCATCATTAGGAATCTGGCTAGCTTCCTAAGGACTTGCATTGTATTTATAGTGGTTCAGTGTGGAAACTATGTATGTATTTTGTATGAGAAAAAGTGACAAGCAAATTCTTTTTCTCCTTGTGAAGGAATGAAGTATATTTCTTTTCTCTTTCTAATGAGGTTTTGCTTGGGCTCATTTTGCTTGGGAGAGATCAATGATTGAACGGCAAAAACAGTAATTGATTGGTAAGCTTGAAGAGCAATAATTGATGGGATGGTTTGTTCAGCAAACTTCCCAGCATCACTCACTCATTGACCAAGACAGTATCACAACAGCAAGATTTAGGTAACAGTAGGTGCTGGTCTTCTGGAAGAGCTCATAGAAAGTAGAATAATAAATGTTATATAGCAAGATTTTATATAATTGGCTACTGCTGTGCAGTAAGAGCACTTGGAAAAGAGCACAAAACCATGGCTCAGTGGAAGAATCTCCTTTCTGATTATGAGAATAAATAGCAATTATATAAAAGAAGACACTCTTACCAAGTGAGTGAAACAGTGAGGACTCTCTGTTAAAGGTAACAAGACTCTTCTCTAGGTATCATATAATTGCTACCACCCTTTTAAGGATTCAACAACAATTAGAACTAAAAAAAAGTTGTACTGATGGGAAAGCAGGGACCATAAATTTATAAACAGTAAACCATGTTAAAATATTGACAGATTTGAATAGTTTATTTTTTTTGTTCCAGTAGACATCAATTTACACTGGCATCAGGCTTACACTGAATTACATTTGATGTTTTCATGTTTTTTTGTTTTGTTTACTGCTTTAAACTCTTATTGTCTCCCTATATTAAGCAAAATGACTTTGGGTGATCTGAAAATTATGCTATCAAAGAGTTCATCTCTAAGGATTTTTTGAAGAGGTTAAAATGCACAAGTCAGAAGACAGAGCCCTTGGGGTGTCTCTTATTTATTCACTTCTTTTGTTGTGTTGGAGCTAGTAGATTTTAAGGTCCAAAAAGAGGACATAAATATATTACTAGAGGGCAAGCTATCTTAAAGGTGCTGCCAGAAATATGGCATATTTTTCAAGTCCTGCTAGGTGGAGTTGTTTTATAGAAGGGTACCAAAGCATGCCACCCTCTTGGATCTTGTGTGACAGGCAGAAACAATTGGAGATATTGCATGACCCTTTGTCATGCAATATATTGTTATCTTACTATGTTGTGTAAACCAATTTATTTAGGAATAACATGTTGTCAACATGCAGTAGTTACTATTTGTAAACCATCGGGATTCAGTATGCTTTGTGAACCCATCTAGTGTGACTTATTTGGTTTTGGCTTTGCACATTTGGACATAGCCACTTATAATTTAGCAAACTATTGTTCAACCCTGATATCCATGATATGCAAACCAGGTCAATGAATCCTAATTTGGATTCAGGAACAACAAGAACTTTTTCCCCTTGTACTCTGTAAAAGGCCATACACATTGCTAGATAAGAAGCTTAGCTTGCAGCAAAAGTAGCTCTTCTTAAATGATCTTCCAGAAGAAATATAGGACATCCTGCTATACAACACACTCTTGGTTTGATTCTGTTTAATCGTTCTGAGCCAACCTGTAATTCAGGAGCAAAATTTGATTCTAACTTTTTACTTCTATGGGGGCAACAGAAGAACAATCTGAGTATTGGAAGAAGTAGATTTTGGGAGCAAAAATAGAGCTGCAGTGGTGCAGTGGTTAGAATGCACTGCAGGCTACTTCTGCTGACTGCCGGCTGCCTGCAATTTGGCAGTTCGAATCTCACTAGGCTCAGGGTTGAGTCAGCCTTCCAACCTTCCGAGGTTGGTAAAATGGTGGTCTAGATTGTTGAGGGCAATATGCTGACTCTGTAAACTGCTTAGAGAGGGCTGTAAAAGCACTGTGAATCTGTATATAAGTCTAAGTGCTATTGCTATCAGTCACATGTAAGGCTATTTCTTCCTCCAGTTTTTAGGATGAGAGCCCCTGTCCAGTGATTTGGGAGAATTAGGTCCTGAAAAAGAAAAATAGAAAGTACAAATTTTCCCCCATAGCCTTTGTCTCATTTCTAGGACGGAGTCTTTTCTTCAAAAACTTTGCAAAAAGGCTGGTTTTTTTTTAAGCTTCAATGGAAAGTACCCCTAGGATTGAGCTTGCTGCAGCCTTCTCCCCACCTTGGAGGCCTTAAACACTGATCCAGGTTGGCTGCAGAGAAGCCAAGTATGCCTGAGAAGCCTCTGGCTTTGTGTGTAAGAATGACTGTAATAATCCATGACTAGAAGATGAACTGGAGATGTAAGAAACTGCCTGAGCGGAGGCGTATTTCATGTATTATTTTTTGCTAACGAAAAAAGAAAACCCTGATCTCAGAAGAAAGCTAAGCACTGATCTGCCAATATGTTACACGTAGTTTAACAAGGTGATGTGTAAATATACCATTGAATCCAAGCAAGTCTGCTAGTACGAACATTTCCAGGAGATATTTTTTTTTATTATTATGACTGCTTCATTCTTGTTGAAGCTATACTTCGGTTTTCATGATACAGCAGCACAATGCATTGTAAAAAAAAGGTCACAAATAAAAAGGTTGTAATTGTAGAAGTGAGAAATAAATATAATGTGCGCAGAAGGCTTTCTGAAATCACTGTTTCAAGGAAAGAAACTACTCAGGGTAAATACACTGCATCTGTGAATATTTGTACATTTAGTCTTTAAAAAGTTTCACTTAATCACAATCAGAGTTCGGAGTTTGGCTACATAACATAAATGGCATCTCTCTGCATATGGGGCAATGGTGAAACAAGTGTCACCATGCCCATTTTATCTTTCTGGCAAGTGAATCAGATGTTGCAGATGTTTCTTGATAAACAGGAATCAATTCCTAGAACTGGATCATAGCATGTAAACACCAAGTCTAATGGTTCCAGAGTAAATAGGCAATAAGATAACAAGGCAGGTAAGGAACATGAGGGAGAAGAAGCTAGGAACAGATTAGGGGATGAATGGGTGAAACAGAGTGTCAAGAACATGGAAGTGTGGAAAAGTTATGGATTTTTAAACATGGTTGTGTAAATAGGCCTGGAAGTCACAAGCGAATAATGATCTGAGGAGGTGGCGACATTGTTCATAATCTGAGGCTAAACGTAAAGGATTAATATGTGCTAGTCGTTCCCGACTCTAGGGGGCGGTGCTCATCTCCATTTCAAAGCTGAAGAGCCAGCGCTGTCCGAAGATGTCTCCATGGTCATGTGGCCGGCATGACTAAATGCCAAAGGCACATGTAATGCTGTTACCTTCCCACCAAAGGTGGTCCCTATTTTTCTACTTGCATTTTTATGTGCTTTCGAACTGCTAGGTTGGCAGAAGCTGGGACAAGTAACAGCAGCTCACTCCATTATGCGGCACTAGGGATTCGAACTGCTGAACTGTTGACCTTTCGATCAACAAGCTCAGCATCTTAGCTACTGAGCTACCGCGTCCCTAAGTAAAGTTGTTTTTTAAGGTTGTTTGTATGCCACCCAGAGTTACATCATGTGAGATGGGCAGCCATATAAATACGGTTGATAAATAAACAAAATAAGCAGATAGCTGGTTGGAGAGCAGGCAAATGAATGGTGGGAATATGATAGTAGCCAAGTAGTACAGAATATCTCTAATCATCTTGCCCTAAGCTCCCTCCAGCCTTGAAGGATGATGTTGTAGGATTATGAAAGAAGCATGAATAAAGATAAAAATTTTCCAAAGAAGAAGAGCACCCTTTGCTCCAATTCCTTTCCACTAGGGGAGCATTCAAGAGTATCTGCAGAATATGGTTAAAACAAAGTTAAGGTAACCATGATTGAATTGTATTGGTGGCAACTGAAGCTCTGCCTCATTTTGATGTGCACTGTGGAGCTTCTATCACACTGTTGTGGCTATATGCTTGACTTTTTTTTTTTTTGAAACATATCTTGAGGATACCCTGGGAGCATTGTGAATGTTTAGTGAGAAGCCAACTTCCAAAATCAGATTCTAATAATGAAATTCAACAACAGGTACTGGTTGTGCATCATGATACTAGAAAAGCCCCCAAGAGTAAGTGCATTGAATTCCACATGAGCCTGAATCCAACCCAGAAGCCAGCATGAAAGATTCCTTAGGTACATTGTTTTAGTTTACGAAATATCTGAATAGGTAGCTAGAAAGCTGCCACATCTTCTTTCTCCTTTTATCCGGCAATATGCAGAAAAACATAATATATTGCATGTACTTATTCTATCCCAACTGCTTAAAAAAAAAAACACCACAGGACTGGGGATCTTATGAAACTCCAGATGTTGCTGATTTATAGCTTCATGTATTTCTCACTAATGGACATGCTGGCAGAAGCTGCTGAGAATTAATTCTTCTGCCACATCTGGAAGGCCACAGTTTGCCATCTCTGACATAGTATCATCACAGCATGCAGAACATGGAATGAAAATCTCAGTCTGACCTGCTCTGAGTTTGCTTCATCATGAGTATAAGTCACCAACAGTTTCTGGAAGACAAAAATGGATGTTGTCCTCTTCTGTTCTCTTCCATCTCAAGTTCTTCTAGCCTACAAAAAGTGACTTCCTGCTTTGAAAATAATCTTTCAGGTTTTGTGGTGGCTCAGGCATCGTGATCGAATTTACCTGCTGTGCTTTACTTTCTTCTAGGCAAACCTGGCAGAAACTTTTATTATTATTATTTTTCTTCTGTTGAACCATCTACTTCCCTTCTCTTTCTCTTTGTTTTTGAGCAAGTCCATTCATTGAAAAATCATATTAATGCTCCTGTAGGTATTTCTGACAGAAGAACTCATCTTTGTTTGTTAAATGTTTTAAGAGGAACCAAATATAGCCATGTAGCTCTCTCTTTTTGCAAATAGCCTCACCTAACCTATAGATCTCATTGAGCAGGGTTAAGGGTGCTCTCATATAATGGGGAAGCATTAGTGTTATTGGTGTTAAACAATTAGCTGATCATTTAATTGCATGAACTCCTCCATAAAGAAAATAAAAGGAGGAGGTCATAATGCTTCATTTGTGAAGAGTGAGTAGACTAGACTGAATGTGGGAATAATCTGCCATCTAGATTGGTAATAAGGCCTGTAGCTGAAAGAGCTCATGACATTTACCAGAGGCTATAAAATAAAATGAAATAGTTCAATCAAACTAGCTGGGAGTAGGCATAAGCTAAGTAGAGCAGCTGATGACTCCTATCTCTTTGCCCATTGTTTCCTATCAGACTTGTAACTAGACTCATACTTTGAACTCAGCTAGAGGTGATTCTTTTGAAATATCTGCACTACTTTGAGAAAATGTTCTCGATTTACAGCAAGTATTCTATTACCATAAAAAAAAAGAAAGGAATCTTGAAATCAATAAAGCGAATACTCAATGTAGCATGGATCCATTTAAACTAAAAAAAAAAAATATTTATTCATTTGTTTGTTCATTTTTGTATTTATTTATTTATTTATATCCCATCTTTATTATTTTCTTTCATTGTGAATTATCTTTCTGAGTCTTTTATTCTTTATTATTGATGAATATTACTAAATGGAAATCCAAAGCTCCAAGTCATATTATAGGATGATTTTACTCACACTTGCTTTCTCACTTTTTTGCTTCAAGACATGAAGAAAAATGGGCTGTAATGATCAACAAACACTTGAGTTACTTTCATACGTGCGACTTAAGTTTTCTTGATAAAAATTGTTCTGCCAATTATGAATGAGATCACAATTTGCTTTGCATCGATGCTGCAGATTTTGCATTTTTCCTGCACGTTCATCAATGCGATGGCTCATCTACACTATTGGCTTTGCAGTGGTAAAAGAAGCAATCTACGGAAGTGGACATTAGAAGAAACTTCTGAACAATTCTCAAAATCAATTATAAATAAAGCTGAGTTGTTTATGCATTTCTGTCATAACTATGGACAAAATGTGGAAAGAGCAGAGCAAAATAAAGGGAACCACAAAACTCTCAATTGTTAGTTGTTTTATGTTTGTTTTGGATCAAAAACCTAAATATTAGTGTTTTAGAATCATAGTGGAGTAACATCTGTTCACTAATAATTTGAAATGTTTTTTAAGACCACAGTAAAAATAGAGTGTTAAAATAATAGGGCCATTAAATGATTCATGCTCAAGATTGACTCAGCCTTCCATCCAGTGGTGGGATTCAACTAATTTAACAACCGGTTCTCTGCCCAAATGATTTCTTCCAACAATCAGTTCACCAAACTGCTCAGAAAGTTAACAACTGGTTCTCCTGAAGTGGTGCAAACTGGCTGAATCCCATCCTTCCAAGGTGGGTAAAATGAGGACCCAGATTGTTGGGGGCGATATGCTGACTCTTAGAAACAGCTGTAAAGCACTGTGAAGTCGTATATAAGTCTAAGTGCTATTGCTGTTGCTATTCTGCCAAAAGGAACTGCCCTTTGATAGATCCATTCCAAAATACCACAAATAATGGTATCACCACCCTAAACAAATAACAGAATAGCGTTCCCTGTCTTTCTCCATCAAGACAATTGAAACAGATTTGATACTGATGTAAAATCAGACTGGAAGAAGTCCAGAAAAATCTTTTTCTTCCTAATACACCTGAAGTTGATCAGTTACCACCTTTCAATCATTTGTCCAGGAAGTAAACAATAGCATCTGGGACAAACTTCCAGAGCCACAGAAAAGCCATCAGTGGAGATACTTTTCTCTGGCTCTAATCATTTTTTTAATATATTTGCATTAACCTTATAAAATCCTATTTTTCTTCTTTCTCCCCAAGTGATCCCATGGGAAGGAGCAAATATTCCAGTTCTTCCAGTTCTTATTGAGACTTTTTGGAACCCCATATCCATAGTTAAATAATTTGTGATGTCATAGGAAACAAGTTTCCATTCTAATGTCTCTTCTCTTCTTACAAAACTTCTAGAAGTTCAGGGTCGCAAATTAGTGTTCAGAAATTCAACTGAGCCAGCAATTAATTTCTTGCATAGGAAGCACATACTTCAGCTTTGAAGTAATTCACCCAAGGGGATGAAGAAGATTAGCTGATGGAGGCAGACAAGGTGTCACCAAAAAAACTGACCATGAAAATGAATGTTTCCTGAAGGCTGCACAGTCTTCTTTGTAGGAATTTGGATGAATCCTTCTGTTTTGCTTCCTCTGCCAAATTCACTAATAAATAAATTTCACAATGTTTTAAAATATTGCTTTTATGACTGTGTTTTAATATGCTTTATTTTAAAACTGTCCTGCCATGTGAGTGTACAGGAAGGAGCGTAGAATTTAAAAATCTTCACATAAAAATAAGTAGAAAACAATGATTTGTGAAGTAGCACTGCTTCCTCTTAAACAAATATTTAAAATGATAAATACAAATACAAATTCTTTATCCCAAGATTTAAAAACAACAATGCAGTGCAATAATTTTGGCTTGTGATTTAGATGGATAAAGTTGTAATAGAATATTTAGCAAATGGGAAAGAAAATACAGTTGTAAGAATGGTCTATATGCACGCATATTTTATTCTTATTAATCTATTATTTACAATTGTGAGATACAAGAAGAAATTCAGTAAGCATTCCACATATAGGTAAAATAATAAGAAAAAATTAGCATAAGGTAAAAAAGAACAGAAAAAGCAAAACCAGTTGAAGGGTTTTAACAACTCTATATGTTTTCAAATGCCCCCTTTTAACCAGTAAGTTATTTTTCCTATTTAAGCATGCATAAAACATTCAGTGTTTTAGGCATGCTTAAATACTGCTGATTTCTGTGGTACATCTAAATAAAAGTGCTTAGTGTGGCATTAAAAAAATTATAAAAACTTTTTAACATCATTTTCAAGTACAAGAATGAATGGGTGATAGATAAATGTAGGCTTGAGTTCAAAAGTGAGTTAACACTAAAGAAAAGGTATGTTAAAAGCATTTGGTCATTTAAAGAGAATGAAGATCAAATGGCAAAACAAATATATGAAGAAAGAAGGAATTGACTGAGAGGAAGTGGAAAACTGAGAGTCATGGCTGCTCTGTCATGGGAGACTGGAAGCCATTTGTCTAAAATGGTATAGGGTCTGCTGCTTGAGTAGGGGTTGGACTGGACCTCCAAGGTCCCATCTGACTCTGTTATTAGAACAGAAAGGATGGCATGAGAACTCTTCTACATAACAAAAGAAAGAACAGTTATCCAATGTTGCTGTGGTAGACTTTGTCCAGTTTGCTTTGAGAGTAGATCAGACCAAGAATCAACAGGAAGGCTAAAACTTCCTTTGTTGAGATTGACTATAATAACAGAATCTTGCATGCCTGGTTGTGCAGTACCTCCTTTCCCCTTCAATCTCAAAAGGGACCTGTTAGATCGGCGCAGGAAAGAAGAAGTGACCAGCAGGGTTCAAGTAACAAGTTTTAATAACAAGAACTGAACGGCTTGTGCGCTGCCGGAGCTCTCCTTATATACACTCCGGCAGACGCACCGCCCACTGACAGGGATTCAAAACTCCCGCCGAAAGGATCTGCAGCCAATCCCAGGCGGATGTCCTTATAAGGACATAACACTCCTCCCCCCTAGTTCTTAGTCAGTCGATCAGGGAAATAGTCACTAAGATAAACAGGACGTCTACGTGCCCGCGTAGACCTGCGCAGTTCAGAGTCAAGATGGACACTCTCCCGGACGGAGGGTGTCTGCTCTGCTCGGGGCTTCTTCCCCGGTGCCGGGCTGGATCTGGCCGTCGAGGACGCGGGCACTGTGTCCGAACCTCCGGCCGGGTCACGGACCTCCGCCTGCGGGCGATGCTGGTCTGCCTCGTTCCTGCACGGATCGTGGAGCCGCCGGTGTGGATCCCTGTTCTCGGCCGGTCCGGAACTCCTGAGCCACGGTAGGTCCCTGGGTCTCCCTCGGGTCCCCTTTGGGCTGGGGTCGCGCCGGTCTGGGTCAGGGTGCGAGTCCGGCGGTGGTGGTTGGGTTAAGCCCCCGGGGTCTCCGGTCGAGTCCGGCTTACTCCTGGGGCGGCAGGTGGACGGACATGGTGACTGGTCGGCTCTGTCAGGGTGGCGTAGGCCTACCTTGCAGGGGTGGTGTAGGCCCTCTCTGCGCGGTTGGTCTGGCGGTGGTGTCGAATGTTCCCTCTGGCCGCTGGGCTGCTCGACCTGGTCGGGTTGGTGCTGGCCTACCCTGCCGGGGTGGTGGAGGCCTTCCTTGCAGGGTTGGTTTTCTGCGCGGTTGGCGGGTTGTTGTAGGGTCTCCTGGACTGATGGCTGGAGGTCCCCAACTCTGGGCTGCCGGTTGCCTACTTCGCAGGGTTGACATTGGCTTCCCCTGCTGGGTTGTCCCCGGTCTACTTGCCTTGCCGGATCTGGTATTAGGCTAGGTGCCGGGGTGCTTGTTCGTCCCTCGGGTCGCCGGTGTCCCTCGTCTGGGTGGTTTAGGCTTACTTCGGCGGGGTGGTTTAGGCCTACCTCGTCGGGGTGGTTTAGGCCTACTGTGCCGGGGTGGTTTAGGCCTACCTCGTCGGGGTGGTTTAGGCCTACTGCGCCGGGGTGGTTTAGGCCTACTGTGCCGGGGTGGTTTAGGCCTACCTCGTCGGGGTGGTTTAGGCCTACTGCGCCGGGGTGGTTTAGGCCTACCTCGTCGGGGTGGTTTTCGCTCACTTCCCTCCACCTTTTGCGGAGCTGGTCGAGATGACGTCTCACGATCTGTCCATCGTCCAGCTCAACGCGGTAGGATTTGGGACCGGTTGTGCTGTGTACTGTAGCTTTAAGCCATTTCGGCGAGCCGTGGAAATTCAGAGCGAAAACGGCATCACCGACGGAAAACTGGCGAAGTTGGCGACTGGCGGATGCGGGCACCTCAGAGGAGTATTGCGGGTGCAGTCTGTCCAGGGGAGACCGGAGTCTCCTGCCCATTAACAGCTCGGCGGGGCATTTTCGGGTGGCAGAGTGAGGCGTGATATGCTGGGTGAGCAAAAAAGTGTCAATGCGCTCCTGCCAGTCACCCGGGCCCATTTTGGCGAGCGACTCCTTCGTGAGCCGCACCATCCGTTCAGCCTGCCCATTTCCGGCCGGTCTGTAAGGGGCAGAAAGGGCATGGCGAATGCCCAAGCCAGCCAGGAAAGCTTCCATGGGCACGGACGTAAGTTGGGGCCCGTTGTCTGAGACCAAAACGTCAGGGAGTCCATGGGTCGCGAAAAGGCGCCGGAGGGCACGGATGGTAGCTTCCGTTGTGGTGGATGCCATGGGGACGACTTCCAACCACTTGGAGTAGGCATCAACCACGATGAGGAGGTGGTGCCCATGAATGGGGCCCGCAAAGTCTATGTGAATGCGCGACCAGGGGGAGCTCGGAGTCTCCCAGGGCATCGGGTCAGATTGAGGCGGGGCGGCTCTGACTTCTTGGCACGGGCTACACCTGGCGACCCAATGTTCAATGTCTTTGTCCAGTGTCGGCCACCAGACGTAGCTCCGTGCCAGGGCTTTCATCCGGACTATGCCCGGGTGTCCTTTGTGCAGCGCCGTAAGAGTCCTTCGTTGAAGAGTGCTGGGAATCAGCACCCTATCTCCCCATAGTAAACAGCCGCGCATGGTGGACAGCTCCCCTTGCTTGCGGCTGAACGGGATGAAGTCGTCGCTGTCCATTCGAGTTGGCCAGCCTCTCAGAACCCAGGAGTGGACTTGCCGGAGGATGGGGTCAGCTCGCGTGTGCGTCGCTACGTCGGCAGATGTCACCGGACAGTTGTTGTCGTTGTCAATATGCAGCAGCTCGAGCGTGGGGGCCGGGTCTTCCACGGATTCGGCGGATGGGCACCTGCTCAACGCGTCGGCGTTTGCGATGGCTTTACCAGGCTGGTGGACGAGGCTGTAAGAGTAGCCGGCGAGGAAAATGGACCAGCGCGTCATCCGGGGGGACATGAAGGCTGGGGTCTGCTTGTCCCCTGCTAGTAGGCCGAGGAGGGGCTTGTGATCGGTGACAATGGTGAATTGCCGTCCATACAGGTATTCGTGGAAGCGCTTCACCCCTGCAACAATAGCCAACGCCTCTTTGTCCAGTTGGCTGTAGTTGCGCTCAGCACTAGACATAGTCTTAGAGAAAAATGCGATGGGGGCTTCACGACCGGTAGGCAGTTCATGGCTGAGCACAGCGCCAACTCCGTACGGGGAAGCATCACAGGTCAGTCTGAGGGGCAGTGTCTCATTGTATTGAATGAGCACACTGTCTGAGGTCAGAAGATGCTTAACGGCTCTGAATGCAGACTCTTCCTCCCGTCCCCACCTCCAGGAAACCGCCTTCGCCAGCAAGCGATGGAGCGGCTCAGCAACAGTGGCTTTCTGCTGGAGGAAAATAGCGTAGAAGTTAAGCAATCCAAGGAAAGCCTGAAGCTCCGCTTTGTTTTTGGGGCTGGGAGCTTCATGGATAGCTTTAACTTTTGATTTGGTGGGGTGGATGCCAGAACTATCTATCAGATAGCCCAGGAACTCGACTTCCTGTACCCCAATGATGCACTTGTCCCTCCGGACTCTCAAGCCCTTCTCCCTGAAACGCTGGAGAACTAGCCTTAGCCGGTCCAGGAGTTGAGCTTTTGAGTCCCCAGAGATCAGTACATCATCGAAATAAGGCACCACCCCTGGAACGCCTTGGAGAAGGCGTTCCATCATGGATTGGAAAATGCCAGGGGCTGCACTGACTCCAAACTGGAGACGGTTGCACTTAAACGCGCCTCTATGGGTGACAATAGTCTGTGCCTCCGCCGTTTCCTGATCTACTGGCAGTTGCTGGTAAGCCTGGGCCAGGTCCAGTTTTGCAAAAATTTTGCCCTTGCCGAGTGAGTGCAGCAAATGTTGCACTACTGGCACGGGGTATGCGCTCTGCGGCAACGCCTTATTGATGGTCACTTTGTAGTCGGCGCAGATGCGCACAGATCCATCCTGCTTCATGGGAGTCACAATGGGAGTTTCCCATGAAGCATGATCGATGGGTTCCAGAATACCTTGGGCAATCAGCTTATCTAGCTGAGCGTCTACTTTAGCCCGCAAGGCAAATGGAACCCGGCGGGGCTTGAGCCGAATTGGGGTTACCCCCTTGTCCAGATTAAAGGAGATGGGTTTCCCTAAAAACGTCCCTAACTTACCATCGAAGACTTCTTGGAACTCTCCGATGAGTGAGTCGAGTTCGCCTGAGCTAATCTGGTGGATGCCTCCAATAGAAAGCCCCAGCGGCTGGAACCACTCCACGCCCAGCAGGGTCGGGCGGCTATGCTCCACGACGGTTATGGGAAGCTGGCCCTGGAACTGCTTGAAGGCGATCCGGAGGTTGGTCCGCCCGATGATGCCGATGGGGTTGCCGCCGAAATCCACCAGCTTGGAGTGCAGAGGTTCAAGTTGGCGCTTGGAGAGATTCGGCTTGAGCCTCTTGACCTGGTTCCAGTCGATGATCGAATAGACGGAGCCTGAGTCGACTTCCATCGTGCACGGCAAGCCTTCTGCCAACAGTGTCACGTGGAATTTTGTGGCACTGTTGGTGCTGGTGAGGGCGATCGTTGTCTGGTTCACAGCGCCGCCATGAGAACTGGTGCGGTCGTCGCGCTTTTGCTGGGTTGAGGACCGTTTGGACGACCTCTGGGAGTCGCGACGATTTTCTGGATTCTGGGGCTTGATCGACTCCGGAACAGGATCAGAGGCTCTGCATGCCTCTGCGATGTGCCCCCTCTTAAGGCAGCGTCTGCAGGTGGCATCCCGCCAGCGACAGGATTGGCGGGGGTGGTGTCCCTTGCAACTGCCGCACTGAGCGGCGCGGCGGCCATCGTTTTGAATTTCCCGCCTGGTTGGGCGGGAAACTTTTAAAACGGTTGATTCTCCCTCTGAATCAGTCGGAGTGGACGAGTCGTCGGATGATTCCGATGACGGTTTGCGGATCTTATGGATCCCTCGGGACTGGAGCATGGCAGCAGCGGCGGTCTCGGATGTTTCAGCAGCCGTAGCCTCCTCAAGAACGTCCTTCAAGGACAGTCTTTTTCTGCTTAGGAACTTCTTTTGGAGGTTGGCATCTCTCATCCCGAAGACGATCCCGTCGCGTAAGGCATTGTCAACGTTCTCAAATTCGCAGTTAGCAGCGATTTGACGCAATGCCGCCACAAAGTCTTTAAGCGATTCGCCTTCCTTCTGATTACGTTGGCGGAAGGTAAAGCGGTTCGAAATGGGGGTGCCCGTTGGGGCATAGTGGTCTTGCAGGGCAGTCTGCAGATCCACCCAGGACATGACTTCAATGTCCCTGGGTGCGACGAGGTTGACGGCGAGTTCCAGAACGTCGGAGCCGCAGTTAGCGAGGAAGAGAGCCCTCTTCCTCTCGTCGTCTAGGTTGTTGTAGCCGTTTCCCCGGAGGAATTGGCGGAAACGTATCATATACGAACTCCACTTCTCCCGGCTGGGGTTGAAGGGAGTCAGCGAGGCGAACGGCGCTTGCGGCGTTGCCATTTCTCAGACCGCGTCGAGTGACTTCAGCTCGTTATGGCGATCGTGCCACGCGGAGGTTCTTCTCTAGTCCTTCGTCGCCAGTGTTAGATCGGCGCAGGAAAGAAGAAGTGACCAGCAGGGTTCAAGTAACAAGTTTTAATAACAAGAACTGAACGGCTTGTGCGCTGCCGGAGCTCTCCTTATATACACTCCGGCAGACGCACCGCCCACTGACAGGGATTCAAAACTCCCGCCGAAAGGATCTGCAGCCAATCCCAGGCGGATGTCCTTATAAGGACATAACAGGACCCATTTCTGAAAGTTATATTGTTGCTCTGGACCTAATAAAATATTTCAGCCCCTTTTGCCTGGGTAATAGTTCTTGCATAGAGCAAGGTTACTTCCTTGCCCTCCATATGTAAGAGTAATGCCCATATTTAGAGGATATTATGAGAGTACATCTAGAATTAAGTACTGTAGCTTTATTGTTATTGGGTATCCAAGATATTTCTTCTCCTTTTTAATTGCACACAACTGTCTATTTTTTTCTTTGCAGTTTTTAAGATATCTGCAACTTTTAATAGCAGCATAGGTCATTTTTTTGGAAAGGGTTCCAGGCATTAACATACTGATATTTAATTATTCTGTATATGAAATTTTGCATGGCTGACTCAATCAATGCTTATGGTGAATTCTCTAGTTCAGTGAGAGGTCAAGAGGTTAGCACAGGAATTTTGAGAATGTCTGTGGAGATCCTTCTTCAGCTTTGCTGGCCTCTTCCTAACAACACACAGGAAAAAAAAAAGACTAAATTTCAGCACCACTGCAAGTTCCATTTCTACAGTAGGACAAGTTCCATGTCTGTGGCTTGGGATGTCATCTGAAAAATCACAAATCAAACTCAAATGATTTCACAGAAAGCAAAGAATATGGTACCCCTCGAAACACATTGTCCTCTTACTGACTATAAATAGTTCAAATATAAGTCTCAGTTGTATTCCCCCAGAGAAAGGAAACCTGTGTGTGTAAATACTCATCTAAGCAGTACCACAAACCACTCAATAACATAATCAACTTTTCTCATTTAATTTCAAGCCTATGTTCCAAATTGCAGTGAGTAGCTTAAAGTGTGGAAAAAACAAGACGATCATATTATGCCCATCCTTAAATGTTCTCATCTTTTTTTCTTCACTAACATCTAAGAAAACCCCAAGATAATGAAAGCTAGCTTGTAACTGATTTTCACTAGCTATCCTGCACAATGCTTTAAGTAATGATTTCAGTACATTGTGGTTCTCTCCACTCTATTAAGCTTTTGGCATCAAATTAGGCAACAGCAGTGGAAGGGACAAACTAGATGTTATGCAAAAATTCACCATTGGAAATAGCCTGATTTCCTTTTAAATTGTTTAAGGAGGTTTGCTTTTCTGCCATAGTAACTAGTGCAAGTTCGTCTCTTTTCTGTCTCTCTCTCTCTCCATGGCTATAAGTAGTACATACAATATACTACACACACACACACACACACAAACACACACACACAAATATCCTTTATTGGCCAAGTGAGATTGGATATTCAAGGAATTTGTCTCCAGTGCTAAGCGCTCAATATACATACAAGCAACAAAGTGATAAGTCATAAACCATAAATTACAATTATAAAACACAAGATTCAAGCAATAAAGTGATAGTCATAACATACCCATAGGACTAGGTAGTAGGAAAGATGAGAAGGGTAATAGTAATATAGTCCTGCTACATGGTTAGGTATCCTTAGGCATAGAAGGTGCTGTGGGAATCCCTATCCCTATCCCTATCCCTATCCCTATCCCTATCCCTATCCCTATCCCTATCCCTATCCCTATCCCTATCCCTATCCCTATCCCTATCCCTATCTCCATCCCCATCCCCATCCACTGTATATACTATATAGTGCAGGGTTGGGCACCTATGGGAACTTTCCTGAGCAACTTTCCATGCTGGCTCAGGAATTCTGGAAGTCCATAGGTCAGTAATGGCTAACCTTTTGGTGCCAAGTGTGCAAACCAAATGCACACCCATGTGCCTGTGTGCCCGAATCCTCAAAATACAATGCGAGCAATGCCCCAGCCCATCTCCACTATGCATGCATGCGCCCCCGTGTGGCAAAGACTCAAAGACCAGCTGGCTGGCAGGAGGCATGCATGCATGCATGCATGGTGGAGATGGGCTGGGGCAACGGCTGGCGTGCCTGCAGAGAGGGCTCTGTGTGCCACCTGTGGCACGCATGCCATAGGTTCACCATCATGGCCATAGGTCATATAGTTATCATAGTTGCCTTCCCATGGTAGAAAATGGAATCAGGAAACTGACAACTATGACTCAGTGTGCCACAATCTTGATGATAATTGTTTACTCCAAGCTGGCAAATATTGAACCAAACCATAGCGTTATACTCAATGTCTAGAGATACCAGAAATAAACCCTTGTGAAAGAAAAAGTAATTGGATTGGGTCTATGAGAAAAATGATCATCCTCCCCACTCGTATACTTTACAAAACCTGTACTCGTGTACCCACTCGTGTACTTTACAAAACCTGGTGATTAAAAAAGGAACCTATGATCACATTCTTACCTGTTGGGTAGAGGCTTCACTTTGGAGTCCCTAGAAGTCATGCCTCTCTTTCTTGACATAAAGGCTTGTAGGATGAGAGGTAAGGAGACAAAGTTCTTGGCTGTGTTTGTCCTGTTGTGGGGAACATTTGGAAAGAACTGAAAAAGTTCAGGTACCATTTGTGAGTAATGGAGTTTTTTTAAAGGAGAAAAAAATCACATTATAAGATAATATAATAAAAGGTCATAGAGGGAATTTTTCATCAGGAGCCAAAACTACCATTTTACGCTCTGTACAAACTATTAACAGATCTCCTATCCCCCCAGGCAACAGCTCCACCTTGAAGAGTCGTAAAAATACAATTACAAAATACAAAATACATATAATAAAAAAGTACAAGACAGCACCAAAGACTCCACGAATACCATTCTGTTTTCTATATTTCTGAAATTACACCATGGGGGCCAGTTCTAATGGCCAATATAAACTTTATATAAATTGATAATTCATTTTAAGAAGTTATATTTCTGCTTCTTTTCATTGACAAATCAAGAGGTCCCTTCCTTTATACTTAGCGTTTTATGATGAAATCGATATTTAGTTGCCTACATTTTCTAGCTAAATCCTATTAGCAACTATTCCTAGAATTAACATCCCCAATCATTACAGTACTTTGTCCTTCATTCCTACCTAGGCCTAAAGAACTCTGAGATTGATAGTCATTAAAATAACACAACAAAACATACATCTTCTGCTTCTCAAATTACAAGTCTGGTTTAAGTGCAAAGAACATTCTCTCCACTTAAAGACCATGTTAACACCTAGCCTGGCTAGGTGGCTCAGTGGCTAAGATGCTGAGTTTGTCGATCAGAAAGGTCGGCAGTGCGATGGTTCGAATCTCTAGTATAGGTCTCCTGCGTGAACAGGGGGTTGGAGTAGATGACCTCCAAGGTCCCTTCCTACTCTGTTACTGCTGTTATTATTTAACTCTGTGGGGTTCTTGGTGCTCTCAAAACTTGATTGTTTTCTGGGCAATGTTTCATTACCTAACTAGATAACATCATCAGCTAACCCTCTCTTGATGACATTCAGCAGTTCTCACAAAATTGAAAAAAAATGAGTACAGATAGTCCTCAACTTACAACACTTCACTTAGTGACCGTTTGAAGTTACAACGGCACTGATAATGATGATTTACGGCCATTTTTCACACTTTCACAGCATCTCAATGGTCATGAGATTTACATTCAGATGCTTAACAACAGACTCATATTTATAACAGCTGCAGTGCTCCGGGAGTCATTTTGCGACCTTGTGACAAGTAAAGTCAATGGAGAACTCAGATTCATTTAACAACCATGTTGTGAAGCAAATCGCCTCCCATTTGGAAGGTTAAGAGTTCATTCCTAGGTAGTGGCAGATATTTCTCTCCCCAGGTGCAAAGAAAAAATATCTGCTGTGAACTCCACGTGGTGTCAGGAAGGGCATCCAGCCAGTAACTGCTCAGCTCCATCCAGTCGTCCCGACTCTACTCTGAATTACTTAAGGGATGAAAGTCGCAAGAAGGGGAATTACTAATTTAACGACTGCAGTGATTCACTTAACAAATGTGGCAAGAAAAGTCATAAAATGGGACAAATTCACTCAACAATTTTTTCACTTAACAACATAAATTTTGAGCTCAATTGTGGTTGTAAGTTGAGGACTACCTTATTTATTTAGTCACAGTCTCTCTTCCTCAGAATTGAAAGGATGCTGCCTCCACTGACCCCTTCTTAATTGTACAGCCTAGGATCTTCATGCAATATTTGGATCAAAATCACCAAGAATTCTCCGTGTGTATGTGTGCTTGAGTGTATATGCATGTGTATATGATGGAAGTAATAGAAAAACTGGTTCTGTAATTGTGGAATTCATTTGAAAAAGCACTTCAAATGATATTTGTATCTATATTTATCTTCTGATCATCCATTTCTTGCTCACTAAGATATACCTTTGTAACTGTCACTTCTGTTTGACTGGTTTGATGGTACTTTGTAAAGAAAACTCAATTTGTAGGTCATAAGTCTGCACCTAACGAATCCTTGGACATTTATCAAACTCCCAAATTAAATTACTTTCAAAACTGTTTTTCAAATACTTTGGTCTAACTAATTAAATAAGAATGGCTTGGTATGTTGCTGTAATGCAAAAAAGAAAAAAGTCTGTAGGGCACTTCCTCAAATGAGCAAATATATTTGTTTAATTCTATGCTATGTTGTCAATTAACTCTTCCAGAGGGAGAAAAATAATAATTTCACACATGATGCAACTGAGGAAGGCAAAAGAGGACAGCAAATGATTGGAATGAAAACCAATTCTGGGTTGCAGTGAGAAACACCAGGCTAGAAAGCAGGAGACGATGAGTTCTTGTCTTGTCTTAGGTAAAAAGCCAGCTGACTTATTTTGAGCCAGTCAGGTCTAGGAAGGAGATGAGGGCAACCACTTCCAAAAACGTTGCCAAGACCACTGCAGGGACTTGTTCAGATAGTTGCCAGGAGTCATGATTGACTTCATTGTGGCAAAATTTCCCTATTTTTCAGAGTATAAGATGCACCTTCCCCACCCTAAAAGAGGGTGAAAATCTGGGTGCATCTTATACACTGAATGTAGCCCCACCCACCCATTGGCCCCCACCCTTTGGCCTCTGCCTCCCAGCAATTTACCTCCTTGCAGCAAACAGCAAGAAGAAACAGCCCATTTCAGCTTCAGCACAGCCTAATTAGCACAGCTCAGCTGTTTCAGGCTGCAGGGATTGCCATTGCCTATTGCTGAGCGGGCTGCAAGTAGATAAATTGCCTGCAGCAGATTTTTTTTTTCTTGTGCTAATCAAGCTATGTTGAAAACGAAAATGACAGTAAAGCAGGCAATTTGCTCTTTGTTGCAATGAGGCAAAATTGCTGGGAGGCAGAGGCAGATGTCTTTTTTTTGTTTTCCTCACCAAAAAAGGTAGGTGTGTCTTATAGTCCAGAGCATCTTATACTCTGAAAAATACAGTAAGTAAATGACTAAGATATTTTTATCCAGATTTCTATTGATCACTTTTTTAAAATAATGAGACTTTAAGAGTAAGGCTGGGCATGCATTTATCAAAAAGACTTTTATTCCTGCAGATTTAAATTGGAAGGGAATTTTATGTGAGGGAGATGGTTGATATAAAAATGAGATAATTAATTAAATTACAATTACTTTATTAAATTTGTTTGTTGTCCATCTTCCTGCGAGACAACTCTATTGCAAACCGGGTTTAAGTGCAAAGTTTATATCAAACTAATAAAGCTATGCAATGATTCGCAATGTTTGTTACTGCTTTGTGGAGCTGGAAAGGAGCACCAATATTGTAAAAAGAAGGCAAACTCAATGTCCAAGAAACATAAAAAAGTGTTCAATGTTCCATATCTCCATTCATCTGTCAGCTATCTTCTTAATGGTTTGAAGAATAGCAGCTAAAGTATAAAGAAGGTTGGCCCTTCTATGACTTATTGTTTCAGTGATAGTGGCTATGACTTATTCTCTTAGTGGTAGTGCTACTTTGGAACAAGAAAAGAGAAATACACAGGGAAAATGACTAGGCACTTACATCCAAGGACTTTATTGACTTACCATTTATATCTCACATGCTCATTAGTATTGAACAAGAACACATATTAAATTTTGCAGCTACTAAGATGGTTGGACAAGCAGGTACAAAAACAGCCAGGGAAGTGATTGGAGCCTGGGAACTGGGCCACTCGTCAGTCATCCTGAGTGCTGATTTATCACCAGCTTATTAAGTACTTAGGAAGTACAGGCTTGGCAGCACAAGGAAACAACAGCCAACGACTTATTAGCCACCCATCAAGACCTAAAAAGCCACACACAACCAGCCACCATATAAATTCCACACAAAGAATAGCTCAAAACGCACACTCTGCTAGGGAGAAGTTCCCTGAGGATGGGCTCCAGCATGAGTCTGAAAGCTTGGAAGACTAAACCTCCGGTCTCGGTGACCAACCCAGATTGAATCCTGCAATATTATCCTGGGAAACGTGTATTTGCCTTCACTCATTAGCATGAGCTCGGTTCCAAACACTACATGAAAAATCAGCTTGAAATTGCATGATGCCAAACAGCTATGCGCTTAGCATAACCAGCTGTCCCCTGTTTAGATGCTTCACCATCTTTTGGAATAGAAGAGAAACCAGAGAAGAGGGATGCCTTGACTGATATACAGGTAGTCCTCGATTTACAACATTTCACTTAGTGACCATTCAAAGTTACAACAGCACTGGAAAAAGTGACTTAGGACTGTTTTTCACACTTTACAACCATTGCCATGCCATCAAAATTCAGATGTTGGCAACTGATGTGTACTTATGTTTGTTGCAGTGTTCCAGGGTCATGTGTTCACCTTTTGCAACCTTCTGATGAACAAAATTAGTCAGGAAGCAAGATTCACTTAACAACTGCGACAAGAAAAGTTGTAAAGGTTATTTACTTAACAAATGTCTCACCAACAGAAATTTTGGGCTCAGTTGTGGTTGTAAGTTAAGGACTATCTTTAATTCTAATTCATTTAACTACCAATTTTGTAAGGCTTATTTTTCATCTTTGGCTTTTTAATTAAACATCTTTTAAACAAATGTTAAATGGTGGATTTAAGTTTGAAAATTTATTGCTTATGTGGACATTCCTGGAATCATAGGGAAGAAGAAATGTCCACTGTGGAGAATCTCATGCTGCTCTAAGCATCTGAGGCATTTTTTGTTGTTAAAGAAAGAGCTCCGAATCCATGTTTTTGTTTGCCTGATTTGGAGGGAAAGATAAATGCCAGCTGGACTTTTTTCATGTTACCAGTTATCCCCCTATGAATCTGTTGGACTAGAGAAATTAAATATCTTTCCACCTGGAGCTGAGTCAGAATTCTGCTATGTTCAGCGAAAGAGAGGGAGGGAGAAGCTAAAAGATGGGACAAGCAGAGGAAAATGAGTAGAATTAAGAAATGAGAAAAATAATTGCTCAGACCTCAAATATAATCTGAGGTACAAAGGCAGGAGAGAAAAGTAATTAATCAAGAAAAAACAATTGTGTATAGAAACAAGCTAGAAATAAGAAAGAAGCAATCGGGCAACCATTTTGCCTCTGATTAACATGTTGGATGTCAATGGAAGATATCTCCCACCAATTGAAACATTTAAATCTAGCCCATTTGGCCCTTTGGAAAATTGATTGCTTTGACTCTAGGCTTGAATCTGAAGCTAGATCTATGCTCTATGCCTTACATGAGAATACCATAAATAGTAGTAATATTTTGCTCATTAGCAAAATGGAAAATGTGTAAGCAGACTAGAACCTTCTCAGTTGAGGTGTATCAGGGGAAAAAGATTAAAAGAGTTTTAAAGCGAAAGTCTTTTGGACAAGATGGATGCTATCAGCAAGTATAGTTTTTTTTAAAAAAAATTGATTTATATGCCGCCCTTCTCTGGAGACTCAGGGCGGCTTACAATGCGTTAAGGCAGCATTAACTCCTACTAAGGCAGCATTTAACATCCAGCTGCCTGCAATTACTGTGAGTTCAATTCTCACCAGGCCCAATGTCGACTCAGCCTTCCATCCTTTCTAAAGTGGGTAAATTGAGGACCCAGTTTGTGGGGGCAATAAGCTGACTTTGTATATATATATATAGAAAAGTATGAAGGCTATTGCTTAACACATTGTAAGCTGCCCTGAGTCTCCAGAGAAGGGCTGCATATAAATCAAATTTTAAAAAAAATATATACAAAGTCAGCTTATTGCCCCCACAAACTGAGCCCACAATTTACCTACCTTAGAAAAAATGGAAGGCTGAGTCAACCTTGAGCCTGGTGAGATTTGATCTTACAGTAATTGGACCTTTTCTGGTGATAGTGTCAAATTCATTACCAATGTCACTATTATCTGTTAGTGGAGACATTATGGAAAGAACATCTTTGCAAATTTAAGTTTGCAAAAAACAATATGTCTCCTTCAGGGGTGGGTTCTACTTATGTTTACTACCGGTTCACAGTGGGGCTGCACGCGCATGTGCAGAAGCATTTTTATGACATCGGGGTCAGTGGGCGGAGCCTCCCACCCGTTTTACTACCAGTTCTATAGAACCGGTGCGAATGGGGGGCAACCCACCACTGGTCTTCTTTTTTGATAGTATCTATGAAAATTGCAAACAATGGCACAATTTAGAAAAGTATCCTGCCAGTTACAGAAACATATATACTTAAGTTTGAGAGCAAGATTTCTATTCCAGAGGAAACACATGTATCTTTGATTTTTTGATAAAATTATATTTCAAATGACATTCAACACAAAGAAGAGTTCTTAAATCCCTGTAATTAGAAAGCCCCTGATGAACTATTATCATTATTAGAAGGTAGACCTGCAAATCCCTAAGTTTCATTCCTTCTGGTTACTTTATAAATAAATTAAATACAATATAGAATTTCTTAGAGACCTAGAGATAAGACTATGGCTTCTTAAACCATAGAATCAATTTGAAGTCTGCTTGGGATATTCTTAATTTAATGCAACACATCCAATTTGTTTACTTGTATTCAGAAGTAATAAAGTTAGAGTCACTTCAGAAAGAAGCAATAAGAATAATCATTTATTTTTACCTGTTATGAAAAGAGATGAAAAAGGCTTATTTATTTTCCTTCACTACTAATAAATGATTATGATTTAGATCATGTCCTTGAATTAGGTGGATGACTTCATTACATAAATCCTTGCATTATGGCAAAAAAAGTCACACAAATCTGTTTTCAGTTTATTGCAAGATGCAATTTAAATTCATGTTAACACTTCAGCTTGCACAGAGTGACTAACTTCGTAAGTTCATACAGGAAGTTTATGAAAATCATTTCACTTTCCGATAACAGAAAGCTGTAATAGTGTAATTGCGATTTTAAAGGTTTAAAATGTTGAATAAAAATATTAATAAAAAAAAAGAAAGGAAATCGTTTCCCCAGTGTGAATTATTTTAAGTACATTTCATGAAATCAGAGATTTCTGTTACATGAAATGAAATGAAAAGGCCACACAAGGACATGAGTTAAGTAATTAGGCACTTTAGGCCTTGTATCAATAGAGCAGTGTTAAATTTTAAGGATATACTAGCATGCTTGTTTGCTTGTGTTATCACCCAATGAATGGCTAGAGTTGCTATGAGAGCTAAACAGCCTAGACTGAGCAGGTAATCACGGAAATCGATATAAACTTAGATAAACTTATATAACTTGTTGTTTCAGCCTGACTTCCTTATCTCTATGTGTTTCTTTATCTTGTTTTTCTTAGAGTGATATATTTTGACTTGATATTCTGGTTAACTATGACAATAGTTGGTACTGTAGGAGAGGGGTGTCAAACTCGCGTCATCAGGGTGTCATCACGTGACATATTGGGATTTTCCCTCCCTTTGCTAAACCAGGCATGGGCGTGGCCAGCACGTGACTTATCTGGCCTGCGGGCTGTGAGTTTGACATCCCTGCTGTAGGATCAAAAGAGATGTGACATAAAAGATCCAGCACAGATGTCCTGTTCTATTGTAATAAGTACAGCCATGCTGCCTTCACCTCCAGGGTAAAGAGAAGAGATCAGCATAGCTTGGGAATGACAATCATGAAGGCCATTTGGAATATAAAAGGGACCTATTGTCTCTTTGCAAAATGGTCTTCATGTATCCTTCCTTGAAGCAAATAAGGATCCAAGCATTCATTGCCATCTGGAGTCCAGTCTGGTTGGATAACCAATACATTGAAATAATATTAATAATCATAATCCTTAGCATTTAAAGATCATTGAGCTGTGTGAATGGGTGGTTTGAGTCATTAAAGCCTCAGTTGAGACATACCTTCAAAGCAAGTTTGCAAATCATTGTGGAGCTTTTGTTGAAGCAAGTAACACTGGGTGGTTTTGAAGTGCTTCAGAACTTTCTGAAGGAGTTTTCAAACTTGAAGTGGCTTTTCTGTCGCTTCAGAGATTCTAACAAAGCTTATTGCAACTTAGTTCCATATCTGCAGACAATGAAGGGGTGGGAGGGTTTGAATGGTGTGTTGTTCTTTCTGCCATTGACATCGCCCTCTCCAGTGAAGTATGCCTGGCACTATTTTATTCTTTGTGAGGCCAAGCAAAAATACTTTTATTCCCTTATACCTTTAATAATGTATTAATGCTGCTATTATTTCCTGTTACTAATTTAATATTAACATCTTAATGAACCTGTTTTGAATTCTTTAGTAAGTCTTAATGTATGTATTACCCATTAACCTATTGAGTTTTAGAGGTAATTGTAATTTTGGGTGTAAATTACTTTGGAAGTTCTTTAATGAGAAGTGGTATACAACATACTATAAATAGTCATTTGGATGAATGTGTCTCTAATGTTGCCTTCACTTTATCACAGTTCATGAGCAATACAGCCTTTTTCAATATTATACGTAATATTTCCTTCTTTAAAATTAATTCAATGCATATCCTGCCTTTTTGTTTATTCCAACTTTCACTGTTTCCAGCAATAAAAAAATTACACGGTATAAATATAAGAAATTTGAATGCAATTAAAATTAAATTTAAAACTAAACTTAAAAGCAATCATTAAAATAATTAACAGTTAAAAGCTCTTGGATACTTTCCAAGTATAGCCCCATTGCTGTAGTCAAGAAGCATTGTAGTCAGAGGGAACACAAGAGTCATAAATTCTGACTGGCTAGCTAAGATTGTTAAAATATTCTACTTAGCATAGTCACTTTCTCCAAATAGAATGAGAGTTGGGGTCAAAGAATATTTCCAAACTGGTTTTTTTGGGAGGATGCAACTTTATCCAAAACAGGATTTACATCAGAAAATATCTTTCTTCTTATGGATAGTGTCTCTCTTTTTCTGGGTTTAATTCTAGCTCTTTTTCTCTGTTGTGTCCAAAACCTCACTAATTTAAAATAACCACATCACTTCCAAAATTTTAATATTAAATATTATAAATTTGTTACCATGCAGATAACAAACAATATAGACCAGATTCCCAGCAAATCTAGATACGCAGCTCTGAACAAAGAAGAGCCACCCCACATGAATGTGAAGGTGTATCTTTTGCAACCATATCTCACATTTACTCCATTATCGAAAATAGGCAGTCTTTAAAGAAATCAGATTTCTTCTGTGGTGTTAGAAAGTATGGAGAAACAAGGCTGGCTGTCCTTGAGGGCTGGGTGGAATTTTAATCCAAAAATCTTAATGAGCTTCCATCAGTAGATTCATGTAGCTTTTAAAAAGCATAGGAGAGAAGATAGAGCCCTACTGCAAGGAAATGGCACACTTAGAAGCAATAGGATTATTTGCCTGACTATCTTCCTACAGCAGAGACCAGTTCGGCCTGTGATGGCAAATCTATGGCATGCATGCCAGAGGTGCCATGCAACACGCTCTTTGATGGCACGCGAGCTGTTGCCCCAGATCAGCTTTGCTACGCATGCACACGTGCCTCCCGCCAGCCAGCTGGTCTTCTGGTCTCTGCCATGCATGTGGCGGGGGGGCAGGGCACATAAGGGGGGCTGTGTGGGGGGCTGTGGTGTGTGTGTGGGGACATGTGGGCATGCGTGGGAGGGTGGGGCAATGCGGGGGAGGCAGGTACACATGCATAAGGGGCAGGGCACATGTGGAGGGGACACACACATATTGCATTTTGGGGGTTTGGATGCGCACATGCTTTCGGCACTTGGTCCAGAAAAGATTAGCCATCACTGAGTTAGGCTTTCAAGAATGTCACCGAAAGACAAACTGGGCTATTTTCCCAAAACATTAAGAAAATCATTCAGACCCATCTTCGGATGGGCTTGTGCTATTTTAACTGTTCCTCCACTTCTGCAAATGTTAATAGCAGCTGCCAGTCTCAGCCTGACCAGAGAGGGTTCTGCCTATGATGTGGGAGTTAAGAAAGTCCCTTCACTTTAAGACTGCCAGTATGAACAGAAAAAGCACTAAATTCAATGTATGCATTGGATCACATAGCGTTTGGCACATAACTATGGTCCTCTTGGTGAAATTGTGAACTGTTCCTGGCTGGGTAATATCACCATGAACATTAAAATCTAGTGTTATCCAATGTTATCGCAGAAATCGCCCTGGCTAGCAGGAGCCTAGAATGTTGTGCAGTGAAGCAGATGGTACACTAAAAGTATCCCTCCATTGACTCGGCCACTTAAGCACAGGAACAAACATAAAAAAGTGGTCAGACCATCAGATGAAGTTCTGCTTAGTGAGCTGGAGATCTCATAGACTTACAGCCCCTTCTTCCCCTCCTGTCTTAAGTCACTGATTATGTGGAGGGAAAAAACTAGGAGAGATTAACTCTTCTTTTCTCTCTCTACCAGATCAATGTTTTGATCCAGGACTGAATCCTGGATAATAGATCTTTTACTAAGGACCAACCTGTCATTAAAAATAGCAGGATCGTTTGTTAAGGGTCCACCATTGCTATCATCTTGACTTCCTTGTTGGATTTCAGACTGAAAAAAGGCAGGTTAGCCACCAGCCCATTTATTTTTCATTACAAATGCCGGCTTGCACTCTCTCATCATATCTACTTTAATGTTTGCTCCCAAGCTAAACTCAATTTTCCACTCCCACCTAACATGAAACAATTAATAAAAACCAACACAAAAGAGCAATTTTTTTCTGTTAGAATCCAGGCGGTCTCCCAACATTTATTCATGAGGACAAATAGGTTGACCCACAGTAAACAGCAACCCTACCAACCCAGCACAACAGCACTTCTCATGAAATCTCTGGGCAGAGAAGCTCCACCTGGCAAATTCTTCAGCAACTTGGGCCAACGAAGAGAGCTGGCAAGCAATATTACCTTCTACAGCTTCTTCCCCAATGGGTGTTGGCATCCCTTCCATCTGACACTGTCCAACTTCAGCCTCAAGATGTATAAAATCTGTTAAGCTTTGTCATCCGGTATCTTAGGGGAAAACCAGGCCACTGGCAGCGACTGGGAACCGAGACAATAGATGGAAGAAAGGGACTGGAAGTGGGGACAGCAATTTGCATGCCAGTTTTCTGCTGACTGAAGGTCAAACCGATAGCACTTTAACTCAGTGGTGGGGAAACTTGTGTCTGAACCCTGTGAATTGTTTCATTATACAAGGCCCACTTTGATCTAAGTGAGAGCGTGTTTGCTTTTACCATTTCCTTTCAAAGCATGGGAAGTGTACTGTCAAATTGCTATTTGTGTTTAGGTACATACGTAGCCTGGAGGAACTCACTCGGTGTTTCTTTTCCCTTTTCCCTGTTTAGAATCTATTTTATGCACACTTCAGTTTATAGCACATTGGTGTGTGTTAGGGAACTGATTTAAATATAGCTGTTAATTTTATTGCCCAACAGTGAACACTAAAAGTCAATTATACAATGGAGTATCATGGGGCTATATTTTATATTTTTAAAACATAATGTTCTGATTTCTATGTCGTATATTTAATTTGTGCTCTGGCCTTGACTTGTTTTACATTTACCAAATAGCATAAAGCATGACCTCTTTTGAAATACAGAGATTTGTGCCAAGGAAGCTCTCTTCTTTTTAGAGGCCATTCCTTATTTCCAGGATGGAACTTTTTTATTTATATTTTTTGTAAGACAACAATCACCAGTGAATGGTGATCACCAACAATAGTCTCCGTGGATGGTTTTCAAATGACTGATCCCCAAGGAACACTTTCCATCTCCTTTCATCAACTTCTGAACTCTCCTGCATTAGCAATAGAGCCATGAATGCGCCAAAGGATTCAAAGATGCAGATTCAATTTTCTCTGCAAATTGAAAGTACACCCTGGAACATAAGCAATACTAGAATCAGAAATCAATTATTGTAAGCTATGAAGGCAACCAGATGCTCTGCTATATTTTGGGCAACAATTTTCTTCAGTCCTAACCAGCATGGCTGATGTTATAATCTAAAAAAACTCTTCATGGTATAGAGCCAGGTTATTTGAGGGACCACATATTGTATATCCCTTGGAGTCTGTGCCTATCTGAGAAGATTGGTCAGAGCTGATGAAACTCAGATCCCACAATCACATAGTGTTGCTTATTGAGACCTAGGAAATATACCTTCTCTGTTGCATGCTTACTGTCTGAAATGATCCCCCCCACCCTCCCTGAATTCCCAGTGACTTTTTAAATGTTTGGCTCTTCTTCCAAGGCCTTAGTGGAGGATGACTGTGGAATCCCTGTCAGTTACGTTCATAGAGGGTGGTTTATCTGAATGCAAATGATCCTTCTCCACCCCCACCCCCCATTATTTAAGGCTAAGCTGCCCAGAGTTGTTCAGGAGTCAGACAGCCCCTATCTATATATATATAAATGGTGAGGTGTGTGTGTGTGTGTGTGTGTGTGTTCCAGCATAACCCTGGAATGCCTCGAGCAATTTCAACCAAACTTGGTACACAGATGGCTTACTCTCTGGAAAAAAATATTGTGAGGGTAAGAAACCCCTAACACCCCTTGGAGTGTGTGTTCTGTTAAGATACAGTCTGTTGTGCCTTAAAATGGCTTCTACTGTACTGCCTTAAAGTGGCTTCTACTGTGCAGCACCGTGGAGTTGCCATGGTAACGGCTTCACAGTATTCCACAAGGGGGCTCCCTCTGGTAAGGGGGAAAATCCAACATTAGAAATTACATTTGGTCTGGACATTTTTAACAAGGCTTTGATTATTCTTGAGGACAAAAGTATGGCCATGATCATTAAAACATTACTGCAGTGGCCTACCTGCACCACTACGAGACCGACATGATGTACTTCACACAGATTACATACGAGAAAAGAACTACAACGTCGAACAGCTTAGTGCATATATCACGGACAAGAAGCCACTTCTAAATCAAGATCAGAAAAAAACATACCAAATAATCATGGATCAGCTAGCAAAACAACAAAGTGCTATCATTTTACTTGATGCTTCTGGGGGCACAGGGAAAACATTTTTAACTAATTTAATTCTTGCTGAAATCAGGGCTCAGGGTGAAGTTGCTCTTCCTGTCTAATATAGGATTGGGATAAATAAATACCCTGGCAATGCTGGTTTATCAGCTAGTATTTAAATAAATACGTAAATGGGGGAAAAAAACAATTCATGGTAAACATTCAAAGAGCTCTTCCCCACAGCTGTATTAATATACATTCCTTAGTCAGCAGAAAAGAAGGTTGGGATAATTTGTGCTGTCTAATGGCCAAGTTCTAATCTTGAATAATTAAGCTTCCAAACGATCTTTTCATTACAGATTTTACTGTGGGACAATTTAAAGGCAGAGATAAGAAAGAGGAGGAGATACAGCACAATCTGGCGTGAACGATTCTGTTGTTATAGCCAATCTCAATAAAAGAAGTTTTAGCCTTCCGGTGGAGTTAATTTTCTGGTCTGGGCTACCTAAGGCTGATATTAGCCTTGCAGGTCTGATTGCACTTTAACTCTTCTTTATTATATTTCAGTGAATTAAAGAGATGACTTCTGAATGTTATCTTATTCTGGACTTTAAAAAATGCTTCCACCATATCTGCCCAGGCAGCACATTTTCTATGTCTCTGTCAAGGTCATTTTCCCTTTTCTCTTCAGGAGCTCAGAAGACAAATTTAGGCTAGGTTTTTTTTTTGGGGGGGGGTAAGTTGGTCATGAGATGAAGGCTGCATCATGAAAACGTGCCCTCTAAAAATGTTTAGTGGGGATTTTTGTGCCATAATTAGAATGAAATGAAAACCTTGAAGGTATTCTTTCCAATAGTCCTCTTTTCTATTCCTATTAAAATCAGTTATATTAAGAATTCCTTTAAAATGGTGTGATTTAAAATTATAACTATTTTGTATTGTCATATTTTTAGCTGACTTAGTAGAATCCAAAAGACTTAACTGTATATTAGTTGTATTAAATTTAAGTCAAATTGATTTTACTAGGCTATTTTGAAGTAAAAAGAACTTATGGCTAAATTAAATCCAGCAATTTTGTAGTTCTACTAAAAGGTATGACTAAACTACGATTCAGTGCCTTGATTGTAGGATTGTGGGTGGAAGGAAGGCAGTCTTCAAGCTAGGGTGCAGCCAGAGGTAATGCAAGAGAAGTCAGTGAATAATTTAGAAGTCAAACCGATATCTCTTGTATGTTTTCATCTAAGCCATGTACCAAGTTGACATTTGCTGTAACACCCAAGAATAGATTTTGCAGAAAATGAAGAATATGAACTTACATGTTTCATGAATCACAAATTAAAAAAAAAATGAAAAGAATGAGAAATGTTAAAAACATCATATCTGGGCTATTAGAATTTGTGTGTATACTAAATAGGACCAAAGAGATACAGAGAGCTTAACTTGGTTGTCCGAATTTTTGCAACTAGATCTGGTAACTCTACTTATAATAGTTTGCTTGCAGAAGCATGCAAGTTTAATTTAGGATGAACCAGAGAATATTTCATCATTTTTATAACTACATTCTCAGAGTTAAATAATAACAATAACCTCCAGCAGCTAGTATTATCCAGATCATTTTTTTCTTTTTTTAATTCAAGCAGATTTCTTTTTTTCCCTGCCAATTTGCTCATATAGAAAAATAATTTCCACAATTTATAATGAGATGTCGTTACTTTAAAAAGATCCAAGTGGCCTCAATATCCTACAATTTTAGTTCTGGTAGCTAAGCATTAACTGAGTTGCATGTGAGATCTGTGGGTCTTTGGTGGAATTCAGCATTTGTATTGCTGACTACATGTTTTTAAACCCTACAGATCCTTGAGATATTCTGCTTCTAGTAAGAAATGTACAGTTCTTAGTCTTAGTTCATTGATCAGCCAAAAATCATTTATTAAGGAAAGAATTGCCTTAATTAATGGATGAATAGATTTCTGTTATCCATCCTGACATAGTTTTTAACAGAAAAATCTCAAGAGATATCATGATTCTTATCTCTTCAGGCTTGGGAAAGGAGGTGGGTGGGTAACTGGGTATGTTCTACTTTTATTTTATTTTTCTAATGTGTTGATCAGGAATTAGAACTGTCTATCTTCCGCAAGAGAAAGAACCCCATGTGAGATTTCCAGTCCTGCAAATATCCTAAGTGTATTAATATTCAGGTTGTTAAGTAGCGGGCACTGGAAGGACACAGGACTTCAGTAACAGCTCTTTATTAGCTCCAGTACAGCAATGGATTGCCTAGCCGTGGCAACCCCTTTTAAAGGGAGCTGTCAGCGGCTTCAGCCATTGATGTTCTTCTAAATCTCCCACTCTATTTACTCACTTCTAATTGGTCCATTTGAATTGTCATTCAATACTCAACACTCCTCCTTTCTAGAACAGCATTAACCAATCCTGGAATCTCATAAGTCACATAAGTAGGCGGGCCTTCTCGGGGCATGACTGGACCTGCACAGTTCAGTTGTTCCAGTGCTCTTGGAGTGAGAGGTTGAGTTCTGTGTCTGTCCTGGAGGTGTCTCCGGAACTCTCTCGAACTTTGCTGCCGGCATGGGCTTATTCTGTTGGATGTTCCTTTCGTCTCCCCTCAGCTGGAAAGATGGACTGTCGCGGTCATCGGTGACTCCCTCCTGGATTCCAGATAAGTGTTCGCTGTCTTCCGTCGAGTTTGAGTGTTGTTCTCATTGTTCATTTGGTGGCGTTCGGTGTAGGGCCTGGTCTGTTTCTGTGTGAATTTCTGTTTTCCTTCCCTGGGTTCCTTCTTGTGTTTCGTGTTCTTTCCTGACTGGCCGACCCATGAGCTGATCTATGTGTCTTTTCCAACTCCGACCGTCCTCTGTTTTTATCCTGTAGGACAGGGGCCCTGTGATCTGAGTTATTTCTGCTGGGACCCATAAGGGGTTTCCGCTAAAATTCTTAGTGTACACCTTATCCCCTACTTGGAACTGTCTAGTTTTGCTGATTGAGTCAACTGGTTTCTCTGTACTGTAATGGGGGTGAAGTCTATCTAAATTGGATCATAGCTTCCTTCCCATTAGCAGTTCCGCAGGGCTTCTGTGTGCTTATCTATTTTCGCTTGTATGTCCCCTGGTCCCAGTCTTGCTAAGGTTTCTTTCATTGTTCTCACTATCCTTTCAGCCAATCCATTCGTGGATGGTTTCCCTGGCGCAGATAGTGCGTGTCAGATGCCTTGGCTGGCTAAAAACATTTCGAATTGGTTAGCCATGAATTGGGGTCCATTGTCCGAAACTACCAGGTCGGGTAATCCATGTGTTGCAAACAGTCTCTGCAGGACTCGGATGACCGCTTCTGTCATCGTTGATGTCATTAACTATACCTCTAACCATTTAGAATATGCATCAATGATGAACAGAAATGTGTTTCCCTGGCACGGCCCCACAAAATCTATATGTATACGGGACCATGGTGCCCCAGGATTCTCCCAGTCATGTGTGGGTGCGGTGTGTGGTGCTGGCCGGGATTCCTGGCACGATGTGCTAGTTGATACCCATGTCTCTATTTCTTTATCCATCCCTGGCCACCAAACATAGCTTCTTGCCAGCGCCTTCATTTTCACGATCCCCGGGTGTCCCTCATGTAACAAGTCTAAGACGTCATTCCTTAATCCTTTTGGGATTATTACTCTATCCCTCCACAATAAACACCCTCGTAATCCTGAGAGTTCTGTTTGCCTCGTCTTGAATGGTTTGAATTCAGTGTCTATGTCCATCACAGGCTATCTCTTCCAAACCCAATTTAAAACATGTACCAGAGTCCCATCCTTAGCTATTGCTCTTGCAATGTCTGCCGCTGAGATTTGAGTGTTCTCCATGGTTTCTATCAGCAGGCTGGTTGTGGCTGGTGCCGGGTCTTCTACTGGTTCCAGAAGCGGGCATCTGCTGAGCGTGTTGGCATTATCGATGGTCTTTCCGGGTTTGTATTTTAGTTGGTAGTCGTATGCTGTGAGGAATTCAGTCCACCTTAGCATTCTCGGTGAAAGTATGGGGGGTGTAGGCTTGTCTTCCATGATGATTCCCAGGAGCGGTTTGTGGTCAGTGATGAGTTCAAATCTTCTTCCATATAGGTACTCGTCGAACCTTTTAATACCAGCTACTGTGGCCAACACTTCTTTATCCAGCTGGCTGTAGTTTCTTTCTGGCTTGGACAGTGTCCATGAGTAGAATGCAGCGGGGGCTTCTCTGCCGTTTGGCATGCAGTGGCTTAGCACAGCTCTGATGCTGAATGGAGACGTGTCGCAAGTCAGTCTTAAAGGCAATGTCCCACTGTACTGTACTTATACTCTGTCTGAAGTTAAAAGTTTCTTTATTTGCTCAAATGTGTTCTTTTCCATCTTCCCCCATGTCCACTCCATTCTCCTATCCAGTAGTTGGTGAAGGGGCTCAGCCATCGTGGCTTTCTGTGGCAGGAAAATATTGTAGAAGTTCAATAACCCAAGAATTGCCTGCAGTTCTGTTCTGTTTGTTTGGGTCGGTGCTTCTCTGATTACCTTTAATTTCCCTAGGGTAGGTCATATTCCTGCCCCATCGATTAGGTATCTCAGGAATTCTACTTGTGTTTTGGCTAGCTGGCACTTGTCCCTTTTTACCTTCAGCCCCACTTCTGAATCTGGTTAACACTGGCCTTAACCGTTGCTGTAATTGTTCCTGATTTTTGGCCGAGATTAATACATCATCAAAATAGGGGACGACTCCTTTGATTCCCTGTAACAAGCATTCCATAAGACTTTGGAAAAGCCCTGGAGCTACACTTACTCCAAACTGCAGACACTTGCACTTGAATGCTCCCCTATGCGTGACTTCTGCTGTGGCATCGTCTACCAGTAACTGTTGGTATGCCTGGGCCAAATCCAGCTTTGCAAATATCTTCCCTTGCCCCAGGGAGTGTAAAAGGTGCTGCACGATGGATACTGGGTAGGCACTCTGTTGCAATGCCTTATTCAGGGTGCTCTTATAGTCTCCACAGAGGCACACTGACCCATCTGGCTTTGTGGGGGTTACTATGGGTGTTTTCCACTTAGCATGGTCTGTCGGCTCCAATACCCCTTGGGCAATGAGTTTGTCCAGTTGCTCATCTATCTTGGGCCATAGAGCAAAAGAAACCATCCTGGGTTTAATTCTGACAGGGGCTACCTGGGAATCTAGGTTAAAAGATTTTGGTGACCCGATGTACTTGCCCAATTTGCCATTAAAGATGTCCGTGAAGTCTCTCCTCTTCCTCTTCCCAGCTGTCATCTTCAATCTGATTGATCCTGGGCACTGCTAGTCCTAAAGGCTTGAACCACTCCAGACCTAATAGGCTGGGTCTGTCCCGGTCCACTATGGTGAGGGGCAGTTTTCCTTGGAAGTCCTTGAATCTCACATTGAACTTTCTGATGCCCAACACTGGAATCCGGTTGCCCTGGTAATCTTTTAGTGTGATTCGTTGATGCTTGAGTGCGTTGGTCATGAGGCTGGGAATTAATTGCTTGATGGCCATCCAGGAGACCATGGAGAGGCATGACCCTGAGTTGACTTCTATTTTGCAAGGTCTCCCCTCGATGTAAACGGTTGCCACCATCTTCTTCAACTTTCCCACGTTCATGTGGCTGATTATTATAGTCTGGTGGGTCTCCCCTCTCTCCAATCCATAGTCCTCGCTCCTGTGGTTTCTTCCAAACGTCTGTTTTCGGTTTCCTGTTTGGAATTGTCTGGTCTTTGGTGGTGGGCTGGCTTGTCTGTTCCTGCGTGAGGCTGGTTGAGATGCCCTGCAGGCTCTTGCTATGTGCCCTTTATGATCGCACCTCTGGCAGATTGCATCTCGGAATCTGCACTCCGTGATTGGGTGATTTCCTTTGCATCCTGCACACCGGAACTCCTTCTTTCCTTTCTCCTGGGGTTTTCCTTTACGGTCTGTGTGGAGGTGATGAACTTCATCCCATCGTCCTCTTCCAGCTTGGTTTCGATCTCCTTGTAGTGGATTGAGGATTCTTTTTTTCCTTGCAGCCCCTTGTTCATTTTCTTCATTGTGGCTGTGGATTTCTAGGATGCCTCAGTCGCCGTTGCTTCTTCCAAAGTCTCTTGAAATGTTATTTTGGGCTTTGTGAGTAAATGGCTTTGTAACATGAGGTCTCTCAGCCCCAACACTAAACGATCCCTCATAGCCTTGTCCATATTCAAGAATTCTCAAGCAGTGGTTATTTCACATAGCATTGCCACGAACTCGCTTATCAATTCTCCTTCCTTCTAATCCCTCCAGTAGAATTCATGCTTTCTTACCAGGAATGAAGTTTGGGGTGCGTAGTGTGCTTTCATGATGTTCTGCAGGGTCGGCCAGGTCATCTTTCTCAGCTCTGCCGGTGAAGCTAATGCTTTTGCCATTTTAAAAATGGTGGCTCTGCACTGTGTGAGGAAGAGTGCCCTCTTTCTTTGTTCCAATAAGCTTAGCAAGTCATTTGCTTCCAGGAACATGTGGAATCTCTCCATGTAGGATTCCCAGACTTCTCCAGCCGGGTTGAATGGTGTGGGTGGCATGATTGAAGACATCTTCTGGCCATTTCTTCCTTCAATGGTCGATGATTGCCTCGTGGAGCTTTAGTGACTTGGTGTCCAATTGTCCTCCTGAGATCCCACCTTTGTCGCCAGTGTTATGTAACGGGCACAGGCAGGACACAGGACACAGGACTTCAGTAACAGCTCTTCATTAGCTCCAGTACAGCAACGGATTGCCTAGCCGTGACAGCCCCTTTTAAAGGGAGCTGTCCGCGGCTTCAGCCATTGACGTTCTTCTAAATCTCCTGCTCTATTTACTCACTTCTAATTGGTCCATTTGAATTGACATTCAATAGTCAACACAGTTGAATATTAATCCAGTTCCTTTCTGGATAAAAACCACATGAAGTATTAGTACCACTCTATAAAACCTTAGTAAGATCACATCTTGCGTGGAATACTGCATCTAGATGGAATACTGCATCTAGTTTTGGTCACCACATTACAAAAATATGTTGAGACTTTGGAAAAAGTTAAGAGAAGAACAACAAAGATGATTAAAGGCTTGAGACTAAAACATGAAGAAAACAGGAGTCAGGTTTGGCTAGTCTAGAGAAAAGAAGGACTAGGGGTGACATCATACTAGTAGAAGAAGAGAAGGTTAACTTATTTTCCGAAGCACCAGAGGGCAAGGCAAGAAACAATGGATGGAAACTCATCAAGGAGAGAAGCAATCTGGAATTAAGGAGAAACTTCCTAACATGAAAACAATTAACCAGTGGAACAGCTTGCGTTTAGAAGTTGTGGCTGTTTCATCATGGAAGTTTCTAAGAAGAGACTGGACAGCCATTTGTCTGAAATGGATTATGATCTCCTGTTTGAGCAGGGGCCTGGACTAAAAGACTTCCAATATCCCTTCCAGCTCTATACTATTCTACAATGGATGCCCCCTGTTATCTTAAAAGATAGAAAGCCAAATGGATTTGGTTGGACAATATGTCTCTTGTCCCTCTATGTACTTTGTTTAGTAAGACATTGCAAAATCTTTGAAAGACATGCTTCTCAATCCACATATGAAATATTTTTTTCAGAATGACCCTATGGGTTGAACAACTGATGTGACTGCTTTAGAAGATATTTCCACTCATTTCTGAAAGCATGTGTCATGAAAACTGACTTTGGCTTGCTATTTTCTCCCATAGAGATGAAGTGGTTGTTGGGAGTGCACAGTTCAGAACAGCTTCCAAGTTTAGTCCAGAAAAAGATATGTTGCATGAATAGTTTGAGAAAAGGACATTTATGAACGCTTATCAAGAATGCCTTTTTCAAAGGCTATATTTTTGTATTTTTCAAAGGCCCTACCATTTAGTGCTCTACCATTTAGTGCAAAGCACAAAATGCTCCTAATTTGTTCCTCACAGTTCACATCCAACTTGATGAAAGAGAAATGTGCTATAGAATTTGTTTTAAAGCAAGAGAGAATTTAGGCAAAATTCTCATAGGAGAAGCAATGTCCTTTCATGAGATGACCAAAGGATGAATGTGAATGTCCTGCCTTTGTACAGTCATCTCTCTGATGGTCTTTGGTTTCCCTGACTTCTCATGTTTCAGTTAAATTCCAAAGGAGGACTCAAGAGGGACATTCTTCCATTAGATGTTTTTAGTCTGGAATGATGGGTATAAAAACAACAACATGAGCAGTAGCCCTTCTGTCACCAAAAGCCTGTCAAAAGAAATTTTCAAGAATCCTGAGAGGAAAGTAGATAAAAGAGAAGCTTTCTTTATAGGGAAAGAAAATGCTTGAGAAATTGTATGGCAGCTTTCAGCACAGTATTATTCTATTTCCTAATACCCGAATAAGACTATATTTGCCATAAAAGTTTTCTTTCTCAGACCTTAGACCTCTAAGTTGAGAAAGTCAAATCCTGCAGCAAAGAATGAAAGAGACTTGATTCTCCACACATTCTGAATTTTCCTGAAAGAATATATCTAAAAATAACAGAGAATATTTGAATTGGCTCCAGTTCAACCCTCTCCATTTTTAGTGAAAAGCCTCCGGAGATAGGTGATAAGAAAGACCCTTGAGATATTGCAGCCTTTGCCACTAGAACAAATAACATAGACTGAGAGAACAAATAGTCTTCCTCAGTTAAGGATCGGATCCACGAAGAAAGTATTTAGAAAGAATAGACCCTGCTCAGGGAACATGGAAATTTGGAGTCACCACAAAAGGGAGAAAGGACCTAGCATGTATACTCTTACATAGGGGTGATAGGTAGGATCCTGGCTAGGGGTGGGCTTCAAAATTTTTAGCAAGGTGTTTTCTGCCCAGTTGCTGGGTGGGCGTGGCCATGGTGGGTGCTCCCTAGTCGGCCTCCTGCACCATGGTGTATGGGGGTGTGTTTTTTGCCCTCTCCGGGCTCTGGAGGCTTTTCTCGAGCCTCTGGGAGGGCAAAAACAGCCTCCCCAGGCTCCAGAGGCCCTCTGGAGGCTAGAAACAGGCCCATTTCTGGCCTTCCCAAACTTTCTGTAGGCCCGTTTTTCGCCCTGTGCCTCTGCGCGTGCCCTGCACTTACCTGCATCCAAAACGGGTCACATGGAGACTCCTGGGAGGGGATGGGCGGGATGGGCAGGCCAGCCAGGAGTGGGATTTGGGGGGTTCTTCGAACTGCACAGAATCTTAGCTATAGGTTCTCCCAAACCCCTGCGAACCCCCAGCAGCCCACCCCTGATCCTGGCCGCTGTGCGTTGCACCTGAAGTTGGGTCCAAGTGACAATTGTTTGTCCAGATAAAACTCCATTTCCTGAATCAATACCTACTCTTACTGAAACAGAATGGAAGCAGCAGTTACATGCTTTCCTCTCATGCTGAAGACGGCCATTTTACACTGCATTTTAATTGTTGTGAGCTGCTTTGGGATGTGGGCATTAAAACTGGCTATAAATTGAAATAAGAATCTTATTTTTGATGGAAAAGCAGTTTGTGTGGATATATTGGGCTGATGAATTTTAACCTCTGGTTCCACTGAGGCTTACTAATATGGTTTCTGCAGTTAAATAATAAGAAGGCCTGCTGAGTCTCATTAATAATTATTTAGAAGAAACGACTTTGATAAGTTCAGTTTTCTGCCTCTTAATCATTCATGCACAAAATGTTATTTTCTATATCGCTGTTGGAAGTCAACAACATCCTCTGCCGTATTACTTTTGGTCAACATTGCTGGATCTAGATTCCCCTTGAGATTTTTGTATCCTGAAAACAATTCTGTGCGATGTAGAATAAATCCTAATTTGGTACTATTTATAGGAACCCCTGCATTCTAGGAAGAAACAACAAACAAATTAAGTCAAGGGGACATAAGATTTGGGAGAAAATGTTAGTGATATTGGAATAACGGAAACAACAAATAAATTAAACCTGTTTATTGTAATAGTAGTACCAGCCTATTTCTTTGAAGCAGTTCTTGCCAAGAGATAATTGACCTCTTTGTTTAGTACTGTCACATTTGCGGTAGATGCATAACTTATATCTCAGTCAATTATCTTCTGGAATAGCCTTCAAAGAAGCTTGCCTATTGGAGTATTGTAACATGGTGGGATTGTGAGAAAAGAGGGCGAGGAAAAAAATAAATAAAATTAAGTGAATTTAAATAGCTTCATTTTCTTATTATAATATCCTGGGTGGTTAAAAAGCTCATTTAGTTTGACAACCTAGATCTGATTTCTCTTCTTTTCTTCCCTTCCTCCACAGAAAGCGGGGGGGGGGGGGGGAACCCTCAGAGGAATAAAATTCTCTTTCAGTTTATGAAAGCAAATTGCAATTTAGAGAGCATTAGACAAAAGGACTCTGTTAAATATTGCTGCTAGTCGAACTTGTGTATAATGCCTTTGAAACTGGACGGTCTCTTTCACATAATAGGTTGTTTCATAAAGAAGATTCCATGTTCTACAGTATAAATAGCTATTATTTCAAGAAGGGTTCTTTTTTGTTGTTGTTGTTGCCAAAATGGATCTTTAACAATGAATGATTCTTCTCTGTTTTAATTAATTAATTTCAAGGTTGTGTTGGCATTACAGCAGGAGAAAAGGATTTATTAATTTATTTTCTTTGTTGAAATGTCTACAGCACCAAGAATGACATCAGCTGATATGCCATTTTTACAATATATATTTGGAATATATATAATATATTACAAAGCAAACCTGGCCTTTTGATTAACTGCCAGAAAAGATAGATGCAGGTAAGAAAGACACAATCATAGATTCTTAACTCTTCTTAACCAGGGTTTGATATGAGGAATTAAGAATCTATGATTGTGTCTTTCTTACCTGAGAAATAAGAGTCTCAATCCAGATGAAAAAGAATTAAATGAAAACACCATGTCTATTATAAAGAATGTGAGATCTGACCTACAATAATCTAGATAACCACAATATGGAGAGAGAGAGAGAGAGAGAGAGAGAGAGAGAGAGAGAGAGAGAGAGATGCTACATCTATGTTACCATCTAATTATTATCCTGAGTTTTGCAGCCCAGATCCATTAGTCTTGGTTATTATTGTGCACAAAGGTGGTTGATTTTTAAATATAAATATTTTCAAGTAATGGGAGCTGTAGCCCAATAAATTTAGATAACATCATCTTCCTCTTGGAATTGGACTTAAAAGTAAGCCAGTCAAGAAAAACTAGTGTAGTATAGCTCAGGTATGTGTCGAGGTGAGGAGATGCCAATAACCTCAGAATGGCAGGCACGGATGAGCAATGAAAGCTTTATCCTCTTTTAAGTGTGTCAGATCCATCACACATTTGTTATAAGGGGAAGGTTTCAAGTACCCTGGTTGCGTCCACCATTTTGTAGCTAAAAATATTAATTGCTATTTTTTCCTTCCAGCCTTTTCTCGCCTTTCAATTCCTGCATGTGTTTTCTAGAGCTTTGGTCTACTTTTTCATTCTCATGTAGATGAAGGATCCATGTTCTGCATGAACAGATCTACTTTCTAGAATCAGTATATCAGGAGCAGGCAGAGGTTCTATGGCAAAGCCTAGGAACTGATTATGTAATATGGGGTGGGATTTTTTTGTTTTTTGTTTTTACCTTTGGCCTAGATCCGTGATGGCAAACCTATGGCACGGTTGCCACAGATGGCACACGGAGCCATATCTGTGGGCACGCGAGCGCTGCCCTACCTCAGTCCAGCATGCATATGTGTGCTGGCCAACTGATTTTCGGGCCTTCCGGGCCCACCAGAAGTCAGGAAATGGACTGTTTCCGGGCCTCCGGAGGGCCTCTGGGGGAGTGAGGAAGGCTATTTTCGCCCTCCTCAGGCTCCTAGAAAGGCTCTGGAGCCTGGGGAGGGCAAAAAAATGGGCCTACTGGGCCCACTGGGCCATCACATGCCAAAAGCGGGGGGGGGGATACGGGGGGAGGGGCACATTGAATTATGGGTGTGGGCACGTATGCACGCAACCCCCCCCACACCCCCTGCTTTTGGCATATGATGGCAAAAAGGTTAGCCATCACTGGCCTAGACTACTAAGTGACTCTAATCAATTATGTGGGCATGTATGTGCATGTTTTAATAAACAATAGTTTCATGACTGTAAAACTCTTGCTATAAACATGGGCTTTATAACAACCCATGGGTTTACTGCTATGTGTGAATCAGGTCCTCTGCTGAAAGCAACCCAAGCAATTATGATTAATGACAATTAGGATGACGAGAGATGAACCAGTGAAAGGAAGCTTTCTAATTAGCAATTCTCCTGTGAGATAACTTGGCCTAGGTTCTTCTGTGAGATCATATTTTCACCATCTTTAGGGTGGTGATGTGAAATATTGCTTAATTGCACAGTATATTTTGGGACTTGAATCCAAAATCCTGGTATACTTTTAGGATAGATTTGTATTGGAGTAACTTGAACATTTATACATGAGCGGCTGAGATTGATGTGACCATATATACTTGTAAATTCAGTCTGTTTCATTTAAGAATGATAAAAAGTTAACAGAATTTCTTTAAACTTCTTCTTCTTAATTGACCTTTATCTCACATAAGAGCCTAAAATGGCAACAGTAGGTTAAAACAGCTCCTTTTTATGAATTTCTTTAAATTGCACTGACTGAACCTATGTAAACCTTTATTGGTAAATGCACACTGAGAGGAATATAAATCCCCAGTGTTTCAATTCTTGAACAAATTTCTTGTTCAAGAAATCTATACTCCCTCCCCTTATAAACTGGGTTCACAACTTTCCACTTTTATTTGCCCTATATATCAGGGGTCCCCAAACTTTTGGTTCTACAGACCAGCGGTTGCAGCAGCAGTGGGGGGCAAGTTTTCACACACATAACCTAAATCTTGCTGATGTGCCAATGAAGCTTTGCATGCTTGCCTGGCACTTCCCAATGACCTGTAGCCTGATAGCAGTCCATGGCCTAGGACAGTGTTGGCTAACCTTTTTGCCATCGTGTGCCAGGAGTGAGGGTGTGTGTGTGTGTGTGTGTGTGTATCACGTGCATGCATGCCCATACCCATAATTCTATGCATCCGGCCTCCACACATGTGCACACGACCCCCCCCCCCACGCTCCCCACTCTCCTGGCATGCAATGGCATGGTAGGCCCGTTTTTTGCTCTCCCCAGCCTCCAGAGCCTTTCTAGGAGTCTGGGGAGGGCGAAAATGGCCTTCCCACCTCCCGGAGGCCCTCTGGCAGCCAAAAATGGCCCATTTGCCAACTTCCGGTCCCACCCTCTTAGAAAGACTCTGGAGGCTAGGGAGAGAGAAAAACAGGTGTTCCCCACCTTCCCCCGAGGTCCTCTAGAGGCAGGAAACAGCCTGTTTCCCTATTTTTGGTGGGCCCAGAAGGCCCGAAAATCAGCTAGCCGGCATGCGCATGCGCGCTGGAGCTGAGCTCACGTGCCCACTGATATGGCTACATGTGCCACATGATTTATTGACTAAATTATTATGACCGAGTTTACACATTATCCTAAATTTAAAATATCTCTCATTCTGATTTAGGACAATGTGTAAACTAGCCATATTGTTAAGTGTGATTATATTTCATATGGATTTTTTCCTTCAAGTACAGTCGAAAGTTAGCACTGAGTGTATTTAATATGAAAATGTGAGAAAAAAGATTTTAGAAAAAAGTCTTTAGTTTTCTGGATTCTCTCAGGTAGAACATATCTGCTTCAAAGCTATATCAACCACCACCACAGAGATTAGATACAATTTCTTTTTTGCAGTGGTATAGTAGCCCTATTTTAATATGCTAAAGCATTTGATAAGTAGATCTTATACTGAGAAGCCTCAGTAGAAAAAATAAATAGCTCTTTTGTTTAAGGAAAAAAACTGCACCACTCCTTTTTCCACAAAATGTCACAGCTGATGAAAACTAGTTGGTCCTTTTATCATTCAATTACAGGGTGTTCTAGAACTAGATAGTTTTCTGATTTGCTGTTTTAGACCCATGACATCCAATATAGAACATTTTGCTTGACTTTGCTAAGCAACAGTCAGTTCCTTGAAAGAGTTTGACCTTCCCTTATCACCACACGCCATAAAACGGAAGATAACACATAGGGGAACGAGGGAAAATATAGACGAAAGGAAGGCCTGTCTAAAAGAATCTAATCACCATCCTTGGTTCAGTGATCTCTAAATATGTGATGAAACCCCAAAACTTATTCAAATGAGTAATTGGTCCTAATTAGGGGTTTTGATAGAATTATTTCCTCCCAGGATAGGACCTTACCCTGACTCCCTACTAGGGCTGGAGCTCTATTTAAGTTGAGAAGTTGTTCCTCACTAGATATCTTCACTCCTGTCTGATATTGGTCATTACAGAATCCTAATTGAGGCCATTTGGGAATTTGCCTAATTATACCCAGTTGTTTCTCTCATTTCTCTCAGAATGAGCAAAGCAAGAAGCCAGACTCGGGACAAGAAAGCAGACTTTTATTGCTGGAAGGAGATTCCTCTAAACTACAGCAGCTCCATTTCTTAACAGGGCTAGGCTAGCTATCCTAGTCTGTTGCCCTTCTCTCTTGGTTGCAGCTATGTAATGTATTATTGCCTTTGTGTGTGTGTGGGATTTTAAAATTTGTTTTACTCTGGGATGCCTCTGCAATTTTAGGCTTTATTTGTTTATGGATTTTATTTTGTATGCTGCCCAGAGTCATTGGAGTTGGACAGTTATAATAAATTTAAATAAACATTAATGATTGTTAAAAACACTATATGAAATCAACTTCAGCAGCCAACAACTTCAGGATTTTGCTAGATGATTCTCCTTTTGGCTGTTTATAGAGGCGATTGGCATGTCATCTTCTGTCACTGAACAGCCACTGAGTTTGGAAATTTCTATCTATTTCATGGCATACTTATTAATTTAGGCTCTGATGTTGCTCACCTAGACTGTATCACCAGTCTATGGGCTGGTCTTCTAAACACTAACCTTGGTCTAGGACTTTCATCATATTTTGTTTTGGACATCTCTCATTTTCCCCATGTTTCTTCTCACTGCTGAACCTTAATTGGCTTACTCTTAGGGCCAGAACCCAATTTAAGTCTCAGCCCTAGCATTTTAAGGGTTTCTGATCAAACATTCCCCACCATCTGTCTCATCTCCTGTCTTGACTGCTTCTGTTTATACAACATGATACAGGACAGAGTTGAATAACAAAAGGGCTATTCTTTTCATAGTATTTTTGCATTTGATTTGTCTGAATTCAGGATCCCCAATTCTCTCCCTTCCTCCCTCCCTCTCTCTCTCTCTCTCTTCTTCCTCTTCCTCTTCCTCTTCTTCTTTATCATCATCATTATATACTTTATTCATTAAACATGAAACTCAGTCAAAAATGCATCACAAATACCACTGACTGGTGCTAATGGTTGATACGGGTTGCTGCCAGCGTCCTAGGTATCAACCAAGTATCTGAAGATGTACAATGTTCCAAGTAGTGCAGTTTTTTGCAGTTCCACTGGTGTTATTGCAGGAAGCTGCAATTTGTTGATGTATCTTATAAAATTCTTGGACATGGTACCAAGTACCCCGATGACAATGAGTATCACTGTTACATGTTCATCCATAATCGCATAGTTTCAATGGCCAGGTCGCAATATCTCATGATTTTTTCCAGTTCTTTCTCTTCGACTCTGGCATCTCCTGGTAGCACGATGTCAATAAATTGTACGTTTCAGTTTTCGACAACGGTGATATCTGATGTGTTGTGTTCCAGATGACAATCCATCTATTCGAAAGTCCCGCAAGATCTTCATCTTAACATTTTCTATAACTTTATGTTCCCATGACTTTTTGGATACAGGTAAGTCATATTTTTTTACATAATGACCAGTGGATTAATTTAGCAACTCACTCGTGTCTAGCTTTGTAATCAGTTTGTGAGATTTTGCTGCATTCACATATTAAATGTGGAACGTTTCAACTTTGTGGTTGCAAAATTGGCAGTTTGGATTGTTAGTGGATTTTTGTATCTTCGCTTTCATGGCATTAGGTTGTAGTGCTTGTTCTTGAGTAGCAAGTATTAAACCTTCCATTTCTTTCTTGATAGTTCCCATCTTAAGCCATGCCCATGTAAAGTTGTCATCACATTTTTCTTCAGTGTTTTTCAAGTGCTGTCCATGCAAAGCTTTGGTTTTCCATCTATTTAATCTGTCATACAGCTGTTTTTCCTTATATTCTGCTTTTGTTTCTGTTGTTTCTATAACATTCTCCATTTTCACAGCTTGCCACAATTTTTCTGTACTTTGGTTCACATAATCATTCAAACTTCATTTTTCTTCTTCTACAATTTGATGATTTTGCAATAGTCCTCTGCTCCCTATTTTTCTTGGCAGGTACAACCTGTCGATATCACTTTGTGGATGTAAAGCATGGTACATATTTAAAAGTTTGTGCATTTTCCAGTCCAAGTTTTCCAGTTCAGCCAAAGTCCAGTTGATGATTCCAGCTGAGTAGCGCATCACTGGAACTACCCATGTGTTAATGGCTTTAATTATGTTTCCAGCATTCAGTTTTGATGATGATGATGATTGAATTGGAGTCAAGTCCAACACAACAAAATGACTTTCTTTGATAATTAATGTTTTATTGTATATTTTGGTTTTATCTAAGAGACTTATTCAAGCATGCTCTCTATGGCTACACATTCAATTATCTGCTAGCCCTGTCTCATTTCACTTCTTTCCAGTCTTTCTTTCAAATTTCCATATGCTGAAATTGAACACAACAAGAGGAAGACTTTTCTGTTTGAGTTGCTTCCCACATGTTTCAGAATCCTGCCAGAAGCTAAATTATGAAGGCTTCCATGATACAGGGTGCCTTCCTAAGTATAAAAGTGCCCTGCTGCAGACATTTAGCCTTTGTCAGTTTGTCAGTTGATGCAATTGACCATATTGTGTCATTAACAGGCCTTTGACAATAAGTTTTGTAATCTTCTTTTAAGGTCATCCAAGATGAAGGACACCATTAGGACTTTGTGGTAGAGTAGCCAGTTGTACAGTTTAATTTTTGCACTGTGTATAAAATAGTCATACCTTTATCTTCATCATTCAACTATACTGGGTGGTCCCAACTTCTGGAATTTGGAAAAGAAAGTTTCATTGTAGTCACTTTCTTGGTGCTTTGAATAGTCTGATGATCTTTTTTTGCCTTTCCCTTTCTCATCCTTTGTTTCAAAGCAAAAATGATTCAAATCCCAGGGGAATTTTTTGAGAATATGAGTTGAGTTTCTTTGCTTTCTCTTCGATGATTGCACAGCATCAATGGGTGTAGGTTGGGACCAAATACATGTTGTGATGCCACGTACACAACACTGGGATGCAAGCCAAAGGCTGCAATTTGTGTCATGTCACTACAATGTATATTCTGCTATTTTTGTGTCATTTCACATTGCACTAGTCATCTACAGTATATATGTTTGAAGTTCTTTCAGACCTCCTAACTATAACCTGCAGTGTCCAAAATAATGGGATCAAAGTGTCAGCCCAATAAAAGAAGCATCACACTGAATCGTTCCTTTTGTATATGAGACATGATGTTGCACAGAGGTCCTAAATGGGTGGAGTTAATGACACAATGACATGACATTGCTTTTGGTACTTTGAAGTCCACAAGAGCAACTTAAGCCTGGCTTTCAGGATGTCCTAAGAATATGAGTCTTCAGAATATGCACTGGTATAGAAATGCAGTAAATAAATACTTTTCCCTTATATATATCACAACCAACAGCTGAATTGCACAGTTATCTGTCCTGCTATCCAGATGGAATATCATCAACAATTTTTCCATCAATCAAGCTGTGTACTGTGTAGCTCACAGGTCTATCATAGCCTCAATAGGAAACCTGACTGCTCTTTGTAATGAGATGAAAGCTCACATTACTGGTAGCAGATCTGGAACACACAATTGTATTTAGATTGCCTGTGAAGCCACAAACTCAGTCCAATTCCCCGCCAATACTAGTTACTTGTATTTTTAAAATCCTCTAAACCAAGATTAGCCACAAGGATAAGATAACATTTCATTTGGCTCCAAGTCTTGTTTGCTATAAAATAAATGAAGCCCAGGAAATATGGAATGCTGTATTTTTTTTCCTGCTATTTTATTGAAGAAACAAAGCAGCAAGAAAATTTAAAGGTAAAACAAAACAATTAAGAAAAATAACAATGCAAAAAAATGAAAAGAAAGAGGAGAAAAAGAGACTAGAAAGCTGGGAGTGGAGCTTGTGCATATATATGTGTATTATATACACACACATATTGATTTTCAATATTTCTCCTCAAAATACTTGTACTGATGCAAGTAATCTACATCAAAATCCATCCTTAATGTAGCTAATAAATAATGGCCAAATTTATTTATTGCAAGTTTTTCCCCAAAGCTCTTTGTTGATCCATTAATTTTTTTTAGCCAAAGTGATTTCCTTCATTTTTAAATACTGCTGATATAATGAAAGATGTATTTTATTGTTCCAGTGTTTTGCAGTAACAGGCCTAGCAGCTAACAAGAGAAATTAAATCGATTTCTTATGTTGCATCATTTTATGAGCCTTAGGAAACACGGGTAATAAACCGACAGCAGAATTCATAATTAAAAATTATTGGGTGACTTTTTTTTCAATCGCTTCGAAGATTATGACCAAAATGATTGACTAATTGGGCATTGCCATCAAAGATGACACGTAGCAATTAATTTACAACTCTGTGTAATCTAGAAAGATTACAATTTAAACAGTAAATTGTAGTAGAGTATAATATCATTTAGAACTGACGATGAAGATATTGAAGTGGTGGATGGTTTCACTTTTTCAGGACTATCAACAATAAAGGAACAGCAGCCAAGATAAAATCCCTCAGGCCAGCACTTAGTAAATTGCAATGATAGCAATAGCACCTAGACTTATATACTGCTTGAGAGTGCTTTACAGCGTCTCTCAGTGGTTTACAGAGTCAGCATATTGCCTCTAACAATCTGGGTCCTCATTTTACTGATCTTGAAAGGATGGAAGGCTGAGTCAACCTTGAGCCGGTGAGATTCTAATTGCCAAACTGCTGCAGCTGGCAGTCAGCAGAAGTAGCCTGCAGTACTGCATTCCAACCACCGCACCACCATGGCTCTTAATGATGATATTAGGATGTCCTATACCTATCATATCTCATCCTATACAAAGGCAAGAATAGTGCAATATAGCCATTGGATAGGTAGTTCCTTGTGGTGGGAGCCTGTGGTGTACCCTACTACCTGGCCGCTGGGATTTCAAAATCTGATATGAAGATGCCATGCTAAGTACTCTGAACACACAGTGACTGGGCATTTAGTTTGTTCTATTTTTTTCATCATTACTAAAAACAAATGCAGAAGAAAAGGCCGGGAAGTGGTGTGCTAGCTAGCTGATGTTTTTAGTGGTTCCCATAGGCCATCTGGAGTAAGTGCTAGGCAGCTCAAGGAGTCAGGGAAGGTAGAACACCATTCAGCTGAACAAAAATATGGCTAATGGTTTAGGGGGCAAAGCTGGCAGAAGACTAGGAATGGCTTAATATTAGGAAAGGATAGGACTGCTCTGATAAGAAGTCAGATGTAATGATCAGAATATTTTTATTTATTTATTTATTTATCGAGTATGTATTAGATAATATACATAAGTATAAGCATGAATTGAATACATAAAATGAATACAATTAAAAGGAACATTTGGACAGGGGTGGTAGGTGCGCTGGTGCTCTTATGCACACCCCTTACAGACCTCTTAGGAATGGGGTGAGGTCAACAGTAGCCAGTCTAAGGTTAAAATTTTGGAGGTTTTGGGATGAAACAACAGAGTCAGGTAGTGAATTCCAGGCATTGACCACTCTGTGGCTGAAGTCATATTTTCTGCAATCAAGTTTGGAGCGGTTCACTTTAAGTTTGTATCTATTGTGTGCTTGTGTATTGTTGTCAGAGGTGGGTTTCAGCAGGTTCTGACCAGTTCTGGAGAACCGGTAGTGGAAATTTTGAGTAGTTCAGAGAAGTAGTAAAAATTCTGATTGGCTCCATCCCCATTCACTGCCTCCCAAGTTCTAGCTGATCGGGAGGAAATGGGGATTTTGCAGTAACTATCCCCTGGATTGGGGAGGGAATGGAGATGTTACAGTAACCTTCCCCTGCCATGCCCACCAAGCCACACCCACCAAGCCATGCCATGCCCACCAAGCCACACCCACCAAGCCACACCCACTCAGCCATGCCATGCCCACCAAGCCCCACCCACAGAACAGGTAGTAAAAAAATTTGAAACCCACCACTGATTGTTGTGTATGTAGGTAGGGAATGGCTGTAAGTACCAGTTGCCAAGGCAGAACCATCTTCTTTGCTTGAAATGATTGCAGAAAGAAAATTAAGATAGAAACCACCCATTTGTAATTACACGATAAAGCAGTGAAAAAATGGACAGGAATAAATTCAAATCAAGTCAATTACCCTAGGGCAATCTGTTCACGAACCAACTACTACTTAATCAAGAAGGTTAGGTGCACATATGCTTATATATCTAGCCTTGCCTGTTTTGGTATCACTTCTCAATTAGTCTGCATAGCTCATAGCAACAATCATGAGATAAATGTGAGATAGTAGTTGGCATTTAGGTGCTACATTGAATATAAGGACTGAGGAAATAAGAAAAACGTGAGACACATTATATCATTATTATATATGCTATGTTGCTCACAGGGGAGATTAACATGTTCTGAATACTGGGAAAAAGTGGAAGTAAAAAAATCTCACTCTTTAATTTATTATTCATTTATTAAAAAATAGATTTATTTTTTGAATTGATTTTGAAATCAGAAATAAGAATTAGGCAGACATAACTATTATATTTTGAATTTAGGCCAGCTGACTCCTCTAAAAAATAACTGCATTTTAGATGTTTCCTTTTTTTCCCCCTTCAGTACTATAAATTGCTTCTCCAAGTCATGGATCTTTTGTGCACGCAGTTGGTCGCTCCATTATTCTATTTAATAATTACCTGTATGTAGGATTATAAAACTGTCAAATTCCGGAATATTGAGTAGAATATTTGGACTACAGTTTCAAATGATGGGCTCACAGTTCAACCAAGAAGTCTTTTTTAAAAAAATATTCATGTATGAGTTTTATTTAGGTCTATGACAGAGGGATTGCACTGTGTGATGCTTCAGCTATTTATCTTGTTATTTTTCATTTTGCAACTCACAGAGGGAAACACTGAACTTAAGTAGAAAATATATCCTTGTTATGCCTGCACAAATCAGTCCTGATCTGCTTCAAATTAGAGATTCAAAGAGGGCATGATTTGATCGGAGTTTGTGATTCAAGGGCAAACAGATTCAATTCAAGCAATTTCAGGATTTGATTTGAAGAAAGATTTGTCCCGAGGCTTTAATGGCAATAAGTTAAAATGGCTGCAGCTGCTTCATTTTTTGGTAGAATGGGATGTAGATGGCTGAAATGGTAGACCTTTTAAAAGACATTAGACCTGCCAATTTCAGCTGTATACTTTAAAGGAATCCACCACATCAAATCATTGAAATAGTTCCCCTGTAGCACTTTTAAAAATGATATCAGAGACAAGAAAATGACAGCAAGACACCCTCCAAGCTGTCTAGTAAAGTGGCTAAGCTGTGTAGAAAGTTAATTAAAAAAAACAACAACCAATGTTGCAAAATATTTTTTAAACTCATACTTTTCTAGGTGCATTTCTGGAGTGCCAGACCTGGCATGACATTAAAGAATAATCTTTCCCTTATCCTTGTGAGGTGGTGAAAATTTTCTGCCTCTGAAAACTAAATTTTTTGGGAGTTAGGAGAGCTTTGCCATTCCAGGACCTTTGACCTCTGCACAGAATTTAATAAGATGATAGAACTCCTTGGCCATTCATTCACCTGTTCTTCATATACTGTATGGAAGTCAAATTGCAACATTGTATACCATCACATCCTAGATGCTCCTCCTCCAACTGCTATCTGTTTGGATGACCTTGGCTCCCATGGGAGAGCTCTTTATTTTGCCTACAAGATGGTCTAGCTATTTTCCCCTCATCCTCCCCCCATGGTGCGTGGCAACTTTGAAACAGCATGAGATGGCTTCAGCCAGGTTCAATTCAGAGTTGACAATTAGGGTTATCAAACTGGCAGCCTGCGGGCTGGATGTGTTACATGCAGGCCACCCCCACCCAAGCTCCGTGAATGGGGAAAAAGTTGCGAAATGTCATATGATGGCATTGTGATGCTGCGAGTTTGACACCGGTGTCCTACATTTTCCACATTAAACATGTGAAAAAATAAAAATAAAATTACCTAAAATTACAGCTACATGTTAAATAGGAACCATGACGGTTAATTGAAAATACACTTAAACCGTAGAGATATGAAGTTTAGTAGATAGCATGCATACCACATTGCAGCTTTGTTTCTTCTTGAAATCAGTGGTATTATTGCCCACAGTGGTATTGGGCTGATTGAAAAATTGTCCTTGAGATGTTGGGAAATCTCTGTATCTTGATTAGCAAACTAGCTGTGTATTCTTGGATGAAACATGGCCATGAACTTTTGTTCTGCTGCTCTTCCACCCTCCCTTGTCTACCTTTTGGTTATCTGTGCATCAGTGACATTTTTTTCCCCGTGATAACTCTCAAGGTTAATATGTATAATGTTTCAAGATGTTCAAACACGGTGGCAGGTTTAACTCAGAAAGCCTGGACTTAATCAGAAATGTACAGGCTTTCAAGAAAGATCTAAACGGAATACTCTAATGCAGGAGTTTTCAAACATTTTCAAGCTGTAGAACTTGTTAGTTTTTTTAAAAAAATCCCAGAACCTCTTATCAAGAGGAAAGAATCTAATAAAAGAAAATTGGCTGTGAATGAACTTTTGTGTATTTACTAGAGAAGCTGTGCTCCACTGGCTCATCATTTCAGACCTATTTCCTTATCTAAGCAGAGAAACAGAAGACCATGGGTGGGCAGGAAAACCCATGGGAGTGGCCTCCAACTTCCTGACACTTTCCCCAATGAGTTTCCTTATAGGAAGATAGCAGACACCAGAAACCAATCTATCTTCCTTCCTTCCTCCCTCCTATTGCTGCTAGTTTCCGCATTTACTTTGCTTGTGGGAATCTTACACGGAGAAAGTTAATGGGAAAGCTAGCAGGAAGTTACAGATCAAAAACCATTAGGCAGAGAGGTGCCTCATAGGTTGAGAAAGACATGTGGGTATGCATCAGAGATGCAGCATAGGTCAGGGAGGGCATTTGGGTGGCCAAGGAGGTGCCCGGGGGTGGGCAAGAGATGCTATACAGATTGGGTAGGGCCTGCAGGGGAGCAGTGAGGGGTCAGTAAAGCTGATTGGGGGTTGTAGGGATATGTGAAAATGTGAAGATGTCATACTCATTAGGGATGATACACGGGGGAGTTGGGATGGGTACATATGGGTGCTTGGGAGTGCCATGTCAGTTTGGAATGGGTACATATGGATGCATAAGAGGTGCCATATGAGTTTGAAATGGGTCACAAGGAGGTGACATAAATTGGAAATAGTGCATGGAAGGGGGTGGCACAGGTCAGTAGAATGCACGGGTGTGTGTGGGGCATGGGTCAGGAAAGCTGCATGGCAGCTCCCTGTTCCTTCCTCCTCCCTTCCCATTTCTGCCCTTCATCCCCACTTCCCTTTCTCCTTTCACTCTTCCCTTCGCTGCCCAAGAGGTAGGAAAATGGCTGCTGGGTGGATAAGGAAGTGAGAGGTTGAGAGACTGCTGGGAAACTTTCATGGAAAGTTGAAAATGAAGATCACACAACCTCAGCAGTAGTTCTCATTTTGGAACAGTCACATGGGGATCATGTTCAATGACTTTCTGCTCAATTATGTTATTCAATACTTTTGCTTTTAGAAGTTCTGTATCTATTAATAAAACATTAGCATTCCACTTCTGAAGTACTATGTGAAAGGGTGCAATATTCTGTGCGAAAAGCAGTGTTCTTGCCACCATTGGGGTGATGCAAATGAAAACTGGAAACATCCCTGAGGCTGTTAGTAAACAATATGTTTACTAACACATTGTTTACTAACAGGTCCACATGAATCTGTACTACCCAATTGGCCTTGCTCATAGGACAATAAATTTGCCATGCTCACAGTTAAACTCAGAAGGCTGATACAGACTTTACTTGGAACTGCTGGCCATATTTTATTCACAGCAGTTTTTATAATTGCGGTGAGCAATTATCAGAGTTTTCTACCATATGTCCAGCTTCTAAATCTGCCAATAAATGAATAGAAGAATGGCTATACCCAGTTTAGGATGTTCTCACAAAGATCTGTATTTGGTTCAGATTTTTTGGCTTGCTCTTCATTTTGGACTATTTTCTGGTTTGCCTTTTGTTTTTGACTTCAGCTGTCATCTCCAGTCTCATGGCACTTTTCAAATCACTATCTATAGCTCAGCTCTGACAATATTATGAGTGGAAATAATTTCTTCGGATCGGATTATCTGTCTGTGTATCAAATTGGATGTGACCAAGCAAATTAGATACCATTGCACAGCGAGTACAACACAATGCCCCCTAACTTTGATAAATAAAATCGTATGAATCAACACAATCAGTCAGATGTATGCATTGATATTGGAATAAATACATGTAGTGTTTGCAGCCACATAACTAAAAAGTGACCTTTGTTATATGTTAACCATGAAGACAGCATGGATAATAGACTAATTTATAACCAAAACAGTTAAATATACATTATATGTTAAATATATTTTCTTATGTTGTGCGTTATATTGAAGATCCTATCACACAATTTTTGGCTCTACTAGAAAAAAGGGTTTCTAATAAGATGAACAATCCTTCATTACTTATCACTTATCAATATCAGAAAAGTTGCCTGTGGAATAACAGCATGCAGATGGAAGCTTGTTATATACCATTAAGCACCCATCTGTTTATCTTTCATGTGCTCTTTTAACTTTTCTTTGCCCTCTGGAAAACTCAGTATTATTTAAACTTGTTTTTCCTATCCTGACATTTGCCAGAATTCCTAACCAGCATGGTCTTTGAAGCAGCCAATTTGGAAAAGGCTTGTTCAGATGTAGAAAATGATGCTTATATTTTTGGCCAAAGCTTGCATAATGTCTCAAAATATGGAATAAGTGGCATTCAAACTACAATAATGTGGTTTGGACAAACCTATCTACTTTATTCAGAATTATGGCTCAGGTAAGTTTGTGGGGATTATTTCCTGGTACATGTGCGCAAGATTATCATTTCTGGATCCTCTTGCAATTTTGTGTCTTTGCTAAATGAATTTCTTCAAATATTGGCAGTGATTTATGCATTAACAATCCAAGTAGCAGGGAAAGAGAAGAAAGAACATTGTGTCCCTCCCCCTTGTTGGACATATAATGGACATCACAGAATTACTGAAATAAAATCCTATAAATTGCTTCAGTTGCCACTGATTCTAAGTACATTAGAAAACCAATTAAACAATGTAAAAACAAAATACAGCACCATAATTAAAATTGTACCATACCAAGCAATAACTTTTTAAAATCATGTAAACAACTGTCTACTATTATATCTCCTATCATTCTCCAAAGTTTTATTGAAATTAGAAATGAATGGTTTCAGAATCCTTGGTGTAAATGTTTGAGTCAGACAAAAGTTGACCCTTTCTAACAGGACAGATTTAGCAATGTTTGAACTTGTACAGTTTCTCTAGAGTAGATCAAAATACTAACAGACCTTCACTTCTGTTGAACACACACAGATATATAATAGATTAGAGCCATGGTTAGAATGCAGTACTGCAAGTTTAACTCACTCCAAGATTCTGAGAGGCTCAAGGTTGATTCAGCCTTCCATCATTCTTTATTTATTATTTATTATCATTCTTTAAGGGGTGTGCATAAACGCACCAGTGTGCCTATTGTCCAGGGGTGGGTTCTACTTACCTTTACTACCAGTTCGCAATGGGAGTGCTTGCTTCGCTCGTGTGCACTTGTGCACTTCTGTGCATGCGCAGATTGTCCATTATGATGTCTGGGCGGGTGGACGGAGCCTCCCGCCACTTTTATTACTGATTTGCAAGAACTGGACAGAACCGGGAGCAACCCACCACTGCTACTGTCCCTTTCCTAATGTTCCCTTTTATTTGTATCCATTTTATGTATTCATAATCATGTTTATACTTATATCATTCCAAAGTTGGTAAAATGAGAACTCGGATTGTTGGGGGCAATATGCTGACTCTGTAAACCACTTAGAGAGGGCTGTAAAGCACTGTGAAGCGGTATATAAGTGTTATTGCTATTGCTATTATTTGATCATCTGAAATGATCTTGCCCTTAAATGGTAACCTCTAGATGTGGTATGATCATAATTTATAGAGAATTCTATAAATAATAATATAAATAATCTAAGCATAGGATAGACCTGAAAGTTAATCAATGTCATTTTTCAGTAGGAACCTCATAGAAGGCCCAGCTGTATCTATCAGTGCCTTCCATTGGCTCCTTGGAGTTCAAGAAAAGGCATTTATAGTCCCACTATGGAGCCGTGGGTTCATAAATCATCATCTCTATGTCTTCCCTGCTAGCTTGAGTGTTCACCAGTGATTGCATGCATGCACACTGGTAACAGTGTAGACCAGTCCAGTTTGGAGTAGACCGAAGGTTTTTTTTTTATTATTGTCTTGATTATACCACAACATATTCAAATTCTTTCTATGTGAAGAAAAAGTGCACAGCATGCTATTTTCTTTGAATGACAAACCTTCCCAGCTGCATAACTATATGATGAGATGACAGTGAAGCATTCAATATATTGGAATAAGCAGTAGCAGATACTTCCTTTCACACATATGCACACAAGACACTAAGGAATTGGTAAATGATTTGTCAGTTTTGAGGTGGTTCATTTTTCATAGTTCATTTCCTCAACAATGTAAAAATCTATATAAAGCTTCCACAAGGAAGTGGAATGAGAACACAGAGTTTCATTTCTAGAGATAAGTTAGCCTGTGGCCATTTCTTGCTGTTAATCACAATGCAGCAGCGTTTGCTAAAAATATAAAAGGGTGATTATTACTAACAGATTATTTAGCTTCTCTCTGCACCAAACAAGGGAGTTAAAAACAACAATAAGCAACTTGGGCTGTTCATTGTATGTAGGTTTTAATTTGTATCTATATTGTGTTCTCCTCACTTCATTAGCTGTACAATTTGTATCTGAACAGCAGTGTTTTGGGCAGCCTGCTGCCTAGCTGGAGATGTCAGAAGCGATTATTTTCACAGATTTAAGTTGTTATCATACAAATCTTCTTTTCCCCTATCAGGCTGGACAGCACAAACAAGGCCATTAAACATTTCATCATATCTTATCAGTTCTGCCTAGTGCTCATCTCACTAGAGATTATATCTCACTTTGCATGTGAACAAGAGGGAGGCTGGAACTTTGGATATACCACATCAGTCAAACACTTGAAATAGTTTTTTTTTTTTAAAAAATCCAGCCTCTTTTCTAACGCAGCAGAATAATGTCCTTCAGCGATAGTTGCAAACGTGACAAACTGAATGTCAAAAGTCATGAAGAGGGAGACGGCAAAAGGATTAATTGGAATTGGGATTAAGCTTCAGCACCAGCCCTTGTTTTCAGTTCTGATATTCAACTGTGAAGAAAGCCCACATCAGCAACAGAACTTGTTCGGGTCCAATGATTTAGCACAGTTAATCTGAGATCCAGTTTAAGGGCTTTTAAAATTTCTCTCTCCCTCGCCTTCAAACAGCAAAGAATGCTTTTACAGTTCTGCCCTTTTCTTCTCATTGATTCCAGTTTCTACCGTCGGGGTCAGACTGCATCCTGTGTCTTTACACATTGACCTTCTTCACCTGCAAAGCATTACTAGGTTAGGTTGAATCATTTGAAATCTATCTATCTATCTATCTATCTATCTATCTATCTATCTATCTATCTATCTATCTATCTATCTATCTATCTATCTATCTAATCTATTTTCTTACTTTTCATAGGTTTTATGTGTGTTTTTCTTTAAGCCAAGTTTTTCCTACATAACCAAGATGTTTCTGAAAACCCTGGTTGAGTGAAATCACATTCACTACTTTCTGGTTTTTTTTTTTTTACTTCTTTTCATTCTGGCAGCCAGCAGATTTTGTGCTTGCCCATTTGGAGACTTGTAGACTTATATAGCTATTTCTGGCTCATTAGCCATCATCAGTAAGCCACACCTACATCTCATGTATCCTCCCTGAAAAGGTACAATGTCTATTTTCTTACTTTTTGTAGGTTTTATGTGTGTTTTTCTTTAAGCCAGGTTTTTCCTATGTAACCAAGATCTTTCTGCAACCCTGGTTGAGTGAAATCACAGTCACTACTTTCTGGGGTTTTTTTCCCCTTCTTTTCATTCTGGCAGCCAGCAGATTTTGTGCTTGCCCATTTGGAGACTTATATAGCTATTTCTGGCTCATTAGCCATCATCAGTAAGCCACACCCACATCTCATGTATCCTCCCTGTAAAGGTACAATATCAATTTTCTTACTTTTCGTAGGTTTTATGTGTGTTTTTCTTTAAACCAGGTTTTTCCTACGTAACCAAGATCTTTCTGCACCCCTGGTTGAGTGAAATCACATTCACTACTTTTTGGGGTTATATTTATATATATATATATAAGACACACAAAAAGAAATTTGTCTACAGTGCATAAGCTCTCAGTGCACATACAAGCGACAAGTGGTAAATCATGATCATAATAATCATAAAATATATATTCATCATAAATTATAAAATACAACACTTAGTGATAGTCATAGGATACTAAATAAGCATTTATTTATTTATTTATTTATTTATTTATTTATTTATTTATTTATTTATTTATTTATTTATTTATTTCTGCATAGAATGGATAAAGGTTTTACCAAATTTCCTTCTAGCCCTAGTGACAAGAAGAACTACAAACCTGTTTCTCCCCTCCTCTGGTCCTCACATGATCTGCCATGGATGGTGGTTGTAAGGCTACCCTACATTGCTGCGGTCACAGAGGAAGGAAAGAATGAAATCTGAAAAAATAATATTTTCAGCTGTCATCTTTTCCAAGCAGTTTATACACAGGGGATAAGTAGTTGAAGGCTGATGTGCAGAAAAGCTCTAGGTCTAGGAGAAGAAAAGGTTGTGCTTTCATGATATGACATGTTGTCTCAAAAACCCAAAGGTCTTTGTTGCAGGAAGGACAGCTGGCAAGTAGGAATGGAATAGGACATGAATAGGGTATGGCCATGGTCAAAGATGTATGGCATGTTGGACTACATTGCACACCATTCATAGTGGCACCCAAAATATGATGGAAGATGTGCAAATGAATAATACAACATGGCCATAATTTACCACATGCAATTTTCACACATGGCATGTTTTTGTATGAAGAAACAACCAACTGACATTTTGTATGCATGGATGCAGGAGACCAGCTTGTGTACAAGTGCAAAAATTAGTGGCCAATAGACTTTTTTTCTAACTCTGAAATTCTGGATTCTTGTTGTTTCAGAGTATTAGCTAAGCTTACAGAATCTGTTTTAAAAATTCTTAAAAATATAGATTAATATTGCCTTGTATCTATGCCTATCCTTTATCTTTTCCTCTCTGTGATGAAAACAATATCAGCTTTTGGGGAACAAAGAGTAACAAATTACCATTGCTGTCATTTTTCCTTTCTGTAAATATACATGTATGCTAGCATTTCATATGGTACAGGAGGATTGATTCATCTTAATATTTTATAATTCTGTAATATTTTATAATGTAAAGAGCAGAGGAGCTGCATTTTTATTGGTTTATTTTCATTTCTTAATGTTGAAAATGAAATTAAAACAACAACAACAAACCAATAAAGAGACTTGTTTATTGTAAGAGGAACTGGATATATTATATTCATATGAAGTAGTCTTGGAAATCACATGACCATAGAAAGTCCTGAATAATAAAGATTTTTTTTATTTAAAATAAAATAAGGACTTTATTTAATTCTCCTGTTGTGCAAATGGATTTTATGTATTTTAAAATGAGATAATTTTGATAGATGCATGAGTGGTAATAGAGATATAGTTACTGGAGCCAGACAGTATGAGTTTTCTCCTTCCGATTCTTCTGTTGAAAATTGCTCTGGTACTTAAGGAAGCTAGCGAAAAGAAAATAGGCAGAAAACACAGAAATCCAATTCAGTTGAAGATAAATCAAGTGATAATTCTGATGAAATACCGCTTGGGAAGGCAGCCGCAGCATGACAAACTATCCCAATATGAAAGAAAATTACTTTGCTCTTTATACAAACCTGGCATTCATCTCCTTATGTAGTTGTTAGTGTATAGTAGATAATATTTGGTGTGTAATCTTTAATTGCGCTTTTCTTGTGAAATCATCATATGGCAGTTTAAAGGAGAGATGGGGAAGCCATATGAGTGTTTAACAAGCAACTGATAGATCATGCTCTCAACATGCAACAATCCAGTTTAAGAACTGTATTCATGCACTTCATCACTTGATTAGCCTGAGCCTGCCATTCATCATAACTCTTCCATTACCACACACAGAGATGAGCGGGCTACACATTAGGGTCTGGTCCATAACAGCTCATTTTCTGAAGCTGTGGCAGGCATAGGGCTATATGTGATTGCTAGCCCCATATAACTTCTGGGATGTCCATTGCCTGCCTTTTCTTACTCTGAATGATTAATACTCACCAATATTGTCTCATCCGGGGCATAGGTAGCAGAGTTGACACCTGGAACAGATCCTTGTTTGTCACCAATAGTCAGTTTGGTGCAGTCGTTAAGCATCAAGCCAGAAAAGGGGGGTCCATGAGCTTTAGTCCCTCCTTACAGCTGTGTAAACTGAGCCAGTCATTCTCAAACCTAGGAAGGAGGCAAGGACAAACCACTTTCAAAATCTTGCCATGAAACTGCGGGGGAGAGTTTTCTTGGGTCAAGACTAACTAACTTTAAGGCACATTGTTGTCTTCTGTCAAATGCTCCAAAGCACTGCTGACCACCAAATACTCTACTACTATCTTCCTCCTCATTTTTGGCAGCATCCAACTTATTACATGCACCTTGGGTGGAAACCACCCCCTCTATCATACTGCTGGCCTCATCCAATCTCAGTACGCTTGTTCAACTGTCAAATCAAATATGGTTCCATCAATTATTCTGGATCCTACAGTATGTTGTAATCTTTGTTGTTCAGTACATTGTTTCTACTAGTTGTTAGGATTTTAGAAAGTAGGGTTATGACCTAATTCCTTTTAATTCACATCTCATTTGTATTTTCTTCCCCACTCCCATGTCTCTACTATTCTTATATTATATTCTAGTTCACTGCCTATTTGCCAGTGAGGTCTCTAATCTTCAAATTCTTTCCTTCTGGAACCATTTCTTCCTCAATCTGTTCATTCTGTCTGTCTCTCATTATGCCATCTAGTCTTAATTCCAGCAACAGGCTTTTGTAACCATGGTACAAGCAAATCATGGCAACATTTTTAATGACATAATCTTTGCCTCATTCTACCCCTTGAATGAACTAGCCATAAGTAATTCTTAGCTGTATTGGTGTCAAGATAATGTTTTCCCTTTAAGCTGCCAGGAGGCAATGGAATCACAAGATGCAAACAGCTGTTTTGCTTTGTCACCAATTACTTTGAAGCAGGGGTTTCAAACTCAGGGCCCATGGGCCAGTTGTGTCATGTGCTGGCCCCACCCCCACCTTGTCTGTCTGTCTGTATGTCCCTCCGTCCATCCATCCATATCTATCTATCTATCTATCTATCTATCTATCTATCTATCTATCTATCCATCCATCCATCCATCCATCCATCCATCCATCCATCCATCCATCCATCTCATAATATTTCTCCTACTTTCCCAGCTTAGGAGTAACAGTCACAAGTGTTTCTGCCACCACTGGGACTATTTTGGCCTTTACTTTCTACCATCTAATGATACATATTTCTTTTATGTGTCCATTTACAATTTTTAAATAATTTTGCAAAAGGCTCTGGGAAGTAGCCCACATTCTAAATGACTTGTCTGCCTGCAGTTTTTTCCCCTAAATCACAATATAAGCATCTGTTTGAAAAAAGTTCAGCTGCCTATAGTTTTTTTTGCTTTCTAAACCATGTGTTCTTTTAGTCACATCATTAAAATATTCTCAGTAATTATTTTTAAAATAATTCTTTGCAATTGATTTCTACAAGCAATTAGATTTATTACCAGCAAATAATAGTGAAATTTGAAGACTTGCCTTTATTTTTATTTTTATTTCGTTTTTTTCAAATCACACCAACCAAATAGTAAAAATTTTAATATATGATCATCTATGTGATCATCTATAATCAATTGGGAAAAGATTAATGTTGCTTGGAATGGTAGTAAGGTATTACAGTAGTTAGATATATCCAAGTTCTTTGTACATTTAGTTCAAAGTTTATAGCTAGATGGATTTGATGAACATAAAAATGTGTGCATAGGAGGAAATGAATCTTTGTGAAGCATCAAAGTTATAATAGTCCTACTTTTCAGAAGAAGATTGAGAAGAAGATGCCCTACTTCTGAAAATATCTGAAATCATACAACATCATTATGCTTGACTGCATTTTATTTCCAACGGGATCACAAGCTGTTTTAGGAGCCCTATATGAGATTGAAAGGAGGGATACAAATTATATTATTAAAATAAAACAAGTGTTTAAAAGAAGCTGTTTTATGCTACAGCCTTAATAATTGTTCATTGTATTTTACTATTTTAATGTTTCATTCTTGATCTGTACACTGTTGTAATATTGAAGTTTATAAAAAAATACAGTTTAGGAGTGTAACAAGTAAACAAACTAAGAATGCAGGGGTGTTGTTGGTAATTAGGCAAAATCCACAGGTTCCATTTCTTTCCATTCTTCCCTTTCCTTCATTCTGTTTAGTATGTTGTTTCTGTTTCAAAACAAGAGTTTTTGAAAATTAAGATTATGAATACCAGACCTCTATTTATTTAGCTCTGTGCTAATTGGTGGATTTTTGTACTTGTTTTTTTTAACCTTTGATATGCCATTAAACTGAGTCTCATGTTTCGAATGTTGATGCTAGACCTGTTGCTTTAAATATAGGCTTGCTTCTATTGAATATAATTATTACGCATAAGGGAATCAGCTATAATAACGAAGTGCTACAGTCATAACAAGGTCACGGCTGCAAATCTAGTTACACTGTAGTGTCTATTCAATGGGCCTTTCCCCACTTGAATCTAAGCAAGTTCTGTTTTGGCAACATATTTTTTTCTCTCCTGTCCCAAGAGCATCCATGGGAGAATGCTGGAGAGGAGGAAATGAGTAAGGGATTAAACAATCATTGCATTGTCATTACATTATTGGTCTGAAATGCGTCCCTTGTCCAGGATGGTTGCAGAAAAGGAAAATTAGGTTGAAATACTTGGAATCTTCAATCAAAATCTTCAATTCATTGCAAGAGGAAAGAAGAAAGCAGCAGGGGAATGTTATATGTTTAGGAAAACTTTTTTTTGGGGGGGGGGCTCTTGGAAAATTTGTGGGGTATTTTCCCTGCTTTGCTTCCCTGTCCTGGACAGAATTTTCACACAATAGAATTCAGGAGAGGGTTTACTCTCTGTAAAGTAACACTACATACCTCTGAGGAATCCTAAAAAAAGATAAGCTGATGGTCTCTGACACCCAGTTACAAAATATTTGTCCTTTTTCCCCTGCTGCCTAATGTAACTTTTTCTTCAGTCTGTCAGCCATGTTCCAATACTGGAAGTAAACATGATTTTGAAGAAAAATGACATGTGGGTAGAAGATCAAAGAAAAGAGCTGCATTTTCTTAATATCTCTCACTTATCTCCCACTCACGTTGCTTTTTGCTCTTCATGCCCCTGGTAACTGGAAGATTCCAGTTCTATTAGCTATTGTCAAGCCTAGTTTAGAACTCAGCTGTGTTAAGCAATTAACACTGGAAACAGGAGCAAATGTTGTTCACCATTTTGCTGTGTTGTGTTGCTCCTCCAGTTTGTGGTGGTACTGTGAGTGTAATTTTCCATTAACGTTTGGATGATTTCACTTTGAGGGGAGAGATCAATGTGTTTGCCAAAAGAGATGTGTAAATTTTAATTTCCTGAATCTCACAGCCTGCATGGTTATTGCTCAAAGTTCTAGAAGCTAACATGTAAACAGTTGGAGGGAATCCAAGTTGGGAAAGGTGATACTTATTATTACACGAATTTTGCTAGATTTGAAAATATTACAAACCAATCATTCTTAGCTAGCAACAAAAGTATTAGTATCTGGACTGTGAAAATCAGCCAAGAGTTATATTGGATTATAAAAATAGTTTAAGTGCACAATACACTTTTGCAGGGAATTAGTTTCAGGGTCTGGGTGATTCTTGTTCCCAGCGGTTGAACTGGCAATAAGGATGGAAAATTCAAGTGGGAAACTAGAGAAGCATTCAAGGGCTATAGTGTATTATACAAGATGTCAAAGCCGTGTAGCTTTCTTAAATTGATAACCAATGCAATAAATCCTAAGTCTGCATCTGGATAGATACAGTCTGAGTTGTGAGTTAGCTGGAAAAGTGCACTTGCTACATTTGTAAATGTGTTCAGCCATTTGTTCAGGGTCAATCTCAGAGAAAACTGCCTTTTCCTGTTCTTGCAGATGCTGTCTATGGAAACACTGAGTGCCTGACTCCTAGGATGTTAACTACATGATTTTCTCCCTCCTTCATGGGATATTTAAGCCACTTCCAACAAACAAAGCATAAAGCAAATGCTTAAGAGAGTATTTAAATTGTTAAACACCCTCTTCCTCCAGGCAGATTACCCATCTTTACCCATCTAAAGAAGAAATTTACTACTGCCAATCTAAGCCAAATTCAGGAAACCCAGTTCATCTGAAGAACATTGGTAAGCGATCTCTCCCCTCTCTAAGTCAAATGATATCTCCAGTGAAAACCCAGTTATTGGGGTTTGAGCTCAATTTAGGCGTGTTTGTAGGGGGAGGGATAAAAAAACAATTCAAGATAATAGCTTTGAATTCATGATTGAAGCCTTACACTTTTTGACAGAGGATCAAGCTGCTGCAACTGCCATTTTGAATTTTTTTGATAGATGATAGATAGATATAGATCATATAGATGATATAGATAGCAATAGCAATAGCAATAGCACTTAGACTTATATATAGCTTCATAGTTCTTTACAGCCCTCTCTAAGTGGTTTACAGTGTCAGCATATTGCCCCCACATTCTGGGTCCTCATTTTACCAACCTCTGAAGGATGGAAGATTGAGTCAACTTTGAGTTGTTAGGATTGAACTGCTGGCAGTCGGCAGAGTTAGCCTGCAATAGTGCATTCTAACCACTGCATCATCATGATGCAGATAGATAATAGATAGACAGACAGATAGACAGATGATAGATAAGATAGATAGATAAAATTCTATATGTGAAAACTCCTTTACTTTGGGCCATTATGCTGTCTTTAGTGGAACAACCAACTTTTTTATTAACAACATTGCAAGAAGAAAATGGTGGCAGTGGGGTCCTTGGTGCTCTCTGAGCTTGTTTGTTTTCTTGCAGATGTTTCTTTACCCAAACGAGGTAACATCATCAATGTTAACTATGCTAGTGATGCAGGGATGGTAAACTATGTTACCTAGTTTGGGAATGATATGTCTACAAGAAAACAGCCACATAAAGCACATAAAGGACCCCTCATTTCAGTCCTGAACTACAAAATATTCTCCTTTATGGTTAGGAGCTTCTGTATTGATTTGTATCTCCAGAATGGTTAGTATAGCTATGATACACATATCCAGAATTACATATATGAGGGAAACTTGCATTCAAAAGTATGAAATCACTTCTTTTAATTATAAAAAGAAATGGATGGAATAAAACTCTCCATCTATAGAGACAGTTCTGATGGACCAGTATGTAAATGTTGCGCTAATGCAGTAAAATGATTTGGCAGTATCTGGTGATCACATGTTCAATTATATATTACATTTCTGGCTTCTTTTCTGTACTTGATGGGGAATTTAAAGATTTTCCCTCTTTTCCCTCTATGTATTTATGAATGGCATACCAGATAAATCCAAAAATAGAAAAGCATTTAACAAATCATCTGTGAATACTTCACCTCAGTCAATGCTTTCTCACATAAGAAACACAGAATATGTTTAGATTCATCTGAGAGACCAAATGATGTGGGAGGGAGAGGAAGAATAAAAACCTTTCCTAGCAAACAAATAGATTTGAACAGCCTTTGTGCACTTTGAAGCCGCATTCTGTCTTTGAAATATTGATACTAAATTGTTAAACATTGACATAAAACGACCAGCTCAGCTCCAGCAAAGGAAAGCATGTTGTAAGGAACAAGTAATTAGCAAATAGTAGGAACAAAGACAGAAATGACTCCTAGTTAAGTAGAATATTGTAAATAATGGATTTTATTCAAATAAGCAAGAGTGTGAATTGCTATAAAGTAAATATTAATTATTCATGCCGTTTAATATTTTATTATGCTCCTCATAAACATTTACATTAGAACAGCAGTGAGCTGCACCCTGGAGATTCAGCCTAAGCAAACAAGCCTACCCCCCATTTTCTCAGCTCCCAAACTCACTGGCCATCCCTACTTAAGCCCAGGATGAAGTGAGCTAAAAATTGCATCACTTCTCAAAACTCCAGATAGTCTCTGCTGTTTCATTGCTTTAGGAGTATCTTAATTTTAGACAATTTTAGGAATATCTGAAATCCTGAAGTCAGCCCTTGAATGAGACCAGTGCTGGAATGCTTCCATTCTGCCCTGGACTAGCGGCTTCATTTCTAATGTTACAATAATCCCACAAAGCATCCACCATTTTGATGCAGATCAATTCTCACAGAGCAATTGAGCCTATGAAAATTATTTTGGTTTAAGGATCAATTCAATGCAGACCAGTGGTGGGTTTCAATTTTTTAAAATACTGGTTCTGTGGGTGTGGCTTGGTGGGCATGATGTAGCGTGGTGGGCATGGTTTGGTGGGTATGGCGGAGGAAGGATACTGTAAAATCTCCATTCCCACCCCACTCTAGGGAAGGTTACTGCAAAACCCAGGTTATTTGGTGGACCACTTGCAGCCAGCAACGACATCCCATCTCACGGTCCGCGCCCATAGAGGGGGACTGCTCAGGGTGCCATTGACTAGACAGTGTCAGCTGGCAGCCTCCAGAGGTAGAGCCTTCTCTGTGGATGCACCCCTCTCTGGAATCAATTCCCCTTGGAGCTCCGGTTGGTTCCTGAACTTCGCACCTTCGCCGCGAATTAAAAACTTGGTTATTCAAGTTCCCCGACCTGGACTGATGGGGTTTTTAGGGTTTTAAATTTTAGTGGGTCTAATTAGATTTTAACTTTGTATTATGGCTTGTGAATTTTATTATTGTGAGCCGCTCTGAGTCCATTGGAGATAGAGCGGCATATAAGCCAAATAAAATAAATAAATAAATAAAATAAAATCTCCATTTCCTCCTGATCAGCTGGGACTTGGGAGGCAGAGAATAGATGAGGGTGGGGCCAATCAGTATTTTTACTACTGGTTCTCTGAACTACTCAAAATTTCCGTTACCGGTTCTCCAGAACTGGTCAGAACCTGCTGAAACAAACCTCTGATGCAGACATATGCTGCATAGTTTGTAAACCTGCCCTTATGTGACATAAGAAGTCAGGAAATGGTTACTTTACCCATGGTCATCTGCCACACTCTCAGTTATGGGTCTCACCAACAGGAAATAAGAAATCCTTAGGCAATCATGTTTTATTCATTCAGAACCAATGGTGACAATGGAAAAACTTGTACATTTTGATTTATCATACATTGGCCCTGTTCTCACATCAGGTTAGTTGGGCAGTGTAGGGCAATTAGTAGACAAATAGAAATAAAAAAGAGATTAGTTGATTTAGGGTATTAAATTCAACCCCAGGTAGACCCAATCAGGCATAGGGTTAACTAACTTCTATTAGTCAGTTGTGTTTGGCAACAAGTAAATTTATTTTGTTTCTTTGTCTTCTAAGAACATATTTGAGTGAAAGAGTGGCCAATACTCATGGCCAAACCAGGTGGCACACAAAGTACTTCCCAAATACTGAATGGCTAGAATGACTTAATTTCATTATGTACCTGGCTAATGAAAAAAGGGTTGACAAAATCAGAAAGTCTCTTAGCAGTAGGGCAGTCAAGATACTAAGCATTTCTATGGATGGGATGTTTAATTCCCAAAATCTTTTGGCAATTTAACTAATTTAGTGATTTGAAATAAAGCATGCTGTAACAACAGGGATATATACTGTAGATAAGTGATGGTGAACCTTTTAGGGACTGAGTGCCCAAACTGCAACCCAAAACTCACTTATTTATCTGAAAGTGCCAACATGACAATTTAAAGGAAAGCCGGTTGGGCTTCTCCTCCTAGAAGCCCCCCTACCCTTCCCCCTGCTCCCTGCTCCCTTCCCCCTACCCCTCCGCAATCCCACTTTGGGACAGAGTAGCTCATGCTGGAAACATGTATTGGGAGTGTGCCTTGCAAAGGCAAGTACAGGTGTGCTTCCCTTCCACACTGAAGATCCGCCCATCACCACTGCCATAACAGGGCAACAGCTCTTTCATCCCTCTGCCTTGACAGGGTGACAGGGGGCCGCAGCAGAGAGGTGAAAGAGCCGCATGGATCGCATTGTGGCTCTGCATTGTAATGGGCTTCAGGAGGAGGACAGGACCCTGCCTACCCCACTGTGAAGCGCATGAGTGAAAAAGTTCACTCAATCAATTCCAATTTTACAAGATCTTTTTCTTTTGTGAGAAGTTGGAATTGATTGAAATGCGATGGAGAAATGTGATTGGAGCTGGGCTAGGGCGACAGCGTGTGTACCCACAGAGAAGGCTCTGCTTGCCACATCTGGCACACGTGCCATAGAGTCGCCATCACGGCGGTAGAGAATTTCCCTTTCCCTTTGCATTCAACAGTATCAAATTCAAAGGCAGTATATTGTTGGCTTGTTGCTTCTTCCTTGAATCTTGACAATTCAAAAGTACTTTGAAAACCTTAGATTTTTAATTACTTTAATTTTGCTATGATGAATTTTATCTGGTCTGTTGAATACATGTTTGTTAAAGTCTAGAGGAGTTGAAAGCCACTAATTCTTCTAGCCATGCTTCTATTCCCCCACCCCATTTTCTACTCCATTCTACTTTTTTGCATCATATTTTACAGTATTTATTTTTGGCCCTCTCTATCATTCTTGTTCACTCTAATGTGCAAAGAAAGGTGGAAGCATTCAAAAAGGAAGTTGTCAAGAAGAAATACATAATAATAATAATAATAATAATAATAATAATAATAATAATAATAATGCCTTTTAAAGACAATTAAAACAAAAAAAGAATATAGGAAAGAAGTAATTGAGCAGTGAGCTGAAAATCGGAAAAGCAAAGCTCTGCATGGCCAATACTTGAAAAGTATTGAAGGCAAAGGTGACCAGAAACTAACTTGGAAATGGTTAAGATCAGGAGTACTGAAAAAAGAAACAGAAAGCTTTATTTTGGCAGCTCAAGAATAAGCCCTAGCCACAAACTGCATGAAGGCAAAAATTCAACATGTTACCACCAACAGCAAATGCCGCCTCTGCAATGAGACAGTCGATCACCTGATCAGTGGGTGCAGCAAAATTTCACAAACTGACTACCTACAATGCCATGACTGCATTGCTAAGATCATTCACTGGAAATTGTGCCAAAAGTTTGGATTTGAGTACAGCAAAAACCAGGTTGAGAAAGTTTTAGAGAATGAGAAACTCAAGATCTTGTGGGACTTTAGGATTCAGACTGACAGGCACTTGGTCCACAACACACCTGACATAAAAATAGTTGAAAAGAGAAAAGTATGGTTCATTGACATTGCAACACCTGGTGATGCACGGATTGAGGATAAGCAGCAAGAAAAAATCATAAAGTACTGGGACTTGCAAATTGAAGTTGAGCGACTGTGGAAAAAGAAATTGTGTGTTGTCCCGATTGTAATTGGAGCCCTTGGAGCAATACCCAAAGGGCTACCCCGCTATTTAGAAATTCTAAATTTACCAGACTTGAACATTTTGACTCTACAAAAATCCAGCTTATTCGGAACAGCTTACATCCTCCGATGATACCTTAACAGTTCCTAGGTCCTTGGTTAGGACTCAAGCTGCTGAGCTATTAACCAGCCTCAAAGGCTGTGAATCTCACTAAAGATTTAATAATAATAATAATAATAATAATAATAATAATAATAATAATAATAATAGAAGGTGAAGATCTTGTGGGACTTTCGAATACAGACAGACCGTCTCTTGGAACACAACACGCCAGATATCACAGTTGTCGAAAACTGAAACGTACAATTTATTGACATCGTGGTACCAGAGACACCGGTCAAAGAAAAAGAACTGGAAAAAATCATTAAATATTGCGACCTGGCCATAGAAACTACACAGCTATGGATGAAACATGTCACATACCCATTGTCATGGGGCACTTGGTACCATGTCCAAGAATTTCACAAAACACTTCAAGAAATTGCAGCTTCCTGCAATAACACCAGCTGAACTGCAAAAAACTGCGCTATTTGGAACATTATATATTTTAAGAAGGTAATTGAAGGATACCTAGGACGCTGGCAGCAACCCGTATCAACCACTAGCACCAGTCAATGGTATTTGTGACACATTTTTAAATGTCCAGTTGACTGAGTTTCATTTTTAATGAATAAAAGATTTATTTATTTATTTATTTATTTATCAAATTTATATACCACCATACTCCCAAAAGGGACTCAGGGCGGTGAATAGCCAAAATAAAATGCAATAACATATAAAAGATAATAATAATAATAATAATAATAATAATAATAATAATAATAATAATAATAATAATAATAATAATAACAATAATTTTATTGTCATTTTACATGTATACACAGTATACCCATATAACAGAATTCACTTAACACCCAAAGACCAGGTCCAACACACATTACAATCCCCAAACACACTCCCACCCACCGCAATTCTCCACCCCTAAACCATCCAAACATCCACACAACACACCAAGTAATGCTCACGGATGGTGGCCCTTTAATTCATTGTTGACTGCAATTATAATTCTGGGAAAAAAACTATTCAGAAAACGTGTGGTCTGATTTTTAATTGTTCTGTATCTTCTGCCAGAAAGCAACAGTCCAAAAAGATTGTAAGCAGGATGGGAAAAGTCTCTGAGAATGTTATGCAACTTTCTCAAACAGCGAGATTCGAAGATGTCATCCAGGGCTGGTAGCTGGAGTCCGATGATATTCTGGGCAGTTTTAATGATTCTCTGCAGAGCTTTTTTGTCTGCTATAGAGCTGCTCCCATATCATGCAAGAATTCCGTATGTCAGAACACTCTCAATGGTGCTGCGATAGTAGGACAGAAGTAGAGGCTGAGATAGATTTATCTTCCTGAGTCATAGAGCTATATGTATGCTTTGTAAATGGTTCAGAAGTGCTTCAGGGCCACCTGGGCTATCTCCTCAGCTTTTGGGGAGCCTAAGAAAAAAAATGTTTTGTCTACTTTAAGTTCTATTAACTTAAAGTAGCTGTAGCTTTTTTTTTTAATCAGGTTCTCCAGAATGGGAACCTTTTTTAAAGGCTTGTACAGAGGGGGAAAAAAACCTGGGCTGTTTTAATTAGTAGCAAAGAGGTGCAGTGCACACCTTTGTACAGAGTCCAGAGCACTTGTGAAGCATGTTACAATCACAGACTTCATTAAGATAAAACTTTACCAAGTGGCCAGGAAATACTTGATGGATGGCTTATAAACTAAAGTGCATGTTTACAGTGCAGTTGAAAACCAGTCCATATTAATGACAGCCAAGCACACACAGGTAATTATGGCAAATCCCCATCTGTCCAAAAGAGAAAGATCTAAGCCTCCTTGTCTGATTTTGAGTCAAAGGTAATGGAAGCAAAGTATATCGATTCAAGATACTTTATTATTAAAATTGCTGCCTTCCTTGGCCAGTGTATATTGTTAGTGTTTGTTGTCCAAAGAGAAAAGTCAATGCGATGTGTGTGTATGTATATATGTAAACCAATAGTAGGTTTCAAAACCCGTCGCTACTGGTTCGCTCATGGGTGCATGCACACTTGCGCGTGCAACACTTCTGCGCATATGAAGAAGCGTCTGGGTGGGTGGGTGGAGCCTCCCGCCGCCACTACCGGTTCGCCTGATCTGGGGCAAACCGATAGCAACTCACTACTGATGTAAACACACATGCAAACATATTTGGAACTTACACTGTCAGATACACTATATTTGTCCTAACTTCTAAATACCACATTTGCAGTCTGAGATGGAATGTGATCAATAGTGGGTTGCCCCTGATTCGGACTGGTTCGCAGGAACTGATAGTAAAACTGGTGGGAGGCCCTGCCCACTGCCCTGGATATTGTCATCGATGATCTTCGCACGCGCAGAAGCAAGGTGCGTGCATGAGTGAAGTGAGCGAGCGCGCACAATCCCGTTACGAACCAGTAATAAAGGTAAGTAGAACCCATCCCTGCATGTGATGTCTCTGCAATCATTTGGGTTCCTTCAGACTGAAGTTATAAACAGGCATGAGATAATGCTGTCAATTGATCAGGTCAGGATAGAAAAACCATTTTTCTATATGTGAACTAAATCAGTACAATACACCTTCTAATTAGAGTAGTCCCTGTTGCACATCCATGTTCTTTTCTGAGACTGGAAAAAGGCTATATAACGATTGCTTCTCTTCTAAGTTTGCTTTGACTCTCAGCCCACAGAATTTCCAGTTTCAGTCCTATATATCTTCTGTGTTTGGCTTGGGCAAAGAGTAATGAGCCTCATTTGTGAGAACAATCAATTAATCAGTCAATAAAACAATGTAAATCATGTGAAAGTAGCGAGCACTCACACAGCTTTCACTTTGCTGTATTGTCATACAGATCATTTTTAAAGAAAGGCATGTGCAAAGGTCTAGGCACCTTCAATTGCACGACAGCGACTGCCATCTTGCCTTCTTTGACACCTGTCCCCCTCCTATGGATGCCAGGAAAATGGCGGGGAAGTAAGAATTTGGCCTTAATATAAGAAATTTAATCGAACTGATTATAAACGAAAAGAAAATATCCATGTCAGTCTTACAAAATAGACTAAACTTAGAAACCAGTGCCATGCAGGTGAAGAATACAGTTCCTTGTAAATCTGAATGTGCTTCCCCCCTCCCTCACTTTACTTTCCTATGAACTAGGGAGGGGCTTGTCTGAGATATTTTCTCAAATTAATTTCTTGGTCTGGGCTCAAGCCTTACTTATCTGTCTGTTGCCTTGGGGACGGCTCTTCCTCCTCTCCTTTGAGGCCATTCTCTCTGCCTTGTACAATTCAGGACATCATTGGATTAATTGCAGGAACACCAAAACCATAACACATTGATAGAGAGAGAAGCCTGTATTTTTAGTTCTGATATCTCTGTTAAAGACTCATAAAGCAGCTATGTGTTAGCATAGATAATCTCAGTCAATTTTAGCAACAAACTAGATAATGACCAGATATATATTGGAGGCATATGTTACCATAAACAGTTTATGTCTTGATGCACCCTGTGTTTCAAATAAACTGCAAGTAAAAATACAATTCTACATGATCTAATGTGAACAATATAAATTACAAAAATGGCTTGTATAAATGTAAGAGATATTAGCCAAAGAACAATAATCTTCAAAACAGCCAATTATTGTTCTTATTTTTTTATCCAATTTCTTCAATTGACTCCGGCAGCTAAACAAGAAACAAAAATAATTGAATAAAAGCATTCCATCTTAATGGTTGTGTGGATATATTTTTAAAAACTGCACTGGAATCTGGTAGTGAATCTGAAGAAGTGTGGTTTTTCAAGTCATTTTGGTTTTCAACAGATATAACTGTAAAACAACATTTCTTCATAATGTAACAATTTTAGGATGGAAATATGTTTTATGTAATAAAGATTTCTACAATGTATTCATTCCAAGAAAATAAAATATTGGAAGCTGATCTTTGGTAATTATGAAGGTGCCAAGAAAATCCTTCCTTCCTTCCTTCCTTCCTTCCTTCCTTCCTTCCCTCCCTCCCTCCCTCCCTCCCTCCAAAAAAACCCTAGACTATTACCATGCAGTGCAATGTTTTCCAGAAAACATATTTAAAGAGACAGCAAGAGGGATTGATTTTTGGTGGAATCAAACAAGTGGAAATATTCAAGATTTCTATTTTCTTTTCACTTGTTCACCGCACCCAAACTATCTAGTGCAAAGAGTTGTAATCATACAATATTTTCGCCACTCCTGCATCCGTTAAGACAATTCCAGAAAAAGAAGCAGCCAATCAGGATTCTTCATGCCAGTCTAGCCATGTAGCATGGAGATGCTGAAGCTGGAATGGAATATAAATACTGAATGGAATATAAATGCTGAAGCTGGAATGGAATATAAATACCATGAACTGGTATTAGAGACAATACAGTCATATCCTGTGCTTTCTTATTTCTTTAATACAGGGGTGTCAAACTGGATTTCTTGGAGGGATGGATCCGGACTGTAGTTGTCCTCTGTGGGCTGGCCGGGGGGGGGGGGCGGAGAGATGGGATGGATGCCCTCATGAAGCACCCTGCCAGCCAAAATGTGCAATGGGGAACGGGTCAGGTGCCCCCCTGACTGTGCCCAGTTTTCACCAGCAGTGTGTTTTAGGAAACCATGCAGGCCAAAAATGGGCACACGGGGCCTCCTGTGGCCCATTTTAACTAGCTCCCTGTGGTCCATTTTAACTGCAGGCCTGTCCTTTGCTATTTCCAAACCGGCCCCGTGGGCCTGTATCCAGCCTGTGGATCTTCAGTTTGACACCCCTGCTTTAATACATTTAAATGTGACATTTCAGAGGAATCCTCTCAAGGCATTTTGCAACAAACAAAAACAATATTAAAAATAATTTAAAATCAAGAAGTCGAAATGGAAAACAACATAATAACAGCAGGAGTTAAAATACAAAGTCAGTAAAATCTTCACTAAAGTAAGCAAAATAGAATTCAAGGTCTGCTGTTGGGGGTGGGGGGATAATCCAGGATCATGCATCAAAGCTATATATATGCCCTGGGCTAGCAGGCTAAAATAGGATGACTGCCTCCTCTGTGATATTTGTGTAAATATATGTACATGCATACACGTATAAGGTAACAAAAAGCTATTTTATGCAAAGAACATTCATTGCTAGCATATGACTGTACTGCCTCTAATATTACTTAGTGTAAAATGCAAATTGTTATTTGTGCTTTCATGGAAATGATAATATATTGCCCATAATAGTGAATTCAGATATGAAGAGTACCTTCCATTTTATTATACTTTCTTCTTCATTTTTAGTGTTGCTTATTTGTCTTGTTCCAGATAATGACAAATCCGAATAAACTATTGGTAGGAATAGTAATATAATTCTATGTGCTCCATACACACCGTATTTCCCCAAAAATAAGACCCTGTTTTATATTTTTTTGAACCCTGAAATAAGCGCTTGGCTTTATTGCCATGCATTCAAAAGCCCGATTGGGCTTATTATCAGTGGGTGCCTTATTTTGGGGGAAACAGAGTATATTTAAAGATATTTTAAAATAGGTGCTCCCTACACACTGTCAAATCAGGCACCTTACAGGCAACTTGGAAAATGGATCATGATTAATATGACTATGGTTTGTATTACGCCCATTTTGCAAATTGTGGGATAAGGCTGAGAGACAACTGCTTAAAATCTGAGTTCCCAACTTCAAGGTCAGGACACCGATCTAGACAATAACACTTCCCTTGGATGCACCATCCCCCTCCCCCCCTCTAATCTATCTACATTCATTTAAAGGACTGAAAGGCAGAGAAGTGTGAAATGGAAAGTTTCAGTGAAAGTAATGATTTATTGGGAAATAGCTGTTACTTCTAAGTAGGCTTTCTGAGTTAGATCCAAGCCTAGATTTGAAGCCAGTTGTACACAAGCCTCCAAAGCACGCTGGAGTGACTTGACAGCATGGACTCTGAATTGGTTTGATTTTATTCTTTTTGTGTTTTTGGACTACAGTTTTGGTTCCAGGATTGGCCAATTGTAAAATACGAGTAGTCCTTGACTTATGACCAGAATTGGGCCTGGAATTTCTGTTGTAAGTCACTGTGATCATTTCAATCTTGGAAATATCTTGGTTTATCTTGGTTTATTGGAAATATCTTGGTTTATCATTTAAGAATCTTTCCCCTTAAATGGTTGGATGTTTTGCTCCTAAACATTTGGTTTCAGAGGGACTGATTTTTAAAAGTTTATCTCTGTATGATCTATGATGTATAAACTATCTCTGGAATGTAAGTTAAGATATTGCTCAAATGCAAAAGAGCATATAAGGGTACACCACAATATTCTCAGCATAAATTGCATTCAGAGAACCATTTCTTTTCTTTTTGACATGGTCCATTATACCGTATTTTTCAGACTATAAGACGCACCTACCTTTTTTGGGGAGGAAAACAAGAAAAAAAAAATCTGCCTCTGCCTTTGCCTCCCAGCAATTTGCCTCCTTGCAGCAAACAGTGGAGGCCAAAAATGGTGCACGCAGAAGCGGCAATAGGCAATGGCAATCCATGTAGACTGAAACAGCTGATGGTCAGGAGGCCGATCTAACAGACAATCACTGCTTGTGTTAATAAGGCTGTGCTGAAGCTGAAACTGAAATGGGCTGTTTGCTTTTTGCTGCAAAGAGGAAAATTTCTGGGAGACAGAGGCCAAAGAGTGGGGGCTGGTGGGTGGGTGGGGGCTGGTGGGTGGGTGCGTATTCAGTGTATAATACACACCCAAATTTTCATCCTTTGGGGGGGGGAAGTGCATCTTATACTCCGAAAAATATGGTACATAGATTATCATAGGGTCAAGGCAGCTCAGTTCAAAGGAAAGGAAGAGTCTGCTTCTTTTTTAACAGGATTTATTGAAAAATAGAAATCTCCGTAACTGATTGCTTCCAGTTTTAACATCCAATTTATCTTTCATCTAATGGACTTTGGGAATTTCATGACATTTTGTCTGCTGTTTGTTTTCTCCTTAAAATGTAGACATTTGTAAGGCTAAAGGTAAATAGTTCATCAGGTTGGCATCAGCACCTGGTGAGTATATGGACATATTCATGTAGCTTTCCTGCTATTAGTTTCCTGCTAACAGTCTGCTATTGCCTTCTACTATAAATACTGATCAGATTGTCTAAAGATTGTATTCATTCAAGTTCAAATAATTTTTCATCCAGATATATAGCAATAGCACTTAGACTTATAAACTACCCCATCGTGCTTTATAGCGTTCTCTGAGCTATGTATAATGTCAGCATATTGCCCCCAATAATCTGGGCCCTCATTTTACTTACTTTAGAAGGATGAAAGGCTGAGTCAACCTTGAGCTGGTCAGAATTGAACTCCTGGCAGTGGGTAGAGTTTGCCTGCAATACTGCATTCTAACCACCATGCCATTTGTATTCTTTGCTTCTCCTAAATTCTCCTTCTTCATAATTAACTTCCCAGTATTATTTATTTGTTGACCTATTCATTTACTATGCCTGTGTAGCTCCCACTTCCAGTCTGCAAGTGATTAACAATACATGATTTTAAAAATCCCAAACCCAAAGACCTAAAACAACAAAATCCATATACATAAGCCCTGAAACTGTAGAACCCACATACATATTTTAAAACACCTTCCTCTTGAGCCACCTGAGAGTGAAGAGAAAAGGATATTACAAGTTTCCTGAAGATGAAAGATGAAACAGACCAAAGTGTCTGAGAATGAAGCAGTGACAGAAAAAACCTGCCTCCTGGTTCTGCCTCATCAGATGACAATTCCAGAGGGACAGGACCTGGAGATAGTTGACCCTATGAGATCCAGTTGGGCAGACAGATGAATGCCAGAGGAGACATTCTGACAAACAGCCAGGACTGAAGCCAAGTAGGGCCTTTTAGGGCCTTAACATGACAACCAGCCTAAAATTGCATTCCAAAACCCTCTGGAAGCCAATGGAGTTTCTGAAAGAAAGAGATTATTTAAATACATGTATCAAGAGTATATCCAAGCTACCTAATTCTGTACCAGCTATGGTTTCTGGATTTTCTTCAAGAGTAAAATCACATAGAATACATTATAGTGATCCAATTAAGACTTGATTAAGTATGAGTAACCATGAACAAGACCTTCTGTTCTAACAATAGTTACTATTGGCGTACTACATGTAACTCTGTAAAATCATTTAGCCATAGCTATCAACTACTTTCGAAGTAGGAGCTCTTGAGTCTACGGTAACTCCCAAATTGTAGACTATCTTTTAAGTGTGGTAGTACAACTATATTCAGGTAAGGTATTTCTCTGGAATTTGCAAAGATTTTTTTTAAAATATGTATTTATTTATCAATTAAATTAAGATACTACCCATGATAGTCTAAGGAATTGAGTAACTTTGCTACCAATATTAAATTTATCAGCATAGTATGCTTCACCATGGATTACTTTTTTAATAGATAATCTTATTGGTTTCTTTACTGAATTGAAGATATTAGTAAAAAATGTGACCCAGGAAAAATGAAGCTATTTCATGTTTATTTTCTTCCAGGGAATTGAAGGGAGATAGTGTTGATTAAATGTGTCAAATAAAGTAATGTTTTTGAATAACATTATTATTCAAAACCTTACATGAGGAAATGCATCCTTTCTCTAACAATTTGGCATTTTTGTCTAAGATGATTCATTAGGTGGTGTAATGAAGAAAGAAATAATAGTAAACATTTAGTCCAAATTTTATTGTGGTTTTTTTTGGACTTGCAACTTCTTGCCACTCATAGAATCCAAGATGCACTTGGGAAGACTATTTTGGATATATAATCCTGCAGTGAAAAAGGAATTTAGACAAAGATTTTTTCATTGTCAAATTTGTAGTTGTACTTCTTGTTTTGTACATTAAGAAGCTGAAATCTTGTCTGGAATATTATTAAGGAGAATTACTCTGAATCAGCATATCCCTGAGTCAATATAAAAAATAGAAAAGATAGGCAGTGTTTTCAATAAGATTACAAGTTATAATAATCTATTATCAAATAAAGAGTTTGGAGGAGGAATTCCCCCAAGGAAAACATAATGTCCATGTTAGGATTTTATCAAAAAAGCTTTGTTATTCTGAAATGAAGAAAAAGGAAGAACATTTTGGTGAGTTTGTGGGATTTAAGGGAAGAGAAAGGAAATGGGATGGTAGTTCATCACAAATGTAAGAGCTCCGATTATGATTTTCTTTTAGATGGGCCTGTATTGTTTCATGTCATGAGATCTTATAGTTTCCAGTTATGTATCAAAGTGATGCCTGTCAGCCATTTTTGGAACCAGTGATATGACAATTGCAGCATTTTTTTGCAGGCATGTGTGTGTTTCATTTTTCACCTTATCTTAGTTTTGAATCTAAAATTCATTTGAGAACTTCAGGCTCAACCTAACCACAAGCATAAAGTCATCTTACGGAAAAAATGTATCAGTGGACCACATACTTGTGAAAGCAAGACTCCAGCAGCACTGGATATGGTCAAATTTCCCTCTCTTAGTAATGAAATTGTGGCCATTCCTATCTTTTTCCTAAGCGAGAGGGTCAAGTGCTTTCCTCACCTAACATTTACATGAACACCACAATGCCCTGGAAATCCTAGAATCCCTCTTGACCATATGACACTGATCTTATCTTGCCATAGTTTCAACTTTTCCCTGTTTAAATTGCCATAAAGCCATTGCCTCTTGAAAAAGCACCTTTGAGACATAAAGCCATATATTTATAATATATTTTATTAATATATTGGCAGAGCCACATTCAGAGCCACATTCAGTGATGGGATTCAAAATTTTTTACTACTGGTTCTGTGGGCATGGTTTGGTGGGCGTGGCATGGTTTGGAGAAAGTGGCTTGATGGGTGTGGCAGGGGAAGGATGCTGTAAAATCTCCATTCCCATCCCACTCCAGGGGAAAGTTACTGCAAAATCCCGATTTCCTCACAATCAGCTGGGACTTGGGAGGCAGAGAATAGTTGGGGGCAGAGCCAGTTAGAAGTGGTATTTACCAGTTCTCTGAACTACTCAAAATTTCCGCTACCGGTTCTCCAGAACTGGTCAGAACTTGCTGAATACCATCTCTGGCCACATTCATGGGACCACACCAGAACATTGGTAGATACCAAACTCTCCAAGTTTGGAGAGAAAAAAGGTAAGTCAATACGCACTATTGGTTACTCAGCAACCAATCAGCGTATTCAAAATATTCCATATCTACTGCTTCCTCCAATCAGTATTTTATTAATCAACCAAGCAGCAGAACTGGGACAGAACATCACTTCTTTAGCAAGCCATGATGTTGATTTAGCAAGGATTTAATTTTGCTAAGGAACACTAGTGAGAAATGATATTTTTTCTCTTATTCTTTCCTTTTGTCTTTCTAAAGCACATACATTATTTCTGCCTGACCCTATTCTGTCATCCTTTATCCCATTCTCTTTCTTTTCACTTCTTACTTCTCCTTTTCTTCTTTCAATGGGAAAATAAGAAGGATGCATTAGATGTCTTCAAGACACAAGAGGCTTCTTGTAGCATCGTCGAATGATTAGGCACTTTGTCTTCAAAGCAGCGGTTTGTCACTCTAGGTACATGCTGTGTTCCTGGGATTCTGGAAAATGCCAGTATTTTAAGGGTTAACCTGTAAGACATGTACACCAAAGCATTGAGCTGCTCAGATTCTGTGGAAGCTTTTTTTTTTATTTCCTTAAAGTAGAGTAAGTCTGGTAATTATCATGTGTTTTTGTTTTAGACTAGATATTGAGAAAAGACGGATGAGGTTAAGGAAGTGTGATTGGCAGGGGAAAAAAACCACAGTAAAAATAAATACTGTTTGCTTTTTCAATGTGCTTTTCTTTCCTTTTGCAAAGTCATTATGTAGGAAGCTGCTGGCACGAAGGGAAATGAATTGGTGTTTTAGTGTCTTCCTCCAAATGCTTGCTTGTTTCAAGATACACACAATAGTTGATTCTTTGCATGCTGGATGTCAAGCTTAGAACTTGTTTAGGAACTCTCTAAGTGGTATTGATTATTGCTTAGAAATGGGCATCTGTGGATGCATCTTACATGGACATCATACTGTTCTGTTGGCGTACAGCATGACTGACATTTTGTATTGCTTTTGTTGTTGTTGCTAACACTGTCTGTGTGCTATGTGGCTGAATTAGATACTCTGTCTGTGTGGGAGTTTGCAGTATATACACACCTGGCTATAAACTATCAGTAGAAAAGGGCTCTGCACTCACATTTTGTAGAATAAATTTCAGTCTTAAGTCTCAAGTGCTGGTGCCCTCATTCCCTACATTTTGGCTATTAAACATTTGAAACCAAGTATGTACATAAGATCTTTATTCTCTCTTTCATTTTCAACTGTGTAGTATGGAACTAAGTGGAACTAATTAAAAATACATCACGGTCATGATGTACTTATTGTTAAATTTAATTTATTGATGCAGGAATATCTTTTATGGGTTTTGCTTCCATCTTCTACTCTGTTTGCCTTCAGGTGAGCCATGAGGATCATAGGCATTCTATCGGCCAGATCAAGAGATCAGATCTAGTTATGTTTGATTTTTCATTAGTGTTACATAAACCTGGTTGGGAAACTTTTCATTCCTAGCATGCATAAGATGGTACACGTTAAATAAATAACATAAATATTACTCAGCTGCATGTTCATTTACTGAATGTTTATTGTTTACGTCAGTAGATCTTGAAGAACCAATTGCTTCTTGTAAACAGCATCTTAGTTACTGTATTTTACCCCTGAGTGCAATTCTCTTTTTCTGCTTTCCAGAAGCGCTTTAAAAGCTCTTGTTGAAATTCTTATGCATACATTACAATTAGCCATATATTTGTCCATTGAATGGCTGAGGCCATCAGAATACATGATCCATTCCTGTTACAATACTGGGCAATTTCACATGACATAGGTAGTATACTGTAGATCAGGGGTATCAAACTCATGTCATCACGTGATGTACTGTGACTTCCCCCCCTCCACTAAACCAGGCATGGGCTTTGGGCCACAAGTTTGACAGCCTTGATGTAGATGATCATACATCACTACATTTGTTATTGCTATTTAGTTTTGTGATTTTAATGCTGCATTTATTGCTAGTATTGTGGCTGATGTTTATCTAATTATACTGTTTTCAATATTTGTGTGTGTGTGAATATGTTTACACACACACCACACACATGTAAGTAGGTAGGAGCTATGGTGGTGCAGTGGTTAGAATGCAGTATTGCAGGCTAATCCTGCTGACTCCCAGTTGCCGGCAGTTCGAATCTCACTGGCTCAAGGTTGACTCAGCCTTTCATCCTTCTGAGATCAGTAAAATGAGGACCCACGTTGTTAGGGGCAATATGCTGATAAAAGTGTTGGAAGGAACCTTGGAAGTCTTCTAGTACAACTCCTATTCAAGCAAAAGAGACTATACCATTCCAGACAAATGGAACAATCTTTCTTAAAAAGCTCCAGTGATGGAGCATCCACAGTTTATGGAAGCAAGCCATTCCACTGGTTAATTATTCTCATTGTCAGGAAATTTCTTCATAGTTAATACTTAGTTAATACTGACATCAGCCCAATATATGTTTCTGTATAGTCCAAATCTATGCATGTTATAAAAGAAATGATTCCCACTTGTTTGGGGGATTGCTCTGTAGGTTCTAAGACATACAATATCTTCTGGATTCAGCAATCTACAGAAAAGCTATCAAGGAGTAGCCTGAACTCCCACATTTTAGAAGAATAGCTTACCTTTGTATTATATTTACTAAGACTGCAATCCTGAACACTATTACTAAAAATCTAAAAAGCCTTCATCTTCTACAGCTCATTTTGCCTAAAGCAACATCTGACATGCGACTCTTAGTTGGTATAATTTATATTAGCCTTTGCCCCCCATAAGTGGATATGCTGAGTCAGGTTACATTTTAATTGGATAGTGGAGAACGCTATTGGGGCTATCTGTTGCGCTGTATTTCTTTTCCCAGTTGCTTTTCTATATTATGGTTGACCTTGGCTCTTTTATGTTGTTAAAGATGTAAGAAGGGTCATAGGGAAATCACTTTCAGGAATAAATCCAACCATGGCTGATATATCATTGCCCATCAGCCTTGGGTCCTCCTTATTGCTTGCTGGATATGATGGATAGCTCCCCCCCCTCCGCCCCAAATGTCATAGGTTTAAGAAAATCAATTTGGCTAAAATTGGAAGCTGATACGGAATTATAAAGTGAATGTTTAATTTGTGGGTGCACTTTAAAATAAAGATAATGATTAAATTAATGTCATTAAGTGGGTGCATCAGTTTTGCTTTCCTTTTTTTGTTAGTTTGTTTGCTACATGTTGACCTTATGACTCTTTTATTAACTATTATCTCTTTTAAAAATGTGGATAGAATAACTTGGAAAGTTGTAATCCTTCAGTGCAGTTATTTGACATTGAGCTGAGTGATACAGAGCAAGAGCTCTTTAGTTGTGAGCCAGAATCTTAGAAAGGAAGCAACATTATTTTTTAAACCTGATCAGGCTAGCTAAGCAAGGTAAGAACATGTTGGCAGATCACTCTGGGCTTTGCTCCTATTTTGTTCACATACACCTCGATTGACCAGCTGCTCTACCACAACATTTGAGGATTCCTGTGATACACAGATTAAAATGTAATTATTTAAAATGATATATTTAACCCTAACACCAGTGAAAGCATTTATTTTATTTATGGGGCTCACACAAGTTTGTTTATCATTTGGTGAGAGTTTGAGATCCACTGTTGTAAAGGGAATGGTTAAATTGTTAGGGTGCATCAAAAGTTACTTGATTATATAAGGAAGACAATCAGATTATAATTGTGTGTAAAAGAATATTAAAGCAAGTTCATGCTTTAATAAAGCATGATTAAAATATTTTCATTTTGCTTGGGGCTTTTTTTATTTGGTACATTGCTAGGAAAAAGTTCATGTTAAGGTCCATAGACAAGAGAAATGATTTTGGCAATACGAATACTTTCTTAGAAAACTCAAGAAGGTTGACTCAGCCTTCCATCCTTTCAAGGTAGGTAAAATGAGGACCCAGATTGTGGGGGCAATAAGATGACTTTGTATAAAAAAGAACACCGCTTGGGGGGGGGGGGCGAAAGCCCTACTAAGCAAGTATATACATAAGTATGAACGCTATTGCTTAACACATTGTAAGCCACCCTGAGTCTCCGGAGAAGGGCAGCATATAAATTAAATTTAAAAAAAAGAAAAGAAAAGTTCATTTAAGTTGGCTAAGTTCCATAATAACACTGTGCTAGCAAATTTGTAGGAGGTGTGAAGCAAGGAAGGATGTTGTCTTCCTGGGACAAATGATGATATAGATACCGTGTCTTGTCTTCTGAACACAGATTTCTAGCCCCAGAGACTCATTAGCCAAGACTTTTAGAGCCTTGGAGATAAGAGGCTGAGAGGCTAGTAGTGATTGGTTTCTAGCATCTTATACCTGGGGCATCAATATCAGAGTCATGTTGGCTGTAGAGGCTTTCAAAATCAGAGACAAGGAGATAAAACAGCACAGTCTGTTGAGTCAGAAAAAGTGCTGTGCTGCAATATGAAGGAATTAAGACAAGAAGAGGTTGTTGTTTTATTATTTATTAAATTTGTTTGCCATCCATCTCACCACATGTTAGCTTTGGTGCAGAAAGACTGGATCCTTGGTTGGGAACATTTGGAAGGTAACTTAGGGAAAGGAATCACCTTATAAAGGAGAAGGGTGGCATAAAAACTTAAATAATAAAATTATCACAGACTTCTCTATCTTTTGAATTTTCTGGCTTATTGATTGAATCACAAAACTATTCTTCACAGAGCAGAGAGCTACAGAGATGGCCTGAGAGAAACTATGCGGCACCAGTCATAAAAACATGTTTAAAGCTTGTGAAATGAAGAAAACATTAGGAACTCAAACAGATTATGTTTTAACTCCCTGGGGCATACACACAAGGGAAGGGGGAACATAGTCAGGCTTTTAAGATTCTATTGCTGTAGTCTATTTTAATAAATTTTATCCAAGTATACTTAATTTCCAGTAATTCTTAGAAGTCTGTTTCTTGACCTGGCCTATGAGAAGGGTTGATAAGAGCCGCGGTTGCACAGTGGTTAGAGTGCAGTACTGCAGGCTACTTCTATTGATCACTGGCTGCCAGCAGTTTGGCAGATCGAATCTCACCAAGCTCAAGGTTGACTCAGCCTTCCATCCTTCCGTAGTGGGTTAAATGAGGACCCAGATTGTTGGGGGCAATATGCTGACTCTGTAAAAAGCACTGTGAAGTGGTATATAAGTCTAAGTGCTATTGCTATTGACAGTGAGGCATGGCTGGCCTTAACTTGTGGATAAGAGGAAGTGGAAGTGGAAGGACTCTTTACTGGTATTGAGATTTCATTTAAAAGATGGTTTGGATTGAGGATTTGATTTTGGAAAAGGGAAATTAGTTAGGATGATTATTTTAGAATTCCTGAACAATAAAAGCAGAAAGGGGCCATTTAGCCACCAAGCCTTAATTCTCCACTAGTTAATTGGATAGCTTCTGCTTGAACATATCCATCAAAAGGGCATTCATCTCCTTAACTAATTGGTTTCATTGTCAAAATTCTTACTTGATTTGGAGGATGAGACATAATCAATAGATAGCTTTTTTTCTGTATGACAGTCCATCACAGTTTTGAAAAGTGCTTGGTCTTTTCCAATGTAAGCATATCTACTCCACTTAATTATCTCCTTGTGGGATTTAGCTTCCATTTTCCTGTTTATGTTTATCATGGTTCTTTAATACTCTTCCAATTTGTATACATCTTTTGTAGAGTGGGGTACCGAAAGATGAACACAGTTTTAGAGATGGGCTTTGTGGCCTTAAATATATATCTATTATTTCCTGTGAAATTTTAAGAGATTTAAAAAAGAGTATTTATTGTATTCTTTCTTTCTTTATCAAATTTCTCTACCACCCATGACACCTAAATGGTTCTTAGTGTATAGAGGACAACAACAATAACCACAATCACAAAAGATGATATTGAATAGTGCTGAGAGACTAATCTTCTCCCATGCAACTACTGGAAGTATCTGCAATACAAACAGATTGTTTATGAGTCTTGGCTGGCAATGGCTCCATGCAAGGAGAAGCTTGCATCCATTGCAGTACAAACACAGCCTCTAAACACTTATTTATTTATTTACTTGTTCGTTGCCAAGTAAATAAGAAAAGTCCAGCAAGGAAAAAAAAATGTGAATCAGGATGAAAGATGAAGACTGTCAGGGTCATACTTTGAAGAATGTACTACTTGTTTCTAGAGTATTTTTAGCTGAAATGGCTTGTCATTTATCCTTAAGTAAGGCAGTGGAATTGCCTGGTGTATATTTATATCACAAACCTTGAGAAAGGGTACTTATGAGGAATCCGAGAAAGAAGAGGCAACATTCACCCCTTTGTCTTTGATATGAGACTTAGTAGCTTGTAGCAAAATGGAATTTGAAAACCTACAAATACTTGAGTTTATATCATAGAGAGGGTGCCATGAAGATTAAACCTCCTCTGAGATGCTTTAGACCAGTTATGGCTAATCTTTTCCAGACCAAGTACCCAAAGCGTGTGCGTGCCTGAACTCCCAAAATGCAATGTATGTGCCCTGCCACATGCATGCCCACATGCCCCCTGCACATGCAAGCAGCCCTCCGCACCACCCTGCCCCACGCATGCACATGTGAGCCCCCTGCACGCACCCCATCTGCATGCGTGCATGCCCCCCGCATGTGCCTGTGCATGCGCATGCACAGCAGGGACCCGACGATCAGCTGGTTGGTGGGAGGTTGCATGCATGCGTGGTGGAGCTGAACTGGGGGGGGCAGCTCACGTGCCCACAGAGAGGGCACTGCATGCCACCACATGTGCCACAGGTTTGCCATCACAGCTTTAGGCCATACAGAAAATATTTTTTTTTGTTTTGCTCAGTGGTCGGAATTTTAGTATCATATATCCCATCAATCCATTTAGCATGGTGAAAGGCAAGGATCTGGCTACTTACCGCTTTTTTTCATAGATAAACATTTTGATCTTCACAGCAGGAACTTCCAAATTCTATTATGTGAAGGCAGCAAAAAACATGACCTGGTTTTAGTCTCTCTCTCCCTCTGCATTTTTCAGCACTGTTAACTATCATGATTACATTGCTTGATTGTTGCTTCCTCATTTGCATAACTGCTACTAGTAAGAATTTCATATATGGATAAAATGGAAGTGGCTGTCTTTCAGCTGCTTTATTTATTTATTTATTTATTTTTAATAATTTTACCAGCTTTTGTAAGGGATCACATTACACCAACATTTTGCTATGCATGTATTTTACTGATATGACTTAAAAAAGGACAAAGTTAAGGCAGATACAATTGTGGATAAATACACCCTCTACATGGACAGGTGTTAGGGAGTTTGGATTGGTTTTGCTTCCATCATTCTTGGAATTCATTTGGCACCATTACATGGTAAATTATCCATATAATGGCAACTATTTGTCTGAAATGGTACAGAGCAGGGGTCAGCAACCTGCAGTTCTGGAGCCGCATGTGGCTCTTTCACCCCTCTCCTGCATCTCCCTGCCACTCAAAATATCTGTCACAACTGCCAAATATCTGTGACACCTGCCGGCACACAATTTATTGAGCTTTTCAATAACCATGGATATAATCCTAGAAAAGAAAAGTTTCAGAAGAAAACAGAATATTTAATTCAACTACATATGCTAGTTTTGTTGCTGTTCAAGAAATAGTCAGGCACGGGAAGGGTTTTGTGACTCCCAGTGTTTTCTTTTCTGTAGGAAACGGGTCCAAATGGCTCTTAGAGTGTTTAAGGTTGCAGATCCCTGGTATAGGATTTTCTGCTTGAGAAGAGGGTTGGACTAGAATAAGTGTCCCCAACCACAAGGCCAGGGCCACTGCGACCGGGCCACTGGCTGGCACAGATGCGTGCATGTGCAGCTCGACTCAGATATGTGGTAGCTAGCACACACACATGCATGCAGTCTCATAGCAAGGAATGGGCTGCTCTGCATGCATGCACAGCTGCACTTGCAGTCGAGCTGTCCACGGGTGCACTGGCCCACCACTTGTGTGAGTCAAGCTGCATGCGCACATGTGTGCTCTGGTCCACCGCTCATGTGGCCCAGTTCCTTACTCCCCCCCCCCCAAGCTGGGCCACCAAGCAGCAAAGGTTGTGGACCCCTGGATTAGAAGACTTCCGAAGTCCCTTCCAATACTCTTATTTTGTTATTCTGTCATAGAAGCAGGTAACTGAAGAAACTTTGGTCACTGGAGGCAGATGTGAGAAAGCAAGAAAGCCTTAGATAGATAAAATTAAAGTAATTATATTAAGAACAAAATTAATAAGCCTTCAGCAGCTCTTTAAAATGCTTCTTACGTTTCATTTTTAATGAACTAAATGATTAAAAAAGTCCTCTTCGTTACTAATCCTGAGCATATTTAATAAATCATTTTAATGTTTTGTTTATCTATTTTTTTATCCATCACATTTATATAGCTGCCAATCTCACATATGATATATATAGCAAAATATTTTATTTCAGCCCAACCCACAAAAGACAATTCCTATAATTATTGTTTGTCAGCTCTGGTTGCAAGGAATTGTATTTAGAAAGTCAGTTAATATAACTGTCTATCCTGGGTAAGCTTCCTTCCAGGATAGAGAGAATATTGATGCTTTTGAATTTTGGTGTTGGAGAAGACTCCAGAGGTTATCATGGACAGCCAATAAAAGAAACAAATGGATCATCAAGCAAATCAATTCAGTGTTACCAGGACACAAATAACCAGGCTCAAATCTTCCTACCCTGAACGTATCATGTGAAGACCTAATTCTCTGGAAAAGGCTATGTAAAGCTGAGAAAGGTGGAAAGAAAAAGAAGAAGAGGACAACCAGCAGTAAGGTGTAGGGACTCAGATAGAGGGGCAATGGGTGCACTGTTGAAGACCTACAGGATCAAATGAGGGATAGATCATCATGGAGAAAATGTATGTAGTACCTAAGAGTCAACACTGATTTAATGGCCCATAAGCAAGCAAGCTTCATCCTGCTGATGAAACCTTCAAATGTCTGCTACTATGCTTCCCTTCCTTTTCTGGAATCCACTGGATATATTTTGAAAAGCTCCCTTCTCATATCCCTCAATGCTGCATTCCTCTAAATACTTTAAATCCTTCTGTATATGTGAAATGTTAATAAATGCAAGAAAAGTGGAAACATTAATAAGCAAAGCATGAAATAAAAGGTCGTGAACGTTGATGCTATTTTTTTCTTTTTGAGAAATGCATTACTACCTAGTTATAAAATTAGTAAAACGAGGTGTCTTTTGTGGGAACAACAAAAGAAGAAAGTGGTAAAATAAAGATATGCATCATTCAATGCATAATTGCATTGAATGAACTGAAATTCAATATAGGTATTGGTGAACTCACAGTTTTGTTTTTTCTTAACTAGTTCTTCGATCTATTTGTTATTTGAAGTGCAGCCTCTAGCATGCCACCCAAAGTCCAAAGGTGGCCCTCATTTCCTCTAAGTCAGGGGTGTGAAACTGGATTTCTTTGAGGGCTGGATCAGCATTGTAGTTCTCCTCTGTGGGCCAGTGGGGACGGCAGTGGGGTGGGGTGGGATGGATGCCTCCTGCAGTACTTTGCTGGCCAAAACGAGGAAGGGGGAGGGGTCTGCGCACGACTCCCTCCACCTCATTTTCGCCCTCCATGGCCTCCTGCAGCACTCTGCCAGCCATTTTCAGGCCATTTTCGGGCCATTTTCGGCTGGCAGAGTGCTGTAGGAGGCCATGGAGGGTGAAAACGAAGCGCAGGAGCCCCTGCACATAGCCCGTTTTAGCCGCCAGAGGCACCACAGGCTGGTCCTTTGATATTTCCAGGCTGGCTCTGAGGGCTAGATTTAAGCCTTGAGTTTGACACCTCTGCTCTAAGTTATGAACCCCTGAACAAGAAATCTCTGATTCATATACATTATGACACAGCATGTCATCTCTATCTGAATGTTCTCCTTTTTCAGGAGAAAACCACTAACAGGAATGGGGAGAATTTGGATCTGTCCAAGCTGAAGATCATGAATCTGCCCTTAGTCCAGCACAAATGGACCTTGCTAGTAGTAGAGAATTATCCTTTAAAGAGCTACTGTCATATGGAAAAACAGTGGATTGCAGTAGTGACAACAATTCTCCCAAATAATGTTTTGAAATAAATCCTACTTTTGATTCCAGCTCTGTTTGAGATCCTGATGCATATGTTGATATCAATTTCTGAGGAAGACTCAATGCTGTGAATGCACAAAAACTGGCATCCTTCAAAGTGATTCTTGAAGACATTTTATCCATGGAATGCGCTCACCACTCCTGTCAGTTCAGAAATGTGTGATCACACAAGTCAGCCACAGTGATGGATGGATTAGATATTGACAACAACAAACAGTGTAGAGCTGAAGGCAGGGAGCTTTTTGAAACCTGTCTGTCTTGTGCCTTTGATTGCATTACTGAGATGCTGCAGTCCTTGAACATAAACAAAACACATCATTTGGGGAAATTAAGAAGTAGCTAGCAGCTTGATAGATTGGGGAAAATAATCTTGTTCTAAATACTTGAAGGTTTAAAAGGAACAAGGAGCACAAGCCAAATGAAAATGCTATGTAGTAAAAACATTTATGATCTCAAATGAAGGAATAAATTAAAATACCTCAAACCTGGCCTCCAGCCTGAATTAAATGTGAACCTTTCATTGATCATCTTCCACTGTAGCACATTCAATTGTTGTTGTTGTTGTTGAGTCACTAAATCATATCCAACTGTTCACAACATCATGGACCATAGCACATCAGGTCTTCTGTCCTCAACTGTTTTCTGGAGTTTGCCCCAATTCATATTCATTGGGCACATTCAATTGATCCATAAGGCAGATCCATAATGGTTCTGCCCTTTCTATCAATGCATTCGTTGTTGTTCTCATGCAGAGGACAGCAAGCAGTAGTGGGTTGAATCTTCATTTTCAATGGAGTATCTTTGGACTCTTCCCCAGAGATGAGTTAAAGTGCTATTCATACATCTCTGGACAGGAAAAAAAACTATACAGCATCTAATGTCCCCATTGCTAATCATTATCCTGCCTCAATAACAATGTCATCAAATGCCCTTGATGCCCTTATTTTCAATGTGCAGAGCAAGGGAAGGATGGAGATTAATGGGTTTCTGTGGTTTTGTTTATCATGCCCTCCCAAATATGAATACCCAGGAGGAAAATGAACAATCACTCTCCCACACAATATGGGACTGGGTTGGGATGAAGAGGTGAGTTTTGACTGATGGCTAGATCCCTGGTGTAGAGGGCTGATCCCCAGTCCTCCAGGGATCCTTCCCAAGGTCACTCAGCTGTTCTGTGCCTAAGGTGAAACTATGGTCTTCCACTTTCTAGCCTGAGCCTTAACCATCACACTAAATCAGTGGTGGGTTTCAGCAAGTTCTGTCCAGTTCTGGAGAACTGGGAGCGTAAATTTTGAGTAGTTCAGAGAGCCGGTAGTAAAAATTCTGACTGGCCCCGCCCCCATCTATTCTCTGCCTCCCAAGTCCCAGCTGATCAGGAAGAAATGGGGATTTTGCAGTATCCTTCCCCTGCCACACCCACCAAGTCATGCCACGCCCACCAAGCCATGCCCACAGGACCGGTAGTAAAAAATTTTGAAACTCACCACTGCACTAAATTAGTTCTCTGTCTTGTCTATATGATGGGTAAGTTATGATAAGATTTTTAAATCTATTAATCCACTTGATATGTATAACTCAAAGCTTTGGTTATGGTTTTTTTTTTACATTTTTATATGACATACCAGTAAAATATCCCATAACTTATCTAAGATGTTGCTTAAAAAGATGATGTTCCATTCCAAGTAGAATGAATAGATGTCTTCTGAATTTTAACCTTATAAACATTTCATCATGATCTATTTTTATAACTGATAACCTTGTGCTTCTTTATATAAAGGTCTGTATATATATATATGAAACAGTCATCCAAAAAGAACTTGTAAAGAGAATTCCTTTTTTTAAAAAAATATGGTTTAAAGTATACCTATGTGCTACAGTGTCATAATCCTCTTATTTCTTCCATCAAGAATAATCCACTTTACTTCTAAAAATCCAGGATGTCAATGGAAAAAAAACTTTTTTTCTGAAATGTTAGAAGTTGTACATGGCACTGTTACAGGATATTTATCCAAATTGCCTTCAGAAATAAGACGGTGGGTTAGAAACCAATCTCTTCCATCAACATTATATCTAGCATACAGGTGATCTTCAAACTACAATTGGAATGGTTGTAACTCGTGATGGTTCTAAAATGGGTCGGTCACATGTTTGATCCAATTTTATGACCTTTTTGTGACTATTGTTAAGCAAACGTGGTTATAAAATGAATGCTGCAGTCATTAAGCAACTATGTATGTTGATTTTCAGCAAAACTATCATAAAGTGCAGTCATATGACTGAGGGAGACTGAAAACAACCATAAATGTGATCTAGTTGCTGAACACCTGAATAACAGTCATGTGACTGTGATGGAGAATGCGACCATTGGAACTTCAAATCCAGGTCAAAAGTACCTCCCAGACAGGTCCATTGGAACTTTGACCAGTTGTTAAGTGACCAATTGTAAGTTGAGGACTAGCCAGATTCACTTAACAACCACACAATTCACTGAACAATTTCAATGATTCAGTTAACAACCATAGCAAATCTTACTTAACAACTGTCTTGTTTAACAATGGACATTTTGCGTTCAACTGTGGTTGTTAAGTCAAAGGCTACCTGTACATATATACTAAACCTCTCACTGTGCCTATCTGTTTGTACCAGTGGTGGGTTGCCCCTGGTTCGCGCTGGTTCTATAGAACCAGTAGTAAAACCAGCAGGAGGCTCCGCCCACTGACTGCGATGTCATCAAAATGCTTCTGTGCATGCGTAGAAGAGCACGCGGCCCTGCTGTGAACTGGTAGTAAAGGTAAGTAGAACTCACCCCTGGTTTGTACCTTCAAGTTAGGCCAAAAGGTGCATTACATCTCAACAGTTCTTAAATCAAGGTGCCTAAAATCTCCTAACTTAAACAATGCATAAAAATCTGGGACCCGATACTCCTGTAGAATTGAAATTTCTGTGGCGTTCAGGTCACTTCTATTTTCAAAGTTGTGGCCATTGACACATTCCCACAGTCATACGATGAAGATTTCTGACACACCGTGCCAGGTTCCCACAAATAAAGTCAATGGGGAAGTTGGCAGGTAGCTATTATTAGGTTCCTATTATTATTATTATTATTATTATTATTATTATTATTATTATTATTATTATTATTATTATTATTATTATTGCTTGCCTGTGGTCATTCTACTTCTTTGTTTAGATAGATACATTTTGCACTACAATTATTTTTCAACTTATGATATATATTCTTCTTAGATGATCATGGGTCTGTCCCATATTGGGTAAAAAAACTATAGTTAGCCAAAAAATAAATGATAATAAAAAAATAAAGGATGATCCAGTTTGGTCTAGTTAGTAATAAATATAAAGAAAGCAGGATTCAAATACACAAATCGCATTTTGGATCATCTAAACTGAAATGTGTAATAGTTTCAGAAGAGTAAACTATGTAAATTTCATCCATTCTTGCCAAGAATTTTTTTTTTCAAATAAAACTTAATTTAAAAATGGTTAGCATATCTACGACTCCTGTAGTTTTTGATGTACTGTCTCTCGGAGTAGCAAATATTGATTACTGTATACTTCATCAAATTCTATTTTTTTTTAAAAAAAGAAATATATATTATTTGTTGAAGCATGAAGCTTCAGATGTCCAAAGTCAGTTTCTGATCAATTCTCACATCAAAATGAGTGATTTCAAAATCTCTCAAGCTGAGGCCTAAATCAAATATAATGACTGGAGCATGTCATTTATATAAAGACACAGATGCACCAAATGATCTTAGGGATTGCCTAATTCATCTGTGTACAGAAATTGTATTTTGTGCAAGGGGTATTTCTTATGAATAACATTTATTTCCATCTGCAACAATAAACACAACAAACATTGCAAGCATGTAGTGAAAGTGAAAGCTGATTGTCCCGGGTGCTTTATGAAACCATTTTCAGCACATGATGGGATAAGTAACTTTTCCTACATCCCCCATCCCAAGATAGAGCAATCAGAGGATCACTTCAGATGAGAGGCAACTTTAAAGCATGCTGAGATGATCACACACAGCCAGACTGGTTTCACCTAAAGCATTGAAAACACATCATTCCCAGACCAGAGTAAAGTCTTCCAAAATTAGGTCAAATCAGTGGTGAAATTCAATTTTTTTTACTACTGGTTCTGTAGGCGTGGCTTGGCATGGTGTGGCATGGGTTGGTGGGTGTGGCAGGAGAAGGATACTGCAAAAACACCCATTCCTTCCCCACTCCTGGGAGAAGGATATTGCAAAATCTCCATTCCCACCCCACTCTGGGACCAGCCAGAGTTGGTATTTTCCGGTTCTCCAAACTACTCAAAATTTCCACTACTGGTTCTCCAGAACCTGTCAGAACCTACTGGATTTCACCCCTGGGTCAAATTTAGTTAAGTGTAAGTATATTGTGATCAGACTTGTGATTCTTACCAGGCAATAACTCTAATTAAATATAGACAACATTTATCAAAGGATAGGACCTAGCCACTTAATTAACTCAACATTTTTCATGTTCAGCTAAGTAGCCTGCATGGACAGGTAAAAATAGTATCTTATCCAGGTTCCCCATTTGGAGAATGCATAGTAATCCTGCTAAGATGTTACACTAGAGCAGTTTATCTTGTTGTTGCATTCACTCTGATGTTAGTCCCTAATTATTTCTTTACTAAAATAATTACATGGAGTCCTGTGTGCCAGTAGATCTCAGAGTAAATTACAATAAGTAAAAATAATGGAAGAACTTGGGAAACTTCACCATCAACATTTCTTAAGACCCATACTTTAGGGTGAATAGCCAAGTCTTTGTTTTACGTCAAAAGTTTCACCTCTAGGAAGACAGAAGGACAGCTGAAAATGATAAATACATGGTAAATTACTTTTTAGTAAGTCAGTGATGCTCATGAGATTAAAATGGGGTCTATTTACCATGACAAGCAGCCTGCTAGGAGGAAAACGTTGAACCTTTGGCTCCGTATTTGTGGGTACTATGGGGCTTAACATTTTTATCTGTTCTATTTAACATCTTCATGAAACCCCTGTATCAGGTCATCCATCAACATGAGATCTAATATTAGTAAGCAGATGATACTCAGTTGAACATCATGATCCTGGGCTGATCAATAGTATTGTTAGTATGATGCCCCGGTACCTGGAAGCAGTGAAGATCTGGATGGGGAGGAAGAAGCTTAAACTCAACCCTAACCAAAACCCTGTATCAGGGATTTGCCATACGATGGGGCTGTACTACTTCTTCAGATAGAACTGGTACACAATTTGAGGTCATTCTTGAATTTTCACTTTCTGCCCTTACCCAAAGCTGATCATGATATCTTTCTGAGTTGCCTGGCCAGATTGAGGTTTAGTGCCAATATTCTATGGTGGTTTCAATCTTCCATGTCAAGAAATTCCAGGAAGATAATGTTAAAGAACCATAGGTTGATACTTTAGGATTCTATTTTGTCTCCTATGCTGGAGTTTTGGAGATAAGTGAGATCAATATATTGAATGATATCCATCTTTCCTGCTTCTCATCTTCTCACCAGGGAAGGCATTTGTAGCCTTGAATATTGTCTCCTGTGGATTTACTTAGTTCTAAAATAGAAAGATACTCCAAGCTTAAAAGTTTCTAAGTAGTCTGAATGAAGGAAACCAAGCTGAAATTAAACCCAACAAGACAGAGGTACTACTGATAAGGGAAAAATTGGACTCTGAGATTAGCTATGGATGGAGTTATACATCATGGGAAAGAGCACGTTCACAGTTTGGTAGCGTTCAATGATCATTAGTTTGACTGGCTTTGCAAGCAATTGTTATAGTAAGGCACATCTTTGCACTATTATGGCTACGGGTTTTAATACAATCTTAATCAGCCAGATTTAGTACCATTTATCTTTGTTTTTGTTTGGCATATAGAATGTGCAAGATGTGTTTGTCCACAACTCACCTGATAAGTAACTCACCTCTGCTGCCAAGATTGTTAATCATTAATTTATTTATTCTAATGTTTAATTTTTATCCAGATTCTAATTGCATTAACACTAATTTGTTTGCATTTGGTGTTTGCTTTTATTTTAGGAAGACGCTGTGATTATCAAATGGATAGAAAGGCATTTAATTTCAATAAATATAAGTGAGTTTAATTATTTTTTTTAAAAAACCATGCAGTTACTATAAACCCAGAGACTGACCTGAATGGCTTTTTTTTTCTAAAGAACCTCTCAAGCAGTTTGTTACCTTGGCAGTGAGCTTGTTTAAAGTACATTGCAAACCATTTCATGACATTATAATGATATAAATCAAGTGCAAGAATCCATCAATCAAATGAATGGAAGTGAAATTCCACAGTATCTGGAAAATACCAGAAATTAGGAATCTTATGTAATTCTTATCTCTTTGGGTGATAGAAAACTCACAATATTAAACCTAAAACTCCAAATTTTGTGTTTGTATTTGTACACAATCTCTGTTTTTCTGCTCTGTTGTAGGCATTTTTAAAAATTCTCTTTAATTGGAAATTTTCAAGGATGATATATATTCCAGGCACTGTTCAGAAGAACACTTAAAAAAAAATTGGCTCTTGCTTTTTCTCTTCATAACATTTTGGACCTGCTTGCCAAAACAACTGTTCCAAACTGAAGAGAATAAAATTGGCATTTTCCCCGTGTACACAACTTTCTAGAATGCTGTGTGCTTAATAGAATAAACTGTTCCACTACAGCAGAAATCACTCAAAGCTGCTGGAAAACAGAGTCTGAGTTTACAATGACTTGCTTGCACTATTTAGATGGGAGAATAAAAACACATTCCTAGTAATCTGCTGACTTTTGCCTACCCTCTCTCCAGCATCAGAGTTGGAAAAAAGAGCCTTGCTAATGATAAAATTCTTCATATGAGTACTTTACACCACAGACAGCAATTTCAGGCCCTCTTTAGAAAAGGAAGATGTGAGATTCTGATTCCTAAAAAGATTTAGCCCTTTTTAGCAGAAGTGAAAGAATGGAAAATTTCTGGACATCAGATATTTCTGACCATTTGAATCTTGTCCTGGTATAGACTTCTTCAGTGCAAACATGGAAGAGATTAGATTGGATCGAATTCCACTTTGTTCCCATTTGTCAGAACAGAATTATGAGTCAAACTTTATATAATCTTTTGAACTATAGTTAAATGTAGTTGAACTTTATTTAATTTCTATATCATTTATTGCATAACAGAATGAAAGGGTGGGCTACTTTGTTTGACCATCTTTCTATGGAAATGATAACTATAATGGCTACAATTAGCTATCTACTATTGATGTGATTAGTTATCCTGGTGATTATATAGCTTTAATAAAAACACTTAATTTGAAATACATCTCTGCTCTATATTTGTGGACTTCATCCACCTATGTGGCATAATTGTCTAGTCATCTATCACACATATTTTAAGATTATTCAGAGAGACGTTACCTTCAGATAAAGGGAAATAATCATTTTGTGCCCCAGATCCAGCAATGTTTGCCTTTATAAAGTTAAAAAAATAGTGGGGGAAAGTAAGCAGAGCAATTTAATAAAATAAACCACCGTAGTTTGGAAATAATCTACTTCACCATGTTGTGAACTACCATAGTACAAAAATATCACCAGATAGCTGGATTACTTAACATGATATTTAACAGGATGAAGATGGTGATTATAAATAATAATTTATCAATCTAGGGTTACAGAGTCAACTCTGATCGGTGTTTGCCCTGGTAAAATTGTGGATTAGCAACATATGTCAAAAGCTAAACAGATGCAACTAGATATATGATGAGATGGTTGATTCTAATGACCTTTTAAATATTGCATAGAAATATAGAAATATAGAAAGGGTTGTGGTTAGTGTAGATCAGATAATGTTTCTTTTAAACCTTTCTAGGTTTAAAAGCTGTAGAGGGAATGTAAGATCATCATTTACTTAAGCTTTAATAATATGATTTCAAATATTATTGGTGAAAATATGTCATATCACATAAGTACATGAAAGAGGGAAGGAACAGCCCCACAGGCAAAAGTGATCCAAGGAGCCAAATAATTAAGTGCTTACAGATAAGTCCCAGATATAATAGTAACTTTATAACTTCTTGCTTATAACTTTTTATAACATCTTGTCCAATGTGGATGAACAGGAAATACCACATTAGTAACAGCTTTGAAAAATAATTGTAAAGAGAGAACTAAGGGGCAGGAATAATAATAATAATAATAATAATAATAATAATAATAATAATAATAATAATCCCCTCCGAGGAGCTCTACCTTGTCGTGGTGGAGGGGCTTGCGTTCTCTAATGATCCTAAGAGCTATGCTGAACAGGTGCAACCATATCAGACAGATCTTAGGTGAAGGGCCAGACAAAATCTGCTCCACAACCCATTCAAACATGGTGAATACGAAAAAAATGAAATTTATGCCGGCTGAACCGTCGCCCAGATTAACAAGGGTTCCGTTGGATGCTATGGCTCCTGGGCATTCTACGAAAAATGAGCTACAGAGCTCAGCTCCCTCTGCTAGGCAACCAGGGCATGGAGCTGACAAGCTATTGGAAGAAAAACCCCAAAAGCGAAAAATCTGGACTAAGGAAGAAAACACCTTTATTATGGAAGCTTACTATCAGTCTAAGCCAGCAAAACGTGGATTTCAAAAACGAATGTATCGGATTTGGAAGATGAACCATACGGACTGTGACACCAGTGAACAAAGGTTAATGGACCAACGACGTGTAATCCTAAACCACAAATTTTTCACTACAGAAGAATTAATAGCAATAGAAGAGAAAGCAACTAATGGTCTGAGTACATCAACAAAGAAGAGTAACATCAAGAATGATTTGCAGACTCAAAAGCAAATTGAGAAAGAAAGGGAGGAAGAGGATACTGAAATGGATGAAGATATAGAACAAGGAAGCACCGAAGAACAAATACCAAAAGATAGTGCTCAATTAGCTGGAAAAATAAAGCATCAAATGGAAGATGCTGAAAGAACATGTTTGCCAAAACTGAACCAAGTGAACCGGAAAGAATTGAGAAATGTACTAAAAAAGGTCAATGAGGCTGTGCAAACTATTAGAACCACTACATTAGCCGAAACAAACCAACTGATGTATGCAGCAGCTGTCATAACCACCAAAGAACTGGGGTTGAAAATACAAAAGAACCAAAGAGGCAAGAAGGAGAAGCCTAAGTGGAAAATTCGGTTAGAATTGAAGATAAAAAAATTACGTAGAGATTTGAGCAACTTGAAGAACCTAAGGCAAGGTCAGTTAAAGAACAAGCAGGTCAAAAGCAGCCTGGAAGCAAGATACGATCTGAGGAATAAGGAGATTGCGGTAGTAATTGAAGAGCTGAAGCAGAGGGTTGTTGCCATCGCCGAAAAGATTAAAAGGTATGAAAACCGAGTAACTCAGTTCAAAGAAAACTCACAGTTCAGAGCAAATCAGCACCAGTTTTATAAGAGCTTAGAAAATAGAGAAGGAATAACAACAAATGAAAAGCCTGATAAAGAGAAAGCTCTGAAATTCTGGAAGAATTTGTGGGAAAACAACAAGAAGCATAACAGAAATGCAAAATGGATCAAACAGGTTGAGGACTCTATTAAAGTGCATAAAATGGAAGACATGAAAATAACAAAAGCAATGGTGCAAAGACAGTCAAGAAAAGTGAAGAACTGGACTGCACCTGGGCCAGATGAGCTACATGGCTTCTGGTTAAAGGCACTTACAAGTGTGCACAAAAGATTGGCAACCCAGATGAACCAGGTCCTAAAAACACCTGAAAATGATGAATGGATGACAACTGGAAGAACATTTTTGATCCAAAAAGATAAAGAAAAAGGAAAGGACCCTGGAAACTATAGGCCAATCACCTGTTTGCCAACAACATACAAGCTTCTTACTGGTATCATTGCAAACCAAATCTATGGATACCTGGAAAGAAATAACTTGCTTCCTGTAGAACAGAAAGGATGCTGCAAAAACTCAAGAGGAACAAAGGATCAATTGCTGATTGACAAGCTAATCCTAAAGAACTCAAAGAAAAGACGAACCAACCTGTTCATGGCTTGGATAGACTATAAGAAAGCTTTTGATTCAGTTCCCCATAGCTGGATCAAGAAATGCCTGGAAATCTTTGGCATCAGCAGAAACATACAAAAATTCATGGAATCTTCAATGAACCTCTGGAAAACAAAACTTATGGCTAATGAAGAAGAACTAGGTGAAGTTGAAATTAAACAAGGCATTTTCCAGGGCGATTCCCTTTCCCCCCTACTTTTTATACTCTCAATGCTACCACTGACAATCATTTTGAAAAATTTGAGCTGTGGATACGAACTTGCAAAGAAAGGACTGAAAATCTCGCACTTGATGTACATGGATGATTTGAAGCTGTTTGGTAAAACAAAAGCTGAACTGAATTTATTAACTGAACACACAAAAGAATTCAGCCAAGACATTGGTATGCAGTTTGGAATTGACAAATGTGCAACAATAGCAACCAAAGCAGGTAAGATCATAGAAGAGGATGGAATAGAACTAGAGAATGAAGAAACGATAAAGGCAGTAAAATCAGAAGAAGGCTGAGGATTTTAGAGGCCTCTGACTTAATGCATAATAAAGTCAAGGAAATAACTTCAGCCAAGTACATTCGGTGAATTCGTAAGATATTAATGTCCAAACTGAGTGGAGGAAACATCATAAAAACCATAAATACCTGGGCTATACCTGTGATTCGATACTCTGCAGGAATAATTGACTGGACCCAGATAGAGTTAGACAATTTGGACAGAAAAACAAGGAAGCTTATGACAATGAATCATGCCTTGCACCCTAAAAGTGATGTTGACCGATTATATTTACCAAGAGCAGAGGGTGGTCGAGGACTCCTACAAGTAAAGCAGACTGTGGAAAAAGAAAAATGCAGCTTGAATGATTACATCCAGAAAAGTGAAGAACCAATGATTAAGGAAGTAAATAAAGGAGGCCTTTTAAAGACAACTAAAACAAAAGCAGAATATAAGAAAGAAGTAATTGAGCAGCGAGCTGAAAATTGGAAAAGCAAAGCTCTGCATGGCCAATACTTGAAAAGTATTGAAGGCAAAGATGACCAGAAACTAACTTGGAACTGGTTAAGATCAGGAGTACTGAAAAAAGAAACAGAAAGCTTTATTTTGGCAGCTCAAGAACAAGCCCTAGCCACAAACTGCAAAAATTTTTGAAGGCAAAAATTCAACATGTTACCACCAACAGCAAATGCCGCCTCTGTAATGAGAAAGATGAGACAGTCGACCACCTGATCAGTGGATGCAGCAAAATTTCACAAACCGACTACCTACAACGCCATGACCGTGTTGCTAAGATCATTCACTGGAAATTGTGCCAGAAGTTTGGATTTGAGTACAGCAAAAACCACTGGGAACATCAGGTTGAGAAAGTTCTAGAGAATGAGAAACTCAAGATCTTGTGGGACTTTAGGATTCAGACTGACAGGCACTTGGTCCACAACACACCTGACATAACGGTAGTTGAAAAGAAAAAAGTATGGTTCATTGACATTGCAATACCTGGTGATGCACGGATTGAAGATAAGCAGCAAGAAAAAATTACAAAGTACCGGGACTTGCAAATCAAAGTTGAATGACTATGGAAAAAGAAATCATGTGTTGTTCCGATTGTAATTGGAGCCCTTGGAGCAATACCCAAAGGGCTACCCCGCTATTTAGAAATTCTAAATTTACTGGACTTGAACATTTTGACTCTACAAAAAACCACCTTATTCGGAACAGCTTACATCCTCCGACAATATCTTAACAGTTCCTAGGTCCTTGGTTAGGACTCGAGCTGCTGAGCTATTAACCAGCCTCAAAGACTGTGAATCTCACTACAGATTAACCAATAATAATAATAATAATAATAATAATAATAATAATAATAATAATAATAAGGAGGAGGAGGAGGAGGAGGAGGAGGAGGAAATATTACTTTATTCTGAACTAGTTTAAATTGTTAAGCCAGATGGATTTTTTTCCTAAGGTACTAAAGAAATAAGCTGATGGTCTGACTAAACCTTTATTATTATTATTTTTGAAAAACCCTTGGATAATAAATGAGGTATCAGATGCTTGGAAGGGAGCAGATTTTGTTCCTATCTTCCAAAAAGTGGGGAAAGGGGTTGTGTATGAGGAGGAAAATTGAGGAAATTACAGGCTCTTCTAACATCCATTTCTGGAAACATACTTGAACAGTTCATAAATATATCAGTTTATAAGGACTTGGAAAACAATGCAGTAATTACCAGAAGTCATCACAGCTTTCTCAAAAAAAAAAAAAAGTTTTCTAGAACAATCTTATCTCATATTTTTAATTGGGTAACGTCCTAAATAGATTGCAGGAATGCCATTGACATAACATATCTTGATTTCAGCCAAACAAGAAGCACATGACCAGCTGATTAGCTAGTTAGTTAAATAAGGGCTGGGCAACATAACAATCAGGGAAATCTCTGTAGTCCTTTTTTCTTCTTTTAGCTCATTAAATTAATAAACTCAAGTGTCCTTTATTTTAATCTTTTAATCCAATAACAAGGAGAGCAGAAGCCAGATTTTGAGATCATTGTTCAAACAGTGGGATCACACTAACCAAAGAGCAGAAGTTGATTCTTTGTTAGAAAGAAAGAAAGAAAGAAAGAAAGAAAGAAAGAAAGAAAGAAAGAAAGAGGCAGTTACATAACCTAGAAGTTTTCTAAAATATTTTCTTTAAACTTAATGCTGAGCAAATCTGATGAGATAGTTAGGATATGTTACGTATTACCAACATGAAGCTCCAGATTGACATTTTATAGTCTTAAACCCTCTTGTCTTTTTCATAAATGAGGTACTAAAACAAAGAATTCATATGTTATGAAATGACTAAAATATGAAGCTTACAATTGTAGTGGAGTTTAAAATAAGCATTTAATGAAATGAAAACTGAGAAAAGGATATTTTTACTAATTTCTGAGTAGAGTGTATTTATCACCTCAGTAACTGATTCTCAGGTCATTTTTGAGCACTTGATTTTGTTATTTCATTTTGTTATTGCAAACTTTATTTACATCTACTCAGACTTTTCAACTGTGCCCAGCACCCAACATCCTCTGAGATAGGCCCTTGAAAACAGCTTGAGATTTCCAGCCTGATTGTTGCAACATAAATTTTGAAGCTTATAAATGGGAAACTGCAGGGCTGCGTATATGATACTTTGTAAAAAAACTAATCAGGTAACCTTTCTCCTCAAATATGTTGGTTAATATTTAGCCAAGCTCTTTTGAAATCCTGAAATATTTCTTTCACTAAAAAGGGGGCTTCTGTTTTCTCAAGATGCTTTCAAATTTTTAAAAATGTATTTTGGTGACTTTATTATGACAAGGTTTCAAGAAGAGCTATTATTTGGAACACTTTCCCTTTAGAACATCACTGCGTAACTGATAGGGGAGAAAGGAGAAGATTGAAGAACGGGGCTCCTTACAATGTTCAGAGGTTTCCACTCCAAATCCAATGCTCAGACATTGTATACCAGCTGGTGGACAGAATCTAATGAGTGTCAAAACCACTGGATGAAACCCAAAGCATCCAGAAGTATCTCAGTAAGATGGCACCCAATGGTGGGCTGCTGAGTGAATGTCTGAGGCAGCACTAGACATGGAAGATCAAGCAGAGGAAGTGCCATTGCAAGACAAAACCCTACATGGGATGTACCATCAACAGATAGCTGAGGTGGCAGACATTGGGAAACCCTACCAGTGGCTGTACAGAGCTGAACTAAAAGATTACATTGAGACCCTGATCACAGCAACACAAGAGCTGACTCTAAGTACCAGATCTATAGAAGCAGAGGTCTACTATACTAGGCAGGACTCAAGGTGCAGATTATGCAGAGTTGGGAGATTCCATAGAAGCTCAGATACAGACAGTACTAGTTAATTAACTAGGCATCATAGTAGTAGACAAGGGTTGAAAGACAACAGTGGTTGTGTGTGTGTATGTGTGTGTGTGTGTGTGTGTGTGTTGTCTATTTTATCAAATTTCCGTTTTAACATTTATCCTTTTTATGTCCCTGCTTTTCTAACTTTTTATTGTCTAACCATTGGTAAAATAAGTCCCATGTCAAAAAGAATTCAGTTTCTTCTTTGTCCTTAATAGTAAGCATTACTCTATCCATTTCTGCACATTCTAATATTTTCTTAATTACACTCTCATCTGTCGCGATCTTGTCACACTTCCATTGTTGAGCATATACAATTCTAGCAACAGTTAATACATGTAAAATAAAGTATATAGTCCCTTTGTCATATCTTTCTGGCAGAATGCCGAATAAAAATATTTCTGGTTTCATGTCTACATGCTGTTTTATCATTTTTTCCAACCAAGTATGTATTTTTGGCTTTTGGACATGTCCACCACATATGGTAATATGAACCAGGTATTCGGTTGCATTTCCAACATTTAGCAGATCTATCCTTATTCATTTTTGCCTGTCTTGTTGGTGCAAAATGCCATTTATAGAACATTGTTCTATAAATGGCATGTTCTTTATATGCAGTTGACATAGTCAATTTAACATTTCTATCCCACAATTTCTGTCATTTGTCTAGTTCTATTGCATATCCAAAATTTTTAACCCAAACAATCATTGTCTCATTTATCTGCTCACTTTCAAGTTTGATACCTAATAAGTAACAATATGTTTTCTTTATCAATTTTTCATCCATTCGGGTTAATATCTAGTCCAATTCTGTTAACTCTTTATTGAAACCATACATTTTAGCATTTTTCTCATATTGAGATTATATCTGCATTTGTGGCCGCCATGCAATGTCCATCCCTTGACTACTAAGTTCCTACTTAGTTCTTAATTCCTCATTTTCATTCAAAAATATCTTTATATCTTACAATTTTTTTTCCATGTTAATGACATTAGGATGTATCAATGCTTCCATTGTGGAAAGCCAGACTGGTATTTTCAAGTAGTGTTGTTCTTTAATTTTAAGCCATACTGATAACAATGCATTTCTAACATAATGTCTTTGAAAGTAACTATGTATCTTTTTCTTCCCATACCATAAAAAAGTATGGCAACCTAGTTGAAGGCCGTGTCCTTCTAAAATTAATAGTCTTTTATGCCTCAAATTGATCCATTCTTTCACCCAGGGGTGAAATGCTCCTGGTTCGGACTGGATTGCCCGATCCGGTAGCGATGGCAGCAGGTCGTTCAGAGAACCGATAGCAAAAAACTCTGTGCTCCCCCCCACCATGCCCAGCTGAGCTGCAGGATCATCGGAGGCTTTTTTTTAACTTTTAAAAGCATTTTTTCTACAACCTCTTCCGACGAAAAAATGCTTTTAAAAATAATTTTAAAAAAGCCTCTGATGATCGCGCAGCTCAGCTAGGATCGTCAGAGGCTTTCCAAAGCATTTTTTCCTGCAACCTCTTGGCTGAAGAGGAGGTAAAAAAATGCCTTGAAAAGTCTCTGACGATCCCAGCTGAGTTGCCTGATTGGCAGAGAGGTATTTTAAAAAAAGCCTCTCTAACGATCTCAGCTAAGTTTCCTGATTGGCAGAGGCTTTTCAAAGTATTAGAAAAAATGTTTTGAAAAGTTAAAAAAAAAAAGGCCACGCCCACCCAGTCACATTACCTCCCCCACCAAGCCACGCCCACAGAACCAGTAGTAACAAATTTTACATTTCACCCCTGCTTTCACCAATGTAGGAACCGAGGCCTGGTAGTACAATTCCCAATCTGGCAGCCCAAAGCCCCCTCTTTTTCTGGAGTCTTGCAACATTTTGAAACCTATTCTTGCTTTTTCCCTAGTCAAATATAATCTTAATATTATTTTATTTAGTTCTTCAAAATATCCCCTCCCCCCCAATTTTATTGGAATTTTTTGGAATAAATATTGGTAAAATATTCATTATTATAGTAGCTATTCTTCCTGTTAATGACAGTTGCAGATCTTTCCATTTCTCCAAATCTAGTTTAATTTGTCGCATCACTTTCATATAATTGTACTCTTTAATTATTACATATTTTGCTGTTAATTGTATTCCTAGGTACTTCACTTTTTTAACTATCTGTATATCAATTATTTCCATCAACACTCTTTTTTGTGTATCTGTGAGATTTTTAACTAAAATCTTTGTCTTGTCTTTATTTATTTTCAATCCTGCAACTTCCCCATATTCTTCTATCTTTTTGATTAACTTTGGTCCATTTTCTAATGGGTCTTCTAATATAAACACCAAGTCATCTGCAAACGCCTGTAGCTTATATTTCTCTTTTTTTATTTCCATTCCTTTTATGTCTTCATCTTGTTGAATATTTCTGGCTAAGACTTCCAAAGTCAGTATAAACAGCAAAAAGGACAGTGAACATCCCTGTCTGGTGCCTTTTTTAATATCAAAAGTCTCCGTCATGTCCCCATTTACCATCACCCTAGCACAGTGATGGCGAACTTTTTTTTCCTCAAGTGCTGAAAGAGTGCAGGTGCATCCCGATGCCCATAATTCAATGCTCCCCGCAGGCCCCACCTGCCATGCATGTGTGTGCAATCCCCCCACGCTCCCCTGCCCTTGCACATGCGAGTGTGACCCCCGTTTTGGTGATAGCAGCCTCCTGTGACCAAAAATGGGGCACGGGGGGTGCTGCACCCCCACCCCTCCGCGCATGTGTGAGCACTCCCAGCAAAGGCCAAAAATCAGCTGGCCGCTGGGAGGCGTGCAGGCATGTGCAGTGGAGCTGACCTGGGCGTCAGCTCACGTGTTAGCAGAGATGGCTCTGAGTGCCACCTGTGTCACACGTACCATAGGTTTGCCATCACGGCTCTAGCAGATTGTTTGTGGTATGTTGCTTTGATCATATTAATAAATCTCTCCCGAAGTCCATATATTTTAATTGTAATAGCATAAATTGCCAATTAACGTTGTCAAATGCTTTCTGTGCATCTAGGAAAATAAACACCATTTGTTTTCCAGAGTGTGTTTCATAATACTCCAATGTATTTAAAATCATTCTCATGTTATTTTTAATCTGTCTTTTTGGCAAGAATCCATTCTGATCTAAATGTATAAATTCATTCAAAACCCCTTTTTATCTCTCTGCTATTATCGAAGCATATATTTTGCAGTCCGCATTCAATAAAGATATGTAGTTCTTTATCTGCATTAAGTCTGAGTCGTCTTCCAGTATAAGAGTAATATTTTCTTCCTCCCGTGAATTTGGTATTTTTGCTTCTAGCAAAATTTCATTATAGATTTGCAACATCACTGAGCTTATTATATCTTGTAATTGTTTATAAAATTCTGCCAGTAGCCCATTGGGCCCTGGTGTTTTATTATTCTTTTGTCTCTTAATCACTTCTGTCAATTCCATCATGGTTATTCGTTCATTCAGCATAGCTTCAACTGATTCAGATACTTTAGGGAGTTCAGATTGTTCCAAATATTGTTGTATTTTATTTTCTATAATTTTCTTCTGATCATACAGTTTCCCATAATACTCTTTTATTATTATTTTTTTGTACTCATTCTGATAACAAAGGGTCCCTTTCTCATCTATTAATCGATGTATCATTTTTCTTTCCCTTTCTTTTTTCAGTTTATATGCCAGCCAACTTCCTGGCATATAAGTGTTGATAGATGTACTGTATCAAGTGATAGCAACAGAAAGGTGTTTGAGAAGCTGGAAAATTACCAGGGGCTAAAGGAGGAACTAAAGAGAATGTGGAAAGTAAAGGCTTAAGTAGCCTTACGGTAGTAGGAGAATTCAGGGCTGTGACTCATAAACTGGGAGAAGGGCTCCAAGAGAATGAGGAACAATATTAGAACTCTCTGCTCACCAGAGCTTTGCTCAGCTTTCTGCAATACTAGAAACAAGAAAGATACTATACAGAATCCTCAGACTCCCAGGCATCTGATAGATGATCTGAGATTGAGGAGGAAACAGACAAACCATCCAGGGGTGTCAAATTGGCAGCCCGTGGCCAAATGCATCATGCGCAGGCCATGCCCACCCCAGCTCCACGAATGAGAAAAATGTAGTGAAATGTCACATGACAGCAATGTGATACCGTGAGTGTGACACCCATGATCCACAAGGATGAGAAGGGGAATTTATACATACATATACATATACATATACATATACATATACATATACATATACATATACATATACATATACACATATACATATATACATATACATACACACACACACACACACACACACACACACACACACACACACACACAAACAGTGATTGTATACCACTCTGTTTGCTGAGCAGTTGCCAATTTAGATTTGAGATTGATTTAACTGATTTTTTTTCTACATCTTGCCTTCGATCTAGAGATCAAGGTAACACATCTAGCACTTGATTTCCAGTTTTTTTTTCCCCACAACAATATTGCAGAGTAGGTTAGGTTCATAGAAAATAACTGCCTCAAAGTCATCCTGGTCTCTCAGATCTCAGTCTAATATATATATTGCTACATCAGAGTGGCATTGGGGAACATCTATGAAATCATGACACAAAGCAGGTTTCCACTCTGAATTTTTTTACGGGAAGTATATTACATACTTGCTTTACTTTCTTTTAGCACCAGCATTTATGAATGGTTAGAGGTTATATTGAATGTGTCTAAACCTTCTTTTAATGGTTTGTTTTCTCTCAAGAATTTTTTGGTTTAATTATTTAATTATAGTTTTTATCTTTTGGTTATTTCACTATAATTGTTATCCATCCTTGTTTTTTTTTTCCTTATGCAAATCAGAATGTAAAGGGAACCAACAAAATAAATCTAGTCAATTTTACATTGGCTTTTATTCATCCTGTATGAGGTAATTTTTTTTTTTAAAAAACCCTCAAGCCTAGCCAATTATTGAAAATGGTGATTAGCTTCCAAAATGGGTTGGCTTTGTTTGATACTTTAATAAATGACTACAGTCATGCGAGTTGAACTTAAACAAGGTAAAATAGAATTTTTTGGTTGTAAGAGAAGTGCTGTGGATTAAGAAGAAAGGTGTCTCTTTATGTTGATTAGATAACTTCAGCAATCAATGTATGTGTTTCACATTGCCATCTTTCTGGGAATAAATTCCTGCATTTAGCACGGTAATTGTGTTCACGGTTGATAGGGTTATATGTCTTCAGTGTAAGATTTATAATTTGCCTGTGAGGACTAATGCTTTATGACTTGCTAGTTAATACATCTTAGTGGATTTCCTCCCTCGTATTCCTCTCTTTGATTTTTTTTTCAGCAGGGCACATTTAAATCATTTACAATATGGGGATGGGATTAGCAGATTTAAAAGCAAGCAAATTACAAATAATGGAATAATAGAATATTATTTTTGCTTGGTTGATAGAATTATTTCTCTGCTCTTAATCTTAGTCAGCAGTTGATTATTAACTAATACACCCATTTTAATAAATAAAATGTTTTGGAATTTTTTTTTTTAATTAGATCTTCTCTGAGCACTATCACAGGAGCATATTGTACCCAGGGATAATTGATGTTTGCTTGCTTGCTTATAGGCTGTTTCAGTCAGAATAAACACCGAGCAGCATACAGTTGTCCTCTGAGATAAAAACATAACAAACAGCAAACAACACCATATAGCCTAATCAATAAAATCATCTATATAACAGTTAGGAATAAGCATAGTCAGCAAGTACACATAACAATTTCCAATAGCTGAAGGGAAAAAGATAATTTAGACTGGAGTCTGTTTAAATAGTCACTTTTTAATAGAAAAGGGAAGGGGATATTTGTCTGAGAGAATTCTATTCCACAGGAAGGAAACACTGCTAGTTAAAGCTGAAGTTTCTGTCTGTCCAATCAAAAAGTGTGGCTTCTCTTGGTAACCCTTTAAAAGAAGATAATCTACAGATATTCAGTCCTGAATCGTGAAGGACTTTAAAAATAATAAGCAATCCTTGAATTGCATATGGAAGCCAGTTGATAACCAGTTCAGCTCTCCAAACAGCAGTGTAATAGGTGTGAAAATAGCACCCATAGCTACTTAAGACTGCTGTTTTCAACTACCTGCAATTTTTGAATGGTCTGTGACACCAGGACCATTGCAGTTGTTCAGTTGAGACTTAACTAATGTTCCAAGAAGCACTGTAACTAGCACACCAGAGGTGGTATTCAGCAGATTCTGACCGGTTCTGGAGAACTGGTAGTGGAAATTTTGAGTAGTTCAGAGAACCAGTAAATGCCACCTCTGACTGGCCCTGCTCCCATCTATTCTCTGCCTCCTGAGTCCCAGCTGATTGGGAGGAAATGGGGATTTTGCAGTAACCTCCCCCTAGAATGGGGTGGGAATGGAGATTTTACAATATTCTTCCCCTGCCCTGTCCACCAAGCCACGCCCACCAAGCCATGCCCACAGAACTGGTAGTAAATTTTTTTGAATCTCACCACTGTAGCACACCTGATAAATCTGGCTGAAGTAGCTCCTACCACCTTCTTCCTGAGCAGCAGCTGTGAATTCAAGAGAACTCTAAAATTATGAGCCAGTTTGATATGGGGGTGCGGTGGGGTGGGGTGGGGTGGAGATATGACCTCATCCAGATTTAAAGTTGGAATTTATCTGAAAGACATTGCAGGACACACCTAAAATTTCTGAAATACCTTTTTTTCATCAATTACATATAATTGCAGAATCTATCTTTCTGGTGATCAGCTGTTCATCAGAGCTTACACAATGATCTTTATATAAGGCTTGTTAAGTATTTTCTGTCTGACAAGGAGGCATGTGGAAGTTGTGAGTTAATTTGGCAGCTGGGCTCTTGGTGGAAGTTGGAAAGAGGCATTAATACTGGATCCATGGGACTATTTTTAGGCATTTGTGTTCATTTGTTCTGTTTCATTTCTGTCTCTAAAAAAGAAGGCATAAACTTCAATCTAAATGAGGCCTGTCATACTGGTGGCCTGCGGGCTGGATGCCATGCACAGGCCACACCCACCCTGGTTCTGCACAGGCAGAAAATGTTGCAATATGTCATGATCTGGTCCATGATGTGATCGAGTTTGACACCCGTGATCTAAAACAAGTAAAATAACCCTTGTTATTAATAGTGGGAGATAATGACACGCCTAACCTCATTCTACAATGAAGTCAAAGCTAAATCAATATCTGAATTAGAACCTTCCTGGAGTCATCTGTCACTTGATGATCCCAATTTCTAATCCAAAGAAAAGGAAAAAAAAAAAACCTATAGCAGGGGTATCAAACTCTATTTCATTAAGGGCCATAACAGGGTTGTGTTTGACTTTGGGAGGCCAGGGTGGGCGTGACCAGCTTGATTCACTCGTGTCAGGGGCACCTGAGGTGGGCCAAGCTCTCTGCCAGTGAAAAATGGGCTCCCAAGCTCCATTTTCAGCTGGGATAGCCTCCTGCAACCCTCTGCCAGTGAAGATGGAGCTTGGGAGGGCTACAGGCAGCCCTCCTCAACTCCATTTTTGCTGGCAGAGGCACTGTAGGCTGATCCTTGGCGGTTTCCAGTGTGGCCCTGTGGGCCAGATCTAAGCACTCCATGGACCAGACCCATCCCCCAGGCCTTGAGTTTGACACCCCTGCCCTATACCAAGAGTCAACAACCTGTGGCTCTGGAGCTGCATGTGGCTTGTTCATCCCTCTGCTGTGGCTCCCTATCACCAATCGGCTCCATAATTGATAGGGCTTTTGGTTAGGACAGAGAGAGGAAAAAGGATGCTACGCTAGGAGGAGACTCTATGGTGGGGGGAACTGGACTTCTGGTTGGCTCCAGAATTGAACAGGGGGCTCCTGGTTAGGACCTTTGTGGCTCTTTGAGTATTTAAGGTTGCCTATCCCTGCCCTATACCAATGGCATGGATATTATGTTCAGGAAAGTGTAGTTACATAAGAATGATATCTGTGTCGAAAACAGCAGCAAATGGTTGGTTTTGCTTGAAAAGGTGATCTGTGCCATCACTGGAAGGGATTCTTGACTCTGCCTCCCACTTGCCAGGTTTCTGTTGTAGCACTATACTGCCTTGATTAGATAAAAGAGCCCGCATGCAGAACTGCCAACATCCCAGAATTAGGAGATTAGAAAACAGAGGAGATTAGCAAGCAGGGAAATGTGGAGGAACACCAGTAATTTATTTTTTTATTTGTATGAAGAAGTAATGGGATTTGCTTCCAGACATGATACTGAAGGGTGTAACAAAGCAATAGGTAATTGTCTGATAAGCAAGTATTTATTGCTCAGAGTTCTCTACTGCTTAGCTGTGGGCAAGAAAGAGCAGACTCTTATTGGTTGATTCTTCCCTGTTTGCTCTAGACTTGCATGCATGTAAATATGTCAGTATTCATAGTAACCTGATATCTGAAAAGTTTCAAAATAGAGGAAGCAGTCTGGATCAGTCTTAAATATGGTTTAAAACTGATGGTTTAAGACTTTATTGCTCTGTTTAGGTCGTGTTAATGGGTGACTTCAAGATTAGATTTCACTCTTAGAGGGTTTTAATATGATCTCTGGTAGGGATGGCATGAAGGTTGTGCATCCCTCCTTACTCTTCTTTACCTCTCAGAGGCCTTCAATGCCACCATCCATGGTATCCTCTGGAGCAGCTCCTGGGATTTATGGTGAGCAGCACTGTATTGTGCTGGTTCTTTTCCTTTTTCTGGAGTTAATAGCAGTTGTTGGTGGTTGGGGAGGTGAAATTCTGCCCTGGCTCCTTCTTTGTGCAGTTCTGCAGAATTCAGTATACTAGTTGTGCCTGTTACTGGGTAGGGTCTCCTCACAATTACTTACATATTGGCCACCTCCCAGATAGACTATTGCAATGAATGGGACTGCAATTGAATGGGACTGCTGGTACAAAATGCCTCCAAAAGAAGTACATGTTATACCTGTGCTTTGCAAATGGTGTACCTTGCCAATTTAAGTTGTTGGTTTTGACCTTTGAGATCCTTCATGACATGGGCTGAGGGACTACTTTCACTCAGCTACATCTGCCTGTACCATTAGGTTCAGCAGAAGTATGCTACAGATCCTGTCTGCAAAGGAATTCACAGGAGATGGACATTTTTTTTTCTGTGACTCTTGCCCTGTGGAATATCATTCATCCCGAGGTGACATCGGCCCCATCCCTGACATCCTTTTGGAGGTCCCTCAAAATTGTGTCAATTATGTCATCAGGTTTAGAGATTTCAATAAGTGGTGAATTATTATTGTCTATCATGATAGCTGCCTTGACTACTCTATCACTGGTAACTTTGACTGATGTTTTTAAGTGTAGAATGTTTTTTTAATTATTAGTTTTTATGGTGTGTGTTTATTCTACACCTTTCAAAGTCATGTTCTGTGAGATGGGTAGCTATATAAATGTGATAAATAAGAATGCTTATTTCTACTATTTTATGAAAGAGGGAAAGACTAGATCCCAGCTAAACTGGGAAAGACTAGATCCCAGATAAATCTCATTCTCTTCTATAAACACCCCAAACACCTCATTTTCTTACAATGTTGCAACAACCTGTGATGCTGAACTAAATTTATCATTGCAAAGGACTTCATTGCCCCTCCCCAGAAGTTGATGATGTTGTCATAAAATAAGATCCTTTTTAAAAATCCAACTAGCATAATGTTTGGCTGAGAGCCTATATAAAGATTTGATCAAGGATGATCAAAGTGGTACCCTCCAGATGGCCATCAAGATCAGTGCCAGAGATTATGGAAGTTGTACGAAACACAAAAGGACACTTCCTTGGATAAGTACTATTAAGAACAGATAGTTAGTGTCAATTACAGTGGCAGCTTCCAAAAACTAATTGCATCTGGACTACAGTATTACAGTAAGCCACCTGCCTCTGCCAGCTTCAAGCTCCTTTCTTTTCTTAGCTGAGTTTATTTTCTCCCTTAAGGTGAGTTTATGTACTTTCTCTCTGACTATTTTTCTAAACATAGACATTTTGCCTACTGCCTTTGCTTCTCTCCTGCTCTTGTCAGTTCTGGCAAACAATAGAAACTTTTGGAATGTTTTTGTTGTGATGTGAATGGGAAACAGTCAGGTGATCTCATGGGGTCATTCCCAGAGGGCCCTTGAGTGTCTGTTTTTCCTGTGGTGGCAGTGACTGGGTGTATTTTTTTATATTTTTTGTGGAAATTTACTGGAGCAATAAATCTAATGGAATCATGGAGAAAATTTAAGGCAGAGGCTCTCTAGAGATGGGAAGGAGGAAAAACAAGCACAAGGAGTGCAAAAGCAGACATGTAATAGTTGTTCTACTTGCCTTCTCACTGCCTTTTTGGCATGCTTGCCAGAAAACCTCTTACAGCCGAAAGCTGGAAAGAAGAGAATGATGGGAGAGGATATTTTGGATGCTAAAATGGGAGTGTGTAATATTCCATGGCTGTTCGGTTGCACATATTTCTCAGGTTATGGATGATAGACCCTTAAGTAAGTTATTCAGTACTGATGAAATCACAAGCATGGCACAGTAAATGATACCTTTGCTCGAGGCTAACAATAAGGCAAAGATAACTGTGACGCTTAAAGACACAGTATGTATCATGCCAAAGAAACAATTGTTTTCAGCTCCCTTCTGGCAAGATTTTGCTTGCTGAATTTGATGAAAAGTTTGCAAATCCATAGCCCTAACGTGGCAATCTGCTTCTGTTTATGGTGAAAAGCTTAAGTGATGTCTTAGGATCTGTAAATAACTTGAAATAGTTGTTACTGTCTGCTGCAACATAGGCACCATTTTTTTTTTTGGCAACCTAGCAGTCTCCAGATGCGTAAATCTACAGCTTGTGTCATTTCTAATTGTAATTCAAATGAAGAGAGAAAGATCAAATAATCTTTTCCTTCTTGAATGTCACTATAAAGGGTCACGGTGGCTCAGTGGCTAAGATACTGAGCTTGTAGATCGAAAGGTTTAGCAGTTCGGCAGTTTAGCAGTTCGAATCCCTAGTGCCGCGTAACGGGGTGAGCTCCCATTATTTGTCCAGCTTCTGCCAACTTAGCAGTTCGAAAGCATATAAAAAATGCAAGTAGAAAAATAGGGACCATCTTTGGTGGGAAGGTAACAGTGTTCCAGTGGTGGGTTTCAAAACTTTTTACTATGGGTTCTGTGGGTGTGGCTTGGTGGGCTTGGCATGGCTTGGTGGGTGTAGTTTGGTGGGCATGGCAGGAGAAGGATACTATAAAATCTCCATTCCCATCCCACTCCAGGGGAAGGTTACTACAAAATCCCCATTTCCTCCCAATCAGCTGGGACTTGGGAGGCAGAGAATAGATGGGGGCGGGGCCAGTCAGAATTTTTACTACTGGTTCTCTGAACTACTCAAAATTTCCACTACCGGTTCTCCAGAACTGGTCAGAACTTGCTGAAACCCCCTCTGCAGTGTTCCATGCCCCCTAGAGTCGGAAACAACTAGCACATATGTGTGAGGGGAACCTTTTACCTTTATGTCACTATGGCCCATGCTCTGATAATACCTGTTTCCAGTCATGTAATCCAAAGATTGCCTTCATCTTTTCTTCAATATATGAGTAACATAGGCCTAAATTGCCCTGGCTATACTGATGCTGATGCTAATATTTTGCTGCTTGTTTCAACGCTCTCTCAAGGGAGCCTCAAGGTATATAAAATCTATTAGACTTGCTTAGGGTAGAGAAAATAGATGTAAGAAACAAACTTCCTCTTTTGGATGTTACTAGGGTCATATCCAGCTCCTAATCCTAATCATCTCAAACTCAAATTGGCCATCCCTACACTGGATCAATTACAAGTTACAATTACATTACCCTCTGTAATCCAGTCTAAAGAATAAAAGTCTTGCTCTCAGTACAACCCAATGTCGGAAGGTTTCAGATGTGTTCAGGAAGAAATGATGGGGAGTGAAACTACTGTTGCTGTCACTCAGCATTGATTAATTGAAGAAATCTACTTAATGGCATGGATGGTCTTATTAAAGACATCACACAGGATGATGGTTGTGACCCATGGCAGAGGCTTGTATAATTGTTCTTTCTTTGAACTGGGCGTGGACAGGAAAAACTTCATACTGAAGTGTGCAGCACAGTAGTCAGATGCTTTTTAGTTGGTCTGCACACACACACACAGACAGACAGACACAGCTCAGTCTGAACATAGTTGTATAGCATCTAACTGAGGGTCATGATGTGTGCAGTGTGCAAGAAGTTTAATTCTTTTTCACCTTTGTTTCTCATAATTATGGGATCATTACAAAATGCACGCACATCAGACTGAGAATGGTTATTTGGTTAGTTGTATTATCTCTATCAGCCCGTGGCTCCTCACTTACTGAAATGACTGCTGGATTTCAACCAGGCAGCCAAAAGAGATTTTCTCTTATCTGTGAAATAAATCAGAGTGAAAAATACACTGAGATAACTTGATAAGCCTTTTGTTTGCTATTGCATATGCATATAATCAATATACTGTGACCTTTTCCATGTACACAGCCGTGTGTCCAGCACTGAACATTTCATATTCATCCAAAATGGATCTGCTTTGGTGGATCACTGCCTGCGTGCCATCATATCACCCTGTTTTGCCTCCCTGCGCATCGCATAGGATAATAACGTTAAAGAAATTTTGTAGCTTGTGGGGAAAGGTTTAAAAGCATCATACTGAGACTGGGCATTCAGCCAGGGGAAGGGACAGAAGTGAAGTGCTCCTGGAGAATTTCTTTTTTTAGACAATGATTGCTGAAGGGGAAAAGCACGCTGGTTATCACTGTGTTCCTTTGGAAATGAATTAAGTATTTACCAGACTATTAGAAAAATCCTTCAATCTCTTTTCAAAGGGGACTTCTTTTATTTGCGTAATGAAATGCATAACGTTGAGGAATTGGGGAAAACAGCAAGAACTCTGCAAAGTGATTTCAAATCAGTGCTGTTCTTGGGGCACATACATGTGCATACAGACAGAAATATTCTAAAGTTGTTCTCTTCCATGGGAGTGCTTTTGAAACTATTCCCATAGAGGCTGCTAGCCCAAGATAAATGTTATGTCAGAACAATACCGCCACCCAAAATCTTCATGGATTTCTCAGGAAGAATTCATTAGCTAGATCTGGCAAGAATTAGAAGCTTTCCAAGGCTTCTAATTCTTTTTTGCAATAGAGCAGAGATGGCTAATCTTTTTGCCATCTCATGCCAGGAGCGGGGGAGCATGCGGTGGGTTGTGGATGCATGTGCCCACACCCATAATTCTATGCACCCCTCCCCAGCACATGCGGGCATGACCCACCCGCTCCCCCCGCTCCTGGCATGCAGTGGCCCAGTGTGCCCATTTTTCTCTCTCCCCAGGCTCCAGAGCCTTCCTAGGAATCTGGGGACAGTGAAAATGGCCTTCCCCACCCCCTGGAGGCCTTCTGGAGGTCGAAAATGCCTCATTTGCCAACTTCTGGGTGGACTGGAAATTGGCAAACAGGCCATTTCTGGCCTCCGGAGAGCCTCCAGAGCGTGGGGGGTGGGGAAGGCCGTTTTTGCCCTCCCCAGACTCCTAGAAAGGTTCTGGAGGCACTGTATTACGGTGGTTCTCCTCCTTCCTCTCCAACCGGTTGCAGACTGTGTTGACAGGGGGGCAGAGGTCGACCCCGAGGCCCCTTATATGCGGGGTGCCACAGGGATCGGTCCTCTCACCCCTTCTGTTCAACATTTATGTAAAGCCGCTGAGCGAGATCATCCATGGTTTTGGGGTGAAGTACCACCAGTACGCTGATGACACACAGCTGTACATCTCCACCCCAGACCACCCCAACGATGCCCTTGAGGTGATGTCCCGGTGCCTGGAGGCCGTACGGATCTGGATGGGGAGGAACAGGCTCAGGCTCAACCCATCCAAGACCGAGTGACTGTGGTTTCCGACGTCCCGATATAGTCAGCTGGTGACATTGTTGACTATTGGGGGTGAATCATTGGCCCCCACGGAAGGGGCTCGCAACTTGGGCGTCCTTCTGGATTCACGGCTGTCTTTAGAAGAGCACTTGATGGCCATGACCGGGAGGATTTTTCATCAGGTTCGCCTGATTTGCCAGTTGCGTCCCTTTCTAGATCGGGACTCTTTACACACAGTCACTCATGCCCTCATCACCTCCCGTCTGGACTATTGTAATGCTCTCTACATGGGGCTCCCTTGGAGGAGCACTCGGAGGCTCCAACTGGCACAGAGTGCGGCTGCACGGGTGGTTATGGGAGCGACGTGGCGCTCCCATGTAACACCCCTCCTGCGCGAGCTTCACTGGCTCCCGGTGGTCTTCCGAGTGCGCTTCAAGGTTTTGGTTATCACCTTTAAAGTGCTCCATGGCTTAGGACCTGGTTATTTACGGGACCGCCTACTACCACCAATAGCCTCCCACCAGAGGAGGGGCTCCTCTGAGTGCCGTCGGCCAAACAATGCTGGCTGGTGGCCCCCAGGGGGAGAGCCTTCTCTGTGGGAGCACCTACCGTCAGCCTACTGGCTCTTCCGGGTGCCGTCGGCTACCACCAATAGCCTCCCACCGGAGGAGGGGCTCCTCCGGGTGCCGTCGGCCAAACAATGCCGGCTGGCGGCCCCCAGGGGGAGAGCCTTCTCTGAGGGAGCACCTACCATCTGGAACGAGCTCCCCCCGGATATGCGGAGGATCGCGGACCTGCGAACCTTCCGTCGCGCGCTCAAGACCTATTTATTCCAACAAGCCGGCCTGAGCTAAGTTATTTTCCCCTTTTAATTATGAATTTTAATTTGTTTTAAATTATTGGGGTTTTAATTGTCAGCCAAATTATTTAATTCGTTTTATTCTATTTTAAACTTCTGTATTTATATGTTTTATTTCTGGCTGTACACCGCCCTGAATCACCCCCAGGAGTAGGGCGGTTTATAAATCTAATAAAATAAATAAATAAATAAAATGCATGGGTGCCGGAACTGAGCTCACATGCCCACCGATATGGCTACGCATGCCACCTGTGGCACGCATGCCATAGGTTCACCATCACAGCAATAGAGGCTTAATTGGAACTCAGTTGTTTCTAGGAATCCTAGTGTATTTTCCAAGCAATTTCAATTGGAAGTAAAATTCAATTTTTCTTGTGTTCAGGAAATATTATTTGTTATGTTTCTGCAGAGAAAAAAAATGAATCCCTATCTCTCACCCATCTTCATAACTTCATATCCTCACTAATTGTCTAGTGCAGCATCCAAACATTAGTGAAGACTGGTTTTATATCGTCTAATTGATGGCTTGGTGACACTATAAATTACCAATGAAGAAAAGATCTTAGAACCATTCCAATGTTCCATTTATCCCATGCTCCAGCAGGGAATTGTTCCTTCATATTAATGGCTGTATCACCGCCTGCAAATTTTCTAAGCCCTGTCTGTCATACTTCCTTTTTAACTGGAGTTGATTTCATATTTAATGCATTCACGGTCATAAGAAAGCTTTTGCTTCTTCACTATCTCTGCTTTGCCATGCCATTAAATCGAAGATGTCTAGCATTTTTCAGTGGATACTTTCTCTTCGTTTTACTGGCTACAGTTCTACAGATGCCTGGAAGGTTATTCCAAGAAGAATATATGATAGATTTGTTTCACTGGGCTTCAAATAAACTGTGATAATTCAATATCTCTTGTTTAACAGTCTGTCTTTTCTCTTTCTGCCTGCATAGTGCACATCCATATTAAGCATACATATTCAATTGAGAAAGATCAGTAAATGATAATTTACACATAGGAATAGTTTTCTGTAATCACAACATGAGAACAATGTTTTCTCTCTCGTTATTTTAGCTCTAAGCTTTAGCAAGGCTAGATTTTAATGCCTCACTGAATGTTTTTGTAAATCTTTAGCACTTCCAGTCCTTAAGCATTATTTTCCACACACATACTTCCTTCAGAAAGACCCATAGGATGGAAGATACATAGGCCTGTTAATACTTAGGGAAAATCTATTGAAATCAGTGGGACATTAAGTTATGGTAAAATTAGGTATCATTTATCTCAATCATTCTAGCCTATCTAGAATGACTCTTGGAACCTTGGCTTAAAATATAATAACGGCTCTCACATTTTTCAATACAGTAATGCTAAGTTTTATTTATTTTTTACCCTGAGGTTCATGAATTCCTTCTCATTCTTTTCACGGTTAGTGAAAATATTCAGAGGAATATGTGAATATTTTATTCCTGTGCCTGTTTGTTGAATTTAGAGATCACCAAATTGTACATTTTATGGTAGTTTATGCAAATAAAAGCATGGTTATGCATGTAAGTGCGAGAGAGCAAAGTTAAAGCCAGTTAACCTACCCAGTAATTAAAATGAAAACATAAGGAAAGCAATGGAATAATCACATGTATTCACTCCAAACATGGACAGCATTAACATTTAAAGGCCCTGGGAAAGGTTCTTTTTTAATTGCTTTGCAGAAAGAGGCCAAAGTCAGTGCCAATCTACTCTCCAGCCAAAGGCTATTCCACAAAATAAGGGTCAGACTAAAGGGCTCCCATCCATCTTACCACATGAAAGATAAAGAGATGTTCAACATTCCCTACCAGGATGAGCGTATTGAAACTGGACGATATATTAAATATATATCTGTACAGGTAATCCTCAATTTGCAACAGCTCATTTAGTGACCATTCAAAGTTACACCAGCACTGAAAAAAGTGACTTATGACCATTTTTATTACACTTATGACTATTGCAGCATCCCTGCAGTCATGTGATCAAATCTGGCCAATTGGCAACTGACTAATATTTATGACAGTTGCAGTGTCCCAGGTCATGTGATCCCCTTTTGTGACCTTCTGACAAGCAAAATCAATTGGGAAGCCAGTTTCATTTAACAACTGAAGTGATTCACTTAACAACTGTGGCAAAAATGTTGTAAATTGGGATTTATTTATTTAGTGTATGGCACGTGTTATCCAGGGATCACCGAGGCGGCTGGCTGCCTCTGTGAAAGAAATTTTTTCGTGTTATCTTTACCCGCAGGATGCCTGAATGCTGGTAGGCAAATGGAGGAGGCTCCTTTCTTGTCCCTTCTGTGGTTTATTTGCTCACAGGAATCGAACTGCCGAGCTGCTGACCTCAGCAGTGCATAGGTCTAGCATCTTACCACGTGAGCCAATGCGGCCCCTGTAAAATGAGGTAAAATTCACTTAACAAATGTCTCACTTAGCAACATAAATGTTGGGCTCAATTGTGATGGAAGGTCAAGAACTATCTAGTAATCTGTGAATATCTAAAAATATCAGAGCAATATTTGTTGTAAATACATTGAGTAGAATTTGTACAAGAAAAAAAAATGTTGGGAATGAAGAAGCAAAAGAAGCTAACTTGGAGGAATATGTCAATTCCCACTGAAGGAAAACTCATTCTGGATGGCTACCATGAGTATAACAGTCTGGAATTGAGCAGTGTACTGTATTTTTCGGAGTATAAGATGCTCCGGACTATAAGACGCACCTACCTTTTTTGGGGAGGAAAACAAGAAAAATTGCCTCTGCCTCCCAGCAAGTTGCCTCCTTGCAGCAAACAGCCTGTTTCATTTTCATTTTCAGCACAGCCTGATTAGCACAAGAAAAAAAAATCTGCCTCTGCCTCCCAGCAATTTGCCTCCTTGCAGCAAACAGCAAAGGCCGAAAATGGGGTGCACGGAGGCGGCAATAGGCAATGGCAATCCCTGCAACCTGAAACAGCTGGGTGTAAGAGGCTGATCCAATTGACAATCAGCTGCTTGTGCTAATCAGGCTGTGCTGAAGCTGAAACTGAAACAGGTTGTTTGCTGCAAGGAGGCAAATTGCTGGGAGGGGAGAGGCCAAAGGATGGTGGGTGGATGGGGCTACATTAGTTATATAAGATGCATCTAAAGTTTCACCCTCTTTTAAGGGGGGAGGGGAAATGTGTCTCATACTCCAAAAAATACGGTAAGTAAAATGTCAGAATGCTAGCATTCTGAGGAACCACATCCTCACAATACAGTTTTAAGAGTGCCAGTTAAGTTTCAGCATCTCAGCAGCATTTCTAGGGCCCTGAAATCTTATCAAAAAGGAATGATTTAACTCAACTATCTCCCCATATGACCATGACTAATCATGTCCAAAAGGACAAAAGAAAAAAACAAGCACCAGACTTTTCAACACAAGCAGCATATATTTAAGAACCAGAAACAAAACAAACAATTGAAGAAACAACCCTCCCAAGGCTAAACGGAAAAGGAAGAAAAACCATCCAGGCCTGCTGATAATATCATCTAAAATTCAAATGCTAACATTTCACTTACCGTATTTTTTAGAGTATAAGACATACCAGAATATAAGACGCAATTTAGTTTTTGGGGAGGAAAATAAGAAAAAAGCTAATTGGCAGATGGATCAGCCTCCCTGAATACCCCCAATCAGTTGTTTCCAGAGGTGAATTTTAGCAACAGGTTCCTTGGTTGTGAGCTCTGTGCCTTGCTTTTTTTTTTTTTTGCTTTTGTTTCTGCCTCTGAAACTCCATTTCAGAAAAAAACTGTTTTTTCTGCCTCTGAAAGCCTCCGAAACAGCTTCAGAAAAAAAGCCTCTGAAGCTCTGTTTGGGGGCTTCTTTTCTGAAGCTTCTTTTCTGATGCTTTTTTCAGCTTCTGAAACCTCCGTTTGAGAAGATGGGCGGGGCTACATTCAGAGTATAAGATGCACCCAGATTTTCACCCTCTTTTTGGGGGGAAAGAGATGCATTTTATACTCCAAAAAATATGGAACCTCTTTCACTCTTACTAGGTGCTGCTTAAATCTTGTTTGTCTTTAGGGATGATTTGTTTTTGTATCCTGAATGCCCCTTAACAAAGCCTAGCAGGACAATTTGAAATGTTTGTTTCCTTGAGTAGTAAAAATATATATCAAACCCTGGACTTTTAAAGACAAATTAAAATAATTTATCTCTATTTTAAAGACAATTCTTCAAAATAGGTAGATCTACTAAGTTTGGACCAAAATTGCCAAAATTCATCCAAACAAAATCATTGCTAATAGATCAAGATGTCAACTATTTCTCTATTTGATGAAACCTAAAAATGAGATCTGAGTTGTCATAGACTGTAACTATAGGAAGAGGGTTCCAGGGCATATACTCTATAAGCGATGACATTTTCATGGAATAAAATAATTGCTCTTGGGGTATTTGTTGGAACTGAAGAACATATCCAAGTAACTTTAAAAGCTGAAGCTGGGGGAAGCTTCTCTGACAGTGGAAAATTTGGTCAGCTGGGAATTAACACATCAAAAGAATGGCATAAATGAAAAAAAATGTAAAGCTTTATATTCAGAATAGGAGTTTTGCTTATTTTTGATATATAAAGATTGAAAAGACACCACCTTGCCTTGCTTCAGAAGATATTCCTCTCCATAAAATAATTTATATAAAGATTATTATTATTTTTTTGCTTTCAGCTGTCATCGGTAAATTAATTTAAGATGTTTGATTTTTTAAAAAATTTTTTTACTGTAGAGTTCAATACTCCAGGAAGGAGCACTTCTAAAATTTGTGAAAACAATGAGCTGGAACAAAACAACCACCAGGGAATCACTTGCAACAGAATGATGATTAAAGAATATGGAAATATTTCACTTATCTCCTCTCATATTACCAGATCTTATAAAAAGATGCACAAGAAAAAATACAGTAGAAAAACAGAGCTCACCCAAACATTTTGCTGCCAGAGGCAAGGATGTCTCTGTTCTCCTCTATTGGATGTTTTTGTTTTCTAATAACTTCAAAGCCAACTGCACTGGCAACAACATCTTCAGCTAATATTTAGATAATATTCTGTACTACATCTCAGCCCAGACTGACAGCCTAGGACAACTGGAAGCCTCAAAATTGTTACTGAATAATCATGTTTAATGAGACAAAAAGAGAAGATTATTAAATACATGACTGGGCACCAAGCGTATTAATCACATTTTATTATGATTACATTTATATATACATGACACGTCCTTGCGCTATCTACTAAGTTTTGGAGTGCGGCTTCTGGCATGTCACTTAGAGGCCAAGGATGGTCCTTGACCCAGAAAAAGTTGTAGGCTGGAAAATGGAGATGAAAAGAATTATCTTCTCCCCTGCTTTTCTAAGTCTTCTGGCATCTCGCTTCTTGCTTAGAGTGTGGCACTTGTTTCATTTTGTTTAGTGGCAAAGCTGTTTGTGAGGCAAAATCAAGAATGCTTCCTCTTTCTTTCTTTCTTTCTTTCTTTCTTTCTTTCTTTCTTTCTTTCTTTCTTTCTTTCTTTCTCTCTTTCTCTCTCTCTCTCTCTCTCCCTCCCTCCCTCCCTTGAAACTAAAACAAATGTTATATATTATGGTCATTTAATTTGGTGGGAAAAAAATGGGATTTAACTGCATTTGGCCCCTTAGAGTACAATATTGTTAAATCATTAAATACAGTTTATTTATTTATTTATTTATTTTATTGGATTTATAAACCGCCCTACTCCCGAGGGACTCAGGGCGGTGTACAGCCATAAATAACACATATAAATACAAAAATTTAAAATAGAATAAAACAATTAAATAATTTGGCTGACAATTTAAAACCCCAATAATTTAAAACCAATTAAAATTCGCAATTAAAAGGGGGAAGTTCACCATCCTTGTCTTGCTTCATGAATGGGAAGGGCAGTATTTTCTCCACAATACTATATACCAGGGTTGGAACAACAGGTGATACTTATTGTCTAAGAACATGAGGAGTTGACACACATTTCTAATTTAGTTTCCCCCCAAGTGGAGAATGGACTTTTGTGCTTTAATTATCTATTTGTTTAGTTTTGCTTCCTTCATTGTGGGTTAATTTTACTTTGAGCTACCATAGGTGTACTGAAGAAATCCAGGAAATCAATTAGTTGTCTTTATCTTTTTGCTGCCATCTACTGCTGATCTGGATTTTTTTGCAGCCCAGATATAGCAATCTTAACTATTTTAGGCCTTGAAGCGGAACAGCAGAGATCAATATTCTATAAATACTGCTAGAGAGAATAGCTTTTGGTGCTCATGTAATGATTGACTAGATCTGTCTTGCCATAAATAGTACAATACACTCATTTGGATTCCTGGTGTCCTATTTGGGGCTGCCACCGTCTGAATTGGCTGTTCCTTTACTATCTTAGTAAGCTGGGCAATCATTCCAGAGAGAAAATAGAGCGCTGCTATCATTTAGCAAACTGTACTTTGATAAGTAAAGAAACATTGTGGGTAACTTATTTGTCCTTTGAATGTTGTTGCACTTCAGAGATTGCTTATTTTGCTTGCATCTGTGATGTGCATTTGAATTATTTTAAGCCTGAGCTCATAAGAGAAACTTTTCCTCCAGCTCTTAAGGATGTGTGTGTGTATGTGTGTGTACTTTGACTAACAACATACGTGCATGGAAGTGCATAGTGGGAAAATCTGACAGACACTAATGAGCTTCCTCGAAAGGGTTTCTATGGTAGTGCTGACTGCTATAGATGCCTGGAACACTGAAAACGTCATTGTCTAACTAGTCAAGGGCACTGTATTTTTAGCTCCTTTAAGCTAAGGGTAACCATTAATGGTATGAAATCTTATGACTCAGGAGAGATGCAAACTAGCAGTAAAATTCCATGGGAAAACCTAGCAAAACCATCACATTTCATTAAAAATATAAAGGTATTTCTCAAAATGTGCTTGAGATAAAGTTTACAAAATGTAATTGTCTCCTACTTGCTTATCCCTGGCAATTAAGAGCCGGTCATGATCCAAAGACTTTTTCAACACTTCTAAGAAAACATACAGTTCCTGAGGTTGATTTTTTTTTTAAATGGTGGAAGTGGTGGTGGTAGGGGAAAGTTGTCCATTTAGGTTGTGTAGATTGTAATAAACATTCAAAATATATCTTCTGAATTACTTGGGGATTTGGGGGAAGTTTTGAATAAGAAATTTGAAAAAAAAAACAATGTGTTATTTGATCATCGAGCCAGTAAAAGAGAATATTTGTAGCTCAGGGTTGAAATGAGGGATCCTCGGTGCTCTCTTAGCTTGATTGTTTTCTTGCAGATGTTTCATTACTAAAACTAAGTAACATCATTCAGTGTTACCTAGTTTGGGTAATGAAATGTCAATCATAGAGCACTTGGTATTTTGATCCTATTCCCAATATGACTTCCCGTTTATCATATGTGAAAGAAAGGGAAGAAATTATGGGTATGTTAAATCTCAGGATCAAAACTTCTTGTTTTAAATTTAGCTCCATCCTGAATTCTCTGTTTATTGTGACTTATTGGAAACTTTAGATGGATTTTTTTTTTCTGGTAAATTAAAATATTGAGTTGTGTCCAATACTGCTTGGCTGGCTGGTGGATTGGATGCTGTTGATTAAATGGATTCCTTCTTTCTCCTAAACTGTGCATATTCCCAGATTGCTGTGAATGATTGTCTGGTCCTGTAACAGTAAGGGGAACTCTATGCTTTATGCACCCATTTATAAATTGGGTCAAACTGTCTATACTACTGCCTAAATCATAATTCTTGAGAAACCTCATAGCAATGTATTCATTTTATTCACATTTTTATTTTGTCAAAGAGAGCACAGCAGTGTAATTACTTTATTGGACTTTTCCTGATCTAAGGCATCAATGTGACCTGTAAGCCATAAGTCAGATGTGTTTAAGCACTTGGTTTTACAGATTAATTTCTCTGGCGTTGTTAAAAGCTCTCTGTCTTATAAAGAGATTAAAGGAAACTCGCCACATTCCAAATTAATAATACTCTGAGTTTTGCTTTGTATACTGCTATTACAGAGGGACAGATTATTACAAAAGCCTTGATATATGCTTCTCATTAACAATTAACTTGGTGCAAAGGTTTAGAAATTTGTTCATGACTTCACTTGGCAAGCTGGGTTACTGCTGCTGAGCCCAGCACAATTTAACACAGTTTGCTTTATTCAAAGATGGTCTACCTCAGTGTTTCTCAACCTTGATAGCTTGAAGATGGCTGGACCTTGATAGCTTGAAGATGGCTGGACTTCAACTCCCAGAATCCTCCAGCCAGCAGCGCTGGCTGGGGGATTCTGCAAGTTGAAGTCCACCCATCTTCAAGCTATCAAGGTTGAGAAACACTGGTCTACCTGCTTCCCATTGGCAGCTCAGCTCATTGGAATGAGGAATGGGAGGGACCCTACTACATGCTGACTTTACAGAATTTGCCATTGCACATGTTCTGTGTTGCATCATGAACATGGTTGAAATCTGGTTGCATCTGTGCAACAGTGGAATGGTTATTACAGTAGATCAGCTTCCTGGTCCCCCTGGAGGCCCTGGGGGATGGGGGCTCTCCAAAACGCCCAGTGGGCTTGGCAAAACAACATAGCCATGGAGGGACAGACCCCAAGGGAATGAAGAGCAACAGAAGCTTCCATTGAACAAGTGGAAACCTGTTTCTGTGGAGAAACTATAACCCAATGAAATTAGAAAAAAAAATGCTAAACATCGTATTATCTATGAAAGCAATGACAAGTTAAAAGTATAATACAAGTGTAGCTGCAATCCCACAAACTGACCTTTGTCATTTAGGCTACTTACTTTAATCACACATGAATGATGTTGATGGACATTGAAAAGGTGGGTATAAAATCACTCAGAGATTGTACAAAATGTCTATTTGGAATGAGGCACCATGAATTTAAAACATTTATTTCAAGAAATATACAGAAGATTGCAGCATAAACATTTGTATAGTTTATCCTACCTTCCCATCTCTGCTTCTAAGCATGGACAAAGGGGCATGCATGCTTTTTTGCATTTATAATGCAGTACTAACTCTTTCCTGTCAGTTTTTGCAGCATAAGTTAACCAGGGGAAAGAATTCATTGGCACTGATATTCATACTACACCTGTGAGGAACTGCTGGTGATAACTGGCTAAAGACCTAAAAATGTAAACATGAGAAGACTGTTATGTGCTTGGTCACAAGTTTATATTTAATATTTATGTGCTGTATTTGTTTTTATGTGTTTCCCTGTTTTGATTTATTGTTTGTTTATATGTTGTATAATACCCATTATAAAGTCATGTTGTTTGAATTGGGCAGCCTTATAAATCTTTGAAAAAAATGAGTAAATGAATGAACCAACCAGTCAACCAACCAACCAACCAACCAACCAACCAACCAACCAACCAACCAAATCAGCTGCATCCAAAGATGCACCCTTGACTCCATTGGACTTAAATCAATCCTCTCAACTGTGTTAATTTGCGGGTAGCACAGGATGCTTGTTACCTACCAGGATGGGGAAAAAAATAGTGCAAAACTGGTCTTCCTTGCGATATCATGGCAAAAATAGGGTGTTCCCCATTGCTGAGTTGAACTACTTCCCGTTATGATTAATTCCAACAGACTGTGCTAGCATTAAGATTGCACCCTAGCCTGTGTTAGAATAAGTGGAGAAGCTTCCCATAACAGTAATAGGGGTACTGCTAAGGGACAATTTAAGACTGCCTCATTGGGAAACAAGATAAAGGTGATACTGACCTAATAAATCAGACAAAGAAATCTTGGGATAGGGGAGGCAAAAAGCATTGTTAGAGAATGTCTATTCTGTGGTCAGATGCTAATGGGAGTTGAAGTCCACACGGTTTAAAGTTGTTAATGTTGAGAAACACTTGCTTAGAGAGTGATGGGTTTTCAGAGGTAGAAAACTTCTTGGTCACTCTTTTAGGTGGGCAGCTATGGGTTAAGGCTGGACTTTAGTGAGAGGTGGGACCATAGCACAATACTGTTCAATGAACTATGTTCACTGAACTTTGCACTGAAACCAGATTGAGTGATTGATTGATTTAATGTATTTGTTGCCCATCTTGCTTTGAAGCGATTCTAGGTGGCTTATAGCATTACAGTTCTCAGTGCAGACTCAATCACAGCTTAGCACACACCTTCGTAAACTGTACTGCAGAAAGGACAGCAATGGAATATCAAAAGCTTAAAGACATCCTCGAAATGGTTATTTCCCAAGTCAGGAAAAGAAGGAAGAAGTTAAGTGATATCAGAGAATTCAATAAATAAAGAGGATATTGCTCCCCCCCTCCATTTATGGGAAACTCCTGGGAAAAGTTATAATGGTGGGCAGAGGCCCTATGCAGGTAGTTTCTGATGCAATTGGCTATTTCCTTGAGGGCCCAGCAGCTCATTCCTGTTGGTGAGGTGTTTGAGCATTTACTATGCTTTTGAATGCATTAAGCAGTCCCAAACTATATTAAGGTTAGCTCATTCACACATGCATGTCTCTCCCTGAATGTTCACTTCTTTTTGGTTTCGGTGTCAGCTGATGACATTTATGTGCAAATGGGATGTGTATGGTTGGTGCCACAGACCAAGCTACATTTTGTCTCACCTCAGTACAAATTCAGAGGTTTTCAGCTAGATCATTTAGAACTGCCAGTCACTGATGATATAATAATCAAGTGTAAAGAAGCAAAGGTAAGTGTTTGTACTGGTGTGAATCTGATTTGATTTGCTCTGTAATGAGGAAGAAAGAAAGAAAAGGGATGCAGTGGCTCAGTGGCTAAGACGCTGAGCTTGTCAATCGAAAGGTCAGCAGTTCAGCAGTTCGAATCTCTAGTGCCGGGTAATGGGGTGAGCTTCCGTTACTTGTCCCAGCTTCTGCCAACCTAGCAGTTCAAAAGCACGTAAAAAAGAGAAGTAGAAAAATAGGGACCACATTTGGTGGGAAGGTAACAGCATTCTGTGTGCCTTTGGCATTTAGTCATACCGGCCACATGACCACAGAGACGTCTTCGGACAGTGCTGGCTCTTCAGCTTTGAAACGGAGATGAGCACCACCACCTTGTGTCAGGAAAAACTAGCACATACGTGCGAGGGGAACCTTTACCTTTACCTTTAAGGAAGAAAGATTTTTTTAAAAAAAAAATCAACTTTGTTGATTTTGTATAGAGTCACTTTGATATAGTAGTTAAGACACCAGGCTAGAAACCAGGAGACTGTGAGTTCTACTCTCACTTAGGCACAAAGACAGCAGGTGACATTGGGCCAGTCACTCTCTCTCAGCAACTGTAATAAAGCAATTGTAAACAGCTTCTGAAATTTTGCCAAAAAAACAGCAGGGACCCATTTAGGCAGTTGCCAGGAATCAACACTGACTTCAAGGCACAGAGTCATGCCCACCAATCTATAGGAAACAGGAGTAGATAGCAAGGTATTTAAATGGATAAGTAGCAAGTAGCAAGCTGGAGAGTTGAATTTATTGTGATTTTGCCAATGCTCTGCATCCCAGGTTTGCAACATTTGGGGGCTCTTGGGCACATTTGGAATGTATCCTTGACATTTTCTTAATTTGACAAAGGCACAAGGCACAATGGCCAGCTTTCTTGCTATCACCTCTTATGGGGTTCTCAGGATGCTCTTGGTTATTTCAGCTTGCTTATGTTTTTCTAGGAGGTGGCATTTTTCAAACTGAATCCTAGGCTGCTGTCTCCTATTGTTTTTAAAAAATGTCTTAAGAATGCCTTTGGGGCCAATATGTGTCCCTCAGCATTCTCTGAAATAATGATTATGCCTCCCATTCCCTTTTTTAAAGTTAAAATTATCTTTTCCTTTTCCTCCCTCCCTTAAGGGACGAGTGTGAGCACACATTGGGAGCCATAGAAGCTACTTTGGCCTCATGCAATCTAAAGCGTCCTAGTAGATTGTATTTAGCATCTTTGCAAAGGACAATGGGTGCTGATATGACATCACTGGGAATGGGGGAAGCAAAATGCACACAAAAAGAAATGCAACTTTTGCCTTTCTTTGGTTTAGAGAAACTTTTGAAATCAAGTTAATTAAAAGCATCTTATTTAACACCTTGCATTTGATTAATCATCATCTTAAGAATGTGTGAATGAGATTCTGAAGTGTAACAGAGACCGATGAGGCACACACAGCCTTAGTGCGTCTCCATTTCATTAGCAATTCTTTAGTTAATTATACAGAGCATTTTAATTTACTTTAGTAAATATCCTTTGGTGGAAACTTTTGGAAGAGATTCACTGAAGAAAATGAACAGAGGTGAAGTGAGTATATTTTATTCGAGTGTTTGATATCAGACATTTTGTTCAAAATTTAACTGCAGATAATAAGCAGTTCAAGGTTCTAAAGGACTTCAAAACATAAACCACTGCACAAAAGGAAATTGTCAGTTTATGCACGGCTAAATCTTTTCAGCAAAATAACATAATTTGCTCTTGCCAAGGGAAACATGAACGCATTTCTGCCATACCAATCCCACAAGGATTTATATCTCTCGGGAATGTGGCACTGAATAAAGCATGAGTACTCAAATGTAGGAAAACATGCTTGCTTTTAGCCAGCTGACTGGAGATAACTCAGGGAAAAAAAATCTGTCACATTTTGAGGCCAACATCAGTCCCATTTCTTAAAAAGGTATCTGTTTGAGATTAATCAGTGGCTAATCTCTCCCCAAAACAAATCGAAACTGAGGCAAATCAGTAGAAAACGTCTAGAAAGCTGAAGGTGTTTTAAAACTCTAAAATCGACAGCCCATATAAAGAAAACTGACACCCTCAAGATACTTTTCATATTTTTTATTTATTTCTCTCAACAGTGTTGATACTTTAAAAGAATAAAGACTAGATTTGGAATGGGATCATGCCTCTAGTTTTTCCAGTGCCACAATGATTCTGATAGGAAGCAAACATGGTTTGAAGTTGAAAGGAAAAGTAGAACTTCTGTGGAAAACATATCCTGAAATTCATGAAACATTTGCTATTCCATCTTATAAGTGTCCTGTTGAAAGCATCTCTCTTCATCCAGGCCTTGTCTATATGAGCATTACATAACCAATTCTGTTTTAGTTTTCCTTCTCCGTCTCCCTTTAATGAATATATATTTTACAATTCAGGGGGTGTTAAAGTGGTGGCTGGTGGGCCAGATGCATCACGAGCAAGCCACGCCCACCCCAGCTCCACAAAAGGGAAAAACATCACAAAGTGACGTGATGGCAACGTGAGGCGGCAAGTTTGACACCTGTGTTTTAATTCATTGTTTAAATCCACGGTCTTTAACACTATTTAAATCATGTTTTTGAAACATAGTTGTATGGGAGTGGGGTATGTCTGTATATAGATGTCAAAAAAGTTGTTCTGACTATGTGATTGTTGCCCAGCTCCTTTTTTTGCATTTGTTGCAGGTGCAGCTTATTTGCAACACAAAGAGGCCAGACATCATATATTTGTTGAGTTTTCTGACCCTAACCAGATGCCTCCATAGGAAATGGGAGACAGGTATATGAAATAAGTCAGTAAAAACAGGACACAAGGATTCAGTGAACAGCAATGCAAATACTGACCTGGTAAAACAAAATTCAACAAAATTTAAATAGGGAATCTTTGCTAAGCTAAATTGCTCAAAGCAGTTGAAGAAACACTTTTTGCAGCTTTGAGATGGGGCTGAATGGAAATACTGTAAACTCAACATTATGTGTGCCTAAGGGATTCAGTAATGAAACAAGTTGGATTAAAATGATCATCCCTGTTCCTTGAATGTGGCCAGCTTCCTGTTTTGTTCCAAATCTGTGGCTTGCTTTTCCTGTATGGTTCTTGTTGTTTATTTCTGGCAAGAACCTTCTTCTCAAATCCTCTTTACGAGCAATGCAAATGTTACTATCATCACTGTTAGGGAAGGAACTCAGTTAATGTATGGATGATCCCTTAAAAATGGTCATTCTGAATCCAGCAATATTTGTTTTCCTTGGAGAAAACAGGGAATGGTAGGAAAGAATCCTGTCTGTGCTCAGCTGAAAGTCATTTGAAAAACTTTCAAAGGCAAGCAATAGTGTGGGGAACATGTTTTAGATTCCAAAAATGATGGGCCCATGTGAAGGACCAGATCAAAATGGGGAGGGTGAGAGGAAGACCTCAGGAGCCGATGAAAATTTAGGGGAGGGGAAGAATAATAACTTTCCTCTTTTCCACATCTCCATCCCCTCCCCACTAAAAGAACAATCAGCAGAAATGTGAGGAATCTCAGCATAGGGTGATGGGAGAGGATCTAGAAACTGCTGAGATAGTCAATAAGCAAATTGTTCATCATGTATTGACAGGAGATTAACTGAACAAACCTCCAGACAATAGAGATTGAAGACTTAAAAAGAAAAGCAGGGTGGAAGCTGGAGGCAAGGAGCTCACCAAATGGGATTGGCTGCCCCCCCCCCCCACACTTAGCACTATCTATTTGTGCCTTTAGAAAGACAGACAAAACAGATGGGTTTTCTTTGCTGATCAAAGTCCTCATATTCCTTTGAAAGGAGAAAAAAAACCCTAGATGTTTCATTGCAAACAACAGTTAAAGTAAACCCTGCAAAAATAATATGAGGGAAGCCAGGAGGTCTCGTATTTCAAAACATGTCCCCCCCCAGTGAGTTTTGAGGATGAGGTTAACTATCTAAGCCAATCTGCCTTCTATTTTAAACCACATTCCTTATTCATTGGGGTATTCTGTCAACATGCTTAGAATTGCTGATTAGTAAAGCAGCCATGAATCTCAGTGGCAAAACATAGATTCTGATTGTGAAATTTGTGACATTTTTATTGGTTTGTTATATTGCTCAACCAGGTCACTTTCTGTTTGCGTGAAAAAGTTGTGGAAAAGCACATGTTTTAGCTAGTGATATTCTTGTGCAAAGTACATGTGACATGTTCCATAAAAATAAATATTACATGTGGTGGGGTGGGTGAAGAACATTGAAGACAAAATGGAAATTATACTGTAGGCCTATACAATAGCTCTTTTTCTTTAAAAAAAAAATCTTGGTAGGCCAGAATATTTTGTGATGTAATTATAATTGATCTAGAATTGTAGGTTTTGCAAAACAGATAGCTTGTGAGTTTCAGCAATCAAGTTGTAGTGATGTACCTTGATTGAATGATATGTCTCCTTCACCCACAATCAGGAAATTAGAATACATTAGATAAAATAAAGAAAAAGTGTTAATCGCATAGGGTTGAATCCAAACAGGTTGAGTATAGATTATCCCCAATGAAATGAATTACATTTAATTTAGTCGTAACTAATTTAAATTCACTAATTTCAACGTGCCTCCTTGAAGCACAAGCAAGTTTGAATTTAATTCAAAGACCTAACTCCTTTTCTTGGCACAGAATCTGGATTTCATCAAGACAGATTTTAGGATGCAAAACCCTGCTAATAATTCACTCTTGAAAATTTATTTCCTGATTCATAATGCCCTCTCTGAATGTGGAGTAGTTTAATTTGCTTTTATCATCACAGTTGCTTTTAACAGCAGATGCCTCAAATTCTTGACTCCCTAGGACACTGCAATAATAGGCTTTTTTGGATGCTGTTTTTGAAGGAAAATTTTAGAAAGTATGATTATCATCAAAAAAAAGTATACCATATTGTAATTCTAATAGAGCTTAACTTTTTGTATTGAAGAATGAAAATGAATAGAGTGTACATTAAGGATAATAATTTTGACTTCAGTACATTGTCTTGCAAAACCTCTGGAGGAAGCTTCAGAGGCCATATTCTAAACTGAAATAAAATAGTAGAGTAGTAATATGGAATTTCTCCTTTTTTAAAAAAAGTGAATGTTCATCTTCTTAGTTTTTAAATTTGTTTATTTCATCCATTTGTATACCACCCTATTCAAAGGAGGTTTGTATGTATGTATGTATGTATGTATGTATGTATATATATATATATATATATATATATATATATATATATATATATATATATATTAAAGCAATCAATCCATTCATTAAACATAATTAAAAATACTAGTGCCATATTGAGAATATGGAATAGATATAAACTCAAGTTGTGTTTGAAAACACATTTATGAATCTCAACTTAAGAAGTAAAACATAGAAGAAAATAGGCAAAGATAAATGGTTGATATATTGGGACTTATTGGAAAACTATTAAGGGAAATGTAAAATTAAATCAAGAGAGTAATTAATAGCAAAAGGATATAGCTGTCAATGGTTTTTCCATTTATGGCTATCTGAAAGATTTTAATGGCTAAAAAGATTTATGGAGCAAAGTAAGACAGAATTTGAAATATAGTTGTGTACTGATGATGAACATGTATTTGCTAAAATGTATAATTTTTGTTAAAATGTGAAACAGAAAAAAAACAAGTTAAAGAAAATATGACGAATTTTGGTTAATGGGCAAAAATGTGATCAAATGAATTTGTGTTATGATCTTAAAAATATCTTTTATAACATTTATTTTTATTGATTTATTTTTTAATCCCATTTTATTATTCTTACGAACAATTCAAGGCGGCGAACATAATCAATACCCCTTCTTCCTCCTATTTTCCTCACAACAACAACCCTGTGAGGTTTGTTGGGTTGAGACAGATTGTCTGGCCCAAGGTCACCCAGCTGGCTTTCATGGCTAAGGTAGGACTAGAACTCACGTTTCCCTCTTTCTAGCCTGGTACCTTGGTCACCAGACTAAACTGACTCTTGTTGTATATGATTGCCAGAGAAATTATCCAGAATGTATAAAAGCATTTCAAATATATTTTGGAAATGTGAACAATATGAAGAGACATTCTACTATGTTTTCTACATGTAAAAAAGCTAAAAAAAATAGATTCAAATACAGATAATTTTAAAATGAATGTTCAACTGAAGTCAAAAGAAATTCTTTTAAGACTAATAACGGAAGATTATTTCAATGCATATTTACTATGATGAGATTATAATGATAAAGGAGAATATTAGTACCTCTGGATTAAAATGAGATGTCTTGGTGATCTGTGAACTAGGTTGTTTTCTTGCTGAAGTTTCATTACCAAAACTAGGTAATGAGTCTGAACATAATTAGCATCCTATCAATAGCTGAAAGATGAAGTCTGATTTGATATACTAGTTAACAGTAATAAAACCAGTATAAGGATAATATACTACCTTCCTGGAAATGAAAAATCTAGCTCAGATTGGGACAAATTGATGGGGAGAGGGAGAAAGGGATTGGAATTTTTTCAGTGAAGTCATAAACCTATCTATTCTCGTTGAAGGCAAGCTAAGAATATTAGTTTTATTATAACTAGTTTTATTGTAAGCATAGTTATGCGTAGATTTAAATACAGAGTATTAAGATAAAACAGCTTTATAATACGATGACAGTACTCGATAGAGTATACTGTTGAGAACTCAAATTGCCCTAAGGCATTTATCTGATGCATCAGTAGCTACTTAATGTTTAGTATTTAATAATTTGCATGATTAAAAATTCCTAATTTCATTATAGTTGGGGGAAAGATGCTTTACCCAAGCTGAGGGAAAGAGCTGCTCCTGAACTGCTTGAAGTTTTGTATCATACACAGAAATGTCATTATCAAAATATTTTTTCTGCCAAGGTCCATTTAGTTCCTCCATCTACTAATTTCACCATACTAAAACTAATTTTTCAGGGAGGAGCAACAGCAGCAGCAGATCAAATTGCTGGGGTTTAGCCTTCCCTGAGCAGCAACTCAACATAAGAACTACTCTAAGTTGAAGAAGTCCTTGTATTGCTTTTCTTTTTGTTCCTCTGTATCCTATTTCTATTTTAGATGATGCTTTTAAAAAAATGTATGGCTAAAGTCTGTTGTTTTTCAAATCAGCGAGAAGCACTATTGGTTGAAAAATGAGATAAAAATGAATGAATCAATGAATTAATACATTTATAGAATCAGCTCTTTCAATAAATAAAACTGTCCCCTAATAAATTTAGACAGTTACTGGGCCCACAAAGCTTGGAAGTGATTAAAGCTGTGATGTCTACTTTTCCCAATGTGAAGGAAAGAAATTGGAAAATGGCTGAAGGAAACAGAGCAGTACCATGCTGTAGCTTTCCCATTAAACATGAACATTATCTGCAAAATATTGTCAACTCTGTTCTGAATTTCAGAGTATATTGGACTTTGTCTTCTTTAAAAAAAGGCTTTAAAATTATTAAGGATTTGGCCCTTTTTTCTTACTGATTATATGAACATAAGAAATAGTACAGCTATGAAATCCAAAGCTTAAGGCTATTGATATATTTCTGGAATTTATCTAACTCAGTCTCCAAATAATATTAATTCATCATTACTCACATCTTTGAAAATTAAGTCTTCAGCTGAGGCTCTATTCCAAATATTTACTTAGTAAATGAGTTTGTATACAATAAACAGTCTGAGAATATGAGAACAAGATTTGCTCCTTTTGAATTACTCCTGAAAAAAGAGCAAAAAAACCACCCCCCCCACCACCCAGAGTATCAACTGAACTGAAGATCCTGTGACATGGTAAAAATTAGTTGAACATTTTCCATCCTCATGTGACATGACATTGAAATACTCTTTATTTGGTTGTAATAGGCTCATTGTTTTATGGGGTATCTTCCCAGCATTGAAGAAAGTTTTAAAGTACTGCTAGCTTTGAGCCTTCGGAATATATATTAATTTGCATTTATCTTTGTTGTGACAATCAGCTCCATCTCATTAGTAGCTGTGAAGAAGTGGAAAGTGGGAGTGAAATGTAGATCTTTTTCTTTTTTAACACTGTAATAATTAGTAGCTGGTTATGAAACAGCTCACATCGACTAACTGCAGAACAGATAAATCTTTTAATAACAGGAGAAGAAACTGGTGCACATTAGCATATAAGCATATTTACATCAGAATAACTTGTCAGTATGGGAAGATGTGTTTTGCTGATATTACATTGGCCTTACTATAGATATAATTGTGAAGTTTCAGATGAAGTTAGTTTGAACATTTTGGCCTTGATCTCTATGTGAAAGGGAGGATTATATTTATTGGGTTAATTTTCCCATTGAATTAGCTGGATGGAGAAGTGCTTAGCATTAACCAAGAATTGACTTATTTATTTTATTGCTTAACGCATTGTAAGCTGCCCTGAGTCTCAGGAGAAGGGCGGCATATAAATCTAATTAAAAAAAAAAACCTTTTACATTATCTGTAACCCCAAGCCAGACTGGAAATGCTGTTGCAGTCTTGTCCCAATGTCTGGAGGCTGTGTGAGTTGGATGGGAGAGAACAGGTTTAAGATGAACAATAGGAGGTATATGTGCTGTTTATATATCATAGTTTATCTATACCCCGTGTTTTGTCTCTAGAATAGAATAGAGCTGGAAGGGAGCTTGGAGGACTTGTAGTTCAGCCCCCATCTCAGACAAGCAACTGTCCAGTCTCTTCTTAAAAACCTCCAGTGATGGAGTGCCCACGATTTCTGAAGACAAGCTGTTCCACTAATTAATTGTCCTTACTGTTAGGAAGTTGCTCCTTAATTCCAGGTTGCTTCTCTCTTTGATCAGTTTCCAACCATTATTTCTTGTCCTGCTCTCTGGTGCTTTGGAGAATAATTGGACCGCCTTTGGACAGGGACTCTGGACAGGGACAAAACTTTGCCCCTGAAGGCCCATGATTTGAGGTTCACCTGGATTCATGGCTCCTAGTGGATCAGCAGGTAGAGGATTTTTTCCAGTTTTGATTGGTGTGGCAGTGGTGGGCTAATTGGGGCAGGAGGAACTAATTATAGTGACTCACAACCTTTTCACCATGCATTTAGACCAGGGTTAGAAAACCGCAATCTAAAAACCAAATCTACCCTGCCTAATTGAATGGCCTATACGTGAATGAGTGGCATATATTCTGACCTTCATCTCAGTCAAACATCAAGGGTAAGGAGCAGGGATTGAGGATGGGGGTCCTGGTTGACTGTGGTAACCTATTAACAGTTTCCTTGTTGGCAAAAATACATAGTTGTGCAGACCTGGCAGCCATGATTGGGGTAGCAAAGGAGGGATGGGACCTGGCATTTTAGAAAAAAAGTTCACCAAACCCTGATTTAGATTACTACAATGAGCTCTACGTGGCACAATCTTTAAAGACCACCTAAGGATCTTCAGGCTGAAAAATGAGATGGCTTGGTGATCATGGATGGAGATATATTGAATCTGTAGCTGACAGATACAATTGAAAATACTGGTTTTAAATCCATAAAACCCCTTATAGCTTGCACCAGGTTTCCTGCATTTCCTTACTTGAGTTGGCCTGGCCAGTTTAAACATGCTGGAAGAAACAGCTGCCTGTTTCCATTTCTGGTAGCTCAGGAGGACTGATGTCCAGAAATGTTGTCTTTCAGTGATGAAGCCTCTTCTCTGCAATGACTCCCCATTGCAGGTTTATCTGTTTCCAATATAATTTGCCTTCTGGAAAAAGTTGAAAATAGAGCTTTCCTAAGAGCTTCACATATTGACACCAAGTATTTATTCTTTGTTGGGGTAAAGCACAGACAATATACTTAAGAATATCTTATAAATACAATTACATTTTATTATGCTTGCTTATTTTTATGAGCATCTGAGAGTCTTGTGATTGTGGCAGGATGTACATTTGATGATAAAGAGATAAAAGGAACTAATGTATAAATTTTATTCTTGATTAATAAAATGAGATTACTTGTGTTCAGCTAAATGTCCTTGTGAAACAACTCAGCATTCTCTATAAGCATCTGCATAAGGTAGTGAATACCGACTTGTTACTGACACTATGGAGAATTTTGGGTTTTTTCCTCATTAAATATGAACTTGGAGTTTACTTTGGTCAATATTTGTCAGATCAATATATTTTAACATTGACTTCAATGATATCAATAACGTCTGTAGAGTTATTTTTCAACAACATATGTTGTCCTAGTCACCTTTATATTTTTATTCATTTTCATAGATTTGAAAGCAGATTATTTTTTGCAAATGCAAAATTTTCCCCTCTTTTTCTATGTCATGATCAAATCTAATCAGCCTTTGGACAGCTCGTTGATTTCAACAGAGCATTCAAAGTATAGAGCTAAGCAAGTGCACCTATTAAAATGAATTTATTTATTTATTAAATTTGCATCAATTGCATCAAATGCGGCCGCGCGGGTGGTTATGAGAGTGACTTAGCCCTTTGCAATTGATTTGAATCAATTGCAAAAGGCTAAATTTCTCTGGATCATGCATTCAATTGCTTTGATTTAATTTATTATTTTCTCCCCACTGATTTCAAGAGACATAAAACAATATGCAATATATTTTGTTTTTATAAAGTTGAAAAAAGTTAATCTGTATTAAATGCTTTAGGTATCTCATTGTGTCACTATTTTATACCTTTCTTTCTCACCTAAGAAAAAGCTGCATATCATTAATATCTGCTTTATTATAAAAAGATTTAATAAATAAATAAATGATTTGTTTAAATGATGGACTATATCAAACATTACACAATGGATTTGCACAACAGGCTTTGCTTTATTTTCTCCTGCATAGGTTCTGTAAGTGCTTCAGAGGATAGTTATACATGACCTGAATAGGTATACCTAGTATTGGGGTAAAAGAAAAGGAGGTTAAAAGGGGAACTGAAAAGGTATTCCACCAACAATTTGAAAAATGGACAACTTCAGATAGAACTTGATAAGTGAATAAATGAAGTGATTGTTGAAACGAGAGAATCAACCTTAGAACTAAGGAGAAATTTTCTGACTTTTAGGACAATTGATCACTAGAGCAACTTGCCTCCAGAAGTTGTGAATGCTCCAATCCTGAAAGTTTTTAAGAAGAGATTGGACAGCCATTTGGCTGAAATGAGATAGGGTTTCCTGCCTGAGCAGGGAGTTGGACTAGAATACCTCCGAAGTCCCTTTCAACTCTGTTGTTCTGAACTGAGACTTTTGGCTTAATATATCCATTTGACATCATTTGAAAGTTTGCTTAAATACACTGCTTCCATTCAGGATTGAGGAATACGTAGGATCCTAAACTGAAAATCACAATGAGGTTAATAAGACTGCAGTTGAAATTGCTGAGAGCTGAATCATCTCCTACTTTGTGGATTATTTTTCACAGTCCATTTTTTTACTGCTGTTATTGCTACATTTGAGAAATTATAACCAAATAGGGTATTTTTATGCAAGCCTATATGTTCTTATTTGGAAGTAAGGGCTTCTTGATGACATACTATACTGTATATGCCTGCATTCATATATATCATATTACTTCATTTTGTGATAAATATTTTTATGCAGAGTATGGAAAAGGAGTGAGAAATATTAGCACAAAAAGGAAATATAGCTCAAGCTACATATAATCTATACAACAATTGTTTTAATTGTTATTTGCTTCTTTGGGCTAATTCTTTGTAACTTTCATTTTCTTTATATACACTTTATACTAGGGGTCCCTAAACCCTGGGCTGTGGCCCACTACAAGACCGTGGCCTATTCAAAATTGTGCTGCATCAGTGGCTGGGCAGAGCAAGCATGCATGTGCATGCAGCTCAACTTGCACAAGTGGTTGAAACAATGGTTGGAAATTAATCAAAGAGAGAAGCAACCTGGAATTAAGGAGAAACTTCCTAACAGTGAGGACAATTAATCAGTGGAACAAGCTTGCCTTCAGAAATTGTGGGCGCTTCATCAATGGAGGTTTTTAAGAAGAGACTGGTCAGTCACTTGTCTGAAATGGTATAGGTCAGTGATGGCTAACCTTTTCTGGACTGAGTGCCCAAAGCGCACATGCATGAGCCCAAACCCCCCAAAATGCAATGCGTGTGTGCCCCTGCACATGCACCCCACCTCCCTATCCATGCGCACCCCACCCTGGCATGTGCCATGCCCCCCACATCCACGTGCAACCCCCCCACATGCACCCCAGAGACATGAAGACCAGCTGGCTGGCAGGAGGCACTTGCACATGCGTGGCGGAGGTGAACTGGGGTGATGGCTCGTGTGCTATCAGAGAGGGCACTGTGTGCCACCTCTAGCATGTGTGCCATAGGTCTGCCATCATGGGTATAGGTTCTCCTGCTTGAGCAGGGGGCTGGACTAGAAGACCTCCAAGGTCCCTTCCAGCTGCATTGCATTGCATTCTATTGCATTCTATTCTATTCTATTCTATTCTATTCTATTCTATTCTATTCTATTCTATTCTATTCTATTCTATTCTATTCTATTCTATTCTATTCTATTCTTTGTTGGGCCAGTGGGCACTCGCATGTGTGTGTGCTGGCCTGCCGCTCAGGCAAGTTGAACTGTGTGTGTGCCAGTCTTCCCACCAAGCTGGGCTACCAAGCCGCAAAGGTTGGGGATCACTACTTTATACAATAGCTTTTTCTCACCCCTATTTTTAATTTTCTCCTTATCCCTCACCTCTTTTACTTTGTGTTTTCATCAAGCATTCTTTTCATACTAGACTTCTCACTCTTTTGTGGCACTTTATAACATAATTCTTGTGTTCAAAGTATTTTATATATTGTCTTCCTTATGCTCATTTTCCATTAATCCTGTTAGAAGATTAATCTATTTTCTAATACTTTTCATACAGAACTCATATTTTCTCTTCCTGAAACTGATCTACTTGAGCTCTTTCACTTCTTCCTTTTTATTCTATTTTCTCCTAATGTCTAATTTGGTCATTATTAAGTAATCCCTCTATCTCATGTTTGAACTTTTCAGCAGCCTTGTACCTTTCACTAATTCTCAATCTTTCATCATAAATAATCCAATCATGATTTTATATTTATATTCAGTACTAAGAAATCATGATTCTCAATCATTATGAAAGGCTCAGTAACTTTTTCCAAACACTCGTCCTCTCATCATTTCATGTCAATTAGCAAAACATCCCCCTCCACATAGCACATGTATTTCTAGTTCTTCTGCTATCATCATTCACAGGAACATAGCATGCAACTATCATTATGATATGAATTCCTATTTCATATAAGCATAAATGTAAGCATACTAGTCAAAATGAAAGCAATTCATATTATCTGACATACTTTTTTGCTATTTCATTCACAAATTAAACCTATTTCTTAATTTCCCTGAAAATATTCACCACATCTAACTGATGACATCAGACCATCTTCACTCAAATATATTCATTCTTTCAACTTTCTCTTAACTTCAGGGACACACAACATATTTTTCTTTTATTATGTTGCATGGGTTTGTTTTAGCATTACTCCTCTTACATTCCACATCACAATCTTTCCCAAGACATGGTCATCACTAGGCAAACTAATAGAGGAGATCATCAAAATCTTCCCATAACACTTTCTAATAATATATATAACTGGTAGCCTAGGTTACCAGCCTTAATCACACTGGTGCCATATGGAGGATTTCCTCCTAACAAGAGAATATCAGTCCCTTTGGTCATATTTTGGATAGTGTACTAGAACTGAAATCAAAACCCAGTTTTATACCAAGCATGCTAAAATATTCTATGCAGGTTAGAATATTTAATGTAGGGATTTTCTTGCAGGTAAATATACCGTTGCCCATATCCTACCAGTTAAGAGAGAGATATAGTGTATTACTTCTATTCAGATATTTTGTTTTCAAGTACATATGTAAAACTTATGTAATTGTCTGGTAAAGGCTCTCTGTCAAGTGAGGTTAAGCAGTAGTTACAATTTAGTGGAATTATGGAGAAACGTGAACACCTATAATATATAAAAAAGGTAATAAATGAAATTTCAGCTCTGAGGAAAAAAAGTAAAGGTTAAGAAGAGACTTAGAAGAATCCCATGTTGATTCTGCATAGTATAAGAGAGACTTTCTGTCAGGCTTTCAAGATTCTGCTGTTACACTCTATAACTCTAAAGTAGCCATTGAGTAGTCTATTTTCTGACTTGGCCTACCTCAAAGGACTAAGACTACCTCAGTTAAGCACTCCCCGCCCCTCCCACCCCCCACTTCTGGAAGCCTAGTGGCTTCCCAGCACACGCTAACACATTTTTCAAGCTATTTACTAGCTTTATTTTAAGTCCCTGAAATATATCGCAACAGTGGTGTTAACACATTTTTTTATTTTAATACATTTTACTCCTGCTCTTTTTTAATTAATCAGTTTATTGGACTATGGCAGCTTCTGCCTGATCATATTATTGCTTTAAAGCCTTCTGTAACTTATTCATAGAAGTCCTAGAATTAATAGAAATTGTATTGACAAATTAAAAAAACACAATAAACAAATAAATATATGAACTTAAAAAATAATTTTAGAAAGTTTTTTGTAGCTCCCTGGTCATCCTAAATATCTTATCACATTATATGGAATTCAGCTGAAAGTGAACTTTATCTCCTGATGTGTGAATAGAGCCTGTCAAAATCTCCGACAAAACTAGAATAATTTTTATCTCTATTTCCATTTTTGATGTTTGGCTTGCTTCTTCAGGCTCCTTCATTACTTCTCTGGAACTTGAGAGAATTGTGTTGACAGAGAAAAATATCCCTGCATAATACAGTGCTTCACTGCAATACATTACACTGAATTGGGGGTATGTATGCATTATGTAAAACATGGAAGAAAAAAAAGGAAATGCAAAGAATAATACTACATTGATTGCAACAGAACTGCACGTATTTTTAAAAAGATTTTTGATTGGTGGCCTCGTAGTGGGATAAAATGCTCCTGACAAGGATTTTTTGTTTGTTTGCTTTCAAAAAGGAAACAACTCTCTATATGTTTGTGAGATAGCAAGAATAATAACAAAAGTTTGGAATGCAGTTAAAAGAGACAGCTGAAATCTTTCAGAAAGTTTGCTGAATAACACTTGGGATCACAATCCTAAAGAAAGGAATCTGGGATTAAATGATAAGATTTTAAGATTTAGCAGAAGGTAAAACTGCCTATATCACCAGAATATCCCCCTTTTAAAATAATATTATTAAACAATTTAAACACTCCTCCAGAAGTTAATTTAAATGTCAAAGAAGCATTTAATAGGACTAGATAAATACTTAGGAGGGGAAATGGTATATTTAATTTTGTCTAGATTTTCTGTCATTTAATTTAAAGAATTAATATTATTCTACATGCTGAAAGACTCGACATGTTTAGCACTGTGCCTCATTTAGTAGAACCACTGATATCTCTAGATGCAGATTGCTGGCATTGCTAAGTAGAATTTCCCTTTCCAAATTTTCTGTCATATGTTATGGTGACCATATGTCAAAGAGAATATAATCTTCTGTTTGAAGAGATTCTCTGTCCTAGGGGATGTTCATTCAGGATTATATTATTCTATGAGCAGCTGAAATATCCTTCTGCAATTCACAAAGTCAGGGAACAGAATCAAACTACAACACTCTTATAAATCAATAGGGAATCAAATTCAGGAAGTCTTGCAAACAAACAAGGTCTGGAGCTGAAGATGAAATCAAAAAGTCAAACTAGGGTCAAAGAACTTTACCAATTTAAGAGCCAAAATATCAAAACAGAATCAAGTATCAGGAGTAATTAGATTAGCAGTAAAGAATTTATGAGCCAAATAGTCTAGTCAACTAGAGCAGATTATGACTTTGTTTCAGTCACTAACTGTATCTCAATTAGAAATGTTTAACATCAGAACGTTGCTGCTCACTATCTTAATTATTTCTCAAAGAACATACAATATTTTAGTGTTTCAAGATATTTATTTATAATTCACTCAGGTGAAAGCTGTGACATTGATCCTCTACTACGCATAAATGTCAATAATCTCAAAGACTCAGGGGATTCCCTGATTTTTTTTTCTACCTCAGAATGCAAGCTGAGTTAAGCTGATGTTTTTCTTATCAGCTCTTCACAGTTCATAAGTTTGTATCTTGTAAATTCTTCCCCATTTGATGAGGAATTGATGGATTGATCTATGGGACTTATTTTAAAAAAAATCATCAGGGAGCACAGGACAGAGAAATTGCAGGAATATTAACAATTAACCACTAAAGATCTTCAGAATTATATTGGAATATTCTTTTTCCATAGATTTTGGGGATGGATTCCCCCTGAAAAGAAAAAAAGTCTTGGATAAGTGTTAAAATTCAGTTTCGTATCAACAATTCAAGCAGAAGGCTATTCACATGCACAAATCTTATTGCATCAAGGCAGCAAAATATTAAATATTCGAAGTTTAATAATGCCAATCTATTCATAATGAAGTTTAAAAGTACCCTTATGATAAATCACATAATTTATATTTGTATTTGCCTGACAAAATTTATTCATTTATTTCTGCATCTTTAGTAAACATTATACAAATCATTTATTCTAGTTGTTTCATTGTTTATATATAAAACTTATAACAATCCATTTATTTTTTCCTATTAATTAGAATTACCCTGATGTTTGATACAATACAGGTAGTTCTTGACTTACAACTACGAGTGAGCCCAAAAATTCTGTTGCTAAATGAAACATTTGTTAAGTGAGTTTTGCCTCATGACCTTCCTTGCCACAGTTGTTAAGTGAATCACTGCAGTTGTTAACTGAGTAACATAGTTGTTAAGTGAATTTGGCCTTCCCATTGACTTTGCTTGACAGAAGGTTGCAAAAGGTGATCACATGATCCCAGGACTACTGCAACCATAGTAAATATGAGCCAAGCACATTTATTTTGATTACGTGGCCATGGAGATGCTGCATCAGTCATAAGTGTGAAAAACAGTCATAAATCACTTTTTTCAGTGCTGTTGCAACTTTGAACAGTCATTAAAAAATTGCTGTAAGTTGACAACTGCCTGTAATTTCTGGGGCTAGATTCTTTGTTACATCACACATTTATATAATATTCACTGCAAATTTGGGGGTTCTTGGCAAACAATATAGCATCACTGACATAAAGAATACACGTACACTTTAACCCTTCTACTTTCCATGATCACAAGACCTTCAGTTTTCAAAACTTCTCTTATATTTATTTCATTACATAAATGACAACAGATGAAGAACACTTTCTAAAGTCTTCAGTTCTCTCCATTTATAAAGAGTGACTCTTTTCATATTGTTTCTCAGATCAGAATAATATAAATTTAGAATCGGGTATGGAATGTCAATTTAATTACATTTTTACCTGGTTATTAAAGAACTCTACATTAGACTTCAGTGTTTCACAATCCATCCTCTTCTTTTACTACTTCTTTGTAACTATCATATGTAACATCATCTACCTTGATCTCCACAATTAGGGAGGAATGAACAGTAGACTCTCATCCTGAAAATGAATCAGGAAAAGATACTATCAAATATTAATTTCTTTTGTTATTTGCAGGAGCCAAATCCATCCCCACCCCTATCCCCCCATTCCCAGGTTTGATGTTTCCCTCAACACCTGCCAACCAAGCCCAGTGCTCAAGAGGCAAAGAAGAGAGTAGTTGCTTTTGATGAGAAGAGCAAATATTCACTTGGAATTAGTCTCTTCTCTTACATGCAGCATGAAATTAATAGTGCTTTCCTTTTTGACACATAATATTGGCTTGAACTATATTGGTTGAATTGTACTGGCATTTTCTAGAAAGAAGAATGAATTGTAGTTCATCTCTATTGACCTAATTTGCTTAAGGTTCTGACCTGACATCTTTTGTCTCACACTTGAATACTAAAAAGAAGGATCTTTTCTATTCAGTGAGAAGGTTATAATTTATCCTGTTCTGGTTTAAGATAAACATTTCTTCCTCAGGAACCAGGAAAATCACGGGGTGAAAATGAAAGTATGAGGAGAACCCTTTAGGTGAGTTGACTGTATTCTGTTGATCTGCAAGACGGTTAAAGTTGCTCTAGATCGATGTGGATTTCAAATCCTGAAATGTACAAGAATTATTCCAGGCAGATCTGCACATTCCTGAAATTGAGTTCATAGCTTAATCTGCTTTGTCTTCATTTAACATCTGCAATTCTGCACTTCTGAACTGTTACTATAAAGGTTTGGGGTGCAGCAAGAGTGTGAAACAAATTCCATTGGTAACTAAGCGGCGATGGAACTAAAATCATTTTTTCTCAACTTTGCTCAGCATATCTTCTTTTTAGAAACCAGGACTGGCAGTCTGCCAGCAGCCTGCGGAGCTGGCAGCAAAGTCAGACAGTGAGGAGACTGGGGAGGACCATGGGCCAGTCCTGGAGACTGGGGAAGGCTCGGACGAGGGCTCTGTGTCGGAGGCAGAGAAAGGGCCATCTGGGAGGTATGTGCTGCCTCCAGAGCTTCCAGAGTTGGCCCTCAGTGAAGTAGAGGAACAAGAGCAGCCTGTTCCCTGTGTGTGCATGCGCAGAGCTGCCAGAAGGCAAGAACAGCTAAAACAAAAGGGATGACTGGGAAGAAGGGTTGGGAAATGATTGGTCCCTCCCATAAGACTTAAAAGAGAAACAAAGGCACATGGGCCTTTGCAGGAAGCAACGTTTGTTCATTCGGTTCAGTTTAAAACCTGAAGCTATGTTTGATTCTGGACTCGTGGCTTTGCCAATTAGGTCTTTGGCAGCGTGTCAAGGGAGAAAAAGATGGGTGATTATCCCGAAGGACTTCTCCCAAAGGACTTTATAACTAATTAGGACTCATCTGTGAATGATCAGAAATCATAGCTGTTGCAATAAAAGAGATTTTTGGGACTACTCGTGTGTTTTAATGACTCATGCTTATGTGATCAAAATTTGGATGCTTGGCAATTGATTCATATTTATGGCAGTGGCAGTGTCCTGGGCTTATGTGATTATCTTTTGTGATCTTTGCTTCTGACAAGCAAAGTCAATGGGGAAGCCAGATTTAATTAACAACTGTGATATTAACTGAACAACTGTGACAAGAAAAGTTGTAAAATGGGGCAAGAGTTACTTAATCAATGTCTTACTTAGCAACATAAATTTTGGGCTCAATTGTGGTCGTAAGTCGAGGACTACCTGTAATAGCTTCCAAGTGTGTTGCAAAGTCATTCCTTAACTTGTCTTTAAAGCGTATTCATAAATTCACACTGGCTACATAATCACCTTTCCCAAATCACTTGTAAAATTTGTCATTGATCTTTAAACTTCCAAATAGCTTCAGAATAGGACATTTTTTAAAAATGGGTTCACTGTTATGAATTTGCCTAATCATTAGCTGTTCGCTACCTATTAAGCAACCAGGTTAAAGTGCTGTTTGGCCTTTGGAGTTTGGGAGTTGGTAGATTAATAGTCATTTACTGAAGATGTGCCTGGCACAGGTCTATAATTCTCAAAAGGTAGACCTGAAAAGGCTGGTGCCACTATTCCCAGCAAATATAATAAGGCTGACAACTCATGCTTTGCAGCTGAAACAGATGGCTGCTAGGATGAACTATGAATATTTTCACTCTTGAGTTGCTAATTTAGACAGTTCGGCATCCAGTTCACAAAGGAAACACACCAAGCTGACTCTAATACAGCTGACACCTCCTCCCATCTTACATTTAGTTTATGTTGCTTTGAATAATCTATTTTTATATATAATAAATGCTTACAGTAGTCTAAACTTAATTAAAAATATTTTGTTTTCCTAGATTTTTGCTTGATTGAATGGTAGGGGAAAAAATCTATCCATCTTGTCCTTAATAAGAAGGTAATTAACTTTTTTTTTTTAAAATCCAGCATTTGGTATTGATTTTTGTTATTTCTGCAACTGACAAAGAGGAATAGCGATATTTGGAAAACTGCAAGACATTATGTGACAGGATGAAAAGACCAATGGAGATTTAAATTAATATATTTGATTATGAAAACCTACCAGTTGGTTGAGAGCATATTCAGCATAGCATCAATTATCTGACTGACCTGGAAAACATCTAATAATAAAAGGTTTGGATACATGGAAATGGTTTTTTCATTGGATTAAAAAGCTATGAGATAATGTGTTTTACAGCAAATTTTGTTGCTCCTGAGAATAGCTCTGACAAAATGATGCTGAGAACATTTTGCCTTTACATATAGAATCTGGTTTATGAGATTACTCAGTGTTGCACCTTGTCTTCCATCTTATTTATTTATTTATTTATTTATTTATTTATTTATTTATTTATTTATTTATTTATTTATTTATTTATTTATTTATTTATTTATTTATTTATTTATTTATTTATTTATTTATGAACATTAAAATGCCAAAGAAAGATCATCAGGAGATCTGAGATACATTATGCTGTCTCCTTTTTCCCATCTGATTCTGGAGATGTAGTATGAATTTTATATCAGAGTATTAGTTCAGTGTTTTAGATCACTGAAGGTTTGGCTAGAGGATCATTAAATAAAGCTTAAAGTAAGGAAGGTGAAAGTGCTGTTGGTTTTTTGGGGGAAGGTTGATCTGTAGAACTCTATGCAGATTTTGATTGGTGGAGAGGGTCTCATTGATAGTGATGAATAATCTCTCCACTAATTTATGTTGGAATGGCTCATGAATAAGACAAGCCATTTTTCATGTTGGAAGGAAGGAAGAGAGGAACAGCATTTTGATATAAAATCCATCTGGCTTTATATCTTTTACAAAACCCACAGTGTCATGGGTTTTAATCTAATGTTAATTAATCCTTTCATATTCATGAAATGGGAAAGATGATATAGTTGAAAGCAAAAAGAAAGTGAATATCGCTTTGTATTTAGAATGCATCTAAATACATATATATGGTATACTTATATATGGTATAACTTATATGCTTTGATCCCCAGTAAAAATTAAGACTTGAAAGAACCAAAGACAAAACTCTTCTTTTTTGGTGAGGAAAAATCAAATTACAATTCTACTTCTATTATTAAGTACATTCTGTAAAGAAAAATATTGCCTAAGATAAAGAGATAAAGAATACTTCAAACTTAGCATGATGACTTACATTGAAAAATCCATGTAATTTTCAGCATGATTAAAAGAGGTTGATCATTGTCTTTTTCTAGGATATATTTTAAACTTCATGTATCTTACAGTCTTGAGTTTTCTTAATAATTTCCATTTTCGCTTGGTATGATCTTATTTAGCTTCTCAAGATAAAAGTCAGTTGGATGCTAGAATGATTTAAAAAACTGTCATAGTAAGTCCTTTCTATGTTTCTTGTTCCTATGTTACCTAATTCATCTTTCTTAGTTCCTCTTAAGATTCCCAGTACTTAGGAAGGAGAGTTGTGACATTCAATAAACATTATTAATCCAGAAAAAAACCCCCCACAGCTCATTTAGGTGATATTGAGCAATCTAGTAAGCTAAGAAGAAATGAAGAGAAATCTTATTAATTTGCTTTCTAGTAAGTGTCTTTAACATTTTTCTTACTGTTCAATCTTTGGAAAATCTCAATGATTCAAAGAAGGAGGAGGAGGAGCCTGGAATTTTAAATATAAATCTAATTGCATGAAAAGACTCAGATCAGGACTTGATCTTCTTCTTTTTTTAAAAAAATTGGCCTACAAAAAAAAATCTTTGATGTTCATTTCTTTCTCACTGCTGCAACTATTTCTTCTCATTTGTAATTCTTCTCTCTTTTCAGTAGCCTTTCTTGCTTCGAAGCTACCTCCCTGCTTGCCCTACTTTATGACTCAACCTGTGCCTATAATCTCATCCTCTTCTACGCTTATCATTTGTCCTGTCAATTCAATTGGCTGCCCTGAGATACAGCATCATTCAAGCCCTTCTTTCTCTCTGTCTCAGCTATTCCAAAACCTAATGCCCTGCAGATACATTGGATATGAATTCCCAGAATTCTAATCACCAAGGGCTATGGGTGATAGGAATCAGTGAATTGGAGATGGTCATTGTCACAATTCTGGAGAACAGTGAGACAGCAGTTGTGGGAGAAAAGCAGATAGAAAAAAATGGATTTCAAACTATGTGGAGAAAGCAATCATTAGATAAGAAAGTGAGTAAAAGAGAAAGACAAAGAGAGAACACTTTGGGGCTCTTTTAAAGTAAGAAGGAGATAAGAGGTAAAGAGAGAATTTTACTCTTTCTGTTTCTTCCTAGGGTAGAGTGATTGGACCACCAGAGTATGGTCTCAGAATGCTACATTAATCCCAGAGTTTAGAAAGTCCCTTGAAATTCTGTATGCAATTTTACAGGTAGTTGTTGGGAAGTTATTGTTTTTATATTTTCAGCATATTTTATTACTGAATGCAAAGTTTAATGCAATTGTATATCAATACCAAGTGGTCCCAAATCAACCAATCTGTCTAACTAGAATTATAAGGGCTTGTTTTACTAAATTTGATTATCTTGATTTGTATTAGTAAAAAACTACCATTGTTGCCTTTTAAAAAAGCCAGTGAATTTTTTGCATTTGGATTGATTGATAACCCTAACCCTGTCTTTTTACTCTGGCAATGACATAGAGGCGCCTAACACAATCTATATAGAATAGAAAGTTTAAAAAGACAGATTAAAATGAAAAAAGAAATATCTATTCAGATTATCTAAGAATTAAAAGCCTGGCTTCTTCCTGCTGAATCAAAATTGGTTATTCTTGGATTCTCCTATGTGTGATGGTGTTAACTTATTACTGAAGCCAAGTTCTAAGACCCAATGTTCTGTCCCCCTTCCTCACACAGGCAAACGTAATACCAAGCACGCCTGCCAATATTTTATTAGGTAAACAGATTAGAATTCTTGGCAGACCAAGGTTTTGGCAGCAAACTGCCCAATGCCTGCCAAGACCGTGTTCATTCCCATAAAGCAGAAGAGGACGTATCTTCAGTCCATTCCAGGAGCAACAAATTATCCATGAGACAAGAGTTTAGTCAATGTTCAGTCCAAAATATATCCAAGCCGAATTTCAGAGATCACGATGTGACTTTCAAGGTTTAACTTTGTCCGTCACAAAGCCTAAAGAGCAATCCCACCCACTTTTATTCCTGGTGGGGCATGGCTCCGTGACTCAGCTCAATCTTTGGCCCTCCCACGCCTCTTCCGTTGCTGCGCACGCTTCTCCCTCCGACGCTGCCTGGGATCAAGCCAGAATTCATCATCCTCGCTCCCTATCAATTGGTGCTCCAATATGCCTTCCTCCAGGGACATCCCAGGCTGTTCCTCCTAGCCTTCAGATGGAACCTGAGGCATTGCCAGAGAGGACGGTCCTGGAGAGGGAGGCCTTGTCAGTTCCTCCCCATCACCTTCTGAGTCCTCTTCCTCTGTTAGGACAGGCTCGGGAGTCGGGGTCACAACACCCAAGTTTTGAAAAGCAGTCTATTGTAGTTGAAAAAAGGTGGCATATCTATTGTCTCTTTTGTTTACTTTGTAAAAGAAAGCATTGTCTCTTTTTCCCCCTTCCCTCTATCCTCTCCCCAACTGGTTTTGGCTTTGCACAGTCAAATCAACCTGTGTCAGGTTGGCTTTCATGGTTCGGTGGGCACAAAGCAACAGTGATTACTTTCCTCAGCCATCCTGCTGAAAATTATTTTGCTTATCATTCAATTTAAAGTGCCCTTCTGCAAAACCATAACTATCAGCAAAAAAGGACTGATTGCCCACTATGACTTTTTTTTTTAGTATTGCCTGGGTCAGAAATAAAACAACAAAAAGCAGGTGTAGGGAATAAAGCAGAGTGGATAAAATAAAGACAGGAAAAACGAAGACATGCTAAATGGCCTAGTTAACAATCCTATGTATTACTATGTATATCCTTTCATTGATGAAATTTATCATTGCTTCCTCTCTTACATGAAATATAGTCAGCATTTATTTCTGTATTTGTTTGCACTTTTCATTAACATTCTGTTCACCGTTCTTCCTCTTCAAACTAAAAATATGAAATCTTGCAAAACAGGACTCATAAAATGACTTGATAGCTATATAAGATAGACAGACAGACAGACAGACATATATAGTTATAGATATAGATTAGATAGAGATAGATAGATAGATAGATAGATAGATAGATAGATAGATATAGATTTATAGTATGTGTGTGTATGTGTACACTCACACACAGAGTATATATATATATATATTGTGTGTGTGTACTGGCAATGTTTACTAAGGGAAATCTTTTGGTCATTTTTTCTGACTTTTCTAATTACTACATATACACAAGTAGTATTTTTGCTTTTACTTTTGCTGCAGTTTTGCTATAACTCCTCATTTAATTTTATGCAAGTGTTTTTTCCCCTTTTAGGATGTTCTGAGGGAGAAAGAATGTCAGTGATATCCTCACAGATAGAGGTTGCATTGCTACACTTTGTCACCTCCAGGCAGCCAAGGATATGAGTGAATCTCTCTCTCTCTCTCTTTTTATTGTACTATTATCTTTCAGTGGTCCACAGCTTTGATTAAATCCGAAGGGAATATATCATAAAAAACTGCTCCCACTGGCTTTTCCCAAGAGCAGTGCATTGGTTATTACTAAAGTCCCTTTTCTGGGCTCCCTGCAGTGGCATTATTTGGTCTGCTATTTCGGTTGCTTGAGTAATAATTTGTGAACATAGCTTGGCTCATCACTTATCAGATCTGGAGAGGAGGAGTAATATTCAGAAGCTGAGAAAGTCATGGGAAATGAGGTATTTTTATTCCCCATCCACTACTGCATCAGGAGCTGGTCCAATGGAAGTAAGAAGCATTCTTTGGAAATCCTAAATTGTTTGTAATTCTGTTTAGCAATAGATCAAAGCGGGCGGGTGAGGGAAAGGTTCTGGCACTTTAATAATATATATTTATATCACTACTCATTTTTGAGCATATGCATTTCATGTGCACTTACATTCAAGTCCTTTTATATCAGATGAAAAAATATTTGATATTGCTATCTTTTATGAATTTAGAAAGAGGTCTACTAGCCATCAATTGATGGATGTCTGCTCTAGATTCCACCTTTCAGCCGAGCCATAGAACATAATAAAAATGAAGGTGCTTTGACTTTCCTTGATCTAAACTTAGAAATACAGGGTTGCTTTAAATAAAACATGAAAAATTCCAAGAACGTATATAAATGTGCAACCGATTCACCTTTAAAACAGTGCCAAGAATCAAGAGTCAAATTAAGAAACTTTATTGATTTAATCATTTGACCATATAAAAGAACTAGAAACCAATACAGAAAACACAATAGGACATATTCATAATGTGTTGTCACCCCTACAGTTAACCCAATCTGTTTTAGATAGTCTTCCCTCTCTGAAATGGCCTTTAATGTAAAAATTGCAGTCTTGCAAATGATATGCAGGTTCATTCCTAACAAATAGTAAGACCGTATCCTAGTATTTTTTAGTTTTTAAATAAGAGTCTAAGTAAACAGTCCTCTCTGCAGAATATACAGGTAGTCCTTGGCTTATGACCATAATTGAGCCTCAATTTTTTGTTGTTAAGTGAATTTTGCCCCATTTTACAACCTTTCTTGCCACATTTGTTAAGTGAATCACTGCAGCTGTTGAGTTAGTAACACAGCTGTAAAATGAATCTGTTTTCTTCATTGACTTTGCTTGTCAGAAAGTTGCAAAAGATGATCACATGACCCTGGGACACTGCAGTCATAAATATGAGTCGGTTGCCAAGTGTCTGAATTTTGATCATGTGGCCATAAGGATGCTGTAACAGTCATAGGTGTGAAAAATGGTCATAAATCGACTTTTTTCAGTGCCATTGTAACTTTGAACAGTCACTAAATGAACTGTTGTAAGTTGATGATTACCTGTAATTTGCAATCAAATAAGATATGTGCATATCTTCAACAGCTGGTGTACCACACATAGATGGACTTTTTTCAATAGTCTCATCTCTTATCACAGAATCTAGTTGTTCAAAAAAATGGTTCTAAGATGTTGAGACACGTATGTTATTAAGTACTTTTCCAACTGGGGGGCTGATTTGTGTTGAGCCGGCCACACTTCAAGGACTTGATACATTTAAGGGATCTAATATCATCTTGGGCAACCACATATGAGACTCTTTGCTTGAAGCTTTTCTTGGCTTTCATATTGGATTGAACTTGGAATTAGATGAAGACTTCATTTGGTGAGAAGGCACTTGAAAGCTGAGCAGCCCAAGCACAAGGAGGCAAATTGTCCACCCACTCTTCAATTTTGGCTCCATAAACAAGATATTCAGCCAATAGTTGAATACTTTAATTACCAGTTGACTTTGTAAAGGAGATATACTTTGAAGCAATGCAGAAAATGTGCAAAGATTATTTGTAAAGAAACAACAACAAAAAAATAGAAAAAGTTTTTTTGACAAAGGTATAAGGAAGGAATTTTTCAAGTGACATGAGTAGTTTTTAGATTTGTTTTCTTTATATTATAATTTTTAAGTCTTCCTCCTTTGTCTTTTCCCTTTAGCTCCCATGTGTATTACTTTAGAGATTATTTATTTATTTATTCATTAAATTTTTATGCAGGCCATCTCCCCTATAAGGCGACTCTAGGTGGCTACTGTATTTAAATTGTATTTATCCTTGAATGGTATTCTATATGTGTGTTTGTATTATGCTTTTGCTTTTTTTAAAAAAGTTTTTTTTATTTTTTAGACAAACAAACATTTAATACATCAGTTTTCTCTTCCCTGTGACATCTCAGTGTTATCTTCCAAAATTCTTTCTTTTTCTGTATAGTTGTCATTATTTCTATCTTGATCCTTATCCAGTCCATAATATTCAACTCATCACATATTTTTACATACTTATATAATTAATCATTTATATCTCTTCTCCAAGTTTGCATTTTTCTTTTGATGCTTAATTTAGTGTTATAAAAATGATATGGAAAATATCCACCCAGAAGCCAACTCAAATCAATAGTCATTATGGCTAAACTTGTTCTATGTAAATTGAGTTGGATTTCTTGTCTTTGTGAAGATTATAGTCCAGATTATTTTACTTTCCTGTTTAGATGTTATTAGATTCTTCCTCCTTCCATCTCTCTTCTTTCTTAAAGCAATAGTCTCATAGTTTTATACAAATAAGTGATAATTTTTTAAAAAAAACTTTAGAGATTTGGTCTTAAAAACTATTTAGTTTTTAAAAACTATTTTGTAGATGAAAAGATGAACTATGACTCAAACATAGTTCATCTTTTCATCTACAAAATAATTTGTAGATTGGAAGCTTGGGATCGACATTAAAGACTTCAGAGGGCATACGTGGATTTGTCACAGTCATTTTGTAGTGGTCATATCTGTCTAGAAGAGAGGCTAATATGAAATTATTTTGGCTTGAAGCATAGATTCTAAAGCAAATGTATCACGTAAGGAAGAATGTGTTTAGATTCAAAGAGAACTCTTAAAGATACTAATAAAGAGGCACCATAATGGGCTGTTTAGGAAAAAATTGCTTTGGTATTATTTTAGGTAAGGTACACTTATTTGCTATGATATTTGTACTGCTGCTTCTTAAGCATGTACAAAGGATTCTTGCTTATTCAACAGATGTAAGTATTGTAGTCTATTTTCTAAGATAAAACCCCTCTACCCCCCATGTGCATCTTGGCCGGTCTCCCCACCCCGCATCTTTGTCAGCCCTGCTCTTTTTAATGTATGTGCCCACATTTTGAAGCCAGTGACTTTCACTAGGGATATCTTAATCAAATTACAATGCAGATATATAAGGAAAGAGTAAACTGGAGACTGAGAGGAAGAGGAAATTGAAGAAAAGCATAGCGTATAGTTCTAGTAGAAAAAAAGATCATTAGTTTCCAAGAATAAAAAAAGTATGGAGATGCATACAGTGAATGGGGTCAACACGAACTATATTTAGGTTAGATTATTTTTTCTTCTACCTTAGCTCATGCTATTTTCCTTACTATTTTTACTTATTTTATGCATTTTGCATAGCATTGCTAACCCAAGGCATGACTAATATTAATGGAAAGGAAAAAATTTCAGGTAGACAATTCAAGGGCAAATGGAGGAATCAGTATTGTCTACATATAGGCTTTGGAACAAGACTTCTTTGGAGGGTTTTTTTTTTGATGTTTTTTGACTGTTTCTGATGCTTTTGATTTAGAATTTGAGATGGAAGAAAAGATTGTTAAACACATAATGTCATGCTTGGAAAGTTCAAGACACAATGAAATAGTTTAACTATCAAATACCAGGTTGTTTATAGAGGTGGAATCTGGCAAATGCATCTGTTTATTTATGAGGTAAATACATTTCATAAGAAATAGCTGAATGGACTTCTAGCAATTTACAGTTTAGGGCATGTTTCAGATTTACTAAGTTATAACTATAAGCCTAAAGCCTAAAATAAGGGCAGATATGTATGTATTAGTCTCTCAAATCATTTAACTATCATGCGGATACACTATTTTAGCGTATTGTGTATTTATTGGGAACAATTTAAGATATCATCAATGTTATTTACCAGGTTGTTTTCAATACATAATCTAACATATGCTTACATATGCTAAATGAATTTGTTGTCTAATATAAATTTACTGCTGAACCTATTTCTTCTAAATGCTTTTACTTTCTTTGAATAAGATTGTGTTCTGTTTGCATGATCCTTGGAAGTGCAGAGCACGCATTTTCAAAATAAGAATGGATTTTAAAAAATCAAAAGCAATTGTCCATAAGACAGTTTAGCTTTTTGCACAGCCTTTCTTTCTTGATCTTTAACACTTCAGCAAAATTTGACACTTAGCAGTGGTGGAAAAACCCGTCATCTGATCTATTAGCTTTCTACAGTTCAAGATTAGTGAGATAATCTTTGATGATGGAAAGAAAGGGATTCTCCAGACTTATCCATGTCTTTAAAAATTTCCTTCCACTTGCAGCATATCAAATGTTCCTATCTCAATAAATCTTTCAATCTCTCCAGGGACTCTCCACCCAAAAATTGATCTTCTGTGATTGTCTATAGTGAATTCTTCTACTGGGGTGGATTGAGCTCAGTGATCTCCAATTATCTCTTTCCAATTCTTACGTTTTGCAATTCACTGACAATGTACTTCTTAAAACTTGGTTTTATGTCAGTTGGGATTAACCCATCACTCCAGCACTGCATGTAACTCCTCAATTCCTCTTTTGTGACCATTGCATCCTTTCCAAAATGATACAACTGAAAAATTATGTCACAATAGGAAACACACACATGGCGATGGGTAGGTTTTACCAAAAAAAAGAGTAAAGGTTTCCCCTGTCCAGTCATATCTGGCTCTAGAGGAAGCAACTCATCTCTGTTTCTTAGCTGAAGGAGCAAGGGTTGTCCGAAGACTCTTCCAAGGTCATGTGGACAGCATGACTATATACCGAGGCATAAGAAACATTGTTCCCTTCCCACCAAAGTGGTATCTATTTATCTACTTGCATTTGCATGCTTTTGAATAGCTAGGTGGGCAGGAGCTGGAGCAAGTAACGGGAGCTCACCTTGTTGCCCAGCTGTGGAGTCTTGAACCAGGGCTGTCAATTGTCCAACTGGCAAGCTCACTTTCTTTAACTCCCTGAGTCATTGCATACCCTTGAAGCTTTACAAAAGGCTTAACATATTTGATGAGGGAAAAAAAAACCCAAACCCATTTACTTCCCATTGCCCAAGAAAAATCTGGAAATTCTGGTAAAAGAAATAATTCACCCTGTTTGTGAGAGACAGGCATATATGTTTTCACCATCTTCCAGCAGAAAATCCTGCTTTCTAGCGAACCTAAATCCCTTCTCTCACTGTTCTACTTACTTTAGAAAAGGCTCCTTAATCCTCCTTTTTCTCTGCTCCAGGGCAGTGTCTGCAATGTGCATGCACGTGAAGTGTGACTTTGGACTGCACTGTGCATAAACACGCACAAAGCACACGTCTGGCATGCACTGTGCATGCGTGTGCGAAGCAAACCTTTAGCTAAGCAAACCGGTAGCAGACTTCAGAGCATTTCTCCCTTGCACTAAAGCTCTTATAATCAACCATCAATGCAGTTGCTTGCAGCAAAAGATTGCCCAGCTGTGCCTTGAGAATTTTATTGGCTCACCATTGCATCTAAATATATCACAGACATGTCCTGCAAATATTTTTTTTTCTGCCATGTTTCTCTGTGGCAGTGTCTTAAATTTGTCCCCAGCCCATGACTGAAAATGATGGAAGGCATTTTACTGGTCTTTCCCCCTTAAGTGTTACAATTTACAAAGCCAGCCATGAAGTGTATAAAATAAATTAGGCTTTGCCTGCATTTATTTGGCACAATATGAAACTTGCCATGGAGGTGAAATTGACAAAAGATTTCTAACCCCTGTCAATTACACATTTCTTTAAATAGTAAAGCATTCCCTGAGAGGAGATCAGCAGGCTTGTTAAACCTAACGGATGATATTCCTAACTTTTCAATGGAGCTGTAAATAGACTCATTAATAACCAAACACTTCATTCAATCTATGAAGTGGATTTTACATGGAACCATAATACTAGTTCAAACATTTTAGAAATAATAAAGGCAAAAAAATATGGTAAAAGAAAAGGTATAGAAAATAGGGAAGTAGTAATTGTTGCCTTAAAGCGCAAGAGCTATGGAGAAAGCTCGTTTGATTATTAAAAATGTTTTTCTCCCTCCTGTGAGCTGGGTGGCTAAAGCAAATATCAAAATTCAGTAAGTCTATTGATGCTTTTTCATTCAAAGGAAACCAAATGTGACTTGTGCACTAATCCTGAACTTTTTTCTGTTTAGAGAAATGGGAAGCACTTCTCAAATATCTATTTAAAAAAAAACCAAAGCCCGCTGTATCTATAACAATTTACCTCCTTCAGTCATGATCTCTAAGAGTTATGGCTGAATCACCCAAGATAACTCTATTTATCTCATGATCTTTTCTAGACAATTCTTCTCTGGACATTTTCAATGCTTTGTTGTATCTTTTTTAAAAAAGTGACTTGTCTACTGAAAAGCACAGCACTAAAATGTTTGATCAGCTTCTTGTGAATTGATTTATTCTATTACATTTCTAATATATATAATTTATGTAATGAAAAGAACTATGCTACAGATTTAAAAAAGGGGCAGAAAAAATAAGCAATATTCTTAACAAAATAAAACTGAAAATATACATTGCTGTGTATCACATTTGCATCACATTTGCTGAGTAGTTTAGGTAAATGACTAGATGCTTAGTGAATATTTTATAGTCTTTTCAAAGACTATAAATTTGGATGTGGATTATACTATGAAATTAAACATTTGAGAAACATAGAACAAAAAACTGCAATAAGAAAGAATATGGCTAGATTCTAAGGCGTTCCTGAGAATGCATCATGAGAGGGTTTTTCTTAAGTTTCCTGATTCGATTAGAAGATCCCCATGCCAATCTCAAAGGGGTTTCCAACCTATGCATTTACTGGCAGGAAGAGAAAGAAGTGTCCCAAATAGTTTTGATTCCCAACTGTGGTGTTATAAAGCTGTTGGCTATCAGAGTGTGTCCTGTAAGAATCCAAAATATCAGGAGATGAATAGTGTTGTGTCTCAACAGACATTTAAAGAGAGTCAGAATGGAAGGAGTTTAGAAGGCCTTCTAAAAGCTGCTCAGTTCCATTATTGGCTGCTCTGGCAGACCAGCACATTCATCCTATCATTCACCTTCAGGAAGACAGATTCAAGCCAGGGTTATATATGTTTATTTTCCTGAGAAAAATAAATTCAGACTATTTTCTGCCTTCATCGGAATAATACATTAGGGAATAGTTTTTTATGTTTTTAAAAGAACTGATTTGGGTCATAAGAGGATGATCCAAGCCATTGCTCCTTGCATGCTGGGTCCATTTTCCAAGATCACGTGGCTGTTGTAGACAGCAGTTTACTTATCCCAAGGTTGATGGAGCGGTGGTGGTGGTGGTGGTGGTGGGGGGGGAAGGCTGCTTAGTTATTGCAGATAGGTACTACATTTTCAAACCCATCCATATGCTCCAAAGAATGTTTGGTAGGCAAATCCAAACTGCTGCATAGTCCTATTAATTAATTGTATTTTTCTAGTGCTGTTCTGCGTATGATACACACACTGAAAATCTCTCCAATGTGTTGTGTCCCATGCAGTTAAAAAGAGGTGGCAGGGCAGATATGTGCACATAAATCTCCCCCTCATTAAGTGCAACTTAACTGTGCTGGAATCTTATACGAACATAAAACTCTGTAGGCTGTGGAAATACTAACCATAGCTAGACCTGCAAAGAATGCTAGAGTACTATGTCTGAAGGTGATAGCCTGAAATATTTTAATTAACTGGAATTATTCAGTAAGCATCAAAGAAAATGGTGGTTGCAAACCTGCTTAATGTTAACTAGGAATGCAATGCCGAAATTAAGTGTAGGGCAACTCTATAGCATAGCCCACCTCCCAAAATTAGAATGTGTTCTTCTTTTGCTTAAAAAAAGGGTTTCTTCACATAACTTTGCAGATGTTTGCAATGGACCAGTCCACTAGATCACTCTTTTCAATCCAGAACATTCATGCATTAGGCAAGATGAAAAACAATTCATAATCATTGTTTTCTTTCCCTAGATAAGATTTTTGTGATCAAATTAATGATAGGGAAGTCTTAGTGAGAAACAAATTAGCATTTTCAAATAATAAAGTGCTTATAATTTAATAATACAGTTTAGTGTTGACAAACTCTGATAACCGTACTCTTATGAGAGGCATGTTAATTAGAGTGACACAGGTCAGTGCAACATTTAAAGGGTATGCTTTTTCAGCAATCATATTCTTCCTGCTATAATAAACAATTTGGTGTGCAGTGCTGTTTATTGCTACTTAGTGCCTTACTCTAATGCTTTTCTAACATGTTCCTAAATAACTCAAAGCACATAGCATAGCTGAGTGGGTCTGGTTATTTATTGAAGGAAAATAAATGTATGTGTATGTGTGTGTGTGTGGTATACCATTCTAAATTATGCAAAGGTTTCTACAGCCTTTTCAGTTTGCAGTTCTGTTGAAATGTTTGTCACTTCTCCTCTCTATTTTTAAGGTGTTGTTTCCAGTTCTACTTTGAATACCCAATTAACCCTTCCCACAAAAAAAGAAAAAGAAAAAAAAAGAGCAGAAGGAGGGGAGCCAAATAAGAATTTTGGTAAATGAGCTGATTTATAAACCATGTCTCTTTTTCTATCATCAACCACTGTAGCTCCCCTTAATATATTTTTTTTCATCTACATAAATGATGGTGAATTGGAAGGAGAAAAAAACATCTCCTGACCCTATGGTGGCTAAAGTGAAATCTGTTCCTCAAAAATGCATCCTAGGGAAAGAAAAATTCCATTAGAGCTATGGAAGCTTTCTTTGTACACTGAAAAACAACTATTGTCCTCTTATATTGACTGTGACTGTGATTGAGGAGGCCAGAGATATCGCTGACTGAAATATACATCTGCTGTGTCATTTGAAAGGATGTTTTTAATGTCATTACTAGTTTGGAAAGAAATGTTGAAGGAAAGAAAATGTGCCTGAGTACCCATGATCCCACTGGGAATGTTAATGAATGAGAACCCTCCATATTTATGTCCTTCCGTGTCACTTAATGTTAGAAAGCCAAATTCCATAGTGAAATCCCAGCATGTAATTCCTTGTCAGTCCAGTGTAGTTTAGCTTTTGGCAAAGCTGGTGTGAGTATCAGTTTAGGGTCAACTAAACAGATCAGTTACATTTTTCCCCTTTTTACTCAAAAGTAAACATGCATAATCCCAAATTGGATAAACTACCATTATTGTTCAGAGCAAATTAACATTGTTAATATAGCTATTTTGTTGAACTAGCTATTTTGTTCCTCAAATTTAGCTTACTGAATTGATACATAGTGAAATGCAGGAGTGAAATGGCCCTCTCTCCTGATCTATAATAAGCCTGTACAGTCTTACTTTACCATAAAAGCTACAAAGAAGTTTAGTGATGTATTATGTCTGAGATGTACTCTTCAAAGTTCAAGGTTAAATTCTGGGTTAAATCTTTAGAATCATATCTCCTACTCTGTATGTGCAAATAAGCACATGTACAGCTCCAAATATGTGCACAGAGATGGAAACATATATAAAACATCCCATACGCATTTCTAGAGATACATATGTAAATGCTGAGATAGAAAAAGATTTTCCATAGGTGTTTTTTTTTATATACAAAAGGGGCAATCTTTCTTTTCAGTGATAAGCTGATTGATCATCTGCTTAGCATCACACGGTGGGGCACAATCCTTCACATAAGGGCACCATAAAATGTGAAGTCATCAAGGAAGGAGTGAGGAAAATAAAATAAAATGGAGGGCTTGATTGCCCTTAGAAGGGGATAATTTCTGTTAGATTTAAAAAGAGTTCTTTGCTCTTCAACATACACATTTTTTCTTATGAAAAAAGAATTTTCCCCCTCAAACCAGGTGTTGAGGTCAGTGTGTCCAAAATGTCTCTTTAAAATGACTGAAATAATTATTTAATATTCTTTTCCTATTCTCCAGCATCTCCCCTCCCTCCCTCCACAAAAAAGAACCCCAATGAAATGCTTAAATCAGAACTGAAAACACTGTATTATATATAGGGGATCGAGGGAGAGGCAGAATTTAATTTCTCAATTTTTTTTCATTCTATTTTCTTCCCTGTTATGGAAATTCCACCCCCCCCCCAAACCCCAGGCAAGGCCCTTCAGAACTGTAGAAAACTTGTAGTTCAGACTCTCTGGAGCTGAAAACAGTGGTATTCCCTCAGTGGTGGATTTCAAAATTTTTTACTACCTGTTCTGTGGGTGTGGCTTGGTCCGTGTTGCATGGCTTGGTGGGTGTGGCTTGATGGGTGTGGCAGAGGAAGGATACTGCAAAAACTCCATTCCCACCCCACTCCTGGGGAAAGATACTATAAAATTTCCATTCCCTCCCCAATCCAGGGGAAGGTTACTACAAAATTCCCATTTCCTCCCAATCAGCTGGGACTTGAAAGGCAGAGAATAGATAGGGGCAGGGCCAGTCAGAATTTTTACTACTGGTTCTCCAAACTACTCAAAATTTCCGCTACCGGTTCTCCAGAACTGGTCAGAACCTGCTGAAACCCACCTCTGCATTCCCTGTGGTCTATGCTGCTCATGTTGAAGAAGGCATTACTCACCTTCTTTTGCTTTCTTACCAAGATTCATTGGCATTAGAAATATAGCTGCAGATTTGCCCTGTATGATTTGGTAACTAATAGTCTTTTCATATGTTGTTTTGTGGGAGCGTAGCTTTGAAGAGTCACTTCGGAATAAAAGAAGATTTTAAATAATAATCAAGTGGATTATGCAATCAGATGACTGCATTCCATTCATACCTTCCCTTAAATTACATAATAACAATAAGTCAGAGTACGTAAATAGTCCTCAATTTACAACAGTTCACTTAGTGATCGTTTGAAATTATAATGGCACTGAAAAAAGTGACTTATGACCATTTTTCACCCTTATGACCATTGCAGCGTCCCCATGTTCATGTGATTTACTTTCAGAGGCTTGGCAACTGACTCACATTTATGATGGTTGCAGTGTCCCGGGGTCATGTAAGCACCTTTTGCAACTTTCTGACAAGCCAAGTCAATGTAGAAACCAGATTCACTTAACAACTATGTTACTAATTTAACAACTGCAATAATTCTTTTAACAAACATGGCAGGAAAAGTCGTAAAATGGACAAAACTCAACAAATTTTTCACTTATTGCAACATATTTTTGGGCTCAATTGTGGTCATAAGTCCAGAACAACCTGTATTTAACTGTTTTTGGCAATGCCTTATCATCTGAGGAATTTGTAATATTTGGTCAATAGCTCACTCCTTATGGCTCTTGTAAGAGATCTTTTTAAGTTCATTTTCTGTAAAGTCTTATTCATGCCACTTTTCTTAAGTAAATAGAAAAGGATTGTAACCCACAGGTACTGCTTCACCTTTATCATCTTCCCTCTGAATTAAATAACTTGAATGTGGAATGGCAGTCATGCTTCATCACTGGCAACTAAAAAAATTCTTGTCTTTGCTGAATTCTTCTTCTTTATCATCAACTGGGACTCCTTGTGCATGGTCTCCTTGCGCAGGGTCACTCATGCCCTTGTTACTTCCCATTTGGACTACTATAATGTTCTCTACATGGGGCTCCCCTTGAAGAGCACTTGGAGGCTCCAACTGGTCCAGAATGTGGACGCGCAGGCGATTATGGGAGCGATTCGGCGCACCCATGCAACACCCTTCCTGTGCGAGCTGCACTGGCTTCCGGTGGACTTCTGGGTGCGATTCAAGGTGGTGGTGACCATCTTCAAAGTGTTCCATTGCTTAGGATCTGGGTACTTATGAGACCGCCTTCTGCTGCCGATAGCCTCCCACCGGCCAATACGCTCCCACAGAGAGGGACTCTTCAGGGTGCCATTGGTCAAACAGTGTTGACTGGCAGCCCCCAGGGGGAGAGTCTTCTCTGTGGGGGCACCTGCCCCCTGGAACGAACTGCCCCCAGAGATACGGATGATCCCTGACCTATGCACCTTTCGCCGTGCCCTCAGGATGCTATTGTTCCAACAAGCTGGGCTGGCCTAAACTTGATTAATTGGGGTTTATTTTTTAACAATTAGGGCCAAATTGTTTAATATGTTTTTAAAATTGCTTTTAAATTTTGTATTGGATTTGTTTTATTGTTGGCTGTTTTATTGTTGGCTGTGCACCGCCCTGAGTCCTTCAGGAGAAGGACGGTATAGAAATAAAATAAAATAAAATAAAATAAAATAATCAAATCAAATCAAATCAAATCAAATCAAATCAAATCAAATCAAATCAATCAATCCACATTCTTTTATGTACTTAAAAACATTGTTTCTAGAAATTTAAATACTAATGTATTAATTTGATAAAATGAGATGCTTGCAATTTATATGTATGGCTACTAATTTTAAAACGGGGGAAAAAATGTGTCATAGGACTACATTCATGAAAGGATGAATGATGCCTGAAAGCAATTTTGGAAGACTCATCCCACATACTAGTATCAGGGTTTTATTTTAAACACTGCTATAATTAATCTTTGCTTACACACTGAGTGTGAGTGACTCATCCACACTGTCAGAAAATGACAAACAAGTCGTTCTAGATATAAAAGACATAAATCATCTCCTGTTAACAGATTCACTCAAATGAAGATCACTCTATACATCTTCCATATTTTATCTCAAGAGAAACTTTCCTATTTTTAGCATTTATCTAGAACTGGGGGAAATTCTAGATTGAAAAAAAAAGAAGTCTTCTTTTGCAAAAGGATTTGCGACATTATGGAAAATTAATAAAGGTTATTAAGTACATCAGCTCATCAGGCAGTCTTCTATTGCAATCTCCGAAGCCCCAGAGGACAGGAAGAATATTTTAATTGGTGATTCAACTTTAGCAGAAATGAGGCCTATACAGTTGTCTTCACACCAGGCTCACTAGCTTTTGTTACCATGGTAATATGCTATAGCACATTAAAACTAGTGATGTGGAAAACAAGATGGCTTCCTCCATTTGTTACCCTTAAGGAAAAGCATAGTTATGAGCAAATCATTAATGTACCAAAAGACTCTAAGACAATTTGGCCTAAATAAACACCATTCCATTAATGTCATACTTTCTCAAAATGTTTTACCCTTATGGCTTCTCATATTGTGATTTTCTATTATCTTTTGTACAAACAAAATAATTCCAATTATTTGGAATTATTGGCAACAGTTTCTTGAATACTTAGAAACATAGTTGTAACAAAAAAGTTTTTCTCTTTTTTCTCTCTTTCTATCCTCCACCTTTTTTTTATTCTTCCCATTTGTCAAAGCTTTCTAAAATAGAAATACTAACTTTCCCAAAGACACATGGTCTTTGATTGTAGGATGCTTTTTATATGGTGCAAATACTGTATCTTTTGTTATACTGTTATTCTGTCTCTTTGTTTAGGGAATAAGGCAGAGTTCTATGCTGGCTGGAGAATTCTGGGAGTTGAAGCCCATAAGTCTTAAATCTGCCAAGATTGAAGACCTCTGCAATAAGGCTCCTCAATGTCTCCTTAACTGAAAAGAAGAAATTTTTCCAGGATGGAAATAGGAAAAAAAATAGTGTGAAAAGATTAGCAAATATTTCAACCTATTAAAAATATGTGAAATCCCCATATTCTCAAAACTTCCAATAATGTAAGCCTCATGATAGGAAGCAAAAACATAGCTAGCCAATATATAACTATCTAGTCCGATAGCCAAGTGGTTTCGCAATAATTGATTAATTGGTAGCAGCTCGTTCCCTTCTACCCTACACTTTACTGGGAAGAAAGATGGAGGTGTGGAATTTCACACATTCTTGAAAGACACATTGATGAAAAAGGATTTATTTTGCTAATTCTTCCAGCAGACAAAGTCTTTCACTGGGAGCCAATAGCACTTCTAAATCTGAATCATAAAAGAAACCAATTAACAGCAAAGGAGGGGACTGGCAATAAATGGGCAACCTTACTACTTCCCTAGGACTAAAAGCTATCAGTAATAGATACATCTAAGTGTATTCGCACAACCTTCAATCCATGCTGCGTAAACCTTTTCAATAGATAATCACTAAGACTGTATGCTGCTTTGGCTAATTTTAAAAACTTGAATTCCCTTTTGTCACTTTTGCTGATGGCATTGGTGTCTCAAAGGGGTAAGAGCCTGCTCTTTGTCTCCAAAGCAGCTTGATTTCATGAGCTGAAAGGAATATTGATTTTTAAGGGCTACCTGTTTATTTACACAAGTTCCCTGGAAACTGTTAGAATCAAACTTCTAAAACTACCACAATCTGTGTTATCTAGCAAACATGCACACACAAACCAATAAAACTATAACATTTTAATTAGCTGACATAAGGTGCAAAATCAAGATGAAGGATTTGAACTGTGAAATATTTTCTTCCTCTGTGCAAATTTTATCTTCCTCTCCAAATCCCTCAAAAACACTTTGTGAATGCAACCTTTGTTCTTTTTAACTAGATTTATTTGATATGTTAGCAAAGGTCTTTTTTGTTTTTCCCTTATGGTTTCAAAGAGTTTAGGATTCCTTAAAGCTATGGAATGGTGCATTACAGAAATTGAAATTTGGTGGTGGCTTTATAGTGATGTATAGCTTTAAAAAAAGGACAAGCTCACACATTCACATTTGCTACTCAATAGCCATAACAGCAACAAGAGAAATGACAATAGAGTTGATTTTGAGATAGGTATGATGGTATTCATAAACAACTTTCACCAGAACATCTAAAAAAAAAAAGAAATGGAAAAATATTATATTTGTTATATAATATTATACGTGCATAATGTATAATACATGCATAACACTCTGCTGCACTGTGTGTAAAAAATGCATTAGTAGCAATTCATATAATGCACATAAAAGGCATATCAATTATATCATTGCTCTATAAAAACTGGAAGAAGTATACATAATCTTATAGTTTCAAATATGCATATGGAAAGTAATGGGAATCATAAAAGCTTGATTCAGACTCAACTCAACATCACAAAGAGGCTTTGGGCTGAATTGATAATGTCTCTGAGATTGTTTGGCAGTTGTTGTAGCACTGGGCACTCTCATTCATGGAGCTGATCAGGGAAAATAACAGTCTGTCTGAATTTATCCATCCAGATTTTTGGCTTCCAACCAAATTGATGTTACACTGCCAGAGTTTATAACCATGATTTATGGATTGGTAGCTTTCAGATGGCTGGATATACCATAAAGGGGGGAAAAAGGAGAAAGAGAAAAAGACTAAAAAGAATCATACAAAATATGCTACAAAGGAAGAGGAAAGAATGAAAAAGAAAGGAAAAACACACAGGAAAAATGGATCAGGAGACAATGGGTAGTTAAAAAATTAAATTTATTCAACAAAAAGCCTTCATTTATAAGACAAGGGGCCCTTGAGAGAGATTTTGTTATATGGCTGAAATGAAATGGTCACTGTGATCTCCCCTACTGAATAACTCTGTATGCTTACAAAAAAGGCTCCTGTTTCCACATTCATGACCTTTAAAAGCTGTCTTCTGAAATAAAAGTAGGGACTCACAAAGGGAATGGACGGTGAACTGTCAAACAGTAAATTGTAGGATTGTAGAACTTTCAATTACTCAAAGAAAATCAATGTTTAATGCTAACAGACAAGAAACAGAATAGAGGAAAAATGGTGACAGAATAGTATTTTTGATTGGTCGTATTATGTTTCTTTGATCTAACATTCATTTGGAAAATTAGATGGTGGGTTATCATATAAAGAAAGAAGTGGTGGTCTCTTCCTATATATATATATATATATATATATATATATATATATATATATATATATATATATATATATATGTTAGATGGTGGGTTATCATATAAAGAAAGAAGAGGTGGTCTCTTCCTATATATATATTTATATATATATATATTTATATATATATTTATATATATATATTTGTTAGATAAATCCTACTGCTCCTGTAGCTTTTGGGCCTATGAAAATTACTATCCACATATACTTATATAAATATAATAGTAGCAATCCAGTTGTCTACAAGTTACCACTTATACCTTTCTGTAGAAGCCAATTACATCCACAGGGGATAATAAATTTAAAAAATTCAAATATGTTATTGCTGTCCAAAATGCTATGCCTACCATCTTGCAAGTGCTTCTCTTTCTTATAGTTGCCTTAATATGTGTCCTGGAGCTGGTAGGAAAGTACGTTGGCATAATTTGGCCTGTCCTGAAGATTGAACCGTCAGTAACAAGGCATATGAGTGGTCTGGTCCTTACAGCCTTAATGTGGGATAAATGAAGGGCAGCAATTGGTAGATTCCTCTGAGTCCATTACTCTCCATCCTATAGTATCACCAGCCAGTGAGGAAAAAAACATCACTCACTGATCTTCTTAATGTATAGTAGGTAAGGGTTGGACAAACGTGCACAGGTGTCTGAGATGGAGGATTTTGGTAGCTTTCAAACTTCCAAGTCCAATTGCTGGTGTGGAGCTGCTATGGGTCAGTGAACCAGCACTTGAACCATGTTTGAATACGTGTCTAGAGTTGTTTTATGCCTATGTCCAAAAACAGTCCCTGCTGGCAGGTTTACAGAGCAAAGAAGGAATGCTAGGAGAAATTGAAGGGAGTTGTCCCATGCATTGTTCATCTGGTGCTCCTTCTCTAGGTAGCATGGCATCTTTATGCTCCAGTTACGACCTGGTACTGAACTCTCAGTTTATCAAGAAAACTAGAGGGCACATTCTGGGACCATTTCAGGAATGAAGACTAGATACATCCGAGGAGTTAGGAGTACTGCAGAAATCCAGTTTTCTACCTGACAGCTAATTTTTACTGTGCAAAATTTTCCATGTGCTTGAAATTTAAAATGATACAGTCCAGCAATAGAACCTGTGTGTGAGGCTGCTAAATTTATACTTCGACTCAAATGCAATGTCTATATGAAGGTCTGGAGGTGGATGCTTTAGTGTTATGGAAGGAGCAGCAGTTTCAAAAAGAAGACACTCCTGTTTTCATTGCACATGCAGGGGATTGTATTTGGATTTAGATTGTAACAACCCAGGAAGTTTCTCTGGATGTCCTCAGAACCTATATTACAGCTAGGAGATTTTTAATATTACAGACTTGACAACGGATCTGATCTCCATATAGAACCTAGGGTTTCATTGGAATAGACATTTCCTGACTTACTAAGCCTGACTGAGGATTTTTATTCTACCCAAATACAAGCTAGGACCAAGAACTCTATTTCCCATTCAATTTGGATTTTAAGCTAAGCTGAAAAAAAAAGTATTCAAAAATCTGACTCCCATTCAGCCATTACACAAACAACTCTCTCTTCAACATACAAGTCTCCAAATTCCTTTCTCCTCTTGGCAGAAGAAAAGAGGGGAGAGAAAGGGGGTTATTCAGCCATGGTTTAGTGGGCTGGAAAGAAACAGGGATCCAATTTTGTTAGAATTAGCTTGGGAATGGAGATGAGCTAGCCTAAGTTTGAGCCAATGCAAACTGAGCATGGGGGAGCATGCTGTATCGTGAAATGCTTTGGAAACTCTTCAATTTCAAAAGCAATTGGTCATGCATGGTGTCTTGCAAGAACAACACAGGCCAAACTGCAGTGTTTTCCAGGCTACTCATGCAGCTGCCTGGATTGCAGCCATGGGCTGCCTTTCATTTGAGCTGTGACTCCAACTTTAAGTGTGCATGCCAATTGCCATGGAGAAATTTGCTCCTGATTCTCAATTTGCATGGCAAATAACAATAACAGTTATCTTCCATAATTTTGAATATTTAAACTGTGTTTGCTTTTTTTTTTTTTGAGCCATTCCCAACCTAAAATAGAATGACAATGGTCAATCAAGCCCTCCTAATATGGGTCTTTCATCAAGAGTGGAAATGAATGAAAATACACACAGATCCCTGTTTTTCTGTTTGAAAAAGTGTCTGTAGCCTTTCTACACAGAGACAGCTTTCAACTCTAATTCAGACTAATTGCTAGGTTCATATGGAGCAAGTAGATAGGCTCCAATTTTGTAACAAAGGCTTGGATATCCCATATTCTTATGTATAAAATGAATCACTTAAGGTTGGTAAATCTTATACACAAAGAAATATCCAAGAAAATTCTATTTCCCATGAAAGTCATTATAATTTATGTAATTGATGATATCTTTGACTCACCAATATATCAAATATGTCTCTATACTAAGTCCAGAGAATTAAACTTGTATCAAGGTTATATCTTTTTTCTTTTCTCCAAATGTCAATCTAATTTAGCATGCTCTCATATTTCATCATATGGGAATAACTACATTGATTAAAAATGTAAATACATTTGCAAATTGGTATTAACTGGGAAAAAGTGGGAATTATTATTTTTTCTTTCTTTGTATGTATGCATGCTTTCATGCATGTACCTATTTTGTATTCTGCCATAATCAACAAAATTCTCAATAGGTAATATAATAAAAGGATACAAATATCTAAGTAAACAACAATCTTATTAAAATACAACAATAAAGCAATAAGTTAATTTATCATAACAACAGAAAGGGCCACCCCATTATTATCTATAAGTTTTTTTGTTTTTGTTTTTAGAAAAGTTCAATTTTAATCCACTTTTGGAGAATGGGGAAGACTATTTCATAAAATAGGGTCCCTTTTCTTCCCTAATCCCTTTTTTTTTCTGGGCCTTGCCCTACTCACTCACCTTTAAAATGCAAAGCTATTAATATAATATACTGGACAGGTAAAATTCACTGTACCTTTTCCCTTTGATAAACAAACCCTTTTTGTTTAAGGATAGCCCAAGAGCAATTTCATCATGATATACTTGATTTATCCAAATGTCTAGGTGTCCAAAGCACACTGAAGCATAAAGTAGCCACAAACTGTAAATTGAGTTATTGTGTAAATGGACAAACTGGTTTTGCTCAAGTTTCAGTCCAATTTAGATCTGGTTCAATGCACAAATATGAAAGTCAGAGTAAGATAACTTTTTGCAACCTAGATTTCTATGGTCTTAGATGTCCAGCTCATGTGGAGCCACATCAGATGAACAATTGCATGCAAATATCATTTTCTGTTTAGATCTCAATCTTTGGGCTGAGAAATGCCACTCAGGGTCACAAGAGTTACTTACGGATACAGAATTATTCACTGTATTTGCTTTGTAGTATCTCTTTCTGTTTAGCACTATTTAGCAGAATATGTGTATGGTCTGAATTATGATCTCCCCTTTTGCATCAACAAATGTTTCTAACTGTATGTAAACTATTCATGCATGTGACTAATATATTGTTAACATGAGCAGTTTTCACTTTGAAAGTGTAAATGTCATGGTATAATACTAAAACGTTTAAAACTGCAAGAAACCTATTGGTGATAATTGCAGGTATCAGGTAACAGCATGCATCACTATCTGCTTCCTAGTGATATAGTAGTTGTACCCCTTTCTAATGTGCAAATGTGTGTCTTCAACTGTTGTACCATAGTAATCATTTTTATATGCATAGTTCTTTTAAGAACAATGTATGTGTGTGTGAAGTATCCTTAGATTTCAAATCCATGACCCTATGCACATGTAATTATCACATTAAGATGACAATAATATTGTTGAAATACATGTTTTGAATGTAGGGCTGGGGATTCCTTTAATAATTTCATGCTAAACACATCTGATATGTCTGATGAACAAAAACGGTACAATATAATCACAGAATCAACTGCTGATTGAAATATTTGTTTAAACCTATCAGCATGAAATTCAAATCCCATTAAAGCTTCATCCAGAATAATAATTCCCTGTTCACATGGCCACTCAACAGAACTAGATTCATATAAATATAGGGAAATCAGCTTTATCTGGAAAAGATAAAAGAATACTCTTCCATTGTCATACAATTTGGTCCTTAGTAAAGTAAAACAGTTTTAAACTTTGACATTTCCGGCTTGTGGTGTCAAGATCTGACAATCCTGCTAACAAAGGTTGAAAGCTTCTCTTCTGAGAAACATTTAATTTATTGTTATTTTGATGAAAGAGAAAGGAAGCATTCTGTCATATGCAGATGCAAGGATATCTCCCAACTGCATTGATCCAGCTTCAGCTACATTGTTCGCTCCCATTAGAAACCAAACACTAATCAATGGTATGCAAAGACCTGCACTAGAAATTACAAAGCCTGACTCAAGATACCTTGAGGCCCCAGCCAACAATTCTCCCCTCAGGAAATACCATGAAGGCCTTGCTAATTGCTAGCAGGCAGCTGGGTCTCTAGAGGGAGGTGTGATAAACACAGCAGGGAAAGGACAGAATGGGTACTTCTGAAAGGAACTGGAGACTGAGTTGATTGTAAGATCTTAATGGGCACTCAAGAATAGAGAGCCAAAGGAAGCTTTAGGTCTTTTGTTTTAATTTTCACTTGTGGCCAACATAGCCATCTCTTTATCTTTGGTACTTTGGGAGAGGTCACTTACTCCTGCTTTAGGCTTCTTTGAAGAAACAATCGGTCATTGACCTTAGCATCCTTTGTGCAAGAGGGGTTCGCTCTGCTTCTGCCAAAACCAAAATAACAATTCTGTTTACAGTTATTACTGCAACTCAACGCTTGTGGAAAAAAACTTATGTTCACCCATTTAAACTCTCATTCATTCAATGCAAAATAGCTAGGAAAACAAAGCTTCCTCCCAAGAGACATTATTTTTTTTCTATTGGTCAAAAGAAATCTTACCTGTCTAATGTGTCTATGCAAGACTTATTCAGCAATGTCATTGTGTGTTTCTTGGTTTCAAGACACAATTATATCTTGTATACATATGCACATATGAACAACATATTCCATAATATTACTACTCACAGATGCACCAGGGCAGTAGTTTGTGCCTTAGTAATAATATTATTTGCTGCATTTTCCTGTGAAGCAGAACAAGGTGAGAAATAAATCAACTCAGTGTCCAAGTACAGTCAATATGATAATTGTTGTAATATATTTATATGAGTTTGGCTTTGTTGTTTTGAACTGTAAGCTTCCTAGAGTTAGGTAAGTGAGATTGTATTAATCAAATGAAATAAAATTAACAATGTGGTTTTAGACTGATCCCAAAGTGGTACAAAATAGAAAACTGGAAGAGTCCTTAGAGGAGATGCATTGAAATCATTATTTAATCATCCCACTGTTTTGAGTGGGTTTATCTTAAGCACAGCCATCTCTGGATTTGAGCGATTAAAGATTGTTGTCCCTGCTGCTGTTATTGTTGCTGCTTACATTTATTTTAGCTATGCAGAATATTCTGAGATTTTTTTCCCTAAAAAAATAAAGATTAGTGTATAACTAGTCTTTAAAAATAAAGACCCACCCACCCACAAACATATGTGTACACACACACACACACACAGAGGAGTGTGTTGTATGTGTATATATTTAAACTGGAGTTTAATCATGCTTATTGTTTACTTAAACAAGATTAAACTCTAGTTTAAAAAAAACATTTTGTAGCCTTCTCTACTTATAAGAAAAAGAGTAGCTTATATTTCAACATGTTCATTTAATCACTTACCCAGATCTCATACACTTGATGACATTTTGTTTCAAAGAATGGTAATTTTATTTGCTTATTTGCCTGCATTTAGAATCAATGCTTAATTTCCACAAAAGAGTTGGTGATTGTAAAAGTGCATTTCACCATCAGCTCCACTCAAAAAATAAAGTATGTTTCAATAAATATAAATGAATTACAACAGCTTTTTAATTTCTCCCATTTTAACTATTGGTTTCCCAGGGAATAACAACTTGGCATAGCAAATGTGCTTTAGGGAATATGCTTGAAATCCAAATTTATCAGAGCTGGGATAATTTAGGCCTACAGAAACAATGTGATTCTGCAATTCATGCTACAACTCAGCTGCACTTTGTGGTAAAAATTTAATTTTCGCACTTCCCTCCAACTGCAGCTGTGCAATATCTAGAACTGAAAATTGTATTCAATGAGAACCTCTTGAACCTTTCTGATATGTTGCTTGCACAGTCCATTTTGACTTTTAATGTTTTATTCTACTAAGACTAAATTAAAACTAGAGCCACAGTGGCACAGTGGTTAGAACATAGTACTTCAGGCTAAATTTACTCGCTGCCAGGAGATTAATCCTGATCCACTCAAAGTAGACTCAGCCTTCCATCCTTCCAAAGTCAATAAAATGAGGACCCAGATTGTTGGGAGCAATATGCTGACTCTGTAAACCGCTTAGAGAGGGCTGTAAAGAACTATGAAGCTATATATAAGTCTTAGTGCTATTACTATTGGTAAAGGATTCACTAATTATCTAAACAAGGCTCTATTCTGTGGTTCAGTAGTGGTTGGACAGTTGAGTGATCTGCCTTGTGCAATGACCCCTTCCATCAGAGAGAGAGAGAGAGAGAGAGAGAGAGAGAGAGAGAGAGGAAAAGCAAGAGACAAGAGTAACTTAGCCACACTCTTCTCTACAGGGTTGAAATCAAGCAGGTTCTGACAGGTTCTGGAGAACCGGTAGTGGAAATTTTGAGTAGTTCAGAGAACCGGCAAATACCACCTCTGGCTGGCCTCAGAGAGGGGTGGGAATGGAGATTTTGCAATATCCTTCCCCCAGGAGTGGGGTGGGAATGGAGATTTTGTAGTATTCTTCCCCAGCCACGCCCACCAAACCACATCATGCCCACAGAACCAGTAGTAAAAAAAAAAAATTGAATTTCACCACTGCTTCTCCAGTTGTATTATATTGTATCATTAGATAAAATGTTTATATTTTATCATTAGATAAAGTGGTATACAACAGTCAGTTGTATGAACAGCTATGCTGGTATAATATACTGTTTAGAAGAAAGTCTGAGCATCATTCAGCATGTGGGATAGGCTTTTGAATGCCCTTCTTAATTTACCCTGTTCAAGGATTTAATTTCTGTGCCTCTGTTTTTAAAGGAAGGGTGGTATGGTGGCTCAGTAGTTAAGATGCTAGACTTGTCAGCTGGAAGCTGGAGGTTCGAGATCCAACTGCTAGACAATAGGGTGAGCTACCGTCCTTGGCCCAGCTCCTGCCAACCTAGTAGTTTGAAACTGTGCAAATGTGAGTAAATAAATAGATACCATTTAGTGGGAAGGTAACAGTGCTCTGTGATGTCACTTTGGTCTTGTGACTGCAGATATATCTTCAAATAGCGCTGGTTCAATGGCCTTGAAATGGATATGAGCACCATCCCCTATAGTCGGCAACAACTAGAGGAGTAAAATCCTCAGGGACTCCTTTATCTGTTTTTTTTTTTTTAAAGGAAGGATGGGAGTTGGTGTGGCTCTTTCTTTGCTTGTCTTACTTTTCTTCTGCTTTCTTTACTCTTATTCCCAATGGCAACAAATGGCACATGCAGTAAAATATAACATTCCAAGCGATAATCTCGCCTTCTCCTGTTTACAACTTTCATCTTTATAACATGCAGGACTGCTTCCTAGTTCCCTTTGCTACAGACTCATATTTGCTCCTGGCTGCACATACAGTAGGAGGTAAAACCAATTCTACGTAATTGGTGGAGATATTTCTAGTCAGATTTCATTTTATCAAGCAATACTTTGTTCTGTAAGATTTTCCCATTTCTACAAATAGATTGCTATCTGTACAGGTTGTCCTCGCTTAACAACTGGTTTGATGTTATGATGGATTTCTACCTAACAGTTCCACATAGTTATTTACAACCCTTTTTTAAGTTCCGACCTCCCTCTCCTGCCCCCACACAATATCTTCTTAATATTTACAGTATAACTGCAAATCATTTTTTCATAATAAAATATGTTGGTGGTGTACAGGTCCTCTATCCTGAGAAAGGCTGTCACTATGTTTCTTTGAGCAAGGGTATTGCTTTCCTGTAGATCTTTACTTTCCACTTGACCATTCTTTGAGCATATAGAACATGCTACTTATCCACTGCCCACTGCAGTGTCCTGTAGTCATGTGTTCATGATTTTTGTTGGGTTTTGGTATTTACTTTTGATTTCTGGCAAGAACTACCCATTGTGGAGAACAGACTCATTTAACAAACACCACATTCTCTTAAAAACCATTGCCTCACTTAACAACCACTGTGCTCACTTAATGACCTCTGCAAAAAAAGTTATAATATTGGACGTGGTCCTGTGGTGACACACTTAACAATTGTCTTGATTTATGACCATAATCTGACCTCAGTTATGGTTATAAATCAAGGACTATCTGTAGTAGCCAGTAGACAAGTGGGCAGTGGATAAGTAGCATGTTCTATATGCTCAATGAATGGTCAAGTGGAGAGTGAAGATCTACAGGAGAGCAATACCCATGCTCAAAGAAACATAGTGACAGCTTTTCTCAGGATAGGGGACCTGTACACCAACAACATATTTTATTATGAAAAAATGATTTGCAATAATACTGTAAATATTAAGAAGATATTTGAAAAAACACAAGTAAGATTTTGAAAAATGTAAAGCTAACTATTCTGGAACTAGGCCAATATTTTAAACATTTCTTCTCAAAGTGATGCCAAACAAAAACAAAGGTGCTTTGGTTTAACAATGGACAGTTTTGACCTTTTCTCTTTTATCCTACATGCCCAACAAAAAGAGCCTAATCAAACAGGCCAGCTCTGGGAAACATGACATATTGGTAGCAGAAGGAAAACCTGAAAGAAATATCAGTGCTTAAAGCATTAGTGGCAGTACCATTAGAATGAACAGCATTAAACTTCAAATGCAATCAAAGATCTTTCCATTAACTTTTTTTCTCTACCTCACAAAGTTGTTGCTGTGATGAAAGAAGGCAGCAATATGTGCAATGTTTTGAAATCATGAATGAAAGATGGAATATCAATTAAGCAAACAAATAAACAAAAGGTCCAGTAGTTTGACTGAATAAGCTGAGTCAAAGCCTTGAGCATAAAAATACAAAGCAAGATTGCCACTGACTATTTCCAGTGCTGAAGAACTTTTTATAGTTTTTTCTAATCATACACCATGGTCCAGTTGGTTAATGTAGCCTTAAGTAAGATGAAAGTATCAAATAAATCAGTGAGGGCTAATTCTTCCCCAGTCCATCTTTATACACTTGGAGAAAAATTCTCTATAAAGGAAACAGCTTGATAAATTCTCACTAAAATGCATTTTGAGAATATATTATTTTCCAAATCTTTTCCAAATATGTCCACCTCAGTAGTATAAATCTCTGGTTTCTGAATGGTTTTACATCGGCTGAATTTATGAATTATACTTTAGCAACATGGAACCACATCATAAGTAAAACAGATACTAATCAATGTGACTATCTTGTCAAAGAGGTTTGGACATTGTTTGACTTTCGGTTTGGGGTCGCGGTGATGCAGTTGGGGAAATAGTGGGCTCTGATGAGCCCCGCGAAAACCCCGACTGACGAACCACTGCCAATGGTTCTTCGGACCAAACTCGTCCTACAGGGACAGGGGAAGAAGAGGGGTGCCTCGGACAGCCAAGAGGAACAGACAAGTTCCTCGGAGGCCAGAGGGAACCCTCTGAGTCAGCGGCGGGGGGCGGCAGACATGGCGGCTGCCACGAAGCTGGGACAAGCTGGGAAAAGAATTGTGCAGGAGGAACGAAGAAAGAATGAGGTACTTCAAAGCCGGGTGAGTGACACCAACCTGGCGGGAAGCAACACTTGAGTATGGACTTTTATCAATAAGACCCCCAGCTTTAAATAGCAGCTGTAGATTTGTGGGGCATGAAGATCTGACAAAGTAATATGAGGAAACAAAGACCCATTTAGAAACTTGCCTTGATACAGGCTGACTTAGTAGAATTGATTATTAATATACAGAAAATCAGGTTTCTCTTTAAATTGGAATTGATTTGATTCTTGGAAAAAGAAAAAGAAAAAAGAAAAAAGTGATAATTATGGCCCTAACACCTTTAAAAGTTAAAAGAAGAAAGAGAAACAGATGGTTGCATAATGGATACAAAACGGAGACTGCTGTGACTAAGCGAAAGTGTGGATTGTGGAGACTCACCTTCTGCTTGAAAAAGAAATATTTTGACTTACTATTTGGTTTGGATTTTTGAAAATAACTATGAACTTTTGGACTTTGGAGATTCCTATTTTGTCTGTGGGTGATTTGATAAAGAAAGAAGAAATATAATGGAACTATTAAAATTGAAACTAAATGGCATAGGACCAAAAGAAGGGAAGCTGATGAACTTCACATGGAACAGATTTTACAAAAGAATTAAAGCGATTTATAGAGTTTCAAACACGGAAACACAGATTTTGAAGTGGAATGCTTATGGACAGATAGGGAATTGAAGAAATAAAATAGATAAAATTAAAATGTGATGTTCAAATGTTTAAATGACTTTTAAATATAAACAGGAGGTGCTTATAGAATAAATAAAGATGGAGAATAATAGAAGGTAATTAAAATAGAAAATTGATGCAAAGGTGGTTAAAAATGAGATATTTATAAAAATACAAGAGTATAAATTAATGTGAGATAAACCTAAGAAAACCTATTAGATTATGAGAGAATAAGAAGAGAATGTGCCTGATATAATATGTTTTAATTTTAAATTGTAAACAAAGTTGAGAATGGTAAATATGATTAAATTTGAATGATTAATGTATTATTGGATGACAAAACAGATATACAATTGTGATTGAATTTAATGTATGCTAGAAATATTAAGAAATATGTTGGGAGTCATCCTGGAAGAGTATGCAAAAAAACCCGTTAAATAATAGATTAAATATATTGAAAAGAAAACAGTTAAAATAAGATATGCTGGATATCAGCCAAACAAGAGGTGGAGAGGTGGAGGAGAATATGCTGGAAATCAGCCAAAATAAAATATGCTGGAAATCAGCCAAACAAATAGTTGGAGATATAGAGGAGAATATATTGGAAAATACCTAAAATAATACGGGGTGAAAAAGAATATGTTGGATGACAACTAAAATGGAGCAAAATGAGTATGAGATGAATCTGTGTAAATGGAAATGTATATTAGATGACAAATTAAAAAAAGAATTAAGTGTAATTGCTAAAGTTTAAGATTTAAAGATTTGTTGAAATGGGTCTAGAGATTAAGGAATATAGATAAAATTTTGATTTATAAGTTGAAATAAAAATAGAGTTGTACATATTTGGGAATTAAGATTTGTGATGATAAAATGTAAGGTATGCACTTAGATCAAGATGTTAGAATATTTTTAAAATTTGTGTTTTTGACTTTTATGTTAAAAGATGTAAGGGAGGGAATTAAGCTAGATAGAATTTTGATTGATAGATTGGATATAAAAATGAGTAGAGTTTATTTGGAAATTAAGGTTTTGGTGATATAATAGATGGGTTTAGAATAAGATGTTAGAATTTGTGTTAAAAATTTGAGTTTTGATTTTTAATTTTAAAAGATGTAACAGGGAAATTGGGAATAGAGCTTGTTAAAGGAATGTAAGTGATTGTACCTATCTATGACCGGATCAAGACTTCGTTCTTAAAAGATTTATTTTATGTTTATGTTTGGAAAACACACACACACACACACACACACACACACAAGAGGTTTGAACATTGGTGTCAGAACTAAAAATTTAAATGTATCAATGTGGGCAAGAATTAAGGAAAGAATTAAAATTAAATCCTGCCTTGGGTTGCAAATGGGACATTTACATTTCATTCAGAAATTAAAGGGTCAAAGTACATCAACTCCAAATGGTAGACTCTGACTCTTATCTATTCAAAATAAGCTATGAATTGTTCTGTAATTAATCTGATGAAAATACTAAAGACTGTTGCATTCAATTCAGGATTGTTACAAATTAAATAGATTCAACTTTTGAACTAACAAAATATATTTCTGGTTTCATGTCAAGGCTTTCAGTGACCATTTTTAAAAATAGACTATCTTTAAAAATACAGAAGAAATTTCTGTATGAACTGCCAGAAATGATGAGGCACATATCATTAAGATATTGGGATGTTTCTTCTATATTCTCTTAAAACCTCTCCTCTCCCATATCCCCTCCCCCCTTAGTATAGCTTTCCTGGTAAACTGGCATTCAATTTTGCTTTTAAATGACAATCTATTATTTAGTAACCTCTTGTGGTGGAAAGCCCTTTTGGATTGAGTGTCTGCAACAACAAACAACAAAATAAAGGGCAAGACACGGAAAAGATTGAACTTCCATAATTAGATGGTGGCCTGACTTCCACATAGTTGATCTTCGTTATATAATACGTGCTTCCTTTGTTTGCTATATTTATCCTGCTCAATAGCTCAAACGCTCTGGATGAATCACAAAACAAAGCTCAAAGCTTATTTATATTGTACTTCAGTTCCAGATAAGAGGGCATCACATTTTAATTGAAATACTGCTTATTGGATGCCCATTAGTGTAGTGTGGCTTGGGAAAAAACAATTTATAGAAATGGCTTCTCGTTATTTTGTCTGCAATGAATGGTCCTTGAAAAGTCAACCAACAAAGCTGGTTTTTATGAACTGAATTTAAACTCAATTATTGTTGAGCTTACCCAAAGACATTCTTCTGACCTTCCCACCCCGATGCCTTACAGAAAAGATGGCTTCTTCCTTTGCACGGTCCTTAGATTACATTTTATTCAACAAAGAAAACAAATATTTTGGACTTACAGGACAACACTGTGTTTATATAAAAAGCATCTGAGTAAATCATCCTGTTGATGGAGATGTAATGAGATTAATGTTCCACTGAAACATATGTTTGTGCATATGTCATGCTATTGTTCCATTTGGGAGAAAGTTATTACATATATTAAATTAACTTTGAAACAAGATTTAATATTTTCAGATCTAGGCTATATTCTCCTTGCATGAAAGTTGGCATCTGGACAAAATGGGGATTCTCTGTGTCCTACTTAAAAGATTTTTTTTCTTCAACACTGGCCTCATGGTCAGCAGAATTTTTATGAACAATACATGACTGAATCACTAATTGATTTAGATTAGTTATGGAGCATTACAATGAAGTATCTTTATCACTCACTGAAATGCTTATGTAGGCTTTGTATATATGCAGATATCCTCTATGTTTTATTTCTTTTTCTTTTTTTCTCCTCTTATTTCTTTATAATTTGATGTAAATACCTTGGAGGGGGGAGGTAATTACATTTTTTTCCAGGTTTTGTTTTGTTTTCTTTGTTTCAAACCAACAATCTACTATTTATAAGACAAGGGTTGTTATCATTGTATATTGTAGTATTCCAGGAAAAGAAACTCTGGAAGACTTTATACACTAGCAGGGATGACCTTAAAGCCAGAGAACATGAAATTGACTTTAAAAAGACCAGAACCATCGCCAAAACTGAACACTTTAACAACAGAATAATCAGAGAAGCCATCGAGATAGAAAAACGCCCACACAGCATGAACAAACGAGACGATACCTCCCGCCTACCAGCCATTTGGAAACCCACCCTTATTGACAAACGAGTCCCTAACACGAGGAATGACACCAGAGCCACACTCACGAGAGCCACACAGAATATCACCACCACACATCCACGCAGAAAGCAGACTCAAACCCACACTGATAATGAGGCACGACCAAGGACCAGAAGCCAGACCGCAGCTGCATCATTAGCCACTTTAAACCCCTCCAATCCATACATGAAGCAGACTGACAGCCACCATGAAGAGCTCTCACGGCCAAAAACACGAAGCCAAACCACAACAACGCAGCTCACCAGCTCAAATCCCCCTGCAACTCAGACTAAGCCGAGCACAATCAAGCCCCCACCCAAACAGAACACAGCCCCATCCAATCAGAGCACAACCAACCCCCCATCCAATCAGAGCACAGCCAAGCCCCTAACCAATCAGAACACACCTCCACCCAATCAGAACACAGCCAAGCTCCGACCCAATCAGCTCACACTCCCACTAGCAGTTAAAAGGAAGAGACAGCTGCGATCTCACATTGCTCCTGGAAGCACGAAGCCGAGAACACCAGCCTGAAGATGATGAATGAGACTTCATCGAAACGTCACCAAGACACTTCCAATTTTACGCGGCAGAAGACCCGAATAACCAAAGACCTACATACAAACACCTGCGAAAACCTCAGAAAACATTATATATATATATGTGTGTGTGTGTGTGTGTGTGTGTGTGTGTGTGTATAAATATGCAATTTTTGCAAACAGATACATGTCTGGCAATGTCTGTTTTTCTGCTACATCCTTTGACATTGTCTTCATCTCATCTTTAGCATGAGTCAAACTGTCTTAACACATCCAAAGTGTACAAGTAATAAATTGGTATTTTCCTCTTTATTTTGACAAAGTACAAGGGTGGTCTAATGGTATTTATTTATTTATTTATTTATTTATTTATTTATTTATTTATTTATTTATTTATTTATTTATTTATATTTTATACTTCATGTTTCCACACCACCCCTCTAAAGGGGAGCCTCACTATTGTGGGAGAAAGTCGGGCAAATGCTGTGAACTAGAAATGGAGGAAATGCAGTTGGTATCAGAGTGGTAACAGAGACATCAAGTTTCATATCAGTGTAGTTTTCTGTCAACACAGAATTGAGTGCATAGCATCAATCTACCAGTGAGAAAGGCCTTCTGCATCGCAGTTCAGACTTCAAAGTCGTTCCTACAGAAAATATGACGTTCTATATTATTCGGTGAAAATGTACAATTCTCTCTCTCTCTGTTTTGGCATTTCCTTTGTTTTGTTTGATAAGTCTTAATAATGCTTATTTTCAACACTTATTAAATATACTTTAGAGCGGGGGTGTCAAGCTCATGGCCCACAGGCTGGATGTGTCATGTGCTGGCCATGCCAACCCTTGGTTTAGCAAAGAGGGAAAAGTTGCGATACGTCACATCACGATGCGAGTTTGACACCCCTGTTCTACAGAAATAATTTAATGTAGTGATTAAGACATCAACTTGCTAAGATTACACCTTTTCACTGATGACACAATATTTGGAATACTGCATACAGTTTTGGTCACCACAATACAAAAAAGATGTTCAGACTTTAGAAACAGGGCAGAGAAGAGCAACACAGTTGATTAGGACTAGAGGCTAAAGCATATGATGAATGGTTGTAGGAACTGGGTATATGTAGTCTAACAAAGAGAAGGACTAGGGGTGACAAGATTGCCATCTTCCTATATTTGAGGGATTGTCACAAAGAAGAGGGGGTTGACCTATTCTCCAAAGCACCTGGGAGAGGAGAGATTTCCTGTCAGTGAGAACAATTAATCAGTGAGCTGGCTTGCCTCCAAAAGTTATGGGTGTTCTATCACTAGAGTTTTTTCAGAACACATTGGACAGCCTGTTGTGCAGAATGGCTTGGGGCAGTGGTGAAATGTAAAATTTGTTACTACCAGTTCTGTGGGCATGGCTTGGTGGGGGGAGTTAATATGACTGAGTGGGCATGGCCAACTTTTTTTTTTTACTTTTAAAACTGTTTTTTCTACAATCTCTTTGGCTGAATAGGTTTTTTAAAAAATGCTTTTAAAGCCTCTGACGATCCCAGCTGACTTGCCTGATCGGCAGAGGCTTTCTTTCTTTTTTTAAAGCTTCTGATGATCCCAGCTGACTTGCCTGATCAGCAGAGGCTTTTTTTCCTTTTAAAAACACTTTTTCTATAACCTCTTCGGCCGAAGAGGTTGTAGAAAAAATGCTTTTAAAAGCCTCTAATAATTCCAGCTGAGCCACACGATCATCAGAGGCTTTTTTTTTTACTTTTAAAAGCATTTTTTTCAGCCAAAGAGGTTGTAGAAAAAATGCTTTTAAAAATTAAAAAAAAGGCTCTGATGATTGTGTGGCTCAGCTGGGCAATGGGGGGGGCAGGGATTTTTGCTACCGGTTCTCCAAACCATCCTCCTCCATCGCTACTGGATCAGGCAATCTGGTCTGAACTGGGAGCATTTCACCCCTGGTTTGGGGCCCCTGCTTAAGCAAAGAGTCGGGCTAGAAGACCTACAACACATGATTGAATGGAAGGGAAAAAAAATATTCAGTGGGGCTTCCGTTTGGCTTTAAAATGGAAATGGAAAATGGTTTTAAATGCTTTAGTTGCAATGGAAAATGGTTTTAAATGCTTTAACCAAATTCAAAACAAAAGGGAATAAATATTACATCTTAATCAGTTGGGGCTTTCAAAAGCTAGAATAAAGAAGAAACCAAGATAAGGAGATAAAGTATCTCATATTCATATTAAATATGCTTCCTTGTAAGGCACTAACATGTTTATCATAAATAAATTGTCTGACTTTATAAAGATTAAGAAGAGTTTGAGAAGTTCACATTTCACTTATCATTTCACTCCATCAGTTTGAGACATTAACCCTGAACAGGATCATGGAGATATACATTTGTCTGCCATCTGAGACTCCAGACCCCTCCTTGTTGAGTAGATCTGAAGAAAGCTTTTATTTACATTCAGTTGAATAAGAGTCAAAACAGTGGATAAAGTCTGAGGAGATCCAGTTTTACATCACCACTGAGCTTTGACCTTGAACCAGCCATTATTTTTTAGGTTAACCAATGTCAGAGGGTTGCTGTGAGGTTAAACCTGGATAGGGAACACTCAGCATGGTATCTTATGCTCTTAGGAGGAAAAACTGGATGCAAATACAACTAATAATTAACTAAATGCCTCAGCCCTTAGGAATCAAGTTAAAACAGGAGCAATGTTTGTGAGGAGGGCATTCAGGTCAAGTTACTATGTATGGAACACACCTTCAGGCCTGCCCCCCATCTCGTCCAACCAGAAAATTTGAAAATAGGGAAAAGCAACTTTGAGAAATAGGCTTCTTATGTACATCTTTGTATACCATGTTTGTGCATTGTTCATGAGAAAAGGTCCTCTCATTCCACAAATAATGTTTGTGATTATTTTGTAACTATTTGTGGATTTGTGCATGTGTGTGCGTATGCGTGCACACACCCATCTCAATATACAAATGATTCTATTCTGGCTACCTATTGATTTTATCTCATCTTGCAAGAAAGGTTTTTGCATTCAGCTTGGCCCTGTTTGTCTGTTTATTTACAATCTTCCAAATTTCTGTTTTCTAGTTCTCCAAGTGACCCAGGATCATCACAAGGAGCACTGAAGAACAACTCTTTCAGGATGGACTATAACAGTTACAAAACTGTTGTCCTGGGCTAACTCAAAGGGGTGAATAAGTTGCATGCCTCATATTCTTTGTATGGTATATATGGTATTCTGGACATTCCTATTTTCCTAGTGGGTGAGAAATTTGAGGATAGTCATCAATGTTTGATTTCCATCACAGGAAACCACACTGTGGTATTACAGTGTGTTCTTTACAGATATGAAAAAAAAAGGAGAAGAGAAACCTGAGGGAGGGGGCTGCTTCCTCACAATTCTTTTAAATTTACAAATATACAACTTAAATATAATGGAGATAGAGAGCATAGCAGGTCTCTGAGAAGCCCATGCAAATAATCAGACACACAGCCTGGTTCCATAAAATCCCTCTGTGCCTTTTTGGCTTCCTTTCTGTCCACTTTATCCTTTTTCTACTATTTCTAACCCCTTTAGTTTCAAATTGCTGTTTCCTGGTATCCCTCTTCTAAGATGTGCCTGAATGGGTTTTGTTTTATTTTTTCACACACAGATCTAAATTTACTTCTTCCTCTTTGGATGGGTGGGTGAGTGGGAGAGATATCCAACTTCAGAAAGATTAGACACTCATTCCAAGCCATTAGCATCTCTCTGCCAATTCACAGCTTCTGGCCAGGAATTGCCTTAAGGCAGAATCAGAGTGAAAGTCCCAGCTATAGTGTTCTCCTTTAATGATAGCTTTGTTTGCCCTGTTCCAGAGAATAGTGATCTGTGAACAGGAAAAAACAAACAAACAAAAAAAAACCCATTCAATTCTTGGCCAAATGTTTTTTTTTTCCTGAATTTTTAAAAAAAGAATCCCATTTTATGTTAAGGTTAACAAAACTATTTTAAACAATTTATTGGAAACCAAAGGGAATTTTATTGATACTTTAGCTGACAGATTTTTTTTCCTGTTAGCTGTCCCTTATTCACAAAGATTGTACGTCATCTTGTTCGTTATATTATTTTCTCTTATGAGAAATAATTCCGTTGAAAACAATGGAAGGATGCTCTTTTTTTGCACCATAACTGAGGGCAACCAAAATGGTGGTAATATGAGGGAGAAATAAATATTCAGTAAGAAGAAACAAAGCACACACAGTTGCTTTCATACAAAACACATTTAATCTGCTTAATAAATTCACCAGTTTTTAAAACACTAAAATTAGCTAGCTGGATTCTCACTGAATCTAATCCATGAAAAATATAACTGAGGTAATCTAACTTTGGGATTTTATACGAATGGAGTGACTTATTGTATCTGTAATGGAGTAGCTTAAACGTGCGAAAGACAGCCAGAATATTCCTTAGTTTACTTGTTAGATAATCTCAAAATGTCAAAAAGAAATTCTAAAGTGAAAATTTAAAAATGGAACACTCTTTGGCAAAAGAAGAATGCTTTTAAAAAAAAGGTAAAGGAAAAAAATAAGTTCTGTATTAGGGTGAAAAAAAGATCCTTGCTCCCCAGTTCTCTGCTACAATAAAATGCTATGGTAAGAGACTCTAAAGGAAATGATCTTTTAGGATCCAAAGAGTTAACAGTTTAACAGTAGCAGAGTTGGAAGGGACCTTGGAGGTCATCTAGTCCAACCCCTTGCTCACATAGGAGACCTGTACTAGGGATTTGAACCACCGAACTGCTGACCTTTCTGATCAACAAGCTCAGTGTCTTAGCCACTGAGCCACCTAACTTTACATCTAGATTGGTTCTCCACTACACTGAACTATTTGAGTAATCCCAGATCAAAGATCGTAACTGCATTCTGTTGACCACTTGTGGTTTATGAAAACCCAACAAGAAGCACATGAGAGCAAGCACTCCCCATTTAAGTCACAAATCCTTTGATCCAGGAGATAAACAGTATTTCATGCATTTAAAATACTGTTAGGCCATCTTGCAGAATAAGAAACCTTCTCAATGCAATTTGGAAGTTGCTAGGATTCAAAATGGACCTAAAGGCACAAGAAAGAAAGAAAGAAAGAAAGAAAGAAAGAAAGAAAGAAGGAAGGAAGGAAGGAAGGAAGGAAGGAAGGAAGGAAGGAAGGAAGGAAGGAAGGAAGGAAGGAAGGAAGGAAGGAAATATTAGTTGTGATATATTACAAAGTATGCTTCAAAGGAAGGACACTTTACCTGTTTCTTAAGAAAGAGGAATATGAAATTTATATAAAAAAAGTGTGTAGCTATGTCCTTCAGCTTCATTCACAAAGGGGTTAATATACCTTGAAGAAGGTTGATTCAACATTTTATGAACCAAAAATGATTTATTAGGGACCCTGAAACCATGCCATTAAGTGACAGAAGATGACATACTTATGTGATTTGTAGAGATTCTCCCCCCGCCTCTCAAATAGTATTACGACTATCAACTTTGTGGTTCTGAAATTATTGTAAGAAACACAATATATTTAGCCTACAATGTGAGTTATGAACAAGGAAAATATTTTTTTTCTAAAAACAAGTAAAATGCTAAGAAAGGCAGACAAATATTTACAGTACATTATGATAGGCTAGTCAATTAAAAAGATATGTATTAAGCCTTTGCACAGTTTAATGCATATATAACAAAGATATAACAAAGTACGTTTATTGCATTAAACTTACCTAAGTCTATGGGCAACCTATATTTATTTATTTATTTATTTATTTATTTTATTTATTTATTAAATTTATATACCGCCCTACTCCCAGACAGGATTCATAACCTATATCTATATATCTATATATCTATATATCTATATATCTATATCTATATCTATATCTATATATCTATCTCCTATATAATTCATGGCTAAATGAGTTCTTCTGACTCTGATGAGTAACAGGATACTGCAAAAATAAAAACAACACTGTGATAGTTGCATTGACTATCAGGAAAAAAAGGTGCCCAAATCTCTAGAAAAAGACTCTTTATGAAGCAGATTATATTTGTATATATTGGTGTAGCATTTTGAATTTCAAGAATTCTCCATTTGGGCAAACTGCCTGCTTGATGAAGGGGCCTTAAAACAAATTTGTCCATTTTCGGTTGGCTTAATTAAAGGATTACTTCTATGGACAAGATAGGTAAGGATAAGAGAAGAGGACAGCAGGTGGTACTCCAGAATATGGAGTATGTCCATTTAACATCTGATTAAGTTTGGATAACAAGTAGATGGTAGCTCTTTTCCCAGACATAAAAGAGCAAAAGATTTCTTGCTTGGGTTATTACTGCTTCTTAAGATCAAAGGACAAAACCAAACAAACTAATCCCATTAGGCTAGCCAACTGATTGAAAGCATCTCAATCTTTCTCTCACTGAGCTGCTGCTTAAGTATATGATTTCTGTAAAAGCAGAAGACCATCGTAAAAGCTAATTACACAGTTTCTACATCAATATGATCAATGCATTCCTCTAAAACAAACAGATCTTTCTACTATGTCAAGTGCTTGACAATCTGAGATTATAAAAAAGGCGCTCTTTTAAAAGTGAAATAAAGGAATGAGTGGTTATATAATCACTAAGAGACCATGGAACTGTGGTTTATGCAATTTGTCACAGGGTGCAGTAGAACGTTTTGTGCAGAGATCCTTTTTTCTTTTTTTGTTTTAAAGTCTTGGGAAGATTAATTCTGCATTTATTGGCAGTAATATCATGTATACACTGAGAACAGATGCTTAGTTTGTGATTCTACAAACATTGTTTTTATGGGCTATAAACTATTTAAACACAATTGAAGTCAACAGGATTTCAGCAGTTTCAATCTATGTAGGTTTGCAGCCTGTATGCACTGACGGTCAAAGGAAAAGAAATTCCTTTATCAACATTTCTATATCAGTATTCTTCAATATGGATAATTTCCAGGTGTGTATCATCAATTCCCAGAATTCCCAAATTGGCATAGACATTGTTGAAAATTGAAGTCCAGACATTGAAAAGTTGCCAAGGGAAGTCTATTCCATGCAATCATGATTTAACAATGTGATCTATCATATTTGACATCCCAAATTGCTCCTTCAGCTTTTCTTCAGATATAACTTTTTCCTCCTTTTCCTATTTTCGTTTAAGAAATATATCTTGTCTCAAGGACACATGTAGGCAAAGAAATCCTAATAAGGATGCTTGTCTATTACATTTGGGTTCTTTCTTCTAGAAGAACGAGGCCAATGTTCCCTTCTACAGGATGAAACAAGCTTGCTGATTGTTATAAGGTTTAAGAAGGCAATTGAAACAAATGTTATTGATGAATTTTACAAACTTCATCAGAGGTGGGTGTAAATAAGATGTCTGGTTTCATTTAAACCATTCCAATACATTTACAGTACATAGAATTAACTTTGTTAGAAATGTTCCTTATTAATAAATGTCTATGGAGATTCTCAGTCATTCAGGCATGGTTGTCCCAAAGGTGCTTTTTAAAAAAATCCTTCCATTCCCCATCATCCAGTCAGAGCTGCAGAAGCTTCTTGGATGAGAAGTGAAACGTCTTCAAAGAAAAACCTGAAAGTTCAGTTGCCTCTTAAAAAAAAGCACCTTTGGGTTCTTTATTGCTGTGAATGGTTATAAGTATCAATCAGATAACCCAAAGCTAGATGGCCGATCAAGAAGATTCTTTGCATGCTTAATGGCTCAATGCTGAGCATCTCCAAGTAGAGCTTCTTATAGCGACTAGAGCTGCGCAAAGCTTAAATTTAATGTTTAATTTAGATTTATTAATGTCCTGAATTGCTTCATTAAAGTGAAGCTCACCAACGTTGCACAGGACTTACAGGAAGATATTGCCCATCCAAGTTGCTGGTACTGAGTAGCCAGAGCAATGCTCAGATTCAGTAAAAGCAATGAGTTTCCAAACTTAATGAAATGCAACCATAATGTAGGTGGGTTTCAGCAGGTTCTGACCAGTTCTGGAGAACCAGTAGCAGAAATTTTGAGTAGTTCTGAGAACCGGTAGTAAAAATTCTGACTGGCCCCGCCCCCATCTATTCTCTGCCTCTGGATTTCCAACTGATCGGTGGGAAATGGTGATGTTGCAGTAACCTTCCCCTGGAGTGGGGTGGGAATGGAGATTTTACAGTATCCTTCCCCTGCCATGCCCACTAAGCCACGTCCACCAAGCCACACCACAGAACCAGTAGTAAATTTTTTTGAAACCCACCACTGGGGAGAGGTAACCAGAATTGCAGAGATAGAAGCAATAGTAGAATAGAAGTTTGCCTTATTCTTTGCCTTATTTGAATTTCAAGAGAGTTAGTTAGGGTTTGAGAAGTAGTGTCTAGATTGCAGATACGCTAATAGGCACTTTTGTTATCATTGGCTCCATGTGATTGGATTTTGGCTTTGCATGTTTTACAGTGGTGGGTTTCAAATTTTTTTATTACTGGTTCTGTGGGTGTGGCTTGGTGGGCATGGCAGGGGAAGGATACTGTAAAATCATCATCCCCTCTCCAATCCAGGGGAAGGTTACTGCAAAATCCCCATTTCCTCCCAATCACCTGGGACTTGGGAGGCAGAGAATAGATGACGGCGGGGCCAGTCAAAAATTTTACTACCGGTTTTCCGAACTACTCAAAATTTCCACTACTGCTTCTCCAGAACTGGTCAGAACCTGCTGAAACCCACCTCTGATGCTTTCTGAATATGGTTATTGTATTTAACACATGTAAATCCTGTTATTGCAACTTTTAAAGAAATGATTCATTACAGTAAGCCCTGCTTAAAGCGAACTGAGTTATTACAATGACTGGGACTAACTTACTGAGTTGGGCAAGCAAATTGGTTAATTACTAAAGTAATTAACTTTAGACTGGGCACAGGACTAGAATGATATTGGAAAACTGGAAGGTTGTGGAGATGATGTCTTTGCACCAATGAGCTGTTTTGACTGCTAGGGTAAATATGAGAAACAGATTAAAGGGAAGGTCTGCAGGCTTTTCATCAGGTGGTCTTTTAAATAACTCTCTGGGTTTAAGAGAACAAGCAGATTTCTTTGCTCCCTTCTCTTTAAGATGTAGTTTAGGTAGAAGGGAGGCTTTTATAAGCTCATGTATTTCTTGATAAATCTATCCTCTGCTTCAAATATAATGAATATCTCTTAACATTAATTGGCAGTTGGGTTAAGCCCATACTTTGTACCCAAGATAACTATATTACGAGCATTTTATATTTTTCGTAAGGGGATATTCTGCTCCTTAGTTAATATCTTTTCAGCACTCAGCTTGTCTTTGGCATATTGTCTAACAAGGGCTCCTGCTGAATTTAAATCTCCAGCAGAAGGATTTGGCAGAGCTAATGTATGCAAGCAGAAGTGCTTTTCTACTTGTGAATCCAAGACAATACAACTGAGTAGTTAGGTTGTTCTATCAAGTGGGGGGAAAAGAGACATTAACTGTTCTTACTGTTGAGTCTGCAGGAGGAAAGAGTCAAGCTTCAAAAGGCACTTTTGCTGTTGCAACTATTACCGCTTCTCAGCTTAACAATGAACTATGAGGGGAGGGAAGGGGGAGATAGAAATTAGGTTCTAGACATCAAGATGCCAGCCATGAGAACCAAGGAGATTTAGGAAGGTGTTTACCAGAACCAAAAGACTTTCTCACAACACCACCAGAAGTGTCCATTGGACAATGTGACCTGGTCTAATAGAGAGGAGGGAAGATCTGAATTTTACCCACGTGGGTTTGTGCGGGAAATGGTTAGATCTGGTTTTGCCCTCATCTTTGCTGATATGATGTACTCAATTGCATTGCATTGTCTCAGCTGTGCTTGCTTTGGTTGGGTTTGTCAGTCGGAACATTGAGAGAAAGTTCTTTATGACAATGAGGATAGAGACAATATAAGATGTGCTGATAAGTTTGCTTTTCTAGTTTTTTATACTATCCTTTTATTCAATGTAAGATCATGCTTTCTTTTCTTTCTTTTTTCCTGGCATGACAGAAACTTACTTTGTAGTGGATTAATTGTACCCTTCTTGATATTAATTTCATCTCCACAATTAAAGCTGGATGCTCTTACTAAGCACCTTTTAAACCCTGTTAAATCTGAAGTCTTAAAAACCAAAATAAGAGGGGGGAAAACACCAGAAAAATTCCCTTGGAATATCAAGGGAATTTTTGTCAATGCATTTCCTAGCTCATAAACATAGCGGGAAACTATTGCACATTTCTAATATGCTTCAAATAACTTTTCTGTGTGCTTCAAGTATTTTTCAACTGGCAATGCAGTCTTTGTGCACTTATGCATCAATACGTGGTTTCCACAGGTTCATTCTTCCCTGTCGATACTTATATAACCTTTTATTCGTCCAAAGCATTGTGATCATTTTTCATGAAGTGCCTTTCCAGCTAAAACACGTTAAGCATAAAATGGGCTCAGAAAATGTAGAGATGCTTTTCTTTCAGAGACTGTTGCTGTAGTCTCTGTGGAAAGACAGATAGGGGCAATTTTCGACCAACAATAAAGAATCACAAGGTAAAGCCTATGGAAAAATAATAATAATGCTTCAAAACAACAACAACACATCATTAGTCCAGTTTGTCTCACTGTATTTCTCAAGATAGTTCAGGCCATATTTTGGGTTGAGAAGCAAGGAGATGACACTTTCCAATTCCTTTCATGAAAGGTGAATGGATTGATAGTAGAGGTTCAATACCTATATTCAGGTAGTCCTCGACTTACAACAGTTCATTTAGTGACCGTTCAAAGTTACAACAGCTTTGAAAAAAAGTTACTTAGGATTGTTTTTCGCACTTATGACCATTGCAGCATCCCCAAGATCATGAGATTAAAATTCATAAACTTGGCAACTGACTCATCTTTATGAGCGTTGCAGTGTCCCAGGGTCATGTAATTCCCTTTTGAAACCTTCTGACAAGCAAAGTTCATGGGGAAACCAGATTCACTTTACAGCCATACAGTCATTCACTTAACAACTGTGGCAAGAAAGGACATAAAATTGGCCAAAATTCACTTAACAAATGTTAGCAACACAAATTTTGGCTTCAATTGTCGTCATAAGTTGAGGACTACCTCTACTGGCACCGGGACAGTATATTCCAGGACATATGAAGGTAGTATACAATTTTAAAGAAGTGAACACCAAGCTTTGGACACATGGCTTTGTTATCTAGGCCCTTCTTGCCAAGATACCCACCTCATATTTGTTCCCTGAAGCAAACCACTTCAAACCTGCTTTATGACATATCCAGCATTAACTCTTGTCTTCCTTAAACCACATAAAAGACTATTAACAACATGTACCTGTTCATGCAGTGAACAGAGTTTGATGCCTGCATAAAAAAAAAAAAAAAGGGCCACAGTTGCCATTGGCTTAGTCAGAAGCATCATTAGTTTGATATCTCAGTGGCATATATTCTGTTTCCAAATTAAAATATGTTAGAAAGATTCAGATCTGGCTTTTTGAAACCACTGTTTTCCATGTATGCAGGCTGAATATCTAAGCTTTATTTTTTCTTTTGTATCCAGGAAACAAATCTTAAAGAATACCACATTAAAGATGAATCTAGGCCTTGTGTTTAGGTAGACAGCAAGTGGGTCCCTTAATACTTACATTAATATTAAGCATCGAATTAACATTTTCTACCATGATACGTTTTTCCTAATGTATTTAGTTCAACATTAATTCTTTGAGGTAGAAATAAAACAAAGATAAAAGAACATTAGCATCCCCTGTTAAAAGGAAAACAACAGCAGGCAAAGTTGTTATTGTTTGATGTACCATTGTAATGCCTTTGTAGTTTGTCTCAAATTTCAGCTCCCTACCCTGTCAACAGCAAACAAGATGCCAAAATATAGGGGAGAAGAATTAAGCTTCTTGGCTTACAATTATTTGAATATTTGCTTTATTTCTCAAACTTTTTTTCTTTTTTTAAAAAAGCTTTCTTGATGAGTAGGATAATAGTTCTCAAAGACTGCATCTTCATATTGCAAGCTGGAACCCTGATACCTACACTCTTTGCTGGGATTCAGTATTACACTAAATGTCATGCTGATTATATGAATGCAATTAAAAGAAGGAAGAAGGCTGTGCAACTCCTGTACTTCCACTACTGAAGTCCCAGTTCAAATATTCTGCTGGAATCTTTTTGGAAAAAGTAGGGCTAAAAAATTAATTGCAGATTCTTGATGTCTTTGCTGCCTGTATGAGTTACCTGTATTTTTGCAGCCCAGATTCAAAGACCTGAAACAGAAGGTCTTTGTATCAAGGCTCTGGCAATATAGGTGAGGATTAAAAGTATCTCTCCATCCTTTTTGATAACCTCTGCTACCATTTTCATAATGAAATGTTTGCATCTGAATTGCATTCAGACCAACCAACATCATATATAATTGTATTTCTCATAGCCAATGAAGCTAACACAATATACTCACTTACTTTTCCCTAATCAGGTTTCTTCCAGATGTATAAAGACCCAAATCTTAAATGGGGATGCTGAGTATAGTAGGTCTACATTTCAGAATGTAGGGATTCAGTCCTAGGTTTGTCTACTGAGAAGTAAATTTCAATGAGTATTGAATGCAATGCAGCTCTCTATTTTAAGCCTTTTAAATCCAGTTTTTTTTTTTAAGTCCTCTGGAACGGAGACTGCTATGTTATCTGTGATTCTTTCAGTGCTAAGGCCAGGCAAAATTTTGTCCATTGCTATTACACCGCATTATCAACACAGACATTTTTTTAATTTATGGATAGAAAAGCAGCAACACCCAGTCACATCTCTTGCAGATTGATGCATATGTACAATGTAGCTGAAGGTGTGTGTGTTTGTGTGTGTGTGGGTACATGTGCAAGGTTGAGTTTATGTGTGCAAAGGGGGGAACTGGACTATGTAATTAAATCCAGGATTCCTGGGAGATAGTACATTGTTGAAAGATCTCTTTCAGGAAATAATTGGGGTGTGTTTTTGCAACAGTATGGCTGTGCTACTGTCTAGAAATAGCTGTAATTCTGTATAGTGATTGAGTCATTTACTAAATTTAGTATCCCAAGAAGAGTACAAATTAAATGACTAACACACACTTGACTTTATCATCTTATCAGTCCTGGGAGGATCTTTGTAGTTATAGTTTCATCTTCCCCTCCTTGAGTTTTAAATCAAATTTAAATTGGAGAATATGTCAGAGATTAGGAGAATTAACAACTGGTTCTTATAAACAAACTGATTTGATAGGACTGATGTGGAGTCTGAATAGATAATGTTGAAGCTAGATTCAATTTTAATTGCAAGGAAAAATATTAAATCATTAGAAAGGAATTATTCCATGCAGACATAAACACAGAATGGATTACTGATTCTTCCAATATTATTAGTTCTAATGATGCTAAAATAGAGATAAAAAAAATTATTGGCAAGCAAGCAAAGACTGTTTCTTTTGTTTAAATCATTATTCTACTGATGAAATTATATTATTTCACATGAATCATTTGAGATTTAAATTATGCATTTATTTACATTTAGGTCATTAATTCTGGAGGAGTCTACCCAGTAGACAAAAAGAATAGGATACTAGTGAAAGTAGAGAAGGAGAGAGAACTGAATAGCCAAGGCCAATAAGCAAACAAAGGGACAAACATGGATGGGGAATTGTAGCTGAACCCGCCCACCCCAAGAAACCAGAGGGAGGAGGGAGCAATTTGAAGGAAGATACTGGTAATTTGAAGGCAGAATAGAAATTTGGGCCAACAAGTGTATAAAGCTGGGTGTGTCTATGCGTGCATGGGGGCCGGGGAGGGGAAGAATTGAGGAAAGAGAAAAAGGAGTTAGGAGCTTATATTGCAGAACATAAAGGATATTCCCTCATTTTTAAAAAGGAACTATTAACCTAGCTGGATAGCTTTTCCCCACTCCATCATTAGATCAACAGATGGTTCTTCCATGTTGAAGTACCCACCCATCTGCCACTGCCAGAGTTGATATATTAATAGCAACCAATCCAAAGAAAAAGTAGTTGAACTATGAAAGAGAGAAGAGAATTATTGTCACCTGACTTGGATATCTGGTATCAAAGTGGAAATTATTTTATTATTATTATTATATATAAAAAACATTCTGTTAGAGAATTCCACTTTCCATAGTTTGATTTGCTTCCATTTCCTGTTGGTAAGAACATTCAAGATGAGACCAATGACAATCTCTTTCAAAAATCCTCTCATAGAGAAACTTTGCATGGCCTCTGAGCCTTACGTTTCTATTCAAGTAGATAGCATCTGACTAGTTCTGTTAAACAGAGCTCACATAACAAGTCAGATATTCCTTCCAGATGTGAAGATATAAACTCTCTAACTTAGAAATGCCCAGGTTTGGGAAGGTTGAGCTAGATGGACTTCATTGATTTAATTTGAATTCCTATCTCTTCCTATCTCTTCATGAAACTTTTCTGTCATTCTATTTCTTTTAAAAAAAATCTGTCTGGACATTTGTCTATATTGCTTTTAAAACAGGGACTTCTTAGTAAAGCATTTATCATGTGAGAAATTGTATGATTGCAAAATTACCTCTCTGTTTCCTCAGGATTTCTAAAAGGTTGTTTTCCCTAGTGTTTTTAAGCTTTGGGCAAGAAATTCTGAAGTGCCTTTAAAAAATACAATATTTTCTAGAAGATGAAGAGAGTATTTGTATTAGAGTTGAAACTGGACAGGTTACATTATTTCCTTTCAAGATAAGCAATGTCACCCAAAATGACATTAAAGGCAGGTGATAAGAGAAAATAAAGAAGTAGTTTAAAATAGGATTTTTTAAAAAAAAACTTGGCAACTTTAAAATGTGTGGACTTCAACTCCCAGAATTCCCCAGCCAGCTTGCCATTCAATTGAAGTCCACACATCTTAAAATGTTGCTAGGTTTGAAAACCCACTTCCCACTACTTTAAAGCAACACTGTACACTGTACTCTGTACCTTTCTATCCTTAAAAATCATTCTAACTTCCCATCTGTACATTAATTCATTAACTTTTTGTCTTTTTCAGGATTTCATTTACTCCCTCCACCCATGTCTTTCTTGGTCTTTCCTTTCTTTTTAAGTCGTCCCTCTTCCTTTATATATTTTGCAATTTATTTTCTTTATGTGATCCAATCTCAGCAATGTACCTCTTCTGTACTGCCATTCTATTTTGTATTTTTTCGCATTCAGTCATTACCTGTTTACTCTTCCTTCCATCTCTTCTTGTTTCATAGCATGTGCTTCTTAAGTATCCCCACTTTCTCTGCATTCAATTGTTTCTACTACAACTCTTCTTTCTATATAATCAGGTGGACAGAAGCACATTCTTATGTACAACCATTAAAAAACCCCCCACGTACTTCATGCAACAGACCATATATTTCATCTTTTTAGCAGCATTTGCATATCTAAAATGTTGTTTAAGAGCTAGTGTAGTTAAGGAATCAAGCTAGAAACTAGGAGACTATTCATTTTAGTCCTGACTGAGGCACAAAGCCAGCTGTAACCTGGGCCAGTCACTAACTCTCCACCTTAGGAAGCAGGCAGTGGCAACCCACTTCTGAAGTGTTGCCAATATAACTGCAGGATCTTGTCTAGGCAGCTGCCTGAATTAAACAATTGATTCAAAGGAATAAGAATTCTTCATCCATTTTCCATCTTCAGTCAATTTTCTACAGACAAGTTTATTCAATCTGTTTTCCCTGTTAAAAACAATCATTTTTGTCCTTGATTTTCAAATTAATACTGCTCATTGCATCATCAAATTTATTTATCATTTGTTCCAAATAATTTGGATTCTCAGACAAAAATGACATCATTTGCATAGAGAAACTCATTCATGTTCCCAATGATAAAATCTCAAAACAATTCCTTATACATTTTTGAACAAATACATAAACAACTAAAGAAAAATATTATCTTTCTTTCTGTTTAGTAGTGATTCATTTGCTAAGAATTTTATTTATTCTCACAAATACTATACTGCTTTTGTTGCATTCAGAAGTAAACTTTTCAATGCCATATTCACATATAATGTTCCATAAGTCATAAGTATTCACTTTTATTATAAATTTACTCTACAACAATATATACACAATACAATTTCATATATTTATCAATAACCTGCTTAAGGGAAAAAAAATTAGTCTATGCATCCTTTAGCTGATGTAAAACCAAATTCCATTTTATTTGTTTTCGTTTATTGATTAAATGTATACAGCTGCCCATCTTACCTAAAATGACTTCAGATAATTTTGCTTCCTGCTATTATTCATATCCTTTTATTCCAGCATTCTGGTATAACATCTTTGCAAACTAACCCTCTGATTCTCCCCCCCCCCCATTTTTCCTTTTGTATATTTGAATAATGGCATTCTTCCAATATGTGACAGAGATGAAGTCTTCACATACACATTAAACAAATTGCACCACCATTCTGAAGGCAAATTATATTCAACTTTTAACATTTTTTCCCCAGTTATTCCATCTATATATGTAGCCATACCATTTTCAAACAGCTTCAGATAGCATTTATGGTTTCTTTTGCAACATTTGTTCTCGGAAAGCAGCATTATTCTTTTTAGCATTTATTTTATTCACTGAGATCATTGTTTGACATTCTGCTTTCACGCTCGTACAAATCTCTAAAATGTTTTCTCAGCATTTTTTTATGGCCATTTCATCCAAAATCAATTCATCCCTTTCATTTTTAATTCCATTCACTCTGCTAGAGGGGAGGCTCCTTGTTTAGTCCTTTTCATTCACTCCCAAAACAGCATAATGGTTCCCCCAGTAGACTAAATAATGATGAATTCTCTTTTGAGAATGATAAAACTGGCTTTTTTAGCCTCCTCCCCAAATTTCACATCAGGTATACCTTTCACATTTCTAGTTGGGAAGGGCACATTGATTGGGTTGACTCTTCACAAATAAATGGGCCCGAAGGTATCTGGGTTCCATGTCAGGCAAGGATTTACAGGTAATGACTACCATTTGGGGGAAAAAAACACATTTTGAATTGCATAGAGAAGTCTCTTGCCATCCAATGCAGTACTTGCAACTCCAATGTTATGTGCTTCTGGTGACTTGTACCACCAGCAGTCAGATTACTGCATTCTGTTTCAACTACTACTTTCAAATAGTCTCCAAGGCAGCCCCACTGCAAGTGCATTGCAGTAGTCTAGTCTATTGCTAAGAAGGATGCGAATGACATGTTGTCACTTGTATAAGGTACAGCTGAAACTGACACACCAACAGAAACAGGGCAAAGCCGTTCTCTGCCCCTTAATCATAGCTTTCTCCTATACAGGTAGTTCTCGACTTACAACAGTTCATTTAGTGACCGTTCAAAGTTACAACATCACTGCAAAAAATGACTTATGACTGTTTCTCACACTTACAATGATTACAGCATCCCCATGGTCATGTGATTAAAATTCAGATGCTTGGCAACTGACTCATATTTATGACAGATGCGGTGTCCTGGGGTCACTTGATTGCTTTTTGTGACCTTCTGACAAGCAAAGTCAAATGGGGAAGCCAGATTCACTTAACAACCGTATTACTAATTTAACAAGTGCAATGATTCATTTAACAACTGTGGCAAGAAAGGTGTAAAATTGGGCAACAATCTCACTTAACAAATATCTCACTTAGCAACAGAAATTTTGGGCTCAATTGTGGTCATAAGTTGAGGACTACCTGTATAACCAGCCATAGCTAAGAATCTAAGATGAGCTCCAAGTCATTAATTCTCTCCTTCAGGGGTACTGCAACCCCATCCAGAGTGTAAACCTGAACCCAAAGAAAGCCCCCTCCCCCCAAAAATCTGGATAAACCTCATTTCTGTCTTTCTTGTAGCAATTTAATTTCAGGTTGTTCCTTCCCATCAGTGGTGGGATTCAAATTTTTTTACTATCAGTTCTGTGGGTGTGGCTTGGTGGGTTGGCATGGCTTGGTGGGCATGGCAGGAGAAGGATACTGTAAAATCTCCATTCCCTCCCCACTCCAGGGGAAGGATACTGCAAAATCCCCATTCCCTCCTGATCAGCTGGGACTTGGCAGAGGCAGAGAATAAATGGGGGCAGGGCCAATCAGAGGTGGTATTTACTGGTTCTCCGAACTACTCAAAATTTCCGCTACTGGTTCTCCAGAGCTGGTCAGAACCTGCTGAATACCATCTCTGCTTCCCATCATATCGCTCACAGGTTTCAGGTACCAGATCAAGACTCCATTCCAGACTGGAGTATATTTTGCCAAGTATCATCAGTAAGTTGATGATAGCTTACTCCAAAGAACTGGTAGGCTCTCTAGGGATTATTAAAAATTAGAAATTAAAAAGTAAAGATGGAGCAGGAATATCCGACAAAGAAATAGCTGCCAGGTTTCCTTGTCTCCTTCCCAAGATCCATTTGGATCTGTCCACAGATATGCACTGTCCACTGTGCTCTAAATTCCCACCCTTCGCAAACAGGCTTAAACATGGTCAACAGTTGCTATGAGTCTTGCAGATTCAACAGTTTATAAATGTGGTGATACAGAGATAGATGAAAGCTGCTACGTTTTATCGTCTTCACTTCTAAGCCATCAATTTTAGCCTAGTCTGTTGTTCAAGCTCATCTGCTTTTATTTAATAATCCATTCTTAGGTGAATTTCATGTGATGAATTGTATGAAGAAAGATCTATAAAAGAAAAGAAAAAGAAGTTTGCTACCAGATTCTAAACATGCAATGATAACAAATTGTTGTTGTTGTTAGTTGCTAAATCGTGTCCGACCCATTGTGACCCCATGGACAATGTTCCTCCAGGCCTTCTTGTCCTCTACCATCCTCTGGAGTCCATTTAAGCTCACACCGACTGCTTCAGTGACTCCATCCAGCCACCTCGTACTCTGTCGTCCTGTTCTTCTTTTGCCCTTAATCTTTCTCAGCATTAGGCTCTTCTCCAGTGAGTCCTTCCTTCTCATTAGGTGGCCAAAGTATTTGAGTTTCATCTTCAGGATCTGGCCTTCTAAAGAGCAGTCAGGGTTGATCTCCTCTAGGACTGACCGGTTTGATCGCCTCGCCGTCCAAGGGACTCGCAAGAATCTTTTCCAGCATCATAGTTCAAAGGCTTCAATTCTTTGATGCTTAGCCTTTCTTATGGTCCAACTTTCGCAATGGGAAGAAATGATTAAAATTAAATAAAAAAGATGAAATTTAGTGGCAGGTTGACCATGACATCCTACCCCATTCTTTATTTATTTTATAACCATTGGGAATATGGATACTTTACGCATGCTTGGCTGTCATGAAAATGCATGCCTTAGCATGGCAGTTGCCACAGAAAGAGACCCAAGGAAAAAACGAGCTATCATCATTTGCTAGAGATGCTGGATTTAGATCAGCTTGAAAAAGCGAGAGTCCGGCTGTTTCCATGTGGCAAGCACAGTGGGGGTTTTCCTTGCTTGAATCACCCGCAGAACTGTTATTTACTTAACAAACTTGACTTTTAAGCATTACCAGGCATCAGCTTAAAGAACAGGGAAATAAGGTCAAGGAAAAAGCAGGGCCCAGAGAGATAAAAAAAAAAGCAGGCAGGTGTTGATTCAGTCTTGTCTATTTCATCCAGAGTGAGACAGTATTTCAGATCAGGCTCTACAGAAAAAAAAAAAAAAAAAGAAAAGATAATAATTCCACCCTGAATTTTATCACTAATAGGTCTCGAATGGCATCCTGTTTTAATTGCCATTCTAACAAGGTAACATAGAAAAAGGCAATTCTAAAATTCAGGCTACCAGAAAACCTAGATGGTCATTAAACAATGGAAAAGAGGATGTTTGGTAGCCCTAAGTAAGTAAGTAAGTAAGTAAGTAAGTAAGTAAGTAAGTAAGTAAGTAAGTAAATAAACACTGAAGAAGGAGAAGATCTATTTTTTAAAAGTGCCATTGTAAAACTAAGCAATTAGAGATTCAATTAAATTTGGCAATATTTCCAAAACCAGGACTTCTTCCTTTGATGAAGTTAAGGCTACCAAATCAGAGCAGTAAGAATCTGGATGGTTATCTGTGTCTTTTTGCTGCTATCTACTGGCCATTTGGATATTTGCCGCCCAGTAGCACTTGCCAGGTAAACCTCCATCTTACCTTTGCACACCAAAGCAGTACCCAGATCATTCAATGGGGCTTGGATGAATCTTGTGAGAAGCTGATGATTATCTGCATCCATTTTGTCTTGCTAAATCATACAACTTATATTTCCAGTAACTGTGATTTTCTTTGGACGGTATACTATAGTTTACTTTTATGGTGACAAAGCTTGCTCCCCTGCCCCACTATTTATTTGTGGGGGTGTGGTTTTCTCCTTGTAGAGCCTTGACTATGAATATTGTTTTCTGCTTGAGTGTTTGCCTGGTGTTAATCCCTGCTTCTCTGGGTGATAGTTCTAGGTTTTTTGTTTCCTTCTTAAAGAGCCGAGGTGGGGCAGTGGTTAAAACACAGTACTGCAAACTGCTACTGCTGACTGCCAGTTGCCTGCAATTTGGCAGTTCGAACTTCACCAGGCTGAAGGTTGACTCAGTTTTCCATCCTTCCGAGGTTGATAAAATGAGGATCCAGATTGTTGGGGGCAACATGCTGACGCTGTAAACAGAGTGTGCTCTTAAGCACTGTGAAGCAGTATATAAGTCTATTGCTTATATAGTGCTATTGCTAAAACTGGCAGGGAAAGTTCCTGTGTATAAACAAGGGACAAATCCCACATTCACTAACATTGGTTTATTTAATTGTGTAACTAAATGTCTGCAAGCAAACAAACAACCTCAGAGAACACCAAGGTTTCCACAATTTATATTCTTGTGTGAGATATGGTTCTTATTACATAATCTGTGTGATGACATCATGACACATTTGCCATCAATTTGACACTATTATGGCTTGTTATAAATATTGATAGATGTTCTCAGAACTCCCAGCCAACATGGCTAATAGGTGGTTTAATGAAGGTATAATAATTCTGATTAGTTTAAATTTTAAATGGTGACATGGCTGCTTGTTTTTTTTTCCTTCTCTACCACATGCAGGAGGAAGAAGAGAAATGAAGGTACTCAAATCTACCAATAAGACTTTAGCAAGCTTATTTGCTTAGTACTGAAATATGGCTTAATGTTACATCTGAACTAAGCCTGTATTTAGTGAGTCACAGTTGGGCTGGAATCTTCACAGCATTTATTGCTCTTAAATATTACAGAGAAGACTGTTGGCACAGAAAAGATTAACTAATTCTGTTAATGTGCAATGCATCTATTAAGACAGCTCAAAAAAGAAAAAAACCCCAGCTTTGTAAGAGCAATATTTTGTTAATATTCAATGACTTTTCCTTATAGTGTTTTCTGATGGAAAACACATGGAAATATTTCATATCTTTTGGCATGCATTTCAAGAGAATGAGAGAGAGAGAGAGAAAGAGAGAGAGAGAGAGCAAAGGAAAATATGCAGGAGTTCTGAGTAAAACAGCTGCTGTATAGAAACCATTGCTTAATATGCTGTGCTTTATTGCATATTTATTTCTTTGCATCCATCTGTTTTCACTTGTTGTCTCTTGTTTTATAATTGGATTTCAGGAAATTTGGGGGCAGGGAATAATCTTCCTGTTATTTGTTATTGCAATACGTTGCACAACGTGATCCTCAGACCCAAAACAAATGCAACCATAAATGTTTTTCTGTTTTGTTAGGATAAGAAATCAAGGTAGAAAAAACTACATCTAAATGTAACTCTGCGTTCCCAGAAGATTTTAAGGAGGGTTCTTTATATCATACTTAAAATGACCAGTTTCCTACTTTCTTCAGCCAAACACATGATTGTGGTTTGTGGGGGCTTTTCCAGACAATAATTTTACTGTTATTATAGATGCACAGCTGTTCAGCTGCTGCAGAGGAATCCAGTTCCGTCCCCCTCAAATTTTGTGTCTAATGCAGAGAAATCATATTTTCCTGAGACTCACAGGATGATATTTTGTGTCTGGGAAAATGAGATATTTTGCTTGCCTGTTTATGCCTGATAGAAATAGTGCATATCGGCCCCAATGAGAAACATGTGCAGCAAGCTTTTCACCCTAATCCTTGCTATTCTGTAACTATTAAAGCAATATTTTCCTTTCTGTGCATTTGTTTTACCTTGGTAAGGCATTCCTATGATCTCACTTTATTTTACAAAGAAACATACAGATCGGGGTAGAGTCCTAGCAAGCAGTGTGAATCTACATGTAGAAGTTGAATGAGAAATCTAGAAATGCTGCCTTTGCTGAAAATGTTTCTATGAATTGATGTTTTTTTCCCCTGAAAAGGAAGAAAGTGGTTGGAGCACTGAGGTTTTGCAATAGCCCTGGTATCTTCAGAGGTCATCTTCTAATTTGCCTTTCATGTATTGCCTCTCATGAGATAAATTAAAAGGCTAGTTTGGACACAGTTCACAAGTAGTCCTTTTTCTGCCTGCTTAGGCAAATAGCAATAATGCTTAGATTTATATACAGCTTCACAATGCTTTACAACCCTTTCTAAGCAGTTTACAGAGTCAGCATATTGCCCACAAATCTGGGTCTTTATTTTACCAACCTCAGAAGGATGGAAGGCTGAGTCAATCTTGAGCTAGTGAGAATCGAACTGCTGGCAGTCAGCAGAATTAGGCTGCAATACTGCATTCTAACCACAAATACTAAAGCTTGCCATATATAGGTTCTCATTTTGTGTAAATCATGTCTTTGCCTTATTTCCTCATCATCTGAACAAATCACCTGTTGTACTTTTTGTAAGTTTGGTTCAATTATACTAAATATTACAAATAACTGTAACCTATCCCGATATTTTTGCATAAAGCTCATCTTGGAATATAATCTAAATTCTGCACCCATTAATCTGAACTTTGGCAGGCTTTATCCTGTCATAGAGACTAATGTACACATGGAATTCATCTGATTCTCTCAACTGATAAAGACAAAAGATACAAATTTAGAGATTTATTCCTTCTCTCCTCATAGCCACAAGGCTTTTCATAATAAGGAGATCTTCTGCAGTGGATCTCAGGTGGGTAGGACTACTAGTTTCACCTGAGGTAAATTGCAAACTTTCTACACAGGTTAAAGTACCAAAGGCGCTTTTTCAAAAGGCAATTGTCCCCCCCCCCCCCGCCCGAAAATGTTTTGCTTTTCATCCAGAAGGAGAGACGCTTCTGCAGAACTGAAGAAGCTTCTTGGATGAGAAGCAAAACATTTTCAAGGGAAAAAAAAAAAACGAAGAAAAAGTCCAGATGCCTTTTGAAAATGTACCTTTGAGACAACTTGAGAATCTCCATAGACATTTATATGGGATAATGTCTACCATGCGCTTTGAAGGTTTGGGCAAAGAAGCATGGAGGAGGGAAAAGGATATTGGGCTATTCAACTCCAAACAGAACAAAAAAAATATAATTTTTGGTTTTACTTCTACATTTATCTCACACTAGGCTTTTTGCATTCCATTTCTTGCCTTCTGAATTGAAAATGTTATATTTAGGGTTTCTTCCATCCAGAGGGAGAACATTATGAGTGGTGAGGGATGCACCTGATAATCAGAGAAGAATAAGGACATAATTATTCTGCCAAGCTGATAAAGTTGTATTGCACATGTGGATGAAGTCAGAATTTTCAGGGGGAGGAGTTTAACCGAGTTTTAAGTGTTTTCTTTGTTTTATTAAGTAGATTTAAGTTTGATTCATGGATTATACTACAGATTTTGTGTTTCCTGATTCAGAATTGTGGAAACAAGCAATTATGGCTAGATGTGATCTGGTATTGCGTTGCCTGTATATGCTTTATATCCTAAATTGGCAAGTTTGAGGTTGATTAATTTTCTTATGAAATCATTGGAATTATTTTATTTAGCAACCTCAGGGTAATTTTTGATAATATATCAGATTGCAGTCTTGTTCCCTGTATTAATGGAGAAATTATTAATCAGTAGTACAGTATCTATTTTGTCTGCAAGCTTTAATTTCCCACCAGTTTCCTGCAAACAGACTCCCTCCAGATGTTCCAGAATTCATAGCCAGATTGAAAGTCCCACTATATCTGGAGAGCAACTAGGCTGGGAAAGCTTGTTTTACAATTACAAGTTGTATTTTAAAAATTAAAAGATACTTATGTTATCTCATAGCTAGCGCATTCAAGAATTGATTCAAATCTCAAGAACTCTTTAAATGAGTGCTTGAATCAATGGTGAAATGATCTGCAATTTTAAAACATTCATAGTTATTTTACTGAGATAGTACAGTGTAATTTGATGTTTATTTGGGGTAAGATGACTCATGATAGTTCTTTGAGATTGATCTAGAAATAATACAAATGAGGGTGAAGGTTTGTTCTCAGAGCTTGTGGGTAGGTAGGTTTCCAAATGTTTCATTACCAGGCTCGGTAACAACTCCAGCAGAGTTTAGGGGGTATCAGTGTTCAGTTTAGGGGGTATCATTACATATCACAAGATCCATCACAAGATTCACTGATGACTCATACCTGACCCATCATAAGAACCTCCCTTAACACACCCACACCTGAAGCCCTTATAAACAGAAGAATACTAACATTGACATCACCTAACTTCTGCTGAAGATGTTACCTAGCCTGATAATGAAATGTTCTGAAACCAACCCATAAGCTCGGAAAATGAATCTTCATCCTCATCCTACACCCAAGCTACATATCTGGTGATATATGTATTATTGCAATACGTATTATTGCAGTATGTGTTATTAGTGATATATATTATTGCAATAGTGACCCAAGAATGCTAAGGGTAATACCAACAATAACAGAACTTTTGCCTCTGAGATTCTGAAAGTCACAACCAGTCCAAAATCACAGAGCTCTGCTAAAAAAAAACTTTCAACATATTTCAAAACCTCTTCCTTTATTATTATATCTATTTGTTAGATGTATACATCAAGGTGGCTTATATTACAATTTCCTTCATTTGATTCTGACAGCAATAACTTTGTGAGATATGTTGAACTGAGAGACTGGGATTGGCCAAAGGTAACTGGTCTTGATAGAGGAGAAGCTCAATCTAGGCCTCCCCAGTCCTCATCCAACACCTTAACTGATATATCTGAATAATGGCTCTGTAAGCTTTTCTCTAAGATCCTGCACCTGCATCAAAAGTGCATGCAAAAATTGTATGGTGAATATTTCCCATCACCACATACCTGGGCTGTTTCCAATCTGGATATTTTTTGCAACACTTGAGATGAAGAACATCTTGGAAATGATAAATAAATTAAGAACATCTTTGAATATTAATGATGGCTCCAATCCTGAATTACAATTGTTATGGAAGTAACGGCAGCATACAACTGAGTACCTATGTTCAGGATCTAGGTTTTAGTATGCAAAATAGAAATCTCCACAGAAGAACAATATGTAGGCTAGAACTTATCACTTTACAATTCATTTTTCTTCCACCTTTTCTTCTGCTATGTTTCTCCTCCCACCTTCCGTTGACTATACATGGGTATAGTTCAGTGGTGAAATTCAAAATTTTTCCCTACCTGTTCTGTGGGCGTGGCTTTGTGGGCATGGCTTTGTGGGGAGGATCATGTGATTAGGTGGGTGTGGCCAACCTTTTAAAAGTTTTTTTTAGCATTTTTTAACTTAAAAAAGTTTTTAAAAAGTGTTGTGGCCCAGGCTCAAGTAGGTAGTATTAGACGCAAACAGTTTCAAAACAAACAGACTTTATTAGAACAGCTGAGAATTAACTCATTCTCAGCGTAGTCCAAATTAAATCAAAACAAATTATTCATAACACAAGTTCTTCAGTCTAATCACCAACCTTGGTATAATTAGGCAAACTGCCAAAGGCTTCTCTTGGCAAAAGTTCAGAAGCATAACATGCCGACAAGAGATACGTGCAGCAAGACAAGAGCGAGTCTACCAACGTTGTTTTCCGACAAAGAGCCCAAGAGCCATTGCTGGTCTTTTAAGCTTTATGGGAGGGACCAATAATCTCTTGGCCCTACTCCTGAGTCGTCCTCTTTGCTGTAACTACTCTTGCCTTCTAGCAGCTCTTCTCATACGTGCAGTAAGAATATGCTCCTCCTGTTCTTCTGCCTCTCTACTTTCAGCCTCTGGAGGCTCCGGAGTCCGCACCTCACTCGCCTATGGCCCTGGCCCCTGCCTCATCCGGGCCTTCCCTAGACTCCAGGACTAGCCCCTGTTCTTCCTCAGCTTAATTGCTGTCTGATTCTGCTATCAGCTCTTCAGGCTGCTGGCAGACCACAACACTAAGTTCTGATGATCAGCTGTGGCAATCAGCTGTGCCCGTGAACATCGGAACCTTTTTTTTTTTTTACTTTTTAAAAGCATTTTTTACTACCTATTCGCCCGAGCTGGTAGTAAAAAAATGCTTTAAAAAGTAAAAAGTAAAAAAAAAAAAGGTTCCAACGATCAGCTATGCTGTGCGATCGTCAGAAACTTTTTTTAACTTTTTAAAAGTTGGGTGAACCAGCCCGAACTGGTAGCATTTCACCCCTGGTATGGTTCCTCCAGAATATCAAACCCTCCCCCCCACAAATCATTGATTAGTTGTTTGGGTATCTGTGAACATGTGAATTTATGCAGAGAATAGAAATTGACTCTTACTTTCCACTATGTCAGGACTTGAAGGCAGTAAGCCTTATATATTACACAGGACGAAGAGAGGATGATCACTTCTCTTATGGATTATTTGTAAGCTTTCTGAATGCATTTGATCAGCCACTGGATGGCCAAAGGCTGAAGTGCAATAGAGCCAAATCCAATAACAATAACAGGGATGGGAGCAAACATATTTTTGCATGAACTGCTGGATATATTGTATAATCAGATCTTAATGTAAAATTAAAAAAAAAATCCAAGGAATCTCTGCAAACATTTCTATGGATTCTACCTACTTTATAAATTAACAGAAAAAGCAATCAATACCTGTAGTGTAAAGTGAATGCTGGTAGGTAATTATTGGATTTACAAAGATTCTTCTAGACATGAAGCATTGATTCAAAAAAAGGAAAGAAAGAAGGTGGGGTAGAATCTTTAGTGCTTCCAGTGTTGGGGAGAATTCCGCTGTCTTGATGAAGCTTTCTTAGAATGTAAACTAAGCCTCTGTTAGTACTTCTGCCCTAATGGAAAAAAATCTTGGCTCAATGTTTTAAAAGTTCAAATGTAAGAGAAACACATATTGACATGTTAGTTTATACCTAATTCTATCATGCCGGGTGTAGTCTTTACATAAGACATAACGACTCAAGAATGTTAGACCACTTCAGTCACTTAGTTCTTCCTGTTTCTGTGATGCTTTATAGTCAAGAAAATCCTTTTGCCATGTTTTAGGAAGTTCTTCCTTTTGATTATAATTGTGTCTGTGTGTGGATGGTACTTTTGCTTTGTTTGATGTAATAAGTCTATTGGTACCATTCAAATAGCATTTGCTGAAAAGAAGCTTTGTTTTCAAAAGTGTCTCTGTTATTGTTGTTAGTTGTGAAGTCGTGTCCGACCCATCACGACCTCATGGACAACATTCCTCCAGGCCTTCCTGTCCCCTACCATCGTCTGGAGTCCATTTAAGCTCACGCCTACTGCTTCGGTGACTCCATCCAGCCATCTCATTCTCTTTCATCCCCTTCTTCTTTTGCTCTCAATCTTTCCCAGCATTAGGCTCTTCTCCAGTGAGTCTTTCCTTTTCATTAGGTGGCCAAAATATTTGAGTTTCATCTTCAGGATCTGGCCTTCTAAAGAGTCCTCTAGGAGTGACCAGTTTGATCACCTTGCAGTCCAAGGGACTCACAGGAGTCTTCTCCAGAACCATAGTTCATAGGTCTCAATTCTTTGGCACTCAGACTTTCTTATGGTCCAACTTTCACAGTTATACATTGCAACTGAGAAAACCATGACTATACGTAAGTATCTCTAATCTCATCTATTATAGAAACATGGAGTTCAAATAAAGGGACTTGCAGCATGATGGGAGAATTTCATATGATACTTGAGGTCTTGAAGTCAGAATTGAAGTTCCTGGTGACTGCCTGGACAAATCCCTGCAGTTTTCTTGGCAATATTTCAGAAATGGTTTTGCCCATGCCCACTTCCTTAGGCTGTTGAGAGAATAACTGGCCCAAGATCACCCAGCTGGCTTTGTCTAAAGTGGGACTAGAACTCATAGTAACCCAGTTTCTAGCCTGATGCTTTAATCACTATTACCAAGCTGGTCCCTAAATATTATACGGTAATGAAAAAGGAAAATCTTACCATGAAAACACTATTGGTTCCAAGACATGAAAGTGTTACATTTGTGGACATAAACATCCAGATAACTAATAAGTGACAGCTAAGAGTTAAGAGTTTTCTATATCTCTGTATTGCTGTCTAGTGGCTGTCCATGGTGTTACAGTCCAGGTATGATGGCCTTATATCCTGAATCATTCTGCTTTAGAAATCAGATATAAAGAATAAAAACATTAGAGATCTCACCTGCAGTGAGGTCGTGTAATTTCCTTAGTGAAAGACAACAAATATGGAAAGAAAATGGAGAAGTTGGACCTCAGCCAATGAAAGACCAAGGGATGAAGGCTCAGTGGGGTGTTTTTGAACAAACTCTGCAGATAAACAACTCAAGACTATTATTGAAAAACTGCATATCAACTAAAGATAATGTAACCAGCTGGAACAACAACCAAGATTGGTGTGACTGAATGAGAATGCCAATAAACAATGCAAAGAATTAGTAGCAGACAGCAAAAGCAAGCACAGAGAATACTTAACAGGATGAATAACAGTGTAGGGTGGATTTATTTCCTTTCTATTCCTTTCCTTTTAGATCCAATCTATTTACTAATTAATCCATAGGATCTATGTTCTCAGTATCGGTTGAGAAGCTAGTGATTAATACATTATCCTGCTAAGTTGGAAGCCTGATTATTTGATTTAGAAGTTGTTTTTGTAACACAATACTAAATGTGCCATTGTGACCACTTTAAATGTTACTAAAGGGGGCTTTAAAATGTAAGACAGTGAAGTTTAAGTTGTATGTAGAGTGTACAAAAATCTAAAAAGGAGAAGGTCCTGGAACTGTGTGTCCCTTATAGAAATAGTTGAAAGAAATGTATTTCAAGCTCCCCCTGCCCCATATTGATGGCCACCATGACAACTCTATAAGTCAAATTAAGGATTGATTAATGGAAAAGGTAAAAGATTGCTGAGTAGAAGTTCCAAAATGAGTGTGAACTATATCTTTGAGAAGACACTTCCTGTCCAGCGGTGAGTTTCACATTATGTTACTACTGGTTTGCCGCACGCATGCACACTTGCTTCATGCATATGCACGCCTGGTTTGTGTGCACGCCTGCCTTCTGCATATGTGCCCAGCCTTCCACGCATGCGTGGAAGTTCCGTGCATGTGCCCAAACTCAAAAACATGACTAAATAGGATGGCATAGAGCCGGGGTGGGTGGGCAGGCCCACTCATGATTTATGCTACCGGTTTGAGCGAACCGGTCTGAACCAGCTGAATATCACCTCTGTTCCTATCCTTCCTGAATCTCTCCATTAGGTATTCACTTTTTAAAAAAAAATCTGAATCATAATAATGCAACAGAAGATTCTGAAAGGTGACAAAGACTGAGGACCTTTCTTCAAAAATGGGCAGTTGAAAGTTTATGTTCCTGTTTCAAGCTGTTGTATATGCAAGAAAAAAATCCATCTCCATTTTGACTGATACATTCAATGGACTTAGTCTACCATGGGATTTTGCCATCTTGATCTGTCTTTGCCTGATTTTAGCTGTCTTGATTTGCTTTAAGTTGACTAAACTGTCTTGAATGGACTCCACTGGAATGTGACAGGCTGTGCTTTATTTAAAATAAAGATGTTATTCCTTTGACTTTCTGCACATGATCTCGTTGGATTTGTACAGGACACTGAAATACAGACTAGTTAGATTAGTCAACTACCTTGTAGCATCACTAGCTCACAAGATATATGACACACACACCCTGAAACATGGATTAATAACTGTATTCAGATTAAGGATTAGATGGCTGGGTTGGATCTGCTGTACTCAGGAACTAAGCTATTTTCAGTTATTGCCAGCAGTGTGAGAATCTGAAGACATGCTTGTGTTGTGTCAAATTCACCTGAGCAGCCTGCATTTATCCAACCAAAGGACACAAAACAGAGAAGAGCTGACTTTCAAATTAGGAAGTTAGCTTTGGATGATTTGCTTAATTCAATCTGAGGGATGGGGCATAAAGTAAATAGAATGGATTAAGTAATTCATCAAGCCTTAATCCACCACTTGCCTCTTGATACAAGTTTGCCTCTTAAACTAGAATATGGCTTGTTTGATTTTGGTTTACTGTGTTAGACAAAGACAACCAATAGTAGCTCTTTCAGTAAATTACAGTTCAGTTTAGAGTATTACATGATAATAGGTTCTATAAGGATACAATATGAGTTTTCTATAAGGCTTGACAAGCTATCCTGAGCATAGTGGTGCCATGGTTAGAATGCAATGTTGCAGGCTAACTCTGCCAACTGCCAGCAGTTCAATCCTGGCCAGCTCAGATTGACTCATTTTTCCATCCTTCCAAGGTCTATAAAATGAGGAGTCAGATTATTGGGTGCAATCTGCTCACTCTGTAAACCACTTAGGGAGGGCTGTAAAACACTATGAAGTGGTATATAAATCTAAATGCTATTGCTATTGCTATCCCTGATTACAGATAACAAGGAGAATAAAACAGTAGGATTGTTTTATGTGTGTAGTAAACTCCCATGCTGATGGGAGTTCCCAGAGTCAGCTAAATCACTGGATTAACACAATATGCTATATGCTCTTACCTCCACCAGATTATTATAAAACAGCTTTTGTCTTAATCCTCCTTTAATTATCCACCAGGATACCATGCTTGCTCTCCCTTTCCTCATTCATCCCAACCTTTATCATAGATCTGTTTCCATGCCAGTGGTGTTATTCAGCCAGTTTGGGTGGACTGATAGCAGGGATCACTGGTGGGCCCACCCCTGCCCACCTGCCCCAGCACTATGCTGGCACATAGCACATTTTGGAGGCCTGGTGCGTGCGTGGAAGGTGCGCATCTGAACAAAATGCATGCACAGAAGCCCGGGAGCATGTGCAGAAGGCATGCACAGCGAACTGGTGGTGGTAATATGTGAAACCCACCTCTATTCCATGCCTGTCATTCATTGCATTACCTGTGATGGGAAAGTTTCAATGTTCCCATCACAGGGAACACCAGTGTTTCTATTACCCTCTCTTCTCTCACAATCTGTTTTGCTAATGGTGTCAATATCTTCAATTGATGCAGGTTATGGCACTAGGCCTTTCGATCCTCTTCAGAGTTTTGTATTATGTTTTATTTTGTTGCGCCTCATAATATACTTGCAGAGGTCTATACATAGGGGATGGATTGTACTTTTTTAAAAAATAAATAGATAAGATAAGCAGAGGAATGGCGAAATTGAGAGGCTGTCCAGTTTCCCAATTCAGCTTCAGTGAATACTCTGAAGAAGGCAGAGCTGATTCTATACAGTGCTAGGAAGACTTTTTATCCCTTATTTTCTGCAACCAGAGTAGGACTGGTGAGTATCAAGTGTTTATTTATTTTTATTATTCGTGCCAAAATACAAATACAGGTATGTAATGGGAAGGAATATGAGGGGCATTTTGCTGAAGAAGTCTTTTTTAGTAAACTTTGTTTCTTTTGTTATCTTAGGATCCTTTGTGAAAATTTTGTTCCTCATGCCTGCTCCCCAATGAACCTGATCTTCAAAAAAGGAAGGTGAAAACGTCAGTCTTGCTCTTTCAGATAAATCTTTCTGCCCTCCAATAAATGTCATTTCTGGGATGGTAACACACAGCACTGTCATTTTTTAGCTGGTTTCAAGACACTGCTCTGTTCTACCAGGCAAAGCTGAGGTCATGAGGCCTTTCATTGATTTCCTCAGAAGGTGGGGGAAGAAAGTAAAAAGATAATCACCCAGGTTGGGGAATCATACTGTATAAATTTAATAAATAATAATAATTATTATAATAATTAATTTGAGATATAATCAAAACCATCACATTGGGAAGATTTTGAAAAATGAGTGGGTTAAGATTTTATGGAACTTCAAAATACAAACAGACAGGCATTTGTTCATGACACATCTGATATAACAGTTATTGAAAAGCTGGTTCATTGATGTTCGTAGGACTGAGGAAAAACAATTGGAAAATTTACAAAATACTGGGACTTCCAGATCAAAGCTGAACCCTATGGAAAGAGAAATACGCTGTTATACTAATCATGAGTGGAGCCCTTGGAGAAATATCTGAAGGACTTACCCGATATCTGGAACTACTGAATTTATCTGACCTGAGCACTCTAGTTCTACCAAAAGAGGGGAAAAAAATCCTCCTTGGAATGGCCTACATTCTTAGACACCACCTTAATAATTCTTAGGTCCTTGGTTAGGACTTGAATTATTAAATTCCCACCAGTTTTAGATATGAATCTAATCATAGATTATCCACACATAATAATAATTATGTTGCTTTAGTTTGGATTCTACCCATCTGTGTGTCTGTCTGTGTGTGCATGCCTGAAATGGTGATGCAGAGCCTCAACATTTTACAGCATATTTTCTTCAGGGTTTGTTTACTTTCAGCAACAGAAAAGACAAACAACTCTCTTCCATTTATGAGCCAAGACTGCTTTAAAGAATGGGTCACTGTTCCAAAAGGAGAGCATGCCAAACACCAGCTTCTCATATTGCCTCATATCTGTTCCAAATGAATAGCTTCCAGGAGGATAGTTTGACTGCTTGGGACATCTCTGCTTTGCTTCTTTGATAGCTTCTTTTTTTTCCCACTGGTTTACTAACCCCTCGTATGGTACTAAAAAAAGAATACTATCCATAACTGCTCCTAAGTCATCTTTAGGAGGATGCAACAATAGAAACCATCTAGTTGAATTAGAATAATAAAGATATTATGTGGGACAGAGGGCCCTTCCTCATAGCTGAGTTAAAGTGCTACTCACCAGTTCTTGACCAAGCAGCAAGCTAGACTATATGTCAGGTATGCCTCCTTTCAGTATTCAAGAAAGAAAAACCCCGACTCCATTTTTGTAGAGAAAGGTACTTTTACTGGGTATGAACTGAATGCAACCAAAGAAAAGCAAGATCTGACGCAATAGGCGTGAAACTCCCATATAGAAAGCATTCCTAAAACCCTCCCCGCAAGGATCCAGTCATGATTATCCAATCCACATCCCCCCAAGGGGTCATGTGGGCTGCAGCTTCCGATGGCTCCATCCTTCTGGTATGCCAGGACAGTTGACCTTGACTGGTTATCAGCGCGCCTCCCAGCTGCAGAGAAAGCGCTGAGGAAAACTTTCTCCAATTCACTCCCTGTTACAAGACATCTCCACCAGCTCACTTCCCCCTCCCAACTACCCAGACAACTTCCCCCTCCCCCCCTCATTATAATGGCAGCCATAGCAAGCAAGCAATATAGAAGCAGAGGCTGACACTGGAATAATATTTACTACTCCATTGACATAGATACAATGCACAATTGGCAGAGATTAATAGATCTGTCCCATTTCCCCCTTTGGTTCCCCCCACTCCCACCAAACTTAATCAATTGGCAGGAAAACATCCCATATCAGAAGGAGGAGAGGAGGCAAGATTTGCCTAAACTATCAGGTTTGGCTACCTGTGAAAACCCACTCTGGTTTGCTACAAACAGACATCCTAATTGTGAAACAATCCAATGATAAGAAAGTTACAGCTATTTCCATTCGTTTTTATCTAGCTTTTTAGGGAGATAAAGGTTTAGGGAGACTCTAGGGGGTGGGGCTGATTTCTGTTTCTTAGCTGAGGGAGCCAGCGTTGTCTGAAAACACTTCCATCGTTATGTGTACAACATGGCTGTATGCCAAAAGACACATGGAGCGCTGTTACTTTCCCACCGAACTGGTACTTATTTATCTACTTGCATTTGTATGCTTTCAAAGTGCTGGGTTGGCAGAAGCTGGGAAAGTAACAGGAGCTCACGGTCACCCCATTGTGCAGCACTCTGGTTTTGAACCCCAGCTGTCAGCTGACAAGCTCAGGGTCTTTAACTGCTGAGATACTCTATATCAATGAAAACAGTCGCTCCAATCTAACAATGCAATTACATTAGCATAGTTCTTCTTCTGGCTTTAATGCAGCATTGTCATTATATAAGCAGGAGAAAGAACAAAAGCATAAGTTACCTATGTAGCAGACAACTTCCTTCCTTCTGGATGTTCATTAAAAGAATAATTTTGAATGTAAATAACAAAAACAGAGGATAGTTGTTGGCATTAATGAAAATTGTGCTTTCCAAACAATTTGCTCTCAGAGAAAATAAGCTCTAGACCATTTGTGTTTTGTACATTAACTCTCCTAATAATCATTCTGAATGGTAGGAATCTAAGTATCCTTAATAGAAACCATGAGCAAATTACTGCAAACATTAAAAATGACAAAGTGTGCCATGTTATATTATTTACTGTATGTTTTGATCAATTTATGTGGCCACCCATCTCACAAGGCACTCAGTAGCTAGCAATTAAAAAAAAAATCAATTAAACAGTCCCAGTAATATACCACTAGTGGCAGCTGAGGACAGCAACAATCACAACTCCAGCAGCCATCCCACGGGCCCCCTTAACCTCCTGGCCTTAACAACTAGGAAAACAGCCAGAGCATGGCTATTCTGTTGGAGCTAGTGGGGCAGATAGAAACAATTGGAAACAATCAATCCTGCAAATTATTTGGTTCCATGCCATGAAGGGCTTTACAGGTGACAATCAGCACCTTGAAGCACAGGGGAAGCCAGTGCAAGCCACAGAGAAAAGGCATAACTTGGAGGTAAAGAAGTGCATCTATCCGTGTATTAGTATGCAGGAATGATTTTGGGAGACAGGAGGAAGACCATACAATGGTCAGGTAAGAGGTAGTTGAACCTGCAGAAGGAATATTGGTGTGGAAATGTCTTGGAAATGAACCTCTTTAGTTACTTTGCATGGTAAAGGTGACAGAGGGAGAGATGTCATACAGGAAACACACCCAAATAAATTAATTCTACTTTATTGTAAGTTTACATTAACAGAATCTTCTAATGTACATATGTATTATTATTAAACAACTTTGTATGTATTATTGTAGACATCATTGATCAGACCTTCTAGCAAATCAGACTTAAGGTCCCCAAGATGCTATTGCATAAACACTCAGATTAAATTTATTTGTCAAACCTATATGAGATGGTGTTATGTGTCAGCCTCCGCCATTTTATTGCTTGCTTGCTTGGCTACCATTGTAACGGAGGGAGGGGGGAGCTATTTGAATGTCTGGGAAGGGGGAAGTGAGCTGGTGGAGAAGAGGAGAGAAAGTTTTCCTCAGCGTTTTCTATGCAGCTGGGAAGAGCGCTGATAACCATTCAAGGTCAACCGTCGTGGCATACCAGGAGGATGGCACCATCGGAAGCTGCACCCCAAATGACCCCTGGGGGGAATGTGGATTGGATAATCCTTACTGGACGATTGGGGGGAGGGTCTTAAGGATGCTTTCTATATGTGATTTTCACATCTATTGCCTCAGATCTTGCTTTTCTTTGGTTGCATTCAGTTCATACACAGTAAAAGTACTTTTCTCTATGAAAATGGAGTCGGGGTTTTTCTTTCTTGAGTACTGAAAGGAGGCACACCTGACAGTTATGTTTCAGGTTTAGCATCTGCTGTTACATGTGATCTGCCATAGGTTCGACTTTCAAAGTGTGAACATTTATAATTTCCTCACAAAACCATGATATTCTGTTTTGAGAAGTTTTATCTTTAAAAAAAAAAATCTGGATGCCATTTTCACTAAATAGGATATTCTACAGCCCTAAGTAAATAATGACAGCTTCCAATATCTTCTTTTTGTTTGATATAATAGAGTTTTAAAGTGCATCTCAAAAACAGAATAATAACAAGAAAATAAAACTAAAAAAGAGATTTTCAAGGTACATATAACTGAGTAAAAAAAATTAAGATAGCACTAGATTAGTGCTGCATATAAAAGTAAAGTCAATATTCATTAATTAACAAAAACAGCCCTTATAATAATAAAATTATTGTAACTTGTAAGTAAAAAGAGTTTCTATCTCATCTAAAAAGTTCTATTTTTATTATTTAATAAATCAGGAAAGAGCTGTTATATTAAAACCTTATGTTAAGAGAAACCCAAACTTTGGCTATGGTACAAATCCATATGTAAGATTAGCATATGTAATAATTAGCAACAACCTTTCTTGAAGTTGAACTTAATTCTGTATTAAACATATTTTTAAAAATATACAGTTATTTTTGACACTATACTTCATCGAAACGTTGCCAAGACACTTCCAATTTTATGCGGGAGAAGACCCGAGAAAGTACACAAATCATCATCCACCACCACCACCATCATCATCCTGGTTTATATGTTTTCATATTACATTTATCTAATTGGTTGATTTAGTGGGAAATCAATATATTTAAAGTGCTGTGGTTAAAGAATATATACATTAATCATGCGTTTCTAAATTTTTATTTTATTTTAAATCAAGGTTTTCCGGGATGATTTAAATTATTTTGCTTCTACTTGCAACACTTTCTTTGCATATTCTTTATTTTTTAAAAAAGTTTAAGATTTCTAACTATAAAAATGGGCATATAAACAAGCAAACAACTCTTTTCTTTCTGAATTCCAATATGACAGAGATAACTTATGATAAATGATGATGTAATTTATACTGAGAGTAGACATATGTGGTTCTTTTTTCCGATGGTTATTTACCAGAATGTTATGGAAATATTTCAAAGTCAGGGTGAGACATATGAAACAGTTTGTAAAACAATCAATGTCTATTAATATGATTCTGTTACCTGGAAGCCTTTTTTGTGGGGCATATTTGTGCATGCTGAAAAAGAAGTCCAAATTTTTGCTGCTCTCAAATGATGAATAAATACAGGGCCCCCAAATGTCTGATGGAAATGCAGCATTGTTTATCCTTTTGACTGACCTCACGGTGAGAGCCTAATCTGGAATGAGCAGTGCTCGGCTTTTAAAAATAACAGTCGTGAGACTGAAGCTATACTTGAGGTGGAAAAGGGTAACGGTTCCCTGGGGTCAAGGAAAGTTATTGTGAAAACTAAGTTATGCTTTCAAGGATGGAGCTTGTCTTCAAGGGTAATCCTAGACAAAAGTCCTCTCAAGCTTCTTGACATGTATATGAAACTGTGGTTTAGCCTGTTTAGACAAACTAGGAGTTGGTTATTTCCATTCTTCGTTGTTTATATTCTGCATTTTTTCTCTTTTGGAAACAGGGCAATAATCTTCCAATTCTTGAAGCAGAGATTTGTAGGGAGTGCATATGGTTATATGCATCCTGATATTTCTATTTAAGAATTCTAAACAGGCCAGTTTTAATCAAAGGTATTACCAATGCTGGTAAGAAATGTTAGCTGGAATGTTTTCTGTTCTTTGTTACTTGCCCCTCTCTCTTCTTTGTGCTTGCCCTTCAATTGACATCCCCTGGCAAGTTTAAATTGATTCACTAGCGCAAATATGTTTGCAAAGTGTAAATAAGATGCCAATTGAACAACTCATGCTCCAGTGATACATATAACTTTGGATGCTAGTTGCCCTTATCTGAGTAATTTTTACAAAACATTCTGGTTTATTTTCCTCTCTCTGTCTTTCCCTTTCCCTCGCTCTGTGTTCTAGATTGTTCTTCATTGTTAAAAATTAACAGCAAATCTTAGAACCAATAGGAAGGCCTTTCAACACAACTGCAAACATAAGTATGGTACGTGAATGGTAGATATTGCATAAGCTATACTGTAAATCAAGATATTGCATAAGCTATACTGTAAATCAATACTAAATTGTATTGTTTAATCATTGCAAAATGACCAGCCCTTTAACAATGAAACCAACAAAAAAAGCTTATTTACAGTAATAGATTTTGGGATAAAAAACTGAATTAATCTTTTGGGTTTTTTTTTTAAGAGTCGCATAGAGATTTTTTCATTCTAAGGAAACCATTTAGGTTTCAAGTTCTGGTAGAATATCCTGATTGTTCTTAGACTGCCTTATATCTATGTAATAATATCAGCTGACAGCACTTGTATACGTGACCATAACAACACTTAGATTAATACCATAACCCTGTTATTTCATACCTTCATTGGCACCACACAATGGAACAGATATTGTTCTACTTCAGTCACAGTGAGGCTCAAATCACAAAATGGAAGTTGTGATGCTATAGTTTCATCATGTTTGTGGATTAGCATGGTTCATTTTGTCTGGATTCCTGTCAGGTATTGGCTCCTGAGCATTTCCATTTCTCCACAGGAGCTAGTTGGCATAATGCCCTTATGTATTCACACCACATTTTGGAAATGCTTTGCAGTTAACAATCAATATTTTATTTGACATACACACATTTCTAGATACACATAGAGAAAATCCGCCACTCCTATGCATACAACATGAGGCAAGGACAGTTGCCTAATGGCTATTAATTGAGGCCAATTTTTATTGTCAATGTTACCAAGATCATACTGAACACAAATGCTTTAAATTGTTAACATGTAAGCCACTGAAAATCAAACTAATTGTGGCAGGATATAGTTGCCATACATAAGTAGCCATTAAAATAAATAAGCATGTTTTCTCATTGATTAGATGTAGGAGATGACATACGAGCCTGAGGGTGGCATGAATGACATCATGAGTCTTTAGAACCTTCATGCCCATAAAATCCATCCCACTTTGAATTCCATTGACTCTTATCTACTCCAAATTTGTTTTATCTGTTAGTAGTCAAAAGGCTTTCCCCCACAGCTCAGCTGAGCTGAAGACCAATTCTTGAGTCAACAAAACATTATTGAAATGTGTTAAACTTTGAAATTTGTTGAACTCTATCCTGCCTCTAGTACCTATTTCAACACTGCCAGTCATCTGATTTTCCTCCAAGGTAATGGATTTTACCCTTCATGGAAGACTAAATAAATAATAACAACAATAATAAAAACCCCAGACACTGCAGGGTTTCTAGAATAGTTACTTTACAATAGAAGGGTATGATAACAGAATTTTGAAAGCCTGTCCAAGTTTCTCACTGTTATACTAAACAAAATCAAGGCAGGGCTATTTTGTGCTTTCTCTCATGCTTTCTTCATTCTCTGGATTATGTAATCTCTTGTCTGTACCCCTCTTTAAGAGCTCACTCATACCTTCCCCAAGGTCAGTTTTAAATTCCTTTGTAATGGGCTATACAGCCTTATGATCATATACTTTCAAGCTGCCCAGAGATGATGTCACAAGTAGTATTGTTTTGGGAGGCAAAAATCACAGAAACGGGAAAAGAAAAACATGTAGGCAAAGCATGTTGTTGCTGTTTAATGCAAATAGGAAAATCCCTTCCAGTTTAATCTTCTTACAACATCATGCTGGTTTTTTTTCCCTCTGTAAATTACATATTAAGGTATTTGAGTGTTATCTAATATTCTATCTAATATTTTCTGCTGATGCTACTATTCTGGAAATAATATAAATTGTGAAGGAGAACTAGTGAATTGGCATCCAATAACTCAAATTGCTCTTATGAATATGCTGAGAAATGAATAATATATTGTTTGTGTTCTGAAACTCAAAGTACAGGATTGATTTAAATCTGATCCAGATTACTATATCACCTTTACAGTGAGGTACCTTTTCCAGATCCCATTATAGTTAAATTTAATATTAACAATTTTGCCTTTTCCATGGCTGGATCTACAGTATATTATGGAATGACTTGTCATTGGAAGTAAGACTTGTCCTATGGTGTTAAAGCTGATGCACGAGCTTATCTTTTTATCAGAGCATAGCATAGATTTCAAGGTTTTTATACTTCTGGCTATTTTATTTTAGAGATCGCTACTAAGACAAGCAGCATATAACATCATTAAAGCCATTAAACAATACATAAAAGTGTTGGACAGAACAATGGATAGAATTTTAATTTTATTTTCCAAAGAGCAAATAGGGATGCAGAATTATGATTAGTGTAGCAAAGAAAAGAAATGAAGATAGAATGCTGAAGTAACTTGGATTGAAGTAAATAGAAAAGATGCAGGAATCCAAATATTTTTCATAATTGGACCTAAGGCTGTCCAGCTTATAGAAGATATGGAATATACCAATTCTAAGAGAATTTATGAGAGAAAGCTTTTATTGGAGAAGACTTGTCATTTATTGACTGGAGGCAGAAGATAAGATTTATATATAAACTTAAATCTACAAACAATAACTTGGCACTTGGATTGACAAAATTTAAGACAGACACTTCAAAAGATCAGCTTGAATTTAAATATATCACTACTGTATCTGAAATAGCTATAGATTTGAGTAAATGGTCTGAATTCAAGTTAAGTATTTGGCCTAGACTTAATAATTTAAAAATGAATTTCCTACAGGTGGTCTATATCTTTTGCGTGTGTGTCAGTGTGAATCAATTTAATAAGATTTGAGCTGTGTTGTATTAACAGACAGAACCTTTATTACAGCCTTTAGGACAGAAAACACTACATAGGCATACAGGTAGTCCTTGAATTATGACCACAATTTCTGTTGCTAGACAAGATAGTTTGTGACTTTTGCCCCATTCTATGACTTTTCTTGCCACAGATGTTCAGTGAATCACTGCAGTTAAGTTAGTAACACGGTTAAGTGAATCTAGCTTCCCCATTGATTTGCTTGTTAGAAGGTCGCAAAAGGTAATTACATGATCCTTGGACACTGCAACCATAATAAATATATTCCAATTGTCATTTTAAATTTAATCACATGACACTGGGATGCTGCAATGGATGCAGGTGTGAAAACGGTCATAAAACACTTTGTTCCATTCCATTGTAAACCTCAAATGGTCACTAAATAAATGGTTGTAGCTCTAAAATATGGTGGTCTATATCTTATATGGTATTCCTCTGTGCAATATATTTCAAAAATATGTTTTCAAAACTTGTCTATCTTGGGAACTTATCCTCTTCATTTTTTACCCAGGAAAGTGATTGCCAGTCTGTGAGGTAATTTTTAATTTTCCACATTTTGAATGTCAGAAATAAACTTATGTCCACAGATTTCTACATAGAGAACCTTCTGAACATTCACAAAGTGCAACACTTTAGTAGAGTCTAACATCATGCTGCTGCTGCTTTCTTCTTGCCAAGACTCTTGTTTCTTCTGAATCGACATCTGTAAGAGCTTAAGCTCAAGCAAGAGGATAAATTAATTCTGTTCACAAAAGAAGGTTGATGAATAAATGCAAGGAATAAATGTTGGTAATCACATCCTATTTATGAATTTATATACTCTATTTCGAGCTCCCCCTAACCTTAGGATAATTGTCAAATCCCTTGTTCCATTTCTCTCAGTCAAGATGGATATTATATTACTCCTGCACTTTATACATAAAAACCTAAGTTATTGCATCACGAGCAGCTCATGTTATTTGGATTCCCAAAGACACAGTTCTAAATTCTTGTGGCCAAAATTGTATTTCTACTCTTTATTTAAGCACTGTCATTGTTTGGAGAAGTTATAACCTTGTAATATCCCACTTTTTTCTTCTCTTTTAATCATTTGCTACCCAAACCATTGTCACTAACTGATTGTCTCCTAAGGTTCCTACATTGACTTAATTCTCATTACCAAGTCCCAAAACTCAGATACTAGAATGACTCTGTTGAAATCAGTGAACCCTTGCTCTACTCATGATAATAAAATTCACTAGAGAATTTTTATAGCATATTTAGTGATAGTTATGTTTTGATATTACTGAAGATAGAAAAAAACCCCAGACAAATGTGTCACTAGAATATATATATATATATATATTTGTTGCATTTATATACCGCCCTTCTCCCGAATGGGACTCAGGGCGGTTTACAGCCATGTTAAAACAATCAGGTATAAAAATTAAAACTAATAAAATAAATTAAACTGTTTGGCTGTAAAATTAAAACCCCTACCAAAAACCCTATTAAAATTTAACGCAAATTTAAGTCAGACTGGCTTGGTGAAACAGTAGAATCTTCAGGGCTCGTCGGAAGGCACGGAGGTCAGCCGTATATGATACTTCTTTTCCATGAATTGCTAAATTTGCAATAATATGTAGACTTGGATGAGTTTAATTAATTTTATCCATCTTGGTCCAAGTATGTTGTTTAGACAACACAGCTTTAAGAGCAATTTTTCCCTTTCAGATGGCTAACTCATTACATGATTCTTTTCAAATCCCACTAGGAAACTAATTTTTCACTGTTAGTTTATCATAAACAAGCTTAACTTCTCTGTTTAATTTTCCCTATTTACTGCATTTGGATCTGAAACCTGAAGCTTGCTCCTACGCACATATATCAAGAGGATAGGTTTAGATTTTTTATATAAATAGATCCATTACAGTCTGACTTCGAGTCTGAACATAGCCTTGAAACAGTCTCTGCTGCCATGATTGATGATCTTTTAACCAAAGAAAAACAGGGTATCTACTATTATATTGATTTCTTGATCTGCTATTTAGAACATAGAACATTGACAAAAAAATTGATCATAGGACTTTATTTTAGAAATTTGATAAATTGAAAAATGGAGACACTGGGTTGCCTATTGGACCACCAGAAGGTCAATCACAGATTCCTACCTGATCCCATTGTACTTGCACCATTGCAATTCATAGGATTACATTATTTTACTTCTGCTGTTAATATCTATCAGAAAATCATAGTCAGCCAGAAATTGGAACAAGTATCAGCAATATGTTGATGGCACCAACTCTAACATCACTTGAGTGAATTCAGTTGCTGTGCAAAGGTTTTAGAATTGCTTGGAGGCAAATGGATTGTGGCTGCATGAGCACCAACAAATACAAGTTCATTTGAGAAAAATAAGTAATTGAAATTAATAAGGAAGGAAGGAAGGAAGGAAGGAAGGAAGGAAGGAAGGAAGGAAGGATGGGAGAAAAAATAAAAGAAATGTGACAAATAGTTTCTTAGCTCTAGGAATTATTAAGAAAGTTTGCCTGGACAAGATAACATTTATTCCAAGGCACTCTGTGGACTTTCATTCATTCCAGTTTGTCACTTGGGGCCCAAGTAGCTTCAGTCCCAAGGAGACATGATGCACATCTCTCTTTTTGTTGGTAAATTGGCCTCTCAGTAACATAGCCTCAGTAATCCATGCTCTAATAATCTCATAATTGGATTAATGTGAAGTATTTATTTGGAAACCTCAAAAATGGTCCATAAACTGCAACTAGTACAGAACTCACTAATTAAAATTAAAAAATGTTAACATTAGTCTATAAAGACTTGATTTGTTAGGGTTTAAACACTTAAATTCCCCAGTACCATCCAACCTGCACAAGGAGATCAGTGGGGGAATTCTGCTTGATGTCATTCTGATTAGCTCACATTACTATGATAAACCTAATAAATAGGTTTATTGTGCATTATTTCCTCATGGAAATAACTGACTCTCTCACTGTCTTTTTATTGTTTTCAAAATATACTCTCTTACATGTGTAGGATCACCAGTACTAGATTGTCTTTTTGATTGTTCAGACTTCTGTTCTTGGCCCCTCCTCCTCCTCCTCTTCCTCCCCCTCTTCACAATGATCCTTGTTTTAATATTTACTTTTCGATTTCTTTAAAATAGTTAGTTTTTATGGTTCTATTGAAGAGTGTTTCAATGGCCGTTTAAAAAAAGTTTATACAGCACAATCTGGGAAACAATTTTGCCCTTTCAGAGGAGACCTTCTAAACTGCTCTGGGCAATTCTGGAAAAGCATATATAACAAGATAATAAAGAAACAATAACTAAAATAAATAGAAGTCACACAATCAAACCGCTTCCTCAGCATTATGTTATTGATCCTCAAGCTGGAGCTTAAAAAGTACCGCTTATCCAAAATTCATGGTTGAATTTAATGGGAATGACTGCCTAGTAGCTGTGTTTATCAATATAAGTATATTTTTGTATCACTTATGATATTAGATATATGGATTTATAGACAATGATGGCAAATGTTTCTCTGTTCTTGTAAGAATGGACACCTAATTTTCTCCAGGCTTCTCTTCCTTTGCTGTTATAGTCTTTATCATCAACATTCATAATGTTCTGGAGTATCAATTTGGGGAGGCAATGGGGATTTAATAGATAGGGCAGCTCAGCTCCAAACTGGGTATTTGGCTCATGTAAGCAAGAGAACTTGGAACTAAGACAAATTGATCACCAGGTGTATGAATATTAAACAAACCCATCTGTCATAATCATGACAAAATATTCCACGCTGCACTTTTTTTTTTTTTTTGGTAACTTGCAGCATTTTATCATTGATATTTGAAGTTCCGAGTGATCAATTAAAATCAATTGCACATAATGTTCTGCTTGCCTTCAGATGATCCCAGAGCAACTGAAGCATAATTTCTCAGTTGTTTCTGCTGTGTTCTTGTTCATTGTTTAATTTGAACTTTTATTCTTGCAGCCTAGCAAAGGAGATAAGGGGATAAATAGCATGAGAAGCATAAATTGCATGAGAAATAGTATGCTTTCAAAATAGTGGTGATGCAGAACATAATTTGCTCACTGGCTATATACTGCTAGAAAAAACTGGCATAGACAATGTTCTATACAATACAGAGGAAAGAAGCTATTCAAAATTGAGGACTTGCAATTTATCTGTGAGTATTATAACACTGGATTGTAAATCTATAGGTGGTCACATATTAGTTTGCCTTATGCATAGTTGCTAAACCCCAGTACCCTTACAGTGATCAGTAATTGTCAATTATTAGGTACCTACAATAGCTTCAGCTTTCCCTGAGGCAAATGAGATTGTTTGAAATTTGTTTATTGGCTCATAATGGCTAGTGGATGCAACTAAGCTGGGTAAAAAAAGTCCACATTTAGGTTTCATTTCTGCATGAAGGTCAGGATCAGAAACAGGAAGGTATTGAGAGAAGTTGAACTTGGGTGAGCAATAGAACCATACTGAAAAATGCTTATGGACTATTATCTATTAATTTATTTATTTAAATGAGCCGTGGTGGCACAGTGGTTAGAGTGCAGTAGTGCAGGCTGCTTCTGCTGCCTGCCGGCTGCCTGCAATTTAGCAGTTCAAATTTCACCAGGGTCAAGGTTGACTCAGTCTTCCAGCCTTCTGAGATGGGTAAAATGAGGACTCAAATTGTTGGGGGCAATATGCTGACTCTGTAAACTGATTAGAGGGCTGTAAAGTACTGTAAAGCGGGGTATAAGTCTAAGTGCTGTCTAATATTTCTCTCCAGAATAAAAGTCTAATATTTCTCTCCAGAATAAAAGATACAACAACATCAGCGACCAAAAAACTCCATGAACAGATCAATCTTCAGCTGACATTAAAAGTTGACAAACCTATGCACTAGTCATAGTTCTACACAAAGGATATTGCTTGTACTCCAAAATCAAAATCTTTACAGAATTCAACACTTTCCCAGAAAGCGTTATTAATTCTTTCCAAAGATTGTGTCCAAATATTCACCCTATTCGGATTGACTGACAGCTGTCTGTTTTGATGAGTTCTGACTCTGAACTTAATCAGGTAGCCTCTGATTTAATTGAATCTGGGTCAATTTTTTTTCCTGAAGTGCTGAACTACAGTATGCCTGAATCAAATCCTGGGATAGATTCACATTTGTACTAATAATATCTTGCCACTTGCACGATTCATTAAAATGTATTCCACCTGGAACAGTTTATTTGTTATCTTCACTGTAGACTTGGAATGATGCTTTCTGCATTGTTTTCATTCAAAACAAACTTTTCATTTTTTAAAATCTGTGGGGCATTATAATTTCTGCCTGTCCTAAGATCAGAAGAACTGACCCCTGTTCAAAAGACAGACAATGTGATTCATGGAACCTTTGGGGAAAGTGGGCCCAGGGAAAGTACAATTCCTCCTCCTCCTCCTCCTCCTCCTCCTCCTCCTCCTCCTCCTCCTCCTCTTCCTCTTCCTCTTCCTCTTCCTCTTCCTCTTCCTCTTCCTCTTCCTCTTCCTCTTCTTCTTCTTCTTCTTCTTCTTCTTCTTCTTCTTCTTCTTCTTCTGTTTTTTGCAAGGAGATTTGTGTCAAATAAGACTCAAAATGTCTTCAGTCATCTTTTCTCTCCTCTTGCTTTACAATAGTAATAAATGAGATAATAATACATTTGATTATTTTGTGTTGATAAATCTACTGTTCACTGCTGACCACATTAATTTCTCTAGAGGCATCATGCAAGATTGCATTTCTTTTTTTCTATCAACATTTAATTAACATGGATAAGAATGGCCAAGAAATATACACAAAAATATCAGTGCACGCTGATTTAAAAGAGGGATTATATTGTAGCCCAAGATTCCTTACTCAAATGTAATCAATACATTTTTTATGCAGCCCCCATCTTTCACCTAAACTGCTGCTAAATAATAAGTTTCAATGTGAGAGAAGGAAAAATATTCTACATATAGAATATTACACATTAATATATATACTTAATTTAAATTAAAATAAATTATGATTAGATTAAGTAAAAAGTAGCTCTTGTACTACTTCCACTCCTTCTTATCCTCTGACTTGGTAGAAGTGGCAAGAATCTCAGCTCCATATATTAGTAATCAAAATAGGAAGGGACCTGTTCAAAACCATACATTTATCAACACCGATTATAGGAGAAAGCAGCTCACCTCTTTTTGGGGTGACAATATAACATTTTAGTACTATATAAAAACCAGTATAATATCTGAGAAGATGTTTAGTTGATAAAAACGCTAAGAAAAAAATAATTTTTGGGAATGAAAATTTTACACAGGGGATTAATGTTTCTGTTACATTGGAATTTATACTATGAAAAGCACGAGACATATATCATTGCAAATGCAGGACTATCAGATTCTGTAATAGCTTTGTTCCCTATGCCATCCGTCTGGTAAACTCGCAAGATTCGTTTTTCTCACCATGTACATATATACATCTGAATAAGACTGTGTTGTATCTCTGTGTTATATAATATATGTGGCTATATGCACAATTTTGTATTTATTTATTTAGTCATGTTTATGTAATGAATATTGGAAGTGGTGACCCTTTGAGAGCTGTATGCAACAAAATTTCATTTTAAAATATGCCAAATAGTGTTCATTCAAAGTGACAATAAAGTTATTCTAAGTTCTAAGTTTTATCTAATAAGGGAAATAAAGGCAAATCCATGGGAACTGTTCTGGGATAAATACGAACCCCAAAATGTATACTGTATGCACAATTATTAGGCAAGTGAGTATTTTGACCATATCATATCATAGATATTCTCCCAAGAAAGCCAAAACCTCACTTTTACTTTAAATGTTCTGGTTTATGGTTTATTTACATTTTGGATTGACTGACAGCACTGTAGTTGTTCAATAATGAAATTAATCCTCCAATATACAACTTGCATAATAATTGTGCAGAGAGTGTAAATAATGGTTATTCTATAAAATCAGCAATGCTATCCTGTATATGCCCATTGAGAAGCCCATTCATTGAGCTTTCAAGAAAATATTTTTGGAATGAAGACTTAGAGCCTTTCGTTTCTTGCATTCAAGCATGGTAGAAATTTGCCCTGGCAGTGCTTAATTTCCTTCTTGTCCCTAATATGTCATTTTTAAGCAGACCACTTGGAGTTTTCCACTCTCTTTGAACAAAAATAACTCTTTTTTAAAAAAATCAACATTTAATAAATCTGCAGTCATCCTTAGCTGTTCTGGGGTTAAAGTTGTGTTTCTCTAAATTCCAAAGCAATACAGGAGCAGCCTCAAAGTATATAATAAAATCACCTTAGAAAGAATTCAGGCAACTGTAGTTATTGTGAACAGAGGCAAGAGGCAGGCTATCCTGAAATAATGAGAGCATGCACAAGATAGATATAGTTTTTGGCTGACTTAAAGATGACTACATAGCTCTTCAACTTAACAGTGAGGAAGGTCATTAAATTAAATATTGAAATGCTGCATCAAAAACCAGGCAAATGGATTATTTCCACCTGCCCTATCCAATATTCTGAATAAAATATAATCATTATTAGTTTTGTAAAGTAAGGATAATACTTGAGATATTCACTGCTATTAGGAAGTACCCAATAGGTGAACAAAAATACCAAATCCAGTCTAAACATCTGGCTGACTGCGTGATGAACTGTAATAGGAGAAAGAACTGCAGAAGGAAAGAACTACAGAAAGTAACAAAATACAAAGATCTGCAAATAGAAATAGATTGACTGTGGGAAAAGAAAACAAAGGTAGTATCAACAGTAATAGGTGCTCTAAATGCAACCTCCAAACAACGGGAGCACCACTTGAACACTATCAGGACTGACAAATCCATCATCAGTCAATTGCCAAAAGTAACTTTGCTCATAACAGCTTACATTCTGATCAGCTTTCAAACTCAAACACTATCAAACATTCAAAATCAGCCTGCCCCATGTCCTTAGGAAGAACGTGATTGGTGAATAAAAATGCCAAATCAAGTCTAAAGTTCTGACTGACTGTATAAACAAATATAATAATAAAAGCTAGCATTTGAGATGAGGGAGTAGTCAGGATTATATAAAACAAATGTATAAAAAAAATTGAGGAATGAAAACTTGGACTAGCTGCTATACTCTTGAAAGTCCTTCTCAGTTCACCTGTATAATGGCCAGTGATTCTTGTTTTCTAATTTTATCTTATAAAATTGAATGATTTTATATGAATAATTGATGAATGATGAATAAATGATGAATAATGAATAACTACAAATACATGACAATAATCAAAGTACCTTCAAAATTATTGCTTCTTGAACAGAGAAAAGTAACATTTTAAAAGCATTGTTTGATTTCCAAAAGGTCAATTAAATAAGACTTTAGGTTGTAAAAAAACATATCTAACGTTTGTTAAAGTCTGACATCATTGATTGGACAATATGGGATACTCCAATTCTCCATTCCAGATTGCTTGCAATTGTCAACATTCATTAATTTTTTGTTTTAAAAAATGGTAATGGTTTCTCAAAGGCAGTTAAGAGTTGAAGATGTTAACATTTAATTACTGTATCTCCCATAATCTGGAATTCTCTACTCCTTAAAGAACTTTAGATATATTGAGCTTCAATTGTTTCAAAAAAGATTTATGTACTCATGGAGAAATGCTTGTGGTCCAGATGCCAAAAGTTGGCTTAATAAAATTTACTAACTCGTAGCTGTCAGATTTGCTTTATGCCAAAGAAGAGGCAAGACCAAACAGCATGATTCCATATGGTCAAGGTTTAATTCATTATTCAAACATTGAATCATAATGTCAAAATTGAAGACAAATATTTTATTTATTTATTTATATTTATAATCGGACTTATATGCCACCCTTCTCTGTGAGGACTCAGGGCGGCTCACAACAATAAAACCAGTCCAGATTAAAATTCAAACACTAAAAATTAAAATTCCCATTAAAACCCCATTCAGTCCAGGCCAGCCTGGTGAAACAACCATGTTTTAAGGTCATGGCGGAAGGAGCGAAGGTCAGGGTCTACCCAGAGCTCCAAGGGGAGCTCATTCCAGAGGGTAGGTGCACCCACAGAGAAGGCTCACTCCCTAGGTGCCATCAGCCAACATTGTCCAGCTGACAGGACCCCAAGTAAGCCCTCTGTGTGAGCGCACCGGGCGATGGGGAGCTGTTGCTGGCCGCAGGTGTTCCACCAAATACCCTAGACCTAAGCCATGTAGGGCTTTATAGGTGATCACCAACACCTTGAACCTCACCCGGAGGGCAACCGATTGCCAATGCAGGTCAGACAGGAGGGGTGTGACATGGGAGCATCGGGACACTCCCATCACTACCTGCATGGCCGCATTCTGCTGGAGCCTCCGAGTGGTCTTCAATACTTATATGTGTGTGTGTGTGTGTGTGTGTGTGAGAGAGAGAGAGAGAGAGAGAGAGAGAGAGGCAGTTGCATTATTATTTATAAAACATTATGAACCAATAACTTACATTATAAAGAACATTTTAATTGCAATGTTTTTAAAGTTTAATAAAGTAAAAAATAGCCAGTGGAAAACAAAAGAGTCTTTTATATAAAAAAAGTGGGTATGAATCATTTGTCCTTCGAAGAATAGAATAACTAGAATAGAGAGTTCTATTTATAACAATGACAGTCTTGCAGTCCAGCCCCAGACCAGCTAATAACATAGCAGTGACAATAAACAACAAAATGAATTTATCCATCAGTAGAATAGGGTGGCACAAAAGATGATAGTATCTCATGTTTATATTTCCTCATGCTAAGAAAACTGGAACAAGAACAATATGGAGATGATACTTTTAAAAATAGGGAATGAACTAAATTCTCATTTAGCTCTTTGCAAATCACATTTTACAGGGTTGCTTTTATATTTTTAGAAGCAAAGAATATTGCTTTCTGAAATTATTCTGCATGGGAATAGAAACCTATCTTATGCTAGATAAAAAGTAATTTATCAAAAGAGAAATTAAACCTACACATCCAAACAAGCTCCTTTTCAGGGTAGACAATATGAAGGAAAAGAAATTGAGTAGGAAAGTGTAAATAAAAGAAATGAAAGGCATGAGAAAAAAACGAGACGAGGAAATACAGCTGTGTAAGTTATACCAACAACATTCACAGTATTTCCCTACACTTTTGCAAGCCATCCTTGCATCATTTTTCATTCTTGTACTAATTAATTGTCTTTTTTTTTTGCCTTGAACTTCTCACCTTTGTCTTTTTTGAGTTGAACTTAAGCTAACCTGGGTTTTCTGTCTTCTCACCCCTAAAATATTCCATCACATTTTTTATTTGCAGTTTGATCCTCCATATCACCAAACCTCCTCAATGTCCCTCTTTCATACTGGTTACTTTCAATCTGCTTTCATTTAGTTCTTGTAAATTTCCCAACCCAACTGCATTCAGCTTGACTTTTACATCTCTCCTGACATACAGCACTATAGTATCACTTCCATCAAAGAAACTGAGCAGAAGTACATTCTTAAAAAATAGCCTTTTTTGCCTCTTTGAGCAAACATTCATTGCTCACAACCAAACACATACTACCCACTTTCTACCACACTTTGCATACATTCAAATGTCTCCATACATTCATGCATCTTAGTTGTTTTACCAGGGTATATAACATTTATCTACCATCTCTCCTTTTTCACCATATATCTATACACTCACTCAATTTTCTCTGTCAAGTAAAATGGTTTTTTTTCATCGATGCATTAATTTTTCAATGTAATATTCACTGCCAATCTTGAGTTCTCAGCCAAGAACATGACACACATGTAGCCAACCCAGATCTAAGCATTCATTAGACTTTTAGCGATGACATATCTCACATCTTGCCCCTGACTGAACTATTCACTAAGTATTCTTTATATTCTTTCTCATACGTGCTCTGGTTCTATCATAGAACAGCCTTATTGTATTCAAAAGCCAACCTTCAATTTCATATTAATGCATAATGATCTATAATTCATAAAACCCAAGCATATACTTAGGTAAAGATAAATGTTTTCTCTGACATATTCAATTCTAGGGAGTGGTGCTCATCTCCGATGCACAGCCGAAGAGCCAGCATTGTCCAAAGACACTTCCGTGGTCATATAGCCAGCATGACTATACATTGAAAGCACATGGGACACAGTTATCTTCTCACTGAAGTGGTACCTATTTATCTATTTGCGTTTACATGTTTTCGAACTGCTAGGGTGGCAGGAGCTGGGGCAAGTAACAGAAGCTCAACTCTGTCATATGGTACTTATATCTCAAACTGCCAATCGTTAAGGTTGACAAACCCAGGGTCTTAATTGCTCAGCCATCACATCTCCATCATATAGTTACCATGCATAAACAAACATATTCTTATATCTTAACTAGCATATTCCAAGAGCAGTCAACAAATGAATAGTCTATCGTTTTTTTTATTTACCTTTTTACAATTCTTTTTGAATAGAGTAACATTAATGGCACTCTTCCAATTCATCAGAGATTAATTCAGCCTTCACACACAAACACTCACACAACAAGCCATGCAGCCACTCTTTAAATGAACAACATCCCTCTTTAAACATTTCTCCTACTACCTAAAGCTGATGCTTTACTATTTTTCAGCATACTTATATTTCTATATTCAAGACTTCCTTTCTATCTATCTATTTTCTTTGGACTTTTATAGCAATCTTATCTGATGTACTCTTTCTCATAACACGGTCATCCCCATACAATTATCCTCTACAGTTTTTCTTCTCTTCCGTTTCATCAGCACTCATCTCATTCTTTTTATCTTAAATTTCATTTACTTGCTGGAGGTGCATTCTCATCCCTTTTCAGCCACCATTCCCCCCTTCCCCCATGAAAAGCACTTTGTCTTTTCTTTGTCTCTTTTAGTTTTAACCATTTTTTGCTCTCTTTCCCCAAGCTCTTTGTACTATCTTTTGCACTATAAACCCATGATAATTTTTTTTCATTCTGCTCTTTTGCCATACTCATTTACTTTTCATGCACTTTTCTCTCATCAACAATGAGAAGAAAAGCAGATTGCTGACAAAATTTTTCCTACCAACGGTGCCATCAAGATTCAAGGTCTACTCTTTTTGTACATGCATTGTGACATTAAACAGATATACAAAAGGGACAGAGCTTGCAATGCTCCACTGTCATCCCCAAGGTCATTTTGACAAAACTTTGTGTTCCATGGACACCTCAGGCCTTTTGACCATAGGAAACTGCAGCTCCTTGTATTCATATTCAACCCAACACAAAAATATTGGATCCTTTGAGTGGCCTTGTGATTTGATTGCTATTCCAAGCCTAGAGGCTCATTTCAGGATCCTCTTTTATAAAGATCAATTCTCTTTATTAGGGAGATTAATTAACTATTAGTGTTATAGGAGAACGGATCCAGCAGTTAAAAAGAAAAAAAAAATGCTGAAATCAAGGCACTTTTTTTTCCAGATTGAGGGGAAAAAATAATATCAAACATCGCTTTAATTTGAACTCACAAATGACAGTTTATTTTAAGAGAGTTTGCATAAAACAGGAAGTTAATTGTATTTCAACCTCACTCAAAGCTTGTCGATTGAGAGGATTGTTAAATTACTACAATAATAATGAGGCAGACTGGGTGAAGGAACTGCCTCCCGCAGTCAACCATGTTAATTACCTTGCAGCTGGGAGATCAATTTGCATATGTGCTCTTTGCATCCCGTCAGGTGTAAAATAAACCACTGAACAGTTGCAGGAAATAATCTGACTCTCCAAAATGTATGGCTAAAAGGTAGGCTTTGCCACTACCACTACACTCATTGTTCCCTTTAATTTGTTCTCATCTTAACAGCCTCTGCTTCTGACTCCTGGAACCTTCACATTAGCAAACAGAATCTCATCAGAAGCTCCCGTTCTCCTAATTAGATATCAAAGGGAGGTGAGCCTATAGCCTAGATGGTCAATGAGAAGCAAGACAATTACATTCAATGGCATTAAGATGCTTTTACAATGGACTTGAGTGGCTAATAAAATTGGAAGCTATTCAACGGTTATTTTATTTATTTATTTATTAATTAAATTTCTATACCGCCCTTCTCCTTCCGGACTCAGGGCGGTTATGTAGGATCCGCACACTGTTTGTTTGGTAAAGATTGCCTGGTTTTATACAATCTCTCTTTTTTTAGTGTTGTGCCTGTGCTGGGTTAGATGCAAAGAAAATTCCATGGAAGCCTGATCCGAATATTCTTCATCACTTAGTGAACGTCATCTCTAATGTAGATGGAACAAAGAAACAAATGGGGAGGGGGGGAAATAAATGCAATGCTCACTTGCTCCCATTGATGTTGAATCTTATTAATTACTTTATATGATCTTATTCTTAGAGATGGGGTTTCAATCACATGTTCTTTACTGTAATCTGAATTATTTTTTTTTTTACCTGCCCTTGTAGTGCTTCGCTGAAATCACAAGTGAAGTTCTGCCTGTTTTTTTTAAACAGTAAAAGAGTTGGAAGGGACCTTGGAAACAGTGGTGCGTTGCCCCTGGTTCACACCGGTTCTATAGAACCGATAGTACAACCAGCGGGAGGCTCCACCCACTGACCCCAATGTCCTCAAAATGCTTCTGTGCATGCCCCGCACACATGCACAGTTTTACAAAAACTTACCGCGCACATGCACAGTTTTACAAAAACTTACCTTCCGTGTTACTGCTGGGGAATAATACAGCTGAGGAGCAGCAATCTGCCCTGCGCGAATCAGCTGAGAGGATAAAGGTCAGTAAAGTGCAGAGGCAGGCAGGTTGGGTCCAGCTGATCGTCAGAGCTACCAGTTTGCCCAAACTTGCCCAAACCGGTAAAATCCCACCCCTGTTCTCAACATTGATGAAGCTATAGTTTTCTTTATTGGAAGTATTCAACTGCTTTCATTGCAGAAGATTTTATGGTTGTTTTTGTCCATTGGCTTCATTGGAAGGAGAAGAAATATAAAACAAATCATTGTTACTGCTGGTTATAGTAACTATATTGACAAGAACATCCTGGACCTGTCCTAAAGTTTCTCATGGCTTCATTTGTCAAGAAGATAAAAAGTTAATCTGATCTCCCTCTATTCCATGGAATGTTGAATGAACAGAATGATACTGCATTAAGCAATTGAATGAACAGCCCTGATGTATTAATTAGAATAATTTTCTATTATGAGTCTACCAGTGAAACTCTCATGAAAGTGATTACCATTGATGCATGTTTAATTTTGCTTTTGTCAGTGCTACTACCCTGTTATAATGTCAATTGGTTGCTTTATTTTCAAAAATGTGGAAATAAGTGTTCCTATGCTGCTTTGGAGTCAAAAGAGTATATGGTTGTGTGTTATATGAATCATATATTTTATTTGATTTAGCGATTTAGATACAACATTTAAATGAATATGTATGATGACAGAAGTAAATTAAACTGGCTAGGATGATTATATAATCTAAGATCTAAGGTAAGGATAAAATCTTTCATGGGGACTAAAAGGAAATGAAAGTGCTTTTTCTCCCCTGCTCATAACCAGTAGGATTTATTTATTTATTTATTTATTTATTTATTTATTTATTTATTTATTTATTTATTATTTGCAAAATGTGAGAAGTAACGGTTCTAAAGATGGGCACTCTCATGCATGAATACAGTACATGGTTATTTGACAGCCAAAGTGGGATTATATTTTGGAGAATATTTTACACAGGGTTATTAAGACTTCTGGAAATATTAAGGGGAATTGTCACAAAGGAATTGATCAGCTTGTTCCTTTATATCTTGCTTCAAACAAGCCAGAAAACTGTTTGTGGGGAGTGGGAGGGGAAACACAGCTATTCTTTCTGGCAATGTTCCATCAGGTTCCTGACAGAATCTTTATTGCTCTGTCTATCTTCCAGTGTTTTTTATTGTCAAATTCTAGAACACCCATCCAAGTCAAGAAAAAGGAAGACGTGGATGAAAACAAATTCTGCTTCAAAGCAATTATTTAAAAGCATCATTGAAATAACAATTGAAATTAGGGTTTTCCTGTATTATGAGCAAATATAAAGAAAGAATTTTCTTTCCTTTTTGTGTGGGGAAATAATCAATTACTTCCACATCCCTTTGAAGTTCTGGATTTGGTATAGAAATGATATTGCTTTATTTTTAGGACAAAACATTAAAATTTCAAATAATAAATTATCTATATAAATCGATGCTTATTAATTAAATTCCTATCCTGCCTTTTTAATAGAAGTTAAGTCCAAGATGACTGCCAGTTGTGGTTATTTCAAATGCATCTTTGATGCAGAAGAGAGAGAGAAAAAAAATGCCTACTAAGGAATTTAAAGCTGATGAAAAATATGCTCTTTCAACAGAGTGAAAGTATATGGTTTGAAACATTGCCAGTATTTTGAGTTTACAACTGGTGGCCACTAAAGCTGTTGTAACATGAGAATTGTATGTCCTCTCTAACTGTCATGTACAAGGAACCAGAAAAAAGATGACCAGAGTGGTATGTTCAGAGGTGGTATTCAGCTGGTTCGCCTGAATTGGTAGCAGAAATTGTGGGTGGGCTCACCTACCTGCACACCTGCCCCGGCTCTATGCCATCCTATTTAGGCATGTTTTTGAGGCCGGGCTCATATGTGGAAGACCGGGTGCATGTATGGAAGGCAGGTGCATGCACAAACTAGGTGTGTGCGCACACACAAAGCAAGCGTGCACGGTGAACTGGTAGTAGCATAAGCCGAAATCCACTGCTGGGTATGTTTATTGTTGCTCACCTATAAGCAGGAATCTCACCAAACTAAAACACTCACTACATAACTGCTGGATAAACACGGTGAAGTTTTAGGGAGAATCTCCCTTCAGCCACTTTCTCCCCATGAGCAAGGGGAGAGAAAGTGGCTAGTCAGCCATTTTACTTCTCCCCTCAACTCAGAGGCAGGTTTGACCATATTAGCTGGATGACTTCATTACCTTCATTACCTTCATTTTGGATGACTTCCAAAAGCTGGGAACTTTAGATGCAGCAGCTTTTTCATAGGACAAGTCCACAGAGGTAGCATGTCAACTTCTTCTCTAATCCTACTCAAGGGAAATAGAAATGGCTTGCATCATGGCCATCATTTCAAGATAGATAGTATGGGATAGCAGTGAACACTTTATAACTGTTAAAAATATCACCAGGCTTAAGGTTGACTCAGCCTTCCATCTTTCTGAGTCTGGTAAAATGAGGATCCAGATTGTTAAGGGCAATATGCTGACTCTGTAAACTGCTTAGAGTGGGCTGTAGGGCACTGTAAAGTGGTATATAAGTCTAAGTGCTATTGCTATTGCTATTTAATAAAAGACAAAACAGATGAAACAACACTATTCTTGTCCTCTATGTAGGAGAGAGATTCCCTGTTAACCAGAATTTCCTTATTTTTGACCTGATGGATTATATGGGTAAATAGAAAAGGTAAGGAACAAGGACATTTTTTAAAAAATCAGATTTTTATATTACTATAATAAAGAAAGACATTATCAACATACAGAGTCATGAACATGACAACATACAAATTTCAGATAACTGTGCTAGTAATTTCATGTATATGCCAAATAAAATGGGACCTCCTAAATAATCCCTGTAGTTTCAAAAAGGATTCCAGATTCCTATTTAAAATTGTTGTTTTAAATTCAGTCCTGTCAAGCTGTCCTCCTGCTGATCCATGATCATAGTTGAAGCCAAACTTTAATAAATTTAGTGGTTCATCTCATTCAGGAAATCTAGAGTTTCAGGAAATCTCATTCAGGAAATCCACTTCTAGCATTTTTTTTTTTTTTTTGTAAAAGGAAAATTTGAGACTAGAAGTTACTCAATCTGGAAGCGTTGCATTTGCCTGAGTTACTCATGGTCCTCTTCAATATCTGTTTTAGAATCGACTGAATTGTATCCTCTTTTAAAGAAGAAATTTATCACTGTGTATGTCCACTTAGCTAACCTCCATTATTTTATAAGCGTAGAGGAACAGGGGTCTAGCACATTCACCTCATCAAAGTGAATAATATCTATTCTGCACAAGCAATCTTAAATCATCTGGACCTCTCTTAAGTATGGGTCACAAGGGAACACAGATATGCTACTTTATCTGCAAAATAAATAATGTTATCAATGAATCTCAAGCATTCATAGCTACGTTCCTCAAAATACTCCCCAAAATGAAAATAAATCCTTTTATTATTTATAAACCAATAACACATTTTTAAAAATCTGCACCCAGATACATTCCTAAGCATTCAGCACAAAATAACAACAGTTAAAATCTCACAAGGAATGTCCTTGTTTTCTCAGGATAACATGGCAATATATTCCAATGGACTTAATGTTGTATTATTCTGATGGCATCATGGAAAACTTGAAATATTGACAATAGAACTTAAAGATGATTTCAGATTTAATTGAAACTTTTAGTTTTAATTAGACAATCATTTAAACTACTACTATAAAGTAAGAACATCATCAAAGTAAAAGAAAGACATGGAATCTTATTATTTTCCTCAGTTTCCATGTTAAATTATCACAAATAATGTTAATTATGATATCCTGCAGATGATGTGATTGTTGGATGTGTGGATGAGAATCAAGCTGATTTGTATAAATCATTGGATTTGGTAAATTAATCTGATTGGATGATTTGAATAAAATCAATCTAATTGATAAAATCAATTTAATTTGATTTGGATGTTGGAACTGAAATGGCCCAATTCACTTTTTCGTTTTTTTTTAAAAATCTGCACATTCTTAAATTATCCAAACTGTTCACATTTATTTTAAGCTTTAAAGTATGGCTCTCTGATTTATCTTCCCAATTTGATTTGTAAAGTGGATTCAACTTGGAAATTAAATCACAACTACAAATCGGATTTTCATAGAGTCCTAATAATTGATTCAGCTTATAATATGTTTTTGACTTACATGAAATCTGCTGTTCTGTGCAGTTCCTCTCTGTAACTCTGATGACATTGGTGTGACTAATGCTATCAGTGCTACTAGACAAGCATTACAGAATAGCCATGCCAAATAACTCTGATGCATTCTCATTCACATGCACATCTTATTTAAATAGTAACAGTTGCGGATTTTAGGTTTAAACCAATCTTTTAAACCTAAATTTATATTTAAAATTAACGATGGAGAATTATGTATAATGCCTTCATTTTCAGATATCTAGTCATTAAAACTATTTATGTAAATAATTAACTATTTTGAAAATTATTTTGGTGACTCTCTTCCAAAAAGGAGTGTGTGTATTGAAGGGGAGGGGCAGAGAACAGAACAGAATTCTTAGTAAAGGATGAAATACTTCAACAAACACTGATTATAATGGTTTTTGAATGATTTTAATTAGAGGGTGAAATGCACTTTAGATCACTTTGTTGATCTTGGCAATTTCAAAGCTGGCTTTTAGTGTCTGTGTTTTTCTAAAATTCTTGTTAAAGTATATTTTTAATTGTCCTACAAAATGCCTTTCCTGAGGCTTTAAAATGCCTCTTTGGCTTTAATTGCGAATTCGGCTTCAAAATAAACTGTTCAAATTATAGTTAGGCATTGATACAACCCTCAATGGCAGGACATATTACACTGCAGTAAAACTGCATGGTGCATCCCTATGTGAAGATATCCAACATAAACTTTTGATAAGGAGAAAAAAGTAAGAGAATCATGGGATGCATGTTTGCTGTTGCTTCCTTTTAAATGAACCTGTTTTCTCCCATCCCAAGAAATTTAAATACCTTTGAATAAAACTGAAAAGCAAATGATGAAAAGTGGGAGAACTACTTAGCTTGAATAATTACTATTTCAGGCCAATTGTCACAAAATTCTCTTAGTAACATCAATGCACTTAGATCAATTTGTTGACCTTGGCAATTTCAAGATTATCTCTACATTCCTTTTTGGTCACAAAGATTGGGTCTGTGTCCTGTTGAACCAATGTACTTTTCCCCCTTCACTTCATTAAGAAATAATGTTAAATCTTGGTTTAGCATTATGAGAATGGGCTGAAAAATCCTTGGGCATGTGTTCCAGTTCTACCATAGCACCAAGATCATTAAAAACATTTAATTTTTGGCAGAAGACATTGAGCTAAAACCAGAAATCTTTTTGTTAGGAATGCTTAAACAAAACATTAGAAAAGAAATAAAGTATATAACATTACATATAATTACGGCGCCTAGATTGGGCGTTGGTTCCTACCTGATACGCCTCTTCTCTGACTGTCGGGCACGGCAGTCAGGATGGGTGGTGACTTGGTAGAGTTTATACAGGACCGGGTTAGCAGACAAATTTAGAGGGAAGTCCCGCCTCCTGGCTGCTGCTGTCAGTTTTGAGACGAGGACGTATCTGCTGGTTGTCGTGTCTAGAAGAAAAATAAAGAACGTTAGCTTCCCACCCCTCCCAGGATCGATCAGGCCCCGGGGATGGCCACACAAGGGCGGGGCTGACTGCCGTGCCCGACAGTCAGAGAAGAGGCGTATCAGGTAGGAACCAACGCCCATTCTCCTAAGGTCGGGCACGGCAGTCAGGATGGGACATACCAAAGCTTGATGTCCAGTCGGGAGGGTGTCCAGCCGGCCCGGGAACTAGGAAGCCAGATATACTCCTTGCAGAACCCGCCTGCCAAATGCCGCATCCGCTGAAGCGAAGCTGTCCAAGCGGTAGTGGCGGATAAAGGGAGTTGGTGAGGTCCACGTAGCCGCCCGGCATATTTCCTCGATGGAAGCCCTGGTTGACCATGCTGCAGAAGTCGCTGCGCTACGTGTAGAATGTGCGGTGATGTTGTGAGGCACTGGCAGCGAATGGGCCTCATAAGCCGCCGAGATGCAGGCTCGGATCCAACGGCCCAATGTTGTAGCAGAAACCTTGGCTCCCAAGGAGGCAGGCAGGAAGGAAACAAATAATGCGTCTGAACGCCGAAACGATGATGTGCGGGCTATATATATTTTGATGGCCCGACGGACATCCAGCGTGTGCCAGAGTCGCTCAAGGTGGTGGCGAGGTGCCGGACAAAAGTTAGGTAGGACCAGTTCCTGTGTACGGTGGAAGACCGAGTTAACCTTAGGGATAAACGTGGGATCCAATCGCAGGACAACCCTGTCCTGATGAAAGATACAAAGCTCCTTACGGATAGACAGAGCGGCCATTTCAGAAATCCGTCGAGCTGAAGTGACCGCTACGAGAAACGCCACCTTGAGAGACAGTAAACGCAAGGGAATTTCTCGCAATGGCTCAAACGGATGTTTAGTAAGAGCTAATAAAACACGAGGGAGGTCCCACGACGGGAAACGGTGGATAGCGGGAGGCCGCTTGTTCGTAGCACCCCTTAGGAACTGCCGGATTAGGGGATGTCTTGATAAAGGTTCAGATGGAGCACCGGCGAGAACCGACGATAGAGCCGCTACCTGGCGGCGGAGAGTATTAGGGGAAAGTCCAGAAACAAAGCCGTCCTGAAGGAATTCTAGAACCTGCACCACTGTCCCCAAATCCGGAGAAAGGCGTCGAGCCCGACACCACAAGGAAAACACCTTCCACGTGGCTTCGTAGATACGAGTTGTGGATGTCCTCCGAGAGGCCTGGATTGTGTCAATTACTCCAGCCGAAAGAGGGAGACGGGTCAGGAGGCCCCGCTCAACCTCCACGCGGTGAGATGGAACCACTGAGGATTGGGGTGGAGTAAGGTCCCCTGCTGGAGTACCACTTCGTCCGCCGGGATCTGCCACGGAGGTTCTACTGATAGCGACTGAAGATCCGCAAACCAGGGTCTGTGATTCCAATAGGGTGCTATCAGAAGCAATTCTGCCCGTTCGAGCAACAACTTCCGAATCACTCTGGAAATTAAATTGACCGGAGGAAAGGCGTAGAGGAGCTGATCCCGAGGCCAAGGGCATCGCAAGGCATCCACTGCTTCCGCGTTCGGAGTCGGAAACCGAGTGAAGAACCTTGGTAGAAGGTGATTCGAAGGAGAGGCAAACAGGTCCACGGTCGGAACTCCGAAGCGTCGTACCAGCTTCTGAAACAGATCTGAGGTCAAAGACCACTCTGCGTTGTCTATTGTCTCTCGGCTGAGGGAATCTGCCGTCTTGTTCTCTATGCCCGAGATGTGGGCCGCTTTCAGCGAGGATAAATGCGTCTCTGCCCATTCCCCGAGCCGATGAGCCTCCCGCATTAGAGCTCTGGAGCGAGTGCCCCCGAGCCTGTTCACATGGGCCTTCGCTGTCACATTGTCTGTCATAACGAGAACGTCTTTGTGTAGAACCAGGTCCTGGAAGGCCTGAAGGCCCAGAAAGATTGCCCGTAGCTCCAAGACATTGATGTTCAAACGTCGATCCTGCGGAGCCCATTGACCTTGCGCCAGATGAGGCCCGAAGTGGGCGCCCCAGCCCAACAAGCTGGCGTCTGTGGTGAGTACTAGCTGTTGATGAGGCTCCCGGAAGTTGGTGCCGCGTAGAAGTGCCTCCGATCTCCACCAAGCCAGAGATTGGCGAACGCGACGAGGTAATATGATCCTTGTGGTCGAAGCGTCCCTGTGAGAGCGTTGGAAAGGGAGGAGCAGCCATTGCAGCTCCCGGCTGTGCAGACGAGCCCATGGAACAATCCCGAAGGTGGAAACCATTTTCCCCAAAAGACGGGACAAGGTAAGGAGGGAAGAGGATCTGTGAGCAAGGACTGTCCCTGTCAGGGCTCTAATGCTATCAATTCGATCCGGGGAGAGAAAAACCTCAGAGGACTTAGTGTCAATAACCGCCCCCAAGTGCTGTAGTCGAGTGGAGGGTCGCAAATGGCTCTTATGCCAGTTAATCAGGAAGCCATGCGACTGCAGGGCCTGAAGAACGACCGCTAGGTCATCCAGAGCCTGGGGAAGCGACCGGGATAAAACCAAAACATCATCTAAATAGAACAGAACCCTAACTGGGAGGGAACTGAGATGGCCCACCAGGGCCGCCATAATGTTAGTGAAAGCCCTAGGGGCCGAAGACAAACCAAACGGGAGAGCCCGATATTGAAAATGTTTCCCATTGTAATAAAAACGGAGGAACCTACGATGTTCGGGCAGGATGGGCACATGTAAGTAGGCTTCAGTCAAATCCACTGAAGACAACCAGTCTCCTTCCCTAATACAAAGTAAAATCGTCTGAAGGGACTGCATCTTGAACCGGCGGTACTTAATGTGCCGGTTCAAGGCCTTTAAATCAAGAATTGGCCGCCAGTCGCCCGATGGCTTCTGCACTAAAAATAATCGGGAGTAATACCCTTGGCCCTGTTCCGCCGATGGTACAGGCTGAATGGCCCTTATTGTTAATAGATGATGAATAGAGGCCTCCACCTGAGCCCTCTTAGTACAATTATGGGAAACTGGGCAATGGAGAAATTTATTAGGAGGATATGAATTAAACTCAAGAGGAAGACCAACTTTAATAACATTTTTGACCCAACAATCTGAAACGGTAGAATCCCATTGATGGGAAAAACAAGCTAAACGACCCCCAATGAAGGAAGGTACCGAAACACTAACGGGATCTCCTATAGGGACGTCCCCAACCTCCCCGGGATGGCCTTCTAGGGGGATAACGGGGGCCCTGTCTAACCTGGTTATCCTGTTGGGGGGAAGCCCTAGGCTGGAATGGGCGCTGGTATCTCTGTTGGTAGTAGGAGGACTCTGAACCCCGAAAGGACTGGGCCCGAAAGGACGCTGCTGATCTGTTGTCGTTGCGGCGAGAAATTGGTGGGAGAATCTTCCTGTGGTCTCTAGTTTCGATCAAAAGCGGTTCCAAAGGAGCTCCAAACAGCTTGTCTCCTTCATACGCCGAAGAAGCTAACCGCCACTTGTGGCATACGTCGGCCTGCCAGTTCTTTAGCCAGAGAAGTCTGCGATTTGTAACTGTGGACCCAATGGCCTTGGCAGAAAATCGCGCCGCATTTAAGGTAGCATCCGCGGAAAACTCTACCGCGGCCAGAATTTTGTTAAGGTCCTGATGGGTACGGACCTCGGATGCCGGGATGCGGGACTGCAATTGCTTAATCCACAAAATTGAGGCCCGATTAAAGAAGGATGCCGCCGATGCCGCCTGCATGGACCACGCCGACGACTGATGGCCCTTGATAAAGGTCCTTTCCGCTTTTCTGTCCTCCGGACGCAAAGCCTCTTCCGGAGGGCCAGAGGGAGGTGAAAGAGCGGACAGAGCCACCACTGGAGCATCAATCGTTGGAACCTGCAGCAATTTGGTGTATTTTGCCGCCACATTATAGAAACGACGATCAAGGCCATTGGGGACAGGACCTGTACTAGGAAATTTCCACTGTCTCTGGAGGACATCGGAAAATAGCTTCGGTGCTGGAATAATCTCAGTGTGCACCGATGGCTCCTGAAACAGTGAAGAAGAAGCCGGGTCCGATGAACCAGAAGGTTCCTGAGGTTTGGGCGGGACCCCCAAGCCAGTAGTAGTCTGGGCCTTGAACAATAATGACTTGAACAAATGAGGGCGGAAGAGACCAATAAATGAGGGTTGATCCGGTTGGAGACCCTCATCATCAGAGAGATCTTGGTCAATTACAGCAGGCTCATCCTCTTCTCCAGAAAGCGAGCCACGGCTGACCCCAGAGGGAGACATAGCACGTACAAGCCTTTGAGAAGATGTATCCAAGGGCTGAGAGATGACAGAAGGAGAACGACTGCCTACAGACTCAGACCCATGCGAACCAGCTCTTTGCTGAAGCCCCTCAGCGATCCCCTGCTTGATGGACTGAGATATTAGCTGTGCTAAAGCCGGAGAAATCTCCAAGTTTTGACACTGAGGATTCAAATTGGTATTAACATTAAGAGGAGTTTGTGAATTCTGAGAAGAAGTCTCCCCACCCCCTGAGGGAAAAACTGAGGCAGGGTCAGCTGCAAGAGACCCATCAAGGACAGAAACATCAGGAGATAAATCATGGCCTGGTTCAGGGCGAACCAAAGGGCCGGGTTCACCAGAGCCAGAAGCCTGATCAGGAGGTGGTAATTGAGCTGGCTTATTCTTGGAAGCCGCTCTGTCAAAGGCTCTCTCAAAAGACTTCTGACGCCTCTCATCTGCTTTTGACGCAGCTGTCAAACTGGAAGCCTGTTTAGATGCATCCTGATAGTTAGAGCTGCGAGGCTTCTTAGAAGAGCTGCTCGAAGAAGGGCCTTCCTCAGGGCCCTGAGGAGCCTGCCGTTTGCTTTTGCCGCCCTTAGAGCTGGAAGCCTTGTCAGCCATAGTGCTCTTAAACCGCCCTCTAATGGCTGCCTCCGTTAGAATATGCCCGGTAGTTCAGCAACGCGCCCACGGTTTGACTCACAGTGCCAGAAGGCCGGTAGGCATCCTCGGAAGTGGGCAGTGTCCACTGAGGCAAGAGCCAAGCACCCTCCGATGCGCTGTTAATTTAGCCGCGGCGTTTGGTGATCTTTAAAATGGCGCCCGTATCCAAGCGCGGGCTTTTTTGAGCTTCAAAATGGCGCCCGGCTGTCAAGCGCGGCAAAAGAGGGCTTCAAAATGGCGGCCGCCTGTCAAGTGCGGCACTAAATGGCTTAAAAATGGCGCCCGGACAGAGAAAGACGCAATTAGCGGCAGCCGAGAGGTCCGATCGCAAGTCCAGCCGCTCGCTCGCCCAATTCACCTCAGTCCAAGCGCGTAATATTCGTCGCGCTTCGAGCGGCTGCAGAGGAATCCCCGAGTCGCAGCCAGACCGCTAATCAGCTGGGAAGCGGTTTTGGGCCGTCGCGGCTGAGTGAACTCGTGCGCGGGCCGTTGGAACTGCCGGCCGGCAGTTCAGTAGGTAGAAAAGCCGAAATAGCCGAATTGAAATTTTTTTTTTTTTTTTTTTGCAAGATTAGTTAAAATTTTGAATTGAAGGAAGAGCTGTCTTCAGACACGACTGTCCTGACTCGACCGAGTCGAAAAACTGGCAGCAGCAGCCAGGAGGCGGGACTTCCCTCTAAATTTGTCTGCTAACCCGGTCCTGTATAAACTCTACCAAGTCACCACCCATCCTGACTGCCGTGCCCGACCTTAGGAGAATAGCCTCAAGTCTGAAAAACAGACCAATTGTCTGTTATATATATGGGCAGAAATGGATAGATTAACTTTAAAATTAAAAGATAAGGAAGATTCACAGTATTTTAAGGTATGGGACAGATGGTACGAATGGATTAATCAATGGATAAGAAGGTAAAGTCAAAATTTAGCAAGAAATTTAAAGTAATAATTTAAAGTAATAATTATACACCGTCATTAAGATAAAAGAAGAAAAGGGTCATTGTATATATTTGTATTTATATACATTATATATATTTAGTTTGTTTGTTATGTTTGTTTGTTAGTATTGTTGATCGTATTTTTAGGGTTATGAATGTTTTGTATAACTTTTATCTTTTTAAACTTAATAAAGTTTGTTTTTAAAAAAACATTTAATTTTACATTTAACTCAGATAGAAAGTCCATATAGAGAGTGGTAAGGACAGCTGAGAAGATTATAGGAAACTCACTTCCCATTATTCAGGATCCTGCTTATAAGCACTATGTGCTTAGAACTCAAAACTGCGCATGTGCGCATGTGGAGCATGCTTTTGGCACGCATTGTGCATGCATGCATGCAGCACACATTTGGCATGCACAGCATATGCACGGATAGCGAACCAGTGGCAATCTACGGAGGATTCACTGGTTCAGTCCATTTGTCTAACCCAATGTTTTTCAACCTTGCCAAATTTAACACGCATGGCCTTCAAATTCCAATATTTCCCAGCCAGATTTGCTGTCTGGAGAATTCTGGGAGTCGAAGTCCACACATCTTAAGGTTGTCAAGTTTACGAAACACTGCTGTAACATATTATACTTATCTTGGCACCTTCAATATCTGTCTTTGCAAATTTGGTTAAGTATTCTTCCACTTCTTCATCTAAATTATAAACAAAAATAGAGAGGAATAAAGGATCCCTCTCAATATTTCTCTCTGATTTGATGGAGGACCATTGAGGAGCACTCTCTGAGTACAATTTCTGAGCCAGCTGTGTATCCACTTAACTGTGGATTGTCATGCGGCCCAGCTTGCAAAAGTATTTTAGGAAAATGTAAATCTATCTAATGATGCTACTGCTCATGGACGCCTTTTGAGCACATAATTTACTCATACTATTTTAAGTACTCACATGATTACTATCACATTTTTGTGATCAAAATAGCTGCCAATGTGTATGAGAAAATTCTTTCCCACTTGAATAGGTACAATACTGCTCCACACTATATGTACCTCCCACTTGTTTTCAGTTGTGTACTGTGTCTATGGCATGAAACATTTCAAATCACTTTTTTCATCCCATCTCCTAATATCTCCTCAAATACTAAGAAAATTATTGCTATCAGATTCCACCATTATTGCCAAACAGATATCCAAGGCTTTTCCTTTTTGATAGAGTGTATTGAATTTACAGATTATGCTTATTTCTGAACTGGAATCATTTTTATTCTTTTTCTTTTCTCAATTATCAAGGTTGACTTGCTTTCTGAGTAGTGTTGATAAGAATTAGTAAAGGGAACAGTATAATGTTGTAACAGCAAATATCTGTTTAAATATGGTGTTCTGTAAAAGGTGGAGGTGGAGGATAAAAATTGATATTTATAATTCATTTATTTATAGTGTCATTTTTTAAAATAAATGTCCACTTTTATAAGACTATGGGCAGCTAACAAGATTAAAACATGACAGTTAAAACAAAACTTAAATGGACATAGCAGAGAAATAAAGCCATTTTTTAAAATCACCCTAATGATTGGATAACCCAAACCCATCCTATGGATGTCCCACTAATAAACATATTTCAGGAATGTAATCTTGTTTGGATTACTGCAATGCCCTCTACATGGGGCGGCCCTTATGGTGCACCCGGAGGCTCCAACTGGTCCAGAATGCGGCCGCGTGGGTTGTTATGGGGGCTTCCTGTTTACTCCTGTATTACACCTCTCCAGTGCGAGCTGCACTGGTTACCGGTGGTCCTTCAGATCTGCTTCAAGGTACTGGTACTTACCTATAAAGCCCTTCATGGCATGGACCCGGGGTACTTGCAGGATCACCTTCTGCCTGCCTCCAACCGCCCAGTGCCCTCACATAGGATTGCCCTCCTCCGGGTCCCATTGGCCAGACAATGTCGGCTGATGGCACCCAGGATGAGAGCGTTCTCTGTGGGTGCACTGACCCTCTGAAATGGTTTACCCACTGGGCTCTGGATGCCTCCCAACCTCCGCTCTTACTGCGCTGGCCTGAAGACATGGCTTTTCCAACAAATTTGGTGATCTGATGGGAGTTTTAACTAATCTTTGGGGGTTTTTAATTGAGTATTTTAGTCGTAATTTTACTGTTTTATTGTTTTATCTTTGTGAGCCACCCTGAGTTCTTCAGGAGAAGGGTGGAATATAAGTATAAATAAACTAAACTAAACTAAACTTCTGTAAGGATATAATGTACTGCAATATTTATTATTTAAGCGGAGTTAGAGTTTGCAGCAATCCAACCAGCACACAAGCAAATAATTCAAGTAGGATTCATTTATAGAAGAAACTTCTTTATATACAATAATATAAAGCATGATGCATGTATACAATACCCATGCAGCTCTTGCAATGTTGTAGCAAATACAAGTACAAGAAGCAAAAGCTAGAATCACCAGAACTCAGAATCACAGAAGCTATGATATAAGGAAAACCGAAGTCTGGTCAGGGATGGTTCTAAATTTTTTTACTACCGGTTCTGTGGGTATGGCTTATTTTGTGGGCATGGTTTATGGGGGGTAATGTGACTGGGTGGGCATGGCCAACTTTTTTTTTGTTTTACTTTTAAAAGCACTTTTTCTACAACCTTAAGCGGTTGCAGAAAAAAATGCTTTTAGAAGCTTCTGACGATCAGGCAGGTCAGCTGGGATCGCCAGAGGCTTTTAAAGGGATTTTTTTCCCCACTACAACCTCTTCGGCTGAAGAGATTGCAGAAAAAAATGCTTTTAGAAGCCTTTGAGATCCCAGCTGAGCCGCGTGTTCATCAGAGGCTTTTTTTTAACTTTTAAAAGCATTGTTCTGCTGAAGAGGTTGTAGAAAAAATGCTTTTAAAAGTTTTTTTAAAAAAGCCTCTGATGAGGTGGGCAGGGTAAGCGAGCGGCGACTGGGCCGGGGACTGGTTCGGGGGCATGGCCAGCCAATGTTATTACCAGTTCTCCAAACTACTAAAATTTTTTACCGGTTCTTGGGAACCGGTGCGAACCGGGAGCAACCCATCACTGCCATTGGCTGACTTGTTGTTATGGCTATCCCAGCTCATAATTTTTTATACACTGACAAGGAACAATTCATGGGCCCTTATAACAATGAAATTCATCCAATTCATCAATTAACTGATCTTTGAGGTATCACAAGACTTTAATTTTTGCAGCAAATGTCTGTGTAGGACAGATGGTCCTTGACTTACAACAGTTCCTTTAGTGACTATTCAAATGTACAACATCACTAAAAAACCTGACTTATCACTGTTTTTCACGCTCACAACCATTGCAGTCACATGATCAAAATTCAGTTGCTGTGTGGCATGAAAGCAACACAGCCAGAGAACAGGTTTAACTCCCCTTTATTGCTCCAACTTTGCCCCCAAACATCCCCACATTTACTACAAGTCCTGGAGCAAAGCTCTCACATGCACCTTCTGCAGCCTCTGGCTGCGAGTACTCCAGGAAACAAGGTGAGCCAAACAGTAACCAGGGCCAGCAGTCATAAAATGCATCAAAATTCACTGAACAGCTACCTCACTTAGCAATAAAAATTTGGGGGTCAATTGTGGTTGTATGTTGAGGACTACCTGTATGTTCCATCAGATGTTATAAACATTATCAAAATTATTTAGTGCAATCAATCCAGTGGTGGGATTCAAATAATTTAACAACCGGTTCTCTGCCCTAATGATTTCTTCCAACAACCAGTTCACCAAACTGCTCAGAAAGTTAACAACCGGTTCTCCCGAAGTGGTGCGAACTGGCTTAATCCCACCACTGCATCTATCCCTGTAAGATACTATTAGTACATCAAAAATGCTACAGATCTGAAAAACTGAATTGGCTCTGGGAAAGTTTATATTATAACATTCTTGTTAGCATTTGGCATGCCACAGGACTGGATAAAGATAACGACAAACAAATCCTTCTGAAAAAGTTTGAGGAAAACTTTTTCCTTCTCTAAGTTGTTATTGTCAGCTTACTTATTGAAGACTGGTTGTCTATTCACTCAGTAAGCTGAGGAATTCTGGGAATTGAAATCCAGCCATCTTAAAATAATCAAACTTTGGGAAACATTGATTTATAGTGGCCAGAATAGTGAAACAAATACCAGAACACTAATAATGGTATTTCCTATTCTTTTTCTTTTAGGTATCTATTTCATTGGCTTTTTGCTATCAAGTAAAACATTTTCACTCTCCAAAAACATTGAGCTTTTAATTATAATGTTCAATATCTGTATCACTACAGTATGTGTTCCTAGTCCCTACCAGCTTACATTTGTTGGCTGATGGGACCTATAGCATGACCAACCTGCCAGACTAAATTGGATAGATAGAAACAACTGGCAGAAGATGATCCCTTAGGTAACTCTAGGGGTAACTCATCCCAGGCAATGAAGGGCTTTAAAGCTTACAACCAACACCTTGAATTGCACCCGAAACACACTGGCAAACAATGTAATTCATGCATTAGTGATGTTACATCTGTCAAATATCCAACATTGTTGAAGCTTCTGAATGCTCTTCAAAGGCAACTCCATGCTCCATGTAGAGTGCAATAATCCAGATGGGAGGTCACAAGTGAGATACTGTGAGCTGAGCCTTAGCTCACAGTATCTGGAAGTATGGGTACAACTGGCACATAACCAAAGGTTTGCAAAGGTTCTCTTGGTCATTTTTTTTTAGCATTTTGAAAAACAAACACTTAAACACCACATTACCCCCTTGCCATAAACCATAGTCCAATCCTCTTGTGTGATTTGGTCCAGTGGTGGGATTAATTTTTTTTTACTACTGGTTCTGTGGGCGTGGCTTGGTGGGCATGGTGTGGCTTGGTGGGCATGGTTTGGTGGCATGGCAGGGGAAAGATGCTGCAAAATCTCCATTCCCACCCAACCCAGGGGAAGAATACTGCAAAATTCTCATTCCCTCCCCACTCCTGGGGGAAGGATTTTGCAAAAACTCTATTCCCACCCTACTTTGGGGCCAGCCAGAGGTGGTATTTGCTGGTTCTCCAAACTACTCAAAATTTCAACTACAGGTTTTCCAGAACCTGTCAGAACCTGCTGAATTTCACCCCTGATTTGGTACCACCTTTACTGGATTTACTGATGCATGATAATCCTCAGCCATTATAAAGCTCAGTTCCATCCATCCATCCATCCATCCATCCATCTATCCACCCACCCACACACCGCAGACTTTTAAAACTATTGCTGTGTGCACTTCACAAGAACGTTTCTTAGAAGTGGACTATATACACCACATCTTGAGTTAGAATATTGAAAAGAAGCTTGCTTAATAACTTATTTTTGCCTGTTGTTTTAGGACTTTGGAAGTAATATTCCTTTACTAGATACCTAAAGTTTTTCTGTTATAGGAATTATGCTGGAAAGCAATTTTTCAACTGTAATTAATTTAAAATCATCTAAGCCTCGTAGGGGAGCCAGTTTAGTATATTGGCTAAAGAACCTGGGAGATCATGAATTCTAGTTCCACTTTAGGCACAAAACCTTGGGCCAGGCAGGCACTCTCTCAGTCCTAGGAAGTTGGCAATGGCAAACAATGTCCAAACAACCTTACCAAGAACAATGACTCAAAGAGATGTGCATGTGCATGCATACACACATGCACGCGCGCGCACACACACACACACACACACACACACACACACACACACACACACAGAGGTTTTCTGGATTTTGCTACACATACCAGAACAAGCCATGGTAGGAGGCTTGTGATCATATCTTTTATTTGTCAATGGGGTGAACATGACTGAAATCCCTGTATACCAGAGCAACAGTTTAAATGGAAAGGAATGCTCTCCCTAGTTGCTCCATAGAGCAAAATGTACAATTGGTCTTGTCTTTGAATCTATTTTTGTACAAGCTTAGTGTCCAAGCCCTTTCTTCTTGCTATGAGGACTGTAATTCAAAGTTTCCACAATACAATAAGATTGACTACACAATACACATAAGTGGAAGATTCCAAGACCTTCTGGCAGCTGGAGGTTAGTAAAAGTAGGTTCTGCCTCTCTGCAACCTTTTCCACTTGTGAATTTGACCTACTACCATGGGATTGATCAGGGAAAAGTGAGATACATTTAACATGCTGGGCTATTCTTCTAAGTGTCACTTTAAGCTGCACTTTTCACATTACTAGGTATCACACTCTGTTAAATGCATTCTGTCAGGAAAAACGGTACTATTTACGTCATTTATCTTGAACACTGTTCTTTTTTCAGAGGCATAACCTTGAACTTTTGAGCCAAAACATACTATTCATGTACTTGTTTTGCATTGTTATTTTAATCCTTCTATTCTTGTGTTTTGGAATTGTTGGAGGTTTTTTTTTTTTGGTACTGTTTGTCTTCTCAGGAAATATTTAACTTACTTGGTTAAAATTAGATTTGTTATGTAGAAAGAGTGCTAGGCTACTGGAATTTTCCCCTATAAAGTTAACTTGATCTTGATCTTTATTGCTTAATATCTGCAATACAAACATAAATCTGCAGTTTTGTGACCCAGAGTGCAAGATGTCATTCAGCAACATAAGCTGAAATAACCAAATGGAATTGTTTTTTCCTCTCAAGAATTTCTTTGGTTTGGAATGTCTTTGTGGGGCATCTCATTGGTTTAATGCAATTTAGTAAACAAACTTTGGGGGTGGGGTGTATCTCTACATTGGAGTCTCTTTTCTATGTGTATTTTTTGGGGTGGGGGGTTGTGTGTCTCTTTGTGCATATAGTAAGAAAGTAGAATGCTGCATTACACCAATTAGCATGTATTACACAGCTGCCAGAAGGCACAAGAATCTTGCACTTATGTACGTTGTTCGGTGACAAACTTGGTTTGAATAAAATTGGTTAGGCTGAGACTGGAGCAATTATTTCTGATCATTCATTTCCAGGGGTAGTCTTGCTATATCGCATTTACAAATTATTGGGGAATTGTTATTGCACCGCAATGGATTCTGGAGATTGAAATAAATGAATTTGCAAAAGTGATTTGCAATCATTAACTTCACACAGCTTGTTCTCTAGACACTTGTAACAGAATTAAAATTATGAGAATACAGACTTTATGGTGTCCAGCTACTGAAGAATTGCCCAATTTGTCCAGTCTTTCTTGATAATGACAAAACTCCTCTCTTCATCAAATGAACTGGATAGATTCTTTGTGGTATTATTGTAGTTATTCTTTGCCCAGAAACTAACATTAAAGCAACGCTTTATGGACTGGTAAAATACTGCTTTTCCTTAGTTCTGTAACGACTCCTCCCACTATACAAGACTCTCCACACTAGTCAGTCTGTCAGCTAAAATCATTGTGAACAATTTATAGTCATTACTCAATAATATTGGATTATGGTTTCTTGTTAAAATCAAATCCTCTTTAGGTAATGGGTTAATGATACATTGACCTTGTTCTAACTCTCTGGCATCTTCCCTTCCTGTAGGATAGAGTTCATCATGTTTTATAAAGATTGTAAATGAACATCCTCAAAACATTTATAATAATAACCTGCTAATCCATCTTTCTTATAGCTTCAGAAATTTCCCTTATTGTGTTATAGGTGTGATAATTATTTTTGTTCCTCTGTCATTCTCAGTAAATTTTGTTTCTTTTTAAATAAATGTTTTTATATCAAAACAGTTCTAGTAATATATATTTGTGAGGATTTTAAGTAAAACTAGCTAATTTTCTGCAATTAAGTCAAGCACACCAAAATATTCAGGCTTAAAAATGGCTCCTATCATTTTTGCTGACAAGCTCTCTTTGAATGTTTCCCAGCGATATCTTTGCTGAATGGAGCTCAGAGTAGAAAGAACTTTAAGGTTTCCACGTACCTCAGAAATTTAATCTTAGTCTGCTAAATTTTCAAAAGAAGGATTTAAGAAGAAATAATTAGATCACCTTTTTTATTTAAAAAAGGGGGAAATATAAAGTTGGAACCTTTTTTTTTAAAAAAAAACACGGTTTCTTGTTTATTGTGAACTGATGTCCAACCCACTTTTTAAAAAAAATGTAGAATTCCATTTCACTTTCTTCGGAGGTATGGGTAGATCAGCAGCCTTAATTACACATTCTACATTATTAAATATTATAGCAAAACCTCTTTCCCCTTTCATTTTTTAGATGCAATTCTGAGTGCCCTTTTGCAATCCTGCATGAAAAGCAAAGAAATATTTTCCCTTTTAATGTCATATGAGAGGATATTTGGTAAATATGCTTCCATATAAAACAACTGCATTCATTGTGAATTAAAAAAAATGAAGCTGAATATTCATCCCAACTCAATTTGGCTTTGCTTTGGCATTTTTAAGCATGCCTAATGTCTTGAGATAAGGGTATATTTGAATTGAAATAAGAAATGGAAGTATATCAGATGAGGGTAATAGAAAGTGAAAATATTAGTTACTATTTACTAAATCTGTTTTGAAGATTCTTATTGTCAACAGTCATTGACTTGGAAATGGTAAAATGGGAAAGTACCTCCAGTGTTTTATCAGATACCAGTTGAAGAAAGAAAGGCTAGCATGAAGAAAAGATTGATGAGGAGTTCGTATATGGCATATTTTCCTTTTATCTAAGATTGGGAGGGGATTATGCTGTTAATGGTTTGAAATGAGGGACAATACCTATCCTTTACAAATTACTTGATAATCCATGACCCATTGGGCCATCCTTTTAGAAATATTTCCTTAGCTAATAGGAGAAACAGAATGACTACAGGCAGGCAAAAACAACAACAACAACAACAAAAACCACTGGGAATGGTAGTGACTCTCAACTTCCTGCTGGCTTCCCATTGATCTTGCTTGTGGGAATGGGCAGGGTGCATCAGAAATTACTCCTTCATATCATCCCCAACTGACCATGAAATTGCCTGCCTCTTTGGGAAAGGGAGAAGAAAGGAAGCCTTGGCCAGTGGTGAAATTCAATTTTTTTTTACTACCAGTTCTGTGGGTGTGGCTTGGTAGGCGTGGTGTGGCCTGGTGGGCATGGACTGGTGGGCATGGCAGGTGAAGGATACTACAAAATCCCCATTCCCACCCCACTCTGGGACCAGCAAGGGGTGGTATTTGCCAGTTCTCCAAACCACTCAAAATTTCTGCTACCAGTTCTCCAGAACTTGTCAGAATCTGCTGGATTTCACCCCTGGCATAAACCATGAGGAAAACTTCATGTCCATTGGCAGCTTGGCATGTCCTTAAGGGCCCCCTTCCTTTAGGAAAGAAGAAAACTCACCCATTAACCTTTATTTATGGAACAGTTAGCCCTATTCCACTGGCAGGAATGGCAGTGGGAAGTGAGGGAAGAGTTCTTCCCTTATTGCCAACTGCCATTAAGAGATTTCAAATTTCAGCCTTCACTCCAAAGCAGTCAATTGCTGCTTTCCTATTGGACCTTGATGCCAGCCAATTATGTGTAGTGACCTGAGGGAGATGGAAAAGAGGGTGGGGACATGGTTATCCCATCTTCCCTTGAGCCACATATCTAACAGGTTCTGGGAAGTGTATTTGAAAGTCATGTTGGTGGTCACAAATTCCCCAAATTTCATTCCCACAGGAATTGTGAGTCTTCACATTCTAAAAGTTAACCCATTTGAATTAACTTGGTTCAATAAATGGTGCTCTCAACCTTTCAATTTTTCCCAATTGAAGGTTATATATAAACAGACATGAGAATTTTAGTAGCATATTTCTTTTTTCTTCCCTTAATTTCCTATTTTTATTTTTCTTTGTATTTTACACATTGATAAAACAATAAAAGTTACATAACAAAAAAAAATAAACTAGAGAGTTTTAGTAGTATACACATAGATACTTAAGGGAACAATGGGACAAGCTGAGTAAATATGTCTCCTCAGGTATTAGTCATGAGAAAAGGAATTGAGAAAAGAGTTGAGAAATTAGCTGAATTTTGCGGTACTGAGTAAATTTTGCCCTTCTACTTCCCTGTGTTCGCATGAGTATTTATAAAACTAATTTGCAATCTTTCTATTCCAGTGTGATGTGCTTCTGAATGACAGTCTTTTAGTTGCCTGGTACCATTTTTAAATGGCTGAAATCTTACTGATGTATTAATTGTCAAATGTATAACTACATACTCCTGGCAAATCTTCACTCTGTCCCCCAAAAGCATATTTAATTTTGGACTTCTGCGGATGCCATCTAGAGATATTATTATAGGAAAGATGTTACTTATGAGAAAGCTTGTTTTTACCCCAAACTGAATGTAGGTGTATTATGGGAAATAAAGGTATAATTCTTGTCAAATATTAAGGTCCTCTTTGTTTGATGTTAGAGTTGAATTCAAGTTGATCTTAGTCAGGTCACCTCTTATATTATTGCCTTCTCCTAGATGAGCAACACATGGTGTCAACATGAGGCTAAATGCCTGTGCAGCAGTGATGACACACTAGAGACCTAGCCTGGCCAAGCCAACAATAACAAGAACTTCTGCTAGGTTGCTGAAAGAGGAAAGTGTCAGTATTGCTGAATAGTGAAACCATGGAGAATTAACACAAGGCCAACGACAACATTACTAAGTAGTCATTAGATAATAGTACCCTTTTGGTGTTAGCTGAATAATGACGGCTTCCACAACATTTTGTTTTTAAAACATGGATGATCTGGGGCTATCATTAGAAATGAAGCTTGTAGAAGACCAATGGTGTCACTTTCAACAAAGATTTATGTTACTTATTTATTAAATTTATAATATGATCCAAGATGATGTGGTGCAGAGCAAGAAAGCAAACGAAAAGATCAAATTGGCTTCAAGCAAGAAAGATCAATTGGCTGTCATAAATAAGAGGATGCACATAAAATGGCATTCTGCTTGAGAGTGGCTGGAGCAGCTGCTCCTGAAGTTTGTAACACCTTTCCATTTATGGATAAAGATAGAAGTAAGTTTAAACTCCTATGGAAGAAATATGACTCCACTTGTGCACTATGAAAGATTTGTTTCAAATCATGCCCACAAGAAGACATTTGTGAGGACTGAAGAATTTATAGCAGATCTGAAACTAAGGTATAAAGTCTTGCAACTTTGCTATGTCAGCTGAATCTTTGATCAAAGATCAAATTGTGTGGGACATAAGAAAATGGGGAATACAGAATGCTTGCTTAGAAAGGTTGAACTGATGCCTAGAAAACACTGATACCTGCAAAGTAACAGAAATCACTCAATCACAACTGAAAATTGTAGGACTCAGCAGTGATAATAGATTGGTGTTGCTATCATCCATGATAAAGGCCTATAGAAAGGAAGGAGTTAGAAACATAGTTTTGATTCTAACAAAAGAACCAGCAGGCAAGAAAGCTTGCAGACGGGGCAAATCATACAGCCAATATGATATCAAGCATAGCTACGAACAGTCTATAGCATATGGCCAGAAATGTCACAACTATGAAAAGTATCATTGCAATTTTTTCCATGAACGTAATGGATCATGGTTACCTGTTGCATACATATCATGTATATTTACTCTCAGTCAGCAAAATTATACTGAAGTTTTAAAACTTTGTAGTGGAAATCAGTCGCAACACTCTGATCACCATGCTGATGAGAGGATTAGTTAAAATTTTGCCAACAATACAGTGGCTATCATTGGAACTTTGAAATATGATTTTAGCCCCAATTCTATAGCAAAGATTGAGTAAGTAGTAAGTAGTAGTGATCTTCTATTGCTGAGGTAGTGGTGGTTCCTTTGTTGTCATCAGTATGGTGAGGATACAGTTCAGTACATCTCTGCCCTCAGCTGAGCAAATGATGATGCCAAGATCCTTTCCTGGTACCTATAAATTATTGGGTCTGGATGGGGGAGAACCAGTGGTGAAATTCAAATTTTTTTACTACTGATTCTGTGGGCGTGGTTTAGTGGGCATGGCAGGGGAAGGATACTGCAAAATTGCCATAACCACCCCACTCCTGGGAAAAAGATATTGCAAAATCTCCATTCCCACCCCACTCTGGGACCAGCCAGAGGTAGTATTTGCCGGTTCTCCAAACTACTAAAAATTTCTGCTACCAATTCTCCAGAACCTGTCAGAACCTGCTGGATGTCACCCCTTGGGAGAACAGATTTAAGATCAACCCTGGCAAAGGCTCTATTATGGTCATAAATCAAGGACTACCTGTACAATGTGACTACTGCTTAAAACCATTGAGGTAGAACCCATCCCTGCTCTGCACCATATAGCACATAACTTCAGTAGGTGTGATGCCCTCTGCCTTGAGTTCCTATGCACCACATCAACCTTATTTGGTTTCTCCTCAATGGTTTTAAGCAATCGTCACATTGTACAGGTAGTCCTATATAAAGGAGGCTGAAATATTCTTTAGGCTCAGGGAAATAAAATAATATTTGGAAATGACTCAAGTAAACGCCTTCCACCCAATTCACTAGTGTATAAAAAGGAATGGAGATTCAGATTTGCAAGGCTCTGTTATTGTACCCCATTTTAATTAAGTATAGTTTCAATCTTTCTGTGGAGTTAATGAACTTATCTGGTCTACCTAGAGGGATTGTCATTAATAAATCATTTGACAAATATATTATTAATCACACCCTGTTGTAGAACTTAAACGAATATTAATTCATTTATTATGTGAGGTTGAAAGAAAGAATAATACGTGTTTTTTTTAAAAAAATATTTATTAATTACTTTAAATGTGTGTTTAATAAATTAATGCTGGATAATGCAGATAAATTAGCAACATTTTCTATTGACATGAATTAGGTAATTTTAATTGCAAAATGAATAGAGTCTGACTTTGATGAGACTAAACTATTTATGACAGTAGTTTAATTGTTGAGAGAAGGCAAAATACTGTTCAATATTTTCCTCTGCTGATTTATTTTAACAACGACTGTCATTTCATATCTCATTTTCCACTAATATTTGAATGGATGAAGCTTATGTGAATGAATGTTTCTGGAAGGGGAAGTTGAGAAAATTTGTGTCCAAAATTGACAAAAGCTCCAAATCTCAGTTTAGCTTTTTAAGATAATTACCATCTATATATTACTAAAATTCTTGTGTCTATTTTTTTGTAATCTTTAACTGAGTGGAACAGGGCATCATATAGAAATAATTTGGAACCCAGGTACTCCAAAATGAGCTAACTTAAAGAAACTGTCCAAGATCCACGATTCACTACTCTTGAGGAATTGAAATATTACAAAATTGTGACTGCCTCAGTGTGCCCACACTGCTGCAATTGGCCAAGTTGATGTGACCATCACTGGCATATCCTCAACATTCCCATCTTTTCCCTGCACCTAATCAGCTGGCAGCAAGTCCAAATGGGTGAGCAGTGATTGGTTGGAACTGAACCCCAAATTTGAAATCTCTTAATGGCTATGAGGAAAGGATGAGGTTGTAACTTGAAGGACTTTTGGTGATAAAGGGCTGGCTGGTGGAAACATTGGTGGTGGACAGGTGAACCCTCTAGCTCTTTGGAGGGAGATGGCCCTCAGGGATCTGCTAGAATGGGGAAAAGGGGTGCAGTTATCTTCATGGTCTATGGCTCTCTTGGCTTCCCTCTCTCCCCTGCAAAGTGGCAGACAGTTCTTCAGGTCAACTGAAGAGAAAGAGGGCTTTGGGGCTCTCTGGGGCTTTGTTGATGGTCATGAGGGGAGGGAAAATGGCAGCAGCCTATATTATATGTAGAAAGAAGAATGTTCCCTGCCAAATTCCCATAAGTCATTGGGAAAGCCAGCAGGAAGTATGAACTCTTCTGAGGTGATAACAGTGCTATACATCTTGTACACCTGACTTTGGCAAAGTTTTGGCCACGATCCATTATTCCCATAAATTTGAAATTTGATAAACTAATTTTAAATGCTCTGTGCCAGTTCTACAAGGATAATTAATCAGGAAACCAGCAGGAAGATCTTGTGTCTTCTCATGCTTTCCAGTTACAATCACCCACATACTATTATTTTGTATCAATGAACTGCCACTTACCTGAGAACCAAAAAATGTAATATAGTAGACACATTTTACCTAGATGTGTCTATTTTACAGCTTGCAGTAATACTGGGGCAATTAAATGAAACAGTTGAGGGTCTACCTGTCACCTTTTCAGAATATCTGTTGGCTCTTACCTTTTCATACAGACACTTCGTGGAAATGTGACTGGAGGATATTAGTTTTATATCCAATAACCAGCTGGCAATACATTTTATTTGGTAGCTTCCAAAAAATAACTCAATAGGCACAAATTACTGTATTTTTGGACTATAAGATGCTCCAGACTATAAGACGCACATTAGCTTTAGAGGAGTAAAACGAGAAAAAAAAATCTGCCTCTCCCTCCCAGCAATTTGCCTCCTTTCAGCAATTTGCCTCCTGGTCAGCTTCAGCACAGCCTGATTTAGCAAGAGCAGCTGATTGGCAGTTGGATCGGCCTCCCGGAATACCATCCATCATCTGTTCCAGGCTGTGGGGATTGCCGCTGCTTTCACCACCCATTGCCACTGCCTATTTCCACCTCCATGCACCCCATTTTCAGCCTCCACATGCCCCATTTTCGGCCTCCGCATGCCCCATTTTTGGCCTCTGCATGCCCCATTTTCAGCCCCATTTTCCAGGTGTTGGGGATCATTGCTGCCGCATATCACCCCCAATCATTGCTGCTGTTCGGCGGCGATAAGCGGTGGCGGCAATCTCCGCTACCTGGAACGTGCCAAAAATGTGACACGTGGAGGCTGAAAATGGGGTGCCTGGAGGTGCCAATAGGCGGAGGCAATGGGCAGTGATAGTGGTGATGGGCGGTGGCAATCCCTGCAGCTTGGAACTGCTGATGGTCAGTATTCTGGGAGGCCGATCCAACTGCCAATCAGCTGCTCATGCTAAATCAGACTGTGCTGAAGCTGACCAGGCTGTTTGCTGTTTTCTGCGAGGAGGCAAATTGCTGGGAGGCAGAGGTTGAAGAGTGGGGCTGGTGAGTGGGCAAGGCTTTGGCAACATTCGCTCTATAAGACGCACAGACATTTCCACCCACTTTTTTTGGGGGGGGGAGGAAGTGCGTTTTATAGACAGAAAAATATGATATTTTATTAAAAGAGAGAAAACAGATACATTTGCTGATGAAAAGCTTGTAATCCACATTAGAAACATTAAGATCACGGTGACTGGTAATTAAAAAGCATCTCATACTGATGACAGTAATTGTGTTGATCGTTTTACTTTTACCACAGTAGAGTTATCTGAGAATTCATTTTATAATTTGCTTTTCATTTTACCTGATGTAGGTAACTTCACATATTATCCTTTAAGATTATGTAGACGAAATTTTGCAGCTTTAGTTTTGCCCTAATTTAGGCTTTTTGCTGCAAAAAAGCTAGAGTAACATTCTTGATAAATCTATACTCCTGAGAGTTGAACTGGCTGATATTTTTATTACATTCCTGATTTGAAACTAGCTGTATTTTTCTGTTTGAAGCAAGTATTTCACATAGCATGTACTCTAACACTAGCTGAACATTACATACAGGGCTGAACATTAATTTAAGAGGATCCCAGATAAGAGATTTAGTTCAAATTTAGGAATTTCTACTGACAAATGGTTGCAAGATGTTAAAACTAGAAATTGACTTCATAGGAAATAACTTATTTTTATTACTGACTTGGTAAGATGTTTGTTGTACAAACTCTTTTAACTTTTACCAAAGTGGGTCAAATTGAATGTTTAGTTTATTTTCGAGGTTACAAACTATACAAGTTATTCTGTAGCTTGTTTTGCTGACCTATACCTCTATTACTCAATTTGTTAGGGTTGGATTCAGGGTTGGATAAAAGAAATTTATTACATATTTCCAGTATGAAAAATTCATGGCTGTTATCTAAAGTTGATATCTAGCACTATATCTCCCTTCATTTTCCAGGAGAATTTCCTGCTTATGAGAAACAAATGAGAGTTCTAGCCAGAGCAGTTGCATCTTGAAATGCTAATTTAGACCAGAAATCATTAAGTAGTAAAAAAAAAAATGATTCCCTTAATTGAGACATTTGAGACACTCTTTTAATTATCTTAGAGCATGTTTAACCAGTTTTGAATGGTCATAGAAAGAGAAATAAAATATATCACTGAGGAAAAAAGGTAGCTTTTACTGATGTATATATAACTGTTGGTGGTATGCCAACAGCCAGAAAATAAAATACATTAGATATATGTTCTATAGTCTTGTTGGACTTTGAACTTCTGTCCAATCTTATTTTGGGAACATTATATCAATGGTAACCCAGAATCATTGGTGGTGGTAGGTTTATAAATGTGGTAAATAAATAGTAAATCACCAGAAAAATGATAATGGTAATTACTGGATCTCTGTGGATGATGTGTGTATTCCACAATCTTGGGACCTCTACCAGAGATTTGGGTGTTTGATGGTTTTCTGTAGCTATTCTGTAGCTATATGTAGCTATATCTCACCTATTCCTAGCACTGTATTTTTTCGAGTCAGATAGCTCTGATGTGGTTCCTGGGATCTAAAGGAGCCACTCTCCCAAGATTGGGAGCAACTCTTCTCAGATTAAAGAGTCACAAACCCAAGGGCTTCTATTACTACTGGGGCCACTTTGGCTTTTACCAACTAGAATAGCCATAATAACAAGTCAGCCAATGGGAACTGTTTGGTGACTGAGACACAGGACTTGTTGTGAGCCATATCAGACAGCTTGGAGCCTGGGCATGGCTTAGCTTAACTATTCTGTGTATGTTGTTTGTTTCTAGTTCTGATCCTTGCTTCGACTCCTTGTCCTTGTCCTTTCTGCTTCTTCCACGTTGCAAGAGCTGCATGGGTATTGTATACATGCACCATGTTTTATATAAAGAAGTTTCTTCTATACGAATCCTGCTGAATTGCTGGCTGGATTGCTACAAACTCTGACTCTTTTATTTTCCACATCCTCTGCTATTTCTCCTTTAGGCCCTGTTACTTCTGCAGGTTCTCATACTCCTTCTTTCTGATGTTACTGCTACTTGGCATTATTACATTTATGGTAATTGTAGGTTCTTATCTACTACCACAATGTCTGATTAATTGATCAATATCTGCCTGTCTATCTGGAAGTCCCATAGGAATTTAGCCCTGTTATTCTTCCACATTCTCTGGAATCTCCCCTCTGGACCTCAGAAGGTCTAGCTGAGTAATAGCTAACATTTTCCAGACTGAGTGCCCAAAGCATGTGCAGTGAATGTGTGTTCGTGCTCCTGAAACCCTAAAATGCAATGTGTGTGCGGCCCCTGCACATGTGTGGACACCCCTGCATATACACTGCCCCCTGTGCACATGTACATGGCCCTCCCATATGCACCCCGCCCCCCGTGCATGCATGGTAGAGACCCGAAGACCAGCTGGCCAGTGGGAGGCATGCACCCATGCACAGTGGAGCTGAATTGGGGCAACAGCTCGTGTTCCCACAGAGAGGCTGTTGCGTGCCACCTCTGGCACGTGCCATAGGTTAGCCATCACGGGTCTAGCCTATACACTGTGCCAACTGCTTGGTTTTGTCATTCAGTGTATGGTGCTTCTGCCTACATCTTACTCCCTGTCATTATGTGTTGAACTGTCTCTGAGATCTCTCTGCACAGTCTGCATCTTAGGTCTTGTCTACTGTGGTAGACCCCTGCTTCTATGGATTTGGTGATTAATGCCTATTTTCATCTTCTGTGATCAATATCTTAGTGCTTCTTTGTCAGATCTTTCCAGTCACTGGTAGGATTTCCCAATGTTCCAATGCCAGCTCAGCTATTGATGGTATATCTCATGCAGAACCTTGTCTTGCAAAGGCACTTCCTCTGCTTGGTCTTCCTTCCATGTTTGCTATTGCCTCAAGCATTCTTTCAACAGCTCATCTTTTGGTACCATCTTACTGATGTATTCCTGAATGCTCTGGGTTTCATCCTGGACTACACCCTAACTGCCTTCTTTCCAGCTGGTATACATTCTCTATGTGTCGGAATAGGAGTGGAAACCTTCATTCATTGTGAGGAGCTTCCAGGTCTTCACATTGGCAGTTCCATGTTCTCCTTTGCCAGTTCATTATACTGGCAAAATATCTGCTGACTAGCAGGGCATATGTGTTGATGGCATGGTTCTTCCCATTGAGCTAACTCTTCAGGACCTGTTTTATCTTTTGGTGGTGCTTGAATGTTGCTCTCTTCCTTAACTCCTCATTGTGTTCCCATGTGATGTGAGATACCAAAGTACTTGTAGCTGATTTACAATAACTGCTAAGTGGTCCACTAGTAGTTTTACCTCATCACTCTTAAGTACGTTCCCTAACTTTACTTTTTGACCTTACTTCACTAATATGCCTGGAGGCGGTGCATGGGCAGAAACAGGCTCTGACTCAACCTCTCCGAGACTGAGTGGTTGTGGATTCCTCCATCTTCTGATCTAGCTACCCCATCACTTATGATGGGAGGGAAATTGTTGACTCCCTCAGAAAGGGCCCGCAATCTTGGCATCCTCCTTGATTTGCAGCTGTCTTTGGCAGATCATCTGATGGCCGTGACAAGGGGGGCTTTTGCACAGGTTCGCCTAGTGCGCCAGTTGCAGCCTTTCCTAGACAGAGATGCCCTTTGCACAGTCACTCAAGCTCTCATTGTTTCTCGGTTGGATTACTGCAATGCCCTCTACATGAGGCTGCCCTTGGGGTGCACCCAGAGGCTTCAGCTAGTCCAGAATGTGGCCGTGCAGGTTGTTATGGGAGTTCCCGCTACTCCCGGGCAACATCTCTCCTGCGCGAGCTGCACTGGCTACCGGTGGCCTTCCGGATCCGCTTCAAGGTGCTGGTGCTTACCTTTAAAGCCCTTCATGGCATGGGCCCAAGGTACTTGCAGGACCACTTTCTACCTGCCTCCCACTGCCCTGTGCGATCTCATAGAGCTGCCCTCCTCCAGATGCCGTTGACCAGACAATGTCAGCTGGCGGCCCCTAGGATGAGGGTGTTCTCTGCGGCCACACTGACCCCCTGGAATGGGTTACCCACTGAGCTCCGAATGGCTCCAGATCTCTGCACTTTCTGTACTGGTTTGAAGACATGGCTGTTCCACCAAATCCCATGACCAGTTATGGGGATTTTAAAATTGGGGATTTTAAATTTGGATTGTTTTAGTTTTTATTATTGTCTGTTTTTACTATGTGAGCCGCCCCGAGTCCAAAGGGAGAAGGGCGGCATACAAATTGGAGTGCTGGGCTGAAGAGGCCGACCTGCTCGGCTATGAGCAGGCGGGGTTCCGTCCAGACCACTCGACAATTGACCATGCTTTGATCCTTCATCATCTTGCCGTAAAATACTCCACCCCCAGGAAGGGCTGTCTCTGCGTTGCCTTCATAGACCTAAAGGCTGCCTTCGACAGCATCCCTAGAGCTAAGCTGTGGGCCAAACTTTCCGCCTGGGGTATTGACAAAAGATTACTTTGGCTTATATCCCAGCTGCATGAAGGGACAGAAGCAAAAGTGCGCCTTACCCCGCAGGGGGATCTCACCAAAGCTATCCCCATTAACAAGGGGGTTAGGCAGGGGTGTATACTCGCACCCTTTCTCTTCAACCTATACATCAGTGACTGGAGAAAGGCATTTTCGGATCACATGGTCTATATCCATGCTCCTAGATTAGCAGATTACAGATGTCCGCTCCTGCTCTACGCTGACGATGCTGCAATACTTTCATTTTCCCGGGTGGGCCTATGTAGAGCCCTAAAAATCCTTTCTGCTTACTGCTCTGCTAACCAACTCCATATAAACCATTCCAAGTCTAAAATCATGGTATTTGCAAGAAGCAGGAAAATTTATCACTGGAACCTGGATGGCAGCCCAGTGGAACAGGTCCACAGATTTCAATACCTAGGTATCCTCTTTCAATCTAATACCAAGTGGCCTGCGCAGGTTGAATCTCTCTGTAATAAGGCTAAGATTTCCACCCACGCCCTCCTGCATTTTTTTCATACTGAGGGAGCCCATCATATCCCCTCAGCAATAAAAGTCTATAGGGCAAAGGTGATAGCAGCTGTCACCTACGGCGCCCCCCTATGGGTCCAATCCAACATCTCCTCTCTTGAGTCCATCCACAACCGGTTCCTACGCCGTTTGATGGGAGTCCCTCCCTGTGTAAGTAACGCCGCAATCCAGCTGGAATTGGGCATATCTTCACTTGCTACAATCATATGGAAACGTGCAATTGGATATTGGTTGTCCCTATGGACCAGACTCCCAGGATATTACCTAGGCCAATGCCTATGGCGGGACCCTTTTCATAGTCCCTGGGCCCATAATATCCATACAAAGCTTTTGAAGATCGGGATTTCCCCCATTGAAGCTTTTACTTTAGGCCCTGAAGCTGCCAAATCATTGATCTTTCAACGGCTGGATGACATTGACAGACAACTAAATCTGGCAAACGGATCGGGAACATGCTCACCGTTTTCCCTTGGAATTGTTCCCTTGCCTCACCCTCCACCTTACCTCTCTGCGTTACATTCTATCAAACATAGGCTCGCATTTATGAAGGCAAGATTTAATGTGATCCCCTCGAATGTCCTCGACAGTAGGCTTTCGGGGGGAGTAAAATCCTCCTATTGTGCATGTGATAGCCGATCCCCAGAATCTCTGTTTCACATTACATTCGTATGTCCCCACTACCGAGACATAAGATCAAGATTCATTTCCCCTATTTCCCAGAGATTCCCTGGATCACCTGATCTGTTCAGCCTTTATTTCCTACTCCAGGATGCAGACCCTAATATAACTTCAAAGGTGGCAAAATTTTTTGCTGCAGTCACGGCGGAAAAAAAACGGGGGAAGAGACCGGTAATTCCTATGGCAGAGGATCACTAGTATTGATAGTATAGATTGTATTTGAGGTAGTACATGGTGTATTGTCGCATGATCTTTTTGCAATTGTAAAATCTACCCCCCCTTTTTAGATGTATTTAATTTGGTCTCTGACCGCAATAAAAAAAAAAAGTATCTACCTTTAAAGCCCTTCATGGCATGGGCCCAAGGTACTTGCAGGACCACTTTCTACCTGCCTCCCACTGCCCTGTGCGATCTCATAGAGCTGCCCTCCTCCGGATGCCGTTGACCAGACAATGTCAGCTGGCGGCCCCTAGGATGAGGGTGTTCTCTGCGGCCACACTGACCCCCTGGAATGGGTTACCCACTGAGCTCCGAATGGCTCCAGATCTCTGCACTTTCTGTACTGGTTTGAAGACATGGCTGTTCCACCAAATCCCATGACCAGTTATGGGGATTTTAAAATTGGGGATTTTAAATTTGGATTGTTTTAGTTTTTATTATTGTCTGTTTTTACTATGTGAGCCGCCCCGAGTCCAAAGGGAGAAGGGCGGCATACAAATTTTAATAATAAATAAATAAATAAATAAATAAATAAATAAAAGATAAATCAATTTCTACACTATAGATCCATATCCGGTGGAGGAGTGAATTAATGTATCTTTTACTTCAAGCATACAGCTTGATGTCATCCACCCTTGAACTTGTATCCCTATCCAGTCCTTGTGATTATCTGACTGAGGGGATTCAAGTCTATGAAGAACAACAGAAGGAACAGAGCATCATCTTGGGATTTCTAGCACTTGAGTGAGCAGTATTGATTTGACTCCAAGTGTGGTCTTCCACAGTCCCATTGAGATCTTGAGGAAGATCCTTAGTGTCCTGTGGTCTTTGTATAGTGCCAGTCATTCACATATCCCATGTGTGTGGCATAGAATCATAGGTTTTTCTATAGTCAATCCTGTATCACCACTAATGAAGACAAATATACATGTCCCAGGCTAATGTTGCAAGAGCCAATCTCTGTCGTTTACCAGGACCAGAGATTTATTCTTCTGAGCTTTTGGACTCATGCTGAAGCCCATCTTCAGGAAACTTCTCTTTACTGGAATATGTGTTTTAGGCTCTTCTATGGGTCATATTTATGTGGGTGCCTTGCTATTAAGTGGTGCATTGATGGCTGGTGATTGGCTGTTGTTTCTTTGTACTGCCAAGCTCAAGGAAACTTCTAGACAATTACCATTTTTAGATGTGCTTGTCAACAGGCAGGAAGATGGAAGCCTAGAAATCAGTTTATTGTAAGGCTACCAACACTCCAAACCAGGGTGGGTTCTAAATTTTTTTACTACTGGTTCTATGGCGTGGCTTATTTTGTGGGCGTGGCTTGATGGTTGTGTGACAATTATTTAGGATTTAGCAGAGGTACTGGTCTACCAGGCTTTTAATCACTTGCAGAGCTGTACCGATCTACCTATTTATTTTTGGCAGGCACTGATCTACTCATGTATTTTTGCAGGCACCGGTCTACTCATTTGTTTTCTTTTAACACTGATTAGCTGTAGGGCAGCCCTTTGAAGCCCCGCGGCAAGAGTTTAAACAGAGTAGAAAGAGTTTAAAGTTTAAAGAGTTTTTTTCCCTCTAGCCATCAGCTGGGACTCAGGAGGCAGCAATAGATTGGGGTAGGGCCAAATAAAAGGTACGAATAATGCAGATGGGGGTGTTGGAGGGTGTGGGGTGCAGGGGGAGGCAGAACCAGTTCAGTGACATCATATTGTCACTGCTACCAGCTCAGGAGAACCGAACCGAACTGGGAGGAAGCCACCACTGGTCCAAACATTGTAAGGGTCCAAAACGTTAAGTTTTCCGGTCTTCCCAAGTAAACCAGATAGAAAACACAACTAGATGAACTAATTCTACTTCATTGTAAGGTTAATTAACATAATCTTGCTTGCCTGAAGGTACAAACTTTCCACTGTTACTTTTAATTGCCTGATCAATTAGGGCGGGTCTCTCTTGAGTTTCTTTCTCTGATAGGGAAGCCATTGGGAGCTTCTGCCTCTCTTGTTTGTTTCCTAGGCAGCATCTCTTCTCCTTGTCCCCCAAGGTCATCCACACATCCACACATCCCATTACAAAGACTATCCTGCATCATATAACTGCCTTCTCAAAGAAAAAGATTTCTTTAAGAATATTAAAAAAAAAATCCCTAGATTTTTCCATTAATGTTTATAATTGCGGGCTAGCTTTGAACTAAGCTGAAAGTTCTTGCCCATCACTATTTTTAATATGGTTTTAAGATATTCAGAAGTAATTTTGCCAGGCTACCAAGATCTTGCAGTGATAAATGTCATGTTGAGATCAATGAACAAAGCGAGTGCACATGCAGTGCCAAATCTATAAAAGATGTACTTTTATGCCTCCACTTTCTCTATCTTTCTGAACAATGAGTGTGATTTATCTTGCTTCCCCCCGCCCCCGTAGAGCACAGGATGATGGTCCATTCTGTATCTCAATGGCGCCATGGTGAATACAGTTAATTTCATTTCTAAATGAGCATTTCAATAAACTGAGATAAGCTGCTGAATGAAAGTAACAAAAGAACAATAAAAGCAGCCTGAATATGTCTGCAATAGGAAATAAATTTGAGCAGAAAAGGAGAAAAGATGTAGTATAGGTACTGAATGTGGACCAAAAACTCAATTCTGCGCATAAACTTACAAGTGAGTGTATGTTGCAGTGCTGTCCCATTGGAAATAACAGGATTTAACAGTGTGGAAGTTAGGGTGAAAAATGGAAGAAAGAAAGGGAAAAAGGAGGAAGATAAATTGAATGTGGTAGGCTTGTAGCCACACATTTTGCTGATGGGTATAAGCAGCAGAATAGCAGAAACAGCCTATTCACAGTTTGGATGTTCTCCAAACAACACATCTTGTCTATAAAAGGAGGACTTGTTTAACTCTTTCAGCAAAATATATGAAAGCAACCTGATTTGAGTGCAGATAAGTAAGTCGGTATCAGTGAAGGCAGTCAGTAAAAATATATTGTAAGTCAATGCCCAAAAGTGGATAGAATATCAGAAATCCAGAAAAGAAAGATGGTTGTCAAACAAGTTATGCTAGCACATAAGAGAATATTTATGGTCACTGTTTCATATTCAAATGGAGGATTTATTTATTTTTATTTGTATCCCACCTTTATTATTTTTACAAATAAGTCAAGATGGTGAACATACTTAATGCTCCTTCTTCCTCCTATTTTCCCCACAACAGCAACTCTGTTAGGTGTGGTGAGGTGAGCTAAGAGAGAGAGTGGCTAGCTCAAAAGTTACCCATCTGGCTTTCGTGACCAAGACAGAACTAGAATTCATAGTCTCTTGCTCTCTAGTCTTCTCCTTCTCCTTCTCCTTCTCCTTCTCCTTCTCCTTCTCCTTCTCCTTCTCCTTCTCCTTCTCCTTCTCCTTCTCCTTCTCCTTCTCCTTCTCCTTGTATGTCTTCCCCTTTCCCTTCCCTTCCTTATCTGGCTTCTCCTTCTCCTTCTCTAGAATGAAGGGATAGAATGATTCAATTCCACCAAGGACAAGTTAAGCAGTTGCACAATTGTAGAGCCAGAGAAGCACTGAAGTTCAAATCAGCTGAACAGCACAAGCATTCTGAGACACTACGGATTCTTCTTTACTGAAAACATTCAAGGGATTATTAAACGTCTATTGTATAGGCTTCATCTACAGAAAATGCACCAGTTGCACAGTACTGGTTAATGCTCTGGTTGAACTTCAAAGTGACAATTTAGATGAACAATGGGAAGGACTACATTCTCTCCCATGAAAAATATGAAGATGGGGTAGCTTTTAATTCTGGTAAACAGGCAGTTAAAGCAGTGATGAAATTCAGCCGGTTCTATCCGGCTCGGGCGAACTGGTAGCGCCAGTGGCGGGAGGGTCCACCCACCCACCCGGACATCATCACATCCCATTTTTAACCCTCTGCGCATGCGCATGTATGGAAGAGGCACGTATGAGAGCGTAGGGCATGCATGCGCTCCCATTTGAGAACTGGTAGAGAAGGTAAGTGAATTTCACCTTCGAGTTAAAGGATGAACTATCATAGAGGTTTAGAAATATTTGTCAATTGTGAAGAAGCCAAATAGGTATATTTTCTCCTGATCCTGCATAGCATGCATATATTTATGTTTTCAGTAAATTTATTTATCATCTTTCTGATGAGAGGACACTCCTGGATTTGCTCAGTGAAATAGCCCTGGAAGTAAATGGAAAAAGAAAGAAACATGCAAATTTTGATATCCTAAAATAGAATATTAGTTATAGCATAGCATAGCATAGCATAGCATAGCATAGCATAGCATAGCATAGCATAACACAGCACAGCACAGCACAGCACAGCACAGCACAGCACAGCACAGCACAGCACAGCACAGCACAGCATAGAATAGGAGTAGAATAGAATAGAATAGAATAGAATAGAATAGAATAGAATAGAATAGAATAGAATAGAATAGAATAGAATAGAATAGAATAGAATAGAAGTTTTATTGGCCAAGTGTGATTGGACACACAAGGAATTTGTCTTGGTGCATATGCTCTCAGTGTACATAAAATAAAGAATACGTTCATCAAGAATCATAAGGTACAACACTTAATGATAGTCATAGGTTACAAATAAACAATCAGGAAACAATATCAATATCAATATAATCATAAGGATGCCAGCAATAAGGTTACAGTCATACAATCATAAGTGGGATGAGATGGGTAATGGGAGCGATGAGAAGAGGAGAAGATTAATAGTAGTGCAGACTTAGTAAATAGTTTGAAAGTGTTGAGGGAATTATTTGTTTAACAGAGTTCAGGAAAAAACTGTTCTTGTGTCTAGTTGTTCTGGTGTGCAGTGTGCTATCAACCTACATTCGAAACATGGAAGAAAAATAGAAATATCAAGAGTTGATAATCAGGATAGTGGAAAGCAGTCTTTTTGTACAGAGATGAGTGTGAGTGTTAAAATCCTTACTGGTTGCTGAAAGAATAAATGAGAAAATCATGTGGCTATAAGTTTTGCCCTCCCGGGTTCTGCTGATATATGTGGGAGTCAGACTCTCACCTTCGTTTAGAATTCAAATGGCTAAATAATAGCTCTGTACATTCACTGATATACCTATGTAGATGTCACACATACAAGGGAGGGAAGAAACCCAACTTAATGTGCCTAGTCCTGCAGGCTTCAGAGTGGGTGGTCTTCATTTATATCAGCAACAGAAATTAGAATAGCCCACATGATTTCTCATCCCTTTGTACAGTCATTCAACATATTACATAGTTGTTTGAACCCCAACTCTTAAGATGAGATGATTCACTGGGGACCTTCCAACTAGCTCATGCTCTGAAAAAGCATTCAATGGTTTGAGCATTTCAATCTCAGGCTTATGTCAGTTGCTTCTCAATTTATAGCTTCTCTGCAAAGTACTGGATTGAAAATATGTATACATCATCAGGCAGGCTGAATAAACTTGGAATGTTTCCAGTTTATTGGCCAAATCTCTTTCTCTCCCTCTTCCACTCTGAATGTGTCTCTGTGTGTATTATTTAAACATTAGACTGGAGATGGTTCTGATTTATTATGCAATTATATATGCAGGAAAAGTGTGACAGACTTGCTAACAAAATTCTTCTGGCAACTGTGCCAATATTATTTACTGCACATGTGTACTAGAAACTAGATATTAAGTTGTGATATCTTTGGCTTCATAATGATATTTAATAATGAAACATCCAAAGCAAATGGCCCGTATTATGAATGAATTGCTTGCTAAATTTCATTTTCTGCATAAAAGTGGTTTCCTGACTGAAAGGAATGCAATCCAAACACTGAGAGCATTTTCTGAAAACACACAAATAAGGATGACACATCAATGTTGTTTGTGAACGGCCTAACAAAGAATGTGATCTTGGGTTTGAACCCTAAATGCCAGGATGTTGCCTAGAGCACATCCTTTTGATTGTAGAATAAACCTTCTGACAATGGTGGCGGTGGGGGTTATGTGGGAAATAAATGTTTATATGCTGATCGACACTTAATGAGGCATGAAAAGCACTGCGGCAAAGTGGGAGTCAGCTGCTTCCAGCTGCTTTCCACATGTGGCTTTAAATGTTGTTTGCAGGGATTTGATGGCTTCAAATGTCAGGAATGTCAGGGACCCCCGCCATGGGAATAGTGCCAGATTTAAGGCCAGTATGTCTATAAGAACATCAGAAAATCTAGGCTGAGTCACATTTAAAAGTCCAGCTAATTCAAAGTCCAGTTTCCGTTGGTAGTCAGCCTGATGCTTCTGAGGTAAATTCAAGAGCAAGTCTTGAAGTCAGTGATTCCCCATCATTTACCTGGTGCAGGTGTGGTAAATTGCCTTTGAAACAGTGGTGGGATTCAAGTAATTTAACAACTGGTTCTCTGCCCTAATGATTTCTTCCAACAACCAGTTTGCCAATCTGTTCAGAAAGTTAACAACCGGTTCTCCAGAAGTGGTGCAAACTGGCTGAATCCCACCACTGCTTGGAACACAGATGGTCATTTAACTAACAAGTCTGCTATTCGCAGCTTTGGTTAATCCTCTAAAGTGACAGCAGGCATCTGGTTCCACTGATGGTCAACATGATATGGGATTTTTTTTTAAAAAAAAAAAAAATCCAGTAACTCAGTTTGCAGGCTATGATATGAGTTAATTGATAGGTCTTCCTCAAGCATGTGCAATAAATATGTAGATGTTTGTTTCACAAGCATTGCTTTGTGAGTTACAGCGGGGGAAAAGAATTGAAAATGGATCATTGTCTTCATTCTGCTTTCTGCGTAATTATTGCTTGCTATCCTTCTCATCAGACTCTTCTCTAGAATCCAACAGCCTAGCAGCATTTTCTTCCTCCAATAGCAGCGTTTTCAGAAATAATTTTCTTTTTCATCTATCATTACTGCTTTCTCTTCTTTTTCTTCATTGCTCTCCACGTTTCTAGTGGATTCTCCACCCTTTCAGGGACAGTTGTTACAGTGAGAACACCCCCTTTTTGTCAGTTGAAATCAGTGGTGATATTCACTTACCTTCACTACCAGTTCACAAATGCAGAGTCTTTTGGGTGGCGGATGACATCTGAGCGAATGGGCGGAGCTTCCCGCAGCCGCCATTACTGATTCACAAGAACCAGATATAACCGTCTGAATACCATCACTGGTTGAAATCTTCTGCCGGATCAGATATTTTATATTTTCAACCCGTCTGTCTATTCTTCATAAATTCTGGATTTAAACATATGGCTACCTTCTACTACATTCCTATTTATGTATATTGTATCATAATATAATAATCACCCCATGTAGTAGGTACTGTATAAATATATACAGTACCTACTACACAGAGACTTCAGAACTTAGATGATTCTACTTGTTCAAGCTCTTTTTCTCTTAAGTCTTTTGTTAGAGAATTCCCTTTAACCATTATTCTGGCTTCTTTTTCGCAGATATTAAGGAAAACAATAATCTCTCATTTGTCAATCTGGAAAACATATCCTGGCTTGCATTCGTCATTCTTTCACTGTCTTTATTGTCTTCCTCATCTGATTCTGAACTATATATATTATTTTTATAAAAAGGAGATGCCAACTCAACACAAGAGAGCTGTGCGTGTCTGGATAGGAGTGATATGTGGGATGAACAAACAAGGTAGTTAGAGAATGAGAGACAACTTATATCATAATAGATGTTCTTCTATTATTAATAGAAGAATTATTAATACCACAGACCTAGATAAAATGGTGAGGTACCCAGATTTATTAGACACAAAAGGAGAATTAAAATCAATACAAGATTTGAAAAAACAAAGAATAAATTTGAAATGGTGGCCATATTTACAAATCAAAACTAGATTTAAAAAAGATAAGGAACAATTTGGCATAAACAGGAAATAATTGGAATTAGATAAATTAATATTAGGATTGGGAAGAAAAATGATTACAAATATCTATAATTACCTATTAGGATATAAATTTGAAGAAGAAACAGTAAATGATAAGTTGGGGTAGGAATTTCGGACATACCATAGAATTGGATAAATGGGAAAAATTGTGGGAGAAAAATTATAAATTGACCATGGCAGTATCATACAAAGAAATCAGCTATAAAATGTTTTATAGGTGGCATTTAGCACCAGCGAGACTGGCAAAAATGTACTCCAATGTTAGAGATGTGGTCACAAACTAGGGACATACTACCACATGTGGTAGATGTGTCCTAAGATGAATAAATTTTGGTATAAAATTAAAGGGTGGTTGGAAGAGATTACACTCCAAAAGATAGATTTTAAACCAGATATGTTCCTCCTAGGAATGATTGATAGAAAAATAGAAAAAAGTCTCTATTATATTATATTGCATATTCTAACGGCAGCCAGAATTACTCTAGTGCAAATGTGGAAGTTGACCAATACACCATCGGAAGAAACAATAATAAAGAAAATCCTCAAATCTGCCAAAAGGGATAAATTAATGATGGATATCAAAGAAAGAGAAGACTCAGATTATTATAAAGTGTGGAAAAGGTTTTATATATGGTTGGAAAACAGAAATCAAATTAAGAAATAAGAATATAAAGTGAAATTTGATATTAACATACTGGGTATAAATGTAAATAATGATCCTGCTAACAAAACAGTTAATTATGAATATTTAAAAATAAAGAGAAGGAGCGGGAGGATAAAAGCTAAGAATAAAGACAAAAGTCGATGCAGAAAGTTGCAAAATTGTATATATCTGTTGTTAGTATTGTTTTTTAACATCTGATGTACGTGTGTTTTTATTTTTTGTTTTTGTCTCTTGACTTCTTTTGCTATTGTGTGTTTGGTTTTAAAATGTAAAATACTCAATAAAAATATTTTTTAAAAAATGTTCTCTCTTTTTTAAATTTTTTTTTATTTTTACAAACAAACAAACATACAATACATAATCAATCAGTGTATCATCTGAGCGCAACTTTTGTGTCTTCTCCCTACTCCTCAATTATCCCACATACCTTAATATTTATCATTTCATTTATTATGCCATTTCTCCCACCTTTCTTTACACTATTACTCTCTCTATATATAGCATCTTCTCCAACCAATAATAAAATTGCCCCTGTATCTTAAAATATTCCGATTCCTCTCTTTCTTTAAGTGTCAAAGTCAATCTATTCATTTCTGCACAATCCAGTATTTTCTTAATGATTTTTTCCTCCCCCCCGCCCCCCCGTTGTTACTTATTTCTGGTGAAAATAGATTTTGTAATTGGTGGTGGTATTCAGCCGGTTCAGACTGGTTCGACCCATAGTGGTGACCTGCGGATGGGCCTGGGCCCACCCCACCCACCTGCTCCAAAGCTATGCCACCCTATTTAGCCATGTTTTCTAAGCCATGCACATCCCTGCAAGCCATGCACTCGAGCAAAGCGCATGCATGGAAGGCCGGGTGCATGCACGCGCGTACTCTCACATTTTTTGGTGCACGGCGAACCAGTGGTAAAATGATGTGAAACCCACCTCTGTTCATAATGCTTGATACCACATGCTTTAAAAAGTGAAGTGAGAATAATAAAAACCTTTAGAAAGAAAATATTATAAATAGTGCATGTGCACAGAGACTCAGTTTCCCTCTCCTAAGTGAATTCTTGAATGCACATTCACATACATTGGCATCCTTCAGTCTCAAGAGACTATGGTATGGTATCATGCTCTGGAAAGAGGTCCTAAAACAGAATCTAGTGTGACTAAAAAGGCCAATTCAAGAGTAGCAATCCCTTCCACACTGAGGGCAGATACATTCTGTCCCCTGCCCAGCCTCCAGATTTTGCTGGTTCCGGGACTGCCTCTTTGCCTCAGCCTGCCGAACAAGTGTCTCTTCGAATTGGAGAAGGTCATGTTGCGTCTTTAGCCTCCAAGCTGAACGATTGGAGGTCAAGGTCTCCCAGTAGTTAATGTCCATTCCCAGGGCCTTTAGGTCCCTCTTTCAGATATCCTTATATCGTAGCTGTGGTCTCCCTCTGAGGCGCTTTTCCTGCACTAATTCTCCATACAGGAGATCTTTCAGAATCCAACCATCAACCATTCTCATGACATGCCCCAGCCAGTGTAGATGTTCACACATCTGTATTTTATTCACAATGGCTCATCAGTAGTGAGTCTGATTTTGAAGAAATTTCAAAAATGTTGAATGTTAATTTCTGCACAACACAAAGTGATTTCATTAGAATTTGACTGGTAATCCCTCCCCCCATTCCTCCGCTCTTGACTTGCATGTGATAAACACACAATAAAGGATATAGAATTATCAACTAAAACTAAGTTTCCATTATTTTATTTCTGCCTCTTTTTTTTCCAGAACTGTGTGTAGATTTCACAACAGCCTTTGAACAGTGTTGAGACATAGTAATAATTTGCACTCTTAAAATTGACCATGAATTAAAATGAAAGCTGCCCATTTAAGACTTCAATTATCAATTATTCAGTACTGAAGCAAAGATCCTATATAAATGTCATTCACCAAAATGTCATGTTTCAATGTCAACTGAAAATTTCTTCATGGTAACTTCAGTTAACTTTCTCATCCCTTAAGTGGAAGATTTATTAACTATTTTCTCCTCTTCTACTTTTGGTCTCCTTATTTGGGGGAAAAAAATGCTGTTACTTCACTCAAAGATAATCTTTTTTTTTCCTGGGATGAAGGAACAGAAAGAATAAGGAGGCCCTGTAGCACAGAAATATAATGGAAGTCATTAAGTTTCAGCAGTGAAAAATATGATCCCTCAACTATTATTCTAAACAAAAGGTTTTATTTATTTATTTATTTATTTATTTATTTATTTATTTATTTATTTATTTATTTATTTATTTATTTATTTATTTATTTATTTATTTATTTATTTATTTATTTATTTATTTATTTATTTATTTATTTATTGGTTCAATTTATATGCCGCCCTTCTCCGGAGACTCAGGGTGGCTTACAATGCGTTAAGCAATAGCCTTCATACTTTTGTATATACCTGCTTAGTAGGGCTTTTGGCCCCCCCTAAGTGGTGTTCTTTTTTATACAAAGTCAGTTTATTGCCTCCACAATCCGGGTTCTCATTTTACCTACCTCGAAAGGATGGAAGGCTGAATCAACCTTGAGCTGGTGAGATTCAAACTTGCAGTAATTGCAGGCAGCTGGTGTTACTTAACAGCACTTTAATCTGCTACACCACCAAGGCTCTAAGGTGACAAAGCAGGTCAGAAGGCCATGATAAACTTGAACCCTGAAATCACTGTTGATACCACATTAGTCTTTTCTCTCCCTTTTCTAATTCAACATCAGAACAATATAGCATTTCCACACACACAAGAATGTTATCCCATATTACTAGGTTTACTTCTGGCTGTTGCTTTTTTGACAATATTTACAACATATAATTATGTTAAAGGCTGACTGTTAAAGGCTGACTGGAAGTTTTTGCAAGAACATCAAAGGTTCTTGCAAAAACTTTCATCGATCCATCCATGCATCTGGCCTATGTTTCTACAACGAAAAGCCTCTACTGAGTTGTAATGAAGACATCTCTTTCAACGGATGTACTTAACTATGTGGAAAGTTCCTAAGAAATTTCTTTGTGATGCACAATTCCCTTGGTTAAAGACAAGTAGAAGCCAATTAGTAGTGTTGGAAGAAATGTCCTTCTGGGTTCAGTTCCAGGTAGGGAGAAACATGGAAGCTTCTCGGAAGGTTGGTTTAATAGTGAACAGGGCCACATGGGTTTTAAATCTTGGTTAGCTGACCACATGGAATGGAGAGTGGGTGTTATTTATACCCTCTCTTGGGCTTTGAAGTTGACAATGGCATGTATCCTATTGGTTGCAGACTTCTATGTGGAGTCATGTTTGTCTGAATCAAGTTTGGTTGAACCTGGGTGAGGTAATGTGCCATGTGGTGAGCTCTGCTGATAGATAATGCTATTATGTCCTGGAGGGTCATTTATTAATCCCATCAACCTAGAGTTGAGGTCTTTTGTTTTGTAGATTGGCTGCCCCAGCCTTAATGTGCACCAAATATCTGCTGGGGGTAGGGAGCTGCTTTGTCTTTAAAAACATGCTTCTCCTTTCTGATCCAGTGAAATATAATATTCTGCCTTTTTAATATTTCCTAAAATATTTCATTCTTCTAAGAGGGGTGGGTGATAACTTTCTTCAGTAAGCAGTCTATTTATTTATCAAATTTATATGACTGCTCATCTCACATGAAGTGAGCAGTGTATAATAAAACCAACAATTAAGGCATTTTCCAAAACCAACAAAGAATAGTCAACAGAAATAAAATGAGACAACAAGAGGGAATGCATCAGGATATTACATGTGATGGAGCCTACTATGCAGACTTCCAATTGCCATGGGTTTCCCAGGCCTGCTGAAAAAAGCAGACTTTCTGAAGGTCACAAGAGTTGAGGCTAACCTCACCTTAGAGGGAATGCTGTTCCAAAGAGCGGGTGCTATGGCAGAAAAGGCTCATCTCCTATATTTACAGATGTCCTTTTCCCCTGAATTTTTTACACTGTTAAAGGTAAAGGTAGAGATTTCCCGCTGCCCAGTCGTGTCTAATTCTAGAGGGTGGTGCTCATCTCTGCTCTGCTAGTACTGTTTGCTTCCATGGTTATATGGCCAGCATGACTATACTGTACAATGAGGTGGCCAGAATGCTATTAACTTTCCACCAAAGTGGTACCTATTTATCTATTTGCATTTGCATACTTTCAAACTGCTTGGTTGGCAGGAGCTGGGGCAAGAAAGGGAGCTCACTCTATCATGTGGTGCTTTGGTCTCCAACTGCCAACCTTCCAGTTGAGAAGCCCAGCGTCTTAACCACTAGGGCACTGCACCACATTATGTTGTTACTCAGCTCCAATTGTTCTCCTCAGATATTATTTCAACTCTCAGTTGCTCAGTAAGTTTATGAATAGCAGAAGCCTGTACAATATAAACTTCTCTTAACTAACAGGAGAAGAAGATAACGATGTTTAAGTGAAATGAAGATTCCAGGTTCAACAGAATTGATAGGCACATTAGATTCTAGTATATGTATGTATGTATGTGTTAATGTGTCTGTACTGTATGTGGTGTGCTCACTCAAACCCATAAAGCCCAACAATTAGTCTTCCATGCTTTTTTTTTTTAAAAAAACCACTTATTATTGGCATTTAGCAGTGATATGTTTAATCCCCCAAGTGAACTGATCTCAGTTTACCTGAGGGATTAAACATATTCCTGCAATTTTGTTTTCTGAAGCTATTTCATGATGGCCACTGATCAGTGGACTTTGGCCTACAAACTCTCTGAATCTCAGACAGCATTGAGACAGATTGCAGATTGAGAAGAACCAGCAATAGGGAATTACCCCCAGTGGATATTAGAACCTATTTGCAATTATACATTCACAAGGAGAACAGAGAGTTAGAAAGTGGAAAGGGCAGCTGAGATATGGCAGGATTAATTTCAAATGCCACACTCCTTTTCCCTAATGGCAAAGACATCCATTTTATTTGAGGGTGAAAGGTAGAAAAATGATAAATCATTTATTTGAATGAAGACTGGTGTGCCCTACAAAGACTCACTTTTCCCACTAATGATTTCAGAAATATTAATTTTATATAACACTGATGCAGTGGCAGTTATATTTCTCAGTATAATCACAAGAAGATTTCCAGGATTGGTCTATGTTAGACATTGATTAGTGGTTTGGAAAAGAATATAAGTTAGGATTTCAAGTGTCTTATGGAGTTTACAAAGTGGCACATTCCTGCTTTATTGTGTAACCCACCTGCACCTGCTAAAAAATAGTATGTGGGCTTGGAAGAATTTCTGGGAATGGCATGAAAAATGTAGTGAGACCTATACGTGGAGGGAGAAAAGGAAGAAATTTATCCCCCCTTATTTTCTAGGATTGTGTGAGTCAGCCAAGATCTAATTCAAATTCAAGGTTCAATTAAAACTGATTTGATATTCAGTTTTGATAAAAGATGCTACCATAGGCAATGATGGGAAAAAAGCATCAAAATACCTGCAGCTGCTTCATTTGGGGGGCCAAATGGAATAAAAATAGCAGGGATGATAATATTTTTTATAGATTAAAATAAACACTCCAACATTTCAGCTGGATACTTTCAAGGGTTTTAACATATGTTGGAGTTTCAAACATTCTGTATATGACTGGGAGTTTTTCTCAGAGTGGGAATTTGACATGAGCTATGATTACAGAAACACTTTCCAGAACTATCAAAGAAAGAAGATATATTTAAATGAAATACAAAGCCTAGGGAGACAAAGCCTAGCATGTAGCTATCTATATCCTATCAGCAGGTGAGTCACATATGCATGTGCATGGGGAGAAAAGGCAGAGGAAATGAACTACAATTAGTTCAATTGTCATCAAAGAATGGGCTGGGAGATAGGCAACAAAGGGGCACAGAATAAAGCCTTAACACTCTATCTACATCCTACTGCCCCCTTGTGGTCACTAGGTCATGAATTGAGTATTTGGACCTCCAACAATTAATTCATTAATTCCTCCCTCTACTTCTTTGAAGGCAGAGCTAGGAGGCTTAAATTGTCCAGCAGAAAGTCTATAGAGAAGTTGTGCTAAACCAATGTAGAAAATTGGAAAATAGTTTTTTTTAAAAAAGCACAACCACCTTGTTACTAAATATGTCAATTTCTGTCTCTATTGAAGCAGTCGCTTTTATGGGCTTGGCAGGCTGGTTGATACAGCTCATTGGTAAGGTTAGCCCTTTTGGGAAGCTAAACTTCTTGTATACAATTATAGTTAGCTATATATTCTGAAGTATATATTAGTCCAATTGTGTATATGCACAGTTATATATGTGCATACGCTATAATGCGGTATAAACAAATTATATTATATTATGTAAAATAACTTATCAGCAAAACCCATTATCTAGTCCTGTGATGGCGAACCTATGGCATGGGTGCCACAGGTGGCATGCGGAGCCATTTCTGACAGCACACAAGCGTTACCCTAGCTCAGCTCCAGCACACATCTGCCTGCCGGCCAGCTGATTTTCGGGCCTTCTGGGCCCACTGGAAGTTGGGAAATGGGTTATATCCAGCCACCAGAAGCCCTCCAGGGGAGTTGAGGAAGGCCGTTTTTGCCCTCCCCAAGCTCCTAGAAAGTCTCTGGAGCCTGGAGAGAGTGAAAAACAGGCCCACTGTTTTGGGCCTGTTTTTCATGTGCCAAAAGTGGGGGAGAGCACGGGGGGACCATGCGCATATGTGTGGGAGGGCAAAGCACGGGTGGGCATTGAATTATGGGTGTGGGCACGCACATGCACAATTCCCCTGCTCTCCCCCTGCTTTTGGCACGCGACAACAAAACAGTTAGCCATCACTGATCTAGTCTCTGATAAATAAAGTTTGTCTAATTTTTCTTTTTCTCTTTCCAGATGAATCTTCCTAAAAGAATTCTAGCAGAAGAGTGAGAGACACACAGAACAAGTTTCTAGATGCTCTGTGAAGCACATTTATGGTGGTGATAAAACTCCTGGGTCAGTTAATAAGGTACTATCAATGCTTTATTATGCCTTCCCACAATTGAACCAATCCATAAAATTAATATAAGAGTAGAATGTCAGCCGATCATTCAAAACTGTTCATTGCAATCTCTCACTTATCATAGCAATCCACCATATATCTATCTTAACTTCCCACACCATCAATAAATCAGTCAGTCCGTCAGTCCGTTAGTTCATCAGTCCGTCAGTCCATCAGTCCGTCCGTCCATCCGTCAGTCAGTCAGTCGGTCAGTCAGTCAGTCAGTCAATCAATCATCCTTTAAACCCTACCTGAATTAGAATGCAAAGAGTAACCCGAGGGTAGCCTTCTCCAATTGCCTGGCAAGTATTCAGTATTACTTTACACTAGTGGCAGATCTGTCCACAGCAACATTTTTACAAGCTGAGTCTTTTTCATAACCCTAACCCTGGCTGAGGTCTATCTTCTGTCTGCAGTTTGATGAAACTAGATTGACTTTCCATCTTCTATCTCGCACACAAACACCTTGAACTGACTATTCTCCATTTTGAAATGCAGACATACAACAGGGCAAGAGGTGGGGGGGGGGAGTATATATTTTCAATGAGACCTACCCATGGGGAGCAAAAGGCTTTACAAATTGTATTTCTGGAGGAAAAAAAATGGGAGGGCACATCAACAGGGAATTATCCAATCAGAGAAACATAAAATGAACCAAGAAAATGCTGCTACTATAGTTGCGTGTAATTAATGTTGTGTGATTTTAATGGGTTGACATTGGAGAATACCCCAAGAGAATACAGACAGATTATAATAGTATAAACATTTAGGTAAATAATGAACGTTTATTAACTCACTTTAAGTTGTGTAGCTATAATGCAGCGCACATGTCCTATAGTGAGTTTGTTTGAGTAAATAATATTGCTAAAATATTTTCAGGGCTAACAATAGATCCGCCAATTATTAAAATTATAAATATTCTTGTTTATTGCTCATTATATCTTTTGTTCTAAATAGATTATTAAAATACTGCAACACACACACACATGCACACATACAGACAGACACACATATTAATTGCATACTTTATTATGCCACAGCAGCAAACAATACCTAGATGAAACTGGATGATCGTACAATTCTTAGCATTATCGGGTTAGTACTTGGATGAGAAACCATTCAGAAACCCAGGAGCTCAGATTTGCTTTTTTATTTTTATTTTCTCTATTTTAAGTTGCAACCTTATAAACAGTAGATTGTAGATCATTTAACTCAAAGAACCTTTTTTGGTTTTTTGCAGAAACATTCATGGGCTTGTATTCCAAGATAGTAATCCAATATTCCATTTACCTGAAACTCAACTCTTCAAAATTCAAGTGAGACTTAAATTTGGTAAGCTTGCATTATAATGTGACATTATAGACCAATTCAGTATTTTTTCTTCTTTATTCACTTTTCCACATTATATGTTTTCTCATCAAAATGGCAATTTACTTTCCAATTTAATATTCTCTTATCACATACTTCATGTTTTACTGTATATATTTAAACTGGAGGTAGACATGTAATTTATTGACTATTTGTTCTCCTGATCATATTTTCTGTTTCCGTGACATTTATTGAACTGACAGTATGCTTTAGATTTGGGATACTGAAGTAAATGTTTAATTTTCATTTAATCCTGCAAAGTAAAAAAAAAAAAAAGTATTTAAGACATTGCATACAAGCCATAATTTTTCTTGAATTATTGAGCTGGAATAACTCTACTGAGTATCAATAATTAATATTTTTCTTGTTTTGATTTGCATGGAAGCTAGTTTTTCATGCCAAAGATAAACTTTCTCGCAATTAATATTGACAAACTATTTTTATTCTAAACACTGTGTAAGTTTTATGGCCAATTTAAGAAATGTAGGAGCTAGGAGAATTCCCTCCTGCTCTTTACACAGCCCTAGATGAACATTGCAACAATCTGACTCCTGCTCCACTGCTGCCTGGCCTCTGGCCTTCAGATTATTCAGAAAAGGAAACAGAAGCATAGACAGATGTTGGGTGAACCAGAAATAGTACTACTAGAACAGATACTATGTAAGAAACTGACAGATGTTCTGTACTAGCCTGGATGGCAAACAAGCAGGCGATTCAAACTTTTCAACTTAGTACTGGTATTAATTTGGTTATAAATCAATTAGTGTATAATGTAACTGAGGCATAGGAATATCTGCAGAGGAAAGACTCATGCCTGTAATTCATAGCTGAGGTTTAAATAGAACTCAGAAGTACAGGTCCAGTTCAGAAGTGGTATTCAGCCAGTTCGGATTGGTTCAGGAAAACCGGTAGTGGAAATCACGGGTGGGCCCACCCCACCCCACCCCACCCCACCCCACCCCACCCCACCCCACCCACCTGCCTCAGCTCTATGCTGCCCTAGCTCTATGCTGTCAGATAGAGATGAGGCCAGAAACATTTTTACTAGGAATACTCCCAGGCTCATATGAAAAAGAAATAAAATATTTAATTATCCGTATTATCACAGCAGCAGGAATAATGTACACTCAGAATTGGAAAAATAATAAAATACCATCCAAAGACAATTTGATCAGAAAAGTTTTGGAATGTGAGGAGATGGACAAATTAACAAAGGAGATACAAGAAAAAGAGGAAACAGAATAAATAAATAAATAAATAACTTTATTGTCATTGTATATACATGGTATACCCATACAACGAAATTCACTTAACACCCAAAGACCAGGTCCAACACACATAATAATCCCCAAACACACTCCCACCCACCACAAATTCCCCACCCCTAAACCACCCAAACATCCACACAACAGACCATATTATTCATTGTGGGAGAAATGGTATGAATGGCTGGAGGAGAGAGATAAAAGGCAAGGAAAAATTAAATAATGGTCGAAACAGTAGAAGTATAATAGCTAATATGAGGGAACAAAAATTGTAGAAATGAAAGTCTGGACACGGGTATTTACATGTATCTATGTAAATAAATAAATTAATATTAGAAGTATATGTATAAAAGATATAGCAGAATAAAGGAGAAAAAATGTATAAGTAAGAAATTCTTGACTGATGCGAAACTTTTGACAAGGAAAAAGCGTTAAAGCTTTCTTTTTGTTTTTAAAAAATGTTTAATAAAAAAAAATAAAAAAGATGACTCCCTCCATACCCCCAGGGTACGCTCCGCGCCGAGAGGATCCTCCGCTAATTATCTAATTAGCGGAGCCAGACGCAGGGAGCAACACCACAGCTGAAATGACAATTGGAGCAAGCTGGAAAAGAGAGAAGAAAGATTTAAGCAAGTATGGATTTTTTTTTTCAACGGATTTTTTTGGAGGAGGAGGGGGGGAAGGGGGAAGGAGAGAAAGAAAAATGAAAGTTTTTAAGATGGCGACTGGCTCTGCTTGAAAGGAAAGTGATAGCGGAAATGGAGCGCAGAGTTTAGCCCTGAAAGACTTTGAAAAGAATGTTTTGTCACAGACAAAGAACTTAAAGGAACAGAGGCTGATTTAAATAGATTTTTTCTGTTTTTCTTTTTCTTTTCTTTTTTCTATTGAAGTAAGAAGGATTTTTTTTTCTTTTTGGTCCTTTTTAAAAGTAAAGATGCCTAAACTTAAAGGAATGGGGGCTCCCCTTTGCATCAGATGAATAAAGTTGAAATGTCTCATTTGCAGAGACTCACAGAACAGGAGTTAAAAGAGTTAATTACAAGGTCCTTAGAGAATGTGGTAGATAAGATAAAAGGTTCACAGAAGGATCTCGAGGAATTGGTCTCTGGGATATATGACCAACTAAATCAAATTATTGCTCAAGTAGCTTCAGATTTTTCAACTGCGGTGGCTGCAATGGGGAAGAAAGTGATTGAGATGAGTAGTAAATTTGAATCTCAGATACAAGAGTTACAAGTGAAACTTCTGGAAGCAGAGGCCAAAAACTATAATATTCAGAATGATGTTATTATGCTTCAAATTAAGGCTATGGAATCTGCAATTAGACTAAGAGGAATAAAAGAAAACAACAGAGAAAACTTAAAAACAACCTGTGCAAAGGCCTTTGCAGAATTATTAAAGCTACAAGATGAATTAATCTTGGGTTCTATAGTGAAAGTTTACAGAGTTAACTCACGTTTGGCTAAACAAAGGAATCTGCCTAGAGATGTTGTAGTTTACTTTACTGACAAAAGACTGAGAGATGATATTTTACAAAAGTCTTATTCTGATAGAGTGAAGGTAGCAGGTACACAAATCAGGATCTTCAAAGAGCTACCATCGAAGGTCGTAAAGGACAGGAAAGATTTTGATTTTTTGGTCAAGGAACTGAAGAGAAGTAATATCCCATTCAGATAGGATTTTCCAGTAGGTATAATTTTTAGATATCAAGGTGTGAGACATTGTTTGAATACCATTGAAAAAGCAGAATATTTTTATTAAAATATCTTTAAGGGAGCACCGAAATATCTCAAGAATAAAAAGTCAAAGACAGAGTTTACAAAATCTGAACAGAAAGAAGAAAATCAAAGTGTGTTAAAAGTAAAAGGAGAATTTGGTGGTTGTCCAGAGGATTCTATTACGGATTTTTCTGATGAGAAAACTGAACACCTCAGTGTCCTTGGGGGATTACAGGACCTTGAATGGCTGGAGGAAGATTTAAAAAACAAAGTTTCACTTCGAGATGACCAGCAGCAGAGGTCCAATACTCTTCAAGACATGCGGGGTGATGCTAATCAACAGGAACTAGATTTCAATGAAGAAATCCGACTGGAAACCACAGGTGATAAATTTAAAGAGCATCGTGAATTGTTTGATACTGAATCAGAAAGCATTGAAAGATTTAGAAAAAATGGATTATAAAAATTCTTTTAAGAAGTACAACAACTTGTTAAAAGTTCATTCTGAGTTGGACTAACTTTAAATTCATATATTAAAATGGATTATAAAAATTTTTACTATGAAGTTTATCCTGGATTGGACATGATATCCTGAGTTCTGATAGACTGCTGCAAAATTAGCAGCGATCACTGGTTACCCAATTATATATTTTTTGTGGAATTTATCTTCTAGGAGAAGACTATGAAATTGAAAATATCTTATAACCCGAAGGACTGAATTGCAAAGGGTGGCAGGATTTGAAATAATTTTAAAGGAACATCTGGGAATGCAGCTCTTAGTTGGTTTTTTCTTCTCCTTTTTTTTTTCAAGACTTGAACGTTAAGGCTGCAAAAGCCTATTTTTAGGTATAGTATAAGTTAGCTTGAATGAATTTTCCTAGAGGTGTGAATATCTTCGTGGTTGGATTTTATCCATATAAAGTCACTCGGGGGGTTGTGTGGAGAAATGTTTTATTTTGCTGATGGGGGCAGCGGCAAGATGAAGATTATTGAAGCAGGATTTATGTGAGGAAATATGTTTGACATCAATCAAGTTGAGGAGAAGATTGAAATTTGGATTATAGAGACTGAGAAATGAATTGAATAAAAGATAATTTTCTTTATGATATAACTGTATGATTATAACTATATATGCATATATATTTCTTATGTTTTATGTTTTTGGGGGTTTTTCTTTAGTTAAGGGGTGTAGTTAGGATAGAATCATAATGGTGTTCTTAATTATAATGACTATTAATGGTTTTTTTTTATTATTATAATATTGTTTAAACATATTAATGTCTGGTTTTTTGTTTGTTTGTTTTTTTACTTTTTTTCCCTCTTTCCTTCTTTCTCTTTCTCTTCCTCTTTCGAAATTTGTTTAATTTAGAATTTGAATATTTAATAATCTTTTTCTTTTTCCCTTGTTCTAAATTCTGTTCTTTTTAACTTGTAGCGGAAGTCAGGGGGGGGGGGATAGGGAGGGAAGGGGCTGGGGCTGAGGGAGGATGGGAGGGGTTGGGTAGGGGGATTGGGCAGGGGGGGTGAAAATGGAAAAATTTCTGTATTGTAAAACCTTTTCAATAAAAAAAAAGTAAAAAATAAAAAAGGAATATCAGCAGAGGAAAGTCTCATGCCTGTAACTCACAGTTGAGGCTTAAATTGAACTCAGAAGTACAGGTCCGGTTCAGAGATGGTATTCAGCTGGTTCAGGCCAGTTCGGGCAAACCAGTAGCGGAAATCACAGGTGAGCCCACCCGCCCACCTGCCCCAGCTCTATGCTGTCCTATTTAGGCACATTTTTTAGTCCGGGCACATGCATGGAAGGCATGCACGTCAGTAAAGCACATGCACAGAAAGCCTCACATTTTTGGTGCTGGGCAAACCGGTAGGTAGATTATGTGAATCCCACATAATTTATGGTCCTGTTGCAGTCCCAGAGTCTAGAGTCAATATCATCCAATCCAGGGGTCATAAACTGAAGATCCTTTCATAAACCAAAGTGCCAGAAGAAACCAGGAAAGAGGCTAAAGAAATGAGTTTGCAATATTTGTAAAAAGGGGGCGAGGTTAAATAGCTTAAATTACCGGTTTGTCTAATCAGAGGAATTGACACAACATTTTCTTAAGACATAATACTGACTTCACTCCTAGATCCCAACCTAATGGACCACTGTAATTTGTCTCCTTAAAAAGTGATATCTCCAACATTTTCATATTAGAAGTCATAGTCCAAATGGTCCGGAAAACAGAGAAATCTGTTTTGAGTACTGTTTTGGTTTACTTTTACCTTTATTTTAAATATGATTGCTTTTGTTTGTTCTTGCTTAAATTGTACATCGCCCTGATAGATCTGGTTGGTTGGTAGGAAACCAATTTATAAATGCCGTAAATTTAAAAATGCCATAGATAAATAAATTCCATCAATAAAGACATATGGAGGGTGTAATTTTTTCCACTGTTTTTTCCATTCCATTCCATCTTTCTCTAATCCAGAAACCTACACGAATGCTTGTTCCTCTAACTCTTGCTTGCTCACCCCATGCTTCCTCTTTTCCCATCAACTCATCTGCTCATAGCTTATCACCGCTTTTCAGAATTTCCCGAGCATTTATCTTCTTTTCCCTTCAAATTCTTTTTTCTACCTCTAACATTCCTTCCTCACTCCCCTTTTTCCATTTGCCTGCTCAGCTTGAAGAAATGTATACAGCATTCATGTATAAGTAGCATATGGTTTATAGCTCAAATTGATGTGAGATCATATATTGACAGAGTTGTTCTCTTTAATTATAGTCCGTGCATATACCACATGTAAAATATTAAAAACATATGGTTTTTGTTTTTTAGAAGTATGAAAAGCCCATATTTTTCACAAGCAGACAGATCTCAGTATGGCTCTGCTATTACTCTCTCAAGACTTCGAGATCATGATCAATACTCTCACCCCTCCCTCTAAAATATGCACTTAGATTGCATGCATACCACAGCTGATTCCCCTGGCTTGCCTTCAGCTTCCTCTGTCTGAACTTTGCAATTGGGCTGATTCTTTTAAACTTTATTACATTAACATTTCTTTCTCTTTTTTTTAAGTTCCAGGAATCTGTTCCCCTGATCGTTCCTTCGGTTTTTATGTATTTATCTTTCTGCCTTTACAAATGTAAAATTCCTAATGTTGCCAGTGAAAGTTGTGCGTGTTGGAAAAGATCCAGAAAAGAATGAGGTCAGCAGAAGGCTGCTGGCTCTCTGATGAGCTCCAGTTCTCACTTGACAAACCAGGAAAAGAGAGTAAATGTTTCTCCAAGCTTCAATCAAATGTAACCTGAGATTAAAAAAAATGGGGAAAGGGGATTAAATCCAAAACAATTTATTTAGGAGATACTCATTATACCTTTACCTCAATTTATTTAAGAGATTCTCATTACATTTTCCGAAGAGTTAAGAATATTTGCACAGGAAGGGTCATAAAATGGTCCTCTGGTATTTGCTGTTCTTATTTATCTAGCATTTTGGAACAATTAGAAGCAAATAGAAATACATACCCACACAGTCACATATTGCACCCCTATACGTAACTACCCAAAACAAAGTCTAGGGGGCCAAAATAAGTTCAAGTTCCAAGAATCAAAGTAAACGGTGCATCAACCTAAGTGATGGCTCCATAAATCTACCATTCATTTATTTTTATAACTGCTGACCAGGTTTGGACAATCCCAGCTTGATGTTCTTGGATGCCATCACTTCATCTGGCTCACATGGAAACCATCTCTTGTTTGAGAAAAACTTTGTATCTTTAGAACCATATGTTGTTGAATATTTTTTAGAGATTTCCATTCTGGTTATTTTCCCTACATGTTATAAAAGAGAAGTCATTCAAAATAACCTCCTGCTCTATGGATTGCTTTGAATGGGTCCATCTTTCATACAGATTGTGCATCAATGTACATTTTTTTCCTATGAATTGATGTACATCTTTCATATACATTGAATCTTTCATACTTGGAATATCTTTCATACTGAATTTTCTGGAAGACTTCTAGAGGAAATATAGTGAGCCATTAAGTGAACGGAGATCATGACAGCAGCAGGCCAAAGAACTGGAGCCTTTTAAAGGAATTGAGTTTGCTAATTTCACTTTTTAATCACTTTTGGAAATTACCTACTTAACAACCTTAAGGCAATTAGCATTATTAGCATAAAGAGCATAAAAAATAAAGAGGTAACATATTTTTTTTCTGATACAGAAATATTAGAACCAGAAATGCTGGGAAATAATAATAATACAAAGCATGGATTATAAAACAGAGAAGTAACATGGAAACACAAATGACAAGCCAAAAGAATGACCTGGATAAAAAGTTACTACCTGATGTATAAAAGAATTTGTTTGAACCTTGAAACTTAAAGAGGAAATACAAATAATAAATGTCAAGTCCTTGGTGCTCTTAGAACTTGGTTGTTTTCTTACAGATGTTTCATTACTCAAGCTAGATAACATCACCAATGCTAGTAGGGAATGGACTTTGCTCTCATTTTATATTCTAGTGGATGGCCCTGTCTATATTGATGGGAGGGGTCTTGGTGGTTCTTTGGTTGGGTTGCTTATTGTTAACTTATAAACAATGTAGAATCAATAGGATCAAAGAAACAAATTTAAAAAATAAGATTCTTTATTTTTTTTATCTCAGTGTTCTCCAGGAAGACTATCTGGAAGATATGTAAAAAGAAATCAATATGGAGGCCACAGTACCTCAGTCAAAGCAGTGATTTTTTTCATATAGGTTGCTCATTTGACACATAAAACTGAGTAAGGTTTTGATTCCAGAGTTGTATCCCCATCTTGCCTTCACCTGAAAACACCTTCACTGTTTCCAAGGGCTTAAATAAATTAAAATAAAACATCCCCTCAAGTATTTGCAAAGGTGATAAGATCATTGGCCAACCATTCATATCAATATTGGAAATCTTATCATGCCATCCAATGCATTGGTGGGTTGCCCCCAGTTTGCACCGGTTCTATAGAACCGGTAGTAAAACTGGCGGGAAGCTCTGCCCACTGAACCCAACATCATCAAAATGCTTCTGCGCATGCGCAGAAGAGTGTGTGGTCCCACTGCGAACCAGTAGTAAAGATAAGTAGAACCCACCCCTGATCCAACGCTATACATTAAAGCAAATCTGAAAAAAATGTTTGAGAGGTTATAAACTAGGAAATCCGTTGAACCTCTGAATCAATTTCACATCATTTTGAAGAGATGCTGCTCGATGCCTTGAATTGATCTGAAGATTTAATTCAAAGGACTAATTTACTTTGAATCTTCTTTGAATCAAATCAGTCTACCAATATCCTATAGCTAGTTATTACTTGTATTGTTTAATTATCTGTATAAATACATTTTCCGTATTTTGAAAAGAAGCACTGATTGAAAATATAGTTCAGTCCATTTTTCCCTTCAGAAGGGATTTGGTAATTTCATTTACTTAATCTATTTCTTTTTTGTAATGATGAATGTTATAAAGCAAAAAAGAGTCTTTTTGACTGTGATATGGAAAATCCAATAAATAAATTAATTTTGGAAGCCTTCTAAGCAGTTCTAACAATCTAGGCTGCACTAGGTTCATTCACACAACATATATTTAAATACCTATTGAAAGTATATAAATGTGGAATTAATGGGGGAAGGGTAAAAGGGAAATTGTCTTATGTTTCTAAATATAGATTTATTCATTAGTTAGAATGGAAGTGCTAAAAATATAGAAGAATGCCAGATTCCTGTTATTTGCTGAAAATTCTCTTTAACTTTACAAAGTATGCCAAATCTATGATGGACATGATAATGGGAGGAAGTAATCTTTGGCACATTAAAAAGGACTGTTAAAGTGATTTCACATTCTATGCTTGAATGTTGCCAGACTATAATGGCTATTAATGTCGCCTTTTATTTACAGCTAATGATTCACAGATAATGGTAAAATCCTACAAAGACAACAGAATTCAGAAAATGATAACCAGGCCAAAAATGTAAAAGCTGATAAATGTTTATTTTGTTCCTAGAACTTAGGTACATCAAAATATCAGTATTCCTCACTCCAGGCAACTTCTTTGTGAAGCTGGAAATTTTCAGGAAAATTTTCATTCATATTTATCTTTTTGTATTGAGAATTTAGAAATTACTTAGGATTTTAGCTAGTAGAAGCCTTGGTGGAGCAGCGGACTAAAGCACTATTAAATAGCACTTAGCTGCCAGCTGCCTGCAATTACTGCAAGTTTGAATCTCACCAGGCTCAAGGTTGACTCAGCCTTCCATCCTTCCAAGGTAGATAAAATGAGGACCCGGATTGTGGGGGCAATAAGCTGACTTTGTATAAAAAAGAACACCTCTTGGGGGGGGGGTCCAAAAGCCCTACTAAGCAGGTATATACAAAAGTATGAAGGCTATTGCTTAACGCATTGTAAGCCACTCTGAATCTCCAGAGAAGGGCGGCATATAAATCGAACCAATAAATAAATAAATAAATAGAATATGCTCTTTTTTTATTTTTTAGGTTAACAGAAATTGTTGTAAAAACCCCAAAACTATTAGGATGCAGAAACCAGACTGGTTCAAAAGGAAAGCCATGAATTTAATATTCTACTTCACTTGCATCTGTATAGGAGAACCTTTCTCCAGTTTATAGGAGGATTTACAGTAAAATGTAGAATATTCAAGACCTCTCCAAATGGTGATTGTGGTAGATATTTTACTGTTTTTAAAATTTTTGCTCTGGTAGTACTTCAAGGAAGAATAATAAAAGAAAATACTGGTTTAAGGTGCTTTGGCTGCCATATTCTTAAATAAGCCAAACTCAACGGTGTTCCAAGTAGGAGAAGAATACAATAAAAAATTACAGTTTGTCCCGAATGCAGTGGTATACACAGTTTTGGTGTACCATAATTTATTCATATGATACTGTTCTTGGGCAAATGCTCAGTTTCTGGCAGGTCCAATTCAAGGAGCTAGTTATCACCTTTAAAGATATCATAGGGTCAAAATTGTTTTATAGGGCTGCCTCTCTCTTAAGATATTTGCCCATTTAACAAAGTGAGAGAAGGAGGTGTGGCATCTATGACACTTGAGACCATGGAATTTAGAACATATGCCTTTTCCGAAGCAACCCTTACCCTATGGAATGCTTCTCCACTGGAATGCAGCTATTCACCACTCTTTTAGGTTTTTGGAAGGTTCCATTAAATTTTGGAATAGGATGAGCTTAAACCCTGTAGTTTGTTTTTGGATGTATGAGTGAAGGATGATGGAAACATCAGGGTTTTGTTTTTTCTATTTTTTCTAATTTTCTACTGGTTTTATTGTTTGGGGATTTTTACTGCTGTTGTAAGCAACCTGGAGTTGTGTTTCTTAAGATGGGGGACCATAAAAATCAAATACATATGAGTTATGTAATTAAGTCATATAAATAGATAGATGTGTGGCTGGACAATGTTCAGGTAATTTTGAAATTAAGAATATATGGGCCATTTCAAAAGATAAATTGTGCTTGTGCTGTTATTGTGAGGCTTTAAAATTAAATCTCTTGCATCAGGAGTGTCAAACTCATGGCCTGCAGGCCAGATGCGTCACGCACTGGCCACGCCCCTGCCCAGTTTAGTGAAGGGGGGAAAAGTTCGCAATACATCACATGATAATGCCGGGATGACGCAAGTTAGACATCCCTGTTTTACATCAATTAAAGACAAAAATTTTCTTTTTCTACTAATAAAATTCAGTAGTCACTCAAAATCATCATCACCACTATTTTTGAGGAATTAAACTTTGTTCTCAAAGCACAACACTATTGTTCCTCCCATGTATACCTGCTATTTCCCTAATGGCAATTTATATATGCTCTACAGAACTGTGCCAATAGGGTTTTATGAAGACAGAATCAGGTATCTATATTCAGATGACGACAAAGATAACTGATAGATGTCTGATACAGAATCAAAAGCTTCATGATACCAGTTTTGAAGTGTACCAAGCTATAACTTGATGTGGTAGAACCTAATTGATGATGTTTCTGGAAATTCTTATTGGAAATAAGGAATAATTGGATAATATAAGGAATAATTGGATTATTCCTATAAAACAATGGTGGCTATCTGCATGACAGCACATTGGAACTTGTTTTGAAACAGGCACAGTAAAGTCAGAATCCAGGGTCATTATAATATTTCTTTTCTATCAATAATACAGACATGATCCCATACTTTGTTCTGATACAGAATTTCCATAGGTACTGTAAGTCCTAGTCTTTACAGAAGTTTGAGCTTGATACTCTGGTTTTATGAAACAGACTTATTATGTCAGTTAATAAACTGCATGTCAACAATTTTGAGCCTGATGAACACTTACTATCAATTTAAGTTAATGCTAGTTGACTGATCAGTATGCAACATATTCAAATCCAATTCAAATCAGAATGTTAAAAAGCTTTAGGTTGCAGTTTCTGGCCCTAACTGTAAAATTAAATAAAATATGCAAAGGAGACTGAGAGGTTTTGAGGCAGACACTCAAAAGACAAGAATATTTTATAAACTTTAAAAAATATTCCTTCTACACAGTTACTAGAGTCTTGTCATATTTGTCATTTTTCTGTTCAGTAACTTTTTATTGTATTTATGCAAATCTTCATTTCAGGCTACATTTCCATTTTGTAACTGCACTCTTACTGCACTCATTAAAAGGACTCTTAATGTTAGGAATGCTAAACATAAGCATACAAGCAAATTAAGTATGAGCAGACAATGGATAAAGCCACGAGAAATTATAATGCTAAACACTCCTTACCAATACGTCACTTATTATTCTACATTATAATTGGGAGTACATATTTATTTATAAAATGTACATCATCAGTCCAACTGGATTCTAGATGGATAAAATAAAGTAGTTAATACATGGACACACACACACACACACACAGAGAGAGAGAGAGAGAGAGAGAGAGAGAGAGAGAGAGAGAGAGAGAGAGAGAGAGAGAGAGAGAGAGAGAGAGAGAGAGAGATTTACTTCCACTAAATTATTTTTAATTCTTGATGATGGTCTAGAGTCTAGGCAAGTCATGTAGGGTTTTTTTTTGGGGGGGGCAAGATTTTAAGTATTTTGTCACTGTCTTCTTCCTAGGGCTGAGAGAAAGTGACAGGTCCATGATCATCCAACTGGCTTTGTACCTAAGGCTGAACTAAAACTCATCTCTCAATTTCTAGCTTGATTTCTTAACCCCTACACCAAACTGGCTCTCAGTAACAATAATTCAGTAATATAAAATATAAGCAATATATGTATAATCAAATATTAAACTAAGATCAGCTTATCAATCACTTTGTGCTTTGCTAGAATTATAGTTGATGAAATGGTGTGATGGATCCAGTGGGGCAGGCCACATGCCAATAGGAGTAATTCTAATTATTTTGATACTCCTATGCTGGTTAAAATTATTCTTATTTGAATTTTCTAATTGGAAATAATCCTTGGCTAGAAGTATAGGTGTGTGAAATATGGGGCACTAGGCCCTGGAGGCCCATATTCACAGAATTAAGCTTGCATATATTGTGGTGTTTTTCCAACTTCTAGGATTCACAGATGTGCATTTCTTTTCAGTTATCCCCACACACACATTTCAGGGATTGTGTTGTTCATGGAAGTTGTTCAGACAAGGAATTAAAACTCACTGCTCAAAGAATAAGGGTGAAGAGTGACTTTCTAAGGCTGCAGGGATCATGTCAAACCTATCTACTCATATGTATATTCAGTTTTTGTAGATGGTCTGGACCAAGAAAGCATTGACATACAGAGTTATATTCGCAAGGGCTTTCCCAACGCTTCATTTCCTGCATTAGCCTTTATCTCTAGCGCTTCTTTAGTGCAGATATTCTATTAGCCCACAACTAATTTTGCAGATGAGGTAGCTGCAGTGTGATTTTGGAAGGGCGCACTGATTACTGCTGCTCTTTCTGGAAATGTTAATATATAATGTCCGAACAAGTCTGGCAATTGTATTTCACAAAGGTCCTAAAATTTAAAAAGATGCAGTCGGTGAGCAATGCTATTCAGATAACTGAAAAAAATAGTTCACACTAGTTTTCTGCAGAAGCATTGATGTTCTATAGTTTTGAAGGACTTCAGTAGAAGGTACAATAAAAGTTTATGATATTTTGTCTTTCCTCCGGTATCTGATATACTTCTTGGAAAATGCTGAAGGCATTTTTTAATGATTAAATGTTAGAGTGAAAAGCAACTCTGTGACTCAGAGTTAGAAAGGATTGGAAAGAAGAGCAGGTTGTTTTTTAGTTGTATTATATATTTTCCACTCTCGATAGGAGGAAAATACTTCTATACTTAAAAGAAAAGACATAAGTAGCTAAACTAACAGAGACTAATGCACAGGACATCATTCAGCCTTTTCTCTATCCCCTTCCCTTCCTTTCTCTTTTTCTCATAGGTAACAGGGAAAAAACAGTTTCAATTAGTTTCTTCCTTTCTCTCTCTTGCTTGCTGTGATCATGATTCAGTCCAATTCAAGCTTCATTCACAAAACTATTTTTAACACCCCTGGGCTAAGCAGTACAATCTCAACATATTTAGTTAGTAAGGCTTCTTTCCTCCCTCCCTTAAATAGAAACAAATGCTGAGCAGGAGGGACACTGCTCTGGTTACACAGGATGAATATTCTTCTCTCTGAGATTTTCCAAACAGTTCTAACAATAACAGAGGATACAATTTAGTACCTTTGGACTCAGTGGAAATATGCCATTTTGAAAACCTAAAGCAGAAGCCAGAAAAGTGTTGGGAACAACACAATAAAAAGGTTCCTTTTGTACTCTACTGAATTAAACTTTGGTTCATAAAACAAATTGTATGCCCTGTTTGTAGATTTTCGGGGGGGGGGGGGAGGTTTTCATGATTTTTTTTTAATTGATCAAAAGTAAATAGTTCCATGTAGGTATTATCTCATTCTCTTAAGGCAATTAGCCTCAACCAGTTATTCTTCAGATACGGTAGGCTGGGGCTTCATTTCTAACAATTCTACATCTCACACTAAATGTGCAATTCTGTGATTTTTAATCCCAATGCATTTGGAAGATTTGGTTCCAAAGCCCTCATCCAATATCAGGGTACCCAAAGTAAGGCATGTAAATGGCTATGGGATTGCTCACATCTTCTGTTTTGTGTATTTGATATGATCTTCTGCCCGTAGATGTAATGGACAATGGGAAAAAATTATATAAACTGGTATGCACATGCAGACTTCAGGTTGATTAGAAAATGAACAATTTCCTGTTTGGTAAATTTCTTAATTTATGATTGTGAAAGTAGGACTTAGTATAGAAGGTGAAATCTGAGGCTCCAGAACTTCTGGAAACTGGTGATGAGTAATCAGATATAAGCCTGGTATCTGTGCCCAAACTGTCATGAATATACAAAGAGTTGATTGCTGCAACAAGATTGTAGGAATATTGTAAGGCTCCTATTCATCCTGTCAAATATCTCAAGCTTTTTCCTATGAAAAATTAGAAGTAGAAAGCTCAGATGCTGTATCATTAAACACACACATAAGAGAAAAACAAACAAGCTGGGAGGTATGAAACATCAAAACTCTCACTAAAGAATATGCTTTATACTGAAGGTTTATTTACTTATTCCCTTTAAGTTACTCTATGGTGTTTAGGAACTTTTTCAATGCAGTGCTTTCAAACATGGAATTCTCCTTTAAGAACCACCACCTTCATAAAAGGCCATTCAAATCTTGTATTTGTAATATCAGAACCCCAATATTGTTTTTTTTAAAAAATTGTGTGTGATAGATGAAGATCCACTTTGGCCCTTTTGATTCAGCCACACAGGGGGTGTTTTGTGTTTTGTACAACAGTATGGCACAATATTCCCAATATTCAGAGCATTTTAGGAATCAAACCTGAAGTGAAACCAAGGAACTTCTATCACTAAGTGATGCAATCATTAAATGAGTTATTTTAGGACCATTACATGAATTATGCCATTGTTAAACAAATCTGGCTTCCTCCATTAACTTTGCTTGTTAGAAACAGCCTGGGAAAGTCACAAATGATGATTGCATGGCTCTAGGATTCTGTAAATACTTTATACATTAAATATTTATATTAAATAACCAGTTGCTGGTTGCTAAATTGTTGTTAGAATTTTGATCATATGATTGTAGGGACCCTTTGATGGTTGTAAGTGAGAGGACTAGTCATAAACAACTGTTTTTCAGTGCAATCACAACTTTGCTGGTCATTAAACAAATGGTTTTAAGTCAACAACCATCAGTAGCCATACATGAAATATATTAAACAAAAAAATACAACCCTTTACTAATATATTATACATGTTCACAGCAGCAAGAATAAATGTAGCACAACATTAGAAAAGAGATGTTGCCAAAAATATCAGACTGGGAACTTGGAGAATATACATTAAGGGCAAAATTAACAGCATACATTTGCAAGAGAAGTCTAAGTAAATTTAAACAAGAATGGCTTCCATAGGTGCAATGTATTATACAGCAATAGAAATATAAGCATCTAGTTTTAAAGCGAAAAAGAGCTGACTAAAAAACTGAAATAAGAGAGGCACAATTTTGTTTAAAATAAATATTATACATTAGTCAGAGTATGACAAAGTAAGACTTCAAAACTAATATTAACCTGTAACATTTTAGTAGTTTCTGTACCCACTTATGTTCCTTAATTGTATTTCATCTCTGAAATAAGATGTATTATATGCACAGCCTAACTATAACCATTGAAAGGAGAAGCATTAGAATCCACAGTACAGCTGAGCCCTCAGAGCTATTATAAGGTAAGGATTGCTATTTTTATCTAGCTCTTAAATAACTTTTCATGAAAATTAAATACACCCTGCATACTATTTGTTATGCATTTCTTTAATCTTTGAAATTAATTCTATTTCTGTACAATCTTGCTTTTATTTCTGGATCCACCAAAAGACATAAGCTTCCAATTCGATCATAAATTCATTTTAGTAAGTAATTTGCCTATGCCTGTATTTAGTTAGCTATCTGTCTTCCTTGTTGCAATGAAGATTACAAGCTGTTCTGTAAGCCAGCAAAGCACATTTTGACCTTTATTTCACGGGGTGGGAGAGAAGGTTGGGCTGAGGAGCTCTAGATTTATGACTGTCAAACTCGACAAAACATATCCATTAGCAGCTAGAAAGCTGTTTATCTGAAGTTTATCTGTGAAGATCCAAAGCCTGTGTACTGTTTACACAGGAGGGGAACCAAATCTTATTTATCATCTCAGAAGGCACTGTGTGCAAATAACAAAACCATGACACTGAAACCCGGAGATGAGAGAGATAAATAAATATCCCAGTGTTCGTGAAAAAGGTGCTATTCTTGTTTGCAGCTGTCCCAACTGAAACCTGCAAGGCCACATCAGTAGTGTAAATAGGGCACATGTTTACAAAGCTGGGAATGGGAAAATCTGGCAGGTTGACAAGTAAGGATGTTTGGATCACAGCTTGGCCCGTAACATAAATTATTCTTCTGCTAGCCTCTTCTGACGTAATGAACTCATTTGAGGACAGCCTGGGCCTCTTTGCAGATATCCACTGCAGAGCCTTCAATCATTAAATTTGATATTCTTGGTTCAGATGAATAGAGAGAAAAAAACTAGTCTGAAATTCCCAATGGTCAACATGAAAAGCATTCTAGAATTCATTCATGTTTCTGACAATAGTTACTTCATTTCTTTATTCTACCCTCATTTGTTATTATTGTTGTCATCCTTCTCTTTTACTATTGACTAATTTCTACCAGATCACAGTATCTACTGTAGTCTGTAAGTAATTTGAAGCAGAGCTAAGATGCTTGTTAAAAAAGGGTCTCTTGTCAAAGAGTGGGTTTGATCACTCACCATTTTGACATTATTAGCAATCCTGCATCCACAGATGCCTCTTTTGCAGAGTCTTTTTTCTGACTATGTTCTTTTCTAACTTTCCATCTAAAATCAGTGCTACATAATTTCTTGGCCAACGCTTTCCTTTGCCTTAGAAAAGTAGGCCAGAATGGTGTTTCCTGAAGTGGATGTGACCAGGATCATAACTAATTTTGCTTTCTTTGAATTTACATTAATTTAATTATCTATAATATACTTAATATGACTATGCAGAGTCACATAGGTGCGATAGGTGGTAGAGAAATTTGATTAAATAAATATCCAGATTTGAAATTAAGAAAATGTTCCCATTTTCTCATTTGAAAAATTAATATGTAAACAACTTTTGGAGATCTTTAGGGGCCAAATCCAAGGCTTTGGGAATTCTGCATTTTATCTCTATTTTACCCAAATATTATTTTTTTTAAAAAAAAGATAAGCGAGGGAATATGCAAAGAAATTTTTAAAAAATCAAGATGGCAACCGTATGATGTTGGACTGTATGATCAAAACCCTGAGTATAAAAAAAGAGATGGAGTTTTGATTACATGATTGTGGCTATCCCAAAGCTGTTTTTTCAAGAGGCAACTGACTTTCTGGTTTTTCTTTGAAGACCTTTTGCTTTATATCCAAGAATCTTCTTCATCTCTGATTCGATGATGGGGAATGGAAGGATTTATACTCCTTGCAGACAGTTGGTCATTTGCATTCTTTTAGCTGTCTGCAAGAAATATAAATCATTCCATTCCCCACCATCCAGTCAGAGATGAAGAAGCTTCTTGGTTGAGAAGAAAAACATCTTCAAAGAAAAACCAGAAAGTCCAACTGCCTCTTGAAAAAGCAGCTTTGGGACATCCATGACTTAGATGACTGAGAATCTCCATAGACATGATTGTGGGTGCCATCTTGATTCAACCCCGCTCCCCAACATGCTTAATTATGAGGCAAGAACTGTAGATGGAGTTACAGGTGAATTAAAGGGTAAGAACAACAATTTTGGAAATAGGAGTCATTAACAGAATACTCCAACTGTCATATAACTTAAGCATTTCTAGTGTTATCTGTCTAGTCTATGTATTGTTTCCTATACATCATTCAATGGTCATTATTACAGTATAGTAGCTTCATTCAGATATGTTTTGTTCTTTATGGGAATAAGTACTGAAACCATCACTTTTCTTTCAAGTCCTTTCCTATAAGCCATTAATTCAGTTAAACCTTCATAATTTATATTATCTTATCATAAGAAACAAATACAATTTTATACTTTTAATTGTAATAACAATGTAATGTAACATTTTTAAAAAGGGAAAGGGAAAAGAAAGAAAGAAATAACTGGAAAATAAATCACCCACCCAACTCCACTCCACTCCACTCCACTCCAATCCACTCAATTCAACAAAACAACAAAACCCTTCCCCAATTGTTCAACAGTTCTCTTCCTTGCCTTTTTGGGAAAAAAAACTAAATTGATGATTATAAACAGCATGTATCAGCAATCCATTGCTACCAATCAGACGTGGATTAATTTTTCTAATGTTAGAATAGAATATTTCACTGGCATTCTTCAAGCTTGAAAATTCTTAATGCTTTGATATACAGTATTGGAAGTAATGAGAATATAATGAAGAAAAATCTATCCATCCTTGCACACAGTATCTAAAGTCACGTTAGCCATCATATGGGATTTAATCCAAAAGATCATATTTATACGACAACTCCAGACTATATGAATTAATATTTCAGCTTGTCTACTGCTTGTCCAGAAGCAGAGGGATTATATCCAATATTCATTAAACATTTTCTGGGATAATCAATATACTTGGAACAAAATATTCCACTGTAGTAGTCTAATTTTTTAAAAAAGAGATACTAAACCCACATTTTAAAGAAAATGTCCCTGGTTTACAAGAACAGGCTATTTGTGCTTATTATATCAAAGAACAAATCAATAACATCTAATACTTACTCCAAACCCATCAATACTTTCAGAATTTTTAATGGCAAGTCATTTTTGTTTAAAGTTAAGGAGGAAGAGGACATTCTTGATGTCTGCTACAGCATAAGCTTTAAAAAGGAGAGAATACGCATAACAACTCGCTTCATCTTCTCAGGAGTGAATAAAACATGCTTATCATCACTTTTAGGGAATCCCATTATAACTCAAACCTATTTAAAATAACTTCTAAGAAATCATGTCAAAAACTTTTTCAACATCCACAGATATAAATGACTGCCTGATTCTGTATATTTGAGTTAAATCTATTCCCTCAATTAAAAATCAATATTATCAAAATCATGACAGCCCTGAGTAAATGCAGCTTGAATTGCATACACGCTAAGAAGAAGAACAAACTATAATCTGCAATCAAAATTTAATTTAAGTCAGGGAAATAAAACTGTATATAGAATATATGTCAGGATCTTGCCCCTTTAAGAAAAGATGATAATATAAGCTTCACAGAAACTATAGATTAAGCGTCTTCAAAAGCTTTAACATATGTCTCCAGCAAAACAGAAGACTCCCATATATATTTTTTACCCATAAATTGAAAATCCATCAAGTCCAGGAACCCACCAAAATAAATAGATAATTTATAATAGTCATAGACTAGTCTAAAAACAAAACTGTGCTGTTTCTATAGCAAAGATTGAGTTTTTATATATACAATACATTTCATTACATTATTAAACTCATATACTATTTCCTGTTCCATTGCATTTAAATCTTTATCATTCAATAGACACATATTCAGGAACAATTTAAAAATGGCGTTTACATTATTATCAACTGTATATGTAAGCTTCTCTGAGTATGACCTGAAATAATTATGACAACTATGCAATCCGTTTAAACTTTAGACAGAGAATAATAACAATCCATTCTACTGACTTTACAACAACGAAGTCGATACTGTTTCACATTTAATATGTGAATGCAGAAAATTGCACAAACGAATTACAAAGCTGGACATGACCGAGTTGCTAAATTAATCCACTGGTCATTATGTAAAAAGTACGACTTACCTGTATCCAAAAAGTCATGGGACCATAAAGTGGAAAAAGTTATAGAAAATGAAAAGGTGAAGATCTTGTGGAACTTTCGAATACAGACAAATCATTATTTGGAACATAACATGCCAGATATCATGGTTGTTGAGGGCCGAAGTTTATTGATATTGCTGTACCAGCAGACGCCAGAGTCGAAGAAAATGAACTGGAAAAAATCACAAAATATCATGACCTGGCCATCAAAACTACACAGCTATGGATGAAACATGTAACAGTGATACCCATTGTCATCAGGGCACATGGTACCATGTCCAAGAATTTTACAAAACACATCAAGAAATTGCAGCTTTCTGCAATAACACCAGCAGGACTGCAAAAAACTGTGCTTCTCGGAACATCATATATTTTAAGAAGATATTTGGCTGATACCGAGGACGCTGGCAGCAATCCGTATCAACCATTAGCACCAGTCAATCATATTTTTAAATGTTCAGTTGACTGAGTTTCATGTTTAATGAATAAAAGAGATAATAATAATAATAAGGAGGAGGAGGAGGAGGAGGAGGAGGAGGAGGAGGAGGAGGAGGAGGAGAAGAAGAAGAAGAAATCACAAAATACCAGGACTTGCAAATTAAAGTTGAGCGACTGTGGAAAAAGAAATTGTGTGTTGTCCCAATTGTAATTGGAGCCCTTGGAGCAATACCCAACGGGCTACCCCGCTATTTAGAAATTCTAAATTTACCGGACTTGAACATTTTGACTCTACAAAAAAATCACCTTAGTCGGAACAGCTTACATCCTCCAACATTATGTTAACAGTTCCTAGGTCCATGGTTAGGACTCGAGCTGCTGAGCTATTAACCAGCCTCAAAGGCTGTGCATCTCACTACAGATTAAATAATAATAATAATAATAATAATAATAATAATAATAATAATAACAACAACAACAACAACAACAACAGCCTTTATTGTCATTGGATATCATGTATACAACAAAATTGGTTTAGCTTCTACTGGTGCAATCCATAACAGAAAATACAAAACAACATGAATAGTATACAGAATAATCCTTATACAAGTAATTGGGGAAAAAAAACTAGTTATACGTTTCCATACGTACGTGGAGTGATTGTGAATGTGTTTAGGAGTCTGACAACCCATGGATAAAAGCTGTTTTTAAACCTGTTTGTCTATCTGGCTATGCTTCTATGTTTTCTGCCCGATGGTAAAACTGAAAAGAGACATTGGCCAGGGTGTGAATCATCCCTAAGTATCTTCCTTACTCTGCTGAAACAGCGAGACCTGGCTGTTAGATCGGCGCAGGAAAGAAGAAGTGACCAGCAGAGTTCAAGTAACAACGTTTATTAACGAGAACTGAACTAGCGCTGCGCTGCCGGAGCTCTCCTTATATTTGCTCCGGCAGATGCACCGCCCACTGACAGAGATTCAAATCTCCCGCCGAAGGATCTTTGACCAATCCCAAGCGGGTGTCCTTATAAGGACATAACACTCCTCCCCCCTAGTTCTTAGTTAGTCACTCAAGGAAAATAGTCACTTAAATATATAGGACGTCAACGTAATCGCGCTGACCTGCGCAGTCCATTTCCAGGATGGTTGCCTTCCATGCCGGAGGGTGCTTCCTCGGCTCGGGGATTCCTCCCCGGTGCCGGGCTGGATCTGGCCGTCGAGGACGCGGGCACTGTTCCCGAACCTCCGGCCGGGTCGAGGACCTCCGCCTGTGGGCGATGCTGGTCTGCCTCGTTCCTGCACGGATCGTGGTGCCGCCAGTGTGGATCCCTGCTTCCGACCGGTCCGGAGCTCCTAAGCCACGGTAGGTCCCTGGGTCTCCCTCGGGTCCCCTCCGTGATAGAGTCGCGCCGGTCTGGGTCAGGGTGCAAGTTCGGCGGTGGTGGTTGGGTTAGGCCCCCGGGCTCTCCGGTTGAGTCCGACTTACTCCCGGGGCGGCAGGCAGAGGGAGTTGGTGAAGGTCGGCTCTGTCGGGGTGTGGTAGGCCTACCTCGCAGGGGTGGTGTAGGCCCTCTCTGCGCGGCTGGCGTGGTGGTGATGGTCGCCACTTCCTCTGGTCGATGGGATGCTCGATCATGTTAGGTTGGTGTCGGCCTACCCTGCCGGGGTGATGGAGGCCTTCCTCGCAGGGTTGGTCTTCTGCGCGGTCGGGGCCTTCTGGTGAGTAGGATGGAGGTCCCCATCCCTGGAGCGTCGGTTGCCTACTTCGCAGGGTTGATGTTGGCTTCCCCTGCTGGGTTGTCCCCGGTCTACTTGGCTCCCGTTGTTTGCCTGTAGGTCTCGGGTCTCGGGGTGTTGACTGCCATCCGCCCCGCGGTGCTTCGGGGTTCCCGGCTTATCTTGTCCCCGGTCTACTAGCCCTGTCGGAGTTTGAGTCATGCTAGGTGCTGGGGTGCCCACTCCTCTCGAGTGTCGCCGGCCTCCCTCATCTGGGGTGGTTTGGTCCTACCGCGTTGGGGTGGTTTAGGCCTGCCTCATTGGGGTGGTTTAGGCCTACCTCGCCGGGGTGGTTTAGGCCTACCTCGTCGGGGTGGTTTAGGCCTCCCTCGTCTGGGTGGTTTAGGCCTACCTCGCCGGGGTGGTTTAGGCCTACCTCGTGTGGGTGGTTTAGGCCTACCTCGTCAGGCTGGTCTTTGCCCGCTTCCCTCCACCTTTTGCGGAGCTGGTCGAGGTGACTTCTCACGATCTGTCCATTTTCCAGCTCAACGCGGTAGGATTTGGGACCGGTTGTGCTGTGTACTGTAGCTTTAAGCCATTTTGGCGAGCCGTGGAAATTGAGAGCGAAGACGGCGTCGCCGACGGTAAACTGGCGGAGTTGGCAATTGGCAGTGGCGGACACCTCAGAGGTGTATTGAGGGTGCAGTCTGTCCAGGGGTGACCGAAGTCGTCTGCCCATTAACAGTTCAGCAGGGCATTTCCTGGTGGCAGAGTGAGGCGTGATGTGCTGGGTGAGCAAAAAAGTGTCAATGCGCTCCTGCCAATCACCCGGGCCCATCTTGGCAAGAGACTCCTTGGTGAGCCTCACCATCTGTTCAGCCTGTCCATTTCCGGCTGGTCTGTAAGGGGCGGAGAGGGCATGGCGGATGCCCAAGCCTGCCAGGAAAGCTTCCATGGGTACGGACGTAAGTTGGGGCCCATTGTCAGAGACCAAGACATCTGGAAGCCCATGAGTCGCGAAGAGACGCCGGAGTGCTCGGATCGTGGCTTCTGTTGTGGTGGATGTCATGGGGATGACCTCTAGCCATTTGGAGTAGGCATCGACCACGATGAGGAGGTGGTGCCCTTGGATGGGGCCAGCAAAGTCTATGTGAATGTGCGACCAGGGGGAGCTAGGAGTTTCCCAAGGCGTCGGGTCAGACTGAGGCGGTGCAGCTCTGACTTCTTGGCACGGGCTACACCTGGCGACCCAATGTTCAATGTCTTTGTCCAGCGTCGGCCACCAGACGTAGCTCCGTGCCAGGGCTTTCATCTGGACAATGCCCGGGTGTCCTTTATGGAGCGCTGCAAGAGTCCTTCATTGAAGTGTGCTGGGAATCAGCACCCGATCTCCCCATAGTAAACAGCTGCGCATGGTGGACAGCTCCCCTTGCTTGCGGCTGAACGGGCTGAAGTCGTCGCTGTCAATTCGAGCTGGCCAGCCCCTCAGGACCCAGGAGTGGACTTGCCGGAGGATGGGGTCAGTCCGCGTGTGTGTCGCCACGTCGGCAGATGTTACCGCACAGTTGCTGTCGTTGTCAATATGCAGCAGCTCGAGCGTGGGAGCCGGGTCTTCCACGGAGTCAGCAGATGGGCACCTGCTTAGCGCGTCGGCGTTTGCGATGGCTTTACCAGGCTGGTGGATGAGGCTGTAGGAGTAGCCGGCGAGGAAAATAGCCCAACGAGTCATTCGGGGTGACATGAAGGCTGGGGTCTGCTTGTCACCTGTGAGGAGGCCCAGGAGTGGCTTGTGATCGGTGACAATGGTGAAACGCCGTCCATAGAGGTATTCGTGGAAACGCTTCAACCCTGCCACAATAGCCAACGCCTCTTTGTCCAGTTGGCTGTAGTTGCGTTCAGCACTGGACATAGTCTTTGAGAAATAGGCGATGGGGGCTTCACAGCCGGTAGGCAGTTCATGGCTGAGAACAGCGCCGACTCTGTAGGGGGAAGCGTCACAGGTGAGTCTGATGGGCAGCGTCTCATTGTATTGAATGAGCATGCTGTCAGAAGTCAACAGTTGCTTAACGGCTCTGAATGCAGACTCTTCCTCGCGGCCCCACCTCCAGGAAGCCGCCTTTGCCAGTAAGCGATGGAGTGGCTCAGCAATAGTGGCTTTCTGTTGGAGGAACATTGCGTAGAAGTTAAGCAATCCAAGGAAAGCCTGAAGCTCCGCTTTGTTTTTGGGGCTGGGAGCTTCATGGATAGCTTTAACTTTTGATTTGGTGGAGTGGATGCCAGAACTATCTATGAGATAGCCCAGGAACTCGACTTCCTGTACCCCAATGATGCACTTGTCCCGTCGGACCCTCAAGCCCTTCTCCCTGAACCGCTGGAGAACAAGCCTCAGCCGGTCAAGGAGTTGTGCCTTTGAGTCCCCGGAGATCAGTACATCATCGAAATAAGGCACCACCCCTGGAACGCCTTGGAGAAGGCGTTCCATCATGGATTGGAAAATGCCTGGGGCTGCACTGACTCCAAACTGGAGACAGTTGCACTTGAACGCGCCTCTATGGGTGACAATTGTCTGAGCCTCCGCCGTTTCCTGATCAACTGGCAATTGCTGGTAAGCCTGGGCCAGGTCCAGTTTCGCAAAAATTTTGCCCTTGCCAAGTGAGTGAAGCAAATGTTGCACTACCGGCACAGGGTATGCGCTCTGCGGCAACGCCTTGTTGATGGTCACTTTGTAGTCGGCGCAGATGCGCACAGATCCATTCTGCTTCATGGGGGTCACAATGGGAGTCTCCCATGAAGCATGATCGATGGGTTCCAGGCTGCCTTGGGCGATCAGCTTATCTAGCTGAGCATCTACTTTAGCCCGCAAGGCAAATGGAACCCGGCGGGGCTTGAGCTGAATTGGGGTTACCCCCTTGTCCAGATTAAAGGAGATGGGTTTCCCTGTAAAGGTCCCTAACTTACCATCGAAGACTTCTTGGAACTCTCCGATGAGTGAGTCGAGTTCGCCTGAGCTAATCTGGTGGATGCCTCCAATAGAAAGCCCCAACAGCTGGAACCACTCCACGCCCAACAGGGTCGGGCGGCTATGCTCCACGACGGTGATGGGGAGCTGGCCTCGGAACTGTTTGAAGGCGATCTGGAGGTTGGTTCTTCCGATGACGCCGATGGGATTGCCGCCGAAATCCACCAGCTTGGAGTGAAGGGGTTCAAGTTGGCGCTTCGTAAGTGCCGGCTTCAGTCTCTTTACCTGGTGCCAGTCGATGATGGAATAGACGGAGCCAGAATCTACTTCCATCGTGCACGGCAAGCCTTCTGCCAACAGTGTCACATGGAATTTGGTGGCACTGTTGTTACTGGTGAGGGCGATCGTTGTTTGATTAACCGCGCCGCCTTGGGAACCGTTGCGGTCATCGCGGCTGTGCTGGAGTGAGGACCGTTTGGATGGCCTCTGGGAGTCGCGGCGATTTTCAGGATTTCGGGGCCTGATCGACTCTGGAACCGGATCAGAGGCTCTGCATGCCTCAGCGATGTGCCCCTTCTTCAGGCAGCGTCTGCAGGTTGCATCACGCCAGCGGCAGGATTGGCGGGGATGGTGTCCCTTGCAACTGCCGCACTGGGCGGTGTGGCGGCCATCTTTTTGAATTTCCCGCCTAGATGGGCGGGAAACTTTCAAAACGGTCGACTCCCCCTCTGAGTCGGTCGGTGTGGCAGAGTCATCAGACGATTCTGAGGACGACTTGCGGATCTTATGGATCCCTCGGGACTGGAGCATAGCAGCGGCGGCTGTCTCGGATGTTTCAGCAGCCGTAGCCTCCTCAAGAACGTCCTTCAGGGACAGTCTTTTTCTGCTCAGGAACTTCTTTTGGAGGTTTGCATCTCTCATCCCGAAGACGATCCCGTCGCGTAAGGCATTGTCGACGTTCTCAAACTCGCAGTTTGCTGCGATTTGCCGCAATGCCGCCACAAAGTCTTTGAGAGATTCACGTTCCTTCTGGTTACATTGGTGGAAGGTGAACCGATTCGATATGGGGGTGCCCGTAGGCGCATAGTGGTCTTGCAGGGCAGTCTGCAGATCCACCCAGGACATGACTTCAATGTCTCTGGGTGCGACGAGGTTGACGGCGAGCTCCAAGACGTCGGTGCCGCAGTGAGCGAGGAAGAGAGCCCTCTTCCTCTCGTCATCTAAGTTGTTGTATACGTTTCCCCGGAGGAATTGGCGGAAATGGATCATATAGGAGCTCCATTTCTCCCGGCTGGGGTTGAAAGGAGCCAGCGAGGCGAACGGCGCTTGCGGCGTTGCCATCTCTCAGTCCGCGTCGAGTGACTTCAGCTCGTTATGGCGATCGTGCCACGCGGTGGTTCTTCTCTAGTCCTTCGTCGCCAGTGTTAGATTGGCGCAGGAAAGAAGAAGTGACCAGCAGTGTTCAAGTAACAACATTTATTAACGAGAACTGAACTAGCACTGCACTGCCAGAGCTCTCCTTATATTTGCTCCGGCAGACGCACCGCCCACTGACAGGGATTCAAATCTCCCGCCGAAGGATCTTTGACCAATCCCAAGCGGGTGTCCTTATAAGGACATAACACTGGCGATGTCATCTAGTGGTGTTAGAGGGCAACCAATGGTTTTTTGTGCCGAATTGATCACTCTCTATAGTGCCTTCCTGTCTGGAGCTGTTAGACCAGCATACCATACTGTTATACAGTATGTGAGGACATTTTCTATCATGGACTGATAGAAGGAAGTCATCAGCTGTTGTTCCCCCTGATTTTTCCTCAGGACTCAAAGTCTCTACTGAGCCTTACTAACTACCAGGGACATGTTGTTTTTCCAGGTGAGATCTTGACTAATGAGCACTCCCAAGAATTTAAAAGAGGAAACCCTCTCCACACGCCACCCCCTTGATATACAGTGGAGCAGGTTCCTCTCAGGGCTTCCGGAAATCCAGCACCATCTCCTTTGTCTTGCTAGTATTTAGACGTAGGTTACTTTTTTGAACACCATGTGGATACCTTCTGGACTTCTTCCCTGTATGCTGATTCATTCCCTCCAGTTATAAGCCCCAACACCTTTGTCTCATCTGCAAATTTTATTATGATGTTGGATGGATTCGAGGATATGCAGTCATGTGTATACAGTGAGTACAGGTAGGGGCTGAGCACACAGACCTGAGGAGAGCCTGTGCTGAGCTTGAAGGTGGAAGATGTCAAGGACCCAACGCTTACTGTTTGTGGACGATCCATCAGGAAGTCTTTGACCCAGTCACAAATTTTTAAAAATGTAGATGAAAATAATTTATACAGAGAGAGGGAAGTTACTATATAGTTATACTGGGAAGGAAGAAAAGGTGCCAAATATCCACCAGGTGATGAATAGAAAACTTCTTCAGAGTTAGAGTCAGTTGTATTTCAGTTTGTAACTCAGCTACAAGTATCCCAGTCCACAGGAAAAGGTGTAGAATCATAGGAAAAGACATGAGTGATTGTGTGTGGGTTTTCCCAGATTTCAAAGGTTGTTAAGGGTGGGAATAGAAGAGGCAAACTTCCCATTCCTATCTTTAAAAAGCCCATAAGCCTCCCCCTCCCATCCCTTACCAGCCCAAACATATGTGGCTGAAATTCAGGAGAGTGGAGGAGGAGTCCTTTTGAAGATTTGGTTTGGGAATTAATCATGGACATTGAAGTCATTTGTTTCCAGCAGCTCTTGTTCTGCTATTTCCATTCTTACATTTCAGGAGGGGGGGGGGGCAGAAATGTTGTTTAAAAGTGGCGACCTCCAAATTTTAGGGGCACAGGCTTCAAAGTGGTAGGGGCAGGCTCCCGCAACATGTGGCTTTCCTATTTGTTTGTTTGATTGATTTATTTTATAATAAAATCTTTATATGTAACTCAAGGCACCGAGCACCCTGTGAAATGGATAGAGCTGAGAGAGAGAGAGAGAGTGACTGGCTATTCTTGCATTAAACTAAATTTACATTGAAGGAAACTATGCAAAACATTATAATCAAGGAGTAAATATGGTCGGAAAGGTAATATTATATTAAAGGATGTAATCCATGATTGGATTTACATTTTCTCCAGTTATAATGTGATTTAGTGATATAGTATAAACTATTTAAAATAATGGTAAATTGTCCTGGAGAATCTGTGATTGGATCATATAGATTCTATGATAGTGATTGTGGCTGAAACTACATGCATTATTTCCTTCAGTTATATTGCCATTGTGTTTTTTTTTAATTGGAATCCACAATGAACAGGATGTCATTGGTCTCACTGTTGGGACCATCACAGGACCCTGTCAACATACATCCATGAATTTCAAATGAGGGATGTCTGAATCCTAATATGAAGAAGACTGAGATATGAATCCGAGTCTCAATAGGATGAAAAAAAAAATGTGAAATTGCAAATTCTGGAACTATCCCACTGCTTCTGAAATAATAGCTTTTGCAACTGCACCCAGATAATATTGCAAATGTCACTGAGTATCTGTGGAGTTTTAAAAACCCTCCGATTGAGGCACAGGCTCATTTCACCTTGCTAACGAATCATAAAACAATCCATTTCATTCCTTTGTTTTGCCTCTTTGCAGGAGGTCACCAAGGGTGAAAAAGATTGGTTGGAATGACAGCATCTCTTATGTTCTGTCACATTTCCGAAATAAGAATATCTCATGCCGTTATGAATTGGGAATGGTGTCTCATTATCGAAGGAAGCAAACAATTCCTGAAGTTTGAATAATAAGAGAGTTTGAAGGTGCCGCGATTGCCAAGCAAGAGAAAATAACCTGCTAATATGATGCCCAAATGGCTTGACGTGCAAAACCCCCATAAATATCCACTGAAGTCTGTGGAATCTGCAGGTGTTCTATATCTCTAGCATTCAGGCCAATCTTGCCTGACAGTTTTAAAGTTCTTCTAATTTGCATTCACTCCACCCTGCACAATAAAAACATTCTACTACCCCTTTTTTCCTTGACATAGCTAGTGTGACCAAAACAGAAACTCTGAGATATTTAATAGACTGGAAAATTGAGAAAACACTAAAGATTGGTGGCTTGTAATTATATTTTTAGTTGACTTGCTATATGTTTCTATCTGTCTATCTACTATATCCCTAAATAAATAGAGTCAACACAGGGAGGAAAGCTGAACTATGCTTCTTTACTGGGTTCTGTTATCTAGATCTGCCTCCCCAAACTGCTTTTTTCTGAATGGAGTGACATGATAACCACCTATATACTCAACTAACATAGCAAAAAGAAGGAAAAGAATATTATCAGAGGACTCTTTTGCTATTGAAACAAACCAATTCACCACTTGTTTTAGATAAGATAGGTCAGATTCAAGAGAAATAAATGAGCCCGTCTTAGGCTAATCATTTAAAAAGCTCCAGAAAGAACTTTAATGATGTGACATATAGCAAAAGTTGGAATGTAAATAGTGTCATATTATATCACATCATAAGAATATATTTATTTAATTAATATACATATATATAGTTTCAGCAAGATAGAATTCAAGTTCAGTGGAGTTGAAATCTATAGGAGTTAAGCTAGCTGTGATGACTAATTGTTTCACTGATTCACTACCGCTTCTCATATGTAACTTAGTTTGAATTGCTGGAAGAAATATCCATCTGGTTCAGTTCCAAGCTGGGAGAAAGGCACTGGAGACAAAATGAAGGCTGGAAGCTGATTGGAAAGAGGGTTTAATGATGAAGCAGAACCACCAAGTACATGTGATTCTGGACAGCTGGTGACATGGAGTTGAGAGTGGGTGGCTTTTATACTTGCTCTGGGTTTTGCACTTGAGCTTCCTGTTTCTGTACAAGAACACATATTCTATTGGCTGTTGTAGGGGTTATGTAGGGGTCATAGCTGACTCTATAGGTTGTCTGAGCTCCCAGGTTTGGTTAATGTTTGCTGGGGGGGGGGGTGATGCAATGAAGAAGCTTGTGTTCTGAAAGGGTGTTGGGTAATTCCTGTTAGGGATTAATGGCTTTGCCCTGGTTTAGATATTGAGTGAGGGCTATTTGCTTATGAATAGAGCTATCTAGGTACTTGGCTTCTTTCAATAAGCTCTTTATCCCTTAAGTGCTGACATCTGCTGAGAGCTATTAAGAAAGATGGTGGCTGCTTTCTGCCTCCAAGAGCAGGGTTCTCCAACCTTGGCAATTTTAAGACTTGTGGACTTCAACTTCCAGAATTCCTCACCCAGCAAAGCTTTGCTGGCTGAGGAATTCTGGGAATTGAAGTCCACAAGTCTTAAGGTTGCCAAGGTTGGAGACCCATGTGGAAGAACATGTTTCTCCATTCATCCTTTAGGGAAATATAACATTCTGCCTTTTTAATATTTCCTAAAATATTTCATTCTTCTAGGAGAAGGGGGGTGGCAACTTTCTACCAATGGTGGGTTGCTCCCGGTTCGCATCGATTTGCAAGAACTGGTGGTAAAAAAATTTAATAGTTTGGAGAACTGGTAATAAGATTGGCTGGCCACACCCCTGAACCGGTTCCTGGCCGGTCACCGGTCGCTTACCCCACCCACTCCCAATCTATTGCTGCCTCCTGAGTCCCAGCTGATGGCTAGAGGAAAAAAAACTGTTTAAACTCTTGTCGCGGGGCTTCAAAGGGCTGCCCTACAGCTGATCTGTGTTAAAAGAAAACAAATGAGTAGAATGATGCCTGCAAAAATAGAAAAAACAGCCCCTTTCAGCTTCAGCATAGGTTAATTACCACAAATTGATTAGATCGGTCTCCCAACTCTCAGATGACTTGCTCTCAGCTGTTTTGCGCAGGGGTCTTTTGCTAGGTGCAAACAGTGCTAGAGCAGTTTTTCCCCCTAGCTATGCTGAAAAAGCGAAACTGAAAGTAAAGCAGGGTCTTTGCTGCAAGGTGACAAAATGAGGCAGAGAGATATTTCTTTTTCTTTTTCCTCACCAAAACAGGTAGCTGCAAAACTGCAAACGGGAAATTTAGGGCAAAAGAGGAGAGTTCAAGATTTTAAAACACAAAAGAAAAAAAGCTCTATTTAACTATGGAATTGTAATAATTGAGATACTATTAATTGTATATTGTGTTGAAAGTAGAAATGGTTAAGTTGTGGTTTGGAGGAATATATGGGGGAAATTCTTTGGTTTGTTATTATTGGTAAATATAATTAATTGATTTGTAAGAAATTGGATTGCATGGAAATAATTGGAATATTTATGTTCATATTGATTAATATACAAAAAAGATAATTATATAACTAATTGATTTATATTAAAATATTTAATTTGTATTACACAATTGTAATATTACATAATTAACCAATGTGGGGATGGATATAAAAATGGATGACAATGGGAAAGGTAGAATAGAAGGGAAAAATTGAATTTGATTAAGATTAGAGATGAGGATGAAGGGTAATACTGGTTTTTTTAAAAAATAGATGAGGAATAAATATGGCAAAAAGGAAATATAGAAATTGTAAATTTAATTGAAATGACTAAACATTGTTTAAATTTGTGAATCGGCCAAATATTCTGTTCAAAGAAAATACATTGTATGTGTTTGTATGTGTGTTTCTAATTATTGCTATTTATTCATATTTGTTCTCTTTTATTCTTTAAAGTTTAACAATTTATTCTTTATCTTAATATCTTTATATTTGTTTGGGGTTGGCTTTCTTCCCTTTCATCTTTTTTATTGTATAGCAATCTTTCTCCTCAAACCTACCACCTCTCTTTTTTCTTTCCTTCTTTCTTTCTCTTTCCCGCCTCTTCTTCTTCTCCCTACTTCCTGTTCCTTTCTCCTTCTCCTCCTCTCTTCCTCCCACTCTTACCCTCACTCTTACTCTAATTTCCCTTCCTTCCCTTCATCCCTCTCTATTGCTGTATACTTTTATGCATATGGACTACTCAGAGGGCTGAAAAAGTTATTTTTGACTGGTCCTCGCACTTTTGACCAGTCCTCGAATTTACGACTGTCCTCACATTTTATGTTTTTGCCCTATCTTGTCACCATGGTGAAGAGAAGCAGTTGTGAAATGAGTGACATGGTTGTTAAGAATGCTGCACGGGCATAAATGTGAGGATGGTCATAAGTGTGAGGACCAGTCAAAAGTGTGAGGACCTGTCAGAAATGACTTTTTTCAGCCCTCTGAGTAGTCCCTATACACATAGCCATGGCCACCCGGTCACATGACCAGCTAGCCATGCCCACCCAGTCATATGACCTCCAACCCACGCCCACAAAATAAGCCACACCCACAGAACCGGTAGTAAAAAAATTTAGAACCCACCCCTGCTTTCTACAGAATTATACCCATAAATCAGTAATAATTTTAAAATACAGCATTAAAAAAACAGTTTAGCTGTGCTGGGTGATAAAATCTCAAACAATTGATAGGAAAATATCAGGGTAAATGAACGTTGTTTTTTCCATCATCGCTCCCAAGCTACTTGGGTACATTAAAAAAAGAGAATAATATGCAGTCTTTAGACTGACAAATAAATGCTACATTTTAACTTTTAATATGGAACTCTTCCTAGGAAGATGAAATTGAGAGCAAAGAAATTCTGCAACAGTCTAAATCAGGGGTCTCCAACCTTAGCAAGTTTAAGATTTGTAGACTCCAAATTTATGGAGTTGAAGTCCACAAGTCTTAAAGTTGCCAAGGTTGGAGAACCCTAGTCTAGATCAGAGTTTCTTAACTCTCAGCTGCTCGGTTTCTAGAGTTTAAGACTTCGAGTCCCAGAATTCCCCAGCCAGCCAGCATATGCCATGAAATATTGATGAAAACCAGCTCATTAGCCAAAGCCTCATATTAGATGGGGCTGACATATTTTTAAATAGGAGTTTTCTTTGGGATTTTTATATTGGTTGTCTTTCTTTTCTCCCACATGTATAATGTTATATAACAAAATCTGGTCATTTCCCCATTAATGATTTATAACATTTTTAGAGCAAACAGTCATTATTTGTACTTAAAATGAAATTATGACTTCAACAAGAGCTGGTTGAAGTTATGAATTTATTATAAGTTGGTAGTACATACGGAATCAACACGAAAAGGAAAAAGAAAATAACAGATGAAAATCCATCTTCCAAACTTTATGGAAAAACAGAAACAAACTAAGGACATAAACAATTTTAATTCTATTTTCAAATCATTTCTCCTGATCTTTATCCTTTTCTAATTGAGGCGGGCAATCACATAAATTAAATGAGGCTACCTCATAAAAATATAACAATTGGAAACCTCTGCCAAAGCAATTTTGCAATTTTACAAGTTGCTGAGTAGATTTTTGAGGCTAGGAACCAAGAGGAATCCTTGCCAGGAGGCTCACCTTCAACAGAACACAGAAAAACATAGTGCATACCTCCAGTGTTTTCATTCTTTCAGGCTCTGATTTCATTCTTTACCATTATTAAGTAAAGCTGTGCGGCGGTTCAGATTCAAAGGCAAAATGGTGCTTCAGGGCACACAGTAGCAACTTTTTGCAATTTTTAAGGCAGCCTCACATTTTCTGTGTGCTCTGAAGCACCTTTTCACCTTCAATTCCAAGGGATGCACAGTTCTTAGAGGAAAGAAGGAAGGAAGGAAGGAAGGAAGGAAGGAAGGAAGGAAGGAGGCAGGCAGGCAGGCAGGCAGGCAGGCAGGCAGGCAGGCAGGCAGGCAGGAAGGAAGGAAGGAAGGAAGGTTTTGATTACAAACTGTGCCTTAAAAAGTAATAAGCAATTTAGGATTCCCTTCCCCTCCAGAAAAAATCTTTTAACTTATTTCATTGATCATTCTTTAAGTGGATAACTGGGCTCTGCTTATGGCTGCTCAGATTTCCTTATTAAGGCACTGCGAAGTGTTTCTTTACTGTTCTCTGAGTACATAGCACAACTGAAAATAAAAAGCAAAATCCAATCAAACCCCAGAATAAAACAGAAACCTATGACAGTAAAGTCTAATCAGTGGTGGGATGCCCCCGGTTTGCACCTGTTCTATAGAACCAGTAGTAAAAACTGGCAGGAGGCTCCACCCATAGATCCCACCGTCATCAAAATGCTTCTGCGCATGCTCAGCATGAACCATCCTGGGCCTTCCATTCTTATTCCTTCTCCGTTCAAAATAGAATGGCCATACATTCAAACTCATATCAATATTTTCCCCAATACTTTCATACCATAATAATCAGCTTAATTATTTTGATATCAACACAGTAGTTTTAAAACCTGTGTGTGGGATGGAGGACTATACAAGAGAATGTTGCATCTCTTTCCTTCAAAATAGCAGCTTTACTTTATCCTACTTTAAAGTAAAGAGCCTTTCTTAATGTGAAATTAGATCATTTAAAAAAGTTCTTCATTGGAGTTATGGTGTGTGAAGCCTTGAGGCAGGGAGAGAAGGTTAACACTTTTAAGTACACCACCCTGACTAAATGCCTTTAAAATCCATATATAGGATAAGGTCTCAATCTCTTCTCCCTCCCTCCCTCCCCAAACAGGAAACGTGGCCTGGTGAACTAATTCTACATCACTGTAATGCTACATAGAATCTTGTCAGTCCGAAAATACAACAATCCTACTGTCACCTTTATAAACTGAGAAGGGATTCCTTCTAAGCCCCTTTTTCTGTCCATAATGCAGCTGTGGACTATGCTTTCTCTTATCTTACTATTTCCTAGGCAGTATCTCTTCTCCTCATCTCTCAAGTCATTCCAACATACCATTATATTATTCTATCTCTTATATATATCTCCATCGCCTTCTCCATCTCATCCCCCTCATGATATATAACAGTGTTGGAGAGGAAAGGACTAGTAATTCCTTCCCAGTAGTCATTGAGAAAACAACACAAGATGTTATGATCTAAAACAGCCTATATTATATCAGTGGGGACTATTTCAAATCCATATGAGGTCATGGACATGTTAATCTGTCTGATCAGCCACTAATCAGATATAAGAGCTTTTTAAAGAAACTTTTCCAAGCCCGGAGAGAGGGCACGTTAGGGAAGTCCATAACACAATCATAATGGGATTATAATTATGAAAGCTGCACCCTAAAATAAGGGAAATCCTGAGTCAGCATAGTTTCAGAAGCCTATTGCATTTTCTCAAAAAACAACAAAGCCATTTATTGTATATTTTAAATGACAATTGTTAAAACAAATTGTAATTCTTTAAGTGGGGGTTTTAACTTAAAAAGGCACTAGGCTAGACACTAAGAGACCATGAGTTATAGTTCCACTTTAGGCACAAAGCCAGTCACTCCCTGTCAGCCCTAGGAAGGAGACAATAGCAAACCCAAAAACCTGCCAAGAAAACTGTAGGGACTTATTGAGGCAGTCACCAGGAATCATCCCTGAAACAAAGGGGAAAAAAACCAAACCTTAAATGAAACAAAAACAAATCTTAAAACTTTTTAAACAATTAATACGATATTAGATGAAATACTGTTTTTAAAGTGGTGTACTCACTGGCTGAGTCTACCTGTCTACAGAATTGTAAGTATCCTACACAGATTTATTTATACAGTTCTGTTTGGATGGATATAATCATAGCAGTAATATCCTATTTAGGACAATGTCCTGAAGATTTTCCTCCTGACAAACTGGGGAGTATGCTACACCTTCTACTGGATTATTTCTGAAAAAGCAGTAAGGTCATGATTCTGAGACTGAGCCTTGAGTAATAATTTTGGAAATCAGATCCAATGGAAGAATATACACAAGTAAAATATTTTCACTGATCCTGGATCTTAAAAGGATACAAAGTGATGTCATTTGGTCATATCTTTTTTTTCTCTTCATGTTTATTTATATCAGATTGAATTGAATCATAGTTAAATACAACCTGAGCATGCTCCCTAATTATTCTGATAATTTTCCTTTGTAAAGCAATTATGTTAATCTGAGAGATAAAGCTTCTGAGTAACTCCCTTCATTATTTAAAGTATATTAAATTTACATCATTACTGGTCCTCAGCAAATCCATTAGGTTACTGTTAGTAATGAAATATAATACTGTCTCATTTTTAATAATGTGAAGCTTAGACATACTGTACATAAGGTATACCCGCTGAAATAAACAGAATGTAAATTACCAATGATTAATTTAAATCCCTTAGGTTTCAAGAGATCTACTTTATGTATGACTGCCAACTCGTGAAACATTCCTGACCTGCTCTTGGGTTGCCGTAGGCAGGGGGATGGGGAACTGAGCCTTGCAACTACATCGAGGAACTTGCATTTCACCCAATTGAATTCAGAATTCCAGAGAATAGCTAGAAGAAATAAGAATGTCTTCTTAAATGAACAGTGCAAAGAAATAGAAGAAAACAATAGAATAGGGAGGACCAGAGATTTCTTCAAGAAAATTGGAGATATGAAGGGAATGTTTCATGCAAAGATGGGCATGATAAAGGACCAAAATGGCAGGGACCTAACAGAGGCAGAAGAGATTAAGAAGAGGTGGCAAAATTACACAGAAGAACTATACAAGAACAAGCTTAACGTCCCTGATAACCATGATGGGGTTGACCTCAAGACAGACATCCTAGAACGTGAAGTCAAATGGGCCTTAGGAACTCTGAGCAACAACAAAGCTAATGGAGGTGACAATATTCCAGCTGAGCTATTCAAAATCTGAAAAGATGATGCAATAAAAATGCTACACTCAATTTGCCAACAAATTTGGAAAACTCAACAGTGGCCACAGGATTGGAAAAGGTCAGTTTACATTCCAATTCCAAAGAAAGGCAATGCCAAAGAATGTTCAAACTATCACACAATTGCACTCATTTCACATGCTAGTAAAGTTATGCTTAAAGTCCTACAAGCTAGGCTCCAGCAGTATGTGGATTGAGAACTACCAGAAGTACAGGCACAATTTTGAAGATGCAGAGGAACTAGAGATCAAATTGCCCACATATGCTGGATCATGGAGAAAGCTAGGGAGTTCCAGAAAAACGTCTACTTCTGCTTCATTGACTATGCTAAAACCTTTAATTGTATGGATCACAGCAAATTGTGGCAAGTTCTTAAAGAGATGGGAGTACCAGACCATTTTATTTGTCTCTTGAGAAACCTATAAGTGGGTCAAGGAGCAACAGTGAGAATTGGACACGGAACCACTGATTGGTTCAAAATTGGGAAAGGAGTCCGGCAAGGCTGTATACTGTCACCCTGCCTATTTACCTTATATGCAGAGCACATCATGAAAAAGGCAGGGCTAGATGAATCAAAAGTTGAAATTAAGATTGATGAGAGAAATATCAACAACTTCAGATATGCAGATGATACCACTCTAATGGCAGAAAGTGAAGAGGAAATAAACAGCCTCTTGATGCGGGTGATGTTGTGGTCCACCAGTAGCCTGAGTACCTGGCAGTGGAGTCGGGCAGTGAGGAGGCTGGAGAAGAAAATGGGCCAGTCCTGGAGTCAGGGGAAGATCTGGACAAGAGCTCTGCGTTGGAGGCAGGGCCATCTGGGAGTGATGCGCAGACTCCATAGTCTCCAAAGGCAGACATCAGAGAGGCAGAGGAATAGGAGGAGACTGTTCCTAGTGCATGCATGAGAAGAGCTGCCAGAAGGCAAAAGCAGCTGAAGCAAAAAGGACGACTTGGGAGTAAGGCCAGAAGATGATTGGCCACTCCCAGAAGGCTTAAAAGAGCAGCAATGAGCCATTGGGTTCTTTGTAGAAAAGCAACGTTGATTCCAGTGCTTCTTGTCATTGTCTCTTGAACTTTGTGGGGGTTTTGCCAAGAAAAGCCTTTGGCAGGTTGTCAAAGACATCAAAGTTTGGTGATAAGGCCGAGGGACTGATTATGAAGAATTTGTTTTGGACTAAGCTGAGAATGAATTAATTCTCAGCTGTTTTAATAAAATAAGTTTGTTCAGGGCTGAATTGTGTTTGATAATGACTACTTGGGCCTTGGTCACAACAGGTGAAGAAGGAGAGTGCAAAAGTTAGCTTGAAACTCAACATTAAGAAAACTAAGATCATGACATCCGGCCCTCTCAATTCCTGGCAAATAGATGGGGAAGAAATGGAGGTAGTGACAGATTTTATTTTCCTGGGCTCCAAGATCACTGCAGATGGAGGCTGCAGCCAAGAAATTAAAAGATGCTTGCCCCTGGGGAGGAAAGCTAATGCAAATCTAGACAGCATTATAAAAGGTAGAGACATCACCCTGCCAACAAAAGTGTCAAGGCTATGGTTTTCCCAGTTGCAATGTATGGCTGTGAAAGTTGGACCATAAGAAAGGCTGAGTACCAAAGAATTGAGGCCTTTGAACTATGGTGCTGGAGAAGATTCCTGCAAGTCCCTTGGACTGCAAGGCGATCAAACCGGTCAGTCCTAGTGGAGATCAACCCTGACTGCTCTTTAGAAGGCCAGATCCTGAAGATGAAACTCAAATACTTTGGCCACCTAATGAGAAGGAAGGACTCACTGGAGAAGAGCCTAATGCTGGGAAAGATTGAGGGCAAAAGAAGAAGGGGATGACAGACAATGAGATGGCTGGATGGAGTCACTGAAGCAGTAGGCATGAGCTCAAATGGATTCCAGAGGATGGTAGAGGACAGGAAGGTTGTCCATGGGGTCGCGATGGGTTGGACACCACTTTGCAACTAACAACAAGAACAAAATTTTCTTAATATTCTCTATCCAATCAGGGCTTGCTCTTGCTCTGTAATCCCATTTCTAGCACTTATTTGCTTTGTTCTTTCTTTTCTTAGTATTTAATACACTAATCTACCTCTTTCTCTTTTCCTGGAACAAGTTCTCTGTTTGAGATGCCCCTGGCTGCTCAGGAAAACAATTTCAATTTGAAAAATAGAATAAATCATATTAATTAGTACATAATTTTTCAGTTCTGAAAATGTCTGTAGGTATAGAGTTAGATACGACCCAGGGGTGGGTTCTAATTTTTTTTACTTCCGGTTCTGTGGGTGTGGCTTATTTTGTGGGCATGGCTTGATGATCATGTGACAATTCTTTAGGATTTAGCAGAGGTACTGGTCTACCAGGCTTTTAACTGCTTGCAGAGCTGTACCGGTTTACTCATTTGTTGTTGGAGGCACTGGTCTACCCATTTGGTTTTGGAGGCACCGGTCTACTCATTTATTTTTGCAGGTACCAGTTTACTCATTTGTTTTTGGAGGCACTGGTCTGCCCACTTATTTTTGCAGGCACTGATCTACTCATTTGCTGTTGGAGGCACTGGTCTACCACCACACTGCTTTTAACACTGATCAGCTGTAGGGTGGCCCTTTGAAGCCCCGCAGCAAGAGTTTAAACAGTTTTTTTTCTTCTAGTCTATCAGCTGGGACTCAGGAGGTAGCAATAGATTGAGGGTGGGACCAAATAAAAGGTAAGAATAACATGGGTGGTGGTGGTGGGGGTGGCGGAGGGCCCAGCTCCCGAACACAGAGAACCAGTTCGGTGATGTCATATCATGTCATATGGCTCGGCAGAACCGGGTGGAACTGGGAGGAACCCACCACTGATACGACCCCCTCACTGCCAATCCTCACATCAGCTGAATCAAACCAAAGTATTTTATTCCAAATGAAGATTAGTGCTCTCCTCTTCCCAAAGCCACCTTATTAGATAACAAACTCAAGCAATGTGTTAGTTATTGTAAGTGAAGCTGTATATTCAAGGCACTCCAAACACAGAGAGGAGGGGGTCAAGCTATTTCCAAAGCACTAGAAGGCCAGACAAGGAATAATGGATGAAAACTGAACAATGACAGATTCAACCTAGAAATAAGGAGAAATTTTCTGATAGTGAGAACAGTCAAGCAATGGAACAGCTTGTTTTCAGAAGTTGTGGGAGCTTCATCACTGGAAGCTTTCAAGAAGAGACTGGACTGCTATCTGTCAGAAATGGTATGGGGTCTCCTGCTTGGGCAGGGGGTTAGACTAGATGATCTATAAGGTTCCTTCCAACTCTGTTAATCTGTTAATTCAGGGCAATTTATGCTATAAAAGTTTTTGTGAGAGAAGGGAGGGAAACTTTGTCACTAGACATAGCCTAGCAGTGGTCAAATATTCTTTTTCTTCGCCCTCCTTACTTTACCTTTCATTTTCAATTTCTGGAGAGAACAATGTAAAGAAACTGGGGTAGACATGAGAAATGAAAAGAGAACCCAATAACCACTTAGGGAAATTAGGTGTTTATTCAGATCAATAGAAGATTCTATGGGTCTGAGATCCATGAAATGTAATCATTATCCAGGTGAAAATTCATTTATTTTTCACTAAAGTTCAGCTGCAGGGAAAAAAAGAACTTTAAAAGTTCAAGGTTATAATAGTTAGTGAGCTATGATTCCAGTTTTTCTTAATCTTGACACCTCTCAGATGTGTGGTCTTCAACTCCCAGAATTCGCCAGCCAGCCTTATATAATAGAAAACGCTGTATTATTCATTAGCAAAGCCATACAAGTTACATAAATGAATGTTTATAAAAATAGTAGAGAACTGTGGATTAAAAAAAATAATAAAGTGTGAGGATTGACTTCCAACAGATATCTGTAATTTCTTAAATCTGCTTTCACTCAACATATGTATGACTGCAGCTGCTGATTGGGGACAATAATGAAAGTGAGGCCATAGGCTAAGGTGAACTACTGATTAAGAAAAAGAAACATTAATTTGAAGTTGGCTTTTCTCCACTCTCTAAAAGATGTTTCGTGAATGCTGGAATAAAAATGAAAAATAATATAATGCAGGAGCACATCAAGGCTGAATAAAGAAGGTGATTTTCCATAAGAGTTTGGAATACAAACAGATTAATCCTTGTTATGGGCTATATGTGATTATTGTCCTGAAGCTTTTAATCATTATGTGGTTTACTTCATCCTCCCCGAACACATGCTCTAAATATTACATGTTCTATTTTTCATGTTATCCTTTGTTGTATGTTGCATAAGTAAACTCAGGGACAGATTGGTAAGTCATACATCTTTGATCCAATTAGTTCAATGAAAATTGTATGTAATGTAACATCTGTAGTGAGAGATGGGTGGGTTTAAATATACAGAGAGAAAAGTTACTTTGAAGTCTCACAAAGGATGGGCATTAATGGTGTCTGAGATTGTGCAAAGTCTTATATTGTCACAACTCTTTTTTTTATTTCAGCAACTGCATTTCTGCAAAACAATAACAACAACAACAACAACAACAACAATAATAATAATTTTATAAATAATAAATTATTTATAATTTTATAAATAATAATAAATTGCAGCTTCCTGCAATAACACCAGCGGAACTGCAAAAAAATTGTGCTACTTGGAACAACGTACATCTTAAGAAGGTACTTGGTTGATACCTAGGACTCTGGCAGCAACCATATCAACCATTAGCACCAATCAATAGTATTTGTGATGCACTTTTGAATGTTTAGTTGACTGAGTTTCAAGTTTAATAAATAAAGTAAATAATAATAATAATAATAATAATAACAACCAATGATTAAGGAAGTAAATAAAGGAAGCCTTTTAAAGACAACTAAAACAAAAGCAGAATATAAGAAAAAAGTAATTGAGCAGCGAGCTGAAAATTGGAAAAGCAAAGCTCTGCATGGCCAATACTTGAAAAGTATTGAAGGCAATGCTGATTAGAAACTAACTTGGAACTGGTTAAGATCAGGAGTACTGAAAAAAGAAACAGAAAGCTTTATTTTGGTGAAGAAAATTATAATATTAGGCATGAGGTCTATGTTTCCTTCGAACTAGCTAGAATATGAAATGGTAAAAGCCAATTACTTTTTTGGGGAAAGGGAAGTATTCCCTTTATTTCTGTTTGCCAGTTCTATATTTCTTGTCCCTATTAATATCAGTCCCTATCTAGTAATCCCCCCCCCCCCATTCCATTTCTCTGTCTTGACAGTTTGGGAAAATGCAAAATAATATTGTTGTTTGTTTGTTTTTTTAACTGAAGGACAGCATATAGTGTCATATAGATGGAACAGGTAACTACAGTGTTCATTATAGGAAAAACAGTTTTCAGAAGAAGGCATTGCTTTCTGAAGTCCCTGATTATTTTCAGCGTAAGAAGCAATCTGCCCTGCAATAAATCAATCTATGTTCACTTTAGCAGTACAGATTAATTTAGTTTATCCCATTGTTATTATAAAATGTTATTAATAATGATAATAATAATTCCTCACTTGCAAAATTCAGCTTTACTTGGAACAGCTTACATCTTGCAATGATATCTGTAACACCATCAAACATCCACATTTGTCTATCTTAGGTCCTTGAGAAGGATTCAATAGGCAGACAAAAATGCCGAGTCCAATCTGAACATCTGGGATTTTTTTTTAAATTAGATTTATATGCCACCCTTCTCCAGAGACTCAGGGCGGCTTACAATGCGTTAAGCAATAGCCTTCATACTTTTGTATATTTTATACAAAGTCAGCTTATTGCCCCCACAAACTCGGTCCTCAATTTACCTACCTTAGAAAGGATGGAAGGCTGAGTCAACCTTGAGCCTGGTGACAATTCAAACTTACAGTAATTGCAGACAGCTGAATGTTAATAACAGGCTTTAGTCTGCTGAGCTATCCAGGCTCGGTTGACTGTGTGACCGTCACACAGACTCCTAAACAACTTAAAAATGATCTAGTAAAAAGAAAAATCAACCAAAAGAGCAACGTGCAAACAAAAGCAAACAAAACACCCCAGGAGCAAAACAAATTGAACTTTAATTTGTGTGTATTGTTTAATGGACTGCTAAATTGGCCATGCCCACCCAGTCACATGCCCACCTAGCCACACCCACCCAGCCGGCCTAGCCCCCCAACAGTCTGAGGGACCGTGAATTGGCCCCCTGTTGAAAAAGTTGGACGACCCCTGGTGTGACGGATAATAATAATTCCTATAGTTGTTCTTAATCAGGATTCTCTGACTGATTTTATACATTTATGTTGGGAATTGATTGTAGCTCTAAATTGAACAGGTTTTTTCCCCCCAGGCTTTGACCAAATACATGATGAGTCCACAGCCTCTTCAAGAAGACTGCATTGATTTGTCCAGTTCTATTGATTTTCTCTGTATCAAATCTGAGCTGCCAACAAACTGAAGGGTCACTAATGTTATCTTTAATTGATCCATACTTTGCTTAGACATGTTTAAACAGCATTTTAGGTAAGACTCTGCTTTTTGAAAAAAAAATTGACATTGTTACTATTACAAAATTTCCTTTGTGCTGTTAAAAAAATCTTAATTGGCAACTTCGTTTACTGATTGATTGTTATCTATGCCCTTAATGTTATAAACCACCCAGTATTTTAAATGCCCTCTAAATTCAACAAATAAATTATAATCTAGAATAGATCCACATAATTTCAATGTAGGGAAATTGAGGTATCCCATATATAGTAAATGTACTAAGCATATATCATGTGCATTTTACAGTACATCTTAAACTTATATGCATATTAAAAGTTGCCTTTAGAATATGGGTAAATTAGATATTTCCAAATACCTTTTGAGTGACATTCCATGAAAGGGAAATATATTATCACTGGGTCAGAGCACACCTAGATATCAAAGGACACAAGGAGAAAGAAGCAGTGTTTGCCATTCTATCCAGTTGTCATCCACAGCACAGAAGGAATTAAACTAGCTACTGAGCTAGTTTAAATTTATCAAGCTTTTGAGGAGGCAGTAGCAAGCCAAACGAATTTAGGACTGAGAAGATTCTCAAATTCAGAAAAAAAATGTTTTGGGGGATCACTGAAGAAATTAAAGAGGCAACATAATATTGTGGAAATCAGGGATTCTTGCCTCTATAAAGAGGGAAGTGTATGTGAGGACCAGAGATGGTATTCAGCTGGTTCTGACTGGTTCTAGAGAACCAGTAGTGAAAATTTTGAGTAGTTTGGAGAACCGGCAAATACCACCTCTGACTGGCCCTGCCCTCATCTATTCACTGCCTCCTGAGTCCCAGCTGATCAGAATCCCAGCTGATCAGCTGGGTCTTCTTTTGTTGCCCTGCACATGGAGCTGGAAAGCAGGTTAGTGGGGTGGGGAGGAAATAGAATTTACAGTAGCCTTCCCTTCCCCTGAAGTGGGGTGGGGTGGAAATGGAGATTTTACAGTATCCTTCCCCTGGAGTAGGGTGGGAATGGAGATTTTGCAGTATCCTTCCCCTGCCATGCCCACCTTCCCCTGCCATGCCCACCTTTCGATCAACAAGCTCAGTGTCTTAGCCACTGAGCCACCAAGTCCCCACCTAGTGGGTTAGTTACCACCAATATTGGCCACTCTAGATGAATTATTTAGCTTTTAAAATTGATTTTCAGAATTTTTTAAAAAATGAATTGCAATACTTTCACTAACTTTAACGTAGAAAGCATGCACTAACAAAGCCAGTTTCCAATGTGTACTAATTAAGAAACATTTTTTTAAAAAAAAATGTAAAACAGGAATGTAATCGACTCCGTCTTTATTGCAACTTTTATTTTTGGAAAGGGTCATTACTACCTAATCCCAGAGATACAAATATCTTTAAATTCTGAATTGTATATTATGTGGGACAGTAATCACTTCTCTTCTGGGAAAAGACTGAAATGACATAAAAAGGAACCAAGCACATTCTTGGGTAGAAAAGCTGCAATTACTTCATTATTGTCTAAAAACAGTGAAAGGCTGGAGCAAACTAGTTATGCACAAAACAGCCTGAATAAGAGCTGCAAATGTTGCTCCATTTCTCTGGATCCATGGAGATTTAATATTTTCTTTTCTCCTATAGAGCAGTAGAAATTCAGGAATTATAATTCATGTATAGGAGAGCATTACCGCTCTTGTCTCCCCACACATGGCCAAATCATAGACTAACCACTGTCAGCTTTAATAATTCTGACCTCCATTTTACAGCTGTACATGAATATAAAGTTACTAAAATCAATGAAAAAGTAGAATAATGCCGGGGGAATACACTCCATATATCATGTTAATTTTCCACCTACATTTCACAGATAGGCCAAAGACATAAATCTGTCTCTTTTACACACATATCACATCTTCCAAGGTTAGATAGATACAAAGAATTTCCCTGACATTTCCAATGCACTAATAATTTTTTTTTGCCTTGAATCACTATGACCTTATCTAATAATCTTCTCCTATTTACAGCAATCTAATTTTATTTGGCTTTAGTGATCACCACTTTTCCTTTTAAAGTGATCTGATTAGACTTCCACATATTTCTATTTTTTTCCAGCCTACTGCCCACTACTTGCAAGTCTTGTTCCCATAGATTCATACAGAATTAGATTAAACTGGACAATTTTCTTATGATGCATGACCAGTTTAAGACATTGAAGCAGGCAGGCAGAATGGCGCCAGCCTAATTTTGATCCAGCTAGGGTATGAGTTTAACCTCTCTCTATCCTTGATATATAATAGAGATTTTTTTAAATAAATTGCAAAATCAGATCAGACTTTTCCTTATTTGAGAACAAGGTTCTATTTATCCGTAACTAACAAATTCAAAGATTTTGACTCCTTTTTTCCTCAATGCACTTACCCCTCCAAATATCTAGACCAGATTAAATTACAGGCCTTTCTCTTTCCATGTTCAATGAGGCCAGCAGATAAAGTGATTTTGTATTTTGTAATGTTATTTATTGACAAGATTTACCACAGTCTAGGGATATGGTTAATTTCTTCCCTGTACAGCAAAACAAAAAACAAAACAAAACAAAGCATTCTCAGTGGCAGAAATTAGTATTGCAGCAAACCAGCTTTCCACATTAACTTCTACAGTGCCTGTGATAAACAAATTTTGCTTGAATGTATAATGATTGGGCAGCTTATTGGGGTGTTTATTATCAGGACAATGATGGGAGATGTAACAAATTTCTTAGGTGTAAGGGTTGAGTGTACTTTTGATTGACTGTAAAAGCAGGCTGTAATATATCACCAGGCTATTTCTGCTGTCAGTTTGCGTCAGCAGAAGGTTCGAAGTTGACCCATCCTTCCATCCTTCCAAGGTCGCTAAAATGAGGACTCAGATTGTTGGGGGGAATATGCTGATTCTATATTTAAAAAATGCTTAGAGAAGGCTATAAAGCACTATGAAGTGGTCTATAAGTCCAAGTGCTATTGCTATGTGGTTAATGTTGTTGCATGTGAACTTAGTAATTCATAGAGTTTATATAAGATACTTTCTCATTTCTCAGCTCTTCGTGGCTTGCTTTGCACTAACTCTTTTTCCCTCCCAAGTTTCCTATGAAAAAGGATCTTTAAAAAGTTAACCACAGTGATAAACTTTCTCTACGGTCTCAACATTTTTATATTAATATACCTGTAAGAAGTTTTCAGCTTGACCTATTGGCAGCTTTTTCCCATTTTTTTTTCTCATGAAGAAGTTGTAATGATGCCTAAAGCAGCAGCAAATCAGATAGTGAGAGAAAACAAGTTGCCTGTCAAAAGGGCTTGGAATTTTCTTTTGCTCCAGCTTTGATTTATTCAAATCTCCATTCGTTTCATCACAGTGATGCTAAAAGGAGCTACTCTAAATGTCATGCACCATATTATCTAATACTCCAAGACTCCCACAAATAATTTCACAGCATTTTTGTGCAGTTTTTGCTTTGTTTTCCAAATCAATGCCAATTTTCCACCATGCTTTGATTTCTGAAGATATCTAGGATTATATTAGGCCCCAAATTAACTTGATCTCAGAATTCCATCAACATTCATTACTATAACTTTCACACTAAATGTAGCTATTAAGAAGACATCTGATTCCCTTTGCTTTTGGTAGCTCAGTTGGGTACAGAGACATCAAAATTCCTGCTCAATGTGTCCCCAAATTTGTAGGTTCTCTCTGGTTAGGTAACTTGATGTTTAAGGAACAAATGTTCATAGCCCTAGAAATTAATACCTACTTGATAACCTAAAATGTGCTGTTTCTTACAGATATTTGAAAAATTCAAATGTTGTTAATGTTCACAATCAACATTCTCTTGTATATTCTTCAAATGATGTCAATTTCCTGTGGATGCATAGAATATATAGATGTCTACAGGAGAAAAGCCCTCAAACATCTGGCTGCATGCCAGCAAGGTCCTGATAAAAGCAGGTTTACTGGTAAAGGTCATTTGGTGAGTACTTCCAGTTCACTTAATGCCTGAATAAGGCTCCAGTCTTTGCCATTGCTTATGCAGGTTAAATCCTGTTCATTTATCCAGCTGTCTGGTGCATACTTGTTTTCCAAACGTTCAAACATAGCTCATCTAAAAATATAGTGTTGACAAGTATCTTTAGGAAATGTATTTCCTAAGATTTGTTGTTGTTGTTGTTGTTGTTGTTTTAGAAATGTGCATTTAAAATGAATGAAATCAATGAGGAAATTGGCTGGAACTGAAATATGTGTGAATGAATCATGCAACGCTAATGCAGCTGGCAATAGATAATTTCTCCAGCTCTTCTGAGGTCATTACAAGGTCCGTTACATAAGTTGCCTATGTTTGAAATTCTCAGAGTTTGTAAAACCATGACTCCTATACAATAATCAATGAATTTCTATGATCCCTCAATGAATAAAAGTAAATTTAGTTGGTTTAAGGTTGATAAGAAATAAATATATATACCAGCTCAGCTGTTTACTGGGGTTTGCACTGCTAAATTGAGAGGCAAAGTTGAAACAATGCTCCACAGTCTTCCTCTGCAAGGTTAACCAAGATTATTGTGATGCCCCCACCTCCCTAAATTGCTTATGAATTCTTGGGGTTGGGGAAGAGTGTCTCAACCTATAGCCATGATGGCGAACCTATGGAATGCATGCCCAAAGTTGCATGTGAAGCCATGTCGCTAGGCATGCATGGCCTTGCCTGTTTGTCTTCTGGGTTTCTGGTTCACATGCACACGTGACAATCAGCTGCCCTTTGCGTGCATGGCAGTGCCAAAAATTGGTGTGTGCATGTGTGCCGGCCAGCTGACCATTGAGTGCACATACATGCCAGAACCCGAAGGTTCGGCTTTTTCAGAGCATGATCCCTTCACATGTGAGGCAGTGCCAAAAACCAGCCTGTGCATGCACGCAGGTCACTTGATTGTCAGATGCACATGTGTTACAGAACCCAGAAGTTTGGCTTTTACAGAGCGTGGCTCTGATGAGTTCGCAGGACATTTCCATGCAACCTTTAGGCACTTGGTGTCAAAAAGGTTCACCATCACTGACCTATAGTTTGAGTGGTCTATGACAACTCGCTACAGCCAACTCACCATAGCCAACTCATTGCAGCCAATTTATTGGGGCCAACTCTCCATAAGACTCACCATGGCTAATTCACTATGGGACAACTTGCCATGGGACCAGAGTTACACTAATATTGAAAAAATAGTCTAATAGAATCATGAAGAAAGGATGCCAAAGGAAGGACCAAATAAAGTGTGAGTGACAAAAATTAAAATTATTTTTAAAATTATTTTAAATAATTAAATTTAATTGTTGAATTGTCTTGCAGTGAGTTGTCAGGTGAGGAGTTGGCCATGGAGATTTAGCTGTAGCAAGTTGGCTGTCTTGAGTTGATCATGGCGAGCTGGCCATGGCAAGTTGGCTGCGACGAGTTGTCCCATTCCATAATTTGAGCACCCCTTCAATAGGCTTTAAAGACTTTCATTGCTATTAGAAGTCCTTATCAGAGTCAGGTTCCCTCTTTTGCCAGAGCAGATTTTAAGAAAGAATGGGATAGAAGGGAGTATCCGCTTGTGTCTGAGACATTACTGCCATATTAAGCCAACTGTGAAATTGGCAGCTGATTGGAGAGCAAAGTTCAGTTCCTTGTTGCATGCAAGCTTCTTAATTATTAATTTCAATGGTTCTGCCATGTGCAAATCAGTGGTTATTAAACTATAGACATATTATAAATTGATTATAGGCAGGATTCATACACAACCAAATATTAAGTAACTGACATGGATTAGGTCCCAATAATATGAACATATATTGAAGCTACTCTAGTTAGACAAATATTTGGGGTTTCTATAAAATTCAATCTACTGGAAATTCCTTAGAACTTGTCTCCAGTATGTGTGAAAGCAGCAAACCATATTTTTAGCCAGTAAAAACAATTTTTTTACAACATTGTATCCCCTCGGTAATATTTTCAATAAGGTTACATCCTTAATACTGATTTAAATGTCATCATGATAGCTAACAAAGTCAGTGATGGTTATGTAAACTGATTCATTTTGACTAAATTTGCATAATGCATTTATGTTTAGTAAAAATGTCAGATTTGGAGCTCTGATATATACAGGGGTTGAAACAATATATATTTTACAAAAATTAAATACCCAACTACCAGCCACAATGAAATATATATTGAATAAAATCAAATTCCCCAAAAGTAATCATCAATGACTATACAACTATTTTGTAAAATATCAACCATTTAATAATCAGCCTTCATTCTCAAACCAGCAAAAACAGCAATGCAAAATACCAACATTTTCTGGCATGATCATCTTTCCAGTCATTTGCACTACTCAGAAGTAGTCCGGTCTTTCATTTTGATTCAAGTACATATAAAGAAAGACATCAACTGAGTATATAGAAAAGGAGGTGTAAAGGAAACCTTTTGTAACTGACTCTCCCAATGGATTTCAAGGAGATGCTTCTTCATCCAGAGAGTAACCCATCCTTTGTAAGCTGTTTGTATTATATCAGGGGTGGGCATCTATGGCACCTTTATATACTGTAGACTTCAACTCCCAGAATTCCATGCTAGCTCAGGAATTCTGAAAATTGAAGCCCACAGGTCGTGAAGGTGCCATTCATCCTCCCCCCCCCCCCCAAATTATACTGTTCCTCTGACAAACAGAATTTCTCTCAAAATGTATTGGGATTTAGTTATAGTATGATTTCCTTTACATCCCTTTTTTCCCCTTCCATCTGGACACACATAGTGAAAATGATGAGTAAATAGCTTTCTCCAATTCCTATCCTACGTCCCAGTACAGATATATTTCAGAAGGTCATTATTAGTGTTCATTATCTCATCATGGCCTTCCTCGGTGAAATATCTGTGGGCAAAAGTATTTTTATTACATCCATTCTGTCCTGTTTTTATTATATCTATTTATTCTCTGTTCACCTTCTTTCCCTATATATTTTTATTCCTGCAGTAAACTGCCTTTGGGATTTTTAAAATCAGAAGCAGAGTAGCAATTCTTTCATTTAAAAATAAATACCTCTCGAACAAATCCCCAAAATGTCCCATGGGAAAAGATGCAACAAAAGTCAAGTATTCACACCAGAACGAATCCTGAGCTACAGTTGGGCATGTACTTTTAAAAGGAATTTTTAGGTCTTCAATTCTGTTCATTTGCTCTATATTGTCTACCTTTTTTGGTTTTTTTGGCCAGAGTAACGCCAGCACTATGAAGATCTGAAATACGCCTTTCTGCTTACAAGGCACAAAAATCTCTGTGAGCTTGCTCCAAAAGTTATTACATTCTGCCTGTAAGGAATTTCAGTGAAGCATTTATTCCTTTTTTTCCCCTTTCACACTCAATTGAATATCCTGGAAGGTGATTGGGACTCTGTTCCAATTGTCATTAAAATCAATAGGGGAAAAATCCCATCAATAGGAATGGTCTCCATTAGGAACCATGCCCCGTGTGAATTAGCTGATGTACATAAGGGTGTGTTTTGCAATTGAAATAGAGAGATTTTGGCTTCCTCATTTTTAACTCCGGAGAGAAATACAGTGTTTCACATTCTAAATTCATCAGCACTCCAGTTCGATTAAGATGTGATAAGGTTGGAGGTGTACTGACTGCCAGGAGCAAAGAATTGTCAAAATAGAAACGATTTACAGAGAAAGAGAAGAGCTGTGTCTTCTGGTGTCAATTTCAGAAAAAAATATCATCAAAGGTAATTAGTCACTTATTTAAATAATAACAATACATGAATGGGACAATGGAAATCCATGTTGGAAGCAGTAATAATTATCGTAAAAATTTTGCCAGAGAAATATGAAGCCAACCTCTTAAATTAAAGGAAAAGTTGGATAATTTGTATTGGACTATTAACACCATTAAAATTGATTGTCTCAAGATTTGTTGTTGTGCTGTTAGATTAAAAGATACATCAATGTCAATTTTGCACTGGAGACCCTCCCCTTCAAATCCATCAATGACCAGATTAAGTTTGCAATCCTAAACCAATCATCTGGGATATAAGCGTTATTGAAATTAGTAGAGTTTACTTCTAAATAGACATACATCAGATTTAAAAAAACCTGCAAGTAAATTTTTAACCAGAGCTCAAGTTTTATTTTGTTCCACTGATAAATTACGTAATTAACACTTTACATTGGAATGATGTACATAAAACATTTGCACTGTGGATTATAAAGAAAGAAATAAGGATTTTATATGTTTTAAAACCCATTGTACTTGTATGTTTTAAAATAAGAAATGAGTGTTGATGGCATTTTTAAATATACATCTGAGTAGGATACATTAGTTAATTCAGTATAATGTAGTTCAATTTCCTATCCATGGAAAGAACTGACTTTACTTCTTCTATTTTTTTATAACCAATTTTTCAATCAACAATCACTATTGTATAATCTTGTAGATGTTAATTCAAAAGTGTATAGATCTTAAGTGTAAAACTTTCAAGATATGTCAACATCTCACCTTGGAGATATATATATTAATAAGATGATTATCTTATATTATCTTATAATAAGGGATTAATAAGATGAGGTGGTACAGTGGTTAGAGTGCAGTACTGCAGCTACTTCAGCTGACTGCTAGTTCAGAAGATCGGCAGATCAAATCTCACCGGTTCAAGGTTGACTCAGACTTCCATCCTTCTGAGGTGGGTAAAATGAAGACCCAGATTGTTGGGGCAATATGCTAATGCTAATGCAATATGCTACTATGCAATATGCTACATGCTAACTTTGTAAACCACATAGAGAGGGATGTAAAGCACTATGAAGCAGTATAGAAGTCTTTATTTTGAAGGAAGAATTGATTCCTTCAAAATAAATTTTGTGTCCTGTTTTTTTAAAACAACAGGACACAAAATTGATTTTGAAGGAACCAAATTAATCTCCAAAACGGAATACTTCAACAAGAGAATAATCATGGAAGCCATCAAAATAGAGAAACACCCCATAACATAAATAAACGTGATGATACCTTCCACCTACCGGACATCTGGAAACTAGCCCTAGTCAACAGAAGAGTCCCAGCCACGAAGATTAACACTGGACCCAAGATAATACATGAAACCACACCAATCATCCTCACCAGATTCAAACCCAAACCTATCCCATAGACGAAATACAACCACTATCCAGAAGCCAGACCACGGCGGCATCACCAGCTGCTGCACCCCCCTCCGATCCCCACACAAAGCAAACGGACACACGCCATGAACAAATGGCAAGGCCTCAAACTCGGAGCCAAACCAAAGCCCAGGATGTGGCATCACAGCCATCACTGCTCAGGATATTACATCAAAAAACTCAGGATATTAAAAAAACTCAGACTATCACAACACTAGAACTCAGGATGTTAACACACAGCCCATTACCCAGGTCATTAAAACACAAAAGACTAATAGGCACACATCAAGGACCTCACCCACACAGGATGTTACGAAACAGTTGACTAATCTACAAACATTAACCACATCAACCAATCAAGATGTAACAACATAGGCAACCAACCCGCTCACAGCAACAAAGCCAGCATCCCACACCAGTATTTATAGAGAGACAGCAGTTCCGATCATGCTTTCCTTGAAGCCAAAGACACCAGCCTGAAGATGATGAGTGGGACCTCATCGAAATGTCACCAAGATACTCTCAATCTTACATGGAAAAGACCAATACACCAAAACTTGCATACCTCTACCCCTAAGATCTCATAAAATTCCTGAAATCTTGCCTGAAGATTCCACATAATTTCATATCAAAACATTTAAATTTACATACAGGGATTCTGTGAGATGTTATTTTTTTATTACCTTGAGGTTCCTAGCTAGCTTCCTGGTTCTTACAGAAAATACCCTGTTGGTGGGGAAGCTCTGTTGAATATGAAGACCAGTTTGGAGAGAAAGGTGTAAAATCAGCTGGGCTTTAGGGTTTCCCCCTTGATTTTCCATAGAATGCCCTTTGTCTAGAAAACCCTGTACCATATTCTATCTTAATCAGCATGTGCCTAGAATTGAGCAGAATGTGACGGGTGGTGGAGCCTTTTGAGTGGCAGGTAGAGATGGAGCAGGGACCAGCGGTAGGTTTATTCTTATCACTGGTTTGCCCCACGTGTGCACCTTCCGTGCATGCACCTGGCTTTCCGCGCATGCACCTGGCTTTCCGCGCATGCACCTGGCCACAAAAACATGGCTAAATAGGATGGCATTACACTGGGGGGGGGGGGGAGTTGCCACTAATGGTTCACCCAAACTGGTACAAACCAGCTAAATACCACCTCTGACAGGGACCTTTGCCTTCCTCCAGACAAATTTAAACCCAATCCATCCATAATTATGCATACCTTGGGCTATATAAGATGTGACCAGTAAAGTACAAAATCTTCCAATGTTTTTAGGTTTGGCTAATATAACAGCTGGGCATGAATTCAGGTTAAAGTCTCCTTTGAATAAACTTGTTCTTTGTGTCTTACATGGATATGTCTTAAGTTAATTTCTGAGTAACAATGTAGAAATGGTTTACCTTTGCCTACAGGAAAGCTTTTCAAGTTCTCAGTGTATTCAACAGCTTTGCACTTTCTTGATTTTGTCCCATTCAGTTATTAATTAAGTCCAACTTTGCTAAGAACAAACATGTCAGTTAGGGATTACTTCACCTCAGTATTGGCTCAACAGCATATTGATTGATGGTGGACTGAAGCAAAGATGGATATTTTTAGAATGATTTGGAAAGAGGGGCCTCCAAGCGTTGGTTCTCTAGGCCAAGGTCTACTCAGCCTTAGTTTAAAGCAGGTCCTGAATCTATGCTGTGAGACTGAGCGGAAAGGTAGAGACATTTTTATTGTTTAGCCAAGGATGCTAGCCTTTCAGCGTAGCCTAGGTCAGGAAACAGCACAACAATTACAGAATTACAGAACAATTACTACTTTATTGAAAGCATCACAGCCAAATCTTGAAGCTCTGCCTTCTCTTATACCAAAGATATTCAAAATGGGCTATCTGCTTTCAAAGGATTATTCTATGTTGTTTTTTCACTTCCGTTAGCAGATCCTTCATTCCAGTGGTGGGTTGCTCCCGGTTCGGATTGGTTCACAAGAACTGGTAGTAAAACCGGCAGGAGGCCCCGCCCACTGCCCCAAATGTCATCATCAGCGATCTGAGCATGCACAGAAGCTTCTGTGCATGCATGTGCATGTTTTGCATCTGAGCCCAAAATAACATCCACCTAATTTGGAGTGGGGTGGATTTCTCTGCTGATCTATCAACAGTCTTATAGAATGTGGGTGACCAGTGTGTGTTGGTCCCTGTATTGCTTATGAACTGGATTACACCTAGTGAGGCACATCAATTGCCAGAGAAATATAGCATCATACATCGTAATCTGTGCAGATGTTTTGAGGCAGCAATATTATCATTCCTAAACTTGGATACATTTAGATTAACATTGAAGGGTTGAATCTGAGATAGAAACTTTCTAAATTAAGGGCGATTGTGAATTTAATTTGAGAAAACTTGCAAAATGTTGTTGCCTAAAAAAAGGATTGAGATGCTTTCAGGGTGGTGACCTAGAGATGTAATGCTTTGCACCATATTACTATTATCATGAATCATTCAGTTTCTGAATTTCTAAGCAGTTTCATGCTGCAGAATACTTATAAAACAAATGAAGTTTTTTAACTGAAACCTGTCTTGCTCTGAAATTTAGAGATTAAGTTTCTTGCGTACTCAAGAGATCCCCATTTAGTTCTATTTCTTGGGTTTATTGCTAAACGAAGCCAGCCATCTTTTCAATAAACATTCTAAGGTCTTTCCTTTTCCTTCTCTCAGCTAAATTATTTTTCTACCATGCAAACATTTAAATGCCGGAATTAATCTAGGCAGTTTCTTTCCTTATCATTTTATGCAAAGCACTTTGATTGTCTTATTGATTTCATGTTTTCTTTTTACATTCCCAATAACCTTGATATAATAATGAATATAATGATGTTATTTTTTTTTAAAAAAATGATTTCATTATTAAGAATAAGATACTAAAAAAATTCAACCCAACAAAAAAAGGGGGGAAAGTGCTGTTAGAGTTTGATTCGTAGCAGTGAATAACTTTTCAATTTCATTCTGAAAGATTTACTTCTAAAATACGTTTATCAGTTTTCAACATTACATTATGATAGCAAAAATAGAAAAGAACAGTTAGGAAAATGACAGTCTCTGATAGTGTATCTTTCTATAAATTTCTTCTCTTTCCTTTCCTTTTTTTTCCTTTCAGGAAAAATGATGACTCAAGAGTTATGGAGGCACTGAACAATTAAGTAATATGAAATAGATTTCTGGAGGTTGAGCAGTAGTAAATAGATATACATTTTCTGTAATAGAATTCCAGAGCTGCATTCTGGAAACTTGTTTTAGTACTACTCCCAGAAATGACTTCAAATGTCTCATTCAGATATATCCCCTAAGCCTGTGATGGCGAACCTATGGCATGCATGCACACAGTGCCCTCTCTGTGGACACCCGAGCTGTCTGCCTCTGTGGGCATGTGCGCATGTCTGCTGTGCATGCCCATGTGTCCCGCCAGCCAGCTGGTCATCAGGTCTCTGCCATGCATGCACTGGGGCATGTGCATGTGGGGATGTGCATGCGTGGGGGAGTGGAGAATGTGTGTAGGATGTATGCGTAGGGTGTGTGATGTGTGCGGGGTCTGCACATATGCGCAGGTAGGCAGGATGCATGTGGGGGCCACATTGCATTTTGGGGGTTTGGGTGCATGCAGGTGGTTTGAGCACTCGATCTGGAAAATGTTAGCGATCACTGCCCTAAGCTCTCCTTCTCTTGTCACTTGTGGACCAAAGAGTAGTCAAGATCTCTTATCTTGATGTCCCAGCCCATCAGACTGGAACAGCTATGGTAGTGAATGAAAGAACACTCAGGTTTGAAAGAGGATGTTGGTACCATATTGGAGAGCTTATTGAAAAGTGGGCAAAGACATGAAATACAGTTCCCCAAAGTTGCCAATAAAAGAACAATGAAGAAAATGAAAAATTATGCAATGTAATTCAGATTGGAAAATCTGTAAGGTTGCAATAAAAACATGAATTATTACATTGCATAACAACCTTCGTTAGCTCTTCAGAACCAGCTTATTTCAATGCATGAGCCACAAATACTTGTTCAAAATGCATCCCATATAAAACTTACAGAACCAACAGGAACTCAGAAGGTAAATATCTAGTTACCTGAAATTTGAAGCAGTATATTTAGTGACAGGTTGCCTCAAACCTACACCAATTGAAAATATATATACTCTTGCTGGCATTGCCTCAACTAAGATCAGGAGAAAAGTAGCAGCAGAAGCCGAGAGAACTAAGCAAGACCCTCAACATCCTCTGAATGGACATATGCCCCAAGCCATCTGACTCAGATCTAGGAACAGCTTTATAGCAAAAACAAACATTCTTGAGAGAACTCAAGAACAAAATCAAATTAAAAGATGGAGGAAGGAGACCATTGATTAAAGAATAACATGGTTGAAGGATCTGACCTCCCTTATACTACTTGGAGAACCCTGAATAGATTAAAAGTTGGAGTAAAACCAATATGCTCAAATGGAGGCTCTTAATGGATAACAAGATGCTATGTGAATATGGAGAGACACAGAGCCCGGCTCATCTGATAGTATGTCAACTACTACAAGAAACGTATACCAATAATGATTTATTTTTGACCAACAACAAAGCCAGAAAGATGTTTTTATTCTGGCAGTTTAAAGTTTGATCTAGCTGTGGAAGAAGAAGTTACCTGGTACCAAATGTAAGCCCCCTTCCTGTAGAAATTTATGTCTTTTCCAAAGGAAATCTTAACGAGTACAATGGGATGTATTCCCCCCACAAATGAATATAGGATTTCAGCATTTGATAACTTTCATACATACATAGAGACCCAGTGTTACATTTTTAATCAAAGCTTATCACCACATTCTCTCCATTTTATACAACTGACCTATTCCTAAATTTGTTAAGGAGAAAATAACTTCTTGCTTTCTGATATGGGCTCATCCATATATTCTATAGGCATCCAGCAACATGTCCTTCTAATACAACCAATTTTGTGCCTACCTGCTACTGAAGAAGAGATTTTTTTAAAGTTTACAGCATTTCAGTAGTGTTTTCCATGATAACATGACACAAGACCTTCCATGTGGACAGTCTAAGGCGCATGAAAGAAGGAGCATCAGATGTTCTGGGTTATCAATTCCTGTAAGACAAAAATGGAGCATTTCCCTTGTGACTTCTCTTTTTGCCATGATAAGTATGCCATGAGCAGGTAAGGCAAAATGCCTATGTAATAAAAAAAATATAGTTTGAACTCCAAATCCCACTCTAACATACATTCAGGACAGCAGTTAATGATTGGCTTTCCCAATAATATATGATCATGAGTAGGATGGAAAAGGGTAGTTGGGGATCCATTAAACACAGCCCAGAAAGAAAGTCTCCATTAGGGCAGTGACACTAGTAGCTCTTTGCTGAGGCATAATGAAAAGTCAAGCATGGGGCAGCATTTTTAATATTGATGTAATTTTCTCCCCCAAGTCTCAAGGATAGAAGAGAACACATTATTAATGTATCTGTAAGAAAAAGTCCTACCAGGGTTCTATAATGCTTTTCTTTTTTTAAAAAAAAACCCAAACAAATTCAAATAAACATCACTGATTTATAAGTGCATGATTTACACCTAATAAACTATGCAGATGTTTAAATATGGTTTATACTGGTCAAATAGAGAGAGGTGGGTTCTAAAAGTGTTCCAATCCAGTTTTGTTCTGTTTTCAGAGTACTCTATAGCATTATGTTTGTTTCTATGAAGGATTTTGTACAGTATCTGCATGACAAAATCACTCAGATTTGGGAAGATCTGGACTCCAACTGGGTAGATCCAGCGGGGATGACGGAGGCAGGTCCTGAGAATGTTATCTGGGATGAGTTTGACCCTGTGACCCCTGAGGACATGGACAGGATTCTTGGTAGACTGAATGTGATCACATGTTTGTTGGATCCATGCCCCTCCTGGTTAATGCTGGCTTCCTGGGAGGTGACGCGAGGCTGGCTCCAGGGGATTAAAAATGCTTCTTTGGGTGAGGGTGTCTTTCCCGCTGCCTTGAAAGAGGTGGTGGTGAGACCTCTCCTCAAGAAGCCTTCCCTGTACCTGGCATTTTTGGCTAATTATTGTCCAGTCTCCAACCTTCGCTTTGTGGCGAAGGTTGTTGAGAGTGTGGTTGCGCGACAGCTTCCCCAGTACCTGGAGGAAACGGCGTATCTAGATCTGTTCCAGTCAGGCTTCAGGCTTGGGTACAGCATGGAAATGGCATTGGTCGTGTTGGTTGATGATCTCTGGAGGGCTTGGGACAGGGGGTGCTCCTCTGTCCTGGTCCTGTTAGATCTCTCAGCGGCTTTTGATACCATCGACTATGGTATCATGTTGGTAAAGCTGGGGGTGGGAGGCACAGTACTATGGTGATTCTCCTCCTTTCTCTCCGACCGGTCGCAGTCTGTGTTGACAGGGGGGCAGAGATCGACCCCGAGGCCCCTTAGATGTGGGGTGCCACAGGGATCGGTCCTCTCGCCCCTTTTGTTCAACATTTATGTAAAGCCGCTGGGCGAGATTATCCATGGTTTTGGGGTGAAGTACCACCAGTATGCTGATGACACCCAGTTGTACATCTCCACCCCAGACCACCCCAACGATGCCCTTGAAGTGATGTCCCGGTGCCTGGAGGCCATACGGATCTGGTTGGGGAGAAACAGGCTCAGGCTCAACCCATCCAAGACCGAGTGGCTGTGGTTTCTGATGTTCCGATATAGTCAGCTGGTGCCATCGCTGACTATTGGGGGTGAATCACTGGCCCCCACAGAAAGGGCTTGCAACTTGGGCGTCCTCCTGGATTCATGGCTGGCTTTAGAAGAGCATCTGACGGCCATGACCGGGAGGATCTTTCATCAGGTTTGCCTGATTCGCCAGTTGCGTCCCTTTCTAGATCAGGACTCCTTACACACAGTCACTCACGCCCTCCTCACCTCCCGTCTGGACTATTGTAATGCTCTCTTCATGGGGGTCTCTTTGAGGAGCACTCGGAGGCTCAAACTGGCGCAGAGTGCAGCCGCACGGGTGGTTATTGGAGCGACGTGGCGCTCCCATGTAACACCTCTCCTGCACGAGCTGCACTGGCTCCCGGTGGTCTTCTGAGTGTGCTTCAAGGTTTTGGTTATCACCTTTAAAGTGCTCCATGGCTTAGGACCTGGTTATTTACGGGACCGCCTACTACCACCAATAGCCTCCCACCGGCCAGTACACTCCCATAGAGAGGGGCTCCTCTGGGTGCCGTCGGCCAAACAGTGTCGACTGGCGGCCCCCAGGGGAAGAGCTTTCTCTGTGGGAGCACCTACCATCTGGAATGAGCTCCCCCCGGAGATACGGAGGATCCCAGACCTGCGCACCTTCCGTCGCACACTCAAGACTCACTTATTCCACTAAGTCGGCCTGACCTAAATCTTTTTCCCCCTTTTAAATGGGAATTTTAATTTGTTTTAAATTATTGGGGTTTTAAATTGTCAGCCAAATTATTTAATTCGTTTTATTCTATTTTAATTTTTTTGTATTTATATGTTTTATTTTATGGCTGTACACCACCCTGAGTCCTTCGGGAGTAGGGTGGTATATAAATTCAATAAAAACTAAAAAAAAAAAAAACCCAGGGAAGAAACATTCTCAGGACAGTTCCGCTGATATATGATGCTGTGTCAGTTATGTTTCATTATTCAAAAGATGTTTTTTCCAGTTCTTATCAAGTGCTTACATATAAGTTGGTATTGGTCTCTATGTGTAACTTCCTAACTTTCATTGGCAATAATTAACCCAGTCTTCCTTTATAGAGCAGAAGTATCCACAAGTACATTTTCCCTCTCCTGAATTAAAGAACCAACTCTGATATATTTTTAGAGCTAATAGGTCCTAACCTGTCACACAATAATTAACTCTCAATCTATTGTCTGATTTATAACATCTCTTTCTATACAACTATAAATTATCAGCACTATTCAAATTCTTGAATGTATTTTTAAGTAAAGAGATGTAAACAGCTTGTTTAATTTGACCTTCAAATGTCCTTTCCTGCTCAATCCTGAGCTGATTTCATTGGTATACAATATGCACTGTATTTTCAGCTTGTTACTATTGAATGGAGCTGTGAAATGGCATTCCCCCTTCCCATTTCTGAGGCCTGTCATGCTTCGTCAATGCTGACAAGCAATTATTAGCCTTTGTTTCTTTTATACTATATATTGGCAAAACAATCATTGCAAGGAATTGTAGAGGTAGAAACCATTATCTTGGCACTATAGTGGTAACATAGCTTTTAAGCTTACTGAAAATATCCATTAGGTTCTGTCCTCTTATCTCAAAATGCTTTTTTGCTCCACTTTTGTCTTGCTCCGGGAGTTAAACCACTAACTTCTGAAACACTAAGAAAGGATAGGATAACTTTATTCTCTCCCAAGCTGTTTTCTGACTGGCCTTTGTGTGGTGTTGAATATATTCTTTGTTCAGTTCAATCCATGTTACATTAGATTCCAGGAATAGCTCCAAATGTTTGGCTAGTCATATTTGCAGTGGAATATCACGGGTTAAAAATATTGATTTTATTTCCAAGGCAAGATAGAATCTTCAAAGATCGGTATTTTGAAATATATGGTATATTTACAGAAAATAGTGTGCTATCACTGTTGTCATTATTCCTGATTGCACCTTCTTTTGGAGGAGAGGGTGTTTCTCCAACTGTTTAACAAGAAAATCTGTCTAGCTTTTAATAGATAATATATAGATAATAGAATTCTTTATTGGCCAAATGTTATTGGACACACAAGGAATTTATCTTTGGTGCATATGCTCTCAGTGTACATAAAAGGAAAAAAAAAAAGAAAAAAAATACATTCATCAAGAATCATTAAGATACAACACTTAGTGAGTCATAGGTTACTAATAAGCAATTAAATCATACTAGGAAACAGACAGAACAATATAAATCATAAAAATACAAGCAACATGGTTATAGTCATAAGTGGGAGGAGATAGGTAATAGGGAGGATGAGAAGAATAATATTAATACAGTTTTAGTAAATAGTTTGACAGTGTTGTGGGAATTAATTGTTTAGCAGAGTGATGGCATTTGGGGAAAAACTGTCCTTGTGTCTAATTGTTCTGGTGTGCAGTGCCCTATAGCATTGTTTTGAGGGTAGAAGTTGAAGCAATTTATGTCCAGGATGTGAGGGGTCTATAGAAATTTTCTCAGCCCTCTTTTTAACTGGTTCAGTATACAGATCCTCAATGGAAGGCAGGTTGGTAGCAATTATCTGTTGCTAATTATCTGTTGAAGTCTGTGTCTGTCTTGTTTGGTTGCAGAGCCAAACCAGACAGTTATAGAGCTGCAGATGATAGATTCACTAATTCCTCTGTAGAACTGAATCAGCAGCTCTTTGGGCAGTTTGAGCTTTCTGAGTTGGCACAGAAAGATCATTCTTTGTTGTGCTTTTTTGATGACATTTTTAATGTTAAGTGTCCATTTTAAGTCTTGAGATATGATAGAACCTAGAAACCTAAAGGTTTCTACTGTTGATACTGTGTTGTCTAGTATTGTAAGAGATGGTAGTATAGGAGGGTTAAATATATTTTAAAGTTAAATATGTTTTGAAGAATCTATCATTTATTTTAGAATTTGGATTTGTGTTTGTTTACTCATTTAATTTCATTGAATAAGCATGGTCAGAATTTATATTACAGCAATTTTAGCTGAGCTGAGGTTGACCTGGAAGTTCATCTGTTCAGCTGCAAAAACCCCATGGCATCATGGGAAAAAGCACTGCACAATTGGTCCTCTCATGGGGCCTTCCAAAGAAAGCCTATGGTTCAAGGGGTTGGTATGGATAAATAGAGGAGCATATCTACTGGAACTCTCTTATTTGAGGTCAGCATGAATAGGGCTACCGGAGATGACATAGAAAAATATGTATGACCATGGAAGCAAAGAATTAGAATTGTCTGTATTCCTTTGTGGCCATCTTCTGTTTGCCTGGATATTTGCAGCCTGGATCTAATAGCTCTATTCTCTTTGGCAGCAAAGCAAACTGATGAAGCTGGAGATTAGCATTTAATCTGGTTAAGATGTCTCGGATGATTGTCCATTTATAGAACAAGTAACAGTGGGTTAATGGAAACTTCTTGGCATTTTTTATTTCTGTTTTTGCTACTGTATATATTGCTTTTAATCACATTATTACAATAGCCACCACTTCCACAGTGTTTAGAATATTTAATATTCTATAAATACATTAACATATAAAAATAATACTAGCAAAACATTTCTGTGGTATTCTTAATAGGCATATGGAATTGGATGTGTTCTGTTTGTTACTTATCAGGGTCACTCATGATTCACAACCTACAAGATGATTATTAGGAATCCTATATTTGTAATTATTGGCTAATTCTTGACTAAGGCTGAACTTTTTTTAAGAAGGGAGGTTGTGACATTTGTTTTTAGTAACACAAGGTTTGAAAAAGGTTCTTAATAATTTCTATAAAATAAATAGTTCTAGAGAATTAAAAAAAACACCAAAGAAATATCTTAAGAAAACCTTTTTTAAAAAATTCAACAAACCATGGTTCTAAATTAAGCCAATAAATGATTATGAAAACATTTTCCCTGCTGGGATCTCTCTGAACTAAATTTCAGTCTCAAGCCATTTTTACATCTTAATTGTATCATGTTTGTAAATGGGGCATACTTTAAAATAAAAAAGGCTGACAGACTCATGGGTCTTGTTAAGCTGCTTAGGTGAGGTTATAGTAAATACCTTGAAATCTGTAATCATTGTAACTGTTGGCATTTTAGACGCCTCTTTGTATTATCAGCAACCACCTATTCCTTGAGTGGAGAGAGTGGCAAATAAATATATGCTGGAAATTCCTTTGTCTGCAATCAATATGATTTCATACAATATTTAAATTCGTCGCAGTTCTCATAAATATATTCTTTCTGACAGTGTTTGCTCTCTCCCCCCTGCCCCCTTTCTCTCTCTCTCTCTCCCCTGCCCCCTCTCATTTATCCTGTTGTGCATCCTCCTGGCCACTTTGTGTGATATAGAGGTATCTTCATCATTTTATTCTGTGGTGTCCAGTTGCTTTCTGCCTCTGACCTGAGCTATGAACCTTGAAATAATGGAAGCAAATAGAGGAAGAGTTATTCCAACTAACAGACAAGAGTTTGTTCTGTAGCAGTGATGTTGATGAATGGAAAATTCTTTTCTACCAAACCATTCCACCAAAACGTTTAAGAAATGCTTTGAAAATATGTCTTAACATGGACTACATAGTAATTTGGTGCCAGGACTAGAGGTGTTCAGGGCTCTAACAGTTAATCATTAATCAGTGGTTTTCCATTCATATGGCACAAATTAAAATGAATCGGTAATGATATTATTATTATTTTTTGTTTCTTCTAGCTTCTACAGATCTCAACAAAATAAGAATAAGATAAAGTAGCAAAAGCCGGAATAATAAAGCTTTGGGAAAATTGAAAAAGAAATCAGTATATGATTATGAACCGTGCAGATCTGAAATTGGATGTGAGTCTATCAGGAAATTTCTAGACTTAGTCTAGACTGGGAAGTTGAGAATAATATTTTCGAAAGATGGCAATGGAAAACTATTTCCATGTTGTTGCCAGGAAAACTACTGTAGATAGATTTGTCCAGGTAAGTACCAGAATCTAGCTCAATACAGATTTACCCTTTTCTAATGGCTAGTGAAAATCACCCTGTAACATTTTTAATTGCTTCACTGAGTTTTAATAGCCTTTAGATGTCATAGCTATAATGTTCATATTCTACAGCTCATCTCTTTCTTTCTTTTCTTTTTTTCCTGCCCATGGAAAAAGCTTATCTAGAATATATTTTGTTTTTCTGAATTAAAAATCACAGAACCTCTCCAAAAGGGCAAAGAATAATTTATCTTTGGAAAGATTTTTTTCTCCTGTGGATCACGTTGTAAAGACTCTGCAAGAGCAAGAACTGAAGAAACAATCTAGGTCTGCAGACAGTTTACCCTGCTTATTCCAGAAATATCATACTGAGCTCGGCTTTGACAAAAGAAGGTAAAGCTTATCAAATGATTAGCCAGACATTGTGTCATTTGTCACACATAATTGGAAAGTTTCTGTTTTTAGTCTTAAGGTTTCTGTGTCCTAAAGTGCTGACAAAACTGAAATCTTTCCTGAGTAATTCATTTGGCAAATAAAAAAGAGTAACCATTGCTGATTTGCCTTATGTATGGCTTTAATGAGCTATATGAGGGACTGTAAGATGTTGCACATTATCTAAGCATCTGATATTATATTATACATAGTCACCAACCAGGATACATAACATGTCACAAGTTTTTTGATCCTCAGGATAACTTTATGACACTATACAGAGATATCATGAAGAATTAGCTAAGCAACACAGAACCTGCCATGTTCCTAAGCAATTGCTTGGCTATTGTTCTCATCAAGCCATATTTCCTGGTACTGCTTTGGGGAAGTCCAGCTGAAATTAAGAAATTACCTTTAAACAAACATCAGAACTATAATCTGAGATTGTGAATATTGTTATTAATATTACACTTCCCTTTGCCAAACATGGGGAATTTTGAAACTTCATAATTTGGAATCAGAGACCTCCGGAAAATTAGTAAAAAAAAATCTTCAAATGTGTGTGTTAGCAATACTTTTCTCAAAGGTGCTTTTTTTTCAAAGGCAACTGGACTTCCTTGGTTTTTTCAAAGGAAAAAACCTTTAGCTTCTTTTAGCTTCTCATCCAAGAAGCTGCTTCTTCTGAACTGAAGAAGTTTCTTGGATGAGAACTGAAATGTTTTCAAAGGGAAAAAAAAACAAACAAGAAAGCCCAGTTGCCTTTTGGAGAAAATGCACCTTTGGGACAACCATGACCTGGATGACGGAAAATCTCCATAGACATTGACAATATTTCTTTTATTCTCTGACATACACTTAAACCAGGCTATAGAATGTTTTTTTTTATTAAAAAAGATGAATGGTGGTGTGTGTGTGTGTGTGTGAGAGAGAGAGAGAGAGAGAGAAAGAGAGAGAGAATGAGAGAATAACAATACTTAAATGTATGATTTGCTTATTTTAGTGTCCGTGGTTTTATTTTATTTTTGCTCAGGTTTTTTGTTCATTACAGTTTAGATCTTTATCAGCTTGAGGATTAAAAAAAAAAGTTGGGATAAAAATGAAGTTAAACACAAAAAGGTATTTAGGCATTGATTCATTCTAATTCCTTCAGCAAAGACTATTACACAAATTATGCAGATCTTTTATGTTAGGTTCTTATTCTAATGTTCTTTTCATTGTCAACATTAGTGTCATTTTCAATCACCTGGAGAGTGTTTCAAATATATTAAACCAGAAGCAATTGAAAAATAAGTAGACAAAACCTGCCTGTGGTACAGACTAGAGACCACTGTCAAAACCACTTTTAGTCATCAGTCTGCTTTTCTTAATTGATGGAAAATCTTTGGCAAGAAACAGAGAGTAAGTACATACAATCCATCATGGGGAAATCTGGATATATAGAATTTGGATTCTGTTTTTATTAAAACTAATAAACTGGTTGTCAGCCATGACCAGGAAAGACTTTTTTTTAAAATTAGATTTATATGCCGCCCTTCTCCGGAGACTCAGGGTGGCTTACAATGCGTTAGCAATAGCCTTCATACTTTTGTATATTTTTTATACAAAGTCAGCTTATTGCCCCCACAAACTGTTAATATATATGTATTATTACACATACATGCATGCATGCATGCATACATACATACATACATACATACATACATACAACCATCAGGGTAGACATTCATAACATTCTTGAAAATATATCTTTTAGAGATATTTACCCTTCAAGGCAGCTTATTGTGAACAATAAATTCATTAATAAGAATTAAGTCCATTTGGCACTTGGGATTCAAGGCAAATAATGTTTCAGACACATGGGGCAAAATCTACCATCTGATTCTCTTTAAAGCAGTTGTGTCATTTTCTAATATTGCAGAACTGCCCTCCTCTCTGTCAGGTCCTTTCTTATATTCCATACAGAAAATAGCAAATACCTAAAGGACTTATAGAGCATTATAGAGCACTCTATAGAGCACTGCACACCAGAACAACTAGACACAAGAACAGTTTTTCCTCGAATGCCATCACTCTGCTAAACAAATAATTCCCTCAACACTGTCAAACTATTTACTACTCTAAGTCTGCACTACTATTAATCTTCTTATCGTTCCCACCAAAGACTGTAACTTTGTTGCTTGTATCCTTATGATTGATATTGATATTGATTGTTTCCTGATTGCTTATTTGTACCCTATGACTATCATTAAGTGTTGTACCTTATGATTTTTGATGAACATATCTTTTCTTTTATGTACACTGAGCGCATGTGCACCAAGACAAATTCCTTGTGTGTCCAATCACACTTGGCCAATAAAAAATTATTCTATTCTATTCTATTCTATTCTATTCTATTCTATTCTATTCTATTCTATTCTATTCTATTCTATTCTATTCTATGCTATTCTATGCTATGCTATGCTACGCTACGCTACGCTACGCCACGCCACGCCACGCCACGCCACGCCACGCCATTCCATTCCATTCCATTATATTATATTACATTACATTACACTATTGATATTTATGCAAAAGCCGTGATCTGGCTGTGGCATGTCTTTCAAAAAACACCAAGAAGGTCAAAGACAAGTAGTTATTTTAAAGGCAGTCGAGGAGAAACACTCTCCCTCTGTAGGTCAACCTGGGAGAGCTAGAAGTCAATATTAGCTGTCCTCCCCAAAGTTCCTTAAACTATTAACAGTTATCCAGAGATGGACTTTGCTACAGAGCAAAAATAGATAGGGTCAGGATCTTTACACAGTATTTATGCTACAGCTGTATGCAGGAACAGAAAAAGCATTTTGTTACAGAGGGAGAGAACAAGACCAGGATTTTACATATCGTTGAAATGCATGAGGGGTTTAGAGAGCAAATTTGCTAACTCGGTTAAGCTTCTCATTAGTGGTAAATTTGTGTGTGTCAGGAACAGAAGAGGAAAACCGCCTGCCTTCCCCTTTAAACTTACTTTCATGGTTGCAAGAAAAGCTTAGTATAACATATCACTCAAAGAAGCTCCAGTATAAGCCATCAGTCAAAGTAGCTCCTCTTTTCAGCTATCCGCAGATGGAAAATTTTGTCTTGTCTTGTTTATTCACTCAGGTTTCTTCATCTTGTTTGGTTGCACTTGGCAGCGAATTGTTTGCTTTATTGATGCAGGTATCACTGGTAAACATTTGATCTAGTTAAAAGGGACTGTCATTCCTGTTAAGCGTTTAAGAGTTAACTGTAGGACTCAGGCTATGTGCGATGTGCATTGGGTTTGTGTGTGTGCGTGTGTGCACACTTCTGTGTGCATTCAAAGAGAAGAGCAGGGAGGAAGAAGAGGGAGGAAAGAAGCCGTCAATTTTCTCTAGATAAATATTAACACTAGATTCCAAGGGAAAGCAAACTTTGAAAAAAAATCAGTACTCAGCTTACAATAAACATAACACTCTTTTGACTCTCCACAAATAAGACTATGCTAATCTAGACTTCTGGTACTGGTGGTTCATGAAAAATGTCCATATTATTTTTTTTCTCTTTCACTCTAAACAATCTTCTTCTGAAATTTTGTATTTATGAAGAAAGAAAAATTAGAAATAAAAATGAAAATGAAGAACCATATCTTCATAATAACCATTCATAATAAACATTATTTATAAACAAAAATCTACCCAGTTTTTAAGCATAGCGTTGAAATTCAACCACACTTTAACAAATTACACTACTCAATCTGTCTATTCTGTTTATATTTGTTGTATGTATTTAATTCTTTGTTCCAAAATTCTTGCAATTAGCTAATATCCATTTTAACCATATTATTTCATTGCCTGTAAAGAAGAATTACGGATTTAAAATGCAGGTGAATCAGATATTGCTAACACATCTAGCCCGAACTGTGAAATAAAAATTGCTTTAATTGAATCAACTGCCATTCTACAATTTTAGACAACGTGATTCTTCTTGCAACAACTTAAATGAACTTGATAGATCATAAATAACTTGGTCTAAAAATATTAATACCCTTATTACTTCATGTCTGCCATTTTTAATTTGGGATTGTTTTAAAGTGAAAATTATTAGACATCGTTCATACACAAGGACAATATTTTTATATTATGTAAATGTTCCTATAGTTAGCTTGCTAAACTAATTTGGTTAATAATTGACCTTCAGTGTATAAGTCTGAATCAGGAAATTTTCATTTTAGGTATTTTTTAAAAAATCCTTCTGTGACGTGTCCAGAAATTAATCAGATCCCTGTACAACCTTGCCCCCCCCGCTTTTATTTTGATTTCTACCTAACGTTCTTGTTTTTGATCACCAGCTGACTGACTCTGTTTTCATATGAGACCTCAAGCTGCCATTGGAATAGTGACAGTGATACTACTGAGCCCTGCCAAGCTCAAGGCCTATCATCTGAATAACTTGGAAACATTGCATAATTTTAAATTCCAAGGATTTTAGGAAAATAATGTCACAAAATTATTTAATTATGTACTATTTCCCTCTCTTTTCCCTCTCCCTTTATTTGAATGAGATACTGGCTTCTAAATTTGGATACATATAAAAATGTAGGAATTGGTTAGGCAGTTTCAGAACTTATGGTAGAAAGCTTGCTCAAGGCTTCCAGGAAATCAAAGACATTTGGGAAGAATAAAAGAAGAATAAAATGTTTTGGTTTGCATGGAAATGCAAATATCATCTGTATTATTTGCATTTTTGGAAATGACACAAATCAAAACTTACTTATTGTTCCAATTTTGCTGTTTCCTAAGGTTGCAACGTGAGTCACTTTTATTAAAAAAAAACACATTACAGTCAATGTTCTATAGAAATGGATATATTCACAACAATAAAATGCAAAAATCCATTATCCTGCAGAAAAATACAAAAAAAAAAAAAAAAAAGTCTGTATAAAGCAAACATGAAACAAAACACTCATATTTTTAGAGAAATGTAACCCAAATTGCCTACTCATTTTCATGTAGATTCAAAAACAGTTTTCAACTAGGATTTACGGGTTTGGCGTCGCGGCGATGCAGTTGGCGGGGCTCTGATGAGCCCCACCAAAACCCCAACTGGCTAACCGCTGCTGACAGGTCTGTGGACCTACTCTGTCCTGAAGGGACAGGGGAAAGAGAGGGACCCCTTGGGCGGCCCAGAGGAACGGGCAAGTTTCTTGGAGGCCAGAGGCAATCCTCTAAATCAGCAGCAGGGGATGGCAGCCATGGTGGCTGCCTCGAGACTGCGACAAATCGGGACAAGCAAAGTGCAGGAGGAAGGAAGAAAGGATGATGTGCTTTGGAGCTGGGTGAATGACACCAGCCCAGGCGAGAAACAACATGTTAATGAGGATATTTTCAAATAAGACCCCCAGCCTTACCTAGCGGATGAAGATCTGAGGGGCCTGAAGATTTTGTAAAATAAGGAAAGAAGTTTAAATCCTTTTAAGAACTTTATTTCACCACTGATTGGAGTGAACTGCTTATTAACTAAATAGAGCTGGATATTTGAACTTTCTTGCTAAATCCGAAATGAACTTGAAAAAAGAAAAGTGATAATTAAGGATTTGTCACCTTTAAAAGCCAGACAAAGAGATCAAACGGATTGCTACATAAATGGTTCAAAATGGTAATTGATGTTGTGACTAAGTGAAAGTGTTGATTGCAGAAACTTGTTTTTTCCTGAAAAGAACCTATTTGTCTTGATACTTATTGTGGATTACTTTGAAAAAAAACATTGTTTTTTGAACTCTGGAAATTCCTATTCTGTCGTTTAATGACTTTACAAAAAAAGAAGAAATACAATGACTAATATACTTTTAACTAACTGGCGCAGCAACAAAAGGCTTGGCGCAGGAACAGAAGTGGAGAAGCTGATGTTTTCTGGAAACAGACTTTATAATAGAACTAAAAAGGATATGTAGAGTTTTAAGCGTGGAAGTATTGACTTTGAATTGAAATGCATATGGACAGATAAGGAAACGAAGAAGCAAAATAGATAAATTAGATAGCAATGTTTGAATGTTTAATTGTTTAAATGGTTCAAAATTTAATTGAGCTTTAAACAAAAACAAGAAATGTTTATGGTAAATAAAGATAGAAATATACTAAAAATAGAAGTGGGAAGCTAAGGTGACTAAAAGTGATATGTTCATAAAAGCATAACTTGTTGCAACATGTTTTAGTTCTAATTTGACAACAAAGTGGTAGAGGATAATTATGATCAATTGTTAATGATTTTAGATGATATATTAAGATACAAGGATGGAAGTTATAACTGTGATTGCATTTAACACATGTTGGAAATGATTAATATTAAGAAATAAATGGGGATACACCCTGGAAGAATATAGTTGGAAACAGTGGATTAATAGACAATAAATGGAAAAAGAAATTTTTAATAAGTTAGCAGTATAGAAGTTGGAGTTAATGGAGGAAAATATGCTGAGAAATCAGCCAAATAATGAAATGCTGAAATCAGCCAAATAATAGGTGGAGTTAAGGAGGAGAATGCTGTTAATCAGCCAAAACAAAGCATGCTGGAAATCAGCCAAAACAATGGAAAATGCTGGTAATCAGATAAATAACAGGGGGAGTTATGGAGGAGAATATGCTGAAAACTCAGCCAAAATATGTTCTGCTGGAAATCAGCCAAATAATAGGTGGAGTGATGGAGGAGAATAAGGAGAATATACTGAAGAATAATTATTAATAAGGTGTGAAAAAGAAAATGTTGGGTGATAATTGAAATGAAATGGTAAATTTTGAGATGTCTGTGTAAAAGTTTAAGAACATGATAGGATGAATTGGGTTTAGAAAATGAGAAAAATAGAAAGAAATTTTGATTAATAAATTGAAATAAAAATTGAGTTGTATACATTTGGAAATTAAGATTTGTGGTGATAAAATTGTAAGGTATATATATATAGATAGATTAATAGAATATATTGTTTTTGTGTTTAATGTTGATGTTAAAAGGAGCAAGGGAAAAAAATTTAGATAGAGCGGTATTGAATTTTGATTTATAATTGAATTTATAATTGAATATAAAAATGAGCTCTGCTTTAATAGGAGATTAAGATGTATGATGAGATAATAGAAAGATTTATTAAGATGTTGGAATTTATCTTAAAATTGTTTGTTCTTATTTGTTAAATTAGTATACCTATTTGTGACCGACCAAAACTTCGTTCTTCAAAATATATATGTTTATGTTGGAAGAAATTAACCCCCCCCCCACCCCAGTTTTCGACTTTCACAAACCAAATTTGGCAGAAATAAGCTGGAAATAAATGGAGGCTGATTGGAAAGAAAGATTCTGTTTATTGGTGAACAGAATCAACACACATGCAGCATACAGTTCTGGGACAGCTGACAAAATGGAGTTGAGAGTGGGTGGGTTTTATACCTTCTATATTCCTATGGAGTCATGTAGGGGTCATGGCTGGCTCTATAGACAAAAGGGGGAAATACAAATCCTATGTATTTGTCTGAGCTAATTGTGTGAACCTTTGGCTTGTTGCTTCTCTGAAGTTTCTGTCTGCCCCAGTCTTTCTGAATGGATTACCAAATCTGCATTTCTAAAAGATGGCCTCCTCAGTTTCTACTTGGGGCAGGGAGACAGGGGTTGGTTTCTGCTTCCCTTAAGATTCCCTTCCCCAACTTCTCCTTTAGAGGAAATATTCTATCCTGCCTTTTTTATATATATATTCCCCAAAACATTTCATTCTCTAGGAGGATGGGTGGGTGCTGACTTTCTATGAGTGCTAACCTTTTTTTTAAAAAAAGATGCCATTTGTCCTATCGACTACTACTTTACTTTGCTTGGGTAGTTAGTTCCAGACACAGCTGTATCAGGGGTGAAATACATTTTTTTTCCTTACCAGCTCTGTGGGCATGGCTTGGTGGGCATGGCAAGGGAAGAATATTGCAAAATCTCAATTCCCACCCCACTCCAAGAGAAGGATACTGCAAAATCTTCATTCCCACCCCACTCTGGGGCCAGCCAGAGGTGGTATTTGCCAGTATTCTGAACTACTCAAAATTTCCGCTACCAGTTCTCCAGAACCTGTTAGAACCTGCTGGATTTCACCCCTGAGCTGTATCTGTAATGTTCACAGAGACATAGATGAAATATACTTCCTTCTCTTCCCTTAGCAGAGAATGTGATGAATCTAAAACCTTTTCATGAGCAAACTGGAGTTATTGGCTTCTATGTTCCGGTCAGAGCATTAGCTCTTCCCCTCAGTAGTTGTATCTTGCCTATGAGATCCTTTTTTTGGAATCATAGTTTAATGATCCCTTATTATAGTACAGCTTGCAACAGCTGCTTACAACATACAAACAATTCCATGGAGTTCCCCCTAATTAAGAATTAATTAAGATGTAAGTATTTAAATAAGATGTGCATTTAGTTCCTATTCCTCGCTAAGGCTTCCAAAAATGCCTGACATTAGATCTGAAGAGATGAGAGGGCAAAGAATGATAGTCCAGCCGAAGCCATTAAAAGTGCATGACAAGCAAATATAATATCCAGAAAATGCATTTGCTGATCATGTCTGCAAGAGTCAGTGTGGAGGGTTTTTTTGCATTTCTGTCTGTTTCAATTGCATTTGAAAACCTGATATCTGTGGGGATTGTGCTGTTTTGTCTATATGTGTTATGCACAGTGGGGAAAACAGTGATCCAGGAGATCAATCAATTCCTTGAAGGTTATATGTTTTGCTGGTGGTTTCAGGCGGATAATTAAAAAAATATGTCTTAGTGCCGGTTGGTGAAAGATATGTTTGCTGACACGGGCTTCTGGGAAGAGGTGGACTTCAAAGTGGCTGCTTGTTCAGAGCATGGAAAATGTATCAGCTAAGACAAATATTGTCAGAGTACAGAGCTTGTGGTTTAAGCTCAGATGAATGAACGCATCACTTCTCTAACGATGCAAGGGAGAAAGATTGTAAATCGGGTTTCTTTGGGAAAAGTGAACTTTTAAGTGTATTCTGGAGGCATTATTTCTACAGAACATGCTTTCAAAATGACATCAAAAACACAAAGCACAAAGCTGCTTCTCCCCCCCCCCGCCCCCTTCTCAGCTCCATCCACCCGACTCCACAAGTAAACACAGAATGGCATTTTAATAGCCGGCAGGACATTGTTTACCCACTGCTTGTTCTAACAAGGTGGCTACAGAAACTAGTAAAGGCTTCATACAGATTGTATTATTTTGATGTATGGTGTCATATTTTCTTCCTAGTTCTGATATGTCAGTGGCTTTCAGTTTCTTATCTCAAAGAATTGTAAACTGTCTCTTGGGCCACAGCAAACCGTTTTCTCTCCAAAGCTGCTACGAGCTAACCTTGAAATAATCATAACATTAAAAATCAAGACATATTTCATTTGATTGTTTCTGTATGAATTAACTTAAGCCCTTTTAGTTGATTTACAAGTATTGAGTTCTAGTACTTAACAACAGCAAGAACTCTTATTTCATAATAATGAATAAACGATAAGTGGATATAATAATAATAATAATAAAAAAACAACTCCTCAAGGATAAAAGATCCTGTGCTGCCTCTAACTTTAAGATCCCTCTATACATCAGCTAGAGATGTATTAATATGGAAAAATAAGCTTATAGATCAGGACAATGGTGAAATTCAATTTTTTTTTACTACCTGTTCTCTGGGTGTGGCTTGGTGGGCATGGCAGGGGAAGGATACTGCAAAATCTCCATTCCCTCCTCACTCCTGGAGGAAGGATACTGCAAAATCTCCATTCCCACCCCAGTCTGGGGCCAACCAGAGGTGCTATTTGCCAGTTCTCTAAACTACTCAAATTTTCCACTACCAGTTCTCCAGAACCTGTCAGAACCTACTGGATTTCACCCCTGGATCAGGGGCGTCAAACTCAAGGCCCACGGGATGGATCCAGCCTGCAGGGTGTTTAGATCTGGCCCCCAGGATCACCCTGGAAACAGCAAAGGACTGGCCCATGGTGCCTCTGCAAGTGAAAACAGAGCTTAGGAGAGCTGCACATGCCTCCCCCGAGCTCCATTTTCACTGGCAGTGGGCTGCAGGAGACCATTGCGGTCGAAAACAACACCTATGCCTATGTGCCTATGCCCCCTGCCCTCCCGAGGTCAAATATAACCCTGCTGTGGCCCTCAGTGAAATCAAGTTTGACACCTCTGTTATAGACAAAGTAGTTATTTTTTAAAAAAATTGAGAACTTAAAAAAAATAGTAATATAATAGACTTATGCATCAGTGAACCCTACAGGACTGTTATTATTATAATTAATGTTGTAAGTTTTGTGTGTGACATTGCTGTAATCTAAAAGGCAGACTGAGTTTGAAGTTTAACTGCCCTAGGGATTTCTCAAGCAGAATCTCTTGTAACTCCTACAGAATTCATTTACCGATTCCTGCCACCAAACCATCAACTAGCAATGAGGTTCCAAAAAATTATTTCCTTTATTTTCTGAGCATCTAGTAAACATGTCCCCTCCCCTCACTATGTGAACATCTGACATCTTTTGCTTGTATTCTCAGGAAACAGCATACAGATGTTGTAACACTGGTAGGGTGATGACATTAAACATGAGCCAAAACATGGGCGAATAGGCGGCAATATAAATTTAATAATAAAAAATTAAAAAATAAGGCTAAACTGTTTCAGTGAGGATGAATTTCATCGTTCTGCTACTTAAACCATCCAACTTTCTCCCTTCCTCAGCAAATGCTGCTTGACAGTGAGATGGCTGCCATATAAATTTAATAAATAAATATGTATTTAATAAATAATGAATAAGGTAACTGTAATTGTCTTGATGCATAGTCCCGTTTAGCACTTTTCTGGCTTCTTCTTTTAGGCTGTAATCTACAATCTGTTTGTTTCTTATTGTTCTCCACTTGGCTCTGTAACCTATCATTTATCCCCAGCTGATTCAGATAGTCAACTTCCTTGCTTGTGCAAAACAGTTCTCCTGGCTTTTATTGGCCAAGTTCAAACTGATGCTCCTGAATTAAGTGCACATCTTCATATTTGTATTGTCTGATTTCAGCTCCTATTCTAAAATTGATTTCTTTCATATCTTTAAGTCTTTTTTTTTATTGAAAAAGTTTTACAATACAGATTTTTTATACCCCTTTCCCCTCCCCACTCCCCCCACCCCCACAACCACCCCCTCCCTTTCCCCCCATCCCTCCCCCCTTCCCCCCCTGACTTCCACTATTAACCAATCATATATATCAATCAACATCAAACAACAACAAAAAATAACCCGGTGAGATCCAGCTAAAAATATAACAAATATAACAAATTTAACCTAAATAATAATAAAAAGAATTAATCTAGCCTTCTAACATCTTTTACCCCCTTACTTCAAATATATAATAACCATGAATCCTTTATAAAAACTCATGACAAGCTAACAAATAACACATATATAACAGTTACATAAAAAGGAAAAACAATTTTGAGCATCAAAAATTTTTAGAATAAAATATATAAATGTTTAACTTTAAGTATAATTCCCAATATTCAATCTTAATATATATATATATATATATATATATATATATATATATATATATATATATATATATATATATATATATATATTAATAAAAAGCTATATATATATATAAAAGTAAAAGTAAAGCTCATCTATCTATCAGATATATAAACTTATTTTTAACATTATAATTTATAATATAAATGTATAAGGTAATACAAGTATAAATTCAAATATTTAATAAAATATAATAAAATAATTAATAGTATAATTAAGAATCAAATGCTAGTTGAAACTTCTTACTTTGATATTTATTCTGCATGTACTCTACCCATTTCTTCCACTCCTTAGCAAAGGCCTCATGGGTCCTGTCTTTTAGGTATGCAGAAATCTTAGGCATTTCTGCAAAATTAGACATCTTCAATATCCATTCCTCTATAGTAGGTACACTATCTTTTTTCCAATGTTGACCAATCAGTAGTCTAGCTGCAGTAATCATATATAAGATCAGTCTCGTTTCAGTTGATGAGCAATTCTTAGCTATCCCCAGCAAAAAGAACTGAGGAGAAAATTCAAGCTTCTTCTTCAAAATGTTCTGCATAACCCACCAAAGTTTAATCCAAAATGCTTTCAATTTTCTACACGTCCACCAAATGTGAAAATACGTTGCATCCAAACAATCACACCTCCAACATTTAGGCTGAACATTTGGATACATACATGATAATTTTTTGGGATCTAAATGCCATCTATAAAACATCTTGTAAAAATTTTCCCTCAAATTCTGCGCTTGTGTAAATTTAACATTCTGGACCCAAATCTTTTCCCATGTTTCCAACATTACTGGTTCTGCAAAATTTTGTGCCCATTTTATCATACAATCTTTAACTAATTCACCCTCTGAATCTCTTTCTAACAATAAATTGTACACTCGCTTAATAGGCATCGGCCCTTTACATTTTATCTGAGTCACCAAATCTTCTTCATGCAACATTAGTCCAATTTTCTGATCTTCTCTCCATCTCGCTTGAAGTTGAAGATACTGCAACCAAGATAAATTCACCCCTTCTTCCAACAGAATATTCAAAGGTTTCAAACTCCATCTGCCCCCATCATTAAAAAGCATCTCTTTGTATAAAATCCCCCCGAGTGACTTTATATTTGGCAAAATCTGCCCAAGATCCAACCACAAAGGTATTTTGTAATCCAATCGAGACTGGTGCTTCTTCCAAACTCTCATCAAAGCATGTCTCAGAATGTGACTGTTAAATACTCTATCCAACTTATCTTCATAAAATAAATATGCATGCCAACCAAAATCCAAATCATGGCCTTCTACATTCAAAATTTCTGTTTTCGTTGTACCAAACCAATCACCCACTTGTGTCAACACCGCTGCCTCGTAATATAAGTGTTGGTTTGGAACTTTAAGGCCGCCTCTTTCACGAACATCTTGCATGATTTTAAGTTTAACTCTTGGTTTTTTCCCGTTCCAAATAAATTTATTTAAACCTGCTTGCCATTCCATCAAGGTCTTATCACTTTTAAGCACCGGAATCATTTGAAATAAAAACAGAAATCTAGGTAGAACGTTCATCTTAATAGCTGCTATTCGACCAAGTAAAGATAGTTGCAGTTTCTTCCAAGTTTCAAGGTCTTTAAGTCTTAATGATCAGGCAGTTCTATTCATTGGTAGGGAACTCTTCATTTCTTTAATTCTTACTTTCTAGAATAGTCTTTCCTTGCATTCTCAGAACAAATGAAGCCTTTCTCTACTACCTCTAATCAGAAAAGTCATGAACCAGGAATTCAAGGTAATAAATCAGCACACGTCAAGATATTCTAAGATGGGGATGTGGCCATTAACATTTAAATGGTTTATATAGAATAAGCTGCCTTTGTGCAGATAGATAGATAGATAGATAGATAGATAGATAGATAGATAGATAGATGATAGATAGATAGATTTTAGCCAAAGTTTTAAAAGACCTTACAAAGTGTTTGTTAGGATTTTAGAGGATTTTGAGCTGGGATTTTAGCCAGGATTTTAAGATTTTAAGCATTTTAACTAACAGATTTTTAATGACATGGGAAAACACCCGAGATTTTAACTTTTTACATACATACACCCACGAAAACTTGAGAATACATATATATATATGTAGGTCTTTGATTATTCGGGTCTTCTCCCGTGTAAAATTGGAAGTATCTTGGAGACGTTTCGACGAAGTCTCATTCGTCATCTTCAGGCTGGTGTTTTCGGCTTCGTGCTTCCAGGCTTCCAGCACGAAGCTGAGAACACAAGCCTGAAGATGACGAATGAGACTTCGTCAAAACGTTGCCAAGATACTTCCAATTTTACATGGGAGAAGACCCGAATAACCAAAGACTTACATACAAACACCCGCGAAAACCTCAGAAAACACACACACACACACACACACACACATGAAGTTTAATCATATAAGGCAATGAGAAATGGACACATTGTGCATATTTATGAATAGTGTAACCATGCCAATGCCAGTGTCAGTTCTTGCAGCATAGATCCAGTAATCATACTGAATAACTTTATCTTTTCCTGTTGATATCATCTGCTCAAGGGCACAGAATTGTTATTCCTCACCAATATATATTGATGATCCATATTATCACCGTGATTTCAGGATGTTACACTTATCCTGGCCCAGGAAAGCTTAAAACTAAAATGCTTCCTTTGAAGAGAGTAAGAGTAAGAGTAAGAGACAGTAAGAGAGGGTAAGAAGCTTCAAAGAATATATATACCATACACACACATACATACATACATACATACATACATATACATACATACATACATACATACAACTTTATATTAAAAATGTGATTCCAATATATATTCAAAAATTGATAATCGGAAATAATTCAAATAGAGGATTTATTATATTTCTTTAAAAGGTGAACATCTATTTTATTCAATGTGAAATCATATTTTCTTTATATTCAAAGGTATAAGAATTTCTGAGTGCTTTGCTTTTTTAAGCTAATCGGTTTCCATGGTCTTTGAGTACTTGGAAGATGCACAAGTATTGCATAGCTTGCTGGAGGCAGAATATGTGGATCACTTTAAGCTGCAATCCTATAAACACTTAAATGAGAATAGTCTGCAGGCAGGCACAGAACTATGCTGTTAAACACCTAGAGAGAGTCATCCATGTGGAAATGCTCCTGGGTGGAGAATGAAAACTGTTTTTTATTGCTGCAGTTATTTTGTATTTATTGTAGTTTTAATTTTGTAAAGCTGCCAAAATCAACTGGAATGGAACAGCCTATAAATTCAATAAATAAATAGATACAATCAAGTTACATCTATCTACAGTAGAGAATAAATAAATTTACAATTACATGACATTAAGACATGAATTTAGATTAAAATATTGCAGAAGAAAAAGTTCCAGTTCAACATTTTTAGACTTTCACCCTGACCTGCATAAGTGCAAATGAATTATAGAGCCCTATATTTCAAGGAGTTTATTTTCTGATAAAACTTTCAGGATTGAAGCATTGGAATGAAAAACATTGACATAATCTGCAGTATAGCAAAAGAAATATCTCTCCAGAGATACACTGGAAAGGATCTTTTAGACATATATACAACTACTTGTGTAAAGTAAGTGAAATAATACTACAGTAGTGAATATTGGCTGCATTTTTTCATTATTATTTTTTTTAAAATTGTAATCTGTCAGTTTTTATTTTTGTTACATTAATCTGCAACTTTTCTAGAAAATAATAATTCTGACCGAGAAAGAAATGGAAAATTAAGCAAATAATAATTTATAATAGAAAGTTCTGTGCAAAGTAGAGACTATGTACAGTTGAAATCCACATGCTTTTAATAAATCTTTCATTAAAAACAGAAATTGTTTTCTGGCTTTTAGTGGACCAGTAATATACATTGGGGCATCCAAAATTTGATTAGCTTTACAATTTTATCAGCTGTAAAACTGATACATTCTTTGACTTCAGAGCAGAGGTGTTCAAACTTGGCAGCTTTAAGACTTGTGGACTTCAACTCCCAGAATTCTACAAGTCTTAAAGCTGCCAAGTTTGAAGACCTCTGCCTCAGAGCATTTAAGAACATTAACTATGTTGAGTGTCAGACGAAAACCTAGTTCTCCTCCTCGTATAACCAAACAACTAACTCATTGATTTAAGATAAAATTTATCTTGGATAAACTGATCATCTTCAGAGAATAATGAAGAAAATAGGGAGCCTATTAAAGTTAAAAAAACAAATTGAGTACATAATCTAAATCACACAAATTGGGAGGACCAGAATTAGAAAGCCAAATGCTCTCCAAATCATGTGGACTACACCTCCCACAATTTCTTGCTATTTGCCATGCTGAATAGGCTGATGAGAAAATTGAAGTGCAAAAAATCAGGAAATCTTTAGATTACTATATCAAGCCTACAAGTGCTAGCCCACTCTCTTAGTAATAGAAAATTCTCTGAGCATATGGACTGGTGGACTTATTGACTAGGTTCAACAGAACATTAGCAATTATAATGTAATTTGGGTTTGTTTCAGTTTAGTATAACATATGAATGCAGCTGATGTTTAAATATTATGTGTGAATGATTATATGGATTCTTCATCAAGCTTTGCTTAAAGTAAACCTTGTTTCAGTGATATATGAAACTAACCAGTGAACCAAATGCTTGTTTCTATTTTTTATTAGCTATGGCCAGTCCTAAATGTATTGAATTTATAATAAACTTCCGATAGGATTATTATAGGAAAGCTAATCAATTTTTATGAAAAAAATTTTGTGACTACTATATGTCAACTCCAAACCCTATCTATAATGAAACAAAGCATCTTTTTCCTGCATGTGGGGTTAGAGGCACTTTCTTGATTCTTGTTTTGAAAAGGACTGGTTTGATTTCAGGCTGTTTCCTTCTGGCCTTCTAAGAACTCTCTTCCACTTTGTCACTGCTATTATGTTTTGACTCCAGAGAGGGGCTCTGAAGCTACAACTGTTTATAATTAATGACAGTTGGTGAAAGTTGGCAGCAAGGAGTAAAAAACTGTATATTATTTTATAGGTTACAACCTGTGTTTTTACAAACTCTTATCCTTGCTGAATATGACTATTACAGACAATTCAAACAATCCCTTTGATGTAAGTAGATTGATATAGGATTTCAATTGTAAGGGAGCAGTGGAGGATAGAAGATAGGTTAGCTGTGCAGATGCAAGTTGTGGTTGAGAGACAAGTCACAAGTACCAATTAATAATTGTAATATGTGAAAAATCCATTGTGTTTGTTGAAACCTTCAGAGATACTCTGAAAACTTTTAATGTGTGTGAGTTCAGCAATCTCTTGCTCAATTATATTGGAGAAATTTATTTTTTCTAGGATGACTACCCTGTTTCCCCTAAAATAAGACATACTCTGATAATAAGTCCAATCAGGCTTTTGAGTGCATGCATTAAAATAAGCCCCCCTGAAAATAAGCCCTCCCCAAAAACATTTAAACGCATGAGCAGTCGGTTCCTGCCATTTTCTCTAGTTTCCTCCATGCACTCCAAAATAATAAGACCTCCCCGAAAATAAGGCCAAGTGCTTATTTCGGGGTTCAAAAAAATATAAGACAGGGTCTTATTTTGTGGGAAACACGGTATAATAAGATCAGCAATGGAGCGTCCTTTGAATGAAATGGTTTGCAATACATGGGAGTTAGAGTTACAGGCATGTTGTGTTGTGACACCATATTCTTGAGGCATTGAGAACTGGAGTTTAATTCCATACATCAGCTTGTTTTTAGTGTTGGGATAAAATAGTACTATTGCATTTCACTTACATTAAAAAAGGGTCAGTATAGAGTTCAGGGTTTCATGCCACCTTTTAATCCAGAAGTTATATCTAAGATCAAGTAAGTTTAATTAGTCATGAGGATGGAACTCTCTCTTTTGGGGTTCTGGAAAGCCTGGCTGTAGGCTCAGGCCTGGGATTGATGTTTGCCATTGTTGAATGACCCCTGTTTTGTTTTGTGGGTTTTGTTAGCAGAATATTGTAGTCTGAGCTATATATTTTTGTTGGTCTTAGTTTTGTATTTCCACTTAGTACTGGAATTGGGCAGCCAATAAATTTAAATAAATAAAAAAAATATATAAAATCCCCTTACACTTTCCATAGGAGGAGAGGTCTATATTTTCTGGATAAAAAGAATATGGATGCTAACCTTTGGGAAAAGTTCTACCTCATTCGTAATTTTAGAAAAATGGAATAATATGTTACTACCATAAAACCATCAAATAAAAATACAGCATATTCAGATTACTGCTTACTAGCATTAAATGGAGGTAGCAAAACATAAACAAAAAAAAAAACACCTTATGTGATTAGGATGAATTATTCAGAGCGGTAGATAAATACATTATGAAAATCATTAGAGAGTAAGAATTATAGTGAACAAAAGAATTTCCAAGTGATTAGTGAGGAGGATACTGAGGTCTCAACCTTTGTTCAACTGCAAAATATATCTTGTCAAATATCTAAACCAGTCAAACATAAAAGTGAGCACTCTATCTAGCAATTTAGCTATCAATCATCTTTATTTCCATTGATTTCTGCCTATTATGAAAGGAATGTTACTTGAAGTTTTATTTGTAGATTTTGAGCCAGAGTTTGGACACTATGTCTTATTCTACTCATGGGCAGCTTAAATCTTCAATTTTCTGTATGGTTAATTAGTGGCATGGAACCAGGTAGGATTTGTTTCCAAATATACATCCCAAGAGGTGCATGGTACCTGTCTTTAATATTAATTTGGAGATGAGAACAGCTTTTATTTTTCCTTTTTATCTGTTTCCACATCTCAAAATTCCCTAGACTTTGAAGTCTATACAAGATCTAGCATTTCATCTCCTGTATATTCAATAGTGTTAAGGTTTCATCTCTTGCAAGGTAACTATGATGGAAACTGTTTTGGACCTTTAAAAAAAAAAGCATAAATGATGTGGTGCTTGCGACAAACTTGTATTGCTTTATGAAACTTAAAAAAAGCCATACACTCCAATTATTACCAGCCAACTTGTTTCAAATCACGCCACAGGTTATTTCCCTTTAAAGTTACAATTTTCAGATGACAAAGTACAAAAACATATAGCTACTTTCTCCCCTCAAATTTGATTTCAGCCATTGTAGCAATTTGGGGGAGAACTGATTAAATGAACAAAGCAGTGAAAAAGAAGGGAGAAAAGACATCTGGAGTAGTACGGTGATTTAACCACTTTGATTTATGTTAATGGTTTAGGAGAGTCTGTTTTTGGGCCCTCAAAATAGAACAAGCGATTGATGTGCCCATATTGCTTCATGGCTTTAGCTGTCAGCATGTCACCATTCAGTTTTGCTGTTAATATTTTATGATTTAGAAGGTTATAAGCATATGTACAGTGTAGCAACAACACCATCATCATTGCCTTGACTTAATTTATGGGCTTTCTCTCTCTGAACTTCTTTTATAAAACTGATTGAAAAGAATGTGAATAGGAGTGTGGGGAGACAGGTACTTTTCTTCCATAAGCTATAGATCCGTGATGGCACGTGGAGCCATATTGGTGGGCACATGAGCTCAGCTCCGGCTGAGCATATGCATGCTGGGCAGCTGATTTTTGGGCCTTCTGGACCCACCAGAAGTAGGGAAAAAGGCTGTTTCTTGACTACGGAGGGCCTGGGAAGAGTGAGGAAGGCCCATTTTTTGCTCTCCCCAGGTTCCAGAGCCTCTCTAGGAGGGACTAGAAGTCGGCAAATGGGCCATTTCCAGCCTCTGGAGGGTCTCAGGGATGGTGAGGAAAGCAGTTTTTGCCCTCCCCAGGCTCCAAGAAAGCCTCATGAGCCTGCGGACAGAGAAAAACAGGCCTACCGGGTCCACTGTGCCATAATGTGCCAAATGTGGGGGGAGTGCAGGGGGGGTCACATGTGCATGAGCAGTGGGGGCAGGGCACATTGAATTATGGGTGTGGGCATGCCCATGTGCGATTCCCCCACACAAACCCTGCTTTTGGCAAGTGACAGCAAAAAGGTTAGCCATCACTGCTATAGATTAACCACTTTAAATGGGCCTTTTCCAGGTTAAAGTAGAATCAATGAGATAGTTTATTGCTTCACTAATCCCTTAAGATGTGTGAGACTATTCCGACAACTGCTCTTCCAGAATTAGCTGGAGTTTTTAGGGAAAATATTCCACTTATATTCCCCCCCCCCCTTTTCCCCTTTAAAAGAGAGCTAACGTAACATAATGGATAAGGGGCTGGACTATGACCAGAGAGTTCCTAGTTGAAGTTCTCATTTAATGAATTGCTCACTGAATGACTTTGGGCTGGTCACTCCCTCACTGAATTCAAGTTATGGGAATAAAGTAGCATGGAATATATGTGCAAGTTGCTTTGGGTTCCCTCTCTAAAAATATGGTATCAGTAGACACGCATACAGAAACTGTACAATTATTGAAAATGTAAAAAACATTAAACAAAGGTTATATCTTGTTTTGAATTTTTGCTACAGGTGTGAAAATGTTCTACATTAAAAATGATCAGGGACATATGGAAGAAAGTATCCATGCCTGAAAATGTTTTTATGTGCCTTCTTTCCACAGTTTAATACAGAAATCAACACAAAATACAGCCATTCTTTCTTGAACTTGTATTAGTGTGAACTTTCACATGGATATGTATATGTAAATGCTGCATTTACTATCAGAAGCATGAAGATGACACTTGAATTCTTTTCTGCATTAATTGTCCTTCAGAAGAATTGGATTACACTCCTAGCATCCTCAACGAGGGGCACAGAGGTAATTGATACAGCCAATATAGAGTTGATGAAGGCTATATTTCTGCATGGGTGTTCACAGCAAAATATATACTTATCTTCCCCCCATGTGTGTGCAGAAGCAATTCCCTATTTAGCACCTGTCACCTCATATGGCCTTTGAGGCAGTAAGGTTTCATCTGCCATAGGTTTAAATAAGTGGCAGCTGTGTCAAAGTACAATATTGCTGTGATTTTAGTTATCTGTAGGCCAGCATTTGTTTCCAGCTCCTCTCTCTTTCTTTTTTTTTCCTAGTCAATAATCCATAGGATTTATCATTGGGGGACTCTGTGATTTATATTTTCTATCAAAATGAGATGGTGTGTTTTTACTTAATGGATCATGTCCACCCCCACTTTGTCATAAATCTGAGACAGCAGGTACAGTTGAACTCTTTATTTGCAAGCTAACAGCCTGACAGCTCCACATGGGAGCCAGGCCATTTTCAGGTGTGAAAACTATTTCTGAAAGCAGAAATACAAGGGTTTAAGAAGATTCTTTTCCATGTACTGTAAGTTGCTGTTTTGTCATATTAGGTGGGACATTTTTCCCAAATTAAGGAGAAGGACCAGTAAAAAAAAAAAACAAGCATTGACTCCATACTGTAAAATTGCTGATCAACAGTGGATAGGAAGCAGCTAATTAGGAAATGCATAAATGAGAATAAATAACAGAAACTAGATATCTACATCATTGCTGTTTTCTTTTTTCAAAATGGTGGTCATATACTGAGGTTGTTTGCATGCCAGCAAACTCCTTACCCAATGATATTAATTCAGTTTAACTTTATTTAACAAGTAGAAAATATAATATTCTAAAATTTCTTTTCTTTTTAAATTATGCATTGGGGGAAATATTTGGAAGAAAGAAATAGATCTGATATTAAAAATCTAATACTTAGTTTTACTTTATTTTAAACAATAGCAATATATTTTGATATTTGTCTAGTATAGCATTACAAGCATTAGAATGAGACAGATCCCGTTATAATTCCATATATCTTGTCAGTTGATCTATACCAGGGGTGTTAAACTGGCAGCCCATGGGCCAGATGTGTCACGTACAGGCCATGCCCATGCTGGCTCTGCAAAGGCAAAAAACATCATGATATGTCGTGATACGTCATGTGACACGCTCGAGCTTGACACCCATGATCTATACTTATAAAAGAAATAGGTACGATGAGGGAATTCATCCAAGCAACTGAACTGAATATCAGGGGGTCAACAAGTTTCCAAAGCAAGAGTCATACTTTGGATTGAAAAGGACTCCTCATGAGGTTCTCATGCATAGCAGAAAGACTATTTTTTTCCATGGTGGGCTTCGCTTATGCATGAATCTTTCTGACAGGATTTCATAGGACTGGTCTTTCAATGATAGAATAGAATAGAATTTTTTATTGGCCAATTTGTCTTGATAAACTTTCTGTGGTTTCCTTTAGTGGTTTCTTGCTTTTTTTTTCCTTATTGGCCAAAATTCATGAAAGTCATTCTGATCTAGAAGACAAAGGTGCTGAAAGATCTTGTTCTGACCTTGTTCCTGATCTTGTTCTGATCTTGTTCCTGATATAATAAAAGGCACACAATTAGTCCCCAAGACCTCTTTTTTAAAAAAATTAACAGCTGTGAATTCCTTTCATTCACAACATGTGCTAAATCACCAAGAGTTTATAAGTAGTCTAACAGAAGTCTGCCACAGTCCTTCGGATAAGGCTGGTAAATACTCACCTTTATCTTCTTTGACATGCTGCCAAAGACCTAATTGGCAATTATCTTGGCAAGGCCACATGGAAACACAGAGTCAAAAATGGAGCTTCAAAGTACAAACTGACACCATCCACAACGTTGCTTCCTCCAGAGGCCCACTTGTTTTTGCTCTTCCTTTATTTCTTATGGGAGGGGCCAATCATCTCCAAGCCTTACTCCCAAGTCATCCCTTTTGTTTTAACTGTTCTTGCCTTCTGCAGCTCTGCACATGCGGACACTAGTTCCTCGGCTCCCCCTGTTCCTCTGCTTCTCTGATGTCTGACTCTGGTGGCTCTGGAGTCAACACATAACTCCCAGATGGCCCTGGCCCCATCTCTGCCTCCGACGCAAAGCCTTCTTCCAAGCCTTCCCTAGACTCCAGGACTGGCCCATGTTCCTCCCCAGCCTCCTCACTGTCCGACTTTACTGCCAGCTTCGCAGGCTGCTGGTGGACCACAACAGATCTCTTCTAAGTAGAGTCTTTAGGCAAAACTGGGAAAGACTCCAATCTAAAATTTTGAACAACTGTTGCTGGCAACTGCTGCTGGCTAAGATAGTTGGACCACAGTCTGATTTGCTCTAATGTAGATTGCTACATTGTATAACATGGAAGGCAATTAAATGCCTGCAAGAAAACAACCAAGCTCAGAGAGTACCTAGGACCCCTCAAGCCTTTTCCTAGCTGTTCATGTGAAATTGTCAGTTTTTGCAAAAGATGCTGCCAAAATAATCTGTCTAGTGCCTTAAGATTGCTATACGTTTTTTTCTGTCATGGAATATGTGAATAAGGAACAAAGCACAAATACTGGAAAAAGAAACAGGCATGTACACATACAGTACACACTGTATGCGTAAATTACAGTCTTATCCTACCTTACAATTTTGTTTCCTATCACCAGGAAAGTTCCTTTAGTATTAATGTTAAATGTTTACATAAGTACCAGTAAGTAGTGGAACTACAGATGGGCAGAGCTGGTCAAACAAATTGGGTGGCTGATTTTTCTACATTTCTTTGGAGGAAAAGAAATTCTCCACCTCTTTCCAAAAGACAGAATTATTCATTAGCAGAGATAAGAGCACTGTTATCATAGTGACATGGACAGTGAGGGACATACCTTGATGTGTCCATGTGTCATTAATGCTTTCAGGTGCAATTCAAAGTGCTTATAAAACACTTTATAAGTGGCAATTGTCACTTATATACCCCTACCCAGTGGTGGTATTCAGCCAGTTCGCACCACTTCGGGAGAACCAGTTGTTAACTTTCTGAGCAGTTTAGCAAACTGGTTGTTGGAAGAAATCATTAGGGCAGAGAACCGGTTGTTAAATTACTTGAATCCCACCACTGCCCCACCACTACCCAGGCATACAGCCTAGTTATCTGAGGGATCACCCATCCAGTGAAGTCAGGCAGAGTGGGGGAACTATAGGTTGTTTTTATTAAATACCAGTAGTAGCACCTACTACATGTCTTTTTCAATCATGGCAGCTGCCTTCTAAAACAGAGATCTCCTCCAGAGATTCATATGGATTAAGAAACAAGTCTATACTCTCAAGTTTAGTTATTTGTAGAGCATGATTATTTTTTTAAGGATATGAATGATTACTTCAGTTGCACTTCAGTTTTTCTTCTTTTTCTTTTTAATTATATAAGCTGCCCAGAATCATTTGGGAGCCAGGAGGCTTTCTAAATTAAATTAATTTATTAAAAAAAAACTTAAAGGAATTTCCCATGTTATCTTTCATTGGGATTTAATTGAAACAGGGAAGCAAGTGAATTGTAGATCATTAAAAAATTGTTATGATGGAAATTTAGAAAACGTCTGGAGTTGAGCAAAATTTTTGTGTACACGTCACCGGAAATGAAGCTAAATATATGACATCATTCATATAGTATAATATTCATTGTTTTATACCTCATCATTCTTTGGTTTCATCGGAAATCTGAAAACCACAAAATACTCATGTGTTATTTTTAGCTTGTTCTTCTGAAGCAAACATTTTTTGTTAGTGTTGTTAAGAATCAGAAACTGATCGCATTATGGCAGAATCTGGATTGGAATGGAGTGAAGTGTGAATGGAAGTTTCTTTAAGGTGGTAATTCACTTAACATCTATTCTTAAGATTTAATTACTTTATCTTGTGAGGGTCTGTGCTTTAAATAGTTTAATTTGGAAAAAGGTGATGCCTGTAAGATAATTGTGTGATGACACCCTTGATCAATTTTTAGCAAGTGGTAAAGTTGTCTGGGCAGAATCAGGCCCATTTAGTCATCAGATGGAGTCCAAGAACTGCAAGCTAGATGTTCTGGAAAAAGGCAATTCCAAAACACTTCTAATTACCTGGATCTGTCAGGACGTCATCAAGAACACATCTTGAAAAATCCTTTACTTTTACTTTATTCTGGACCAGAAAAGGTTGTGAACTTTTGCCTTAAATCTAAAATCAGAAACAAGAGTAGTCATACTAAGCTCTGAGTTCTAATATGTTTAGCACTTGCTGTGACAAGAAAAATAAACATTTTACTTACACATTTATCTGCTATTGCTTATTTTCTAGATTCATGTTGTTCATTTATGTAAGATTGCTTATAAAATTAGATATAAATAATATGTAAATAATTGTTTTGATCAGGTCTTTGTGAAGTTCATTTAGCATTAGAGTTTGCAGATCTCCTTTAGTTTAGCAATAGATCATCACTTGCATGCGCTTGTGTGTTGTGAATGACAATAGATAATTGATTCCACTCCTTGAGCCATCCTGTGCATTTTGGTTCAGGTTGCTTTGTAAAACTTGGGTTCTGATAGATCCCAGAATGTTTTTTTGTTGTTGTTGTCTCTGCTCTAAAATTAATAGAAGCCAATTAACATATACAGCTGTTTCTGTAATATACTTAATTCATTGTTTAAAAGCTGCTTATATTCAGGAAAAGAGATTTCTGGGATTAGCTGCTATCAGTAAAGAATAGGCCATAGGATATAAAAAGCATTCAATTCAAAAGTACAATTTAAATTAAAGTCACTCAGTTCAGGAATAAAGTAGCTGGACTCCTGGAACTGAGCATTTTAGTTTTCCGGGTCTTAATTGTGGTGATGCAGAAAAATTGATTCACTTTATATTTTGATAGAAGCTCACACAATATTCCATTCAATACACAAGCTGGAGTTGTTATTTTTTATATTGGTATTCTTCAGAATTTTGTGATATAGTTCTCAAAAACAGGTGCATATGAAATGTGCATAGTAAAGCAAAATATGTCCACACACAAACATAATGCACAGTAATGGATTTCTAAAGGAAAATTACAAAATAGCTGTATCAAACATGCACTGTATGGAATACAAATGTTGATACTGAATGAAATCATAGGCATATAAAAGCAAGATAGGACCAAGAATTTATTGTATAAAACGTTGATAGAAGTTGAAGTTATATATTCACCTTTTCTCTTTTCTGTGTTCTATCTGAAATTATAATTTTTAAGTTTTGTTTTTATTATTTTTTTTAAAAAAATAACCACCATGAATGACAATAGGAAATATCAAGGTTTCATGACAAGGATCCAGGTATTGGCAGGTTACATCAATTTTATCACATTAATGAAACACTAGAATCACAGCTGGTTTTCCCAAAGCAACAGAGCTGTCATTCAGTGGGAATCTCGTTGATGTGCAAATGCCGCCTATCTTTTCTTCAGTCCATTCATTTTGGAAGAAAATGTATTTGACACCTGAGGGACAAGAACAAATTAAGAGAGATTTTGCTTATGTAATGGACCCAGTCAGGCCTCATATGTGCTGCAGCAAACTGTTCTACCTGCAGGGTGCTCAACCACCATGAAAGCTCTGTATTATCTTATTCTTTACATGAATGAAGTGTGAATACATTTCCTCATTTTCTAAAAGCATTACACTGAGTGGATTTTGTATGGAAGCCACTGAATGAGTTTTTCCACAATCATCTTTATCAGACTGAAAATATGTGTTTTTCTTTCCTGTCAGGTGGAGTTGAAAGTTACTCCCAAGTTTTAAGACTCAGACAAACAACGTTTGCTTAACTGTGTTTAGGTCTTCAGACTGCAGGGGGCTAAACAGAAAATCAACATTCTAATAAAGTTTTCACCAACTGAATTGTCTAGAATAACTGCTGGCTTTATTGTTCACAATTGCAGGTAATGATTCTTAATGAAAATGTATGCTTTGAAAAAAATCATTTGTAAGAACAAATACTGTTTCTTTTGGAAGGGTGGGAGATAGTGAAATAAGTAAACAAGAATGAGTGCCAAACCATGTTGCTTTAACATGGTAACAGGATCTTTCACAATAGACTTACAAACCTGTGGTAATGTCCAACTCCTTGTGTTTTAAGGACACTATAGAAGTGACCTGGTATTGTTGTCTTCTGGAATATTTTTTTTCAAACCCTGGTATTATCTGGTAATCCCAAGTCTCTTACCTTAAACATATTCACTTCTATTTTTCTCTTTCAATGTTTCCCTATGCTTTTCTTAAAAATAAGTCTACCTGTCATCCATTTTTTTTACAGTCATTCAAGGTAAAAGGGCTTCACAGTCAGTTCCCAATAAACTGTGGACTATTTAGAAGCTGAGGGGTGAAAACCCTTATTTTTCAGGTTATTGGAAAACGATGAAATACTGCACGGGTGGACTCTAAAAAAAAAAAAAAGAAGCACAGGGAAAAGTTGGAAGCCCAAGGAAAGAAAAGTAATAATGAAAAAGATGGTTCTTCCAGATTTCAACCAGTAGCCTTCTTTTTACCACAAAAGAGCTGCATATGTAATATAACAACGTTATATTACAGCATTCGTAGCGGAAGTATCTCTGAAAGACATTTTAAACCCTCATTAACACAAATTCAGTTTATGTTTACCAGGGTTTGAAACAGGGTACTTGCTTCTGTAATAGAGCTAATAAACTGTCAGAATTAGCCTAAAATAAATTGTAATACACTATTTCAAATTGACAAAGACACTTGATGCAACATAGCATGGGAAGTATAGTTCGGAAGTAGAACATTTAAAACAATCCAAGATTGCTTTGACAGTGAGTTGGGAATTAAGAGATGGCAAAATTGTTTGTTTGTTCACCAGAAGTATTTGCTGATGAAGAAAATGTGCATAAACCCGTAATCTAAATCATACTATTTAGCAATGGACCTAAAGCTGGGTCTAATACAGTGGTGAAATCCAAATATTTTTACTATCAGTTCTGTGGGCGTGGCTTGGTGAGCGTGGTATGGCTTGGTGGGTGTGGCTTGGTGGGCATGGCAGGGGAAGGATAGTGCAAAATCTCCATTCCCAACCCACTCCAGGGGAAGGATGCTGAAAAATCCCCATTCCCCCCTACTCCTGGGGGGAGGATATTACAAAATCTCCATTCCCACCCACTCTGGGGCCAGCCAGAGGTGGCATTTGCCGGTTCCCCAAACAACTCAAAATTTCCTCTACCAGTTCTCCAGAACCTGTCAGATCCTACTGGATTGCACCCCTGGTCTAATATCCTTTGTAATAAAAATACCTGTTTCTCTGACATATATATTTTCACATGGGAAAGGCAATAAAACGAAACTAGGTTGTTGTTATTTTAAATTATTATTTATGTGTGAAAATGGCCATTATAGTAGAGAGTGTGAATGAAGCTGCTGAAGGAACATATGTTTATATTCTGAAAGACATGTAATTAAAAGAGCTAAATGGGAGCAGAGGAAAGAAGATATAATTCAGTCTGAAAGTTGTTCATGATAGTTGTTACTCCTCCTTAGTTATCAGATCAGCCTGTTAATCATATCCCCCCTTCTGTTTCAAGATGTTTGAAACTTTCCTAATTTGAGTTGGCAGCTCTTCTCTTAATGTTATTTTAATAGATCTTGTCTTGCTTTCAGAGAGCAGTGAAAGCAAAGATTTTCTGAAGAAAGAAAATTGCCTTATCCCTGCTGAGTTGTTGATTTAGTATAGCTATTAATGACTGAACAAAGCTCTTAACATTTTTAAAAAAAATCTATATTAGAACCAACTATGGCGATGGAAGTCACCAAAGGTCATCTCATAAAGATACCAACAATTGGTTCTGAACCAATATCCTAATTGTGGTTTTGATAGCTTGAATGAATGTGTAGTCAAGGAATCAAGTGGGATATGAGATAATGTTAGTGTTTTTTTAACGCTTGCAGATATTCTTGAATATTTCACCTCAAGCAATATTTGACCTCAGGAATGTGCAGAAGGAAATTAGCCATTTGGAAAACAAACGGAAAGAAACAGCAAAGAATACTCACAAGTTTTAACTCAAGTAAGATGATGCTAGAGATACAGTTTTATGGTAAAGATCTATTTAGTTTATTCTCTTATTCCTTTTAGGAACCATCTTATATCAGATTTTAACCTGAACATACATTTTACATGGCTTCAAGCAAGAGTCGGCATGAAGTTTGTTGAGATCCAACCATTGATAGATTCCTGTAATTCTTATCAAGAATTCCTATCATTATTTGTTTATGTATCAAAATTCTAAACCAGTTAAAAACTCAGAGATACAAATAATAGAAATGTTCAATTCAAAACTCAGAGATACAAATAATAGAAATTTTCAATTCAAAAAAATTGAACACAATTGAACCAAAAGGAACACAATATTTTCAAGCACTGCTTACTTCTTAAAATTCTATTATCATATTCATATATCCTTCTTGAAAGAATAAACATATCTTCCTGGCACCCAAGACGTATTATAGTATATGGCAAACATATTTCTCTATGAAAGACATTCTGAAAACTGAGAATTATCTCTCAGAAATGCCAATCCCAGTGACTCAAGCTAGTGAGCATGAAAAGAATACCAGAACATTTCAACAATAAATCATAATAAGGCTTCTTTCACCTAATTAGTTTCCTAAAATGAAAAAAGGGAGTTAATTTAGTGCAGTGGTTATTGCTGTTGTTATTTAATTATTTAATTAATTAATTACATTTTTACCCACTTCAGCAGATTCTGTGTGGCTATAAACAGCAGGCTAGAAACAGGGAGATCATGAGTTCTAATCCTGACTTACAGTAGTTCACAAAGCCAATTGGATTACTGTGGACCAGTCATACTCTCTCAATTCTAAGAAGAAAGCAAAGGCAAACCATTTCTGAAAAATGTAGCCCAGAAAATTGCTAGACTTGTTGATGGAATTGCCAGGACTCAAGGCTGACTTGGAAGAATAGGAAGAGGAGAAGGAGCAGAAGAAGAAAGCCTGTGTTGAAGACATTGAATGAATGTCTTCATTCAACTCCTACAATGAATTTGTAGGAGTTGGTTTAAAAAAGATAAAAACTAGAGTGCATACTTCCAAAGGCACGTTATCCTTTGGGTAAAAATATTGCATCCCATACTCCTGAGCCATTATTTTGTACTTGGATCAGGAGGATATATCTTGAAGTACAAAATAAAGCAATGTTAAATCCATAGATTTACTAAGCTTGTTATTTTTTTTTTACTATCACTCTCTTTACGTCCTTATCGTCTAAGAAGTTTTCACACAAACACTTGATTTTGTTGTTGCTGTTGTTAATAATGACTTAAATATTAAAGAACTATTATTCCAGGACAATTTCCAATCTCATTTTCATAGTCAGAATAAGCATACAAAACTTGAGTCAAACTATAATATAATCTGAACCAGAAACATTGGCTTTGCTATTTTCAGACCATACATGAATGAAAATCAACAACGACACCCCCCCCCCCAAATTAACTTGTTTTTCTAATGAATATGGTGGTTATTTATTATTTATTTTATTATTTTATTAAATTTGTATACCGCCCTTTTCCTACTGGACTCAGGGCGGTGCACAGCCAAAAATAAAAAACATCCCAATACAAAATTTAAAATTATTAAAAGAATTATACAAATTTTGGCCCAAAATTTAAAACCTCCTGACTACAATCCATTTACAATTAAAAATATCTAAAGGGGTGGGGGGTTTACGCCAGCCCAGCTTGATGAAACAGAAGAGTTTCTAGGGCACAGTGAAAAGCCCGGAGATCTGGTATTCTCCATATCTTCAGGGGGAGTTCGTTCAAGAGGGCAGGTGCTGCCACAGAGAAGGCCCTCCCCCTGGGGGTCGCCAGCCGACATTGCCTGGCTGACGGCACCCTGAGGAGTCCCTCTCTGTGGGAGCATACTGGCCGGTGGGAGGCTATCAGCAGCAGAAGGTGGTCCCGCAAGTACCCAGGCCCTATGCCATGGAGCGCTTTAAAGGTGGTAACCAACACCTTGAACCGCACCCGGAAGACCACCGGAAGCCAATGCAGCTCGCGCAGAAGAGGTATCACATGGGAGCACCACATGGTTAATGACTTCTATTCATTGCCTGTTAGTTTAAAAAAAACCGTCCAAAAAAAACCCAACAACAACCCTTTATAACTCTTTTTTTTTCTTCCATTCTTCCTACAACAATCCTGCCAAGCCATGGTCACTGGCCTCATTTTATAGATGAAGGAAATTGAGTTTAAGCTTGCAAACTTACCTGGAAACCAGTTTCTTTTATTCAATAATAATAATAATAATAATAATAATAATAATAATAATAATAATAATAATAATAAAAAACAACTTGCAGAAGATTGGAGCTGTACACTCTGACCACTAAACCATTGGCGCAAATAATCAGAACAGATTCATAGCCCCCCAAAGGAAAGTTATCATAATGAAGGCGCATACTGAAAAGCTTGAATCTGAATTACACCACGCAGGGCCAGTCCTGCCATTTAAGGAAAGTAAAAATGCTGAACAGGTTGGAAGTTTTAATGAGATGCTAGAGGACAGCTCTGTGTACCACCCAATGGATTACTACCTTCACCTAAGTTCAGTGGGAGATGCCCTTCTATAAAAGGAATAGAGATTTAACTGCTAATTCTATGCTTATTATGGAAAATCAAGCTGCCTTCTTGGTTTCAAAGTATCTTGGGCTGGTCCTCATTTCACATGTCCATCCATATTCAGCATGCTGCTCTGGATAAACTTTACACAGAAAAATCATGATTTAATGTATTAACATTCAGATGCAGAAGTATATATTGAACACTTTGCTGACTTCAAAGAAATTAAGTGTATTAAACACATTGATCTCATTAGAATTCACAGGGAGTTGCTCTTTCTCCTCCCTTAGGCTGCTTTGGAAAGCTCTAGTACAATAACAACATAGCAAAGTCTATGCATCCTGGGTTTTTACTGCATTTTGCCAGATTGTTCATGACTAGAATATTGATTGTGTGATTCTATCTGCAATGGCCAAGCACTCACCTCCTATCACTCTTCTTCTCCCTTTCCATTATGCTGTAAATAGATTGCCCAGCACAATAGAGTCCACAAATATTCAATAGCAGTTGAGTTGCATGAGCCTCTCTCTCTCTCTCTCTGTATATGTGTGTGTGTTAATATAAAAAGATACCTCAACTCCCAAGAGCAGATTCAATATAAAGATTTGAATTGCATTATAAATTATAACAATAATGAATAATTCTACCCTTACAACAACTTAACATCCTTTTAAAGCAAATTACTTGGAAATAACATGCACTGACTAACATTTTTAGGTAAAAGATAAAAAATCAAAACGCTGCTCAAATAACATTAATTTATAAATAATCTTTGTTGCCTTCAATATGATCAAACTAAATTCACTTCCAATGCTTTCCTGAAAGCTGAAGGATGTATGCCTCTCTATATATACATATTGAAAAGGATTGAACACAGTGGTGAGCTGCAAATTTTTTAACAACCAGTTCTCTGGCTGGGTAGGCATGGCTGGTTAGTCATGTGACTGGGTGGGTGATGTCATTCATCACACCCAGTTCCACCTCCTGGTTACTTGCCTCAAAGGAACAGATAGGATTCAGCTGGTTGGGGATAATCCCATCACTGTCCATTTTTCAACCAAAAATGCCCCCAAAACAGCCTGAAAATGACCTGAAAACAGCCTGAAAAACAGGCTAGTTTTTGAACTGTTTTCAGACCCTTTTTCCAGCCAAAATCAGTCTGAAACGGCCCAAAAAATGGCCTGTTTTTTGGGCTGTTTTCAGCCTGTTTTTTGCACCTTTTCCAGGCTGTTTTTCACCCAAAAAGCAGCTGAAAACAGCCTGAAGAGCAGGTGAAGGAGGGGCCGACAGGTGGTCTGATTTAACAGCTCTCTGAAACACACAGCATCAGAACAAGGGGTTCGGGCAAACCTGTCCGAACCTGCAGCAGCCCACCTCTGATTGAACAAGAGAAACCACTCTGAAACTAAATTTGGTAACAACAACAATAATCTGAGATGCTTATATAGAATTTCAGGATTTGGGAGGTAAGCTTCTTCAAGAGAGCCATATGTTTTTTCTTAAGTTACAGGGTCAGAGCCCTCTTGGAATCATACTGGGTTGTGATAAGGCATTTAGGCTTCTATTAGCTTCAGAGCTGTGTTCCTACCTGAAGGAGAGAGACTTGGCATTAATGAGGCATAGACTATTAATCTCAAATTGTGATCATTATATACTTTTCATTAGATGCCCCATGAAGATCATCTAGGAATTGCAGCTGACCCAGAATGTGACAAGGATATGGCACTTCTCCAAGCTGTATTCAACTCCAGTTCTGCTTGTCTGTTGCCCCCTTTCAGATGTACAGTTTGGTGTCCAAAGCCTAATGGAGTTTAGATCCCAGTTGCCTATGGGATCACCTCCTCCTGTATAGTCCAACAAGTTCTCCTTTTCTTCAACAATTCTTGTACAATTCTTGCTGGATGACTTAATGCAGTAATGAACTCTGTTATCTCTGTAGCAGGGCCTTTATTGCATAACAAGCTATTATTGGAATTAATGTTGATGACTTGTAATGATTTTGTGAGAAGCATTTGGGAATGCAAAGCATATCAATGTGTTAAACAAACAAATAATGATAGGTCATGGTCCTTAGTGATTAGGACACACGCTTTACAGTATATCTATTGTTTCAAGTTAACTCAAGAGGTCTCAGATTGGCACAATTTGAATTATGGGATCAACATCGATATAATCTTGAATACAAAGCAGGTGGGGTAATAGTGAATGAAGTCAGATTTGTATATGTGAAAATATCCTATATGATTTAAAAAAAAATTCCTATATGGGGTCTTTGAATGTTTCCTCAAAAGTCTTATTTATATACATGAAGAGAAGGCATAGTTGTAACTTCTCAAATAGCCCAGTCCATTTTATAATATAGCAAATGCCCATATTTTTAAATTAAAAGTCCACAGAAATTTGACAGATCATATCCTGGGTTATACATAGTTTTAGGTTTTACAGGATGGTCAAAAGAAAGGTTACTATATGTTGTGGCAATGTGTGTGAGAGACGGGGAAAAAAATCCAAGATCCATATTAGGTGAGGGAAAAGTAAGATACCACTGCTTCCTATTGCCAATCAACAGTAGCCTTCCTTCCTATTTAAAAAGTTGAGTGGGCTCATACATATAATAGTTTGAAGAACATAGGTTCCCTTCCTCACTCCAATCTGTCCTAAAATAGAAGCATGTTAAGAGAGGCCATTAGCATCTTATCAAATTGGTAAAGTAAATGCAATCACTGAATATTTTTCTACTACATTTTTTTTTCTTCCTGGAAAAGTATGGGGTGACAAAAATGAACATCTGCCTTATTTGGGATCTGCTGCAAGAGAAAACCTAAATACAATCCCACCAGAATGCTAAACTTTCATTCATATACCCAGAGATTGACATGCATATCTGGGGCATTTATGACAATGACCATAGTTCTATGCATTCAGTCAGATGTCAGATGTCAATAGGTTAAAGGGTATGTCTCAGAAGCCATAGTCCAGTATTTCTTAATAGGTTGACTAAGGCTGACTCTTAATTGTTCTTAATAGATGGAACATCTTTCTGATAAAATGAGGATCCAGATTGTTGGGGGCAATATGCTGACATTGTAAACCATTCAGATAGTGCTATACAGCACTATGGAGTGATATATAAGCCGAAGTGCTATTCCTAAACGCTATTGCTATGCATCTTCATCAAGCAAAACAAACTGAAAGTTGTTTTTATTCATGTTTGCTGGACACAAACACAACCTGTCATTTGACTGTAAATTATGGCATATCAAACTTTATTGCAATGTCAAAAATCCAAAAAAACTATATAAAATCTTTTTATAAACTTTCAATTCTCAGGCACCATAGTTAATGGCCAAGGAGTTGGCACCCATTATCCAAAACATCTCTGAAGTATGGTAGAGATACTTGGACATAGCCATAACCAAACTTCTTTCTTTTACATAATAAAACAGCAGTAAATAATATTTCCTTACAGTGAAACTCTGGGATAGAAGCATATAATATTATGGAATGAATCATTTTAAAGTCCAGATATGTATGGATAAAATTAACTGTAAGAAATGAAGTACAGCCAAACTAAGGGAACTGTAAAAATAAGATTATTTATTTATTTGAGTTCTACAGTTGCCCATCTCAAACAAGTTACTGAAAGCATGCTTGTGCTTAAAATACAAAAGCTTTGTTTCATTTTCTTTCTTATTGTACATTTTTCAGCAAGTGGACCATGCGCTCTGACTAGAAGCCAAGACTGTAATAAAGAACATACTGATGCAGCAGGTCTTGGAACAAATATCTACGTTAATGAGTGAGCTAACATTTCCTATTACTGCTGCTGCTCCTACTAGGAAGTGGAGTGTATTTCCCAAAGCCAGTGGGAAGAAACCAGGACAAATTAAGATAATTAGAGTTGCACATTGTGCTCCATTCTCATTTGTGTTTATTCCTTGTTATTACAATTTTTCTTAATTGTGTTCTGTAGTAATTCCAGAAGATGCTAATAGGGCAGGCCTTACCTTCAGGCAAAGATTGGCAACATGAGAGGTTTTTATTGCAAGGGTAGCACTTTTAATGCAAGAGCAGCAAATGGGGAAAAACTATTTCTTTTTCCCCATGCAACTTTGCTACTCAGTATCGCAATAGGATCATGATGAGAACTCGAGTATAGAGAAGTGTGAAAGTGATTTCTCTGTTACCTAGCAAGGCAGCACCAGGAAGAGAGCAATAACAGTTCTGGTGAGTTGACAACTTGTTGGCAGATGCTTTCATTGGAGAGTGTGTAATAGTTTAATGGAAAGCAGAACTTATCATTAAAGGTGACAAGAGGGAGGTTTTATGAAACCTTGAAAATCATTGGTTCACTGAAGGCAACTGGTAGATTGATGTGTTCCAGGTTGACACCACTAAATGTTCATATATGTTCAGAGACACTGTATTAAAAAAAATCATTTGCCAATTTAGAATTTTGCTTATAAGAATAAAAGTGTAACCCAAACTGATGACAAGCAGTATTCCATATACCTCAAAGGCCTGTTTCACACATAGTATGAATCTTAGTGTTATCCAAACTCATCTATTATGGTTTGTTCAACTATGGCTTACTGTATTCAACTACCTGATGAATAAAAATACAAACATTGCATCACTTGATAGGAACGGTTATAAGTTTTGTTTTCTCTGTTGGGTTAACAATATAAATATCTAATTTGGTAACCATAGTACACTTGATTCAGATTATTATTATACAGCTCATATCTCTTCATTCTTGCTTCAAAGATACTTAAATTCCTGAAGCCCTCTAATATCTTGTGTGCCTGAGTTTATGGTCTTCTTTTAGCTATAGTATTGGAAAGTAGGCCCCATAAGAAAATTATAACCAAGGATAGGTATTACTTAAGGAAACTTAAAGGAAAATGAACTTACATTGTTCATAGTCAGACTAGCCGTTAGGGTTAGGGTTAGGATTAGGTACTAGATTAGAATGACGGAGAACCAGGTTTAATTTCATCCTCTGAAATGGAAGATCACTAGTGGGCGTTGATTTAGTCATTCACTCTATCTCTCTCATGCTAACCTATCTTATAGATTCATTCTTATTAGGACAAACATGGGAAAGTTAACAAGTATTCCTTGATGAGCTCCTGGAATTAAACCAGAATATAACTCTAAGACACAAATTAGTTCATGCATAGATATTCAGTTCATAACTGAGAATAATAATAAAAGCAAAAACAATTTAACATCTGACTTTGTCCCTTGATACTTTTTATTCCCATTCGAGATTTAAGTTCATCAGAAATTGTATCAAACTTTATTAATGACCTATTCCTTCAAGATATCCATATCATTATTCATCTACATTTCTTGTATTATATTCATTAATTAGGTCCCTAAACGTTTAATACATTTACTAGCATTATACTGTTTCTTTGTATTATACTGGCAGGCCCTCCCCCCCCCTTTCCTTTCTTAGTCATATTGATTTGATCAGGCATGGCTTATTACCATTTAAATCTGCTACCAGCCTATCATCATTTTGTTTGTGGCCAAAATCATTACTGGATTCAGTGCAGATCAAAAGCAAATGTTAAGTAAGGTGAATATAAATAAAACATTATAGAGCTAATATGACATTCATTAATATATAAGAGTAATAATAATGACAAAATCAAGACTAGAAGACAAAAAGGTACATGCTGGTGAAAGTTAACTATTTGATACCTCTTAGATAGATTACTTCAAAAAATAATTTGACATTTATAAATGATTAGGTATAATTGAAGACAGTTTTGAAGAATTATAACAAAAATGATATTTTTCTTTTTCTCTTCCTTCCTTTTATCCTTCCAGAACATTAGAAAAGGGAAGACATATTCCCACAATTTAGTCATGCTTCTTCCTTCACACATGCAATTTTCATGTTCAGTTTGAACTTTACCACTGATCTAGCTGGACATGACACCTGACTCAATTCTAATGGTTAAAATTGTCCTCTAAACCAGAACAGAAAGCCATAGTTTAATGTTAGTTTTTAAATTGGAAGGTAAGTCTAGCTATAACATTATTTTTTGTGTATCTAACTAAGCTTGTATAAGATTAGTCACAATGAGGTGCTTTGTGCCTCTAAGGCATTGATATTCAACCTTAATAATTTTAAGATATGTGGATCTGAATTCCCAGAACTGGCTGGCTATGGAATTTTGGGAGTTGAAGTCCACAAATCTTAAAATTGCCAAGAAATACTGTTCTAAGGCAAAGCACCATTCACTTAATAGAAGCAGAAAGTCCATATGAAGTCCTCAGTGAGGCAAACTGCATAGGCTTGCGGCTTTGTTTTAGTTTCTTCTGACACCCACAAAAGCCAGAATCTGCTTCTGTACAAATGAAGAGGTTGTGAAGAAATCTCTCCTGGCTAGTGCAAATGTTGCAAGGGGCTGTATAAAAGATCAAAGCAAAGCGATTTGACTTTCATTTTCATCTTAGACATAAGGGCAGTGGGTCTACAAGGGGTATGGAGCCAAATGATGATTTGAACCAATGCAATGCAAACATTATCCTTTTTGTACATGTTTTGTGGTACAGTTTGCATGTATGAAAGGGGTGAACTTTGCTTTGCAATATTGCTGTTGTCATTTTTGTTGTGATTCCTGCAGATATGTTGGAATGAATGGATAATGGTGAGTCACCAAACAACTTCTTATAAGATCAGCAAAGTCCTATGTGTGTCTTTAGTTAACAATAACCATGAAATTATGAAAGTGAAGTGATTTAAAAAAAGATTCTAGGGTATGCTTTTTGTTTCCAGTTTTTATCATGTTCTAAAGCAAGGGTGTGGAACTATGGCCTTTGTATGACTTAATGGACTTCAACTGCCAGAATTACTGAGCCAGCCATGCTCAGGAGTTGAATTCTGTCAGAGTTTCTTGCAAAAATCAAATTCAGAAGCACACACAGATAAATTGATGCAGCACGATTCATTAACTTCTTTATATGCACAATAATACATGGAATAAATTAACAATACCAACATCAGATTCATAGTTTCATTTCAGCAGAGCATGCAAGTTCACACACACACACACACACACAAACACACACACACACACACAGGTTTCAGTTTCGTTTCTCTGCACAGAATCAGAAGCTGCAGACCAAGATACGGCCTGGCTCTAGTCTTCCTCAGCTCCCAATTGGCTGACTTAGTTGCTATGCCTTTTCATTGGCTGACTTTGCTACCATGTCTTCTCAGTCATTAATATTCTGACAAACTCCACAAGTCGTAAAGGGGCCATAGTTCCCCACCTCTGGTCTAGAGAAACATTTGCCCAAAAATATCTCCTATATGAAATATGATGTACATATTTTCCTTTTACCTGCTCCTTTGTTAACTGAACAAATGAGAGGAAAATTTCAGTGTACTGTATGCACATCCAGATGTTCTGAATTACCTTGCAGGCCTCATTTTCTTCTTTGACCTCAACCATCCAAATTTTCTTTACAAGCTGGGGGGAAAAGTGATCCAGGGTACTTACATTTCCCAGTTAGCACTGTTGAATAGAAACCAGTTTCATTTTGCATATAATAGTTGGTTAATAAACAGCCATAATTTGCCAGTAACAAGCCAGGACTGAAGTTGGCAGAATATGAATATAGCAACACATTTTTCAGTCCAGGAAAGACAGAAAGATTTTTATCAGTAGCATAGGAAATAATCACCAGCCAGTTCTCCTTATAAGGTACAACTGTTATATTTCTGTGTGGGGATTTTGCCCCTTTATCATAAGCTGAATTCCATCCCTCCATTCCCATACATATGGATGAGGAAGTAAAGAAGACTAGACAGCAAGAGAGAAATACTTATCTACTGTCTAAATATATCACTTATATAGTACAGAAAATAAAGATTTAAGTTATTCCTTCACTCTCCCTTCTAGTTTTATTCCTGATTTTTCTTTATATTTTCCTTCCAGTAAAGACAATTAAGAGAAACATTTATAGCTGATTTGGCATGTAGGTCTAACTCAGCAATTAGAAGCTAATTGGGAGAGGAAAAAATGGGTATTTTTATCTGGCTGCTGAGTAGATTTCTTTTGCCCCATTTTTTTTTCTTTTTGAAACCATCCCATACTGCTGTGCTGTGGCCTGAGGAAGTTGGGTGACAGATTAATTGTACAGAAAAAGTAAATTTATTTTGTCTATTCTTTCCCTTGCTTTCACCCTTAAATATCTGTAAATGCTTCATCAGAAACAAACCAAAAAAAGTTCACCCGGTATTTAGGAGATGTATTTTCCAGATTGCTTTAAATTACTTCTGTATTCCATTTTTAAAAACAAAAATGGACTCACTAGTTGACTCACTATGATAGATTTCCTCTAGATTACCAGACGTTTTGTCTCCCAAACCTTCTCAACCCAGTTTGTTTATTTATTCAAATGAATTATATGACCACCCATGAAAATATGCCAACAACATCACAAAAAAGCAGTATTTTTTACAACCAATATCCTTTGTAATAATAATTAGCCACATATGAATAATACAATGAAAACTAAGTCTCTAATAGTCTATCTGGAAAAAAAAAGGAAAAGACAAACATCCATAAATTCTGGACTCAACTAACATCCTGCTCTGATGTCTGAAAGCTAGTCTTCAGACCCTTTGCAAAACTAAGATGTTCAGGGCCATCTGAATGTTGGGTGGAGGATCCTGTTCCATTGAGCAAGGATGCTAACTGAGATGGCACATATCTTGGGCCCTACTACATGACATTGTTTCCTAGAAGGTGTTGAGAGACTGCCTTACCTTACTAGATCTGCCGCGATTAGTGCCAGGCAATACTATAAATAATTTAGTCTTATGCCATGTAGTACTTTATAGATGATCACCAGCATCTTGAAGCTTATTGGAGGCCATTGCAACCTATGAAGTAGGGCATCCCAAGTTCTACACACCAAATTCTATGTTCTGGACCAATTGCAGTTTTTAGATATTCTTCAAAGGCAGCTCCATGTATAGCACATCCAGGTGGCAACCAAGGCATGAGTGACCAGGTAGAGTGTGTTTGGTTCACTAGATATAGATAAAGGCTATGCTGGCCAGTGGCCATGGCTACTACTTGAACTATGAGTCAAAATGCTCTCCAAATGTGTACTGGTTCTCAGGGAATGCTTTAGGCATGAGAGCTGACTGGGTGACTTTGAGCCAGTTACTCTTTCTCTTTTAGTCCAATTCATCTCACAGATATGTGGTCATGGGAAAAAGAAGTTAGACTATTAAATATGCTGACTGCCTTGAGTTTTTTAGATATTTTGATTCATTGTATATTTATTTATTTTTATTTATTTAGCACTTAGCAATAGCACTTAGACTTACCATATTTTTCTGCTATGAGATGCTCCAGACTATAAGACGCACCTAGCTTTTGGGTAGGAAAACAAGAAAAAAAAATTCTACCTCTGCCTCCAAGCAATTTGCCTCCTTGCAGCAAACAGCAAACAACCTGATCAGCTTCAGCTCAGCCTGATTTAACATGTGCTCCATTTTCAGCCCATTCCAGGCAGTAGGGATCGTTGCTGCCTGGAACGGGCCAAAAATGGGATGCGGGAGGCTGAAATTGTGGTGCATGGAGGCAGAGATAGATGGCGGCAGCGATGGGTGGCAGCGATCCCCACAGCCTGGAACAGCTGATTGGCAGTGTTCCAAGAGGCTGATCCAACCGCCAATCAGATACTCATGCTAAATCAGGCAGTGCTGAAGCTGACCGGGCGGTTTCCTTTTTGCTGCAAGGAGGCAAATTGCTGGGAGGCAGAGGCCGAAGGGTGGGCAGTGCTTCGGCAACATTCGCTCTATAAGAACCACAGACATTTCCACCCACTTTTGGGGGGAGGAAAAGTACATTTTATAGACCGAAAAATATGGTATATACCACTTCATAGTGCTTTCCAAACCATTCTAAGGAGTTTAAAGTGTCAGCATATTGCCCCCAACAATGTGAGTCCTCATTTTACCAACCTTGGAAGGTTGGGAGACTGAGTCACCTTGAGCTGGTCAGGATTGAACTGCTGGCAGTCAGCAGAATTAGCCTGCAATACTGCATTCTAACCACTGCGCTACCATTTATTTATTTACTTACTTACTGTATATTGTATATTTTCAATCATATTGTATATTTAGAATCATGTCAGTGTGATGGGTGGCTACATGAATTTGATTAAAACAAGATTACCAGTATTTATTTTACACACATACACACACACACATATATGGTAATCTTGTTGAATTTTGCTGCTTCTGATGAGTTGTAAAATGTCTGAAACTCATATTAACCATGCTTGCTTAATAGTTGTAGTTACTGTAACTCTTAAGTTAACAGAGTTAAAGTAACAGAGACACATTCTGTAACTACCTCTCATATTTCATCTGCTATTTTCAAATAAACCATAAAAACCTGTGAGGCATATGTTGTGAATGTTTGCCTCAATAATTTGTGTCAATCGTTCCTGTATCAACTTTTGTTGCCTAAAACGAAAAGCTTAACTGATTCCAACTGGATCCGCTAAGGAGAAATCCATCTGTGACTGTGAGTCCCTCTATAATTATGTGAAATTAAAAAGTGATGTTGAGTTGTACTTGATTTGTAACAGACCCATATAAACTGTATAGACAGGAAAATTATACCAACAAAAGCAAAAACACATCAACCTTACAACCTCATTTTTTTTTTGTTAAAAATTAAAAAAAAGCCAAATTAAGGAACAGAATATATTCCTGATGACATAAAGGCTTGGACAATTCTGATTTCACTTGTCAGCTAAAAATAAGGAATGAAGGAGTCCAACAGGATTCTTTGCAACTTTCCGTAAAATGAATTTCTGTTCTGGGAAATGATTGTCTATGCATTGATAATTATACCCTATAGATGGACCATGAAACAGAATTTCACCTCAAACTTAGCACACCCAAAGAGTGGTCCCATCAGGGATTGATTGATTAAATTTATATGCCTTGTGGTTTGAGGAAACTCTGTGCAGTTTACAATATAGTAAAACATAGAGACATAAAAACAATTGAATAAAGTAGATTAAAATTACAAAAGATTAAATATAAACTAAAAGATCATGAGTTTTAGCAGCACAACAACCACGCCCAGCTTACATTCTTCTTCAGGGTTCCACCCTAACTGAGGCAGTTTTAAGATTTTTCCTGAAGGCCAGAAGGATGGGGGCAGATCTTACCTCCAGTGGCAAGATTTTCCAAAGGATGGGTGCCATGGCAGAAAAGGATCTTCTTCATTAGATAAACCCCATCAGATAAAAATTCTTGACTGATGGGGTCCACAGTAGGCCCTTCTGTCAGAACGAATCAGGCAGGCCAATCCCATTGGGGCAAGATGGTTCTTCAGCTGTCCCATGCATAAAGGTGATGACCAAACCCATTTTCATCCCCATGATGAAACCAGCATTGGACCATTATGACCCAAGCTCTATCTTTCATACATGTTTATGACATGTAGATAGATACAAAAGGGATGGAGTCATTTGATCCCCTCATCCCGCTACACCCACTAAAAAGAGGAAGCCATCTGTTCCCATTCTGTGTGCTTCCCGGTAAGTGAAGGAACAGGGAAAGGATATGTATATGGTAGATGTCTCCTCTCTGTGTTAACCTGTTCATTCCCTTTCCTCTGCTTAATCAGGGCCAGAATGTGTCTACATTGGCATTCTACACAATTATGGGACAATTTGAAAACTCCTGGATTATGGGACCCTGGATTGTGTTCCAACTCTAAGAACTTTAATGCTTTCAGGTAACTCCATAAAGATTCCTCACAGAGACCAAAGCATTCTGAGCCTTAAGAGTCAAAACCTAAACTTTGAACCTGGGATTATATGGAAAGATAATGAAGGAAGCTGGAAATATTAGTCTTCTACTGTATGTCCAGGAAACAGAAGGTTTCTTTCTCAGCTACATTTTGCTCCAATTGATATTCTTGGAAGTGTCATGTATAACCAGTAATCCAATTTGGATGTTATCAGACATGCATAATAGAAGCCAGATCAGTCTCTTCCAGGAAAGGCCTGAACTGACATCATTTTGACTGTCTAAGTGTACAATTTAACTAGTGTACCACCTGGTTTCCATGAGCAATACAGCCTGCACATGCCATGAAAGTTTGATTACTATAGGCTGCAGGCAAAACATTTCCCTTCAGAGGGCCAAATGTGATGCAATATATTGTTTGTGTCTGATACTTCAAACATTGTAGAGCAACATGTCCAGGGCCTCCACAAAATGTGGCATGTGTTCTCATTTAATTAAATCCAAAAGATGTATATAAGTTAATTATAAACCTTCTAATAACAATTTCCTCTAGTTAATTAGTATAAAAGTTAAATATAGTTAATAAAAATCAGTACGGCTGTGGCATTCAAAATTCTGGTTTATTTGGCTTATTTTGTGTTTATGTATGCTATTAGGAGAACATACACTTTCATGTGGCATTCATGATGCAATATACAATACAGAAAAACAGTCTTTCATGTTAAATAATTTGAACTAGTAATAACCTTATTTAGAACGAACTTTCATGATAATTGATTCATGTATTTCACTTAGCTGTTTAACAAGGAAAGTTAATATTTAATTAGCTACATCCGTTATGCATATAGGCTTCCAGTTACATATTGAAAGTTTATGTTCTTTGCAATTTGTCTCATAAATCTCTAATTTTTATGAAGAGAATCTTCTCACTATCTACAGATGAGAGATTGCAGTGCAGGGAGAAAAAAATCCAGTCAGTACTATCTGTTCTGTTGATAGGAGGTCACTGATACGACCTTTACATTTAAATCAACATTATTACTTATATTACTAAATAAACATATTGATCAATTTATTGATTATGTGCCATCAAATTGATGTTGATTCTTAGCAACTGCCTAGGTAGATTTTCTATGTGACAATCTATGCCCAGCCTGATCATTCAGGTTTTCCATTACCGGTTAATTGAGTCCGTTCCCTTCCAGCTGGCTGTTTTCTTCTCTTTCCTTCCACTTTCCTTCACATTTCCTTCCTTCCTTTATTTATTTATTACATCTATTCATGCTTTTTTTTAGAGAACAATGTCTTCATAATATCTCTGAAGCACAATAAGCATGATTAGAACAATTAACCAGTGGAACAGCTTGCCTTCAGAAGTTGTGGGTGCTCCATCACTGGAGGATTTTAAGACGAGATTGGATAATCACTTATCTGTAATGATATAGAGTATGAGTGTCAAACTGGCAGACTGTGGGCCAGATGCGTCATGCAAAGGCCACGCCCACCCCAGCTCCGCGAATGGGAAAAATGTCACAAAATGTCATGCGATGGCAACCTGACACCGCAAGTTTGACATCTATGATATAGAGTCTCCCTGTTGAGCATGGGATCTAAGGTCTCTTCCAACTCTGTTGTTGTTATTCTGATAATTTCAGTTTGCTCATTTATGAGTTTATTTTTTAAATAATTATTTGTCTTCTTGGCTATCCCGTGGTATTTTTCAGGAGTCTAATCCAACACCAAAGTTCATAAGCATCAATAGTCTTCCTAACTTGCTCCTTCAAATTCTGAACCAAGCCTCTTAGATGAATATACAGCACGGAGGCTGTGACATTCTAACATACCACCATCCGCGACTTATGAACAGAATTGGGAACAGAATTTCCATCGCTCAGCAAGACATTTAAATGATTCTTGCCAAAATCTTTTTCCATGGTTGTTAAGCAAATCACTGTGGTTGTTAAATGAATCACACAATCGTTAACTGAATCCAGCTTCCCCCATTCACTTTTTTGTCAGAAACTGGCTGGGAAAGTCGCAGATGACAATCACGTGATCCCAGGATGCTGTATACGTGCCGATTGCCAAGTGTCCAAATTTTACTCATGACCATGGGAAATTGGGGGGTTAAGTGCAAGGTCTGGTCATCAGTCATGTTTTTCAATGTCACTGTAAATTCAAGTGGTCACTAAATGAATGGTGGTAAGTCGAGAACTATGTGTACTGCATTGCAGTGCAGTCCGGTTCTATAGAACTGGTAGTAAAACCGGCAGGAGGCTCCGCCCACCCATCACAATGTCATCAGTGACCTGTACATGTGCAGAAGTGAGCGCGCGCACTCCCCAGGGGTGGGTTCTACTTACCTTTACTACCAGTTTGCATCGGGGCTGCATCCTGATGCGTCCTGATGATGTTGGGCAGAGCCTCCCTCCAGTTTTACTACTGGTTCTATAGAACTGGTCCGAACCGGGGGCAACCCACCACTGGCGCTCCCATTGCAAACTGGTAGTAAAGTTACTGTAAGTAGAACCCACCCCTGCTGCATTGGTAACTAAATGTCTTAAAATACAGATCAGGTTTGAGTTCTTAAAAGAAAAAATATTTCAATGCTTTGATCAGAAAAAATATTTTCAGCGATGACCATGTTAGGAGATTTAAGTTCTATCCCATTTTGTCTTTTGTTTGACAGGGGAAAAAAAGCTCTTTCTCTCTTTTTCGCAGAAACAAGAACAGAGAAAAACCAATGTAGCTCTTTGCAGTCTGTGCACTGAAGTAATTTATAAGCCCAAAGGTATTACGTACAGTATCTATATAATGTGAATAAATAAATAAATAATGGATTGTATTACACTACCTGTAAAGGGCGTTGTATAATTATCTGTATCACTAAGCTACAAATGAGTCACATATATCCAGTTTTGGACTAGAGATCTTTGAGGCTCACCTTCAATGCTGTATCAGAAATTGGGAAGGGGGAAGGGCGTTCACATGGAATTGAATGGAAAAGAAATTGTTTTCTGTTTGTTTAAGAGATCAGAAATATTTGATTAAATATGCATCTAAAAAGCCGTGTTAGGATGCAGTACTGCAGGCTACTTCTGCTGCCTGCCGGCTGCCTGCAATTTGGCAGTTCAATCTCACTAGGCTCAAAGTTGACTCAGCCTTCCATCCTTCCGAGGTGGGTAAAATGAAGACCCAGATTGTTGGGGGCAATATGCTGACTCTGTAAACCGCTTAGAGAAGGCTGTAAAAGAATGTGAAGCAGTATATAACTCTAAGTGCTATTGCAATATAAATAAATACTCATATGTGGAGTTCTCCCACTTCCCCTTGTTTTGAGATGAAATGCAGGTAGTCCTTAAGTTACAATAGTTCATTTAGTGACCATTCAAAGTTACAATAGCACTGAAAAAAGTGACTGATGACCGCTTTTCACACTTAGGACCGCTGTAGCATCCTCATGGTCATGTGATCAAAATTCAGATGCTTGAGAACTGACTCATATTTATGACAGGGTCATGTGATTACCTTTTGCAACCTTCTGACAAGCAAAGTCAATGGGAAAGCCAGAGTCACTTAACAACCGAGCTATTAACTTATCAAGTGCAGTGATTCACTTAACAACTGTGGCAAGAAAGGTGGTAAAATGGGGAAACATTCACTTAACGAATGCCTCACTTAACAACAGAAAGTTTGGGCTCAATTGTGGTTGTAAGTCGAGTACTACCTGTAGCTGATTATGGTTGATCTTGAAAACCTAAATGGATCAAACTTGGTTAAGGCTTGAGACAATACAAGTAGGAAATTACAGGGTTCTAGATTAAATTGGAAAATAAATTTAAAAAAAAAATAAAATTCCCAGAAACAATAATGGTAAATCACTCCTGTACTCTTATCAAGAAAATAGTACTGTATGGATATTTCATATGGCCAGTGCAGGTCAAACTCAGCTTGGTGTGGGTACCTTAGAGATATATGCAAGTGTCTCATTTTCCACTCTAGTGTTTCCAGTGGTTTGCAATCTCACCTTCTTTCTACATGATAAAATTCCATCAGAAACCTGAAACTGTTAGTCTCTGGTAAGGCTTTGAAGACTGTCTTGTTCGCTTAAGCATTAGGCCAGGAGGGTTAGTTGATCTATGGTGGTGATTTACTCTTTTGTTCTGGGGATTGTTGTGTTAACCAGGATATCATGGGGCATATGTTATCGCAGTGGTTTTAATCTGTTATGCCATCCAGAATCGCTGCTGCAAGATAGGTAACTCTCTTAAGCCATTAGGAAGTTTCTCCTGGAATTAAGGAGAAACTTCCTAACAGTGAGGACAATTGACCAGTGGAACAGCTTGCCTTCAGAAGTCATGGGTGCTTCATCACTGGGTTTTTTTTTAAGAAGACACTGACAGTCACTTGCCTGAAATGGTATAAGGCCTCCTACCTTATAAACCACCAAAGTCCCTTCCAGATCTATTTGATTGATTTCAATAAATCAAATAAGTAGGATGTTCTTAAATTTCTACTCTGGCAAATTCTCTAGAATTTCATACCTGGCCCTATATTATCCATTGTAACATTGTCTTAGCTCCTGTTTTTCCTATCTTCCATGGGACACTTTATCTGTTGTGTGAGAGATGGCTCATACAAACTTGTGGTGCCTTTTGGGTGAGTAAAAGGTTAAAAATGAGTTGGGGGGATATAATGAAATGAATTTTATAGTCCTGGGTATGTACAGTAGCATCATGGTGAAAGATATTGTGCGCCCCCCTCCAATAATTTGTAAACTAACAATGTCTAATTCTCCCTTGTAAGACTGAACACTAGACTTACTGTGCATGCCTATCAATGGCAATGCATTTTAAATATTCCACATTTTGCTTAAAATGAACACTCCATCAAATTGTTTATGGCAAAGATGGATAATCTTCTCTGGCTTCTGCAATATGCCAGCTAAGTGGTATTTCTCGATGGTTCATTGTGTCTTGTTCTTTGTTGGTTTTTCTTGTTCAGTGTTCTTGAACTGCTATTGCTGGAAGTACTTAGCCGAGAGATTCACAGAAAAAGCACATTGCATGGGGTGGATGACCTATGAAGTCAGACATAAAAGCCTTCTGTTTCATTCTCATCTCTTCCCCCCCCCCCAACATTGTTCCACTTGATTCTGAAGGATTAGTAGCTGTGTGACACTACACAGCAGTCATTTTGCTCCCTTGAGTAACCAGTTAAGTTTGTCAATCTCTTGTTCTCTTCTCTCTCTCTCTAGATATTCTCCCAACAATCAGTCATCTGCAGGAGGCTAAAGACAAATGCATTGTTCTGTTTCATTTGAAACTTGCAGTATTCTGAGAAAAGGTTCACACATTCTACAAATATTTAAAATGCCTCTAGGCCTCTTATTATTAAATATAATAAGGTAAAGGCTAGAGTAGCACGTTCACTCAGCTGTTTAGCTGTACTACCCAAACAATCTTGGAGCCAACAGGAAATCATACCTCCCTAAATCCTGCTGCTTCCTCAAAAAGACTTTATCATGTATGTAAAAAAGGTTCATGCCAGGGGTGGGTTCTACTTACCTTTACTACTGGTTTGCAAGGGGAGCACGCGTGTGCATGTTTATGGACATGCACAGATCACCGATGATGACATTGTGGTGGGTGGGCAGAGCCTTCTGCCAGTTTTACTACTTGTTCTATAGAACCAGACCGAACCAGGGGTAATCCACCACTGCTTCATGCTGTCTTTCTGTCCATGTAGATTTTGTGTTTGACATTCCGAGGACCATGTTCTGATGATTGTTTTGGTTGAAACTGTAATCTTGCCCAACATCTAATAGGTGAAAAGTCTCTTCCAGTTGACATGCAGAAGACTCTGGTTACTTGGTTACCTACATATTCTTTTTCTTTTTCTCTCATACCCATTGAGTGATGGGAACAACAACAATAATAATGCACTTCCTTGATATGGTTGTGTTCTGCCCCAACTACGGATCCCAAGGAATGTAGCACACACAAACTATGAACAAAGCTCACTTTACTTCCAAACATAGTTTTCTACAAATGCAGGCTGTTAATTAAAATGTCCTTAACAACCTGCCAGAAAGTCCACAGACGAGAGTTGGCAAAAAGCCCAGAAGCAAGGTTTGCAAAGACAATCCGCATTCAATGACCAGTGAGCGAATATGTGTTGTTTCCTGCAATGTTTACAAGCTGTGTGCAAACTTAAATAGGCTAAGGGAGTGGCCAATTAGCCCCAAGCCTTACTCTTGAGGAGACCTCCTCCTGAGTAACCGCTCCTGCCTTTTGGCAGCTCTGCATGCTCGTGCATTGAGAAGAGGCTCCTCCACTTCATCCTCTTCACTTGAAGGAGCCTCTGGAGGTTCTGAAGGCCCTGGCTGAATCTCTGCCTCTGGCACCACATCTTCTTCAGCCTCCTCGCTGTCCGACTCAAGCGCCGGCTGCACAGACTGCTGGCATGACACCACACCAGCCTCCTCGTCATGGGGATCAGCAACAATCTGTGCAGGCGACTGGCGGGCCACAACAGGTTGTGGGCTTGCATGCTCTGAGAGGGATGAGAACTATGCCAGAGATTCAACCACACTGGATAGGTTTTGTCAGAGGACCCAGATGAAGAGTGCCTCTCCCATAAATAATATGGTGAGATGTAACTTATAAGTACCACATTGATTGTCACCCAGATCAACAAGGACTGCATTGGTACTGGAGTTCCTGGACATCTGGTGTGAAATGGGCTGCAGGACTCAGGTCTGTTGGCTGAGCAACCAGAGGCAACAGCTGCAGGATTACTGGAAGAAAAATTATTTACTTGGAACACTTTATGTCCTGCAATGATACCTTTAACACCATCAGAAAATCACAACTGCTTATCTTGAGTCCTTGGGAAAGACTCAATAGGTAGATAAAAATGCCAAATCCCGTCTAAACATCTCACTGACTATGCAATGAACCATAATACTTCCTTATAACTATGACTACTACTAGATTGGCTATTATATTCCAGGAAAGAGAGTGGTCCTATTTCTTGGCTGCCATATGATGGTTGAAAGAGATGCAATCCCTGGATAAATTTTGTTGAAGGACATCAGCTTGAGAAGTGGGGCTTTATAAAAATGAGGAGTCAGAGCTTCCCAGGAAGAAGTGGCCACCAGGAAGAGAATTTCCCATTAGATGAACTACGGAAATATTAAAGCCAAGTTCTCTGAATTATACTTTCCATTACATGTACTAAACCAAGGATGAGAGTTAATTTCAGGGTTGTATGGTTGATCAGTTAATCAATTCATTTAAAAAGTAGTTGCGGAAGCCAGATTTTTGGTCTTCCTCACAGCCTAGCTGCAGAACACCTACTGAACAGAAGGAGAAGGAGGTAGTTACATAGTAGACTTATCAGATCAATTGGGGCAAGTAACCTCTGCAACTTCTGACCTTGTAATTGCAAATCTCCTCTTCCATGGATCACAGAATCTGGATGGGAGGTCTTAAGATGGGATAAGTATAAAAATACTATTTTCAGAACAGAGCACCTAAAGCTGCTTCTGCTGTGGAATAACAAGAAGATAGAAGTCCTAGTATGTAAGAGAGTTTCCCTGGGACTAAAAAGCCCATCTTTTTGCTTCTACTTTAAAGGGAGAAAGGAAACCTGGATAATGTAGCTCTTGGAGTCTGGTCCAATAGGAAACCTAAAAGTTTTCATTCTCTTAATCTATTGAACCAGCAAATATATTACCTTGGTTAGAAGGCTTTTCTAAGAGGAAAGTGGGGAGAAAAAAGACTGAAGCTGGGAAAGACCTCCTTTGTGGAAAGATGGAAAAACAAGACAAGTTTAAGAAGACATTAAGGTAGTCTGCTCAAATAGATGCCTCCTCATGAGTAAAGCTCTCCCCAAACAATGAGACCTGCCCCAACAGTAGCTGCTACACCTTAATACCACCATAATGAAAAAGCAGAAGTTGGGCCACTGTTGTTACACCTAGAAGCAGTTTTATAGTCTTATTATGTAGTTGATGTCTGCACTGACTGCTTCTGTGTCTTTTGCTGCAATAAACACAGACACCTACCGTGTTTTTGAACTTTGCAAGGTGTGTGTTTTCTTCAACATCCCATAGGGAGATGGAGCATTCCCAGTCTCTAACACAATAGCTAATAGGAAATGATTATAAAATGCTTTTTCTCTTTCTGCTGAGGCACAAGGTGATTCATAGCCTTTACCTCTTACTTGTGTTTACCTTATTTGTATCTGATGGCTGAGCCCAGTGGGATGTAATTCCCTCCATCACAATCAGCAGGAACGGTGCCAGGGTGAGAAAACATAGGAAGAGCTTGGACAATGAAAAGTAGCTGTTATTTATTTGGGGGAAAGGTTTAGGACTGACAATTGTAGAATAGATATCTGTTGGGCATTAGAAAATTATCTGAACGGGAAGCTTTTATGAAACTTTCTCATCCAATGGATATAAAGCTGGGTTAGTCTGAGTGCTTTTAACAATGAAATAATTTGTTAGGCGAAAGTCCAAAAATTATTTATTTAATTATTATTTATTTATTGGTTCGATTTATATGCCGCCCTTCTCCGGAGACTCAGGGCGGCTTACAATGCGTTAAGCAATAGCCTTCATACTTTTGTATATACCTGCTTAGTAGGGCTTTTGCCCCCCCCCCCAAGTGATGTTCTTTTTTATACAAAGTCAGCTTATTGCCCCCACAATCCGGGTCCTCATTTTACTTACCTCGGAAGGATGGAAGGCTGAGTCAATCTTGAGCCTGGTGAGATTTGAACTCACAGTAATTGCAGGCAGCTGGCAACTAAGTGCTAATTAACAGCACTTTAGTCTGCTGTGCCACCAAGGCTCTTATGTATTATGTAGAACAATTCAGCCAGAGTTCAATTCTTTATTTGCTTTCACACAATAAGCAGAATCTTGTCATACTCACCCTTACTATGCTCATCCTAATGGATATACCCTGGGAAATTCTAGGGAGTGGCTATCCTAACTCTTCTTTTCTATCTCCTACCAAGCTCCATGTTGTGCTGCCTCTTGGCTTGCCTCTTTTTCTGGAATCTGCCTCCTTCCTAAGAAACGGTTTACAACCAATCCTCAAACTACCAACCATAGCAGCATCCTCATGATCATAGGATCAAAATTTGAATGCTTGGCAACTGGCATGTATTTAGAATGATTGTAGTGCCCCGGGGTCATATAATCATCATTTGCAACCTTCCCAGCTGGATTCTGACAAGCATAGTCAATGGGGGAAGTTGGGTTTGCTTAATGACTGTGATTCACTTTACAGTTGCAGTGATTTGCTTAGCAAAAAGGATCATGAAACTTGGCGTGATGCACAACAACTGCCTTGCTTAACAATGGACATTCTAGTCCCAACTGTGGTTGTATGTCAACTACTACCTATAATCCATCACTCCAGCTTCCCCTCAATAGGCATCACCTCTCACAGTACTATATTTATTCACAATCCAGTCTCCAAAATGAGAAGTCAGAGTATGTAATTACATAATATGATCATGCTTGGCGTATTAAATGTTGCAGTAATCTCTGTCAGTGTGCTAAATCCCCATCAGGCTGTTTTGGCAGTGAAGAACTTTTACGTTTATTAGATAATAGATAGCTAGAGGATGAGACAACGAGCGAAGAAGATTGGATGGTCAGTGGAAGATCTTTTGCCATTTAGCTAGCTTAAATATTTCAGATATTTCAAAGGCACTAAACACTCCCTGATTATTCTGTCACACATTCATTTTATTTTATTGCTGGTTTTTATCTGAATAAACATATAAATTAAGTGCTGTAAGGTATCAGCCATAACTCAATGACAGAGGAATGATTTGTAGATGGAGGGTCTCCAAGTCATTGGATTCTCCAGTGAAAAGGTAATGAAATTATTTTCTGCTAGAGATCCTGGTCAGATCAGATAATATAGGGCTACCAGATCTCCAAACTCCTGTTTGTCTTTGCTGCCACCGAGTGGACATCCAGAGTTATGCAGAGTCTCTAATCCTGGACTATGTTTAATAAGAAAGTACATGAATCAGGGAGGTGTTCAGGTACAAACCTTATAGGGGTGTAAATGCAATTAATTCCTGGAGAGCATAGAGCAATGTGGCTTCTTTGATCCAGTAGCTACCTACTCTTTGCCCCATACTTTCTCAATAAACCAACTTGAATAGGGAAAGGCTATTGTTGATCATCGATGGAGTTTCCTGATACTGTTTTATGCCCATTGTCTGCCTGGAATTTGACAGCTCAGATATGGTCACCGAGTAGGAGGTGCAATGGAAGAGGATGTGGAAAGAAGAAGGAGCAAATGAAGAGAGGAAAAGTAACACAGAGTAGCTGTTAACATCTTCTCCACTGATATTCCTTAGTCAGGAGAAGCAGGGGATAAGAAAAGAATGTTTCTTTTCAATGGTTTTTGCCTGGCAATTCCCTGGCAATCTTTATGGGCTGCACCCTTCTGCTCCCACTTTTCCAACATATCTAGGCTTCATGATCACTAAATGACAGCAAACAGGTATAGAAAATTGAACAGTTTGCTAGGGGTTGTCTGAATTGTGGCAGCAGTTCAGATAGCGACAACCTCTCCTCTTTCTGTTCCACAATCTCAATTGCTGTAGCTGGAAGGGTACTCAGTACTTAACTTCTAACATATTAGGGTGGGGAGGGGAAGAGAGAGGTGGTTGAATGGTTTGCTGTGGATTTCGGAGGTCTCTTCTGAAGCTTTGACTGAAACATCTTTGATGTTTGATAGCTGATGATGAGAAAGTATTCTGCATCAGATCCAAAGAGACAAGTATTGGTAGGGTCCTTGTATGTCCACTGCTTGGTCACTGACCATTTGCAATTATGACAGTGATGACAAAGTAACTTTGTGACCAATGCCCATATTTCTGTCATTTGCAGTCTCTCTCTCTCTCTCTCTCTCTCACACACACACACACACACACACACACACACACACACACACACTTGCTCACCATTATAGTCATTTAATATGTGTCGTCTGTGCCTGAGATTTCTTTCCCCAATCACAGAAAGGTGAAATTGTCTAAATAATTTTGCTGCAAACTATGAAAGAACAGAGAAAAGTTCTGAGATGTCATTCGTTAATTCCAGGTCTAAATATGAATTTAGATTAAACTTCAAAATTAACCAATTTTTTAGCATCTTTGCCTTCCAAAAACAAAAACAAAAACAAAAACAAAAACAAAAAAACCGTTTTTAGACCATGAATACTGAGTTCACATTTGCAACAATCTGCTGTACTATATAGGGTTGGAAGAAAATTAATCTCATTGTGAGATTTCCATATTAGAAATATAAATAACAATGGTTTCTCTTGAAGTCTAACATAAGTGTGATTGTACTGCACATGCCACTTACCAGATATACACACAACCTTAACAAAAAAGGCAAATAGGATCTAGCAAGGACTGTTCTATGTTGTCATTTATTTTTAAGAGAGCAGGTTAGCTGGATGACTTTGAACAACTTATTCTTAGCTTCTATTCCACATATGTCAAATAAGAAGAGGACACTACTCTGTTTCTATATCCAAGAAAGCAGCTTTGCTATTGATAATGAAATAGTTATGTCCCTCAGGACATAGGCAATGATGCAGTAGCCGTTTATAGGATTAGTATGTAGATTTCATTAGCCCAGCATTATTATCCTCTTATATCAGTGTAGAAATATTAGGGAAGGGATAGCTAAATAGGGTAAATCAGTGTAAGTATAGCTTCCAGGGATGATAATCATTTCAGAATAATGAATGAGGAATAAAAATATGATCCAGCCAATATGCCTTTGGCAATGTTTTTACTCTTATATTGAAATATTTGTAGCATTTGAAGACTAAATAGATGTATTAAATTAATTGTTTAAGATTATTTCTATCCATTCATACTTCCTACAACTTCTATTTTAATTAGGAATATTTTTATATATCAAGAATTCAGCATATTTTCATGACATATTTCTTCCCTAAAAAAAATCTTATGCAATTAGCTTCCATTTCCTTTGTACTCTACCCACCATGATTTTGCATAATTTTTAATAACCCTATCAATTTCATAGATATATTTAATAAGATGTTCTAAAAATGGAGCAAGCTAATTACTTGTTGGTTAATAATTGACTTGCTTAAATTTAACTATCTTTCCGGGCTTGTCTGTGATTAAAATCATGTTGTTAATTTATATTTTTGTTTAAAAATGTTGCTAATGACAAAGGTAACATTTACTTTGAGAATTGACAGGAAATCTAGAACTGCATTCCTATTAGTAATGGGTTTTCCATGAGCCTGTGAATGAAATTCTTTATTTCTTTGTAAAATAGGAAGAATATCAGTAATTATAATCAAGATGGATGATCATGGAGAATAGTAATCTGGTCCAGATTACTGAAGGCATATCAAACAACTGAAGAAATTTCACATCTGCGCTCTCTGCTCAATCTTTGGTCTTTGTAGCAAGAACATGCCTCCAATCTGGAGGTCTTGGATTGTGTTTAGTCTATCAATATTGAATCCCTGATTATCAGAACCCAGATAAGGTGGGTGGGACACATCTTCAGAATGGATGAGTGCCATATCTCTCACCACTTTCTCTGAAGTGTCTGGGAAGTCTGGGAAAAAACCTTGAGGTTCACCATGAAAGCACTACAAAGATGCTGTGAAAGAAACCGTGCAACATTGACACATCCAGCCAAGGGAACTAGAAGCTGCAACTGTTGACAGAACTCGCTGATGAGCTAAGAAGCCTCCACCAAAAATGAGGTGTTACAAAAAACTGATAAAAACCATGCATGCCATCACAGACTAACATCTACAGTTACTACCACAATGGACTTTCAGTGCCACCACCCCCATTCTAGATTCTGTCCCTCCAGACTAGAACTTCAGAGCCATATCCATTTCTACAGATGAACTGCACAACAGTGTAACTTCTTTGAAACACACACACACACACACCAGAATGCTCAGTTTAAATGCAGTTTATCTAAACCTCATATGCCATTTCCTTGGTTTCCAACAATCTACTTAGAAAAATAAGAGAAACTAGGCATACAATGATTCAATATCCATACTATGGAAATGCAAATTTGCTGTTAAAATAAGAGTGTGATGTAACTTTTTTGAATGTACGACATTTGTGGCATACTGATTGCTTTGATATGCCTGTTGTTGTGGAGGAGGGGTGACAATGAAAGTCTTCAAAAGGGCACTGGAACCTTTGAAATTATGGACTGTCCCTGTTAACAGATGGCTAAATAAAATTAATGATTAAGCATACAAAGTGCTCCTTTTTTAACTGATGTTTTGTGGTCTCTGAATAATGCTTCTGCTATGAGCTGAATGATCCACTCACTTAGAACATCCTGGTGATTTCCATAATCACATTTATAGTTTGGGATATATAACTAAAAAGGAACAAAAATGATCTGTTAATGGTACATATGGGAGTAAAATATCTTCCTGACAAGATTTTCCTTTATTGCAGTTGACTTTATCTTTTCTGGGCATCATGCCTAAAAGTTCATATATCAGCTTTCTTTTTGAATATATTTGAAATATATACCACCAGCAGCACTATTGCTTCAGCTGATCCTCATTCAGTTTGGGCAGAAGCCAGACTATTACAAAATTATTTCACGCTGATACTTCAGCTTGTATCACTTTTGCAAAGGACAGATTTTTCTATCTTTCTGCGGATCGCAAATGTCTTTAAATGGCTCCAGAAAGCATTTCTCAAATGACTAAAATATTTGCATTCCATGCATAATTCTATCAAAATGGATGAACTCTGTTTTACCTGGAAATGGCTGAAAAATTTCAGATATGAAATAAATACCTGCTGGTATTTATTTCTGCAGCAATCTTTCCTTGCTGAACATACTTGCAGAAAAATAGTGTGATATAAACAGTTTGGGCAAATTTACTTTCCTTTTAATTATATATTATTTCATCCCATAATTGTCAGTTCCATACTTTTTAAAAATTCTGTAACAATATAAGTAGTACAATGTGCTATTTGTGTTTCTGAGATGTGGTAGTTCTGTATCCATCCGGTTCATTGTAGCTAAACAGACAAATGCTGCCTTTGAATTCCTAAACAGACCACAAGGTATGTTTACTAATGGTTTATTTTTTGCTGTGCACAAGGAATGTGCTGGCCCTGTTCTTGTATGCAGATCTCAGGTTTTGTAGAATAGGTAACTTACCTGTGGAAAGGAAGCAGCAGTGACTCATCAGGTTTCTTGCCCAGCAAAATACCGTCACCGGTTTCATGCAGAAAAGAAACAAACCTTAGTGTACATTCCTTAGTGTAACATTCAGGTCACCTGTTCAGAAATAAGAAGCGTGCATAATTTTGGAAGTCCAGCAGCATAGAGCTTAACATGGTGAAATGGACGATCCATCTTCCCACATAAGCAACAGATCCCCTTCTCTCATTTTAGCCTTTATTTATTTATTTATTTATTTTTATTTTATTTTATTAGATTTATAAATCGCCCTACTCCTGGGGGACTCAGGGCGGTGTACAGCCATAAATAAAACATATAAATACAAAAGTTTAAAATAGAATAAAATGAATTAAATAATTTGGCTGACAATTAAAACCCCAATAATTTAAAACAAATTAAAAAACATAATTAAAAGGGGGAAATAACTTAGGTCAGGCCAGCTTGTTGGAATAAATAGGTTTTGAGCGCGCGACGGAAGGTGCGCAGGTCCGGGATCCTTCGTATATCGGGGGGGAGCTCGTTCCAGATGGTAGGTGCTCCCACAGAGAAGGCTCTCCCCCTTGGGGCTGCCAGTCGGCATTGTTTGGCTGACGGCACCCGGAGGAGCCCCTCTCTATGGGAGCGTGCAGGCCGGTGGGAGTCTATTGGTGGTAGTAGGCGGTCCCGTAAATAACCAGGTCCTAAGCCATGGAGCGCTTTAAAGGTGATAACCAAAACCTTGAAGCGCACTCCGAAGACCACCGAGAGCCAGTGCAGCTCACGCAGGAGGGGTGTTACATGGGAGCACCACGTCACTCTCATAACCACCCGCATGGCCGCACTCTACTCCAGTTGGAGCCTCCGAGTGTTCCTCAAGGGGAGCCCCATGTAGAGAGCATTACAATAGTCCAGACGGGAGGTGACGAGGGCATGAGTGACTGTGTGTAAAGAGTCCCGATCTAGAAAGGGATGCAACTGGTGAATAAGCGAACCTGATGAAAAATCCTCCTGGTCACGGCTGTCAAATGCTCTTCTAAAGACAGCCATGAGTCCAGGAGGACACCCAAGTTGCGAGCCCTTTCTGTGGGGGCCAATGATTCACCCCCAATAGTCAGCGATGGCACCAGCTGACTATATCGGGACATCGGAAACCACAGCCACTCAGTCTTGGATGGGTTGAGCCTGAGCCTGTTCCTCCCCATCCAGATCCGTACGGCCTCCAGGCACTGGGACATCACCTCAAGGGCATCATTGGGGTGGTCTGGGGTGGAGATGTACAGCTGGGTGTCATGAGCGTACTGGTGGTACTTCACCCCAAAACCACGGATGATCTCACCCAGCGGCTTTACATAAATGTTGAACAGAAGGGGCGAGAGGACCGATCCCTGTGGCACCCCGCATATAAGGAGCCTCAGGTCGACCTCTGCCCCCCTGTTAACACAGACTGCGACCGGTCAGAGAGGAAGGAGGAGAACCACCATAATACAGTGCCTCCCACCCCCAACTCTATCAACCAGTGCAGCATGATACATGGTCGATAGTATCAAAAGCCGCTGAGAGATCTAACAGAACCAGGACAGAGGAGCATCCCCTGTCCCAAGCCCTCCAGAGATCATCAACCAATGCGACCAATGCCGTTTCAGTGCTGTACCCAGGCCTGAAGCCCGACTGGAACGGATCCAGATACGTCGTTTCCTCCAGGTGCTGGGGGAGCTGTCGCGCAACCACACTCTCAACAACCTTCGCCACAAAGCGAAGGTTGGAGACTGGATGATAATTAGCCAATATTGCCGGGTCCAGGGAGGGCTTCTTGAGAAGAGGTCTCACCACCGCCAGTTTCAAGGTGGCATGAAAGACACCCTCACCCAAGAAGCCCTTATAATCCCCTGGAGCCAGCCTCGTGTCACCTCCTGGGAAGTCAGCACTAACCAGGAGGGGCACGGGTCCAACAAACATGTGGTCACGTTCAGTCTACCCAGAATCCTGTCCACATCCTCAGGGGTCACAGGATCAAACTCATCCCAAAAAACATTCTCAGGACCTGCCTCCGTCATCCCCGCTGGATCTACCCAGTCGGAGTCCAGCTCATCCCGAATCTGAGTGATTTTATCATCCAGATACTGAACAAAATCCTCGGCTCTCCCTCCAAGGGGTCCTCCCGCGCTTCCTGGTGGAGCAGGGAGCGGGTCATCCTAAACAGGGCGGCCGGGCGGTTATCTGATGATGCAATAAGAGCAGCAAAATGAGCACACTTTGCTGCTTTTATCGCCACTAGGTAATTCTTAATGTGAGATCTTACTAGTGTTCGGTCAGATTCAGCATGGCTGGCCCTCAAACTACTCTCTAGGCATCTTTACAGTACTTTACAGTACTATATACAGTACTTTACAGTACTATATACAGTACTTTATATAGTAGAAATAGAAATAGAATAACAGAGTTGGAAGGGACCTTGGAGGTCTTCTAGTCCAACCCCCTGCCCAGGCAGGAAACCCTACACCACTTCAGACAAATGGTTATCCAACATCTTCTTAAAAATTTCCAGTGTTGGAACATTCACAATTTCTGCAGGCAAGTTGTAAATGGCTTAGGACTTGATTGTGGGACTGATCCTTCCATTCTGAACTTATCTGGCTATGTAGATCTGCAGAAAAAACCCTTTTGATGAGGCCATAGTCGCCAGATATTTGGCTATCTGATATGTAAAAGAGATGAGGTGCTGTTACCTGTATGACTTTAGGCACTAAAATATACCAGGAGGAATGTTTGGTATTTAGAAATATCAGTATTCAGAAAAATGCCAAAAAGCTGTTCCCTTTTGCCAAGCCTTTTAATTGTTAAATTGATTTTAATTATTCTGATTTTAACTGCAATAGTTTCAGTGTGTATTTTTTTATTGTAAAAAGTACTTGAGTACTTATTTAACACCATCAGCAAAATCCTTTTGCCCTTCTCCCTCCTTCCTTTCTTTCTATCAAGAAAGAAGAGCCTATTTCATTTAGAAGAGTGATATGGCCGTATATAATCACTCTCTATTCTGTTCATTATCCCTAAGCTGAGCAATGAATTCTGCATACATTTGCTACTTGGGTTGATTTGAATCTGAATATGAGATTGCATGTGATTAAAACATAACAACTGCCTGCTGGATCAGGCAGTGGCTCTTCTTAGTCCAATATTTTGTTTTTTAAGTGACCAATAAAAAGCTATACACAATTCGCAAGTAGGAGTTACGTCAAACTGCAAGATGGGTAGCAAACACATTTGATAATAATATTGGATGCAATTTCATAACAAACAACTGGACCACCTCTTGAACCTCCTCAGCATCGACAAAATCACCACCAGTCAATTGCAAATGGCAGCTCTATTCAGAACAGCTTACATCCTGCAACAATACCATCCACATCTGCCTATCCCAGAACATTGACAAAAATTTAATAGGTGGACAAAAATGCCAAATCTAGCTGGAACATCTGGTTAACTGTGCCATAATAATAATATTCTACATACTCCTCACCTACAGGCATTCCACTGTAACTTGCATTTGGCATCAGGCAGCCCCTAACTCAAGAGATTGTACATGTGTAATAACCTAGGGTAGACATGTCTTTTCTGAATTTAGGCAATTCTCTTTTAAAGCCATTCAAGGGAGTGAGCATCTTGTTGCTTTCCAAAATCAGATGGGCAGCAAATAAATTTAATAAACAATACATGAAGTAATTCCCATAGGTTAATTTTGTACAGTGTGAAGAATGGTATTTTTATTTTGTCATTTCTAAATCCCCTTACAATTTGCTTTATTGGATTGTTTAATGTTTTGGAAGAAGAAAGAAATTTTCTCCCAGTTCAATTTTCCCACACTATGTATTTTACGTGCTATAACCATGTTTCACTTTAGTTGTCTTTTTTTTCCCCTAGTCTTTTAGGATTTTCTCACAGGGAAAATATTTGAGCTACCTCATGACTTTTGGTTGCCCTTTTCTACATTTTTTGCAGCTGCATTATGTCCTTTTTCAATGTTGTAACCAGAACCGTACAAATTATTCAGAAGTGGACATGCCACAGATTTGTATAACAGCATTACTTTGTTGGCATTTTTATTCTTAATCCCATTCCTAAAGATCTCCATGGTGGAATTTGGTTTTTTTTTTCCCCAGCTGCCTCACACAAAGTTGACATCTTCATTGAGCTATGACACTGTGACCAATGAATCTATGACATTATGACCCCAAGGTCTTTTTCTTGGTTAGTTACAGATAGCTCAGCCCCATTGGTATACACTGGGGAGAAGGGACATGCCCCAGTGCATCATTTTACATTTAGTTAAATTAAACTGCATTTGTCTTTTGAATGACAAATGGAATTAGACTTTGGAGTACTTATAATAACAGTTGTTCTTTTGCTGTTCAGAATAATTTAGAATTTTCCACAAACTTGGGCAGCTCAGTGCTTAATTAAGTAAATATAATTTATGAACAAGCACTGGTCCCAGTAATGATGCCTATTTCCATGGATTGATACAATTGTACATTTAGCCCTTCCTATTTGTAAAATCTATTAACAATTCATACAAGACCTGGTTCTCTTATCACATGACTGCAAAGTTTACTCAAGAGCATTTGTCAAGAAATTTTGAAAGTCCAAGTATATGATATCTCAATCAATTTACTTATAGCCAAAAGGCCCAAATAGCAAGTTACAAATATAATCTAAAATTTGGCACTAGAAAAGACAGTTTAGCAAGGAAAATATTTAATAAATATTGCAATGCACTTAAAACCCCAACCTCATGAATGCGTTATTAAAACCTTGTTTTTATAGCCATAGTTAAAAAACTGGCTGTTTCCTCTGTAAGACTTTTATCTGCAAATAACATTTTAACATACTTACTGCTTTTGATTTTAAAATAGGTCAGATAATGCTGAAGACTCTTATAAAATTCACAATACACTAAAAAATGATCTGTTTCAAAATCAACACCATTACAGGCTCAAAATCTTTAAGAAATGAGGGTTTTTGAAACCTACCATGTGGCATTCTTGATTGCAATACATTTAATTTGGCTTTCAAAAAGGCTATTTGGTATTTACTTAAATATAAACCATTTGGATATTTAGAAAGCTGTAATTAATTCCACAAGTTACAGGTGAACACAAAACTTTGGCTTTAGCCACTATTTCCTGTACTGAATTATCCCATAATCTTTGTTTAATACAATGAAATGCTGATGTCATATCCTTGGAAAATAAATAGGATCAATGACAATCCGACTAATCTTTTGGGTCACCTGTTTAAATCACATATCTACAAAAGATTCATTTGGGTTTCTTGAAGCAACTGTTCCTTGTTTTTAAAAATGTATATATGCAACTAAAATTTAATAGTTCATAGCCAAGCCTTTGTTTTCAAGGTGTATTGCTCAGTTTTCAGGAGAATAACAGAATTAGAGGATAATTTGAAACATCCAAAACAGATTTTAAACATTTCACCTGCAATTGAGCTATGCTATTATTGGCAAATGTAATCCAAATTGGAGCTCCATATAAAATTCAAGATGTAAGTTTTGCATTAAATACCTGCATTGCTGTAGCAACAAAAACCTCCTTTTGAATAAAAATATTGAGGAATGGGCCATCATAGAAGATTTTGCTTTTAGAAGTATTATCTTGCAATGATGTTGCCAGGATAGAAAGGCCCAAATAACTAACATTCTGTACTTGTATGATTTTGAATTTGCCAAAGGTACTTTTTAATTTTTTAAATTATTTTTTTGGGTGGGTGGAGTTGAAGCCCCTACTTGAGGCACAAGTTAAGTTTTGACAAGTAAATCCATCATGATAAACTAGTAAAGTTTTGACAAGTAAATCAATCATGATAAACTAAAGCGTTGATTTCAAAAGTATACAATATCAGTACGTCATCTCTATCCACATGCTTGTTGACATCCTTGTTTCAAGATTGGTGAGATGGGATTTATCTTTATGGAATACATGCTTGATTTCATGGATAGCAATATCCATGAAATAGCAATAGAGGAATCTTTTGTGTTCATTCATCTAAGATTCTGTTGTTCCAGATAAATGTTGATCCAGTTGGGGTGAGAGGCACTGTTCTACAGTGGTTCTCCTCCTCCCTCTCAGGCCATACACAGTTTGTTTGGGCAGGGGGTCAGAGATCCTCCCCGAGGCCCCTCACTTGTGGGGTGTCGCAGGGGTCAGTTCTCTCCCCCCTGCTCTTTAACATCTACATGAAGCCACTGGGTGAGATTATTCACAAGTTTTGGGGTGAGGTATCATCAGTATGCTGATGATGCCCAACTTTACACCTCCACCCCGGACCAACCCAGGGATGCCTTTCCGTGATATCTAAGTGCCTGGAGGCGGTGCAGATCTGGATGGGTAGGAACAGGCTCAGACTCAACCCCTTGAAGACTGAGTGGCTGTGGATGCTGGCTTCTCATGATCTAGTGTCCCCATCACTTCGGATGGGAGGGAAGTTACTTACTCCCTCCGAAAGGGTTCGCAATTTTGGCCGAAAGGGTTTGCAAATCCTTGACTCATGGCTGTCTTTGGTGGACCATCTGATGGCTGTGACAATGGGGGCCTTTGCACAGGTTCGCCTGGTGCACCAGTTGTGCCCTTTCCTAGGCAGGGATGCCCTCCATACAGTCACTCATGCTCTCATTATCTCTCGGTTGGATTACTGCAATGCCCTCTACATAGGGCTGTCTTTGGGGTGCACAAGGAGGCTCCATCTGGTCCACAATGCAGCCACATGGGTTGTTATGGGAGCTTCCTGTTACTCCCGTGTAACACCACTCCTGCGCGAGCTGCACTGGTTGCCAGTGGTCCTTCGGATATGCTTCAAGGTGCTGGCACTTACCTATAAAGCCCTTCAGGGCATGGGCCCCGGGTACTTGCAGGACCATCTCTTACCGGCCTCCCACCACCCAGTGCGCTCACATAGGATTGCCTCCTCTGGGTGCCATTGGCCAGACAATGTTGGCTGGTAGTGCCCAGGATGAGGGCATTCTCTGTGGTCGCACCGACCCTCTGGAATGAGTTACCCACTGGGCTCCGGACGGCCCCCAACCTCCGCACTTTCCATGGTGACCTGAAGACATGGCTTTTTCAGCAAATTTCCTGATCGGCTAGGAGTTTAATTGCTTGGGGATTTTAAATTGGATTAATTTAATATTATTTTATTGTTGTGTTGTTTTATCTTGTGAGCCGCCCCGAGTCCTATGGGAGAAAGGCAGCATATAAATATGATAAAATAAATAAATAGATAGATAGATAGATAGATATATGTAGTCCTCAATTTAGGACTACAACTGAAGCCAAAACATTTGTTGCTAAGTGAGGCAGTTGTTAAGTGAATTTTGTCCTATTTTATTACCTTTCTTGCCACAGATAGCAATAGCACATATACCACTTCAAAGTGCTTTATAGCCCTCTCTAAGTGGTTTACACAATCAACATATTGCCCCCAACAATCTGGATCCTCATGTTTGGGTCCGGGCTCGGACTCTTTACCGGTAGTAAAGGGAAGTAGAACTCACCCCGAACTGCTATATCTCTGGACCCCATATCAATGGCTTGTTAATGTAAGTGCACTATTGCTGTTATATTTATTATATCTTTTGCTTCTGTCTTTTGTTCCAAATTATTAGAAACAATAAACCTCTGATCTTAAAGTAAGACTTATTGCTTGTGGTTTTGTCTTTGGTTCTTTTATTAGAATTTTCCTATGACAATCCTGTGACCGTGGGAATGCTATCGTGGACATAAGTGTGAAAAATGCCGTTGTTTCAGTATTGTTGTAACTTCAAATGATCATTAAACAAACTGATGTAAGTCGAGGACTACTGTAGAGGATAATTCCTCTACAGTAGTAATATCTTTTTAAAGTGAAGTATCTTTTAAAAGCTGTAGTATCTTTTTAAAGTGAAAGTGAGGGTAGGAATGTTTATTCCTAAAAGAAGATTTAAATTTGTTCTAAAAATTGGTGGGGATCATAAAATGCTAATGTTAGCTTCCTTTGGGCACTTAATGTTTGAAGGACAGAGACGATCTTTGGAAGACGTGTTCATAGACACAGGATACTAAAATCAGCAATAACCTAAAAATGAAACACACACAGTCACACACATGCAATATTATATTATTGTTGATAACATACAGTTGGGGGAGGGGGTTGCTCCTGGTTCTGTCTGGTTCTTTAGAACTGGTAGTAAAAGTGGCAGGAGGCTCCAACCACCCATCCAGATGTCATAACTGACGACCTGCACATGCGCAGAAGCTTCTGCGCAAGCGAAGCAAGCATGCGCGCTCCCATTGCGAACTGGTAGTAAAGGTAAGTAGAACCCACCTCTGCATACAGTATGTTCCTTTTATTTATAACACTCCCAAACAAGATGGGCACAAGTCTGGGTGCAGTTTTCCCTCTTACTTTTGAAGAGCTGGCAAAAACAGCTCTTTTGAAGAGATGAAAAAACAGTACATCTGTTCTATATGAATAAATGTATGTGAATGCATTCAGAATTAGATCAGGCCATCTGAGTTGTCTCAGGCTAGTGATGGAATGATATGGACAGATCTTTCTCCAACAGTTTACAGTATTAATTGTTGTTGGGTCTTCCCTTTTCCCCAAGCCGTATCCCCCAATGTTCATTAGTGAAGGGTTATGTGCAGTGGGATTCAAGTAATTTAATAACTGGTTCTCTGCCTGTATGATTTCTTCCAACAACCAGTTTGCCAAACCGCTCAGGAAATTAACAACCGGTTCTCCCAAAGTGGTGCGAACTGGCTGAATCCCACCACTGGTTATGTGGGGAGAAAAATACTATACTGGTGACATAGAACTCTGGATTGAGACAGAAATATCCTCCCTCTGTAGAGAATCTCTATTTTCTTCATGTCTCATGATTCTGATAATATGCAAATGGATGAATCAGGACAGTATCTATAGCAAAATCTGTGTGTGTGTGTGTGTGTGTGTGTGTGTGTGTGTGTGTGTGTTTCTAGCTACAGGAGTACCACATCAAATGCTGATAGACATGTGTGAAATCAATCATTTTTACTACTCATTATCTCAATGTTTCCTAAAGGACTCAACTCCTAGCTGCAAGACTTCAAGTGCTTAAGCAAGTGATGTATATGACTGTATGAGCCAGGCCTATATCCATCTTCTTAAGCACTATCTCTTTCATCTACAGCTGTGGACACCATGTGAATCAGATGAATTAGGCTATTGTCTACAGAGGCTGATAGGACTATAAGACCATTAGTGTCTAGAGTGCTGCAGCTCTTATTGCTTTCAGTATGACTGAAGTGATACGCAGGAAAGGAACACTGCATGACCTTTTCTCATTCTTTCTCTTGGCTGGTGGTATTTATCCTGCGCACAAATGGATGATTCCAGGAACAGCACTTTAATAACAGTCTCTGTCTTTTGAAAAGAATGCTTAAAATCCCATTTTCTGGTTCGACACAGCTAAGCAGCATGCAGCGCTGGAATGTGAACTTTCTTTATATAAGGAACTCATCCAAAGTATATTTAACTGCTCTTTGGACTTTTTTGAGGAAAATGGTTTGACTTCTGCAATGCCAACACTAGTTTAAAAAAAAAAAAGCTGGAAGAAAAATCTAGCCACAGAACACTTTGATCTATGAAGGAATCCAGAAATTTACTGACACAGTCAAGAATGTGACTGGCTTGACTTTTATATTATGTTACACATCATGGTTCAGTCATCTTGTTTGCCTTACAAGGTTTTTGCAAGCAACATCAGAGCTGTCCTCCTGAGCTGCAGTAGTAACTAGCAGTGTAGCTAAACAGCTGATTTAATGAGATAGGAATTTAGCACAATGGTGCATTCAAAGAATTCAGGCACCAAAGGCCAGCTGTCAACTGTATTTCCCTCTGGCTATATCTCAACATGTCAAACAACTTTCCTTATTATCTTAACCCAAATATCAATTACTGGAGGGCTGCAAATTATACATCATTGGATTGGCTGATTTTTTTCTGCTTTTTATGGAAATCATTTAAGCTATATATCCACATATGCTCTATTTTTATGTTAAACTATAATTTGGCTATGGATTTTAATTGCTATGTTTGCACACTATATTTTTTTTTATTGTTGTAAGCCGCTGAAGTGTAGGGATAAACAGAGAAGCAAGAGAGAACTAACTAAATAAATAAATAAACAAAGAAACCTATCTTCTGAAAAATCCATAATTTAAAATATTATAGAAAGCAGTAGTACATTCATGGTGTATTTTTAGTAAAGTATTATTCTCTTCTAAAATATGTAATGTTACCTGAAATATCAGTTCACTGATGAAATGAAAGAATTAAAAGATAGTTAGTTGAGAAAGAAGAGCCAAAATAAGGAGAGGCACTGTGGGGCTATATGAAGTATATATTGTGCAGATTTATAAAATGATCTAGGAATTTAAGATAAAAGTCCAGGTAATAGCATTTAGATAAAACTACAGGGAAGGGAAAACAGCTACATTCTTGAATGAAAGGTATACTATGGATAATTGAGCCTGGTAGAAGATTTAGCCATGGTGGTGCAGTGGTAAGAGTGCAGTACTACAGGCTACTTCTGCTGACTGCTGGCTGCCTACAATTTGGTAGTTCAAATCTCACCAGGCTCAAGGTTGACTCAGGCTTCCATCCTTCTGAGGTGGGTAAAATGAGGACCCAAAATTGTTGTGGGCAATATGCTGACTCTGTAAACTGCTTAGAGAGGGCTGTAAAGCACTGTAAAGCAGTATTTAAGTCTAAGTGCTATCGCTACCTAATGTCTATCTGGATCAAATTACATAAATTCCAAGGAGGAAAATCATAGTAATAATGTGAGACCTTAAACGGTTCTATTGATGGAAGGAGTAAGTAACATGATTATGAAACAACTGACTGCTATAAAAATGTTTCATTTTCTAGGGCCAGTCCAATTATTTCTGGGACTTTTAAGGAGCTTGATGATGTCATCTGAGAACTTTAAGCAATCATAGAGTTGAGCAGTGGTGGATTTCTACCGGTTTGGCCCGGTTCAGATGAACCAGTAGCAGCGGTGGTGGGAGGCTCCACCCACCTGCCCAGACATCATCACAGACACACTGTGCATGAGCAGAAATGCCCCGTGCACTCACAGTTCCAGACCTGTAGTGAAGTTAAGTGAAAACCACTATTGGACAGTGGTGGGTTGCCCCCGGTTCGGACTGGTTTGCAAGAACCAGTAGTAAAACCGGTGGGAGGCTCTGCCCACTGACCCGGACATCATCAGGAAGCTTCTGCGCATGCACAGAAGCCTGTGCACGCGGTCCCATTGCAAACCTGTAGTAAAGGTAAGTGGAAACCCCCCTGCTACTGGAGTACAGATATCAGACAACTCGATGAGAGCAGTTGTTATCCCTATCTTCAAAAGAAATTATGATGTTGATACTGGGCAAACCTCCAGAACAGATCATTAAGCAGTCAGAAACTAGGCATTTAGAAAAGAGCATTTTGCTTGCCAGAAGTCAGCTTGTTTTTATCAAGAATAAGTCATGGCAAACTAACCTCATTTTTGACTGAATGACAAGTTTAACTAGCCACCATAATGTGCTGGATGTAGTGTTTGTCTTAATTTAAACAAAGCAATCAATAATGTCTTCCACAAATCATAGAAGAATATGAAGCAAAGTGTTGGCTGGATCATGCTATTATTGATTGGAAACACTTTACAAGTTAGTATCAAGGTTCAGGAAGATCTTGACAAGCTGGAACAATAGGCAGCAACTAACCCAATCATTTTCTGCAGTGACAAATGGAAGGTCCTTCATTTGAATAGAAAGAAAAAATAAAATAAAATCATGAATATATGATGGGAGAGACCATACTCGATAGCAGCACATATGAAGAGGATCTGAACATCTTGGTAGATTGCTTGCATCTAAGTAGGTAATGTCATCAGTGTGAGTGAGAGTGGGGTTTGTTCCCATTTTATATACCAGCGATGGCTAACCTTTTCCGGACTGAGTGCCCAAAGGGCGTGCCTGAACCCTCCCAAATGCAATGCCACATGGCCTCCCGCATGTGCCCTGCCCCCACATGCAAGCACGTGGGCCCCCCACATGCACCCTGCCCCTGCACATGGTTGCACAGCCCCCTGCATGTGCCCCGCTCCCTCCACATGCACAGTAGAAACATGAAGACCAGCTGGTCAGTGGGAGGTGTGTGCGCATGTGTGGCAGAGCTGAGCTGGGGCTCACAGAGAGGGTGCTGTTTGGCACCTCTGGCACACGTGCCATAGATTCATCATCCCGGTTCTATACAATAGCTTGCATTGCCATTTTAGTGGTGGTGGGGTTTCTCATGGCTAGTTCCTTTAGGGCACAGGTGTCAAATTCAATCACGTCACATGGCGTATCAAAATGTTGTTTTTTTTTGCCTTTGTGGAGCTGGGATGGGTGTGGCCTGCATGAGATGCATCTGGCCTGTGAGCCGCCAGTTTGACAGCCCTGCTTTAGGGTATTGTTTTCTGCTTGATTGTTTGCATGGTGTTAATTCCTGTTTATCTGGGGGTTGGCTTCTGAGAAGAATGTGTTTGGGTCTTTTGTTTTCTCTTTAGTGTTTTTATTGTCTGTTCTGAATGGGGTGTACATATGGTTTATTACCATGTGTCTTTTGAAGGCTGATTTATCTAAATGCCAACCTTCTAGGATTTTCCAGCATTTTTTATTTAATCAGGCACTTTTTGATATCCATTTTGTTGGAAGATGTATAGATGGTCTTTTCTTCTTTTTCTAGTGTTCTGGATTGCTGCAATGCATTTGTACTCTACTGAATAATGTTTGTACATAACTGCTCTTGAGGGAAGTTAGCTTGTTATTTTGGTAATGGAGCACTTGGTTAGTGTGGGCTGTTTTTCAATAGAGTTGCATTTCTAAACAGTATTTGTTACCTTTGCAAATGATATCTAGAAAGGATAGTTTGTTGTTTTCTTTTTCCCCTTGTCAACATTATTCCTCTGAATATGTTGTTGGTAGTTTCATCTGTTTTTTCTAGTTGTTTCTTTTTTTATTACAAAGATGTCATCTATTTACTGGATCTATTTTTGGTTGTATATATGAGTAGTTTCTAGTTGCAGTGTTATGGTCTCTACTATGAGTCCTGAGAATGGTTATCCCCTGATTTGTTGGTAAATTCATACATCATAATGAAAGTAGGTAGTGAACAGAGAGGCTTTTTAAAAAATATTAATTCTTTATTAAAATTCTACAAAAGATAAAATATCAAAACCAAAATGATTAAGAAGAAAAAAAATAGGGGAAGAGAAAATATAAAGGCATAAAGAAAGAATAACTTCCAACTATTACAGTTACAAATATAAAACCTTTTGATTTACGTTTCAACCAATCAATCAGAACAGAGCTGGAAGGGACCTTGGAGATCCTCTAGTCCAACCCCCTCTTCTCACTGGAAACCCTATACCCGTGATGGCAAACCTATGGCACACATGCCACAGGTGGCACGCACAGCCATATCAGTGGGCATGCCTGCTCAGCTCCGGCATGCACGCGCACACTGGCCATCTGATTTTCAGGTTTTCTGGGCCTACCAGAAGTAGGGAAACCAGCTGTTTCCTGCCTCCAGAGGGCCTGGGGGTGGTGGGTAAGGCTCTTTTTTCTTTCTCACCTGGCTCCAGATCTTCTCTATGCATCCGGAGAGGGTAAAAAGAGCCTCCTCCCCTTGGAGGCCCGAAACGGCCTGTTTCCCAACTTCCGGTTGGACAGGAAGTGACATGTTTTGCTGTCCCCAGCCTCCAGAGACTCCTAGAGAGGGTCTGGAGGCTGGGGACAGCAAAACATGTCATTTCTTGTCCAAATGTGTTAGATCGGCGCAGGAAAGAAGAAGTGACCAGCAGGGTTCAAGTAACAAGTTTTAATAACAAGAACTGAACGGGTTGTGCGCTGCCGGAGCTCTCCTTATATACACTCCGGCAGACGCACCGCCCACTGACAGGGATTCAAAACTCCCGCCGAAAGGATCTTCAGCCAATCCCAGGCGGATGTCCTTATAAGGACATAACACTCCTCCCCCCTAGTTCTTAGTCAGTCGATCAGGGAAATAGTCACTAAGATAAACAGGACGTCTACGTGCCCGCGTAGACCTGCGCAGTTCACAGTCAAGATGGACACTCTCCCGGACGGAGGGTGTCTGCTCTGCTCGGGGCTTCTTCCCCGGTGCCGGGCTGGATCTGGCCGTCGAGGACGCGGGCACTGTGTCCGAACCTCCGGCCGGGTCACTGACCTCCGCCTGCGGGCGATGCTGGTCTGCCTCGTTCCTGCACGGATCGTGGAGCCGCCGGTGTGGATCCCTGCTCTTGACCGGTCCGGAACTCCTGAGCCACGGTAGGTCCCTGGGTCTCCCTCGGGTCCCCTCTGGGTTGGGGTCGCGCCGGTCTGGGTCAGGGTGCGAGTCCGGCGGTGGTGGTTGGGTTAAGCCCCCGGGTTCTCCGGTCGAGTCCGGCTTACTCCCGGGCGGCAGGCGGACGGAAATGGTGACTGGTCGGCTCTGTCGGGGTGGCGTAGGCCTACCTTGCAGGGGTGGTGTAGGCCCTCTCTGCGCGGTTGGTCTGGCGGTGGTGCCGGATGTTCCCTCTGGCCGCTGGGCTGCTCGACCTGGTCGGGTTGGTGTTGGCCTACCCTGCCGGGGTGGTGGAGGCCTTCCTTGCAGGGTTGGTTTTCTGCGCGGTTGGCGGGTTGTTGTAGGGTCTCCTGGAATGTTGGCTGGAGGTCCCCATCTCTGGGCTGCCGGTTGCCCACTTCGCAGGGTTGACGTTGGCTTCCCCTGCTGGGTTGTCCCCGGTCTACTTGCCTTGCCGGATCTGGTATTAGGCTAGGTGCCGGGGTGTTTGTTCGTCCCTCGGGTCGCCGGTCTCCCTCGTCTGGGTGGTTTAGGCTTACTTCGGCGGGGTGGTTTAGGCCTACCTCGTCGGGGTGGTTTAGGCCTACTGCGCCGGGGTGGTTTAGGCCTACTGCGCCGGGGTGGTTTAGGCCTACCTCGTCGGGGTGGTTTAGGCCTACCTCGTCGGGGTGGTTTAGGCCTACCTCGTCGGGGTGGTTTTCGCTCACTTCCCTCCACCTTTTGCGGAGCTGGTCGAGATGACGTCTCACGATCTGTCCGTCGTCCAGCTCAACGCGGTAGGATTTGGGACCGGTTGTGCTGTGTACTGTAGCTTTAAGCCATTTAGGCGAGCCGTGGAAATTAAGAGCGAAAACGGCATCACCGACGGAAAACTGGCGAAGTTGGCGACTGGCGGATGCGGGCACCTCAGAGGAGTATTGCGGGTGCAGTCTGTCCAGGGGTGACCGGAGTCTCCTGCCCATTAAAAGTTCGACGGGGCATTTTCGGGTGGCAGAGTGAGGCGTGATATGCTGGGTAAGCAAAAAAGTGTCAATGCGCTCCTGCCAGTCACCCGGGCCCATCTTGGCGAGCGACTCCTTCGTGAGCCGCACCATCCGTTCAGCCTGCCCATTTCCGGCCGGTCTGTAAGGGGCAGAGAGGGCATGGCGAATGCCCAAGCCAGCCAGGAAAGCTTCCATGGGCACGGACGTAAGTTGGGGCCCGTTGTCTGAGACCAAAACGTCTGGGAGTCCATGGGTCGCGAAAAGGCGCCGGAGGGCACGGATGGTAGCTTCCGTTGTGGTGGATGCCATGGCGACGACTTCCAACCACTTGGAGTAGGCATCAACCACGATGAGGAGGTGGTGCCCATGAATGGGGCCAGCAAAGTCTATGTGAATGCGCGACCAGGGGGAGCTCGGAGTCTCCCAGGGCATCGGGTCAGATTGAGGCGGGGCGGCTCTGACTTCTTGGCACGGGCTACACCTGGCGACCCAATGTTCAATGTCTTTGTCCAGTGTCGGCCACCAGACGTAGCTTCGTGCCAGGGCTTTCATCCGGACTATGCCCGGGTGTCCTTTGTGCAGCGCAGTAAGAGTCCTTCGTTGAAGAGTGCTGGGAATCAGCACCCTATCTCCCCATAGTAAACAGCCGCGCATGGTGGACAGCTCCCCTTGCTTGCGGCTGAACGGGCTGAAGTCATCGCTGTCAATTCTAGTCAGCCAGCCTCTCAGGACCCAGGAGTGGACTTGCCGGAGGATGGGGTCAGCTCGCGTGTGCGTCGCTACGTCGGCAGATGTCACGGGACAGTTGCTGTCGTTGTCAATATGCAGCAGCTCGAGCGTGGGGGCCGGGTCTTCCACGGATTCGGCGGATGGGCACCTGCTCAACGCGTCGGCGTTTGCGATGGCTTTACCAGGCTGGTGGACGAGGCTGTAGGAGTAGCCGGCGAGGAATATGGACCAGCGCGTCATCCGGGGGGACATGAATGCTGGGGTCTGCTTGTCCCCTGCTAGTAGGCCGAGGAGAGGCTTGTGATCGGTGACAATGGTGAATTGCCGTCCATACAGGTATTCGTGGAAGCGCTTCACCCCCGCAACAATAGCCAACGCCTCTTTGTCCAGTTGGCTGTAGTTGCGCTCAGCACTAGACATAGTCTTTGAGAAAAATGAGATGGGGGCTTCACGACCGGTAGGCAGTTCGTGGCTGAGCACAGCGCCAACTCCGTACGGGGAAGCGTCACAGGTCAGTCTGAGGGGCAGTGTCTCATTGTATTGAATGAGCACACTGTCAGAGGTCAGAAGTTGCTTAACTGCTCTGAATGCAGACTCTTCCTCACGTCCCCACCTCCAGGAAACCGCCTTCGCCAGCAAGCGATGGAGCGGCTCAGCAACAGTGGCTTTCTGCTGGAGGAAAATAGCGTAGAAGTTAAGCAATCCAAGGAAAGCCTGAAGCTCCGCTTTGTTTTTGGGGCTGGGAGCTTCATGGATAGCTTTAACTTTTGATTTGGTGGGGTGGATGCCAGAACTATCTATCAGATAGCCCAGGAACTCGACTTCCTGTACCCCAATGATGCACTTGTCCCTCCGGACTCTCAAGCCCTTGTCCCTGAAACGCTGGAGAACTAGCCTCAGCCGGTCCAGGAGTTGAGCCTTTGAGTCCCCAGAGATCAGTACATCATCGAAATAAGGCACCACCCCTGGAACGCCTTGGAGAAGGCGTTCCATCATGGATTGGAAAATGCCTGGGGCTGCACTGACTCCAAACTGGAGACGGTTGCACTTAAACGCGCCTCTATGGGTGACAATAGTCTGTGCCTCCGCCGTTTCCTGATCTACTGGCAGTTGCTGGTAAGCCTGGGCCAGGTCCAGTTTCGCAAAAATTTTGCCCTTGCCGAGTGAGTGCAGCAAATGTTGCACTACTGGCACGGGGTATGCGCTCTGCGGCAACGCCTTATTGATGGTCACCTTGTAGTCGGCGCAGATGCGCACAGATCCATCCTGCTTCATGGGGGTCACAATGGGAGTTTCCCATGAAGCATGATCGATAGGTTCCAGGATACCTTGGGCAATCAGCTTATCTAGCTGAGCGTCTACTTTAGCCCGCAAGGCAAATGGAACCCGGCGGGGCTTGAGCCGAATTGGGGTTACCCCCTTGTCCAGATTAAAGGAGATGGGTTTCCCTGAAAAGGTCCCTAACTTACCATCGAAGACTTCTTGGAACTCTCCGATGAGTGAGTCGAGTTCGCCTGAGCTAATCTGGTGGATGCCTCCGATAGAAAGCCCCAGCGGCTGGAACCACTCCACGCCCAGCAGGGTCGGGCGGCTATGCTCCACGACGGTTATGGGAAGCTGGCCCTGGAACTGCTTGAAGGCGATCCGGAGGTTGGTTCGCCCGATGACGCCGATGGGGTTGCCGCCGAAGTCCACCAGCTTGGAGTGCAGAGGTTCAAGTTGGCGCTTGGAGAGATTCGGCTTCAGTCTCTTGACTTGGTGCCAGTCGATGATCGAATAGACGGAGCCTGAGTCGACTTCCATCGTGCACGGCAAGCCTTCTGCCAACAGTGTCACGTGGAATTTTGTGGCACTGTTGGTACTGGTGAGGGCGATCGTTGTCTGGTTCACAGCGCCGCCATGAGAACTGTTGCGGTCGTCGCGCTTTTGCTGGGTTGAGGACCGTTTGGACGACCTCTGGGAGTCGCGACGATTTTCTGGATTCTGGGGCTTGATCGATTCAGGAACAGGATCAGAGGCTCTGCATGCCTCCGCGATGTGCCCCCTCTTAAGACAGCGTCTGCAGGTGGCATCCCGCCAGCGACAGGATTGGCGGGGATGGTGTCCCTTGCAACTGCCGCACTGAGCGGCGCGGCGGCCGTCATTTTGAATTTCCCGCCTGGGTGGGCGGGAAACTTTCAAAACGGTCGATTCTCCCTCTGAATCTGTTGGAGTGGTCGAGTCATCGGACGATTCCGATGACGGTTTGCGGATCTTATGGAGCCCTCGGGACTGGAGCATGGCAGCAGCGGCGGTCTCGGATGTTTCAGCAGCCGTAGCCTCCTCAAGAACGTCCTTCAGGGACAGTCTTTTTCTGCTCAGGAACTTCTTTTGGAGGTTGGCATCTCTCATCCCGAAGACGATCCCGTCGCGTAAAGCATTGTCAATGTTCTCAAATTCGCAGTTTGCAGCGATTTGACGCAATGCCGCCACAAAGTCTTTAAGCGATTCGCCTTCCTTCTGATTACGTTGGCGGAATGTAAATCGATTCGATATGGGGGTGCCCGTTGGTGCATAGTGGTCTTGCAGGGCAGTCTGCAGATCCACCCAGGACATGACTTAAATGTCCCTGGGTGCGACGAGGTTGACGGCGAGTTCCAAAACGTCGGAGCCGCAGTGAGCGAGGAAGAGAGCCCTCTTCCTCTCGTCGTCTAGGTTGTTGTAGCCGTTTCCCCGGAGGAATTGGCGGAAACGTATCATATACGAACTCCACTTCTCCCGGCTGGGGTTGAAGGGAGCCAGCGAGGCGAACGGCGCTTGCGGCGTTGCCATTTCTCAGACCGCGTCGAGTGACTTCAGCTCGTTATGGCGATCGTGCCATGCGGAGGTTCTTCTCTAGACCTTCGTCGCCAGTGTTAGATCGGCGCAGGAAAGAAGAAGTGACCAGCAGGGTTCAAGTAACAAGTTTTAATAACAAGAACTGAACGGGTTGTGCGCTGCCGGAGCTCTCCTTATATACACTCCGGCAGACGCACCGCCCACTGACAGGGATTCAAAACTCCCGCCGAAAGGATCTTCAGCCAATCCCAGGCGGATGTCCTTATAAGGACATAACAAAATGGAAGTTGGGAAACGGGCTGTTTCGGACCTCCAGAGGGCCTCCAAAGGAGTGGGGAAGGCTGTTTTTGCCCTCCCCAGATGCATAGAGAGGATCTGGAGCTAGGTGAGAAAGAAAAACAGGCCTACTGAGCCATCATGTGCCAGGAGCGGGGGGGGAGGGGGGGTCATGTGTGCGTGCATGGGGCGGGACGCAAACCTCCCCCGCCCCCCTTCCTGGCATGCAGTGGCAAAAAGGTTAGCCACCACTGCCCTATACCATTTCAAACAAATGGTTGTCCAATCTCTTCTTAAAACCATCCAGTGATAAAGCACCTACAATTTCTGAAGGCAAGCTGTTCCACTAATTAATTGTTGTCACTGTTAGGAAGTTTCTCCTTAATTCCAGGTTGCTTCTCTCTTTGATTAGTTTCCATCCATTGCTTCTTGTCTTGCCTTCTGGTGCTTTGGAAAATAGGTTGACCCCCCCCCCTCTTCTTTGTGGCAGCCCCTTAAATGCTGGGTATTTCAAAATTAAGCAGCATTTCTACAATTATAAACATGGTAATGAAGTAGAGATTAATGATTAATTTGGCTAGGTTGGGTGTCATACGTAGTTCTGCTGCCATGGATTCTTTCACTAGTCCTGGCTCTATAGATGTAAAGAGTGCTATGAAACCATAATCTCATCTTCTTCTATGTTTAGGTCTCTGATTTTCTGGAGTCACCTGGTAGTGAAGAATTGGTAGAATATTTGCTCATTTCTAGGAGATACCCAACCTTTTTTTTATTTGTAAGTTTTTAGTAAGTTCTTTAGGAACTCTTTGCTTACAAGTGTTGGGTTAGATGACCTCCAGTATTTTTCCAGCCTTCCCATTCTATGTTTTTATTATATGAAATCCAGAACAACTGTCACATCTAACATCTGTTGTATATTATGATTACAGCATCTTTAGAGAGATAAGATTGGTGTAGTGGCAATCACTGCTTGATTGAGCAAAAGACAGGATCACATTTATCTAGAGTCACAATTTTCTTGCTTCATTGCATTATCCTCATAATATTGTCAGTTTCTGAATAATTTATTGTTACAGACAGTTCACTGTTTTTTTTTGCCTAAAATGTAAACATCCTGTCATTATAATTTGTAATGTCCCTTGTTACATTAAAAAATATTTTTCAAAGTTGTCCCTTTTTTAGGGAATTGCTAATTTTTTTAAAGGGTCCTGCTGCTGTGCTTTTAACAATAGCTTGAACATTACTCAAGGTAAAGCAAGTTTGATATATTCATGACAACTCTCTTTTTAAATGTAGAAGGGCAACGTAGCCTATTTATCTTCTTCTTCCTAACATATTCCCGCAGGTGCAGGGTCTGCTTTTTGGATCAATGAATGCCACTTTGCATGGTCAGATGTGTCTCCAGGGCAGCTTGCATATCTTGTTGATGGTGTCTTGCCATCTCTGTTTTGGATGCCTGAGAGGTCGCCGGCTATTGACTTCTAGTTGGTAGGCAGTCTTGGCCATGGTGGAAGGTGTTCCTTTCTGGATATGTCCAAACCAGCAGATCAGCCAGGGGTGGGATTGAAAAATTAAGGCAACCAATTCACTGTCTGGTAGCTGAGTGGGTGTGGCCATGGGTACATGGCCTACATGGCCTTCTGCAACATGGCAGGGAGCCGTTTTCACCGTCCCTGGGCTCTGGAGGCTTTCCTGGACCTCCAGGAGGGCGAAAACAGCCTCTCCGGGCACTGGAGGCCCTCCAGAGGCCGGAAATAGACCTGTTTCCAGACTTCCAGAACTTCCGATAGGTGCATTTTTTGCCCTCCCAGAGCCTCTGTATGTGCCCTGCTCTTACGTGGCATCCAAAATGGGCTGTATGGAGACTCCAGGGAGGGGAGGGGCGGGGTGGCAGTGGTCAGGCAGTCCTTTGAACAACCAGTTCAGGAAACCAGATTAAAATTAACATCTGGTTCACTGGAACAGGTCCAAACAGGCTGAATCCCACCCCTGGAGTAGGCTTTCTCTCATCTTTTCTATTATTGGTGCCACACAAAATGTTGTTGAATGGTGTCATTTGTGATGTGGTCAAGAAGGGAGATGCCTGATATCCAAAAGACCATTCACATTTCCATGGCATGGAGATAGCTTTCAGTCCCTGTTTTTGCTGTCCATTGTAGCTGTCCATTATCAATGTAGCCTATTGATAGTGGGTTTTAAAATGGAAAGTCTGTGTAAAAGCTGCTTTAGGCGTTCACAAGGCTATGGCTTATGAAGTTCTATTTTTATTTTTTGAAAAGGGAAAAATTTTCAAGTTTGGTTGACATAATTGGAGATGAGGGGAAAGAATCCTTCTTGTATTTTGTGTATGGTTATGTTTATACATCTGTGTGAATGTGGGTGTATGAACATTTAGATATACACATTCTCTCTGAATATATTTTTATATCTGTGTGTGTACACACACATTCAAACTTACACATAAAAACACACTCCAATGATAATACTTGGCTATGGAAGTTGGACATTGAAAAAAAAAGGAAAACAAATAAATACTTTCAAAGTATGCATTTGGGAACATTAATTAAAATATATTGATTGCAAATAAACAGCTGGACCAACTAAAACTGCTGCTCCTTTAAAGCAGCAGAAACAAATATTGAACATGGACTATGAAGGGATGATGGATTAGCAAAAAAAGTAAAAACTTCTTGACACTCAGTTGAGGAAGAGAGAAGGACATCAGAGAAATTACAGGGCTGTCCTCAGAAGATATATATAGGGTCTAACTGAAGATAAATCAAGAAGATGAATCTTTCTCAATGTAAGGCTCTCCAAGATTGGTCCTCAAAGTGTGAGTGTGTGTGCTGCCAACCAGGTACAAAAGAAATTTTACCATATAGAGCTAATATCTTCATATGATGAGTCCCAAAGCCAATGAATTTTCAACAGGTAAGTTAAAATAGCAAATGGCCTACATAAAAATAGAGTGGAGTAGGCCTTTCCAGCCACTGTATATGGCAATATGACCCAGATATTGAAATCACAAACACAAGCAGTTATATTCTATGTTTGATCTCCCAGCAAATGGCCCTTGATCTCATTTGTTAATGAAGACGGGAAAATCTCTGACTCCATTTAATAGTCCTTTCAGTAACCAGGCTACATAATTAGCTTTTCAATTCCTTTTGTAATGTTGGATAATTTGTTAGTCTTAAATTACTATATTTTAATTTATTTTCAAAACATTAAATATTAACTATGGCAGTACCTGACCCTCTAGATGTGATTAATATAGGCAATGCTAAAACAGGCTTATAATTAAATATCCCTTCCATAAATAGATGACAGAAGGAAGCAACCATTAAAATAATATTACATTGTTGAAGAGAAGCATTAGTTAGTGAGTCTGAATTCTGAACAACAGATATCCAACAAGATGCTGGTGTGTTTGCTTTTTTTTTTTTTTAATTCCCTGTGGCTGTTAAAACTATTTATAGGGCAGGATGATGACATGAGCTAGAAAAGAACCCCACTGTGTTTCAGGCAACAAGCGTGTGAGAAATATAAGCTAAATTTCAGTAGCTGTGAGGATGCAGTCTCTTTATAGAGAGATGTCAAGCTACACACAATGCAAGGAATCAACTTGCATTGTGTGTAAATGATAATTTATCATTTAGATGATAAATTATATACTTCTCTGAATATTGTCACACTTTTCAATATTATACAAGATATAAATTTATATTGTGTGATAAAATGGTTACTGAAGCATGAGTTTAAATGTTATTTACACACACACACACACACACACACACACAAAACACACACACATACACACACATATAGAGAGGGAGGGAGGGACGGACGGAGAGACTGTTTCTAAAAATGCAGTTTAATTTAAAAATGGAACTGCACATCAGATAACAAAGAACCAAGAAGGATACTAAATGGATATGCATCAGAAGTGGAGAACCATAGGCCCTTTATGACTTGTAGACATGGCTGGCTCAGGAGTTCTGGGAGTTGAAGTCCATAAATCATAAAAGAGCCATCATTCCCAACCCTTGATATAGATTTGTCCACCTACTTTGGCCTATTTGACATAGTTTTGTGCAATTGTCGGTCAATTGTTTTATTTAAAATATTTATATTTCACCTCTATTTATAAAATCAAATCAGCCATCACACTCATTTTTGCCTTCACAAAATTACAAACACATCTCCCTTTCGTTGTTTGGATATTTGCAAATGAAGTCAGTAGAAATTTTTAATGAGGGGAAAAAAGGAAGGAAGGAAGGAAGGAAGAAGAAAGGAAAGAAAGAAAGAAAGAAAGAAAGAAAGAAAGAAAGAAAGAAAGAAAGAAAGAAAGAAAGAAAGAAAGAAAGAAAGAAAGAAAGAAAATGTCCAGGGGCCTTTTGTTGCTCAGTAAGAAATCAGATGCTCCTTCTAAGAATACAAGTCTTAAAATAAAAGGCAGCAGAGGAATCTGAATATGTTCCACTTGGCATTTTCATCCTTTTAATTTCCATTTATTCTAGGAAAGCTTTGAGTATACAGTGGCAAAAGAACTCCAGCTTTCCTTTCTGGTTAAATATAATAAAAATGAATAATTCATGTAATGGGTATATATTATTAATCTTATTTAGCAGCAAGGCAAGAACTGTTTGCAATTGGTAGTAGTTAAAGTTACATAGTGCTTTTCCTCCATGAAGAGGAAAAAAAAGCACAAAATTTCATTAAAGTTCAGTAGAATCTGAGGTTCCTTGCACATTGCCCAAACAAGTGGTAGCCATGGATCTTATGGGTGCTCCTTTGCTAGCTACAGCCACGGCAAAAATATAGTTCACATTTTTTAGTAGTAAGGACAGCACACATTCTCATAGTTAATGGATGGCTTCTTATATTACGTTTTGAGGATGCATCAAAAGGATATTATCATATGACATGAGAAACGAGTTATTTTTTTGTTATTTTTTGAAGTATTGACTCAGATACCTATTGGACAGAAAACACAGCTTTAAGCTGCCATGCACAACTGCAAAAAGTGCATGATCCCCAACTTTGAGATGGCAAATAACTACATGCATTCCCCATATCTGACTTCAACACCACTTTTGAAAATATCAGTTCAGATTTTTAACAAGAGGGATCCTATCACTTCCTGGAACACAGTTCAATGAGGAAAAGACTGAAAAAAAAGAAGGAATCAAATTTAAAATGAAAATTATGGTTAGAAAATATTGAAAGAATTATTGTTAGAATGAGTGACTCCCCCCTATAATTTGCTTCAGTCCTTCTCTCCAATATATTATTTCTGTGGTAATTTTTTTAATAGAGAGAAGGCTGCCAATCACTGTTCTAACTAAATATGAATGTCCCAATTTAATTTTGACTTTCTGGACCTCATCAGTTTATATTTCCCAGTGTATTTGTTCAGAGAATGTTGTGTTGAAAAAAACCCCAGTATAATATATTCTTATCTGATTAACAAACGATGGAATGTTATGGATCAGCAACTTTGACTCATATTCTTAAGCATTCCCACAATCTATAAAGGAAGTCAACATTTTTTTAAAAAAAATTAAGGTATTCTAATAAGACTTGGAAGGAAAAATGACTTTTCTGTCATTGTCCCCACCCTTGAGCAAAGACTTGAAGATGTGATTTAGTCATTGGGCTTGCAATTCTAGATTTTTGGCAGAATCTGTTCAGTGCCTAAGTTGATTGGTGGTGGTTGTTGGTGTTTTTAATTTGACTGCTGATCTAAAATTGTTAAGTGATTTTTTTTTTTTACTGCTATACATTTTATGGTGTTTTAAACTGTTTTAACTATCCAGAGTAAATTTGATAGATTGAAGTAATAAACAAATACATCAATAAATAAATCTCATTTTACCAACCTCAGAAGGATGGAAGGTTGAGTCAGGATCGATGGGGAAAATTAGTCTGCAATTCCATAACCACCATGCTACCAAGGATAGGAACTAAATGTATCTGGCTGATATCTATGCCTGGATGATCCCCAATTTAACAACTGAAGACCCACTTCAGGTTGAAATGGTTATTGGCCTCTGATTTGAACTGAACATTAGACTCTGGAGGGGCTTTTTCAAGAGGCAACTGGATTTTCTGGTTTTTCTTTGAAGACATTTTGCTTCTCATCCAAGAAGCTTCTTCAGATCTGAGACCTTCAGGACAACAATGATCTGGATGACTGAGAATCTCCATAGACATGAACACTAGAACCTTCTCTGATGGTTCATGATGGCCCACTTGATGAATTCTTCTTCTTCATACTTTCTCTTTTATGACTATATTTACACGTTTAATGAGCATGGTGCTCATATTAAATAACTCCAGGATAATTACTTTTTTAACATAGGAGGATAATTGTTAATACTAAATACACTCTCATACTTCAACATTAGGCAAATTCCTGGCATTCCTGCTTTGCATGAATAAATGCTTTCTGAGATGCTTTTATTGTTTTCTTAACTAGCATAATGTCACATCTAATGTATCTTCTTTTCTGTCTGACTGTAGGACTTTGCTGATGAAGTCATCATTTTGTTGAACTACCCATTTCACCAATACAGTTACTGTCAAGTTTCAGAGTTTTTTAAAGACTACTTTTTCTCTTCATAGGAAGTGGACGCTAATGGTATGGAGGCCATTATTCACTGATATATTTGCTTATGGCAATTTTCTCAAACTGTGATATTTTATTTAAGATTCAAGTGGGCATAAATTTCCCACTTAAGTCTGTGTATTATGTGGATTAAAAGTATAAAAAGCAGTAGCCAGTGCACAGGTATCGTTTTGAAATTAGAAATTGGCACTAAGTTTGCAGCCCTACTCTACCATTAATTTCTGAAAAGAAAGTATGATGCCTACAGCAGTATCATTCCTACAAAATGCTCATGGCACTCAAAAATATCCACTATCCATGACTTTAATTTTCTTTGAAGAATTTCTATTATTTCTATTTAGAAATAATAAACTGGAATATGGTATTCTACAAATATATAGAATGTGGTGACTGCAGCCCTAAGATCCGAAGGCTTGTAGCACTTGGAAGAACTGCAATGTCTGATATGAATAACATCTGGAAGAGTCAATACATCAGCCTCACAACCAAATGCGGATTATTTAACACAATAATTGTTCTAATTGCTACTTATGGCTGAGAAATGTGGACTCTGAAAAAGGCAGATAGGACAAGGATGGACACCTTTGAACTGTGATGCTGGAGGTGACTATTATGAATTCCATGGACTGCAAAAATAACAAACAAAGAAATCCTAGACAGAAATTCACCAAAAATATCACTTGAAGACAACATCACCAGAGAGAGGCTGTCATACTTTGGTCATGTCATGTGAGTTGACTCACTCAAAAAGTTAATCATGCTGGAAGTGATCAGCAGAAAAAGGAGAAGGGGCCACCCTAACACCTGTTGCCTGGATACTATAAAAATGAAACAGGGATGACCTTAGTAGATCTGAAAGATGCAATGCAAGGCAGAGGGGCATGGAAAGTGCTGATCCACAGAGTGGCCGTGAATCAGACTCACTGAATAGCTGATAATAATAATTCTACAAATAAAAATTCCAGATTATAACATCTTCCTTACTTATAGGGAAACCTCTAGGTCCAATATAGTTCCATAGACATTCTCAGAAGAAATTAAAGCAGGGATGCTATTCAGCAGATTCTGACAGGTTCTGGAGAACCGGTAGTGGAAATTTTGAGTAGTTTGGAGAACCAGCAAATACCACCTCTGGCTGGTCCCAGAGTGGTGCGGGAATGGAGATTTTGTAATATCCTTCCCCCAGGAGTGGGGAGGGAATTGAGATTTTGCAGTATCCTTCCCCTGCCATGCCCACCAAGCCACGCCCACCAAGCCACACCATGCCCACCAAGCCACGCCCACAGAACTGATAGTAAAAAAAAAAATTGAATTCCACCACTGAATTAAAGCATTGCAGCCCTGTAATTTGTCTGAAAAATGTTTTGACGAAGGACAAAGATCAGTGTAAATGGGATCCAGTATCCATGGAAAGGAGCAAATTCTCTGGTTAACCATAGGTGACCTTCTGTTTTTAGAACAGATGAACCCCCATTGCCAGCCAGTACTTGTAAGGCTAAAAACCGGTGAGGTGAGAATATTTGATTTCACATTAAACATTTTGTTTATTTCTTAAACAAAAGTCAGGTGGTAGAAATTAAAAGATCATTGTCGTAAAATGTGCGAGGAAGGAAACCAGGACTTAACCCTGAGGACAGATATAATATTTAAGATTCCAGAGTGCTGTTAGATAAAGAGGGAGAGCCAATTTAATGTAGTGGTTAAAGCACCAGACTAAAACTGGGAGAATATGAATTCTAGTTCCACCTTAGATACAAAGTCATCAATGTGACATTGGAAAGTCATCACCCATAGAAAGAAGTAAAAGAAAAACTACTTTTTAAGCTCTTGCCAAAAAACCTTGCAGGGACTCATCCATGCAGTCACCAGGAATCAATATTAACCAGACAACAACAACAACATTATCAATGACTTCCTAATTTTCTGCACTAAAACTACCCTTTCTGTTATTGCTTGGGAACATAGATGGAAAGAAATGTAATTTTCATAACTGATTCACGCCTCTGGAAATACCCAAGGCTTGTTCTCCATATTCCAGAAGATCGCTTGTATTTAATAGTTATGGTATCTTCAACTAAAGTATGAAATTCTATGCTTTTTCCTATTACAACTTTTGAGGTTTAATGCTCCCTTTTACATTTAGCCTTTGGTTCTACTCTTAGCCTTAAGATTCTACATTAGAATTTTCCAACTAGGTAGCCTCCAGCTATCATAGACTGGCTGGCAGTTAGTTCAATACTTTTTGGAAGAAGGCTCACATACATTTTCAATTGTGTTATGTGCTCAAAGCAAAGACTCAAGCTTGTGGATTTGTTCTGTTCTGTTTTTTTTTTTTTTAGCAGTCATCAGTATAATCTTAATGTAACAATTATCTCATCAATGAGGGATGCATATTTTAATATTTTTATAGCAATCATCTAAAATTTTCAAATTTCTTCAGGAAGAGTAAGGAAAAAATAGACTTTTGTTAAGGAGATAAAGCTGGAAAAAAAGAATGAATTCATCCAACAACTTCTACAAACACACTTTATGGTGGTAAAGCAGAGTGACCATCTTTATCTTGAGTAACTCCTCCTCTTTAACTTTTATTCAGCTGCTAAAAATGACATGTTCCTCTTAATGCTAGAAAGGGCTTTACATAATGAATAGGTGCAAATGAAAATTTTGTTGGATTCATTAAATGAAGAAGAATTAATCAAGATTCACAAATGTCACCAGGTATAGGATGGAAAAAAATTTAAAAAGGGGGGGGGGGGGAGACAAAAGCAAAATTGACAGAACAGTTCCTCTGTACAACTTATTCAAATTGATGGTGGCTTTTTAATAATCTTTCTGATACTGTGCAAATAGGTAAGACTTGCTTTAAAATCACGGACAGGTCAAGAAAAATGTAGGTATGCAATATTGCTCAATTATAAAAGATGTCTAGAAAGGGAGAAAAAATAACATTGAAAGCATTTGATAAGTTTATCCTGGAGATGAAAAGATGATGTAAAGCCATGCTAAATCTCTTCAGGTATCTGAAGAGCTGTCATATTGAAAATTGTTCCAGAATACAGGACCAGAAACAATGGGCATAAATTACAAGATAATAAATTTCAGACCAATATTAGGAGAAGTATATTAATATAACAGAGTATCTCAGGACATGATGGACTCTTTCGGAGAAGTATTTAAACAAAAGATGGATATCCATCTCTAGAGGAGTCACACATTGGGCAGAAGACTGCTGTCCAAAGTACCTTCTGAAGCTCACCATTTTTATTTAGAAGAGATTGGGTGGAAAAGCACACAAATGTCAAATCTACGATTTAATGAAGTTCTGCTTTTAAGCATGAATAAAAATACTACAAAGAAAGATATCCAGGAAAACAATCGACGAGGTGAAAACAGTTTTGCACTTCTCCCACTATTTTAAGTTTAAATAACAGATAATATAAGAGTGAAAAGTTTCTCAAGATAGAGCTGACCATTATATCAACAACATAGAATAGCCCAGTTTTAAGCTGTTTTTTTGAGCCCTAGTGGCACAGTATTTATTTATTTATTTCTTTGTTCATTTATTTATTTATTTATTTGATTTATATACCGCCCTTCTCCTGACGGACTCAGGGCGGTGAACAGCTGGCTAAAAACCAATACAAAAAAGTTAAAATCGTACTAAAAACAAATATAAATTAGGCTGAGAATTTAAAACAGAATAAAACTCTAAAAATTTTAAAAGTAGAAGGGATCAGGCAAGTCCGGCAAGTTGGAAGAGATGAGTCTTCAGAGCCCGACGAAAAGTCCGGAGGTCGGCAATTGTTCTCAGTTCTGGAGGAAGATCGTTCCAGAGGGTGGGGGCTACCACAGAGAACGCTCTCCCCCTGGGGGTCGCCAGCCGACATTGTCTGGCTGACGGCACCCTGACGAGGCCCTCTCTGTGGGAGCGAACCGGCCAGTGGGAGGCAATTGGTGGCAGAAGGCGGTGCAGTATAGCAGGCAAACCCTGCCCACATACTGGTGTTTGATCCTGACAGGGCTTGTGGGGTAGCTGCAGTGGTGGGCTTCAAATTTTTTAACAACCGGTTCTCTGCCCTAATGGCTGGGTGGGTATGACTGGGTGGTCATGTGACTGGGTGGTCATGGCCAACTTGATGTCACTTCTTTGCCTAAAAGATAGCCTATCTCCTTTGCTCCTCTGCACTAATGAGTTGAAGAGCTGCCTCTAGACATTCATTTTAATAAGATTTTTACAAACCTTTAGTTGAAAGCTCTTCATGTCTACTTACCCTTAAGACCTGCAAGGTGCGGAGATCATCTGGGCTGCGATGCTGGCATGGTAGGCTGTGGTGAAGGCAGGCAAGCGGGGAAGGCACGGAGATCAGCTGGGCTGTGTGGTCTGGGCAAGCAAGCCAGAGAGTTGCTGGGCACCTGCATGACTCTAGCCACCAGCCAAGGCAGGTGAGGTGAGAGAGGGGTCAGTGGGGTCAGCCAGTGGTGGGATTTGCTGGTTTACCAAACTGCGCAGAATTGTAACAACCAGTTTGCTTGAACTGGTCTGAACTGACAGCAGCCCACCTCTGGGTAGCTGGTTCATCTATGCAGCCACCTGATCTTTTTTATTCAAAGTGATGGCTGCTTGATCAAAAAAGGAATGGGGTTTGGTAGCCATTTATCCTTCCAAGGTTGGTAGAATGAAGACTCAGATTGTTGGTGGCAATATTTAAATAATGCTTTTCATTGTGAACTGCCAAGGGAATACTACTATGGGGTGGCATATAAGCCTAAATGCTATTGCTATTAGAAGCATAAGGCGAAAAGTTCATTAAACCATGGGAGGGGAGGGGGAAGAAGAAAATTGGAATAGAGTGGATATAAAAAAAAAGTACATGTTCATGTTGCAACAGGACAATCAACTGTTTCAATGTCTCCTTCCTAACATACAATAAAGATTGCTATTCATCTGGGCAGTATGATGTGTCAGAGACTAGCCAAGTCTGAGACAAGAACTTAGTCTTTCCATGAATTGTCAGATGTCTCAGAAATTCTACTGAGTCTTCCCACTGACAGTTAGATTGCTCTTTCTCTACTCTTTGGGCAACAGAATGATGGCTACTAAAACCCAACTCTCTGTGGATTAAGCAGCCATCACTTTGTTTGAATATAAAAATCAGGTAGCTGTGCAGATGAACCAACTAGCTCAGACTATGAAACAATTGGCCCAGCAGATTTGATAGAATCATCAGCCTGTATAACAGCTGGGCTCTTTTGCCTTGGGAAGACAAGCCAATACTGTAGCTGCCAGATGAGCTGCAGTTGTTGCCATTGAAGTTCTCTAACACAAAGTATACATTTTTGTGGCTGACAAATATGCTGGGAATCCAAGTAAATGTCTATTACTTGGATTCCAAGCATATTGCTCACTCATGAGGACATAAGTATTACTATGCTGGAATAATAGTAATAATAATTCCCCAATGAAGCCCTAGCTTGATGTGATTGTGGGGCTGGCATGCTTTCAGGAAGATGAGAGCTATGTTAGAGTTGCAACCATACTGGACTTCACATCACAGGGACCAAAATGAAGAGTGTCATTCCTATAAACTATATGCAGATACAAAACTTACAGAAAAGGGGTGCTGTAGCCTAATGATTAACACACTGGGTTTATTGACCAAAAGGTTGGCAGTTCAAGACCCATGTATCCCATTATGGGTTGAACACCCTTTCCTGCCCTAGCTCCTCCCAATCTAGCAGTTTGAAAGCATGCAAATGTGAGTAGATGATTAGGTACCACTTTGGTGGGAAGGTATAACAGCAGTCCATGCCCCTCAGCATATAGTCATGCCAGCCACATGACGACAGAAACATCATCAGACAACAGGCCCCCTCATCTAAGAAATGGAGATTAGCACTATCTCCTAGTGTCAGACATTACTGGACAAGAAAAATCATTACCTTTTTTTTTTTACTTATAGAAGCTGTTACTAGATTGATTATCATCCAGGTCAACAAGGACTTTGCTAGGTGTTCTACTTCCTGGACATCTGATGACATATTTCTATTTAGAAAATCTATTTAGATTTTGAATAAATTGCAATTTAAATAGCAAATACAGAGCACAGACTCCATCAGTTATCCTCTGTTTGATAATATTCTCTCACTCTTTCCATTCCTCTATTTTTCTGCTCTTCAGCATAGAGAAGAAGGAGGAAAAGAATTATAGAGCTGCAAGACTGATCATTCATAAGTAGAGAGATAGATGATGAGATATATGATATGATATGATATGATATGATATATATGTGATATATGAGAAATGAAACTTGAACTTTGGGAAATGTAGATCTGTTTCTATTTCTCTGAACTGAAGTTTTCATTCATTGATAGGGTCATCCCTAAATGTTCTGTCATTTTTATAACAAGATACTAAAATATTCAACTGAGTTTTGAATGTCAAGGAAACAGATTGAAGACTTTTATTCTAACTTAGTAGGACTGTAGGAAATAAAATGGTTATATGTATCATGGTGCAGTACAATATTTCTTTCACGTCTGTTATTGCTCCATTTCTAAACAAACCACCCAAAACATCCATAAATGGTGGAATAATTTCTTGTGAATTATAGAAGTTGAATAGCATACTGCTAAATGATACACATGACATTACTTTCAGATTTACTTGTCTGTTTCCTATTTCTTCCTGTGCATTAATCATTTTGTTTTTCTGTTGGTGAGAGGCATAAAGTACAAGTAATGAACATTATCTTATCTCTCACATGGCTTTTATGAGCAGAATGTAAAATCTCTTACGAGGAATCTTGGGCATGAAAGCATCTTTACAAATATTTAACCAAGAAATGCCTATTTATTTCTTTAGTACACTGATCTGCTTAATGTAAGCATGGTAGAGCACTTGAGAGTCTTCAGCATAATACAAAAGTTTTATTATATGTTATTAACTATTTACCCACTCATCTCTGAAAAGATAAGGACATATACATATATACACAACGCATACACATGCATACTAGTTCTTCCTGTTTTTTACCGCTTATTCTTCAGAAGAATGAAATCATTTGAAATAAATAAAGATAGTCACCTGGACATTTTTGACAGGTAAGTTAGCAGTAGGTTTTATATTTTTTAGAAGTTAGATTAGTGTCTTGAATTTAATGCTAACTTTCAAGACAGAGAGAACCATATCTATCTATCTATCTATCTATCTATCTATCTATCTATCTATCTATCTATCTATCTATCATCAATAGATAGATAGATAGATAGATAAATTGATTGATTGATTGATAGATAGATGATAGATTAGATTTGATTAGATCGACAGACAGACAGATAGCTATCATCTATGGTTTATTACTATAATTTTACAGTTCTGAATGCTAAGTTTCTTTCTGTGAATGGAATTGAATTCAGATGTAGAACAGATTGATTCTGCCCCTTCTTTCATTCTGCATCTTTCTACATAACTCTACCAGGAATTAGAGCATCCTTGGAAAAAGAGATATAATGCCAAAAGCTGCAGAGAAAAAGAGTCCTCTCTCTCACTCACTCACTCTCACTCTCAACTGAAAAATCATGGAAGTCTGACTTAAAAGAAAGGATGGTAATGTTATAATGTAAAGTTATAAGGAAAATGTTGCTAAGGGAAAACAAAAATACCATAAGGTAATTTTAAAAAAAATCCTGGACACTAGTCAAGGGTTGTTCATTTGATGTATACTTTTTTGATGCAATTTGGGTATTTGAAAGCTTGAATATTATACCATCATTTTTTTTCCAGACAGATTTGTTTGTACATGCAAGAGGAATCACAAGTCATTAGCTTGTTACCGGTAGATATCCTAGTTTCTCTCTACCTTAGTAATATTTCAATTACTCTAAAATGTAGTTATGAAAAATATAATTTGGCACATGCAAAATAAGAACTATGAAAGGGCAGCATTTGCATATGAGAATTGTAGGCAGCATGACAAACCATTAATAAACTTCTGTTAGTATCTTCTAAGTATTTAGAAAATGTACAATAATACGAACAAGAATTTTATGGGATTAATTTAATGGTTTCTTGCTATGCATTTCTATCATTTGCTGTCATCATTCCATTTTGGGTTTTTTACATAAAATTGAGCTTAACTCTGAAATATCCTTGCAAGCACATATCTAAAGTTATTCATTCCAGACTTCTGTTTCCAGGCTTGTAAAGCCCTTTCACCAGAAGCAAAGTTTTGTAATTCCTCCTATCATGGTTGTAATCTACATGAGTATCTTTAAATTGTGGAAGATACATATGTGCTCTTTTGAATGAGCGTCACTTTTTTTGGGAAAAATTAATAGCACTTCTTCCCTACATAGAAATTTTAGAAAATAAATTTCCAGATAAATTTCTGATTGTTCTAAGGAAAGTGTGAAGTCCTTTTGCTCTTTGAGCTTGGTTGCTTCTCTCAGTTTCATTACCTAACTAGGTAACAGGATCAGTCCTGATGAGTGTGTGTTTTCTCCCTGTTCACATACTGTATGTTAGGTAGCCCTGCCAGTGTTGATGAAGGTGTAGTTTTATCCTTGGTAGTTCCTTAATTAGGGTATTGTTTTCTATTCTTTGTTGGTCTAGTGTTAATCCCTGTTTATCTCGTTTCTGGAAAGAATGTCTTCTGATCTTTTTGTTTGCTTTTTAGCATTTTTACTATCTCTTTTGCATGGTGTTCAAATGTGGTTTATTTATCTACGTCTATTGATGGCAGATTTGTCCAAGTGCCAAGCTTCCAGAAATGCCATAAGTTTGGATGTAGCTTAGTCTAGGATGCTCACAGTTCCCTGGTTGAAATTATGGTTGAGTTTATGCATGTATTGTTGGGCTAAGAAGTTTTCCTTGTGTCTGACTGCTATTTGAGGGTGCACTCTGCTACTCTTCTGTTTGCGAATCTTACACAGTGGCTATTACACTATTTCACTTTATTCTAAGGAAAACATGCATATGGAAAAAGAGATGAATATGTTTATTTTTTTTCTTTCTAGAAAAAGAGAGAATAATTGTTTAACAATTTAACAATTAATTTAACATTAATTAAAGCAAGCATTTCTAAACAAAAAGATATGAAAAGATCCATATTAAGGATTTTTGTCCAGAAGTGTATTTCCAAAGAAAATACCAGAAATGGATGAGAGAAGTTTATCTCATCACTTCCAACTGTGGACTTCTACCCTTTTCATTGTATGATCAGCTCAATTATTCCTAACTCAATTAAGGAGAAAAACATTTTAAAGAAAATATAGTACTATTGATTCAAATAGAACTCACTCTTTATTAGCACATGTCTTAGAAGCACATTCTTGATTGATTTATATTCCTCCTTGGTAAAATTGTATGTCAGTATTTCAGTTGGAGACTCATTGATTACCAGTCTGAAAAATATTTTAAAGAATTTTAAAATGATTTAATGAGATATTTCATTACTGAAGAAATGGCCAACCTTTCAGCATTAGACTTCTGAATCTTTAAGGGCTCTGTAAAGGGTAAAATGTCCATGAGGGCAACTTATTTTGTTAGAGTGCTGTCACTTTTTGAAAAGCTATATGATAAAATACTATTTTCTTTATCTCACCAGTCACTGAAAAGTGGGTCATTCTGGCTTTATTTCTTAACAAAACTACTGGCCTGAACAATTGAAAGTACTGTAAAGATTAGAGGAATATTCCGTATAACCTAGCAATATTCTTACACTATATTTCTTCTGTAGATTTACTTGTGAGGAAGAACTGTTCAAACTGTTTCTGAAGCTCACCTGAGTTCCTTCTCATCCTTTGTGATGATAGCCCTTTGAAACACTTGCGGCAAGAATAAGTAAATGACAAAATGTGTGTCACCAGCAAATGTTCACTTTTGTGTTTGTATCAGAGGAGAAAAGATAGAGTGTCATCAACTTTTCCTCATTATGGCCACCTGCAGGCTCTGATCATTCAGGAAGTCCTCAATTACTGATCGCAATTGGAACCAGCAGCTCCGTTGCTAACCAAAGTTCTTATAAAGTGAAATGCCATGTGAGTGTGCTCAATTTAAAACATCAGTTGATCAGTTCTGGCTGAGATGGTTGAGCAAATCATCACAAGTCTTAAATGTGGTGACATGTAACCACAACTTGTGACTTCCTTCCAATTTGCCCATTGACTTTGCTTTTTGGAAGCCTTCTATAGCATTAGCATTTAGACTTATATACTGTTTCACAGTGCTTTAAAGCCCTCTCTAACAGGTTTACAGAGTCACCATATTTTCTCCCAACAGTCTGGGTCCTCATTTTACCGACCTAGGAAGGAAGGAAGGCTGAGTCAACCTTAAGCCTGGTGAGATTCGAACTGCCAAACTGCAGGCAGCCAGCAGTCAGCAGAAGTAGCCTGCAGTACTGCATTCTAACCACTGTGCCACCACAGCTATGAAGAGTGCAAATGATAATCAGGCAAATGCAACCATCAGAACTGAATGCAGATTGCCAGATTCCTGAATTGTGATCTGCTGAGATGACCACAACCTGAGGGTTAGTCGTAAGTCTCCTGTTATGGTTGCAAGGAAAAGCAATACTATGGTAGTATATGAATGGGGCACAGTATTAACTCTTTTTCAAAACTTAAGACCTTGATATTCTGGCATTATTAGAAGTTTCCAATACAAACAATTAAGGTATAATTTCCAGAATACCCCCAAAGAGAACATCAGAGGAATCTAAGACCTGTCAAAATGTTACCCTCCACAAAATGCTGTCTGGGGAATTCTGGAAGTTGAAGTCCACATATCTTCAAGTTGCCAAGGTTGAGAAACACTGATCTAGAGCAGGGGTGTCAAACTCTATAGCCTGCAGGTTGGAAGTGTCAAGCACTGGCCACCCCCAGCCCCATTTTAGCGAAGAGGAAAAAAGTTGTGATACATCATGTGACGACAACGTGACACCATGAGTTTGATATCCCTGATCTAGAATATCCAGAACTAGCATCACAAATTGCTGGACTATAGCATCTTTTATGCATATGATCAAATGAAAAAGGATGAAAACCAGGTAGCCCTTTCTAAATAATAACCCCATTGTCTAATTTTCTCTCTCTCTCCCATTAAAAAGTAGTAGAACATTTTGATCAGTTTTTCTTTCCTTCCAAATCAACATCCACACATAAACATACTGATGCTGGAGTATTGTCAGTTAGGTAGGATCTATTCCTTATTAAAACCCAAATGCAGTAATTATGATTTATATACGATTACCCTAAATCTGCACAGAATGACTTTAAACAGCCAAATAGCCATTAATTTGACTGTTCAAAGAGATGCTCATAATCTTTTAAAATGTCATATAAAATATTCATTTCTAAATGCCCTACAGTGATTTTGGAATTTATTTAAAGTGGGCTGTTGATAGCTCTTTTATAAATAAGCAATTACAGTAAACTAAAAATATCATGGCCCATCACATTATACATTCTATAATTTCATGGATGAAAGGCCTAAAGCTGATCTGCATAAATGTGGTATGCCTCTCAGCAGGTGAAAGGTTTGATTGCATATGATAATCAGAGTTATTATTTATAGTAACCATTTATACTTGTTATTTATTAAAATGCTGTAAACCACATATTGATTTCAGTAAGTCACCATGACTTGTATAAAAAGTAGGCACAGGATTATTTAAGTATTTTTAACATTCCAATTGAGATTGCATATTAGTTTGCAGGTCAAGTCTCTTATAGATGAAAATTGCAAAAAAAGTTTGACTGACCAGATTTAAAAAGCAAATAAATAAAAGACAGCAAGGGTATTTCAACTTTAGCAGCAGCACATTCCTAGTGTATATGGTAATCTTCTCCAATGTGATGTCTTCAAAAATATTGGACTTCAACTCCCTCAAGGTCATGCTGGACAGCATTAGAGCCATGGTGAACCAGTGGTTAGAATGCAGTATTGCAGGATGACTCTGCTTACTGCCAGCGGTTTGATTCTGACTGGCTCAAAGTTGACTCAGCCTTCCATCCTTCCAAGGTAGGTAAAATGAGGAGCCAGATTTTTTTGGGGGAGGGGGGCAATATGCCAACTCTAAATCACTTAGAGAGAGCTGTAAGGTGCCACAAAGAGGCATACAAGTGCTATTGTTACTGTTATTATGTTGGAGAAGAGTGCTATTTAGTATGTAATGTAGCTGCTGAGTGAAAAATTGTTTGGTTTAGACTAAGGATATAAGAATCCTTCCATTGATTTTCTTTTCAAATCATTTGCAGATTTCTTGAAACTACTTATGCTCACCACAGTGCTCAACTAGAAGCATTTATTTATTTATTTGCTAAATTTACAAAACCGCCCATTTGACATATGTGATTCTGAGTAGCATACAAATTTAAAAGCACCAAACAATAAAGCACAATTTATAACAAAAATAATTAATAATTAAAACCCATAAAAACTATAGTTGTAAGGCTAAGGGCAGGTTTGTTTATTACCCCAATATTTTGATTCTATGTCAAAATAAAAACAGAATATTAAAAATTAATATACAAATTAAAATTAACAATATGCTCCAAAGAAACAAGGACAATGATTCCACAGTATATCCCATAATGCTACAGTCTTTATCACGCTCCATGATGCAGTGGAATGAAGGAATCAATGAATGAATTGTTGAATGAAGGAAATACTAGTTTGCTACAGTTCCAACATCAAATAAAGTATAATTAGCACTTTATGTATCTCCGAAGACAGTTTTCTTTGATATTTTTATCATCTTTCCCCCTTGCATACATACATAATTTCACAATAGTGTTATGTTTTGCTTTTTCCAAATTTATAGATGATTCTAGTGCTCTGCAAATAACAAGGGACACAATGGGTTATAGGCAGTGATGGGCGTCAGCCAGTTCGCACCACTTCGGGAGAACCAGTTGTTAACTTTCTGAGCAGTTTGGTAAACTGGTTGTTGGAATAAATCATTAGGGTAATTTAACCAGTTGTTAAATTACTTGAATCCCACCACTGGTTATAGGACTGAATAGTAAATGTCTAATAAAAGTTTGATTTCACAGTGACCTGAGAATCTGTTTCAGGGCTGAGCAGGCTTCTTTGCTTGAATATGTTCTCATTAACAATTTAATGATATAAAATCAATAAATTGAACAGAAAGGAGCAGGAACTTTATTCTGCATATTTCCTTTGATTGAATAGCATGGCACATTGGGGCTTCAAGAAGAGTGATAGTTAATCTTTCCAGACTTAGTTTCTGAATACAGGCAGCTAATAATTCTCCAATACTTTTAAATTATTATTGAAAAGTAGAAAAATGGATCTCTGAATCAAACAGCTTTAATCTGATTTCATTGATTGATTCAGTGAATATGTATCAATGAAAATGACTGGGACTCTTACCCTGACATCCTTGCTAATTTGGTCTTCAAACACCATTCACAGTTGATCCATTTTATTCATGATTCACACACACACACACACACACACACACACACACACACACACACACACACACGGCATCTATTAGTGTCAACCAAGCAAGCCTGGCAAACAAGGGGGGGGGGAATGATAATTTACTTTGAAACAGTTTTCGAAAAAATATATTTTGAGTCATGTAAAAGACTTTCTACTCTAACTCAGGACAACAATTCAGTCTCTTTCCCCCCAAAATGTGAAAAGTATGATCCTGTCTTTTGTTCATTCCTGCTGCTCAGCCTTAAAGGAAGCACCCAGGGAATATTTCAAACATTCATTAAAGTGAAATCCTTGAAGATGTCCAGCTGAAACTTGGCAGGAGTATTCTAAAAAGTCTATCAACCCAGCTCTTTTCATCCCATTCTGCCAAATAAATGAAGCAGGTGCAGGTGTTTAATACTTTCCCATGTGGCAGATGGACATCTTTCTTTTTTAGCTGAATCTTGAATCTTGAAGCAGCTTGAACTGGTTTACTCTTGAATCACAAATGCTAATCTAATCATGTTCCCTTCAGATTTTGAATTTCTGGATAGAAGTGAATCAAGGCTGATTCTTACAAATCTATTTAACAGCCCATGAATGTGCAAGTTTGCACATATGTAAAACAAAGTATGGGAAGCAAACATAGTCTCTGTTTTTCTTCAGTTTGTGAGATAAACATATTATTAGTAGGAGAACGGAGAAAAGTGAAGCCATAGGTGTGGTTTTTCTTGGAGTAATGTTGTCTTAATAGAAGGTATATATACCCAATTTCTCCATGACGTTCAGATATTGTGAAGGAGACAAACCTGTTCCTGTCAAAATTTAGAAATCAAAATGCATGCCTAGCAGTATGTTTGACTACATGATGAATGTGAGTATTTGAGAATTTGAATATTTTCATAAGCACTTAAATGCAAAACTTGGTTTCTTAAAAATAAATGCATTCAAATAAATGTTTTGTGGTGGTGGTGCTTCTCTAAGGAAAAAATAAAGAGGAACTATCCATTAGATGGTTTTGAGGATAATTTTAAGCAATCGGATTTAGCAAAAACTGAACAGAACACGAATTGCAATTATATAAGGTCTCTTTTTCCTGCAAGAACAAAGAAATATTAGAACTGAGGAAGAAGTCATTGATGAGTTGGCATTTTAAATCTTGGCTTTCCTCAAACAAAAAGCTTCTTGTATTCTCTTCTGAGTAGAATATAGTCATCGTTCAACATTTAAAAAGAACCATTGTCAAACAGCTATGCCATCTATTCACTCACTTATTGTAGAGCTCCTTATATCTACGACAAAGAGGTATTTTTTCTGTACCAGTCCAAATTCCCAACAAAGTTCTGGTTGCTGCCTTGTTCTTAGAAGTTGTGAATCCCATGACTGTTGCTGTTGCCGCTGAGCAATGTGGCAGCTGCTCCACACGAAGGGCAAAGTTCAGAAGGTAATCAAATCTCAACTCACCAAGAATCTATTGTGATTCTTTAGAGTTAACCTTTCTCATTTAACTGTTACCAGAAGCTTAAGACAGAACAGCCTGATCCATAGTCCATAAAAAAGCAGGATATTTATGTTAAAGCAAGTATATTTTTACAAACTTCACTTGGTCAACACGCGCAAAGAGGGTCTCCAGATCATAGAATTCTGCAGTATTGTCTAGGTGCTACAGCATTTTCTTACATTGCAGGAAGTTAGTGTATTTGACTAAAAATCAGCTCACACTGCCTTAACTCTTAACTAAGAGGTCTGTAAGGGGCGTGCATAAGCGCACCAATGTGTCTACAGTCCTTGTCCTACCGTCCTCATTTATTCGTATCCTTATCCTGTACTCATAATCATGTTTATACTTATATCTGTTATCTTATACGTGTTTGACAAATAAATAAATAAATAAATAAATAAATAAATAAATATAATTCATTGTATTCCAATGTTTATCTCTATAGACAGCCATACATTGCAGACCACTCATTGATTGGTAAATCTGTTTTACATTTTTCTCCCTGGCATTTTGGAGTGGGGCGGGGATGGACATTCTCATAACGTCTAGACCATCATTAAGCCCAGATGTAGGCCATGTTATATGATGCTTTTGACTATACTAATCTCATGTGGTGTGCTATTCCATCAAAATAGCTTTTGATGGGCTCTATTTGGAATAGTAACGAGGAAAAAGAACCTCCCCTCTTAACGTTTTAACATTTCTGAAAGTTCTGGATATTTTAATCAACAGTAATATACGTTGTATGAATTATAAGAGTCATTAAAAATCTTTCCAGCATATAACATAATAATGGGATAGCCATGGGAAAAATAAATTAGTTATTTCTATAATTACAGTTAGGTTTCCAAGACTATATCTACCATATTTTACATGGAAGGTCAGGTCTTTGTGAGCTGCTTCATATTTTATGTCCTGGACTCTTTTTTTTAAAGGATATGCAGTTTCTTTGATTTGATTTGATTCTTTGATTGACGTAGATCTTTGTTTTTGTTTTAGATAGGTTTCCTTTATTTTCCTATGGCTGATTATAATGCAAACATTTGTAAATTTAGATTGTCCCAGTAAGACATTGATTTTTTTTTCTCCAGCTCTTCATCTCATCACCCTTGTTCTTCATTGAAATGTGGTACTTAACTGATGATTATAATAATGCTTACTGAGCACTTTCCAGTATTCACAGCAGTTTTTGACCTTAGAACAAGGTTATATAGCTGTTGGGTGAGAAAAGTTAAAACAGAAAGTAAAAGACAAGTAAGAGTAATAATAATAGCAATAGCATCAGCACTTAGACTTATATACTGCTTCACAGTCCTTTAGAGACCTCTCTAAGCGGTTTATAGTCAGTCTATTGCCCCCAACAATATGGGTCCTCGTTTTACCAACCTCAGAAGGATGGAAGGCTGAGTTAACCTTCAGATTCGAACTGCCAAATTGCAGGCAGCCAGCAGTCAGCAGAAGTAGCCTGCAGTACTGCATTCTAACTTCAGCTCTAAAAGAATTAATAGATAGCTTATGGAGAAAACATACTTCATTCGTAGAGGGGATTCCACTGCAGATTGTAAAGGAGTGAAAGATACAAAGCTATTCCAATCCATCTGTAAAAATTTACTAAATTCTGGAATTTTATAATTAACTTATAATTGTCTTTGCCAGCAAATCATGGAAAAGATCTAAATGGCTTCAGTTGCATTAAGAGAATGTTGGGGAGATGACTAACTCTGATGACATATTTATTAGTTCAAAATATCCATATAGGGGCTTAATTTCATCTACTTAGATTGGCTGAATAATTTCTAATTTCTAAATAATTTCTAAACCAAACTACTTTATTTATTATTTATTTATTTATTAATTAGACTTATATACCACCCTTCTCCTTACAGACTCAGGGCGGTGAACAGCCGAATAAAAACCAGTACATAAAAGTTAAAATATTATAAAAACAAATATAAATTTGGCTGAAAATTTAAAACAGATAAATATTAAAAATGAATCAACTCTAAGAAACTCGAAAAGATTTTAAAATTAGAAGGGATCAGGCTAGACCGGCAAGCTGAAAAAGATGAGTTTTCAGAGCCCGACGAAAAGTCCGGAGGTCGGAGATCGTTCTCAGTTCTGGAGGAAGATCGTTCCAGAGGGTGGGGGCTACCACAGAGAAGGCTCTCCCCCTGGGGGTCGCCAGCCGGCATTGTCTGGCTGATGGCACCCTGAGGAGGCCCTCTGTGTGGGAGCGAACCAGCCGGTGGGAGGCAATTGGTGGCAGAAAGCGGTCCCGTAAGTACCCTGGTCCTAAGCCATGGAGCGCTTTAAAGGTGATTATCAACACCTTGAAATGCACCTGGAAGTCCACCGGCAGCCAATGCAGCTCACGCAGGAGAGGTATCACGTGGGATCGCCCCGTCGCTCCCATAATCCCCTACGTGGCCGCATTCTGTACCAGTTGGAGCCTCCGGGTGCACCCCAAGGGGAGCCCCATGTAGAGAGCATTGCAGTAGTCCAGGCGAGATGTGACGAGTGCCTGAGTGACTGTGCGTAGGGAGTCCCGATCTAGAAAGGGCCGCAAGTGGCGTATCAGGCGGACCTGATAGAAAGCCCCCCTGGCCACAGCTGTCGTATGATCCTCTAAAGCCGTGGGTCCAGGAGGACGCCCAAGTTGCACACCCTTTCCGTGGGGGCCAATGATTCGCCCCCAATAACCAGCGATGGAATCAGTTGGCTATATCGGGACGCCGGCAGCCACAGCCACTCAGTCTTGGAGGGGTTGAGTCGAAGCCTGTTTCTCCCCATCCAGACCTGCATGGCTTCAAGGCACTGGGACATCACTTCCATGGCATCATTGGGGTGGTCTGGGGTGGAGATGTACAGCTGAGTATCATCAGCATACTGATGGAACTCCACCCCAAAACCACGGATGATCTCGCCCAGCGGCTTTACATAAATGTTGAACAGGAGGGGTGAGAGGATGAACCCTTGTGGCACCCCACACACTAAGTGCCTCGGGATCGACCGCTGCCTCCCTGTCAACACAGATTGCGACCGGTCGGAGAGGTAGGAGGAGAACCACCGTAAAACAGTGCCCCCCACCCCCAATCCCTCCAACCGGCGCAACATGATACCATGGTCGATGGTATCAAAAGCCGCTGAGAGGTCTAACAACACCAGGATAGAGGAGTATCCCCTACCCCAGGCCCTCCAGAGATCATCCACCAATGCGACCAATGCCGTTTCGGTGCTGTATCCAGACCTGAAGCCGGACTGGAGTGGGTCTAAATAGACAGCTTCATCCAGGTACCGGGGGAGCTGCCATGCCACCACATTCTCAACAACCTTGGCTAGAAAGGGAAGGTTGGAGACTGGACGATAATTAGCCAAAACAGCTGGGTCCAGGGAGGGCTTCTTGAGGAGGAGCCTCACCACCACCTCCTTCAAGGCGGCCAGTAGGGCAACCTCACTCAAAGAAGCGTTTATAATCTCCTGGAGCCAGCCTCGTGTAACCTCCTGGGAGGCCAGCACCAACCAGGAGGGACACGGGTCCAATAAACATGTGGTTGCATTCAGTCTTCCCAGAATCCTGTCCACGTCCTCGGAAGCCACAGGATCAAACTCAGCCCAGATAACACTCTCAAGACCTGGCTCAGTTACCTCGCCTGAACTAACCCAGTCAGCGGCCAAATCATCCCGAATCTGAGTTATTTTATCATCCAGATATTGAACAAAGTCCTCAGCACGTCCCTGCAAGGGATCCTCCCGTGCTCCCAGATGGAGGAGGGAGCGGGTCACCCTAAACAGGGCGGCTGGGCAATTATCTGATGACGCGATAAGAGCAGTAAAATAATTAGATTTCGCTGCTTTTATCGCCACTATGTAAGTCTTAATATGAGCTCTTACTAGTGTCAAGTCAGATTCAGAGCGACTGGCCCTCCAACTGCTCTCTAGGCGTCTTTTCCAGTGCTTCATCTCCCTCAGCTCCTCGGTAAACCAAGGAGATAAGTGAGTTCGGTGCCGGGTCAGAGGCCGCAAAGGCATGACGCGGTCCAAGGCTCCACCGGCCGCCCTATCCCAGGCGGCCACCAGGTCCTCAGCCGAGTCGCATGTCAGTGTCTCAGGAAATGGCCCAGGCTCCATCTGGAACCTATCAGGATCCATCAGGCGCCTGAGGCGGAACCACCTAGTCAGTTCCGCCTCCCTGCGGTGAGGTGCAGCGGTCAGAACGTCAAGTCGAAGGAGCGAGTGGTCAGTCCATGACAAGGGTTCCACTCCTATATCCTCAATGTCAAGACCACTCAACCACTGACCAGAGACAAAAACTAGATCCAGGGTGTGTCCACCGATGTGAGTCGGGCCCTGATTTACCTGGGTCAGGTCCATGGCCGTCATGGAAGCCATGAACTCCCGGGCTATCTCATATGTTTCACCGATAGATGGCACTTGAACTTAACTTCAGAAACAAAGAAGCACTGGAGCCTGAATGAGTGGTCAACATGTCCAGCCAGCACTATCTATATACTGCAGCAATATATAGTATATTCTGCAATATACTAAAGAAGGGCCTCAACTTCAATACAGATGATGCTAATCAACTAGAATTTTTGCAACCCTAGAAAGAACATTTTCCATAGAAGACGTTCAAGAGAGACCTAGGAAACCATAAGACAAACAATCATACCACAGACCAGAAAGAACAGAATCAACTCAAAGCAGAGGACAAAGCCCTCAAAAAGATAAAGGAAAACCAATCTATCATCATCCTACCAAACTATGGTTATTATGGTCAAATCACAATGCATACAAAAAGCCAAAGAATTAATGGAGGGCAATGAAATTTACATCCTAGTGAATACTAATCCAATACAGAAACTAAGAACCAAGAAAAGTCAAATCTCTAAAGAAGAACCGTGGCAGATAAAAAGCAGTGGATCTGTGGTCTCATGAATGCCCCAGAACACACAAGCCAGACATACCTCTTTGTCCAATTGTTACCAGAAACTCTAATCTACAACATTGCTAAAGAACTGACAAAAAAGCTCGTACACCTCATAGAGGGAAGTAAATACTCAGTCAACTTCCAACTACAGTGCCTCGAAAGAAGCAAAGACCTGTAGGTGAAGATTATTTTATTAATTATTATTTTTTATTATTAATCATATTTCTATGCCGCCCACTCTCCCAGGACTCTGGGCAGCTTATAACAATACTATTTAGTATACTAAATAGCATATTGCCCCCAACAATCTGGGTCCTCATTTTACCCACTTCGGAAGGATGGAAGGCTGAGTCAACCTTGAGCCGGTGAGATTTGATCTGCTGATCTGCTGAACTAGCAGTCAGCTGAAGTAGCTGCAGTACAGCACTCTAACCACTACGCCACCTCATGGTCTTCTTTGAGGTCACAGCACTCTTCACATCCACAGACCTAGAACTAGCAAAAGAATCTATGACAACACTGCGTAACTGACTTGAGCAAATACACCAAAATTGAAATATCCAGAGTCATGGAATCATATGCAAGCTCAGAGAGCATCAAGAACATCATGTGCAAGCTCAGAGAGCATCAAGGATCTCTCAGTTCAACCCTGACATTCTTTTCTTATTTTGTTTAAATTATTGCATCACTGTTATTTGGGGACTGTGTGAAAATTAATTTTGCTTTAATTCAAAAATTATTTAACAGAATATCAGAGTTGGAAGAGACGTTGGAGGTCTTTTAGTCCAATACCCTGCTCAGGCAGGAAACTTTAAAGCAGGGGTGTCAAACTTGCAGCATTGTTATCATCATGTGATGTATCACAATTTTTCTCAGGGTGGGCACGGCCAGTGTGTGATTCATCCAGCCAATGGGTCATGAGTTTGACATCCCTGCCCTGTACCATTTGTATGACTACTCTGAACCAGTCAAGTTTCTGAAATGGGTCAGTAATTCAAACCAAATCATCAAAAAACATACCTTGTTTGATTTTATTTATTTTTAAAATGGAATCAATAATCCATACTAAATTGCTGATTTGAAGAAAACTTATCAGATAATTTCAATTAAATTAATAATTTGAGTTAGACAATTCAACTGATTCACTTCTAATTCTTGAGTATTTAAAAGGTAAGGAAAATTGGCATTTACCCCCATGTGTAGTTTACGTGCCTGGTTGTTAAGACCTTTGAGAGGACTCTAACATTTCCTCACTGAGATAACAAATTTTTAAAAATCAGATAATTTTCTGGCCTAGTGATGGAAGTTGAAAATGGTACAGTTGCTCTCCCTCTGCTTTCATCACTTGCTGGAAACTGGCAAAGAAACAGGCTGGAGAGGAGCCAGTTCACTAGTTCTTTGAAAGGTAAGCAAGTGTCCACAGGTCTGCCTGTGGAGACCTGGTGGAAGGAGGGAATATGCAGGATGAATGTTGCAGTGCCTCTGTGGTCATTTGTAAGGGTGAATGACTGCCGTGGTGCTGCAACATTCATAGACTTTGGATTGAATTGTAAGTACTTGGGGGGGGGGGAGGTATGTTGCAACTTCAAACGGTTTCTAAGTGAACTGTCATAACTCGGGATTAACTGTAGTTCAATTTCTGGCCAGTGCAGAAATTCACTACTGCAGGGTCCCTGAGAAGAGCTACCCAAACTCTGTTTCAACACTTGTAATGAAGGATGGTCTAGCATTTACCAAGGCTTTCATTTTTTAACAGCTCTTAGTTTTCAGGACTGTCTTTTAAATGCCCTGTCCCAAACAAACCCCTCTATTTTCTTGAGGGTGATTGAATACCATATCATTATCATAGTGCACATGGAATGATCATGAAATTGATAGAGCTTTTACTGAAGAAAACATTGTGCTTACTCCCCAAATCTTTCTGAAAAAAGTTACCAGACATTCCATGCAAAAGAGCTTCAAAACGTGTCTCTTCTTTCTCCATGTTTAATCCTTTAATCAGTGGTAGAATTCAATTTTTTTTACTACCGGCTCTGTGGGCGTGGCTTGGTGGGTGTGATGTGGCTTGGTGGGCATGGCAGGGGAAGGATACTGCAAAATCTCCATTCCTCCATCTAGGAGCACAGGAAGACCCCTTACAAGGTCGAGCTGAAGATTTTGTACAATATCTACACAATAAAATCGCTCAAATTTGGGAAAGCTTGGACTCTGACTGGGTAAGTTCAGACGAAGTGATGGAGGCGAGTCTTGAGGATGTTATTTGGGATGAGTTTGACCCTATGACCCCTGTAGACATGGACAGGTTACTGGGGAAGTTGAACACAACCACATGTTTATTGGACCTCCTGGTTGGTACTGGCTTCCTGATAGGTTACATGAGGCTGGCTCCAGAGGATTATAAACGTTTCTCTGTGTGAGAGTTTCTTGCCTTCTGTCTTGAAAGAGATGGTGGTAAGGCCTCTCTTCAAGAAGCCCTCTCTGGACCCGGCTGTTCTAGCAAACTACCGTCCTGTCTCCAACCTTCGTTTTGTGGCAAAGGTTGTTGAGAGTGTGGTGGCTCAGCAACTTCCGCAGTACCTGGATGAAACTGTCTATTTAGATCCATTCCAGTCCGGCTTCAGGCCTGGTTACAGCACTGAAATGGCATTGGTCGCATTGGTTGATGATCTCTGGAGAGCTTGAGATAGGGGTTGCTCCTCTATCCTGATTCTATTAGATCTCTCAGCGGCTTTTGACATATTGACCATGGTATCTTGCTGCGCAGGCTGGAGGGGCTAGGGGTGGGAGGCACTGTTCTATGGTGGTTCTCTTCCTATCTCTCTGACCGGTCGCAGTCTGTCGAGGGCAGAGGTTGACTTCAAGACATCTTATTTGTGGGGTGCTGCAGGGGTCGATCCTCTCACCTCTTCTGTTCAACATTTATGTGAAGCCGCTGGGTGAGCTCATCATGGTTTTGGGGTACAGTGCCATCTTTATGCTGATGATACTCAGCTGTACATCTCCATCCCAGACCACCCCAATGATGCCCTTGCGGTGATACCCCAGTGCCTCGAAGCTGTGCGGATCTGGATGGGGAAAAACAGACTGACTCAACCCTTCCAAGACTGACTGGCTGTGGCTGCCAGCATCTGATATAGCCAGCTGATACCATCGCTGACTATTGGTGGTGAGTCATTGGCTCCCATGGAGAGGGCTTGCAACTTGGATGTCCTCCTGGACACGTGGCTGTCTTTAGAAGAGCATATGACAACTGTGACCAGGGGACCTTTCTATTGGGCTCACCTGATTCGCCTGTTGCGGTCCTTTCTAGATTGGGACTCCTTACACACAGTCACTCATGCTCTCATCACTTTCCATCTGGATTACTGTAATGCTCTCTACATGGGGCTCCACTTGAGGTGCACGCAGAGGCTCCAACTGGTCCAGAATGCAGCTGCGTGGGTGATATTGGGAGCGACATGGCACTCACATGTAACACCTCTCCTACGTGAACTGCACTGGCTTCCGGTGGTCTTCCGGGTGCGCTTTAAGGTGCTGGTTCTTCCTTCAAAGTGCTCCATGGCTTAGGACCTGGGTACCTACAAGACCACCTTCTGCAACCAATAACCTCCCACCAACCAGCACGCTCCCACAGGGTGGGCCTCCTCAGGGTGCTGTCACTAAAGCAATGTTGACTAGTGGTTCCCAGAGAAAGAGCTTGGGGGCACCTACCCTTGGAACAGGTTACCCCCAGGAATACGAATGATCCCAGATCTTCATACTTTCCGTCGTGCACTTAAGTCCTTTCTGTTTCACCAAGCCGGTCTGGCATAAGTCTCTTCTAATTGTTCTAAATCTTTTTGCTGAAGATTCTTAACTGATGAGCCAAACTGGCTTAATTATTTTATATTCACATTTTATATGTATTTTATTTTAACTGTTCACTGCCCTGAGTCCTTCGGGAGAAGGGCAGTATAAAAATAAAATTAATTAATTAATTAATTAATTAATTCCCATCCCACTACAAGGGAAGAATACTGCAAAATCCCGATTCCCTCCCCACTCCTGGGGGAAGGATATTGCAAAATCTCCATTCACACCCCACTCTGGGGTGTGAACTACTCAGAATTTGCACTACTGGTTCTCCAGAACCTGTCAGAACCTGCTGAATAACACCCCTGCTTGTGATGTTCCATAAATCCCTCAAACCCTGCTTATGTCCCCCGGCCAGGAGATCCTAGGGAACCAGAGCCATCTTTAGATGGCTCTATTACTGAAGTGATATACTCATTTTCTCCATGTCTGGAATTTATGTATTTTATAATATTTAATTTTTAACACTGATTTTAAAATACATTTATATTAATGTTTATATGTGTGTGTGTTTCATTGGATTATTGTATGTTGCAAGTTATCATCTTGATGAGATGGGTGGTCATATAAATATGATTAATAAATAATAAATAAATGATCATTTGTTCCAGTACAAAGGGAAGGAAATATATATATATTCCATATTTGTATGGATTTTGAGTTCATCTGGAATGTTTTCTCTGGAAATAAAATAGAAACAAAAAGAAAAAGGAAATAGGAAAAGGAAAAAAAGGGAAAAATTAATGATATCAGTAGGAAATAGAAAATGGTTAATTCCACAAATTAGATCAAGTACAATTGTTTATTACTAAGAAAATTGAAGCACACTATTTTGGACATGTAAAGGAGCTCTCACTAACTGGAACACTTTGAATGAAATAGTTTGAAGCAACATTAACTTCAAAATTATGCCATTCCTTTTGTTCTTTTGAAATGCAGTAAACGTTCCCTGATTTACCTTCCAGATGATAAAGCACTGATTATTTCATTGAAATGATTAATTTATCTCCCAGAGATCTTTATTTTTGCTTTAATTCTAATATCCTATAAATCTTCCTTCATTTAATCGTTCATAAGTAATAGTTGTACGGAATTATTTTAACAGTCTTCATTTATTAATAATGTTATAGTTTTATGTTGCCAGCATTATTTAGCATTTCAACAGTGTTTAAGTATTTAGTCTTAACTCAATTATCTGGGGAAAATATTACTGAACACTAGGATGTACTTCTGAATAAATATGCAAAGGTTTATCTTGTGAACATTTTTTTGCATATGAAAACAAATTAATAAAGATGAACTTGATTATAAAATAAAGAAATTGTATAAAAGAAGTATCTGAAAAGTCTATAGTTTAGCCTTTTCCAGCCATGTAGTTTGGAGATCTTTGGGGATGACAAGATGTCTATCTACTTCAGCACGAGCCAATCCTGTTGCTCCCTTCCATAATTAGGTGGGGAGGGGAAAAGATAGTCCTTCAGTTCCCAAACTGTGAGCTTTAAAATTTCCCTCATCTAGAGCGGTCATTTTAGTACTGCAAGTAATCAGCAGAGTTATAACCATCACATGGATTGAGCCCAATGGTTAAAAAGAATTATGCAAAACTGCAAGCATTAACAAAAGTTCTGGAAGGGATAGATGGATTCAGTTGAGATGGTCTAGACCAGGGGTGTCAAACTCACATCATCATGGCGGCATCATGTGATGTATCGGGACTTTTTCCCCCTTCACTAAACCTGGGGTGGGGGTGGTCAGCACGTGACACATCCAGCCTGTGAGTTGGGAGTTTGACAGACCTGGTCTAGACACAGGTCCTCTGTTTAAAAAGATGGAGCTGATTACTTTGGATTTCTCCTTCCCACTCTTGCTTGTCCGGAGAGATGATATACTTTTGTTGTCTCTCCTTCCAGTATGTCGGATGACAGTTCTGTTTATGCCTTTGAGTAAGAAGCTAGAAGCAATCCTTTCATAGCTTTCCCTACTACGTTGGGCAAAGTGAAATAAATTGCATTGGCAAGCAATTTACAAGTTGCAGGACTTGTAATATGTTAAGCTGATTTGTCTATCCTTCTCTTTAGAGTTCCTTCTACCTAGTCTACTACCTGATGGAGGTTCAATAGATAGCTCTGTAGGAATCATCTTTTCTATAACCCTAACCCTAACTCTAACCCATCCAGGAGATGTTCTTAAACATGAACTTGTTTGGATAAGAACTCTTAATTATTGCCTTGCTAGGTATTTTAATTTGACCTGCTGCCTTGTTGCATTGTTGTTTTAACTTTCTTTTGCTTATTGCTTTGTAAGGAAAACAATCATTATCCCCTAAAGATCAGCTTGACTACTATAATCATCATCAGATACCATCCGATTGTGTTGTCTCCAACAGGCCTTCTCCTATCATCAGTAAGAAGTGGTCTTCTCTTCAATGGGAAATACTGTCTGGGAAGTCATTATCCCACAAAACAATATGTTTGCTATGATTTAGGCATGAATCACATATAATTTAATTGCCTCAACATTTGAGAATATAGTTTGAAACTATTGTGTTGTGTTACACTTGGTGACATAGTACAATCTTGGTAAGACTGGTTTATCTTAATTAGTTTTATGTTGGTTTATATCTTGGTTATATATAGGTAAGATATAATTGGTTTATATCTTCTATTTTAATGATGTAATTTGATACTATGTACCACCTTATAATGATGTGTATGTCAGACATTCCATAATACTAATAAATACAGTATTTATTTAATAAATACTGTATTTATTTAAACATAATAAATACAGAAAAACACTTTGCCCTGGGTTTTTTTTTTTAATAAAATCACAATTCCTTTTAGGTAGTTTATGGAAATTAGGAATCAGGTTAATTATTAGTACATTATCACTGCTGCTATTACTATGTACCTCAGGAATAAGTAAGTACTTAATTTTAATCAATGTATGAACACATCCCTATGATTGGACAAACACATTCAGAAATGTTTTGTTTTTTTTACTTCTGAATATGTCTGTACCAAGAAGCTGAATATATACTGATCGCATTTGCTTAGAAACTTGAAGTTCTGTTGAGAAAATAAGAAAATGTCAAACTTTAATTATGAATCTGACAACATTTATAGTTATTGAATCAATGAGATTATTTATACTCCTGCAATTAAGCAAATGCCCAAATAGCTTTAGAAGGCACTTCACAGATGGTGATATTAAACTCGGTAACTTCTTTATAACACTGAGATATTAGGTGTCACTTCTCACTTCAATCAAGGTCAATTAATTCATTTGCTCTCTAATCTGAATGTGACATGATCTAGCTGCCATTGAAGTTAATGTTCCTTGATTAATAACAGCTGAAAAGGCTTTTCTATTTCTTCTGGAAAGACCCTTCACTTTATGACATTAAGAAGCCATAAAATATACAATGCTCATTGTTGAAACCTAATGCTCAGAGCATTCACAATGTTGGGATGCTGTTCAAATCTAGCTTCCATCATCTCTAATCACCGACTGTGTTAGATGAAGCTAATAAAAGTTGTTTCTCATGATCCTTCCCATAATATTCTATAGAGTATATCAACTCTTGGTAGAAGATTTGATGGTAATTCTGGGAATAAAGAGGAAGAAGAAGAGAAAGTTTTGAGAATATTAGTAGAATTCTGAATTCAGTTTTATCCAGAGCTCCTTGGACAAAGAGGCAGATGTGTGTAATAAATATCTATGGATATTCTCATGTGTGATAAATACATAAAATATAACTAAGGAGCTGCAATGGCTTACACACTAACAGTGTCATATGGTTTCATGGATTGTAGTTCAACATAATAGATGGAGTATTATGCTGATCAAGGGACATGTTATTTTTGGAGTAATTGCAAACAATGCATTCAGAGGGGAAATACATGCAAGAGATAGGTCGGTATAATTAGCCAATAACAGTAGTAATCATCAGTGTTTTCACTACTTACTTTCATTTTTCCTTCTGACCTTGCTATTTCTTCCATCAAATCATAACTTTCATTGACACTGAGTGTGCTTTTATAAAATAGATCATAATCCAAAAGACTACTGGATTAATTAATTAATTAGTTGTTCAGGTGTCCTAAGATTCTTTGGTATTTATATAATTACATGTTTACATCTAAAAGAACGGCAAGCTTAAAAACATGAATTGCCTATTAAAAGATGGCACAGTAAAAGATGGCACAGGGAGAATTTAGGAGAATATCATCTAAAATAACTCAGTTTTTAACATTTTCCTGAAAACTCACAAGATCAAGGCTAGTTTGGTTTCCATTGGGAAGGTATTCCAAAACATCAGCCCCACCAAACTCAATTGGTGCCTTTCAGCTTCGGCCTCCCTCAATTCATAGAATTGTGCAACTATAACTATTTTTTCTTTCTCTAGAAGATTGGGCCATTCCAGTTAGAACAGTCTTACTGGCATCTATAAGCCATAAAGGGGCTGTATAGGTCAACACCAGCGCCTTAAATTGTAATCATTAATCCAATTGACAACCAGAAAAATTTGTTTTTTGCTTCGAGTTTGAAGAGTCACTGACTACAAAGATTGCTGAATTAATGTTCAATGTAAAGTACATTGCAACAATCTAATATTCCTAATGAGGGAATGAGTATGAGTTGCTATAGCGAGATCCTTGGATACCAGGTAAGGCATAAATTGGCACACCAGCTAAAGTTGGGAAAAAGTGCCTCTAATTATTGCTTCCATTTGTTGTTTGGGCAGGAGCCCTGAGCCCACAAAGATCCCCAAATCATAGACTTACTAAGTAGTGGTTGTCTGTCTAGAGATAACACCAGTCTTGATAGAGAACTCCAATGTACAAACAGCAACTTCTGTGAACTTCCCATTGTTTCCCATCCTGAATCTTACAATCTCCAGGCATAGGACTGGACTTTGACAGCAACTCCCCTGAAACCTGGGAGTTTGTAAGAAACTCTTTGTCATGGCCCTGTCGGCGAGTCAGCGGAAGAAGACGAGCTGGAGCTGGGGCCGACAGAGGTTGAGGGGGCAGCCTTGTGGGCAGGATCAGGATGAAGCTGTCCCAGGTCCCTCAGGCCTGGGATCAGGGGTGAAATCCAGCAGGTTCTGACAGGTTCTGGGGAACTGGTAGTGGAAATTTGAACTATCAGCTGGCTATGTTGCCTCCGTGCCTTGCCCTGGGTCATCACACTCTTTTTGTGCTATGCGTAAGCAGTAAGTTTGCTGAAAGTTTGAGAGCAAATGAAATATTTTTTTTTTGTTCCTGCAGTTTTTTTCTTCCAAGACTAGTACTTTGTGGTTTGGAAGTATTCTCAGACTATTTAAAGTGTGCAGCTGACCATCTGCAAGGCAAACAAAAACAAGATCTATCAGCCAGACCGTTGTTTGAAAGTGAAGTATTTTTAGTTAGAAAAGCAAAATAAAAGTCATGTGACATAAAAGATGATCTCATATAACCTGGGGTCATCAAGGGACAAGAAATTATTTTTGAAATCTCGTCTTATGCCTTAAAACTAGTGGAATAGTGGAAAAGAGTAAATACTCTGCTTTTTTTTTCTTTGTTTGTTCACTGTGCAATGTGCTAACGTCTATCATCTACCAGGTGTTCTTCATTGTATAACCAAGTATTGATTGTCTTCTGGGCAAAATTCAATGATAGCTGAAGTGTCACAAGTTGCCTTTGATCATTACTGCAACTTTAATTGATTTTCCATTGGCTAGCTAGCACAACTTTTTCCCACAAGAGAAACATCTACATGGGGGAAAAATAAATCAGAGAATTTTTTTCTTTAATTTGGAAAGGATAAAAGGAGAATTTGGTTTCTTAAAACATCAATATAACATTGCACAGTATTTGTACAAAAAGTGTACATTTATTATAGAATTTCCTCTATGGCAGAAACCTATTCATGCTGTTCTTTCACTAATAATACTGATATTTCCAGATGAAGAAAAGCGAGTATGACAGTGCTTAAGCCTTCTTGTCTCTGGCGGTTTTTTTTGGGGGGGGGGAGGGGGGCGTGGGTAGGAAGGGAGTTGAAAAAAAAAACATTAGGTGGAAGAGTCTAAAAGAACTTGCATCTCCAAATCACCAATTAATAAGGCTAAAGCATCATATTGTAGCATCATATGGGCAATTGGAAGTTAAGCACTTAATATAGAGTGAAGACTCCTGGGTTGTGATTTTCCCCATACCAATAGATGTTAGAGACAAGCTAGATTCACTTTAATTGTCAAGAAATGTATAGAAAAAGGTGGAATTGATGAGGCAAAGCCCCAAAATGCAATCAACTGGGTAATTGCTCTGTAAAGTGAAGCTGAATAATTTCCTTCTGTGACATTCTGGCACTCCTGGGAACAGATGTCTTGTCTTGTGATACCCAGTCCTCTATATGACAGATCTATTTGATCTGTATCATCTAATATATTCCAAAAGTGTTGGGACTTCAGCTCCCCATAATGTTTAGGACACTTAGAAGCTGCAGTTCTAAAATAATTGAAGGTTTATAAGATTGTGGAAGATGGCTCTATATAAGAATTTATAAGTTTAATACTGCCATGAGGTACAGAAAAATTTGGTTGCGATTTATGTATTTTTTGCTTTTAAGAGTGCTAGATTTTAGCTTTTCTTGGAGGACTAAATTTCACAAAGCGAAACAGCGATTGTGGGAAAGAACCAGGAAATTAACAATGTTTGAAATTTAGGGTATCAGCTGCTGTGTCTCTCATGGTATAGACAATTGATCCATAGAGATTTAATCTAAACACTTCTGCCTGCCTCATTAAACTGAAAGTCGCTATAAAGTCACCAGAGAATTAAATGGAGTTTAAATTATTATGAGACTTATTTTCTGCAAATTGGGTATAGAAATATTAAATGGACACTTGAGGTGAAATACTTCCTCTTGATGTATGACACTCTGTGGAAGTGAAGTTGGGCTTTGAAGAAGCAGGATAAGAAGAATGTTGATGGTTTTAACACTGGTATTGAAGAAGATTTTTGAGAATACTGTGGACAGCCAAGAAAAGAACTGGAGCCAAAATTGTCACTCAAGGCACAAAAAAGAACTGGAGCCTGAGTGGCATAGGAGGCTAATGCCTTCTACTAAAGGCAGCAATTAACATCCAGCTGCCTGCAATTACACCAGTTCGAAACTCACCATGCTCAAGGTCGACTCAGCCTTCCATCCTTTCTAAATTGAGGACCCAGTTGTGGGGGCAATAAGCTGATTTTGTATAAAATATACAAAAGTATGAAGACTATTGCTTAACGCATTATAAGCCGCTCTCCGGAGAAGGGTGGCATATAAATCAAATTTTTAAAAAAATGACTAGGATCAAATTATCCTAATTCAGACACATTATGAAAAGGCCTAGCTCTAGAGCTTCTAAAGCTGGAAAAGGTGGAAGGAAAACGAAGATGACAATAAACAGAAAAATGGATAGACTAAGTAATGGTGCACCACTGGAAGATCTGAATGATCAGGTTAGAGACAAATAGTCATGGAGAAAATCTATCTATGTGTTCGCTAAAAATTAATAATAGCATGATGACACTTAATCACTCAAATGTAAGAAAGGAGGCTGAAATTCAGTTATGGAATGAGAAGTTAGTATTTTTTTTGTTCCTCCACCCTCATTCCTATAATTTTTGTGAGAAGAAAACCATCATCTTACAACCCTGTGCAGAAAACTTCAGAAATAATGGAAGATCAGAAAAAAAAAATCACCATCATTGCTACATCTGTCTTGAATATAATTTAGTCATATTTAAATAGTTATTTTCCATGAGCCACATTTAATATGGCTTATATTTTCGCAGAGCAGTTTAAAAGCCTACTCAGGTAATTATTAAGTCAAGCAACCCTCATTTATATCTCTATTGAATGTGATTTATTTCTAACTCAAATAAATATGTATGGGATTAAAGCCTTTGATACCTGAGAATTAAGTATCCATTATTATTTGCATAGGATGTACAATCTTTGAGTCAGGATCAAAAATATGTCTCATTATATACATTGTTGATCATTAAATGAGTCCTTTTAAAGCTGTAAATAAATATCACCTATTGAATGGTCTGTTAAGAGCAATTATAGTTTTCCTTTTTTCCCCATTCTCAATAAAATTTCATATAGACAAAACAAAATCACCGTTTTTGCATGACGGTGAAACAGCTTGGGGGAACATAGTTTTATTTGGGACTACAATTTGAGAAGACATACAAAAGACTCATCCTAAACTTAAATGCTTCCATTCATGATTGCTGTGAATCATTTTTAAAAGATGCACACAAAAATAAATAATAATTTTAAAGTTTTATAGTTTGACTTCAAGTGACAGAAGAGCAGAACAAGTGTTTTCAGTACTAAAATAAGTTTAACTTATTTCAAAATATTACATGAAATAGCTTTTCAGCATCACATATCCTTTTTCTATTACCCAAAACTTTCTTTGAATTATATTAATGATATAGAATCATTAATCTATAGAATAAGATGGGTTTTTTTGCAAGGAAGCACATCAAACCTAATTTTTGACATACAGATATAGGATGTCAGATTTCCAACTCAGAACCACAGTGTGGCCATTGTAAATTTCAGCTTTCTGGATGAGTGGGAAGCCCTCTTAACAATTTAACTATATTTTATTCAAAATGCTAGTCTTGAATTAATTTTTGAATTCATTATGAAGCAGTTGCACATGCAAAGTTATGTTTATGAGTACAGAATATTTTTAATTCCTGATGCCTCTATGTACTACATTGATGCATTTCTATTTTGAAGGAAATTAATATAAAGAATGTTTAAACTTTTTTTAAAAAAAGTGATATATATCTGAAAAGGTTATGTTATGTAATTTTCCTCTCCAAGCTTTACTGTCAGATACTATGTTAAACCATCATTAATCATAAGTGACTGTAATCATGTGGTCACTGTAATTTGGTTGTGCTGTACAAAAGATAAATGATATGGAATACTATTAGCAATAATGGCTGTCGTATAAACATTTATTATTACATGAATTTGTTTCATATGACTTTGAGATAAAACCCATGTTCTTGACTTCCAGAATTATTTTGCAATAAAAAAAAAAAAAACCAAACCAACAACCTCTCAATCATGAAAATTGAAAAACTAAAATTGTCAGCCTCAGAATGGCCTGAGAACTTGTCACATATTCTCCTGTTATCTAAAAAGAGCCTGGATAGCTCTGCAGACTAAGCACCCTAATTAACATCCAGCTGTCTGCAATTACTCCATGTTTGAATCTCGCCAGGCTCAAGGTTGACTCAGCCTTCCATCCTTTCTAAGGTAGGTAAATTGAGGACCCAGTTTGTGGGGGCAATAAGCTGACTTTGTATAAATATACAAAAGTTAAGCTATTGCTTAACACATTGTAAGCCACCCTGAGTCTTCGGAGAAGGACGGCATATAAATCAAATAAAAAAAAAATCAAGTCAGAATAGGATTTCTGATAAAGGAGAATATTTGTAGCTCAGGGTTGAAATGAGGGGTCCTTGGTGCTTTCCGAGCTTAGCTGGTTTCTTGCAGATGCTATATTACCCAATCTAGGTAGCATCATCAGTATTAGCAAGTTTCCTTACTAGCAACTACAACATTATCTAGTATGCATAATGAAATGACTGCAAGAAAACAACCAAGCTCAGAGAAGCACTAAGGATCCTCAACAGGATTTGTGAAAGATCAAACTCCAAGGCAGGAGGGAGCTACTGTATGTTATACTGTTGCCTAAATATAAAAAATGCTACATTGAAAGAGAGCTCAAGCATAACATATTCGAAAGAGACTAACACCCCCATACTTCTCCCCTGCTCCCAAAGCTCTGATTGGCAGCTATGATGAACTTTTTAACTATAATACTGTGGGTCCTTTTCAGGACCCGTATCAAGACCCAGCGCAGACAGACATCAAGGGTTTCTTTTTGATAGATTGTGTCTAACCAGGGAACTCACATGGGACAAATGATAACGCTGTGTTACCATGCAACTTCTCTAGGGTGGATAAAACCAGAACTCAGTGAGATTGGTTAATGACGTCATCAATAAAAATGGGCATGGAATTAACAGAATCAGATGGGGCTTTTACCATCTTAATCATGTTATTACAGCTTTTTGACACTGGTATGTTCCAGTGAATTCAATATTCTGCTGCAAGCAGACTATGAGATCTGAAGTAAAGGATAAGAAACATTCACTGCTTACTGCCTTTATTCTATTCTATTCTATTCTATTCTATTCTATTCTATTCTATTCTATTCTATTCTATTCTATTCGTTTGTCAAACGTGTACAAGATAGCAGGTATGAATATGAACATGGACATGAACAAGGGAAATGAATACAAATAAATGAGGACAGTAGGACAGGGACAGTAGGCACACTGATGCGTGTAGGCAGGCCCCCTTTACGGACCTTTTAGGAATGGGGTGGGGTCCATGGTAGACGGTTTGAGGTTGAAGCTGTGAGGGTTTGAGGATGTAACAACAGTTGAGTAGAGCATTCCAGGCGTTGACCACTCTGTTGGTCGTATTTTCTGCATTCGAGTTTGGAGCGGTTTACGTTGAGTTTGTTTGCCCATTGAGGTTGAAGCTGAGGAAGTCGTTGACAGGTAAGACATTGTAGCAGACAATTTTGTGTACTATGCTTAGATCAGACTGCAGGTGGCACAGTTCCAGATTGTCCAAACCCAAAATTTCAAACCTGGTGGCATAAGGGATTCTATTGTGAGTAGAGGCATGGAGTACTCTTCTCGTGAAATACCTTTGGACCCGCTCAATTGTATTAATGTCTGATATACAGCATGGATTCCTTGCCATTAAAAAGCAAAAATCTCTAATTGGTTGCAATAGTAAGTAATATGGTCCAGCACAATAGCTTATATAAATCGGCTGGTAATGTGGAAGGGTGCCCAAGTACAATGAAGGCTTAAATTCCTTCAGGTCTACAGGCATTACCAACGTGCCTTTAGTCTAATCCCTACACCTTCCCATTTCTGATGGCTGTTACTAATATCAGGGAGAGAAGAGCCAATTGAAGTTTACGCCTGGTGGGGAAAACTAGAGAGGGGTATGGATTCTGATACTGTATTTCCCATTCTGAATCCAGAGCTCTCTTCTTTATTTCAAAAAGTAGAATAGAACAAATCCTCTAACTTATAACAAGATCCACAATAGTCCCACTTTAGGCATGAAAGCCAGCTGGCCAATCTCAGGCAAATCATTTTCTCTCAGCCCAACTCACTTCACAGGATTGTTGTTGTGGGGAAAAATAGGAGGAGAGAAGAATATTAGGTATGTTTGTCACCTTGAGTTATTTATAAAAATAACAAAGGCAAGTTATAAAAATAAATAAATTGCCCACCTAACAGTATCAACAGCTTCATGAAATTCTGTCTCAGCTTTGCGTCAGCCCTAATGAGTTTTCAGCTATTTAACATTAATAAGAAAAGCTCAGATTTTGCTCATTTTCTATTTATAGGATTTATAAGATTTATTCAGCTCATGAGAACACTTAAGACGCTGTCAGAAGAAATGCAATGACAAGTCCACAGAAAAACTGCCATCTCTCCACCTCTTCTCATCACATTCATTCCAATATAGATTTGTGACACATTTGGAAGTCGCCCCTGTTTAACTTTGTCAAAAGTATAATAGAATCACAAATGCAATACGGCTTTTGGAGGCAAGAAAAGAAGGAAGTGATTGCAAGCTTGTCTTGGACTCATTTCATATGATGAGCTCTTTATAGTAATTTCTTTATGGCAGATAGACATAGCACTGTGTGTGCAGACTTACAAAATATAGCCCTTAGCAAACAATTGCAGTTGTCATTCATTAGGATGAGTATGCCTTTATACATGTCCTATGCAAATCATTCCACGAAGTTGATGTTTAGATATGCAAACTTTAGATAGATGATAGATAGATAATAGATAGCTGACGGATAGATAGATGGATAGATGGATGAATGGATGGATGTATAGATAGATGATAGATAGATAGATAGATAGATAGATAGATAGATAGATAGATAGATAGATAGATAGATAGATGATAGATAGATGATGGACAGACAAGCTCTCTCTGGTTTTCTAAGATTAATATAGGAAATTAATGAAAATGATAATAAAAATCACAAGTCAAATATCCATAAATGCAGCTGAAGCACTGATTATCACTTTTGTTTAAGAAGAGTTAACTATAGTTTAGTAGCTAAGGAAAAATAATTGGAACTTCAGAGTCCAGATCTGGATTCCAAAACAACACCTAGAATGAATAACTCTGACTAAAGTACCAGTGTAGCAGTGCTATTCACATTTCCACTCCTAAAAAAACGTTGAATCTTTGATTCCATGTGTTCTAAAATACCAACTGAAATGATGTCCATGTCACAAACATTTTTGCACATTTGAATCATGGGATTCAATAGATCAAAATGAATCACAATGGATGGAAATTAATCAAGGAGAGAAGCAACCTAGAACTAAGGAGAAATATTTCCTAACAGTGAGAACAATAAACCAGTGGAATGGCTTGCCTTCAGAAGTTGTGATGTTCCATCACTGGAGGCTTTTAAGAGGAGACTAGACAACCACGTGTCTGGAATAGTATGGGGTCTTCTGTTTGAGCAAGAGATTGGACTAGAAGACTTCCAAAGTCCCTTCCAACTCTGTTATTCTGCTATTTGTTCACATTCCAAACATGGACATTGCCAGGACTCTTAATAAGTTTGCTTCTCATCTTCAGCTGAAACTTGCTACAGTTTCTCTTTTGACCTTCACTATAGGGATATTAGAAGAGACACCCAATCTCCACACATTCCACACCGGCCTGAAGATATGGCTTTTTCATCAAATTCCCTGACTGATTATGGGGTTTTAATTAGGGAATTTTAAATTTTGGACTGGATTTTAATATTGTATTGTTGTTATTGTTGTTATCGTTTTTATTGTGTGAGCTGCCCCGAGTTCTATGGGAGAAGGGCAGCATATAAATTTTAATAATAGAAATAAATAAAATATAAAATATATACAATGACTTGTTTCTGTACTCATCATGTTTGGTGAATGAGCATGAAAATGAACATTAAATAATGAGCATGAAAAATCTATACATGTAGACTTGTTTTAGATGGGCTCATAAATTACTCTACATATCATGATAGGTTTCAAAAAGCTTTAGATAAGCTGGGCACCCTCCCCAAAGAGAATGACATAGGTTCATTCTTGTTGCCCACCACTTAAAAGCATAAAAACCATTTTGCTAGATCAGTAGCCCCTGTAGTGTGGCATACTAGTATAACAAACTATTTACAGCAGGCCAAAAATTCTTGGATAAATTGGCTATAATATGATGGCTTGATCTCCTGAGCGGGAACTCAACAAAGTTGAGCTAAGAAACAATAACAATTCTACAGAGGAATTATTGAGTGTCATCTGCACCTTTATAACTGTCTGGTTTGGTTCTGCAACAACAGACTTCAGAGGATAATTAGAAATGCAGAAAAAACAATTACTGCAACCTGCCTTCCATTGAGGACCTGTGTACTGTACGAGTCAAAAAGAGGGTTGTGAAAATATTTACAGACCCCTCACATCCTGGACATAAACTGTTTCAACTCCTACCCTCAAAACGACTCTATAGAGCACTGCACACAGGAAGAACTAGACACAAGAACAGTTTTTTCCTGAATGCCATCTAAACAAATAATTCCCTCAACACTGTCAAATTATTCACTAAGTCTGGATTACTATTTCTATTTCTATTAATCTTCTCACTGTTTCTATCACCCATCTCCTCCCACTTATGACTGCATGACTGTAACTTTGTTGCTTGTATTCTTGCAATTTATATTGATTGTTCCCTAGTATGATTTGATTGCTTATTTGTATTCTGTGACTATCATTAAGTTTTGATTCTTGACGAATGTATCTTGTCTTTTTATGTACACTGAGAGCAAACGTACCAAAGACCAATTCCTTGTGTGTCCAATCACACTTGGCCAATAAAGAATTCTATTCTATTCTATTCTATTCTATTCTATTCTATTCTATTCTCGTATAAATCAGATTTATTTAGGGTTTGCATTTATGATAGGTAAGAAATGAAAATAAAAGACTCATAACAATGAGGCTGCATTACACTGAGAAAGAAAAAAGAATAAGATATTTATAGAGAAAAATGAAACTGGATAAGCAATTTAATTTAGTTAATTATTATTTGTATTAACCAGGGCAGTCTTAATTGATAGTTACTATTAATCAGCTGATCCACTAATTTCAAGATTTCAAATAATGTTTAGTTTTACTTCTTATTTTAATATGAATTCCTTCAATTTATATAATCCAAGAATAGGACCGAAATATCATTTTTTAAAAATGCTGAATTTAAATGATTTTCTTCTTGCAAATTTTAGTTTATAAAATGTCAGTTGAATAGCTTGGCATGTCAAGGAGATGATAATATCCAGAGATGTTTAACTTGTACACATTGTAATTATCATAAATTCCATATGGACACAAGAGGTCATGATAACCAAAGTCTGTAAATCCTTGGATAGAAACCCTATCATATGGTGTCATCTACATATCACTAGCCTTGGCATCTTACATCAAAGCACCATCTGCTGCAAGATATATTTTTTTTACAGAACTATATACTTCTAAAGAGAAATGTCTGGAGGAGAACACTTCTCCAATCCCCCTCCCTTTTTATTAATGGCAACCTTCTTTCTTAAGTGATTATCTAGTGTATTTGTTTATAATTGTCTAGAGTGCTGTAAAAAGTTGGTGCAGAGATGATTCAGTCAAATCTCTTATTCAACTTTTTAAAACTGAATTGGAAGGTCAAGTTGAAGGGAATGAAATGCCTCCAATCAGCTAGAGTGTTGCAGATGTGTCTTTGGGAAAATAGAAGTGCTTTTGTTAATTGATCTGGATATCAGACTAACACTATTATTATGGTTCATTGCATAGTCAAGCAGATATTTACAATAGTTTTGTCATCTTTGTCCACCTATTGAGTCCTTCCCAAGGATCTGAGATAGCAGATGTTGTTCTTTGATGGTGTTAAAGATATTGTCGAAGGCTGTAAATTGTTCTGAGTAAAGTTGCTTTTTGCAATTAACGATGGTGATTTTGTCAGTACTGAAGTGGCCCTCCAGAAGTTTTGAGGTTGCACCCAAGGCATCTATTGCTGTTACTACCTTTGCTTCTTTTTTTTTTTGCCACAGTCACTCTATTTCTAGTTATAGATCTTTGAACTGTATCTTCTCCAATTCTTTCTCTTTTGTTCTGCTGTCTACACTATTCTCTTCTGCCATGTCCACTATCTATCTATCTTTTTCTTTCTTTCTTTCTTTCTTTCTTTCTTTCTTTCTTTCTTTCTTTCTTTCTTTCTTTCTTTCTTTCTCTTTCTTCCTTATCTTATCTTATCTTATCATCTTATCTTATCTTATCTTTTGTGTACTATTTTTATTTGGCTGTTCACCGCCCTGAGTCCGCAAGGAGAAGGGCGGTATACAAATCTAAACAAATAAAATAAATAAATAAATAAATAAATAAATCTTATCTTATCTTATCTTTCTTATCAACAGTTATTAACTATGGGATATTATGTGGCCATTGTCTGTTGATTTGAATTGCAATTGTAATTCTTACTATTATTAATCATCACACAGTCAGCCAGATGTTCAGACTGGGTTTGGCATTTTTGTCTACCTATTGAGTCCTTACCAAGGACCTGGGATATGCAATGGATGTTTGACGGTGTTACAGATATTGTTGCAGGATGGAAGCAGTTCCAAGGAAAGCCACCTTCTGCAATTGACTGATTATTATTATTAATAATAATTTATTATTATTACATACTTTATTCATTAAACATGAAACTCAGTCAACTGAGCATTTAAAAATGTATCACAAATATTATTAACTGGCACTGATGGATAAAACGGATTGCTGCCAGCATCCTAGGTATTGACCAGGTATTTACTTAAAATATATGATGTTCCGAGTAGCAGTTTTTTGCAGTTCTGCTGGTGTTATTGCAGGAAGCTGCAATTTCTTGATGTACTGTATAAAATTCTTGGACATGGTGCCGAGTGTCCCAATAACAATGGGTATCACTGTCACATGTTTCATCCATAATTGGGTAGCCAGGTTGCTACCCGATGGTTCGATGGCCAGGTTGCAATATTTCATGATTTTTTCTAGTGATGATGATGATTATCATCATCCTCATCCTCATATATACAACAATGTGAAATCACAGCTGCCAGTTATTTACCTGGTGTTGGCTTTCATTTCCATCAAATTCTTCCCAAGAACTTAGGATGTGGTAATGTATCAGTATAGTATTTGTGCAAATCCAAGCAGTGTGGATTTGTGGCTTTTTACAACTAACAGGATGGAAATGTGGTTGGTGCTGTCCAAGTTCTCATTTCACAAGTATGTAGATGCTAACTAAACCCTAGTAGTAAACCCAGTAGTAAAGCTGAAAAATCTGTTAAACCAGCTTCACAAAAAGCCAATATTTATGGGTCTGCCATAATTTCTTTTCCTGTTAGTTTATTAATCTGTATAAAGTACATAATACAGATTAAGCAGTGGACTCCTTCTTAAAATACATGTGAGTCTTGCTATTCATTTAATTACATTGATCTTAGACTAGAGAATCAATCAAAGTTTGTACTATTGGGTTATATCTACTGAAATCATGTCTATGCTTTCCCCCACTTTATTGTGCCTTCAAGCCAATGTTGACTCCTGGCAACAACCTGCCAGAACTGGACTTCTGCAGTTTTCCTGGCAAGGTTTTTCAAAAGTAGTTTGTCTTTGCCTGTTTCCTAGACTGAAAAAAAGTGACTGATCAAAGGTTAACCAACTAGCTAAGACAAGACTAGAACTCAAAATTTGGTTTCTAGTCTGATGCCTTAACTACGTACACTAAACATGTTCCATGTACATCGATATTCAAATACCTATGTACAGTATTTAGATGTATTTAAATCAACATGTTATAATGTACTTCCAGATAAATATAAATCCCCTTATTTTATGCTGTCTGTACAAATTGTAAATCCAACTTTTCTTTTTGAAGCAATCTATAGATATTATAAATCCCAAAGGCAGTTAATTCCCCAACCCCAAATGGGAGTATAACTACCAAAAAGCCTTGAGGGCACAGCAAACTAAAGGTGCAGCAGACTAAAGTGCTGTTAAATAGCACCAGCTGCCTGCAATTACTCACCAGGCTCAGGGTTGACTCAGCCTTCCATCCTTTCGAGGTAGGTAAAATGAAGACCCAGATTGTCGGGGCAATAAACAGACTTTATATAAAAAAGAACACCGCTTGGTGGGGTCGAAAGCCCTACTAAGCAGGTATATACAAAAGTATGAAGGCTATTGCTTAATGCATTGTAAGCTGCCCTGAAGCTCTGGAGAAGGGTGGCATATAAAATGAATGAATGAATGAATGAATGAATGAATGAATGAATGAATGAATGAATAAATAAATAAATAAATAAATAAATAAATAAATAAATAAATAAATAAATAAATAAACCAACCAACCAACCAACCAACCAACCAACCAACCAACCAACCAACCAACCAGAGTATAAACCATATTGTTGTACACTTTCAGTGAGCTACAGTAATTACCATGAAATGGCTATCCAAAATAGCCATAATGTTGTCAACATATGAAAATAATTTGTATTCATTATGAAGTGCTACTATACCCGTAATTATCTTGATACTATCTAATGAGAAAAGTTAAGGGTTCTTTCTAAGATTAGAAACCAGGCATTCTTATGGGTGTCATGGTATAACTTAATTGGTCAAGAAAGAAAGGAATTGTAATGAATCTGGCCACAGGGTAGAAATATCAACTTTAATCCAATGGGCAAAATATGGTAGACATTCTTAGAGGGCATTTCATTAATTTGAATCTGAATAATAACTAAAGCCTTTACAGCATCTAATGAAATTAAACAACTGAAATGTATTTATATACAAAGAAACCATGTTTCTTCTTTTTTTATGAATTCAGACTGAGATGGATGATTTTGAGGTATTCTGTAATGTCCTGTTGCAGTTAATATTTTAACATCTTCATTAAACAAAGATATTGGTCTATAACTTGAAAAACTACTAAGAACTTTCTCCCTTTTAGAACTATGAAAGTAAAGTAAAACAATTAAATGGTTCATTATATTTATATTATAATATAGATGCTAATGAATTTAGAATATTTTTGTGACATTAAATTGGAAATTCAACAGATCCAGAGGCGTTCTCTTATTTCTTTTTTAAAAATAATTTGTTTAATTCAAGTTTTATAAAACACACCATGTTTCCTCAAAAATAAGACCCTGTCTTATATTTTTTTGAACCCTGAAATAAGCACTTGGCCTTATTGACATGCACTCAAAAGCCCGATAGGAAGGAAGGAAGGAAGGAAGGAAGGAAGGAAGGAAGGAAGGAAGGAAGGAAGGAAGGAAGGAAGGAAGGAAGGATACCAGGTTATCCTTCTGTTATCAAATCATCTTTTGATTTTCTTTTACAATCCCCATAAGAAAATTCTAGTACACCTCGGAAGATTTTCCTTTATTTCATGCATTTAACTGTGATTTCTTCTAATGTCAATGGTTGTATCCCTTTTTAAAAATCTTCTTGAGATTTTCTGTTCCATTTTAACATCCCCCTTATTAAAAACTTGCTTTTAGTTACAGATGTCTCCAGTTTATATAATTGAATTTAAAAGAAACAAATGAAATAGATTCTGCTTAGTATATAACTGGCTATCATAAGTCTGAATTCCAGGCATACATTTCTTTTGTTTTAACCACTGAGCCAATAATGTTCCAGCTTACTGATCCCCATTTGCTCTGATTAATGCAATTCAAAGAATATTCAAATCATTTTCAGTGAGGCAGCTGCAATTTAACCTGGGCTACTAAAAATTCTTGATGTAATTAATCTATGTGGTTTCTAGCATTAAGATAAAAGTCACCCTTGAACTATCATTTGCAATTGTACAAGATAAAAGATCTCTAAACCTTTTTCGTTGAAGCGATAACAATAGTGTATCTATAAATGACTGAAATCCATCCCAAAAGGTTAACATATTAATAGAACTACTGTTTAATGTTTTTTTTTAATTCTTCTTAATATAGTCTGCAAAAAAACATTCTTTAAAGAGAAGCATTTGGATACAATCTGAAATTAACCAATTTATAGTGCTTTAAAGTTCAAAATGAGCATCACTAGAGTATGGTCTGAGATTACTTGAGCTATCCACAACTTGATCTACCAAAGCAGAAAAAGTTAAAAAAAATTGATCTAGCCTAAAATGAGAAAAGAAAACATATTCTTGAAATGCTGTAAATATACCCTATATACAGCCTATGCTTACAATACTTTCCAGTATGGAGAAAATATTTTCTTTGCGGTCTGTCTAGCTAAGAATCTTGGCATAGTTTGAAATCACTATCAACAATTATTGATCAATGGTTTGTAAAATGTAGTTTTGAAAAAAAGATCAGTGGTTTATTTCAGGAGTGTTCTTGGTGGTGTAAAAAAAAAAAGCAGAGCAATTGTCAAGTGCAAGAAATCAGGAGTCAAGGTGGTCAAAGGAATACAGGTTTATTGCATGCTAACACCGTTGATAAGAATCTGAACCACTAACAATCAAAGCGAATTGGTGGTAGATAAGGGTCAATGAAATAAAAGTGGGGCTCGACTTAGTCTGTTCTGGGCATGAAGGGATTCTACACTCATGACATGCTTGACCCCTTCCTCAGGCTCAGCCTGGTTATCTCTTACATCAATAGTGTTATCAACAATCTTTATGGCCAAGAAAATAAAGTGTTGCTCAGTGTCATAGTTCTCATATTCCATTTGAAACATAGAATTATCAATAACCTTAATAGTTACCCCACATTTGAATACCTACTAATACCGATTTTCCAATGCAGAGTCTATTATATTTTAGGAAAGGCTGATCATTGAGGAGAATATGTGGTTCTTGCAACTTAATTATACCTGGTTGTAATTTTTCCAGTTTGTAACATATCGGTATTTACCCTTTCTAAAAAGGAAATAACAAAAATCTTAGATCAGTTTAAATTCCAGCTGATTACTTTACGTTTCATGCCTTCAGGTGGAAAAACAATTCTTAAAGTCAATTTCCCTTTATTACCGACATCTCATACAATAATAATTAAAAAATAAAGAAAGATAAAACATTTAAAATAATGAATATGGATCTAAGCAACCATAACAAATAAGCAAAACCCCACCCCACCCCAGTGATAGGAGAAAAATTCCCATCTCCAAACTGTAATAACACTTTTAAATGACAGAAGAGAAATAACTCAATTCAGTCTAGGTCTAGGTTACTATCACCTAAAGATATGTTGATTCATTACGTTGAAGCTATTTACTGTGAGTTGGCCATCATCTTTAAGAGAGGTGGGTTTCGGCAGGTTCTGACCAGTTCTGGAGAACTAGTAGTGGAAATTTTGAGTAGTAAGGAGAACCAGCAGTAAAAATTCTGACTGGCCCCACCCCCATGCCAGCTGAAATGGGGATTTTGCAGTAACCTTCCCCTGGATTGGGGAGGGAATAGAGATTTTACAGTATCCTTTCCCTGGAGTGGAGTGGGAATGGAGATTTTACTGTATCCTTCCCCTGCCATGCCCACCAAGCCACGCTCACCAAGCCATGCCCACAGAACTTGTAGTAAAAAATTTGAAACCCACCACTGATCTTTAAGTAGTTGAAATTTGCATATTTGTAGCCTCCTTCTTCATTTTAAGAAGCAGCATACTAAAATAATATTACATCCAAATTATTAAAATAAAATATACAAATTTGGGCATTAATCACTTACTATTCAGTTGTTTACATCAGCATTTTTGCCCATACAATCCAGAAAGAAGGCAACTACTCAGCAACCCTACAAACCAGTAATCTGGAAACCTGAACTGATTTGACCAAATTGGATCTTTTGATTGATTGGACGGTCTGAATTGTATCACATTGATTGTCTGAATAGCTTTGCACTGTTGAATAAATTTGGCTTGATTTTATGAACCTTAATCAAGGATTTGAGTTAGATTTTGCTGGCTTTACAAAAATATTTTGATGACCTCCTTTTCTGTTAGAAGAGTGAGGCCGATGGGGCCATGCTCTATTCAGAAATAAATGAAAATTCTTTTTTTGTTAAAGTAGCAAACAAAAATGTGCCGTCAAATAGTACATATTTGAATGCTAGTGCTTGAAATTTGTGGAAAGAGAATGATTTAATAATTCATTTTAAGTAAGGACTGAATGCTCAAATAGTGATAGACTTCCTCCCCCTCCCTTGTATGATATGATGAATAGATATCTGGGAAACGAGGCTTATTCACTTTTATTCCTTTCCAGTTTTTTTTAAAGGCACTGCCCTCTTGTCCTATTGGTACAATGCACCAGAGAAGAGATTTTTTAGATATACAGACCCTTCTCAAATATGGAGCATTAGATTGATAGATTTTTCACAATATATAAGAAAGAAATGTTATGAAGCATTGGTCACCTTTAGTGGGGAAGTACTTTATTCTCTAAGAGCCTGCATTTGTGAAGCTGTCTTATTCTGCTACATTTGGAGTCTCATTTGTTATTCATTATTTTTCTTTTATTATTCATGTATGCTATTCAAGGATTGAAGAGGCTTTTTTGACAGCAGCAGCAAAACTGATTTTGAGGGCTGCTTCTCATGGCCATCTTCTTTTTTCAGAACCCCTGAAAGTGTTCTATGCATTCCAATAATGCAGAGCACAACAATACCTGGGACATTCTATATGAATAAATGATGGCCTCTAAGAAAGTCCATAAGGTCATAAGTACTGTTGGTACTTCCAGAGACGATAAGGAAAAGAAAAGAATAGGATAGGCTTGGATAAAATATGTTAACTAGACCTGATTCAATTCAATCAGGTCATGAATCAGAGATTCATGTTTAGAAGATGGTGTGATTTAGTTCAAGCTTGCAACTGAAGTTTTAATTCGATTGCCATAGCCTCCTAAAAAATATTTCCCTAGAAAGTCATTGCTTTAAAAAGTTCTTATTAAAATGAATAAAATTTTGTCCTTCCCCACTCTTTGCATATATATCTCAATATTGCTATGGATTGCTGTAGTGATACATGCTGTACACCAAACTGAGAAAAATTCTAGATGGAGAATTGCTCCATTTATTGCTAGATATTGTATAACTTTTCCTTAAATGTGAAACTTCAGACAAACAACTTCCTGTACTTCTATAAAAATACATAATAATACTAAAGTCCAAGGTTAAGTAGGAGATGCAGGAGGCAGGAGCTTACACTATTGGTGTTCTCCTGAACCCATGGTGTTTGGCTAAAGTGGGATTTACCGTATTTTTCAGAGAATAAAACACTCCAGAGTATAAGATACACCTTATTTTGGGGGAGAGGAAAAAAAAATCTGCCTCTGCCTACCAGCATCCATTACTATTCATCTGGCTAGCATCCTTGCAGCAAACAGCAAACAGCCTGATCAGCTTCAGCACATTAGCATGATTCAGCATGAGCAGCTGATTGGCAGATGGATTGCGTCCCAGAATACCCCCAATCAGTTGCTCCCAGAGGTGAACTTTAGCAACAGGTTCACTGGTTGTGAGTGCACATGCTCCTTGTTGGGGCTGATACGCAGCTTCAAAAATGCAGCTGATCATCACAGTGAGTACAGCAGGGAAAGCGCGGAATCAGTCTGACAAGGCAGCAGCTGTTCCGGGTTGCCATTTTGGCATCTGTGCCTTGCTTTTTCACCCTCTGAAAGCTCTGTTTAAGAGGCTGCCTTTGCAAAGAGAAGCTCCTTTGCAAACGGAGCTTTTGGCGCTTTTGGAGGCTGCTTGAGAGGCTTTCCAAAAGTTCCATTTGAGAGGACACATGGAGGCCAAAGGGTGGGGGCCGGCGGATGGGTGCGGCTACATTCAGTGTATAAGACGCATCCAAATTTTTATCCTCTTTTAGGGGGGAAAAGGTGTGTCATATACTCCAAAAAATACGGTAACTCTGGTTTTGCATATGGAAGAAGCATCCAATTCATACCTCACTCCTATAGACCAATACATACTTTTGAGAGCAGTGAAACACTTGTTTGCAGCAGAAAACAGGAGGCAGCTGTGAGACACAATATTGGCAAAGTAACTGTTAAAGACACTGTTACATGATGCTGAACTGAACCTCATACTCACTGTTTTCCTTTCTTGAGTGGGCTCCCTGTGGATTACTTTCAGAACAATTCTGCCTTGCCATCACACAGGTTTCATATAGGAATTCCAGCTTAGAATGACACTGGTGAACTTCTGTGATACATTACTGCATAACACTGTATATCTATTCCACACAAAAGATGGAGTTCTCACAGCTAGTTAAGCTCATGAGATATATATATATATATATATATATATATATATATATATATATATATATATATATATATATATATATATTATTGTGGACAAGAAGTGATATTCACAGAGGCTTACGTTCAATTATTTCTAATAAATCAAATGGTATATTTATCTCCCTTAAACAATAGATTTATTTATGAGCAATATTCCACTATTATTTGACCGGGTGAACATATAGATTGAAATATTTTCAGTTGAGATATGCTACTTTTATAACATATTCAGAGACACTATATTCATAATTCCTAAAATATGGATAGACTGAATAAATCATAAGAATTCATTTCAGTGATAACCTGCTCAGAGTTCTGAGTCAACAGTTGCTCTATTTGAAAGATTCAATAATATTTTCCTATTATAGGTGTTCTAAATAGACCTGATAATATCAGATCAAAGACATCTTTGGAATGTTATTTCAGATCTCTGAAATATGTGTTTTACACATATAATATATAATATATTTACACATACGTAAATAATATGTGTTTTATACATATTAAATAGAACCAAAGGCAGTGATTCTTGTACAGTTAATGAGCGGCATCAGTAGAGACATTCTTGGTGAAACTAAAAAAAGCCAAGATGATGGGCACTGTCATATGGTTGAGCAACCACCCTCATTTTTAGCATATAGCACTGGTATGACAGCCATCTTGGTTGATAGCACTGGTTGACCACTATCTTGGTTGTTGTTGTTTTTATAAACAGAGCCGACAAATGCTGCTGAGCATCAGATCAGAGGATTTGGCAAATATTCTGAGAATCTCCTATTTTCCTTTTCTAAACCAGCCTCATCTGAAAACTAATTGTCTACTTGGCAGTCAGAGACAGCACGGGGTGACCCTGAGGTCAATGTTTCTTCAAGTGCTGGACCTATGAAGTGACATAAATGGCTTGTTTTTAGCTGATGAACTAGTTATATGCTTAATTTCAGAATTGATGAATTGGATTATTTTAATATAGTTTTGTTAACTATGTTCAAAATGCTTATCGTATGAACCGACTTAAACACAAATTGTTTCTAGAAATTGAAGTTCTGTAAATTAATGTCACTATAATTAGGTGACACATGAAGGGAGGATAGTTGGCATTTGCAGCTCAAAAGAAAAGTTTCAGAAGGATGTTTTAATTAAGAATTAGTCTGTACAACCTTTTTGGATGAAAGGACTTAATATGGAAGTTTCAAAGTCCATATGTAGGTGCACATGCTTCAAAAATGATATGGAAAAGGTGTTTTGGGATGCACAGGAATACAATTGCAGTCTTTCTTTAATTATTTACTGTCAAGCTTTCCTGGAAGCCAGGACACTTAAGTTAAAAGTATGGCTACTTTAAACAGTCAACTTTTTAAAGTAGCCAGATCTACTTTCAGGCTTTTATGAAAAGAGATTTGGCATATATGTTCTCACACTTTCTGAAACTTATCACTAAAATCATTTTCAAAGCATATAAAGCAAACTACGCATTTATTTATTTGGTGGCAGCAGTGCCTCAGATAGAAGGTCCATTCAGAGAATAGTAAGGACAGCTGAGGAGATTATAGGAAGCTTGCTTTCGGTTATTCAGGATACTGCTTGTATGCGCTAAGAGCTCAAAGAATTGTTAAGAGACCCCACCCACCACTGGCAAATGTACTTACCTTCGCTACCGGATCAGAAATGTGACTGTGTGTGTGTGTGCTCACTCGCTGTGCTCACATGTGCCTCTTCTGCACATGCACAGTGGGTCAAAAACAGGGTGTAATGACATCCTGGTGGGTGGGCGGAGCCTCCTGCCACCAGCCTACCACCTCACGTGAGCTGGGTAGATCCAGCCCGATTTCACCACTGCCACACACCCACTTCATGATCTGTTTCTGTTGTTCCTCTCTGGGAGTATAAGTAGTCCAGTGGTGGGTTGCCCCTGGTTTGGAATGGTTCTATGGAACTGGTAGTAAAACTGGCGGGAGGCTCCACCTTCTGACCCGGATATCATCAGAAGCGATCTGCGCATGCGCAGATGAGGGCACACACGTGCAAGTGAAGCAAGTGTGCGTGCGCTGGCACAATGCAAACTGGTAGTAAAGGAAAGTAGAACCCACCGCTGAGCAGGATTACTAGATTCTGTAACAGCTTTGTTCCGTATGCCATCTATCTTGTAAACTCACAGGATTTTTTTTTTTTTTTACATGTATAGGTATACATTTGAACTAAACTGTGATGTTTCTCTGTGTCATGTATGGGTGTGTATGTGGGTATATGCATAATGGTTATCTTTTGAGAGCTGAATGCAACCAAATTTTGTTTTAATGTATGCTGATTAGTGTACATTTAAAGTGACAATAAAGTATTCTATTCTGTCTGATCTGTTGTGGATTTTAACTGGGGATTAGGGATTTTAAATTGGCTTTAATATTATTTAATTTTATTTATTGTTGGTTGTTTTATTGTTCCTATGGAAGAAGGACGGATATAAATCTGATGAAATAAATAAATAAATAAATAAATAAATAAATAAATAAATAAATAAATAAATAAATAAATAAATATTCTATTCCATTTTTAAGAAAGGTGCTTGAAACTTTTGATTTTTGCTTTGCTGTTTTTTTTAAACTATTTTTTCATTCAAAACAAAATCTAAGTAAAAAGATAAAAAGACTTTTTACTTATAGATTAAAATCTATAAATTATTATTGGAAGGCAAGTAGCAAAAAAAAAAAAAAGACTATAACCCCTCTTAATACTACTATTGTGTTTTGTCCTAACCTATTAACAAAACAAAGGTAACATGGATCCTGTCATAATGACTGATCTTTTGATAGCTCTATAAAATAGTGTAACAAAAGAGAGAGAGAGAGAGAAGAATGTGTTATTTGTACAAAAATACAATCCTAGCAAAACACAGTACAAATAAGTTTAGTTGTGATTTGTCATACAAACTGCATTGATTCTTAACAGGACTGAGAATTAAGGCACCTAGTAAAGTAATTTCTAACCAGATTGTTTTATTCATTTCTATCTATGTAAGTATACCTGTTTCATCATGTTTGGTTCACTTCCTGCTAGTCCTGAGGGGAAAAAGCATATCCTCATCGTAGATTATTCTAGCTGTAATAATTGTATTCAATGAAGTGAGGGGGGCGGACATTACCTGAAGAAATCTCTTTGTATAGTTACAGCATGGTATGTTTAATCTGTAAACAGGCAATGAATAGGAAAAATGTAATTATCCCCAAAATACTTTCTAAGCTTAAGGGCTAAATTTTTAAAGAGGTGTGTAGGGAATTGTATGAGTAAATCTCATTATTGTTAACAGGATTTATGTATTAATCTTCTCACAGAGTGTTTTTAATTGTTTTAAAGTTGAAGGAACAAAAGGGCTAGAAAAATATAAAACAAAGGAAACACACATAATCACCATTTTTGCTAATTTATTACCGGTAATATCAAAGAAGCCAAATTATATATGGGTTCCAATGGAAGGTACAGCAGTGGGTATATTTATTACTTAAATGGACTGTAATAAGTGCAATCAGAAACCTAGGAGAGATCAATATGTGGAAGAGCAACCAAAATAAAATTCCAGGATGGCAGTTTAAAGCATGAAGAAAAAAAGAATCCTAGAAGAATACAGAAACAATCCATTTTTTTACTGTTGGCAAGAAATAAATATGTATGTATCTCAGAAGTCACCGGAAGTCAAGCTTGATCTGAGGGTGACTTTACTGAATCTATGTCTTTATGAGTCAAATAAAAACAATGCTCTAGAATTATCTATTTTACTTCTGAGATTAATTAGTTATCTTCTAGTGTTGCACAATAAAGACACCAAAATCCATTTAAAGGAAATCAAACACACTAGAATAAACTAATTGATTAAAATAATTAAAAATGATAATCAGTTCAATGCAATTGAGGCTGAAATAAACATTACAAATACATCAGAGAAAACATTGCTTAAACACATTGGTGGTGATGAAAATACAAGAGGGCTAAAAAGGCCCAAGAGAAAATAAGACATATTAATTATGCTTTTTGAGGAAGAATATTATGTAATTTAGAGTTATGACTGAAAAATATGTGCCATTGAAGTACACAGGTACTAAAAACTGAAGTAGGAGAAGGAAAAAGGCTTCTTCTGCATTTTGGTAGACATGAAGGGGGTAGTAAATCAAAATAAATGTATTTTCATCATTTCCTTAAAGTAAGGAGGGATAAGAAACAGGAAATAGCTCATTACAGACAAAACTCCTACTGAAAGCTATTACTCCATTCCAATAGAAGTAATAATTTCTCTATGTTGGTCCTCACTGATTATATGTGGAATTAGTAGTATTTATTTATTTATTTATTTATTTATTGGTTTGATTTATATGCCGCCCCTCTCCGGAGACTCAGGGTGGCTTATAATGTGTTAAGCAATAGCCTTCATACTTTTGTATACACCTGCTTAGTAGGGCTTTTGCCCTCCACACAAAAGCCCCACCCCAAAAGCGGTGTTCTTTTTTATACAAAGTCAGTTTATTGCCCCCACAATCCGGGTCCTCATTTTACCTACCTCAGAAGGATGGAAGGCTGAGTCAACCTTGAGCCTGGTGAGATTTGAACTTGCAGTAATTGCAGGCAGCTGGCAGCTAAGTGCTACTTAACAGCGCTTTAGTCCACTGCTCCACCAGGCTCCTGATTTCCAGTATGAAACCCTAAAGTTATTAAATAATATCGCTGGCCTTTTAGGACTGAAAAAACCCAAAGTCTTGGAATAAAAAAAAATTCACCCTTGTTTACTCTGGGTGAACAGTAAAAGAAATGGTGGGATAGGGTTGCTGTATCTGGCTGGTGAATTTCCAGTTGACACTATTTATGTATTTGTTCATTTTATCAATGTATTCAGTCACCCATTCCACAACTGGGATGAAGATTGATGAACAGAGTATTGAAAGCAATAGAAAAAAAGAATAAAGAATAGCTACACAATAATAGTACTTTGGTGCCTGAGGACAATGAAATTCAAATCACACAACCCATAGATATGAAAGAGAAAACTCTATGATAGGCTAACCCAACCTAAAGGCCACATACGTGGGGGAATATCCTGATCTTCAAAGGTTTATGGAACCCTAGCAGTGTCAGAATCCAATAAATTTTAGGCGTATAATGTTCTGTGCTGGGTGATAGTAAAGAGATCCTTAAATAAAATCACACTTTAACTCTTTGCTGCCATCTCACAGTCTGCATTTTTGCAGTCCAGATAAAGTTAGTCTTATGCTGAAGGTTTACATGCTTACATCTAATACTGGGAGATTAATTACTTCATTTGGGGGAAAAGATTCAATATAGAGTCACCATGGTGTGCTTCCAGTCTGAGCGCCAGCAATATAAAAATATGGTATAACTAGTGTATCTTTTCCTCCTTAATGGATTTTTTTAACAAAAAAAGGGAAAATGGCATTGTTGTGCCTCTTTTTTTTAAAGATTTTTTTAAAAATTTGATTTATATGCCGCCCTTCTCCGAAGACTCAGGGCGGCTTACAATGTGTTAAGCAATAGCCTTCATATTTTTGTATATTTTATACAAAGTCAGTTTATTGCCCCCATAAACTGGGTCCTCATTTCACCTACCTTAGAAAGGATGGAAGGCTGAGTCAATCCTGAGCCTGGTGAGATTCGAATTTACAGGAATTGCAGACAGCTGGTGTTAATCACAATGCTTTAGTCTGCTGAGCCACCAGGCCCTGAAATGGTGTGAAATGGTGAAATGGTGTGGGGGTGGGCACAATCTGAATGAGGGAATGGCTTTTCATTGAGAGGATGCTCTTGGTATATCCTAAGCAAATTTTCTGATATACCCTCATTAATTTAAAGGCTAGGGCTATGGAATAAATCCTGGAGCCTCCTCATATAATGTATGAATATGTCTGGGCAGTTGTACAATAAAAACTACTATATTTGCTATGAACACTATTTTTAATTAATACAAATTGCCTTTCCACTGTAGCAAAATAATCTGTGTTATATGTGAGTGTCCCCTTTGGTTTCTTTTGAAATCATATACACCTTTTGTCTTCTTGCCTTTGATCATTCTTTTTGTTATTTATATTAATTAGTTGGGCAATGGATTTTAATTAAATGAGGTTTCAAATTGACTTCTTTAAAATAATATAGGAAAATGATTCCAATATTGTCTTCATTTTATTGCCTCATCTCTAAAAATAGATAGAAAAATGTACAGCTGTTTTAAAACAGATGCAGTTAATAAGGATATGCAAAAAGTGCATATCTGTTTATTAACTGGAATTAGAAGTTTTAACTGAATGAAGCAAATCTGATGTTTAATGAAAGCCAGTAGCATCGTAGTGTATGCACATGGCCCCTGTTGGTTGGGGAAGTATGAACATATTTTCTGTACTAAGAATACATCATCACACAGTGCTTTTTATTTTCTATTAGGATGTGAGTCATATACATGAGATAGGAAGAAAAGGCTAATTGCACAACTGAATAAAAACTGAGTGCTGTAATTGGTTACGGTTATGGATTTTGTTGGTTTTTCTCATAGCTCACCTGGGGTTGAAGGTAGAGAACCTAATCTGGTCATACTGATGCAGTGTAGGATAGCGTAGAACTAAGAATAGTTTTCAGCACTGTATCATAAAGTAAATTAGATCAACCTCAGGAATATGTAAAAGGATTTTGCAGTTAATTAGATTAACATAATTGAACATGGCGTTAGTTTTCTGGAAGTAACATTTATTATTGGCATAAGCTGAAATGGGAGAAGAACAGATGATACAAAAGAACAATTTTATCTCATGTGGAACGTTTTCTTTGCTTTCATTGATGGGGAGACTTGAAGGGATGTGACAGTGTTCATAATGCAGCTATTCTCCATTCCTCTGGCATGGATTTAGGCTGAAATTACACTCTCTACCACTAATTCCCATTCACATGACAGCTACATTATACTCACCAGGACCTACCCTATGTCCCTCTGCCTAGCACCATTCACAGAGGGCAGCGGTAAGTCTGTTAAGGCAATTCTTCCATGTTGCAAAAAAGAGGATATTCACTGAATAGATGGCTTTTGCCAATATGTATTTATTTATAGTCTTCAGGTGCCACCAGCAATATAACAGAAAAAAAAATAAGATCAAAAAGGAAGGAAGGGAAGGAAGGAAGGAAGGAAGGAAGGAAGGAAGGAAGGAAGGAAGGAAGGAAGGAAGGAAAGAAAGAAAGAAAGAAAGAAAGAAAGAAAGAAAGAAAGAAAGAAAGAAAGAAAGAAAGAAAGAAAGAAAGAAAGAAAGACCATAATAAGGATGAAAGGAAAGAGAGCCAAATCCAGGGTGTGTATTACTTTCAGAAACTAATGTGGAACTGAACTGATGCAAGCCTGTTCATTTCATTTAGTGAAAAGTGCAATGAGGATCAGAAATGAACACCTTCAATTAGCATCCCATAGTAAAATTCCACAGGGAAAATGCTAATACTTTATTTCTGGATCTAAAGGGTTCTGGATCTTTGCTATCATGCCCAATGCTGCTACCCTAGGAGGAAATTTAAGTCATGAAAAGTATTTTGTGCTCATGAAGATATTGGAATGGGATTAGCATATTATGAAAACAATCAGATTGATCCAGTTTATTAGCTCAGAATGGTTAAATTTAGACCCAAAGAGTTTTTTTGGAATTGTTCTGTCCCCCTTTCTCACACAGGCTAACGTAATACCAAGCACGCCTGCCAATATTTTATTAGGTAAACAGATTAGAATTCTTGGCAGACCAAGGTTTTGGCAGCAAACTGCTGAATGCCTGCTAAAACTGGTTTCACTCCCATAAAGTAGAAAAGGACTTACCTTCAGTCCATTCTAAGAGCAACAAATTATCCACGATACCAGAGTTTAGTCAATGTTCAGTCCAAAAAATATCCAAGCCGAATTTCAGAGATCATTATGTGTCTTTCAGGGTTGAACTTTGTCCGCCAGAAACCCTGAAGAGCAATTCCACCCACTTTTATTCCTGGTGGGGCGTGGCTCCGTGACTCAGCTCAATCTCTGGCCTCCCACGCCTCTTCCATTGCTGTGCATGCTTCTCCCTCCGACGCTGCCTGAAATCAAGCCAGGATTCACCATCCTCGCCCTATCAATTGGTGCTCTGATATGGCTTCTGCCTGGCACATCCCAGGCTGTTCCTCCTGGCCTTCGGATGGAACCTGAGGCATTGCCAGAAAGGAGGGTCTTGGAGAGGGAGTCCTTGTCAGTTCCTCCCCATCACCTTCTGAGTCCTCTTCCTTTGTTAGGATGGGCTCGGGAGTCGGGGTCACAAGAGGGAAGTTCAATGAACTATGCCAACACTACTATCCCAGAGTCATCGGGCTACTTATTTATTTATTTATCAGTCCAATATTTATTATTAAGAAACAAGAGCTTCACTGTGGTCATCTGGCTTTTTGTTCCCCTCCCTACACTTACTTGTAATCATAAGTAGGAGGCACAATATGGTTAGCTATCCTTTTCTGCAAAAAAAAAAAAAAATCTAAATAGTTTTTCTTAGAAAAACTAAGTGTTTTTCTTAGCTTTTCCCTTTTTATTTATTTATTTATTGAATTTCTATACCGCCCTTCTCCCAAAGGACTCAGGGCGGTGAACAGATTAAGATTTCATATACATATAAATATATTTTATAAACAGTAAATAATAAATTAAGTCAACTTGGTGTATCTACTAAGACCTTGGCATAGAATTTTGATGTTTATGCTAGCCCTGCTTGTTGAAATAGAAAGGTCTTCAGGGCACGTCGGAAAGTGCGAAGATCTGGGATTATTCGTATTCCAGGTGGTATTTTGTTCCAAAGCGTAGGTGCCCCCACAGAGAAGGCCCTCTCCCTTGGAACCACCAGACGACATTGTTTTAATGATGGTACCATGAGTAGGCCTACTCTGTGAGAGCGTATTGGTTGGTGGGAGGTTATCGGTTGCAGCAGGTGGTCTCGTAAGTACTCAGGTCCTAAGCCATGGAGCACTTTAAAGGTAAGAACCAACACCTTGAAGCGCACTCGGAAGGCCACCGGAAGCCAGTGCAGCTCGCGTAGAAGAGGTGTTACATGCGAGCACCATGTTGCTCCCATAATTACTCGCGCAGCTGCATTCTGGACCAGTTGGAGCTTCCGGGTGCACTTCAAGGGGAGCCCCATGTAGAGAGCATTGCAGTAGTCAAGTCGGGAAATGACGAGGGCTTTTTACCTCACTTTCCTTTCTTTTTCAGATCTGAAAAGATGGCTTTTCCCTGATCAATTTCATTATCCTAGATAACATACTTCTTGCATAGGGATATGAGCAAATTGACTAGAAGATAAGACTGCTGGGTCTATTATGCAAGCAGAGGTGTTATTTTCCTTTGGGATCAGTCTACTACGATGCCTGAGGATAGCAAATCTGGCAAAATGCGAATTTCTTCTATGCATGCTCAAGATGGCAATGTTTACCTGAGTTGCTGATGCTGACAGGGTGATTTTTTTGGCCTTTTGGGGATCTTTGGGGGCCAAGCTGGCCATCCTTGGCCCCGTTTCAGCTATTTGGGCTTCCCACAGCCAGTTGAGAACTTTCTGCTCTCCAGGGGCACCCTGGCTGGGACAGAGATGGCATTTGTGGGTGCTGTGGGGAGGATGGCAGCGGCTATGACAACGTGGACTGTGGCAGCCTGTTGATGACAGTTTGATGGTGGTGGCGAGAGTGTCGGTGGTGGGGCAGTGTTGGCGATGGCAGCAGCAGTCCTGAGGTGGTCTTTGTTGGGGCCCTGGCTGCCTCTGGGAGTTCCTGGAAGCTCCATGGTATGACTGGAGCGCTGGCGAGGACGGCAGTGGCAGTGGCAGATGTGGTGGTGATTGCTGGAGAGCAGTGTAGCAGCCTTGTGGCCTTAGTGATAGTGGCAGGGGGATGTTTTGGCAGCTACCATCCTGAAACTACCTGGACTGCTGTCGGGTGTCTGCCTCAACTTTTGGTGTAGCAGCCCCTGCAGCAACAAGAGGCCTCCACTGAAACCTGGTGGAGGCTGGGGCGTGAACCGTGTGATTGCTGAAAGAAGATCTGAGGACAGTTTGGAGGGGCTGGCAGACAACTGAGGAGAGGTTATCCTGGTCGGCTTGCGTCGCTCTCTCCTCTCCCCCTCTCCCAGCCTGGTTTAGACCTTATGCTGGTCACTCACCACCTGATTGTTTCTTTGTGCTGCAAAAATATCTCCCTTTTGTATTCCATCTCTATAACATTGCCACCGCCCTGATTCCGTGGACCAGCTCTGCCATCCATCAGCCTTTCTTGTCGGATGGAGAGTTGGCAGCTATGATGCGGGCATTGAAGGAGCCAGTTCTTGGCTGCTGTTTCACCACTGGAGGGGATGGTTCATCAGATTCCATTGCCATTTTCACCTCTGGCTAGCCACCATGAGAGGGTGACCTTGGATGATATCCCCTGGTTGCTCGAATCGGCATGAGACTCCTCCCACTGTCGTGAGAGGACAGTGGAGCCTAGTCTACCTGCACTTAGATCTACACCTCTCACCTACACCTTCCAGACTTTGTTGTTGTCTCCCTGGCCATATACCAGCATCTCCCCAGCTACTAGATGTACTCAGCGGCTGAGCTACCTGTGCTGCAAGATTCCCACCTCTCACAGGCCTGGCCCTCCACACTATTGAGGGCCTACCTTGATGATGGGTTTTGGAACCACGAGAGGTGGCATGCTGTGAAGAGGAGGTTGAGGGGTTTTTAATTTAATTTTTTTGGCCAAAATTTTAAGGGGTTCCGGGAGGGGGTGGGTTATGGACTTGGGGGGTCCTTACAGATCAGTGAGTTAGTCAGTTGGACGGTTGCAGTGGGGGGAGCGGGGGCCAGATGGGGCATGGGGGGATGAGGGTCATTGTGTCACTGTGGTGGTTGGGAGGGGGAGGGGTAGTGGGAGCAGAAGATGTTATGACATCAGGGGGATGTGTCCCCACTGCTTGCAAGCGGTGCCATGCCCCAGCTCTACTGCTCCCCTAGGGGGTTGGGAGTGTGGAATCTGGGACTCTGGCTGGTGTATGTTAATACCAGATCCGTTGTGAATAAGGCCCCCCTTATGCGTGATCTGATCGATGAGGGGGGCGCAGATCTGGGACCTGGTTGGGAACGGAGGGAGGGATTGGGACCAGAGGGAGGGGTTCCCCTCTCCAATTTATGACCACCAGATTTCCGTGTGCTACACCAGCCGCAAAGTCATAGAAGGGGTGGGGGAGTGGCGGTTGTCATTAGGGAAAGTCTTAAGCCTAGGGAGGTCGCTGTCCCTCAGATAGATGGGTGTGAATCACTATTGTTGAAATAGAACCCTGGGGTACAGTCGGGTCTGTTGATTACGTACCTGTCTCCCAGCTGTGTATCCTCAGCCCTGCCCACACTGCTCGAAGTCTTAGCCGAACTGACGGTTGAGCTCCCCAATTTGATAGTTGTGGGAGATTTTAACCTCCCATCAGCCAGAGAGACATCTGAGCTGTACTCCCCTACCCCGAGCTGGTTCAGGAGTTCATGGCCTTCATGATGGCCATGGACCTGACTCAAGTTGTACAGGGCCCAACTCATAATCATGGGCACACACTTGACCTGATTTTTAGCTCTGGGCATTGGATTAATGCTCGGGGTAGGGGAGTACTTTCTATTCAATCCCTGTCATGGACCAACCATTCCCCCCTTAAGCTAGACTTTCTATCTGCCAACCCTCACTGCTGGGAGGCCGAACTGGTTCCGCCACAGGTGCCTGATGGACCCTGATAGGTTCCTGATGGAACTTAGGACTTTTCCCACATACCTATCCCACAATTCACCAGAAGCCCTGGTGAACGCCTGGGAACGGGCTGCCGCTGGGGTACTGGATCGAATCGCCTCTTTGCGGCCTCTCCTCTGACAGGGATCCTGGGTAGCTCCGTGGAGCTTAGGGAGATAAAGCGTCAGAAGAGATCCCTAGAGTGCTGTTGGAGATCTTCCTGCTCCGAATTTGATCAAACACAGTTAAGAACCTATATTAGGTCTTATCTTATGGCGATGGAAGTGTTAAAACATGATTATTTCATCGCTCTCATTGCGTCTGCAGAAAATCGCTCAGCAGCCTTGTTCCGAGTGACCCTCTCTCTTCTTAATCAGAGAGCGAGGGAGGATCCCTTGCAGGGCAGTGCTGAGGATTTTGTTCAATTTCTGCAAAACAAAATCACTCAGATCCGGATGGGTTTAGACTGACTGGGCGGGGTCTGATGAGGAGATGGGAGCAAGTCTTGAAGGCAACATCTGGGTTGACTTTGACCCTGTATCCATAGATGAAGTGGACAGGATTGTTGGAAGATTGGGGGCCTCAACGTGTTTGTTGGACCCGTGTCCCTCCTGGCTTGTTGCGGCAACCAGAGAGGTGACTGGAGACTGGATCCAGGTGATTGTTAGTGCTTTGTTGAGGGATGGGGTTTTCCTTGAAATCCTTAAGGAGGCAGTAGTTCAACCCCTTCTCAAGAAGCCTGCCCTGAATCCAGCCTCCTTGAACAATTTTTGAACAATTTTATAGCGAAGGTTGTTGAGTCCATGGTGGCACACCAACTTCCACAATTCCTGGAGGAAACAGATTATCTAAACCCATACCAATCGGGTTTCAGGTGCGGACATAGCATGGAAACTGCATCGGTCGCCCTGGTGAATAATCTCTGGCAGGCTAGGGATAGGGGTTATTTCTCTATCCTGGTCCTACTTGACCTCTCAGCGGCTTTTGATACCATCGACCATGGTATCCTCCTGCGACGACTCGGGAGGTTGGGGGCACTGTTTTACAGTGGTTCTCCTCCTACCTCTCGGGTCACATACAATTTGTCTGGGCAGGGGGACAGAGATCCTCCCCAAGGCCCCTCATTTGTGGGGTGCCTTAGGCACCGGTTCTCTCCCCCCTGCTCTTTAACATCTATATGAAGCCGCTGAGTGAGATCATTCGTAGTTTTGGGGTGAGGTATCAGCAATATGCTGATGATACCCAGCTTTACATCTCCACCCCAGGCCAACCCAGGGAGGCCCTTTCCATGATGTCTAAGTGCCTAGAGGCAATACAGGTCTGGATAGATAGGAACAGGGTCAAACTCAACCTCTCCAAGACGGAGTGGCTGTGGATGCCGGCATCCCCTGATCGAGCGACCCCATCATTCTTGATGGGAGGGGAGTTGGTTACTCCCTCTGAAAGGGCTTGCAATCTTGGTGTCCTCCTGGATTCGCGGCTGTCCTTAGTTGACCATCTGATGGCATGATCAGGGGGGCTTTTGCGTAGGTTCACCCGGTGCAGCAGTTGCGACCTTCCCTAGATAGGGCTGCCCTCTGTACAGTCACTTATGCTCTCGTTATCTCTTGTCTGGACTACTGCAATGCCCCCTGCATGGGGTGGCCCTTGTGGTGCACCCGGAGGCTCCAGCTGGTCCAGAATGTGGCCATGTGGGTTGTTACGAGAGCTTCCCGTTACTCCCGTGTTACTCTGCTGTGCGAGCTGCACTGGTTACCGGTGGTCCTTCGGATCCACTTCAAGGTGCTGGTACTTACCTATAAAGCCCTTCATGGCATGGGCCTGGGGTATTTGCAGGACCGCCTTCTACTGGCCTCCCACTACCCAGTGCGCTCATATAGGACCGCCCTCCTCCGGGTGCCATTGGCCAGACAATGTCACCTGTTGGCACCCAGGATGAGGGCGTTCTCTGTGGCCACACCGAACCTCTGGAACGAGTTACCCACTGGGCTCCGGATGGCCCTTGACCTCCGCTCTTTCTGCGGTGACCTGAAGATGTGGCTTTTTCACCAAATCTCCTGATCTGCTGGAAGTTTTAGTTTTAACCATTCAGGAATTTTAATTGGATTATTTTAGTATTCATTTTACTGTCTTGATGTTTTTATTGTTGTGAGCCACCCTGAGTCCTTCGGGAGAAGGGCAGCATATAAATATGGTAAAATAAATAAAATAAATAAATAAAATGCAAACTGATTGACAATTCCTCATTTTAGGCACAATTAAGGTGGGGAAAACATCTTCACAGGTTCCCCAGTGAGAAGCCATCCTCTATTTTTAAAATCCCACCTAAATGGCAGGTCAAATCCTTTAATAGACTGGTACTGAAAGGATCAACCTTGTCAAGTTTCTCACTGCAGAATCGAGAAAAGATCTTCAATTTGTAGGCCATCTACAGAAAAACAAAACACCTTCAGATTTTGTTAAAAAAGTAGCATGAAAAAGATAAGGCTGACTGAACACAAAACTTGAAACAGCTTTCTGTTTCTTTGTTGCTGTTAGTTGTGAACTAATGTCTGACCCATTGAGACCCCATGGAGAACATTCCTCCAGGCTTTCCTGTCCTCTTCCATCCTCTGGAGTCCATTTAAGCTCATTCTGTTTCTTAGAGGGTCCTATATCTGGTAATTATGAAGACCAAGAGAAACTAGGGTATGGAAACATTTCAAGATCTGAACTAATGTTCTTTGGCATTAGATGGTTGGCACACGGCCATTTTTACATCTCTATCAATTTTCCCTATCATTGTGTCTTGTACAAAATGTTCCAGGAATGTATTAATGTGTAAGGCAATGAAGTCTGTAATTCACTGTTTCCTATTTGAAGGAAGTGATGGCTTAGACTAGTGATGGCTAACCTTTTTGCCATTGCATGCCAAAAGCATGGGGAGTGTGTGGGGGGGATCATGTGTGCATGTGCCCAAACCAATAATTCAATGCCCCATGTTCCACCCCCCCACACACTCCCCCCGCTTTTGCCACGCGACGGCAAAAAGTGGTCCTTACTGGTGGGCCTGGTAGGCCTGTTTTTCACCCTCCCCAAGCTCCAGAGGCTTTCTTGGAGCCTGGGGTGGTTGAAAACGGCCTTCCACATACTCCCGGAGGCTCTCTAGAGGCCTCTCCACTGGGCCAGGAAGGCCTGAAAATCAGCTGGTCGGTGTGCACATGCGTGCTGCAGCTGAGCTAGGGCAACACTTGCGTGCCCACAGATGTGGCTCCATGTGCCACCTGTGGCACCCATGCCATAGGTTTGCCATCACGGCATTAAACCATTGTCCCCAAAAAAATAGAATATGGATATGTCAATCTTGGATTGGTGGATAGGTTTCACTTTAAATACTTGAAATAGGGCTGTCCGGGGGGGGGGGGGGAGGTATTTCTTCAATGAAACAAAGCAGCCTCCTTATGGGCTTTTTCACTTCTAACCCTGGAGGTCAAATTGTTTCCTTGGCCAGCTCTGTCATCTGGAAATTTCAATAGCTAGAAGAGGTCATATGCCATACACTATTGCATGCACACTTTTGGCTAAGGCTTGCAGGTGATGCAAAAGTCCTTGTCAAAGCACTTTGCCTTTTGTCTCGATAGGAATCGGAGTGTTTTTGCAGCGCAAAGTGCCTCAGCAAGACAAAGCTTCCTTCAGAGAAGGTTATGAGACACCAACTTTTATTTAGTTAATGCCAAGACATAATTTGGCAGGTTTAGTATTGACGGATTCAGAAATGAACAGAGGTAATATGCACAGAAGCCAGGGTGGTGTAAATGTTAAACAAGTTGAATTATGAACAAGAAGACGCTGCTTCTAGACCATTCTCAGCTATGGAAAATTATTGGATGACTTTGGGCCAGTTGCTTTAAGAGATTAACAGAGTTGGAAGGGATCTTGCAGGTCATCTAGTCCAACCCCCTGCCCAAGCAGGAGACCCTACATCTGTCTCTACCTAGGCTCAAACTCACAACCTCCTGATTGTGAGGCAAGAGTTCTACCTCTAGGCCACAGCAGCCGGGCTTTCTCTCAGCTAAAGAAAAAGACTGTTGCAGAAAAGCAGAGAAGAGAAGGATATGCACTGCACCTTGAATGAAAAGTGAGATAAATGTTTAATATCAATAAATGAATAAATATCTTATTTATTTTTCAAATTTATTTATTATATCCAAATAATTGATCTTAAATGGTCAGGGCTGTAAAAAACAATTAGGCAGGTCGATTCAGAAATTCATCAATCTATCCCAAGGCAAATTTCACAGTGCCCCCTTTTAAGGCCTTCTGACATCAGTGTTTTCTGGGGAAAAGGGATTTGAATCTCGAAGGGAGAAAAATCCAAGAAATCCAGTTAAATAAACTTATTTTGTTAGTACTCTTTCCCTTTTCTCTGAGCCAACCTGCTAATGAAAGTGTGTACGAACATCTTTTGAAAGTAAATATTTTGTCTAGAAAATGTATCTACATACTAAAACACAATACAGTTGTCTATATCTTATAAAAGTCCACTACACATTTCAATTACAAAATAGATAAAATATAGTTTATCAAAACAGTCACTTTGTATTAAAAATTGTTTTTAGACATTTTTATAGAACATAAATAGGGGAAGAAAACATTCTCTTGTCTTCTTGATGGCTCACGATCATAACAGATGCTTGATACAGTTATCTTGAGACCAGCTTGCAAAAACCCATGGGATCACACAGTTCTCCTTGAGTAGAACCAGGCACTGAATTATCTTATCTATAACTGCTAATCGAGATGTCAGCAAAACAGCAGAATAAAATAAACTTCAAAATTTGTCAAATCTGGATGCAGACGTACAAGCAGGACGTTGTAGAGTTACACATGGACACACTCTTCAGTATATTGTGCGGTGGATATATTTCAAAGAGAGACTTCTGCAGTAATGTAGAATTGGTTTAATGAGAAGATGGAGTAATATTTCTGAACTGATAGGTTGGCAGGTAAACTGCTAGTTGACATTTTCGTCCTGCTAAATATCATATTACAATTCATCCCATGTTCCCAAATCATATTTTAATTCCATCTCTTGTAGATAGGTCAAAAGTAATTTAAAGGAATTTCTGGGTGCAGATTGGTTGGTTGTCTTGTTTCATCTTTTCTTGACTAGCAGGCTAAATTGGATTGATCTTAGTTTTATATTATACTACACACTCTCATCCCTTGTTTATTATTATCTCTCCAACACCTTAAAGAAATCCTTATTAAGCTGAGGCTTTTGGAAATATACATCATCCTCTAAAATACCAAGGATTCTACTATTTGTTCAAGCTATCTCCTTAAGACTGTGATGACAGCCAGTCTAGGCTTTATATATTTCTGATGGACACTAACATTTCCCACTGATAGATATTCATATATGCCCTAATATTAGGCCATCCCCCCCCCAGCGATTTAAAAATATCTTCTTACATCAAGTAGTAATCATTTAGCCAATGTAAACATGGCTATTATTGACATAAGAAGGGTTGAATGACTCAAAAATGTTAAAAATTATTATTGGCAATCCTTGCTTCAATCAGAGTTAAACCATTATGAGTTTCTCCATTCTCACTGACATTGGCCTTGTATTACCAACCTGAATATCACCCTTGTTGGTTTGCATTCAGAACTGGTGTAAATCTACATGAGTTCCAAAGCATAGGAATATAAAATATTTCTCGGAATTCCTAAATCATTTTAAAAGGGCTCAACATTTATACAATGCTGCATTCAACAGACATACAAAATAGCCAGATGCTGATGGAGAGAATTCTAGTTTAATCTTTTCTATGTTAAGGGGGAGGGGGCTCAGAATCCTCCAAATTCTATTTTTATATTCATATTATGCTAAAAACTTTTCACCTACCATGTTTCCCTGAAAATAAGATCCTGTGTTACATTTTTTTGAACCCTGAAATAAGCGCTTATTTATTTATTTATTATTTATTAATTAAATTTGTATACTGCCCTTCACCCGAGGGACTCAGGCTGGTGTACAGCTACAATAAAACAACATATATTACAAAATTTAAAACAATTTAAAAGCATATTAAAGAATTTGGCCCCCAGATTAAAACTCAAGACTAAAACCCCATTCAAATTCATTTTTTAGCCAGCCCAGCCTGCTGGAACAGTAAAGTCTTAAGGGCACGGCGAAAGGTATGTAGGTCGGGAATCATACGTATCACCAGAGGCAGTTCATTCCAGTTCATCCTGTTGGTGCCCCCACAGAGAAGGCTCTCCTCCTGGGGGTTGCCAGACAACATTTTTTGACTGACGGCACCCTGAGGAGTCCCTCTCTGTGGGAGCGTGTTGGCTGGTGGGAGACCATCGGTGGTAGAAGGCTTGGCCTTATTGCCATGCACTCAAAAGCCCGATGGAGCTTATTATCAGGGGGTGTCTTATTTTGAAGGAAATGGTATTCTTTTAATTTGCAGTCAGATTTTTTTTCTCCTGTCATTCTAATGAGCCACATCAGAACACTTTGTATGTATGAAACTTGATATTTTTATTTTATTGCCCCCTTCTCTGTACCATTAACTTGCATGCCTAATGTCATGCTGTATATTTATCAATGGTATTTAAACAGGCTACTGTTAAGCAGCTAGGTTGATTGCGCTAATAAAAATTGATAAGTAGGCAGGTAATCCTTCCCAATTTATTGTCATGGCAACAGACAGTACATGTAGCTTGTTGCTGAAGAACAGAATGCTAATAATCAAATGCATCTGATCCAAATAAATCTATAACACAGCTTGCTAATACAGTATCTTGATTGTATGTATTACTGAAAAGTCATTCTCATTAATTCCACCTCTAAATTCCTTGATAGATTTATTCTGAAGAGAAGCAAATTTGGGAGGGTGGGGGGAGAGAGCACCATGGATCTATCATCAAACACTATTCATTAAAGCACTAAATTTTAAGTAGGGCTTCTAGTTTAATCCTGTAAACTCAATTTTTATTTCAGGATGTTACTTTCATAGGGATGAAATTCAATCTTGCACAGTCATTGCAACATGACACAAAGAAACACAGAAAATGCATTTCAATTAAGTAATAATCATTTGGCAAAAATGGCCATTACTTGCAGTAATGCTTGGTTTGTTAGCTAATGGCCCAAGGCAAAGCTGAGAGCAGTTAAGGTTCAAGCAAGCTGCTTGTGAATTGGGGCAGTCAGAGATTTAAAGAGATTTGCAGAAGGGGAGAGCTGTTATATGCTAAAGCTAATGGTTTATTTGTTTTTGTTTTTTTAAGAAAATGATTATATCAGACAACTTGACTGAAAACATCAGTTGTTCTTGGGAAAGAGACAATTGATGTTCTGCTGAAAACACTAAAGAATATGGTGTGTTAAATAAACAGCTCTAGGCAGAGTCCCCCTCCCCTATATACATCTTTCAACTCTGTAGCAAGAAATAGCATGGGCAGTAGTAAATCTCTGAATAAACATTAGTCACTTATGTGATAAGAAAACAATTCCATCCAAAGTTGCAAATATCAAAACGTGAAGTCATCTCAGAGAAATAATGCTGTCATCATACCTGACCGTTTTTTAAACCATGCTAGTTAGTCAGCAAATTGCAATATTGATTTTCTTTCATCATACAATCTTTCTTTCATCATTTGTCAAGCTATTGGTTTTAGAACTGGAACAGTTGCCATATTGCTGTTAGAACACACTGTAGAGAGTATGATGGTTGAGCAGAACAAAGTGTCCTTTATGTGTGCAGCCTAGCAGAAATCAGGCATAGTTAATTGAAAGGAATAAAATAATATAATCTGAATTTCCATTAGATTGGTAGTCCCCAGTGTTTGATCATCAGTGGGACGTTGCTTTGAAATAGAAGTCTGTTTTCTTAGCTATCAAAAGAAGTGACTTCCATATTAAAAGATGAAATGTAAAAAAAGAGAGGAAGATTAATTTTATCCTTCTTGTAATTCATCTTCTATTACCCAAACACAAAACTCACAGTCCATATATTTCACAACTTGGAGAAGAGACATTAACGTATGAAGTTATATATAATGTATGGATTGCATGTGTGGGTGTGTGTTTATATGTGGTGTGTATATATCAGAGGTGGGTTTCAGCAGGTTCTGACCGGTTCTGGAGAACTGGTAGTGGAAATTTTGAGTAGTTCAGAGAACCGGTAGTAAAAATTTTGACTGGCCCCGCCCCCCATCTATTCTCTGCTCCTGAGTCCCAGCTGATCGAGAGGAAATGGGGATTTTGCAGTAATCTTCCCCTGGAGTGGGGTGGGAATGGAGATTTTACAGTATCCTTCCCCTGCCACGCCCACCAAACCACACCCACCAGGCCATGCCATGCCCACCAAGCCACGCCCATAGAACCAGTAGTAAAAAAATTTGAAACCCACCACTGGTGTATATATGTATATGTAATCATATGGATATTACTACATTTGCATCAGGAATACCGAAACACATCTGAATGAAAGGATTAACCAATGACATCACAGTTGCCCTAGGGATGCCAAGTTGGGGGCTCTTTTCATGTCCCCATTAAGTTGCCCACCAAAGTGGTACCCATCTATCTACTTGAGGTCACTCACTTTTAAACTGCTGGGTCAGCAGTAACCAGGTCTTGAACACCAACCTGCCAATCATCAGCCCAATGTCCTAACCATGTGAGCCACTATGCACACACACAGGATAAATATATTCCATTCGAGAGAATGAGCCTTGCCAATAAGACAGCATTCTGTTTTAAATATGTGGGATGTTTTTCATAGCCATAAAATGAGAACTTGTTGAAACCAGCTCGGAATAGATTAGAATTTATTTTCATGACTCTATAACTCTCTCCTTCAAGTCTCCAGTATCCCAGGAAATCTCCTACAATAGGAGATTTTTGGTATCACAATCCTATCTGACAAATTATGTTCCAGTTATAAATTACTGTTCTTAGCTAGTGCTTGAATTGTCCCTTACACTTATGTGCTTTTCCCAAAGGTGTTTTTTTCCAAAAGGCAACTCAACTATCTTGGTTATTTTTCTTTGAAAATGTTTCACTTCTCATCCAAGAAGCTTCTTCAGTTCTTGGCTGAGAAGTGAAACATTTTTAAAGAAAAAGCTAAGAAAGTCCAGTTACCTATTGGAAAATGCACCTTTGGGACAACCATGATCTATATGATTGAGAATCTCCATAGACACATATGCATTCTGCATCCTTTTCTTGTATTATCTGGTACATTTTTATTTCGTTTCATGTTGCCCTTACTTTTGTCTGATTCAACCATACCAACATCATTCTTGCATCTGACCCACAAATGGACATCTGTATGGAAAAAACATCAAATCAAAATTACAAGTAATGGTAGCTATTCATAAAACCAAGTAAATCGTATGTTCCTTAAACCTATGTACTTTCAGATCTGTTCTCTTTTCTAATGGTTATGATATTTTTAAAAAAGTACTTCACATAATGAGAGTTAAGTTTATCATGATCCTTTATATCTATCTGAATGTCTGTTTCACAGTGCTAATTACTTAAACCCAATTTTCCCAAAGCTGGTGCCCTCCAGATGGTTAGGACTAGAATTCTCAGCCAGTATTTAATCTTTGTGAACTGCTATATAAATTGGCCGGATGGTCTTCTTTTAGACTAATTATCCATCTTGTGAAACTCAGGATTTGGTATTCCCAGAATTTTTTGGTGCTAGGGTTTTATTTTTATTTTTGTTCAGGAAACAATTCAAATATTTTAAAAAAAGAAATATTTGTGTCTAAAGATACACTCAGAAAGGATGGATCCAAAAATGAAAAACACCATTAATATTGTACTTTAAAGAAAGTTGCATTCAAACTTCTGCCATTCAGAGAGAAGAATGCTCCAACACTGGAAGTTTTTAAGAAGAGATTGGACAACCATTTGTCTGAAATAGGGCAGGGCTGTCAAACTTGTGGCCTGCAGGCCAGATGTGTCACGCACTGGCCACGCTCACACCCGATTTAGCAAAGGGGGAAAAAGTCGTGATATGTCACATGACGATGCAAGTTTTACACTCTTGGCATAGGGTTTCCTGACTGAGCAGGGAGTTGGATTAGAATACCTCCAAGGTCCCTTCCAACTCTGTTATTCTATTCTATTCTATTCTATTCTATTCTATTCTATTCTATTCTATTCTATTCTATTCTATTCTATTCTATTCTATTCTATTCTATTCTATTCTATTCTATTCTATTCTAATGGAAAAAATAGGCTTACACCAATCAACATATCCCTAGCATTGATCCAGGATACACTGACAAGAGAAAAAAGTATGGTTAATGGAAGAATGCATATAATTGTTTAAAATTACAATCTACAGTCAGCATTTCCAGATCTATGGAGATAATATAGAGGAGGGAGAATCAATCATCAACTGTTTCCCTCACCCAGGGTAGAACACTCTGGATGAAGGAAACAGGTGAAGTCTTTGGCTCCCTTTCTTCCTTCTTTTCTTTCTGAGGAAGCTCTTCTCTGCCTGGGCAATGAATTCAGTCTAGCCCAGGCATTGTAGAAGGATGGAGGCATCCATTTAGTGGATTTCATGTATTTATCACAGATTTCCATTTTTAACTATTATAATAATATTTCAGCTCAATGTCATCTAGCTTATCTCTTATGAGAGTGGATTCAACTGATTGATTCAAGTTAGTTGTAAATGCATCTATAAAGCCATAAAAATCTTCAAAGATATCCAGTTTCCTGTATCTTGTTAAAATCCCAATTACATGCTATTTCAAGTGGCCTTTACACATTTCTTTCTTTCTTGTTTTGGACAACTTCAACAAATCAGAGTTATTTCTGTGGCATGTAGTCTATTCACTTATACTTCTAGAAGATGGAGCAGTGACCCTTGTAGACAAAGAGGTGGATAGAGTGATTAGCAAGCACCAGAAAGCAAACACTAGACTTTCTAAAGATGTAGAGAACCTGCTGAAGTGTGTGCTTCCCAAGTCTCTTGAGTATTCAGGGATGGGGGTTGAACACAAAAACAGCTTGAACACAAAAACAGCCCAAATCAAGAATGTTCAAACTAAAAGGTTAGATTATCAAGGAGACTATTCTGGAGTAGCAGTTAAGAGCTTGTTTTCTTGGGCTCTCAGCAACAATCATTCTAAGCCTTCCAGTCTCAATTGTAAGCATATAAGCAGTGTCTATCTTATGAAGTCTTTGGCCCCCTTTATTCCTTCTTTTCTTCCTGAGGAATATTCCTCACCTTGAGGAACCTTCTCTCTTCTCTGCCTGGGCAATGAATTCAGTCTAGCCCAGACATTGTAGAAGGATGGAGGCATAATGCAGCAGTTGCTTTCTCCATAAGTTTTCCTTTGTTGTCCTCTGGCATTTGCCTAAACCTTCTTCTCCAACCTTGACATTTGCTTCTTTATCACAGCAGCCTTTATGTCAGAAGGCATGGAGTGTATAAACATTCATTTATATTCTGCTGCTGTGGCTTACGCAGAAGGAGGTTTATGTTTTCACCAGTGGTGGATTCCAAATTTTTTTACTACTGGCTCTGTGGGCGTGGCTTATTTGGTGGGTGTGGCTTGGGGGGTCATGTGACTGTGTGGGCATGGCTTGGTGGTCATGTGACTGGGTGGGCGTGGCCAAGTTGACATCATTCATATCAAGGGTTATGGTTAGGGTGCCTGGCCTCTCCTTGCCCCAAAGGCTTCAACGAGATACAATTTCCCTGTCTATTTATTTAGTACTACTGAACATCCAAAATACACTATTTAATCTTATGTACATATGCCATATGTGTACATATATATTACATAGTATAGAGCCGTGATAGCAAACCTATGGCACGTGTGCCACAGGTGGCATGCGGAGCTGTACCTTTGAGCATGCGAGCATTGCCCTAGCTCATCTCCAGCATACGTGCACCGGCCACCTGATTTTCGGCCCTTCCAGGCCCACCGGAAATCAGGAAACGGGCTGTTTCCAGCCTCCGGGGGGGGGGGCAGTTTTTGCTCTAGCCACGCTCCTAAAAAGCCTCTGGAGCCTGTGGAAGGTGAAAAAGGTGCCTTCTGGGCCCACTGGAAGTCAGAAAACAGGCCATTTCTGGCCTTCAGAGGGCCTCGGGGGGGGGACCGTATTCACCCTCCCCAGCCTCCAAAAAAGCCTCTGGAGCCTAGGGAGGGTAAAAAATGGGCCTACTGGGCCCACCATGCCATCGCGTTCAAAAAGCAGGAGGGGAAGTGGGGGGGGGTGTCATGTGCACGTGTGGGGGGGACAAGGTACATTGAATTATGGGTGTTGGCATGCAGGCGCACAAAACCCCTGTGCTTCCCCCACTTTTGGCACGCAATGGCAAAAAGGTTAGCCATCACTGGTATAGGGTATGTATAGCACACAATAAGATACATTATTTACTATACATACTGTATGTGTATGTACACATACATACAAACACATCTCTTCTAAAACTATACATATTCAACCTGACTTATTACATTTGGAAAAACACACCCAGAGTCCACTTTCTGCCACACATTTAAATAGAACTTCTGTACATTTAGAACATTACACACACCTTCAAATGTTCTTCCCTAACTTGCACATAACTGTTAGAGTCAGGAGAGATCATGGATTGAGTAAAATGTGGTGAAACTCACTTAACAATGCTCTTGTTTAGCAACCAAAATTTTGGGCTTAATTCTGCTCATAAATCAAGGATTAGCTCTGCCTTCATCTGCATGGCAGCCTTGTCCTAGTAAACTCCTTCTCCTTTCTTGTGATTTTCTTCTCTGTTAGAGGCACCAAAATAATCCAGGGGATGTAAGATTTCCTGCTGGAGCAGGGGGTTGGACTAGATGGCCTCTAAGGTCCCTTCCAGCCCTAGATTGCTGTCCTGTTTCAAAGCGTCTTCTGAAGCCATGTCTAGTGCCAGGGTTTGTGTTCCTTCCTTCCTCTTCTTTCTTTCTTTCTCTTTCTTGTCTCTCCCTTCCTCTTTCTTTCTTTCTTTCTTTCTTTCTTTCTTTCTTTCTTTCTTTCTTTCTTTCTTTCTTTCTTTCTTTCTGCACTCTCTCCCTTCCTTTCCTTCTTTCTCTCCTTCTCTTTCTTTCTTTTCTTTTTCTTTCTTTCTCTCTCTCTTTCTTTCTCTTTCTTTCTTTCTTTTTCTTTGTCTTGCCCTTCCTTCCTTCCTTTCTCTTTCTTTCTCTTTCTTTGTTTTTCTTTGTCTCTTTTTCTTTCATTCTTTCTTTTTTCCCTCTCTCCCTTCCTTCCTTCTTTCTCTCTTTCTTTCTTTTCTCTATCTTCCTTTCTTTGTCTCTCCCTCCCTTCCTATTCCTTTGTTTTTTTCTTTGTCTCTTTTTCTTTCATTCTTTCTTTTCTCTCTCTCTCCCTTCTTTTCCTTTCCTTTCCTTCTTTCTTTCTCTTTCTTTTTTTGTCTTTTTCTTTCTTGTCTCTCCCTTCCTCTTTCTTTTTTTCCTCTTTCTCTCATTTATTTTTGTCTCTTTCTCTCTCTCTCTCTTTCTCTCTCTCTCTTTCTCTCTCTCTCTCTCTCTCTCCCACCCTCCTTCAAAGTCTAGGAAAGTGAGACCGGGAAAGAAAGTGCCTGGCTGCGGCGGCGGCAGCAGCAGCGCTACCCAAAATGGGAGTTTAAGGCTGTGTCAGGCAGGGGCAGGGGTCAAAATGGGAGCTTCAGGCGGCACTCCCCAAAACTTTTCCTGCGCAGCAGACATTGGTGGCAGTGGGGAGTCTCAGAACTCCCAGGGACTTTTCCTGTGCAGCTTGTGCTGCGGCAGGCATTGGTGGTGACAGGTGGTGGTGGCAGGGAGTCTCGGAATTCCCCGGGACTTTTCCTATGCAGCTTTTTGCATCGGTGGCGGTGGCAGCAGGGAGTCTCAGAACTTTTCCTGTGTGGCTTTTTGCCGGAACTCCCCGGGACCTTTCCTGCATGGCTTTTGCAGTGTCTGCCTCCCTGCACATGCAGTGCACGTGTGCAGCAGCCCTTGGAAATCCGCTTGCCCTCCCTTGGCACCGCTGCTGCCGGTGCCCCTTTCAGCCCCGTCACATTGGCTCCATCTTCCGGAAGGGCTGCCCACCCACCCACTGGCTGGGCCGGGCCAGGCCAGGCTGGGCCGGACTGGAAGCAGCATGTCTCCCATCACAGGCTGCATGTGTGACCTCAGAAGGAAAAGGCATGGGGGACTGCCAGGAAGGCCACGTGAAAGGCAGACAAACATGCCAGGCTGCAGGGAAGGGAATAGGCTGCTAGCTCCCTTCCCTACAGCCGGGCAGCCCTGACATGCTTGCCTGCCTTCCATGCGCCCTTCCCGCCGGTCCCGTGGCCAGGCCCACTTGCCTGCCTTCCTGCCCCACCACTGCCTCTTTGTTTGGCTGCTTACCTTCTGTGGCGGCTGGTCCAGAATAGCCCCCAGACAACCACCACTGCTGGAAAGCTTTCTCTGAAGGCAAGCTGCTGCCATTGCCACCTTGTTCTTCACATATGCACATCCCATTGGGCTTGCAAGGCAATGGGATGCGCATGGGTGAAGAACATGGCAGCGAGCAAGTGGCAACCGGGCGACTGGTTCAGGGGCGTGGCCAGCCAGCCATTGCTACCGGTTCTGCAAGTGACTAAAAGTTTTTACTACCGGTTCTCCCAAATCAGTGCAAACCGGTAGCAACCCACCACTGGTTTTCACCCCAGAAGAACAGCTAGAACAAGACAACAATAGACTTAGTAATGAGGTAGAAGGATCAGTGTTTAAAGAACACTGAAGATAGAAAGAGAGGGAAAGATTTATGAAGTGTTATTCCAGAGATATCATTATATTACCTGAATTCTCTAGATTGTATTAGTAATCTATATTCTATAGGTCAAAGAGAACAGACTTATAAAGTCTGACTTTAATATGAAAAGAAAATGGAAGATTTTGTGCCGCTATTTATCTTCAAGAATTTCATCCTCCTCATTTCCATTGTAAAGCCAATAGATTTTTTTAAACATTAGTTTAATTAGATAGGAACATTAGAGAATTTGATCACTGAGATAATATCAAGTATACTTATTAGAGCAGCCTAGGACCTAAATCTGGCTTTGGTATGTGCCATCAAAGGCAAAAGCACCTACGGATGTTTAAAGTTTTTAGATACCAATGATTTAATATATGCAAAATGCTTTCCTGACTGAAAGGGCTGTCTGCATGTTAAACATTATTAGTGTCATGTGTACTCTATGCTGTCTCAATTGATTCTGATCATGTCTAATCAGGATTTTTCAAATAATTCCTCTCTGTGTCTGGAAGAAAATTAAATAAGAAAGTCTTGTGTACCTTTCAAATGAGAGTTTGTGAACTAGGAAAGGCAAAGTGATAATGGAAGGACATGGAGAGAGAGGGTGAAGAAATGTTGTATTTATCAGAAAAGGGGACAACAAATACTTGAAACTGTAGCACAAGAAAAGAATGAGAAACCATTGAAATGAAGATGTTAAGGTCATATAATCAGACGAGCGTTTCTCAGTGTTGGACTCTGTTAGGTTCAGCCTGGAGCTTACTCCTAACTTGTTGGTCAGGCAATATATTTGTTTCTTTAAGAAACACCTGAGCCACGTAATCAGGGTTTGCTGAACCCTGTAATTAGGCTACAGTGCATAAATAAGCAGCGCAGAGAAGCGTTCTTTCTTCTTGTTCTTGATTGTTCCTGTTGCTTCCTGCGTCTTACTGCTGATTGGTGTTTGACTGGATCGTTATATGGTACTGTATACCAAGAGTTACTAAAGTCTGTTTGCTTTGGTAAGGGAAGATACCTACTGGACTGATATTACTGTTTATGACCTTGCACTGTTTTACCTACACCGAGACTGCTTATTATCTTGTATATAAAGTATTTTTCTCACACGAGCTGCACGTTTATCTCCTTCCCTGTGTGATTTCTGCTCTGCTCGGTGCACAGGCAACAAATACTTTTTACACACACGCTAACAGACTCAATGTTTCAGATGTGTGACCTTCCAGACTTTTTGGAGTTGAAGTTCAGACATCTTAAACATTGCTAAATTTGAAAAACATTAATCTACAAGATTCTTGTTAGGGCCTGTACCAGCATAGTTCATACTGCAAAAGAACCAGTCTAATAGAACAGACAGAAGACCTTACCTTGACTTGATCTTTCTGCAAATGTCCTTATCGGGGTATTTATTCTATATTTTGAGACTTGAACAAGGTTAGCACACTGTTAGTACCCGAAACCAACACAAATGGAATCCAAGGACCTCAGAAGAAAGATAAAGTATGTAATGAGTCAAATCTAAGGAGAGTTCCAATTAGCAGCCCATCTAGTCTAGTGGGTTGTTTCAAGATGGATACATTTCTACAGGAACAGAGTGCAGAGCAGGGTCCAGTTGCAAGAATTTCAAGTCTGTTGCATAAAGTTTCTTCAGGAATAATAGAGGGATTTTTACAGTTATATCTCTGCTGTTCCTAGGCCAGACTGAATTCCTTCCAAGTTATAATATTTTATATTGAACAAGACCGTAAAACTGGTGTCCTGTTCCATCAATGGCCATTCAAGTTGCAGCCCACAGTGCCAACAGGATCAATTAGAGTTTTCCAGCAAAACCACAGAAAACCTTTCTGCCCAGGGTCTTAACACCACATAAATGATAGTTCTGTATCTAACCCTATCACTAGGTGAGATGTTTTATTTAGCTGTACATAAGAAAGTAACTCCTTATTCTAGGATTAGCAAGGAGTCATCAAACTCCATTAATCACTAGTAGCCTGATTTTCTATGAATTTGCTCAATCATCTTTTTTTTAAAAAAAAGTTCTCTTTTTTGGTTTAATATTTTTATTGTATTATAAAATATAAAAGTAAATACCCTGTTTCTTCCCAAAATAAGACATCCCCTGATAATAAGTCTAATCGGGCTTTTGAATGCATGGTAATAAGGAGAAGCGCTTATTTTAGGGTTAAAAAAATGAAATAAGACAGGATCTTATTTTCGGGGAAACACAGAAAACAGTGGGGAGGAAAAGGGGAAAGGATAAGAAAAAAAAAGAAAAAGAAACATTGACTTCCAACTCTTTCTGTTGCAGTAAAATAAGGCTTTAATATCAGAACACAACTTTTTGCTTTTTCATAATAATATGAATCAGCCATTTCTGTAAAGATCTATCCATCTACTTGGTAAAACCCCAAATCAAAGTTTCATTCTTTTCCACTTCAAGCCCGAAGTTCAGAAAATGTTTCCCAGAATGACATCCAATGGCAATATGTAGCATAGTATAATTCTGCCTAATATGAAGAGGTACTTCATTTTATTGGTCTAAAACACTTCACATTTCATTTTAATAGATGCCCAAATTTCAGCAATATAAGAAAAAGAGAAAAACTTAGTTCTAACCATTTTTTTTTAATATGATCTACGATTATGTACAGTATATACATCTTCCTTATCTGTCTTTGCTTCAAATAGAAAAGAAATAATAGGCGGTGTAGTCTGACAGCTGCATTGCCACCAGCATAGCTTTGGGGACCCAAAAGAATGGGCAGGTAGTTGCAACGTTTTCAGCATTAAAACATTCCTTAATCCTTGCAAGGGCTAAATACACATTCTCCCCTCTAAAACTGCCTCAGACCTGCCTTTCAAATATGTCCTAATTCCATCTCTTTTCAATATGCCTCTAATATAATGCATAAGTCTGGTCAAACTTTCCCAGTAATGGAAATAATAAAAATGGTGGAGTCGTGCCTTAAACTTTCTTTTAAGAAGTGCTGCTTATTTTCTAAATTTTTTGCTTGCTCTTTTTCCCAGTCCTCTCCCTCTGTCTCTCTCTCTCGCTCTCTCTCTCTCTCTCTCTCTCTCGCTCTCTTTCTGAGGTATGCAACCCTGTAGAGCTGGTTGGATACATTTTCCTACACAACCATTTATATTCTTTCTTTCTTTTTAATGAAAATTGCAATGCATCCTTACAATAATCCTTTGGGCATAATACATATATGCAAAATTTTCTAGTTTGATTGGAAACCTGAAGGGACGGCTGAAGAGAATTTCATGGGATGTAGGGCAGATATTGTAAGTGGAAAAAAATTGGTTTAATAAGCCTTAATTAGCACATGGATAAAAAAAAGTCATAAATGATTAAATTTTGTTTGTCTTCCTAATATCTCTAGGCTGTCTTTAAACATAGAAGACTCCCAATTATTGAACATGACATCTTAGTTATAAAGAACATGATGAACCACTGACTTGAATGGTACAGTTTTAAAGTCAAACAATGTTTCTATTTGAATTTGTTACTTGCATCCCAAAACAAGCAGAATACCTGATTTTTATTCCCATAACTTGTGAATAAACTTTCTCTTTCCATTTAACACATATGACAGGGTGCCCTGATTCTCTAGCACACATTTATGAATAAACAGCACATTATTTTCACCTGAAATTTTCTTATCTCAACATCTTTCTCTTGAATATTGTACTTCAAATGCTGTGAACTTCCATGTTGCCTAGGAAGTAACACTTGCCTTAATCAAAAAATCCTCAATAAAGTAATTGGTGTGTATGCATGCATGTGTTAGGGAATAAAGTTGGAAGTGAAGTAGGCAGGGAAGCATTTTGAAATTGTATCTGAGAAAGAAAAAGTACCAACCCCACATCTATTTTTAAACATCAGTGATCACCTAAGCATGCATGAGGCCAAAGAGTCGTCAGAATTGGAATACTATAGTAATAGAATAGTTGTTGAATTAAAATTATTTCCTATATTATTTTGAGATCACCCTCTCAAAGTTTTAATTAATTCTTCTTTAGGAGATCCAAAGCTGTATTGAATGGGCATGATTTCGCTGAATCTAAACTTTCTCCAGCCCCTGAAGATATGCAGTTGGTGATGGGCTCAGACCTCCTCGCGGCTACTTTAAAAAAAAAAGGAAAAATTAGTTTTGGGAAACAGGTGCATAAACACCCACATATATGATCTTAAATATAATCTCCCATCCCTACATGGTGGAATATTTTAAATTCTAATGAATCAAACAGTTTTGAACCCTGGTTTATTTTAAGTAAAGTTATCTAAAACGGTTTATCAGGGCAGGAAATCCAAGCATTTCCTTTTGATTTTACCTTTGTTTATCTATGTGTCTAATTGTGATTAGAGATGTAAATCCAATATATTTTATTATCTGAATTACATATTATGGTCCATCATGGGCTTTGCTTGGTTGTATATTTATTTTGTCTTTTTTCTTCCCATTTCTTTTTTTTAAAAAAAATATGTCTAAAAAGGCAGCATTCACTTTCATTTTCAATTTTTCCTTGTATGAAGGATTGTATATACAGTATAGAGCTTTAAAAGAATTTATTGAAGGAATTTTTCCACTTTATGCAGATTTCTTTGATGAGGTGCTTTGTTCTGTAAATGTCCCTGATATAAGTGCTTTTTTAAAATAGCCGCTACTTTTTTTTTGATGTGCTTTTCCTAAATATTTTAATGGAATTTTGAATAGAGAAACACTGATGCCATCAGACTCCATTCAATATGGCTAACCTGTGCTATAAAACAATCTGTTTTGGTAACTGATTTATTTTATATCCCTAATTACATCCCTAATTAAGATTAATTCATTTCAGGAGGCAGATTATTACCGAATATATCTATAATGCAAGAATGTGCTTAGTAAAGGCTATAATGCTGAGTCCTATACAGTGAACTATAAAAAGAGAAAATGACTATTTGTTCTCAACTTGCAATCAATATCTGCTGGTTCAAAAATATAGGAGGAAAAGAAAAGTATCATGTTCCATTTCTGATATCTCTCAAATCAATCCTCTACAAGACTTGTTTGTAAAAGCCTTTCTTTTCTGCAATAAAAACATCCACTTTCAAACCAATGTAGTCTCCAGACATTATGATTCAAAACACTGGGAATCAATTGGTCCCTCCACACCATCTCACTTGCAGGAAATGTAAGCACGTGTGTCTCCATGTGTAATTGTATACACACACAACATATATGGAGATGCAGTAGGACTCGTGATTGGTCACATTTCTGAAATTAATTGCTGAGAAAATAAACCGGGTTCATAGGAACAGTAGCGTTGCACCTCAAGGCTACCACCATCTCTGATAGGCAAAGAAGCTAATGAGGTTAGACAGCTGATTGGTCAACTGCTCATGGCAATCTGAGAAAACTTCTGAGGTTGCAACAAGGGATATTGCTTACAAAGAATTCCAGAAATACCAGAAAACTGTGTGTTTCTAAAGCACTTTGGAACCATTTAATTAAACTTCTTGCTTCAAAGAAGGTTCTGAGTTTTATTCAGAAATCTATTTCAAAAGATCTGATTCAATCATCTAATGGATCGAATACATCTAATGGAATCACACATTCCATGTTCCATATCATCTTATGTGCAAAGCAGTTTTTTTCCCCCACTTATGGGGATTTTTTGGAGGGAGAGTCTCACTGGATTTGTTGATCTCAAATGTCTTATCACAATTAGTTCCTGATCAAGTAATTCTTGTCCACTTACATTTTTCTGGGCAATTTAAAATGCTTCTGGTGGAGCATTTGGGTGGTGGTGGAGAAATGAAAATGAGAAAGGGCTGGAGGCTGGTTTTTCCTTTGCAGCACATTTTTTTTTCTTCTTGTGAGGACACGACTCAGGGTAGAGTCTCTCAGGCATTGAAGGTAATACAAGGAGGTATTAAACTTGCAAGCAATGCAAACTGTTTGGTTATTTCCCTTTTAGAACTTAATGTATTCTTGAGTGACCTAAACATGATTTTGCCAAAATAATAGTAATGGAGACAGTCATTTTAGCAATAGCGATAGCACTTAGATTTAGATTTAGATACTACTCCACAGTGTTTTTACAGTACTGCCTGAGCAATTGACAATGTCAGCATGTTGCCCCCAATAAACTGGCTCCTCATTTTATCAACCTCAGGAGGATGGGAGGCTGAGGCAACCTCAAACCCCATTAAGTTTGAACTCCAGAGGGTAGACAGAGTGAGCCTGCAGTAACACATTATAACCACTGCACCATCAAAGCTCCATTTCAGTAATGGTTGAGTGAGGCTATGAAGTCACTAGTGGGGGAATGGCCTTGGCAAACCAAAAATATTAAGCACAAAATGATTGGGAATGATTGTGCCATTGTCAGGTCTTTTAATAAACTCTTCTTATTTTGGTATGTCATTTATACCACAGTCCTTGGATGTGTTATCTCTTTTGAATATCCTTGATTTATGCTCAGCCAGCCAGTTCTGAATTCAGATGTTTAGGATCAAATGCAGGAAAATTTCCATAGCATCTGTAAATATTATCGTATATGTTTGTTTGCTTTGAAATAGAAGTTTCTTAAGACTGTTGACAGAAAAGAGGCAAATGCATCACATTGGGAACAATATGTTGCTCTTTCTTTGTAATAGACTTACTGTTTTGCTTCTTCTTTTGGCTGTTTATTTGAAGGATGAATAGGTCATTCTTAGCAGGAGAGCTCATCACATGGGCACAGATACAGAAGACAGATGAGTTAGTTCCACACTGACTACAAATTATGCATGCTGGATAAATTTATATTCACATTTGCATTTGACCTATGCTTCAACTTAAAACAAAACAAAACAGATTTAACAGAGGAAAAAAATAAGCTGCATTTCAGATACTATTTGCAGGGGGAATTCAGCAGAAACATTATCTTTGCAAATAAGAAAATCTCATGGCTGATACTAAAAATAAAGAACTCTATAATCCTGAATAAGTTTGAAGACATATAGTTGGAGATAACCTTCCATGAGTGAAAGTTCTCCATTCTATTTCACAAAGGCAGATTTATTGCTTGGCAAAACTGGAAAGATGCCAGTCATGGATAAACCATGTGGAAAGGGTGATACCTCTCTGTGATCAGCATATCTGTGACATATGATGTAAGAGATGTATGCAGGAAAGTGATCGTATCAGGAAACTCTGATTGTGGACTTTCCAGATAGCTACTATATTGTAAACCCAGTTACATCTATTTCTATAAGATATGTCCACACAGTTTTCCAATAAAAGAAATGCTGAAGTTTATGATGGATTCTCAGGCTGAATTTACATGGTCCAGCTTTGATTCTTAACGTTCAGCATTTCTCAGTTTGGTGTATTCAGATACCTGGATATGAAACTCTCACCAGTCTCTAGCCAGCATAGGCAACAGGGAAGTCTTTTTTAGATGTTTTTAGATGGGCATCCTCTGAAATGCATTGTATTGACATTGTCCTATTCATTTCAAACGTGTTCTGCTCAACATATCCACAAAGAGTCTCTTTTAAAGAAAAAGAATGAGTATCTTTTTCAGATCAGGAGTTTAGCTTCTTTGTCTGGTCTTCAACTCAGTCAGCCATTTTATCTCCATTTATACGGAAGCAGGTTTCAGGCACTTAACAGGCACGTGCAATCACTCTTTTGATTTTGTTTATCATAGCTAGTTCCATTTGGATCAGTGTAAAATAATCTGGCACCCATTAACCCAGGCTGGGCAAGGACTGTGCCCTTCCAAAATCCCAAAACTCTGGATTAGGTTGCTCATCCCTGATTTATCTGGTGATTTCATAACCTCCCATCAGTTAATAAAGGTTCTGAAAATTCCAAAAAAGAAAAACCTCTATTGTTATTCAAATAATAATAATAATAATAATAATAATAATAATAATAATAATAATAATAATAATAATAGACAGACAGACAGACAGACAGACAGACAGATAATAGATGATAGATGCATATGTTCTCATTTCTTGGTTTTAGGTTTGACAACTGTAATATTTTATTGATGGTTTTCTCTCTAGCAACTGAGCCTACTTTTTGTACATTAGAAGTCTTTTTCAATTCGTCTACATGGATGCAAAGTGGGAAAGTCACACAGCTTCTTCCAGGAACTGCAGCAAAATCTAAAAAAAGAAAGCTGCAGCAAGCAAGAATACAAGGAAGAATGCTGTGCTTGTATTTGTATTCTCTTTTCACTCTCTTAGGGAAGGAGTTGCTGTATGTGTGACCCAAAATGTCTCTGTTGAGTATTGCGGCTCAATTACCATAAAAGCATCACATTATTTTTAGTGCACTTGGATTTCACAGCATACAAGATAATAGATACCACACCATTGGAGAAAAAAAAAAGATTATGAAAATAAGAGATATGTTAATAGCAGCAAAGACTGCTGGGGGATTTTAATTTGCATTTATTATCCAATTACAATTTGCTGCACATACAAATAATACCAGTGTGAAGGCCAGAAATTTTATGGGGAAAATGTGAAATGGAAATATGTGCATTTTTGAAGAAATTACGAAAACAGAACATTCAAAGTAGTTTGCTTGGTAATTTGGATGATTGTAGCTTAGACTACACTGATTCACACTCTTGAATAAATTCACACATCTACAGCCTCACCTAATAAATGTCGGAGTTACATTTCACAAGCCCCCAATTGCCTGTTGTGGTAGCATATAATAAATTTTGATCCAGCATATGGGAAGACAAAGAACTCTTTTCCTAGTGATGGAACATCCAATAGTTATTTAAGCACTTCTATTGCTGAAATAAATAACACTAAAAAAAAAAAAAGTAATAGAATCATAAAGCTGGAAGAGACCTGAGAGGTCATGCATTCTAACCCTCATCCATCTGAGACAGAGTTTTCATTCTGAGCGAAGCAGCCTGTCTTCATTCTGAACATCTGTTTCAAGATCAAATAAATTAATTTCAACCTGACTGAAGGATTGCAAGCTGCAAGTTGGGGGAAGCATATTGACTTCAGTTCTGAGAGCTGACTGAAATGACTTGTTAAAGGTCCTGGATTTTGAAAAACTCAGCAGACCACTTCTAGGCATTGACAGAAGCCACACTGAGGTCAGAATAATGTTACATCACAACACAGTTGTGTAATTTGCATCAGGTGCAAAATGGTGGAAATATGTACTAGAATTCAAAAGGGGAGCTAATTTGGTGCAGTTAAGGCACCAAACCAGAAGATCAACAGTTCTAGTCCCACCTCTGGTACCACGTTAGCTGGATTACCTTTGGCCAGTCATTCTCTGTTAACACTAAGAAGAAGCAATGGCAAGCCACTTCTAAAACATTGCTAAGAAAACTGCAGGGACTTGTCCTGGCAGTCACCAGGAGCCAACATTGACTCAAAGGTACAAAAATGTTAATACTTTAAAACAAAATTTACAGTAAATTACTTCTATTTAAATGCTCCAACACTGGAAGTTGTTAAGAAAGGATTGGACAACCATTTGCCTGAGCAGGGACTAGAAGTCTTCTAAAGTCCTTTCCAATTCTGCTATGCTGTTATTCTGTCCCAAAGTACACATTAGAGGAGTCAACCTGTTCAACAAATTAGAGCAATCAACCTTGTTCTTTGCTTCATAAAATTAATATATATAGAGAGAGAAATGTTCAGAAATAAACTTTCCATTTTTAGAAACAATAATTCATTTTGACTTTTTTTTTCAGAATGCTTATGAAAAAGGTTTATATTTTGTTATGTATGCCAATAACTTCACCCACCATGAATATTTGTACATTATGGATATTTTCATGTGCACATTCCCCTATTAAATAAATTAAGTGTGGGTCTTTTAATTGTAGAACTGCAGCACATGTTTTGAAAAAGTGAAAATAACGAAGGATAATTGCTTGCTTGCTTGCTTTTTCATTCTTTGTTTATTTATTTGTTCATTCATTCATTCATTCATTCATTCATGTTTTCTACTAGTTTATACACTGCTCCACTTCCAGAGACCCTTAGTGGCTTACATTATTACATGCAATTGGTTTTAAAGCATAAAAGGGTCAATTTATATTAAAATACAAAAACAACTTTATATCTGTTCTCTCCCTCTCTTGCACAATATATTAATAGTATCATTCTTTTTAAGGGCTTACTGAAGAACAGTGGGGATGTAGACAGGCAGTTAGCATTTATATTCATTTAAGGAATCTCATGTTAGTTTAGTTCTCAGATCAAGAAAGATCTGTTATTAGTAAAATATAATTGCTTCTGTGCTAGTTTGTTACCTTTTTAATGGGAGAGCATGGTTGTTTCTGTTTAACTGGTACCAAAGTGACTACTATTTGTCATAAACCTGCAGTCTCCAGAAATATGGCACTTCTCTATAAGTGATCTCTAGAATTGTCTTTTAACTAACTGACAGTCCCAAGATTATCTTGTAAGGTTGTGCCATGAAAAGTGATATTTAACTTCCACTATATGGGGACTTCAATTCCCAGAATTCTCAGCAATGGACATAGAAGCTCAGAAATTGTGGGATTTATCTAAAGGGCACCAGCTGACAAAGATTGATGTATAAACACATAATCTACTACAGAAATGTACCAGATATTTTGTGATTGTAAATATTGGTTTCAACTTTTGGAAGACTGCAACTTCAATCCCTTTTAAAAAAACAAAATACATAAATGGATATTATATAATCAAAAGGTAGGCATCCTATAAAATGCTCTTTTTGAGGTAGCTTTTTACCATAACTCATGAAAAAAGAAATGGGACAAACTCCAAGGCAATCAGATTGTGTTACAGGTCTGCTGAATGGTGACAATTTTATTTTGTATTCTAATTTTAAGCACATATGGAACTGACAGCTTTTTAATGAAAATCTCAGTTTCTCAATACATGTTTTTGACACTTTCATACAATATCTCACGATGAAGAAATAGTCCACAACATATGTTTTGAGATGTGCAATGCGAAGGCTTAAAATTATTTCCTTTTTTTCTGTCACCATAAATATTTTGTTGCTATCAAATAAGCTGATTAAGTTTTCCTTGAAGCCCTCTGCTTGGAGGTGACTCAGCAGAGTACAATATCGCACTGTGAAACAACTATAATCATATTTCCACAGTGAGAGCTAACAAACAAGGGTGGCCTTTGTTGATTTTAATCATCCTATGGTCCAATCACATATTCACTCCAAGGAAGACTCTCTCCCAACAGTAGATATGTGGTTCAATGTTCTTTTGAGGATTCATAGTGTAAATCATTCATCCAGATTGAAATTCATAAAACCTTTCCTTTTTTGGCCTTTTCTTAAAAAAAAAAAAGATGATTATTACATACATTTCACTCTGAAGAGCCACTCCAGAGGCCACCTTATGCATGCAATTGGAATGCTTTCATAAAAGATGTTGCTGGCCTTATAAGCAGGTGGACCATGCCTGGCTTCTTTCTTTGTCTCCATTACTAAGCTAATGAAGCTCTCAGGATGATATTTGTAGCCCACCTGTCAAGCGCCAGGAAAATCAGGAGACCCAGAGAGTTCAAATAGGGATAAAGGTTTATTGTAAGTGTTAGATCGGCGCAGGAAAGAAGAAGTGACCAGCAGGGTTCAAGTAACAAGTTTTAATAACAAGAACTGAACGGCTAGTGCGCTGCCGGAGCTCTCCTTATATACACTCCGGCAGACGCACCGCCCACTGACAGGGATTCAAAACTCCCGCCGAAAGGATCTTCAGCCAATCCCAGGCGGATGTCCTTATAAGGACATAACACTCCTCCCCCCTAGTTCTTAGTCAGTCGATCAGGGAAATAGTCACTAAGATAAACAGGACGTCTACGTGCCCGCGTAGACCTGCGCAGTTCAGAGTCAAGATGGACACTCTCCCGGACGGAGGGTGTCTGCTCTGCTCGGGGCTTCTTCCCCGGTGCCGGGCTGGATCTGGCCGTCGAGGACGCGGGCACTGTGTCCGAACCTCCGGCCGGGTCACGGACCTCCGCCTGCGGGCGATGCTGGTCTGCCTCGTTCCTGCACGGATCGTGGAGCCGCCGGTGTGGATCCCTGCTCTTGGCCGGTCCGGAACTCCTGAGCCACGGTAAGTCCCTGGGTCTCCCTCGGGTCCCCTCTGGGCTGGGGTCGCGCCGGTCTGGGTCAGGGTGCGAGTCCGGTGGTGGTGGTTGGGTTAAGCCCCCGGGGTCTCCGGTCGAGTCCGGCTTACTCCCGGGGCGGCAGGCGGACGGAAATGGTGACTGGTCGGCTCTGTCGGGGTGGCGTAAGCCTACCTTGCAGGGGTGGTGTAGGCCCTCTCTGCGCGGTTGGTCTGGCGGTGGTGCCGAATGTTCCCTCTGGCCGCTGGGCTGCTCGACCTGGTCGGGTTGGTGTTGGCCTACCCTGCTGGGGTGGTGGAGGCCTTCCTTGCAGGGTTGGTTTTCTGCGCGGTTGGCGGGTTGTTGTAGGGTCTCCTGGAATGTTGGCTGGAGGTCCCCAACTCTGGGCTGCCGGTTGCCCACTTCGCAGGGTTGACGTTGGCTTCCCCTGCTGGGTTGTCCCCGGTCTACTTGCCTTGCCGGATCTGGTATTAGGCTAGGTGCCGGGGTGTTTGTTCGTCCCTCGGGTCGCCGGTCTCCCTCGTCTGGGTGGTTTAGGCTTACTTCGGCGGGGTGGTTTAGGCCTCCCTCGTCGGGGTGGTTTAGGCCTACTGTACCGGGGTGGTTTAGGCCTACCTCGCCGGGGTGGTTTAGGCCTACTGCGCCGGGGTGGTTTAGGCCAACTGCGCCGGGGTGGTTTAGGCCTACCTCGTCGGGGTGGTTTAGGCCTACTGCGCCGGGGTGGTTTAGGCCTACCTCGTCGGGGTGGTTTTCGCTCACTTCCCTCCACCTTTTGCGGAGCTGGTCGAGATGACGTCTCACGATCTGTCCATCGTCCAGCTCAACGCGGTAGGATTTGGGACCGGTTGTGCTGTGTACTGTAGCTTTAAGCCATTTAGGCGAGCCGTGGAAATTAAGAGCGAATACGGCATCACCGACGGAAAACTGGCGAAGTTGGCGACTGGCTGATGCGGGCACCTCAGAGGAGTATTGCGGGTGCAGTCTGTCCAGGGGTGACCGGAGTCTCCTGCCCATTAAGAGTTCAGCGGGGCATTTTCGGGTGGCAGAGTGAGGCGTGATATGCTGAGTAAGCAAAAAAGTGTCAATGCGCTCCTGCCAGTCCCCCGGGCCCATCTTGGCGAGCGACTCCTTCGTGAGTTGCACCATCCGTTCAGCCTGCCCATTTCCGGCCGGTCTGTAAGGGGCAGAGAGGGCATGGCGAATGCCCAAGCCCGCCAGGAAAGCTTCCATGGGCACGGACGTAAGTTGGGGCCCGTTGTCTGAGACCAGAACGTCTGGGAGTCCATGGGTCGCGAAGAGGCGCCGGAGGGCACGGATGGTAGCTTCCGTTGTGGTGGATGCCATGGGGACGACTTCCAACCACTTGGAGTAGGCATCAACCACGATGAGAAGGTGGTGCCCATGAATGGGGCCAGCAAAGTCTATGTGAATGCGCGACCAGGGGGAGCTCGGAGTCTCCCAGGGCATCGGGTCAGATTGAGGCGGGGCGGCTCTGACTTCTTGGCACGGGCTACACCTGGCGACCCAATGTTCAATGTCTTTGTCCAGTGTCGGCCACCAGACGTAGCTCCGTGCCAGGGCTTTCATCCGGACTATGCCCGGGTGTCCTTTGTGCAGCGCAGTAAGAGTCCTTCGTTGAAGAGTGCTGGGAATCAGCACCCTATCTCCCCATAGTAAACAGCCGCGCATGGTGGACAGCTCCCCTTGCTTGCGGCTGAACGGGATGAAGTCGTCGCTGTCCATTCGAGTCGGCCAGCCTCTCAGAACCCAGGAGTGGACTTGCCGGAGGATGGGGTCAGCTCGCGTGTGCGTCGCTACGTCGGCAGATGTCACCGGACAGTTGTTGTCGTTGTCAATATGCAGCAGCTCGAGCGTGGGGGCCGGGTCTTCCACGGATTCAGCGGATGGGCACCTGCTCAACGCGTCGGCGTTTGCGATGGCTTTACCAGGCTGGTGGACGAGGCTGTAAGAATAGCCGGCGAGGAAAATGGACCAGCGCGTCATCCGGGGGGACATGAAGGCTGGGGTCTGCTTGTCCCCTGCTAGTAGGCCGAGGAGAGGCTTGTGATCGGTGACAATGGTGAATTGCCGTCCATACAGGTATTCGTGGAAGCGCTTCACCCCTGCAACAATAGCCAACGCCTCTTTGTCCAGTTGGCTGTAGTTGCGCTCAGCACTAGACATAGTCTTAGAGAAAAATGCGATGGGGGCTTCACGACCGGTAGGCAGTTCATGGCTGAGCACAGCGCCAACTCCGTACGGGGAAGCATCACAGGTCAGTCTGAGGGGCAGTGTCTCATTGTATTGAATGAGCACACTGTCTGAGGTCAGAAGTTGCTTAACGGCTCTGAATGCAGACTCTTCCTCACGTCCCCACCTCCAGGAAACCGCCTTCGCCAGCAAGCGATGGAGCGGCTCAGCAACAGTGGCTTTCTGCTGGAGGAAAATAGCGTAGAAGTTAAGCAATCCAAGGAAAGCCTGAAGCTCCGCTTTGTTTTTGGGGCTGGGAGCTTCATGGATAGCTTTAACTTTTGATTTGGTGGGGTGGATGCCAGAACTATCTATCAGATAGCCCAGGAACTCGACTTCCTGTACCCCAATGATGCACTTGTCCCTCCGGACTCTCAAGCCCTTCTCCCTGAAACGCTGGAGAACTAGCCTCAGCCGGTCCAGGAGTTGAGCCTTTGAGTCCCCAGAGATCAGTACATCATCGAAATAAGGCACCACCCCTGGAACGCCTTGGAGAAGGCGTTCCATCATGGATTGGAAAATGCCAGGGGCTGCACTGACTCCAAACTGGAGACGGTTGCACTTAAACGTGCCTCTATGGGTGACAATAGTCTGTGCCTCCGCCGTTTCCTGATCTACTGGCAGTTGCTGGTAAGCCTGGGCCAGGTCCAGTTTTGCAAAAATTTTGCCCTTGCCGAGTGAGTGCAGCAAATGTTGCACTACTGGGACGGGGTATGCGCTCTGCGGCAACGCCTTATTGATGGTCACTTTGTAGTCGGCGCAGATGCGCACAGATCCATCCTGCTTCATGGGAGTCACAATGGGAGTTTCCCATGAAGCATGATCGATGGGTTCCAGAATACCTTGGGCAATCAGCTTATCTAGCTGAGCGTCTACTTTAGCCCGCAAGGCAAATGGAACCCGGCGGGGCTTGAGCCGAATTGGGGTTACCCCCTTGTCCAGATTAAAGGAGATGGGTTTCCCTAAAAACGTCCCTAACTTACCATCGAAGACTTCTTGGAACTCTCCGATGAGTGAGTCGAGTTCGCCTGAGCTAATCTGGTGGATGCCTCCAATAGAAAGCCCCAGCGGCTGGAACCACTCCACGCCCAGCAGGGTCGGGCGGCTATGCTCCACGACGGTTATGGGAAGCTGGCCCTGGAACTGCTTGAAGGCGATCCGGAGGTTGGTCCGCCCGATGACGCCGATGGGGTTGCCGCCGAAGTCCACCAGCTTGGAGTGCAGAGGTTCAAGTTGGCGCTTGGAGAGATTCGGCTTGAGCCTCTTGACCTGGTGCCAGTCGATGATCGAATAGACGGAGCCTGAGTCGACTTCCATCGTGCACGGCAAGCCTTCTGCCAACAGTGTCACGTGGAATTTTGTGGCACTGTTGGTGCTGGTGAGGGCGATCGTTGTCTGGTTCACAGCGCCGCCATGAGAACTGTTGCGGTCGTCGCGCTTTTGCTGGATTGAGGACCGTTTGGACGACCTCTGGGAGTCGCGACGATTTTCTGGATTCTGGGGCTTGATCGACTCCGGAACAGGATCAGAGGCTCTGCATGCCTCTGCGATGTGCCCCCTCTTAAGGCAGCGTCTGCAGGTGGCATCCCGCCAGCGACAGGATTGGCGGGGGTGGTGTCCCTTGCAACTGCCGCACTGAGCGGCGCGGCGGCCATCGTTTTGAATTTCCCGCCTGGTTGGGCGGGAAACTTTCAAAACGGTTGATTCTCCCTCTGAATCAGTCGGAGTGGTCGAGTCGTCGGATGATTCCGATGACGGTTTGCGGATCTTATGGATCCCTCGGGACTGGAGCATGGCAGCAGCGGCGGTCTCGGATGTTTCAGCAGCCGTAGCCTCCTCAAGAACGTCCTTCAAGGACAGTCTTTTTCTGCTTAGGAACTTCTTTTGGAGGTTGGCATCTCTCATCCCGAAGACGATCCCGTCGCGTAAGGCATTGTCAACGTTCTCAAATTCGCAGTTTGCAGCGATTTGACGCAATGCCGCCACAAAGTCTTTAAGCGATTCGCCTTCCTTCTGATTACGTTGGCGGAAGGTAAAGCGGTTCGATATGGGAGTGCCCGTTGGGGCATAGTGGTCTTGCAGGGCAGTCTGCAGATCCACCCAGGACATGACTTCAATGTCCCTGGGTGCGACGAGGTTGACGGCGAGTTCCAGAACGTCGGAGCCGCAGTTAGCGAGGAAGAGAGCCCTCTTCCTCTCGTCGTCTAGGTTGTTGTAGCCGTTTCCCCGGAGGAATTGGCGGAAACGTATCATATACGAACTCCACTTCTCCCGGCTGGGGTTGAAGGGAGCCAGCGAGGCGAACGGCGCTTGCGGCGTTGCCATTTCTCAGACCGCGTCGAGTGACTTCAGCTCGTTATGGCGATCGTGCCACGCGGAGGTTCTTCTCTAGTCCTTCGTCGCCAGTGTTAGATCGGCGCAGGAAAGAAGAAGTGACCAGCAGGGTTCAAGTAACAAGTTTTAATAACAAGAACTGAACGGCTAGTGCGCTGCCGGAGCTCTCCTTATATACACTCCGGCAGACGCACCGCCCACTGACAGGGATTCAAAACTCCCGCCGAAAGGATCTTCAGCCAATCCCAGGCGGATGTCCTTATAAGGACATAACAGTAAGCTTGAGCTCTCTACAAGAATCAGAACTACTAACAGCCAAGGGAATTCAATGGAAGATAAGAATAGAAGAAATTCAAGGTGGGATGGATTTAGATCTTTTATGAGTGTGAAGGGACACATGATGTGTTTGACTCCTCTTTTGGGCTCATCTGGTCATCTCCTACAGCACCTTCCCTTATGACCAGAGCTTTATATGATTTACTAGTCATATGACTTTATATCGTCCTCTTTTAATGATCCCATAATCCCTTGTGAGACGGAGTCTGGACAACCGAATGGAGCTGAGTGTTTACTGGCCGGATGCCTTTCCTGTCTCCAGTGCAGAGTTTTATTCAGCAGGTACATTCTCAGTGTGCCCAGAGAGAGGAATATCTGTCTCTACCTAGGACTGAACTCACAGCCTCCTGATTGTGAGATGAGAGTTCCACATCTGGGCCACTGCACCACCCAGTCATATGAGTTTATATAGAAACTGCCCCTCCCTAAGCAGAATGCCTCTGCTAATACAGATAATCCTTGACTTAAAACAGTTTGTTTAGTTACTGTTCAAAGTTATAATGGCACTGAAAAAAGTGACTTATGATTGTTGCAGCATCCCTATGGTCATATGATCAAAATTCAGATGCTTTAACAACTGACTCATATTTATGAAGTTTACAGTATCCTGGAGTTATGCGATCACCTTTTGTGATCTTCTGACCAGCAAAATCAACTTAACAACCATGTTACTCATTCAACAACTGCACTGATTTAGTTAACAACTGTGGCAAGAAAGATTGTAAAATGGGGGAAAACTCACTTAATAACTGTCTCACTTAGCAACAGAAATTTTGGGCTCAATTGTGGTTGTGTGTTGAGGGCGATCTGTACCCTTCCTCATAATGTTAGCATTTTGAGTTAGCATGTTATATAATCTTTCCTCAAATTTTTGCCCTTGCTTCCAAATAGCAAAGCTTGCCATTAAAAGGGACTATTCTTCTAATTTGCCTTTGCTGTTCCAATAAAAGTTAAAAACAAGTAATCCTGTCCTGTGAAGACTTGAGATTTAATTTAATAGAAATACAAAGCTATGAAAATAGGCAGCTTGCCCAAACCTCCAGCTCTATGTACTTTAATTCTTAGAATCGTCAGTCCACGTGACTAAAAAGCTCCAAATCATTTAGATTGTTGGGAATAAATAAGATCACCAGGTGAGAAATAACTAGACTATGCTGTCAAATATATTCCTTTATAGATTCATTAGAAATCTGCTGGAATGTACGTTTCACAGTATTAGATGTTGCTCTTTTGTGTGAGATAATTCTGCCTATGAAACCTGAATTAGTAATTTGATTTGCATTATACCATTTCTGACATGCATCTCTGTAACTATTATTGCTTCTGGAACATAGGGTTGTTTTTTATATATATTTTCTTCTGTCTTTTTGTTAATGTTCATGTGAATCCAATCTTTTTCAGTTTACCTTTGTAAAAAAACATATATGCATCCAAACGTGATTATTGCCAAAATGTTTCTGAGCTCTCCTTACTTACTTTTTACATCTGAGAAATTGTTGTTATTTTCACAGTAAAGAGCATGGAAGGAAACCAGAGTATTAGGAATTTCTTCACCATGAGTAATGAAAATTTGTGAAAATTAAGGTTTTTATTAGAGGTTTTAGCAAAGAATCACACATTTGGGGCGTTTATGAATAATTTCAGTTCACTTTGTGTATTCAGTTCTTTTCTTTCTTTCTTTTTTTTCGTTTTTCATGAATAGAAATTTACTGAAATTAGGGTTTCTATTAACTGCCTTGGCAAACAAAGACATTTCTGGTGTATTACCCAATCGCTACTTTAACTAGAAAAAGGACTTGTTATAGCACACTGCTAAAACAGCTATAAAGTTTTTTGAGTAGGCATTTACAGTGCACAGGAAAGCTGAGAATACGCCTGCCTCATAAACTCCTTGCTTTTTGTACAAACTTATTGACAATTCTGTACTGACAAAGGAAGAAAAAAAAAGTTATATTCCTAAACAGCAGCAACTATTAGTGTAACTGGGTCTATCTCAGACTGACTCTTATAACTGCCTTTTCCACAGCAGTGTATTATCGCTAGTATCCAGAATTAATGTCAAGACTCATGTCAGGGAATCTCTGCCATGTTTTGGCTCCTCATCTGTAGCATGCCAGCTGTTCAAGGTAGTAGTTGGTTTCAAATACCGGGGCTACTGGTTCGTTATTGGTAACATGCGGATGCATGCGTGCACTTCGTGAGCATGTGGTACTTCTGTGCGTGCGCAGAATCATTTTTGATGATGTCTGGGCAGGTGAACTAGTGCTGCCGCTACTAGTTCACCTGAACTAGGACAAACCTGTAGCAACCCACCACTGGTTCAAGGTAAAGGATATTTATTTACATGCAATATGTACAACCATAGGCTGCACAATTTAGGTATGCTATATCTAAGATGTGAGAGAATTGTAATGAATTAATGAGGAAACTAAGCAAAAAGCAGCATCACATTTTCCTTTCCTTTGCATATACTTTAAAACAGTGATACCAAAAACTAATACCCAAATTTGATCTCCCCTATTTATCTGCCAAGTACATTGATTACCTTATGATGAAAATATCGAATGATAAAGTACATATTTGAATGGATCATAACAGACTGTAGGATAGTAACAGAACCAACATATACCTCCTCAGGTCCGGACCACCCCCACCTTATTGGCCTTCCGGAAAGAGGTGAAGACCTGGCTTTTCCGGCAGGCCTGTGGCCATTGATCTCGCTGCTGCAATCTTGCAAGATCCGGCCATGAATGGAGTGTATGCGTTTTTAATGTTTTTTAAAACAACTTTTATGGTATATTGTTCGCATTATTTTTTGTTGTAAGCCAGCCAGAGTCCCCGGGGAGTTGGGCGGCATAGAAATGCGACAGACAGACAAACAAACAAATAAACAAACAAACAAATCCAAAAACTATTTTGATTGGGAATATGAAGTTTGAATGGAGGTTGGCAAAGAATATAAACAATGTCCAGATAATATTTTTAGAAGAGCATCCTATTGTCATGTGCCTTGTACTGAGATTAGACAATGTCATTGTAGATCTCTCGTGTGTATGAGATGAAATTCTTTAGCTCATATCACATGTTCAAGACCACTTTTGCAACAGAGATATTGCACCTAGAGACCAGGCTGACATTTTCACCCAAATTGCACCAAATGAATAACTCATCCTTTCCGCATAATCCCTCGTCACAAATATTTTCCCTTCTTTCAACTGAATATTTTTTTACACATAGCTCTGAAACCCGTTTATACATGAGTTTTCACTTTGCAGTCTTTAAATGATACTGTAGGTGTACCTTTATAAATCAAACTTTCTGTCCAATGTCACATAGACTTAAAAAAAAAACTATACAAACATGCTTTCCCTAATCAATTATCACTGGAGGACATATTTAGTCTCAATTTCAGGACAATATAATTTTTCTGGAGACCAACAAATCATGATATATGTTCTTTTCCCAGGGGATTTCAGGCCAGGGAAAATTGTTCTGAGGTTTGGAATACTTCTGCAATATTATTATATCCCATATAACTTATATTTTATTGCAAACTAAACTCATAAATATATCTTTTCCACAAGCCCAGGAAAGCTTTCTTTTATTCCTTTAGCCACCTTACTCCATAAGCAACAATTCCTATGCAAACCACATTATGCACTGTATTGTGTCATCTTCTTTTTTCATTGACAAATGTTTTAATAATTATATATAAGACAAGTACACATTGACCGATCAGGCAAAAGTTCCAGGTTGTATCTTTTTAAAAATGTGGGGACTAAAATAATAATTTCAATTCCAAATCTTTTGATTAGCATCAAATAATTTGGTACTATCATGATCACCCAAGTCATGTATACCAGTGTTTCTCAATTTCAGTGATTTTTGAAAACTTGGGTCTTCTCCCAAGCTTTGGGATAGAGTGGTTGGGAAGTCCACTTGATGTTTTTGTTAGATGGAGTGGGTTTGTCTGGATGTATTTATTTTTTTTATTTTATATCAAATTTATATACCACCCTTCTCCCTGGGGACTCAGGGTGGTGTACAACCGAGTAAAAACATAGACTACAAACATTAAAATACTATATATGTATATATGATAAACCAATTAAAACATTTCAAAGTGTTAAACCAGCCCGGCTTGCTGAAAAAAGAAAGTTTTAAGGGCACAGCGGAAGGCACCAAGGTCTTGGATTCTCGTTATCTCTGGTGACAGTTGGTTCCAGAGGGTAGGTGCCCCCACAGCGAAGGCCCTCCCCCTGGGGGTCACCAGCTTACATTGTTTGGCTGATGGCACCCTGAGGAGGCCCTCTCTGTGGGAGTGCATGGGTCGATGGGAGGTCATTGGTAGCAGCAGGCAGTCTCAAAGATAACTAGGTCCTATGCCATGGAGCACTTTAAAGGTGATAACCAACACCTTGAGATTTCCTTGTTCTTATTGAACATATTTCATGTAGAAGCTATCTTCAGGTATCTGAAGATGCCTTTTCTACCAGGTATAAAATAGTATAGGACTATTCAGATAACTGTAGACCACAGGACAAGAAATTATATGCCTAAATTACAAGCAAGTCAGGGGTGGGCTTCAAAAATTTTAGGAAGGGGTTCTCTGCCCAGTTGCTGGGTGGGCATGGCTATGGTAGGCATGGCCATGTGGGCCTCCTGCAGGGGGGCATTTTTGCCCTCCCTGGGCTCCGGAGGCTTTCCTTGAGCCTCTGGGAAGGCAAAAATGGACTCTTCAGGCTCTGCAGGCCCTCTGGAAGCTGGAAATGGGCTCATTTCTGGCCTTCCCAAACTTCTGGTGGGCATGTTTTTTGCCTTCCCCAAGCCTTTGTGCATGCCCTGCACTTACCTGCATCCAAAACGGGCTTTGTGGGGACTCCTGGGAGGGGCAGGACAGGGTGGGAGGGGCAGGGCAAGCCAGGAGTGGGATTTGGGGGTTCTCTGAACTGCATAGAATCTTAGCTAGAGGTTCTCCCGAACCCCTGCGATCCCCCAGCAGCCCACCCCTGAAGCATGTACATTATGGCTGGAAATTAAAAAAGAAAAAAACTACCTAAGTGAAACAATTGTTCGACAGTGGATCAGACTATTTCATGAGGTGGTGGAGTGTAGGTGTTTAAAGAGAGACTGAATCTGTATATTGTAGTAGTGGATTTTAGCGGTGATCAGAAAGGGTTGATCAGAAGATTTTTGAAGTCATTCAAATCTGTATATTCTGGGATTTCATCACTCATAACTAAAGAACATTTTAAATTGCACGTTTGTAGTTTTTTTTTCCAAGTTTAGGTTGTGAAGTCCACACCTAACAAGATGGCAGGAGATCTGCTATCAAAACTGTCAGTTTACCTTGTTTATGAGAAGAACCATTCGGAACAGTTTTCCTTAGGATTCATACATAACTTGAGTCTTCAACTAAAGGACTCAGTAAAATCCAGGACAGGAATATAAATTCAACTGGTGTTTAAAAATATAGGACAAGGCAAAAGTGCTCAACCAAGCAGCTTTGGGGAGGATCAATAAAACTAGGTGTTGAGAAAAGTCAAAGGCAGTACTGTAGGGCACCTTTGAAGACTAATATTCAACTAGCACCTCCAGATTTGGACGGTAAATTTTTGATGACCTATTAAAAAGCAGCCATGTAATTCTTTGTGATACAGGAGTGATTGTCTGAAGTTTTACATCCTAGATATAATAGACTTGTTAGCCCTTGAAGTTAAAGCAGAACAGGAGTTAAGGGAATGCCACAAATGCTAGTGTTTTATGTAAGGAAGTCTTTGGAAGCCATTGTTTTCTTAGTCTCAAATCTGAATGTTTAGCAGAGAGAACATAATACCAGCCTTCTTTATGAAGAAGTAATACTGAGCTGCTTTTTTAATTCAAGGATTGTAAAGAAGGAGAAGCATTTTAGGCTGCCCTCATTTATGATAAAGAAAAATGTATCAACTTTTTTTTTTATTATTTTCTACAATGTGTTCTTGGGGGAATTAATTTTATAATACAGAATTGCTTGGGGTGAAGTTGAACAAAGGTCTCGTTTTCTACAATGAGATTTTGCTTATTAAAAATAATTAAATTCATAAGCCTTGTACTGAAGCTATACCCTTATCCCACAGCAATATAACCTCCAGTGTTTTGTGGATCTTTGCTCAGTCCCAGCTCCATTAAAGTCAGTGGACTATATCTAGAAGGTTAATCCCACATACTAGTAAAGCATGTGTTGAAAAGGACTATAAAATAATAAGTGCTGTAAGTCAGTCAAACAAGAACAGTAACATTAATATTTTTCCATTCAAATAGCTTAAAAGAGAAACACACTCCAGATATTGTTTTAGTAGTTTAAAGACAATATCTTTTTTAAGATATTGTCTTTAGAATATTATCTAAGAAAAAAACATTAAGGGGTATAAACACAGATATTTCATTGATGTCAGTTAAACCTTTTTCTAAAAAAGCATTCCCAGATTTCAGCCATGGAGCAATTAGCATGTTAGGAATTATCTAGGATATATATACAGCATATGAGAATTGATATGGCAGAATTAAAAGATGACTGAATGATGCAAATTGGGGTGTTTATTTTTGAATTATACAAATTATACAAAATTATACAAAAACCAGCAGCAAATAATGTATATGTGAGTGTGTGTGAGAATGTGCTACACCTATCTGTAATTCAACAATTTGGTCAACTTTTTTCTTATATTTATTTAATTAAGATCCATCCCAGCTTGGAGGTTAATTGCCAGTCAACCCCCCCTCCTTTTTTTTTGTATGAACCTACTCAGCATTCAGAATTTTCTTTTTCCAGAGACCATCTTTTGAAGAGCCACCTAAAGATACTACAAAAGTGCAAAATCTGCATTGGACATTGGCAACACCCAAGCCCATTTTTCACGGTTCACCACGAGAGCACCAGTCACCTCCGGTCCCAAAGCACAAATGCTGGCAGCACAATTTAATTTCATTCTGTTTTAGAGAAAAAACACACCATCATTTTCACTCCTCAGCTCTACCAGTTTGCAGTCTTTGTCATTTCACTTGACATCAAAATTCAGGGAACCCTTAAAAGATAGAGAATCCCTGAAATTAGACAGATTTTTTCCATAACTGATCGATAAAAAAAGATTGGGGGAGGGGGCGGGGAGGAATTCAGCCCCAAACAATTGCAATTCCATAAACAACAAAAATCCTTCCATAGTTGGCCATTACATACAAAAAGGAAATAAATAGGTTGCTAGCAAGTAACTTCATCCTTCTCTCTATCTCCACTACGTATTATGAGTATTTATCTGATGCTTTGAAAAAGAAGGAGATAGAAAGAGAAAAGGAGTTTTGAACCAGTGGTTGGATTCAAAATTTTTTTACTACGATTCTGTGGGTGTGGGTTGGTGGGTGTGGCTTGGTTGGTGTGGCAGGGGAAGGATATTGTAAAATCTCCATTCTCTCCCCACTCCAGGGGAAGGATACTGTAAAATCCCCATTTCCTCCCGATCAGCTGGGACTCAGGAGGCAGAATAGATGGGGGAGGGGCCAGTCAGAGGTGATATTTACCAATTCTCTGAACTACTCAAAATATCTGCTACCGGTTCTCCAGAACTGGTCAGAACCTGCTGAATACCACCTCCGATTTGAACCATTCATCTTACACTTAAAAGTCTCTTGCAAACTGAGATGGTGAAAGAAGAGCATGCCAGCAATTTTAGAACCAAGGGCTCTCCTATGGCTGCATACGGCTGCTGTGATAAGTGTAGTATAGATACATTTCAAGCAACAGAATGGCGGTATAAACAGATCGCTGTGTGTGGGACAAGAGAGAAAAGCCATGCTGGAGCAACAAACATTTTCTCCACTCCTCACAAAAAAGGAAAAGAAAAGAAATTGTTAGCTCCACAACTCATCTACCAGGCAATTGCTGGAGGTTAGGATGGGGATGCAGAGAAGAATAATGCTGGAATTTTGCATGCTGGCTCCTTCCCCAGCTAAAGAAATGGAGCAATTTGTCTTCCAATTAGATGGCTAACTAAGGTAGAGAAAGCATCAGCTGCTTGTGGTTGTTCCATCACCTTTACCAGAAGTGTCCCAGAGGAGACCTCTGTTTTATTTCTGAGTAATGAAAAAAACATGTGTTCTGTTTATAAGTCTGTATGTGTATGTGGGTGTTTGTGTGTGGGTGTGCTTGTCTCTTGTATAGTATTTTTGTATTGTTATGGTTTTGTGCATGGGAAACTATGTTTACTCTTGAGTGACATGATCAGAAGGAAACAGGAGGGGCTTAATATGGTGCAACATGCAATTTTTCAATTCCTTCCCAAGTTGGGGACATTATCTCTGGATCTGTTATACAATAGCTTTGATATTGAATCTCAGTTATTTCATAGGTCTATGAAAATAACACTAAAAGACTCCTAAAAAGCAAATCTGTTATTTACAGAAACTAGGGTGTTATTTAAAGGAATTGCATGGCTTGGCCCTAATCTATTTGCTTAAAAATGTATTGAAGATACATTCTGCTATTTCAATACGGTAGCAGACACATGTCTGTTTCATTTCTTCTGACTCATCTTACCCTACATCAGTGGGAACTTTCTTGTTGATTTTATGGATGTTATGTCAAGTCCATTATTTCAGCGAACACTAATTGGACAATTTATAAAATTTTTATTTGACTAATCATTTTGGCTACACGATGTGTGCTACAGAAAGAACCAGTACCTATAAGCCCTCCTTTGAAAATATTGATATGTGTAGCATTTCATCTAAACAGAAGCTGTTTAACAGTCAATAAAATACACGGTTGGCAGTCATTCAGTTTGAGATGATTAAAGAATTCCTACATTCCAATAACACCAGTATTATAGGAAACAGCATTAGAAAGCTTTTGGGTGCTGATTGGTTGAAGCATATGCCTTTACTGGAAAATGTTTTTGGAAAATAAAACCCATTGAAACCAAACAGAATCTCATTGTTCACATGTGAAAAATACAGCAGATATAGGCACCTGAAGTTTCAAACCTGCATTTTTTTTTTTACTCAGAAGTAAACACAATAGTAGTTTACTTCCTAGAAAGTACATTTTTGTGTACTAAGATCATATATTTAGTTCTGGTGATGATCAAATCATGATCTCCAGATGCTTTGGTTGATAGATTCTGGTGTCCCTTGTCAAGCTCCTTTGGGACTGATGAACATTGAAGTCCAAGACATTTGAATATATTGAGTGCTTCATTCCAAAATTAAGTTTGTACTTCTTCATCCATTTTTCAAAAAGGAGTTCCATTAAATATCACTTTCTGAGGAATAGACCTCTATAGAAAGTCAATTTGGTATAGTGGTTAAGGTGCTGGCCTAGATCAAAAGTTTAGGAGTGGGAGTTTCTGTGGTGCAGTGCTTCATCTCTTTCCTTAGTGGCTGGTTCAAGTCAGTGTTGACAGGGATGGGGAGAAAGATTGTATTTGTAGAACCTCACATGTGGGTTGCTTCAAGGTTTGGTACTGTTTGCTCTCCTGTTCAAGATCTATATGAAACCACTGATGAGGTCATGCTCCAGTTCGAGGTTTGGCATCATCAGCATGCTGATGATACCCAGCTCTACATCTCAAACCTGAGCCGCACACATGATGCTGTCAATATATTGGCCCAGTGTCTGGAGGCTGCTTGGCTCTGTTTGGGCAGAACAGACCTCACTCAATCTTATGTGGCTGTGGCTATTTGGATCCCTTAGGTCACCATCCTTGATCTTGCATCTTATCCAGTCTGAGACTGATATGCACTTTGGGGATCCTTCTGGGTTTTCAGTTATTGCTTGAAGAGCAGGTGGCAGCTATGATCAAGAGGGCCTTTGCATAGGTACATCTTGTATGCAAATTATTTATTTATTTATTTATTTATTTATTTATTTATTTATTTATTTATTTAGCTTATATGCTGCCCTCTGTCCGACGAGGACTCAGGGTGGCTCACAGCAATAAAACAAGTAAATGAATCAATATTTAAATGTTAAAACTACATTTTACCCTTCTCTCAATTGGAAAGCCTTTTAGATAGTTACTCATGCTTTGGTCACCTCGCACTTGAATTATTATGAACAGCTCTACGTGGGGCTGCCCTTGAAGACTACCCTGAAGCTACAGCTGGTTCAAAATGTGATGGTGTAAGCACTAATGGATGCTTCTCAATATGCCCATGTGCCACCACTGCTATGTGAGCTTCATTGATTGGCAATTAGTTTCTGAGTGCAATTCAAAATACTGGTTATATCTATGAAGCTCCATATGGCAGAGAGCATGGATATCTAAAAAACTGCTTGCTTCCAATTGTTTCTACCCAACCTGTATATTCTGGCAGAGTGGATATCTCTGGATCCACTCTATTAAATATTGTCACCTTCTCTGTGGCAATCCACATCCACCAAAACAACCTCAACACTGCCCCCCTCCCCCATTGAAAGGGATGCATTTGTCCTGGGGGGGAGGGTGTTCTAGAAGGCTTTGAAAACTTGATTTTGATCCCAGGCCTGAGGTTGTGGTTTGTGGTTTGTGGTTTGTTTGATTTTGCTGTTTATAAGATTTAGTCTCGACTGCCTAATTAAACTGATGTTTGTATCTGATTTATGTTTTTTCCCCTAGTTTTGTACACTAGCTGGAGTCCATTGGAATTGGGTTGCTAATACATTCAAAAAAATAATTCACAATTGTGCCTGCAGAGTACAATAAACAACAATAGCAATCACCACCTAGATGGAAGTCATGCTGGTATGATGAAAGCTCTGTCTGGTTTTGATGTGCATCACATGTGCAACACACATAAAAAATGAATACCACACCATTGTGACTTTCTTTTGACTTCTCGATACCCTTGCTCGTTTGTGCAATGTCATTGGCAACAATACAGAAGTAGTTTGCCATTGACTTATTCCAGCCTGGAGATATTTTGGGAGTCTACCGTTCCGAGTGCTGGATCCTTCTCTGCTTTGCCTTTTCCATCAAGGTCACCTATATACTGTTCTTTATTTGGCCTGTAGAAGACTATCTCCTCCTGGCCCAATTTGCTTGCCATAGAATAGTGATCAAATTGCATAGGCTCCATGTAGAGTGTTGGAAGGAATGCTTAGCATATCATATTTTCTTCCTTATTCAGTTTTAATTTGAAACTGAAAAACAGAATATATAAGAATTTAGGTCTTTGAAGATGTACAACCCAGAACCAAAAACTGATTGCCACAACAACCTTAAGCTCAAATAAATGAATGATAGGAGTTTGCATGTAGCTGAGGGAAATACTAATCAACAGTGGAATTGTTCTATAGATGTCTATAGATTATGTGTAGGGGAATAAAACTGCCAATACCAGACCTCTTTTGGATTTTACCCATTCTTAGAAACAGACTTTAACAACAGCAATATGCCTTTTTTTCTCACCCTTTCATCTTTCCTACCTGTATAGAATTACCAAAGCACCTACTGTGATAGATGAAAGTATTGAGTGAGATCTACCTGTATGATATTTTTATCATAGCTCTCTAAGTAACTTGCACTTTTTATGCCTTAGCTTTGGTTCATTAACTTTTCACCTGGGAAATGCAGTAAACAGAGAAAAATCAATTTTGACTTAGTCCAGCTCTCTAAACTTTCTAGAGTTCTTGTTCAACACTGAAAACCATAACCCTGAAGACGTCTCTTTCATAGAGAATATAGATTAACTTTGTCAGTAAATCTGATTAAATCTCTCTCTCTTTCTCACATTTCTCTAGGGCTCCTTTTAGCCCTGCTTTGTGCTAGGCCCTTATTGAAATGAGATATAACAGAATCACACCAAGTTTACCCTAAGGAGGGAACTGTAGATATCCTTTGATTGATGGCTACTCTATTTTCTTGTTGAAATAAATTCACTCTTCTCCCATCTTTTTCCCCATCTCTGCTTGATTCTGTCAAGTAGGCAGGTGGGAACATGGAAAAGTAGAGTCTTTCAAACTCTAATGTCATCATTTCACATTGATAGTTAAACCATGATAACTGTTATTCCAAGAAGAAAAGTATTTATTTCTCCAGATTCTTGGCTCAATTTTTTTTAAAAAAAATGTTTCATCCTCTTTTATTCACTTGCCAGCTTTTAAAAGAAGTAGAACAGATTCATCTATCTACGCAGAGAAAGTGCATGTCTGCATAGTTTAAGTTTGCCCTTTCTATGGAAAAAGCATCATGCAAGCTGGAGACTTCATGCATAAGGAGATATGTTTAGAAGTCCTATTTATTCACTTCTTCATCTTCAACAAAGGAGGAAATATTTCTTGAATCAAGGTTCTGATGAATAAGTGGGGACAGGCTGACTCCGATAAAGTACAGCAGTAGCACTTATTTATTTATTTATTTATTTATTTATTTATTTATTAAATTTCTATACCGCCCTTCTCCTTCCGGACTCAGGGCGGTGAACAGCCAATTTAAAACCAGTGCAATACAATAAGATTAAAACGTACTAAAATCAATATAAATTTAGGCTGAAGATTCAAACCGAATAAAACTCTGAGACACTAAAAAATTTAAATAATTTAAAATATTAAAAATATTTAAAAATAGGAGGGATCAGGCAAGTCCGGCAAGTTGGAAAAAATGAGTCTTCAAAGCCCGACGAAAGGTCCGGAGGTCAGTGATAGTTCTCAGATCTGGAGGGAGATCGTTCCAGAGGGTGGGGGCTACCACAGAGAATGCTCTCCCCCTGGGGGTCGCCAGCCGGCACTGTCTGGCTGACGGCACCCTGAGGAGGCCCTCTCTGTGGGAGCGAACCGGCCGGTGGGAGGCGATAGGTGGCAGAAGGCGGTCCTGTAAGTACCCTGGTCCTAAGCCATGGAGCGCTTTAAAGGTGATTACCAACACCTTGAAACGCACCCGGAAATCAACCGGCAACCAATGCAGCTCACGCAGGAGAGGTGTCACATGGGAGCGCCCTGTCGCTCCCATAATCCCCTGCGCGGCCGCATTCTGTACCAGCTGAAGCCTCCGGATGCATCCCAAGGGGAGCCCCATGTAGAGAGCATTACAGTAGTCCAAGCGAGACGTGACGAGCGCCTGAGTGACTGTGCGTAGGGAGTCCCGATCTAGAAAGGGCCGCAGCTGCGTATCAGGCGGACCTGATAAAAAGCTCCCCTGGCCACAGCCGTCGTATGTTCCTCTAAAGACAGCCGTGGATCCAGGAGGACGCCCAAGTTGAGCACCCTTTCCGTGGGGGCCAATGATTCGCCCCCAATAACCAACGATGGAGTCAGTTGGCTATATCGGGACGCCGGTAGCCACAGCCACTCAGTCTTGGAGGGGTTGAGTCGAAGCCTGTTTCTCCCCATCCAGACCCGCACAGCTTCAAGGCACTGGGACATCACTTCCACGGCATCGTTGGGGTGGTCCGGGGTGGAAATGTACAGCTGAGTGTCATCAGCGTACTGATGGAATTCCACCCCAAAACCACGGATGATCTCACCCAGCGGCTTTACATAGATGTTGAACAGAAGGGGCGAGAGGACCGACCCTTGTGGCACCCCACATACTAGGCGCCTCGGGGTCGACCGCTGCCCCCCTGTCAACACCGATTGCGACCGGTCGGAGAGGTAGGAGGAGAACCACCGCAGAACGGTGCCCCCCACCCCCAGTCCCTCCAACCGGCGCAACATGATACCATGGTCGATGGTATCAAAAGTATCAAAACTTAGACTTATATACTGCTTCACAGTGCTTTACAGCCCTCTCTAAGTGGTTTACAGAGTCAGCACATTGCCCCCAACAATCTGGGTCCAGTTTACCCACTTCAAAAGTATGGAAGGCTGAGTCAACCTTGAGCCTGGTGAGATTTGATCTGTCACACTGCTGGCAGCCGGTCATCAGCAGAAGTAGCCTGAAGTACTGCACTCTAACCACTTGCTCCATGGCAGCTCTTACATATTGTGTATATAAAGTATATTGTGCAATAGAGAGAAATACCGTATTTTCCGGCGTATAAGACGACTGGGCGTATAAGACGACCCCCAACTTTTCCTGTTAAAATATAGGGTTTGGGCTATACTTGCCGTACAACGCACACCAAATAAAAATAAAAAAATATTAATTGGCTTACCCACAATGTAAAAGCAGCTGTGCTAGACCCAAAATGGCCCCTGCAACAAGCAGGAACCTCACACAGTCACAAAAAGCCCCCAAAAAACAACTTTTACACTTTACACACATAAAATACCACATACAGCTTTGTGAGATTTTGTGTATTTGTGTAGTTAGAGTGAAACACTACAGAAACACACTAAATCTCAGAAAGCTGCACAAATATTACTTAATTTTATTTTATTTTTATTTTTATATGAAAGCTAAATGTAAAACTTCCTAAACTTTAAACGGCTAGGTCTAAAAAAGAACAACTTAAAAAAAACCCCAATTAACTATTTTTTTAAACTCCCAAAGGGGGAAAAAACTTAGCCAATAGAACAAGGGTCTCCAACCTTGGCAACCTTAAGACTTGTAGACTTCAACTCCCAGAATTCCTCAGCCAGGAATTCTCGGAGTTGAAGTCCACAAATCCCTGCCTGCTTGATTGCGACTAGCAGCTAAGGTAAGCAAGCTGGAGTGGGGTGGGGGAGGGAGATTTTTGCTACCGATTCGCAGGCAAAAATTAGCAGCTGGGATCACCAGAGCCATGTAAAAGGAAATTTTTTTTTCCTTTTACATGGCTCTGGCGATCCCAGCTGAATTTCTTGCTAATCAGGCAACTCAGATGGGATCGTTAGAGCCATTTAAAGCTTGCCAGAGCCTTTCGGGCTGGTCTGCCTGGTTACAGGAGAATGACACCCGGCGTATAAGACGACCCCCGACTTTTGAGAAGATTTTCATGTGTTAAAAAGTCATCTTATACACCGGAAAATATGGTATATGTGCTTGAACCACCAGTTCATTAAATACTGAACCTAAGGAAGCAGATGCTTAAATATGAATTGGAGAAACTTGCTATCCTTTTGCCAAACTACAACTCCCAACTCAGCCATCCAACGTACCAATACTCTAGAATATGGGTGTTCAAACTTTTGGCTTGCCTGGGCCCCATTGAGTAAAGAGAAATTATCTGGAGCTGCATATAAATTATGTAATATAGTTAATAGTGGTGCAGTGGTTAGAATGCAGTACTGCAGACTGACTCTGCCCACAGCCAGGAGTTTGATTTGGATCGGTTTAAAGTTGAGTCAGCCTTCCATTCTTTTGGAGTTAGTAAAATCAGGGTCCAGACTGTTAGAGACAATATGTTGATTCTGTAAACCTCTTAAAGAGTGCTGTAAAGCAGTATGAAGTGGTATAGAAGTCTGCACTATTGCTATTAATATCTGTAAATCACACAGTAATGTTAAAAAGAAAATTTGAATTTCACAGAATTCAAATCAGGATATTTTTTAAAATACTTGATTTTAATCAAAAGAAATATATTAAGCTACTACAGCTTAGCTAAAACGTACAGCAGTTTCAGTCTGGCTCTATTGCCAGAAGTCAATAGTGACTCAAAAGCACCTCCTCCCCTTAAAAAAAAACCAGTGCAACTAGTGCCAACCTTAACAGTTGGCATGTGAATTCACAAAAATGAAATTCCTCAAGCATCCCAAACCATAGTTATTAAAAAAAGCATGAGTTATTAAAAAAACCCTTAAAATACCCTGGTACATTAGAAGCTTTCATGAATATCATCGGATATATCTCCATAGTTACAACTATTTGTTATTTACAGGAATTATCTATCCACCAAATGGCGCTGTCTGGGAAGATAGAGTAGCTACAACTCTGCCTCATTATCCAACACCCTGCTGTTATGCTGATGCTTCCTTTCCATTTGCAGTTCCTACTAGCTGAGTGCTGAACAGGAAATTTTGGAGCTTTTCATTTGTTTCCAGTTAAAATGTCAATGACCAGCACTTGAGTACAATTTCATGATGGAAAAAAAAAAACTTGATTTCAATGAAATTAAAAGATATAAGGAGTCTCTGTCTAATCTATTAGTGGTAAAAAGGAAACAAAAGGTCAAACACTATGATCAATGGATATTTGAAATTGGATCCAGATTCTGGACCTGTTGAGACCAACATAGGCCAATGTAACAGGTGTGGGTGATGCACTAACAAACTTTATCTGATGATTTTGGAGAAACAGGTAATCCTCGACTCGGAACCATTCATTCAGTGATCATTCAAAGTTACCACGGCACTGAAAAAAAGTGACTTACGACTTTTTTTTTTTACACTTATGACCTTTGCAGCATCCCGATGGTCACATAATCAAAATTCAGATGCTTGGCAACTGACCCATATTTATGACAATTGCAATGGCCCAGGTCATGTGATCACTTTTTTCAACCTTCTGACAAGCAAAGTCAATGGGAAAGCCAGATTCACTTAACAAGAATGGAATGGAATGGAATGGAATGGAATGGACTGGACTGGACTGGACTAGACTAGACTAGATTAGACTAGCATAGCATAGCATAGCATAGCATAGCATAGCATAGCATAGCATAACATTGCATAGAATAGAATAGAATAGAATAGAATAGAATAGAATAGAATAGAATAGAATAGAATAGAATAGAATAGAATAGAATAGAATAGAATAGAATAGCAGAGTTGGAAGGGACATTGGAGGACTTCTAGTCCAATCCCCTGCTTAGGCAGGATTCCCTACACCACTTGAGACAAATGGTTATCCAATCTCTTACTGTATTGGAGCATTTACAACTTCTGGAGGCAAGTTGTTCCACTTATTAATTGTTCTAAGTGTCAGGAAATTTCTCCTTAGTTGTAAATTGCTTCTCTCCTTGATTAGTTTCCACCCATTGCTTCTTGTCCTGCCCTCAAGTGCTTGGAGAATAGCTTGACTCCCTCTTCTTTGTGGCAGCCCCTGAGATATTGGAACACTGCTATCATGTCACCCCTAGTCCTTCTTTTCATTAAACTAGATATACCCAGTTCCTGCAACCGTCCTTCATGTTTTAGCCTCCAGTACCCTAATCATCTTCGTTGCTCTTCTCTGCACTCTTTCTAGAGTCTCAACATCTTACCATATTATTAACTTAAGAACTGCAGTGATTTTCTTAACAACTGTGGCAAGAAAAGTCATAAAACAGGACAAAACTCAAGTTACGACTGTTTTGCTTAGCAATGAAAAAGTTGGGCTCAATTGTGGTTGTAAGTTAATAACTACCTCTTGAGTATGAACTGTAATTGAGCATGAATACAGATATCCAAAACATCATATTTCTTTATATTATGCCTATCATTTATTCTCATTCAGGAAATGTACAAACCTCTAGTATTTAATCATTTGTTCATTTTCTTTTATATCAATAATACATAGCCAGGTCACTTGCCCATAAAAGTATATTATTACCTATTTCTGTGCATTATGATTGCCACCTAGAACCTTTTTCAGTAGTTTGAAATTATTCAGGTGCAAATAACTTCCATGTCAGCTGCACAATTGCCCTCACTTAGCAAAGCTTGGCAGAATGACCAAATATGGTCATTCACCTTGAATGTATCATACGAACTGGAAATGTCTAATCATTAGATAAAACCAGGTAGCAATTCTTTGATGTTTGAAGTGATAATAGGCACCACACTTCTTGGGGACAACTAATGAATATGTAATTGCATAATACCAAATCTCGATTATTAATACTATCTTTGCAGTTTTTGCTTATCAGTTACATATTACATTTATTGTGACCTTATATATCACCACTGATTATGCATATTCACTGTGGTATCACATGTGTGGATTGGAACTAATTAAATGTCAGAGTTTGCATTTCTTTAATTTTTTTCAGCACAGTTCATCCATAAAAATGCTTCTTGGTAGTACATAGAAATGCTCAGAAATGAAGTAAATAATTTCGTTAATGAGTTTTTGTGGGGAACAAATTAAAAGTGAATGTAATTCTGTATGTATTTTTAAAATGCACATGATTGAACATTCATAAATGTAGCATGTACCGAAAACAAATTCTCCAAAATTGATCATGACCATATAATTATAGTTACTGATGGCTGCTACAAAAGCCCTTATAGCAATGTTCAGGACATTTATGTAGGGATTGGAAAATATGTTCTGGAGTCTCTTATATTGTGCCCTTCTGTCCTGAAAGATTACTACTCAAAAAAAGAACCAAATTGCAAGAAATGAGTTGTTGCTACAAACAACTGAAATTGGATCAGTAAATTTCTAATTCTCAAGAAAATATATATTTGGATGGGTCTCTAGAAAGTGGAGAGCTTTTTTTTCAACCCAAAAGAAATCAGAGCCACTGTCCAGTTTAAAAAAAAAACTAGCATGAAGAAGATTGTAGGCTTTGCTGGGTGACTTATCCATGTAACAAAGTATCTCTTGGGACAATTCTTAAATAAAATTCTGCTTCTGAGTGGAAACTTCACATGAACATTCCAGTGGCCTGCTAAAGAAACTCAGACTCCTTACTATAAGCTCCCAAAGCAATATGACTTCATCAGATTGTGGCCAGTTGCCCAAGACAGAAATACATTCCTTTTTGGACCTGTAGGAATATTGACAGTCTACCACAGCTTTCATGGGATCTTACCTATTCATAAAATAGATTCTGGGATAGACACATAAAACCTTCATTTCAGATAGTTGTCTGATAAGGTTATCCCTTGACATTGACTGTACTTCCACTTCACCTACTTTTGCCATTCTTTCTGGGCAGTTGGGCAAAGCACTGAGCTAAGCATTATCATTGCCTATGGGGCCTCTGTGCATCACAGGAAACCTTGTAAGCAATGATGATGCTAGAATATGATGGACATGAATACATCCAAGCCAATGGTCAAATCCATTTCTTTTTTACTACCGGTTCTGTGAGCGTGGCTTGGTGGGCGGGGTGTGGCTTGGTGGATGTGGCTTGGTGGGCATAGCAGGGGAAGGATACTGCAAAATCTCCATTCTTACCCCACTCCAGGGGAAGGATACTGCAAAATCTCCATTTCCACCCCACTCTGAGGCCAGCCAGTGGTAGCCGTTCAGAGCAGCCTCCGAACTGCTCAAAATTTCTGCCACCAGTTCTCCAGAACCTGTTAGAACCTGCTGGATTTCACCCCTGATCAGTGGTGGGTTGCTCCCAGTTCGCACCAGTTTGCAAGAACCTGTAGTAAAAAATATTAGTAGTTCGGAGAACCGGTAATAAGATTGGCTGGCCACGCCCCCAAATCAGTTCCCGGCCGGTCTCCCAATCTATTGCTGCCTCCTGAGTCCCAATTGATGGCTAGAGGGGGAAAAAAACCTGTTTAAACTCTTGCCCCTGGGCTTCAAAGGGCCGGCCTACAGCTGATCAGTGTTAAAAGAAAACAAATGAGTGCCTGCAAAATAGAGTGTCTGCAAAATAGAAAAAACAGCCCCTTTCAGCTTCAGCATAGGTTTATTACCACAAGTTGATTAGAGGGGCCTCCCCACTTTCAGTTGATTTGCTCTCAGCTGTTTTGCGCAGGGGTCTTTTGCTAGCTGCAAAGAGTGCTGCTGGAGCAGATTTTTTTTCCTCTAGCTGAAAAAGCGAAATTGAAAGTAAAGCAATGTCTTTGCTGCAACGTGACAAAATGAGGCAGAGAGATTTCTTTTTCTTTTTCCTCACCTAAAAAGGTAGGTGCAAACCTGCAAACAATGGGAAATTTAGTGCAAAAGAGGAGAGTTCAAGATTTTAAAACACAAAAGAAAAAAAGCTCTATTTAACTAGGGAATTTTAATAATTGAGATACTATTAATTGTATATTGTGTTGAAAGCAGAAATGGTTAAGTTGTGGTTTGGAGGAATATATGGGGGAATTTATTTGGTTTATTATTATTGGTAAATATAATTGATTTGTAAGAAATTGGATTGCATGGAAATAATTGGAATATTCATGTTCATATTGATTAATATACAAAAAGATAGTTATATAACTAATTGATTTATATTAAAATGTTGAATTTGTATTAAACAACTGTAATATTACATAATTAACCAATGTGAGGATGGATATAAAAATACATGACAATGGGAAGGGGTATAATATAGAATAGAAGGGGAAAATTGAATTTGATTAAGGTTAGATATGAGGATGAAGGGTAATATTGGTTTTTTTAAAAAATAAATGCGGAATAAATATGGCAAAAAGGAAATATAGAAATTGTAAATTTAATTGAAATGACTAAACACTGTTTAAATTTGTGAACCTGCCAAATACTCTATTCAAAGAAAATACATTGTATGTGTTTGTATGTGTGCTTCGAAATATTGCTATTTATTCATATTTGTTCTCTTTTATTCTGTAAAGTTAAACAATTTATTCTTTATCTTAATATCTTTATATTTGTTTGTGGTTGGCTTTCTTCCCTTTCATGTTTTTTATTGCACAACAATCTTTCTCCTCAAACCTACCACCTCTCTTTTTTCTTTCCTTCTTACTTTCTCTTCCTCCCCCTCTTCTTCTCCTCCCTACTTCCTCTTCCTTTCTCCTTCACCTCCTCTCTCCCTTTCTCTCTTACCCTCACTCCTACTCTAATTTCCCTTCCCTTCCTTCATCCCTCTCTATTGCTGTATCCTTTTATGCATATGGACTACTCAAGAGGGCTGAAAAAGTTATTGACTGACTGGTCCTCGCACTTTTGAGCAGGCCTCAAACTTACAATTGCCCTCACATTTTGTTTTTTGCCCTATCTTATCACCATGGGGAAGAGAAGCAGTTGTGAAACGAGTGACATGGTTGTTAAGAATGCTGCACGGACATAAATGTGAGGATGGTCATAAGTATGAGGACCAGTCAAAAGTGCGAGGACCTGTCAGAAATGACTTTTTTCAGCCCTCTGAGTAGTCCCTATACACATAGCCATGGCCACCCGGTCACATGACCAGCTAGCCATGCCCACCCAGTCACATGACTTCCAAGCCATGCCCACAAAATAAGCCACGCCCACAGAACCGATAGTAAAAATATTTAGAACCCACCCCTGCCCCTGATCCAAGCACAGTAATTATGCCCTCCCCTTTCAAAATTGGCAACCACATGCAAAGTTCATAAAAGGATGACAGTTAGCCAAAGAAATTAAAGTTTTTTAAAAAGAAAAATTAAAAATAACTAATTCATTTTAATTTGCACCAGCTTCAGTCACAACATATATCTTTCTACCCTAGCAAATCTGCCTGTTTTCCACCAGTAACATTCTACTTTGCCTTTTTGAGGAACTTCACTCAGCCATGGCTTTCTAGATTTTGTTTCCCTTCCTTGCAGTGCTCTCATTCTTACTTGCTACGTTTGTATTGTTGTTCCTTCCTTATTGATTCTCTCTGTATGCTCAGTCTACTTTCTTTGGTACCGGTCATTTGCTTTTATATTCAGTTCACATGTATTCATCACCCTTTCATTCTTGACCCTATATTTTTCTGTTTTACCAGCCACACATTTTAAGTCATTCCTAGTGCATTTAATTTACTTTAATATTTCTCCTCACATATCCTACTTTCACCTCAATATAACAAAATGGGCAAAAGTATGCTGTTATTCAGGTACACAAACATTTTCATTTCTTTCAGTAAACATTCATTCCTCACCATGGGCCACACACAGTACTGCCCTTCAACTTTTTATCAATATTTGTACATCTTAATATTTTTCCATTCGTTGGAGTCACTTAGGTGAGATGGGCAGTGTAGAAATTTAATAAGTAAGTCAAATAAAAAGCAAATAAATGTTCCTTTATTAATAAATCTTCTACTAAAGTATTCAACTACCTTCACTAAATTTTCACCAGTTATGTGGAACTATAACAATAGATCACTTCATTTTCCTTATCAGGCAAAACAATCTTGGTCTTTGACACAGCAATATATTGACCCATATTACTGTTGCAGCAGACAGTCTTTGAAATATTTGATATTAATCATTTTTCAGCCAGCAAATTGATATCATCTGCATATAAAAACACATACAGTTCCTTCACCTGTGCACATATAGTAGCACCATAAGCATTCCTGTTTAACCATAAATACATTAAACAATGCAGGGAACATCACACAATATTATCTTATTTCCTGCTCAATGTGGAATCATTCATTAAGCATTCAATTTAGTTTTAGGCATTTTTTAAAAATTCTCCATCACATCCTGCTGTTATCACGGTCAGCCACCAAGCCTCAATTCACATTCACGTATTTCTCAATGCTCTGCTGAAGGACAGAAATTTGATCTGCATATCTCTTGTCATGCATAAAACCACATTGCACTTTTTATACATTATTTGTTTTGATATTATTTCAATCATTTTCCTAGGCACATTTAATAGTCTGTAGTTTTTACATTCACTCTTCTTTCTTTTCATGTAAGAGATCAATAATGGTATTTTTCCAAGCACAGGTTCAGGTTTCATGTACAAGTTTCACATACATGTTAAGCAATTCATGCACTATTCCAAAAGCAAACTGCATCCAATTTTTTAAAGTTTATTTAATTATATTAAGAATATCTGATGCATTTTCCACCATTCATGCAGCATTTATTACTATCATTACTGCTTTGATGCAAAATCTACTCTTTTACGTGCTGCTATCAATGTCTAAAATGTTCCTTCCAGCTTTTTCTTTCCAAATAATTTTATTACTTCTTGTTCTTAATTTGATTTTCTCTTCTAGCAGCTTTTCCTTTACCCCTTTCAACATCCAAAATAATATTTTATTTCCATTAAATTGAGTACATTTTTTAATCTTAACCATTATTTACTTATCGTATTTTTCAGAGTATAAGACACACCGGAGTATAAGACGCACCTTAGTTTTTGAGGAAGAAAATAAGAAAAAAGCTGATTGTCAGGTGGATCAGCCTCCCGGAATACCCTCAATCAGCTGTTCCCAGAGGTGAATTTTAGCAACAGGTTCATTAGTTGTGAGCTCTGTGCCTTGCTTTATTTTATTTTATTTTATTTTATTTTGATTTCTTTTCTACCTCTGAAAGCCTCCGAAACAGCTTCAGAAAAAAAGCCTCTGAAGCTCTGTTTGGGGGCTTCTTTTCTGAAGCTTCATTTCTGATGCTTTTTTCAGCCTCTGAAACCTCTGTTTGAGAAGCTGGGCGGGGCTACATTCGGGATGCACCCAGATTTTCACCCTCTTTTTTGGGAGGAAAAGATGCATCTTATACTCTGAAACATACAGTACCTTGCAGCTATTTTTCTCTCTCCATGCATTGTACAAAACATGGAAGTCTGTTGGAGAAGGGGAGCTGTACAAGAATTTTCATACAGATAGGAATGCATTAGATCCAAAACCTTGCTCCTTTTCTGCATGTGTTTGATGTTTATACACATAGAAAAGGGATGTAGGTTTGATTGCAGTGCTGTGTCATCAATTAGCAGACGCTGGCTCACTTTGCAGTTATCTAGAGTCCAGTGGAGTGGCCAGTACATTTAAATATCATCATCATCATCATTGTCATCATTATCATTGTCATCATCATCATTGTCCAGTGAAGCATTATCCTGTCATTGTTGTTGGGCTTGCATGCTCTGAGGAGGAGAGATATACCAGAGGTTCAACTACAATGGACAGGTCTCATCAGAGAAGCTAGACAAAGAGTGCTTGTCCCATAAACAATATGGTAGACGTAATTTACAAAAATATATACTATATCAGTCATCACCCAGATCATGCTAGATGTTGGCGTTCCTAGACATCTGGTGACAAATGGACTAAAGGACCCATTTGCCTGGGCAACTACAGAGCAGCTACAGAGCAGTGGTGGGTTGCTACCGGTTCTTACAAACCGGTAGTGGAAATTTTGAGTAGTTCGGAGAACCGGTAAATACTGCCTGGCTCCACTCCCAATCTATTCACTGCCTCCTGAGCTGATCAGCTAGAAGGAAAAAATCAGGGCTCACTTGACAAAGAAGAGGAAAAAAAAGGCACCTTAACTTTAAATTGAGAAGCAAAGAAGCCTCCCAACTGATCAGCTAGAACAGATCAGCTCCTTGTAAACTGCTCGGTGGTGGTAGATTGGTAATTGAGGCCAAGCTGCCTGAAAGCGGTTTCCGGTGCTCTCAGTGGTAGGGCAGCAAAAACTGTTTAAACTCTTGCCGCGGTGCTTCAAAGGGCTGCTCTACAGCTGATCAGCAGTAAAAGGCAGTGTGGCGGTAGATCAGTGCGCTCCAAAAACAAATGGGTAGACCAGTACGGCTCTGCAAGCAGTTAAAAGCCTGGTAGACCGGTACCTCTGCTAAATCCTAAAGAATTATTTGTCACATGACCATCAAACCAGACCCACAGAATAAGCCACGCCCACAGAACTGGTAGTAAAAACTTTAGAACCCACCCCTGCTACAGCGCTACTGGAAGAAAAGTTGTTTATCCATCACAAATATACAAAGATTGAAAACAAAGAAATAATGATCTGTTACTACAAATAAAATAAAAAAGAAGAGGAGACTGGAAAAGAATGGAAGTGCCTAGAAATAACAGGAGTCAGTAGAAACATCAAAAGCTTTGTGCAAAAAATCAATGGCACAATAAAAGACACTGTTTCTGGTCAGTGTTGATAGACTGGGAGAGGTTAACATTAAGAGAGGAATCTTTCAAAAAGGCTCACTAGCACCACTACTGTTTATCATTGCATTGATTCCTCTGTCAACAATACCAAACAAATTAGGCTGGGGTTACCGAACATCAAAAACATCTGCCAGGCAATTCCACCTGCTGAAGCTGTATGGAAAAAATACCATCTGAAATAGATTCACTGCTCAACCTTGTCCATATATATAGGATATTATAATAGAATTTTGACTGGACAAATGTACCACCCTCACCATCAATAGAGAAAAAAATAGTGAAAACTGATGGAATCAAGATGTCTTATGGAAATCAAGAGTCTGGGTGAAGAAGATCAAAACAAATATATGGGCATTCTTCAATATAAAGCACTTAACATCTAGACAATTCCAGTCATTAGATACACAGCTGAAATACTGGACTGGACTCAAAAGAACTAAAAGCATGGATAGGAAAACAAAATAATAGTAATAATAATAATAATAATAATAATAATAATAATAATAATAACAACAACAACAACAACAACAACAACAACAACAACAACAACGACAATGAATTCTGCCCTTCATCCAGACAGCAATGTTGACAGACTCTACAGAGTACCAGAAATTGAAGAAGCTAAAGTTCTCCGGGACTTTAGAATTTAAATAGACAAGCACCAGCTACATAACACCTCAGACTTAATAATTGTCAATTAGAAAGACAAAAAATGGATATAAGATAGTGGATGTTGCAGTGCCTGAAGACAGCAGAATATGAGAGAAAGAACTGGAGGAAATCACAAAATAGAGATTAGAATGAAAACAGAAGTAGAATGACAGTGGCAAAAGAAAGCAAAAATAGTATCAAAATAATAGACATCTACTCAATGGGTGGATAATAAGGCCAAACCCAGTCTAAACATCTCGCTGACTATGCAACCAACTAGAATAACAATAAGAACCAATACAATTACTCTTTTCTCATCCTGTTTTGCTCTAATCATTGCTTTGCATGCAATTTTTCTTATTCATTTTCATTACAACCCTCCACAAACACCAATTTTCATATTCCCATCAACTGTAATTGCATACATTTCTCTCATACTCTAAAAACTCATTTTCTTCCTCTTTGTTCCAAGCAGCTTCCTTGTCTTTCCCACCATCTTTGTTCCAACCTCAACTTCCTTAGGTCCACCTTTGATACCTTCTGTGGAAAAAAAAAAAGCTTAGCACCACAGAGATTTAATTTTACACTCAGAAACGTTAACCTAACTGTTCCTTGTAAGTATGAAATGTCAAAATTACTATTACTTGCCCACAGGTATTTTTTTGCTCATTTCAAGAATCTGTCTGTTGGAGAAATGCCATACCTACAGAGTCACAAACAAATCAAGACCTTCAATACCAGTGGAGCAGATGGGATCCCCAGTTATACCAAAGATTGTTTTTTTTTTTTTTTACACTAAACGGCACTCTTAAAGAAGGATAGACTGTCTAAATCCCAGGTTACCTTTTTCTTGCTAATTATAGTATTAATCCAACTTTATTTATTGCAAATGAAACAGATTGCATTTGGAAGGAGAAAAGGTCATGGGGATTTGAAAGCATCAGCATTACCAAGTGAAAATGTGATCTCTGTGGTTGCACATTTCTTCCAGTTTTGCTTCATTTGCAGGCCTGTCATAGGTGCAGACTAATGGGTAGATATTGGTTGCCAAGATGTTTGCATGAGGAACATCAAGGTCATTTTTCTTACTGAAGTAGATGCTGCCTACATATTCTTAACTATAAAATAATGCAAACACCCCGTGAAAATGTTCTGCTTGCAATCAAAACACTTGCTATTTATCCCCCCCCCCCTTCAAAACCAGTGGCTTTAAATACTTCCTATAATTATTGTCCATTTGTAAAGATTAAAACTTTCTGACTTTAGAGAGCATGCAATAATTTAAGGTTCAGCTAGCATATAACAAAACAGGAAGTAAGCATGCATCTGGGGATGTATTTAAAAATAATCTCATACAGACATGTGGAATTTCTCCAAATTCACATTGATGTGCGTTTTTTTCCTCTCTCTTTTGTATTCTCTTGAGAAAAGTGACACATGCAATATAGTGATGTACTCGCTATATAATGATATAGCAAGCTGCTATTCCTTGAAGATAATTTTAAGTTTCAAGACTGAAGAGTAACTACCAGAGCTGGTCAAAATGTTATTTTCCTCGAAAACCGTTTCAAGAAAAATGCTTTGTTTGTAACTTAAGGGCGTATTCCCCTTGCCTGCATCATAAATGGAAGAAGGCTATGATTAAAACATTCTTACTTTAGTCTTGTCAGATTTTCTTGAAATGCTATGATTTAGTGGGAATCAAAAGCCTACTTTCCAACTAATAGAGACAATTAAACATATTTACATTGTGCTAATGCTTTTTTTTATTACAGTAATCTCATTTATCATATACTTCAGATCTGACATTTGAAGTACCACAGTTTCTTCCAAGAAATAGAACACAGCAAATTGACTATCATGTCCACTTCATAGAATTTTCTTTTCCCCATAGAGAAATGGAGACACTTCTTTCCTCCAGGCCAACATCATCTTGGTTTTTTTAACTTTTAACTTCTCCATTCAATAATTTTAATTGTTTTTAGCACTTTTTAACTTCTTGTTATATTGTACCCTAGCCAGAGTCTCTGTATCAGTGAGATGGGTGGTGCTCTTTTCTGTCTGAGAAACTCAAAATAAAACATTAGTTGCAATCTGTTATTCTGTTCATTTGGAATCAAAAAAATTACAATAATGCATGTCTGAAATGAACTCTTGAATAGTAGGAGTCATATTTATAATAACTCTGAACAAAATCTACTTGCAAATATGAAACAGGCTAATTGCATAAGTTAAATGCTCACTTAATCATGTAATGATGCTGAACATAAAAATACAGACTCATACTATAGATTGTCTGAGCTGGCCTGGAAGGGACCTCTAAATATCCACTCCAAGGTACTGCTCAGTGCAGGTGTTCCCTAAATTATTCCTAACAGGTGGCTATGCAATGCATATTTGGAAACATCTAGAGTGGGAGAGTCCACTACTGTTCTAGGCAGAGTTGTCACTGCTTCACATCTATTAGTAAATTCCTCCTAATATTCAATATAAATCATTTTTCATTAATTTCAGGCCACTGGTTTTAATTTTGGTTGGAACAGGTCTGTCCCTATTGTGCATGTCAACTTTTTTTGTATTTATTCCTTCCTCTCCTGGCACCTGTCTTCTGAATTTTTCCAGCTTCTCTCTTTAATGGAGAGTAATATGTGTTTTTGGCATCATTAATTTTCTGTCAATGAATTTGGTTCAGTTTGCAATCTACTAATACTCTAGATGTCCTAAAGTGGACAAGGTAACAAAAAAAAGAGCAAACAATTCTAAAAGAAATAATTAGTTATGTGCTGCAGAATCACTCAGCTAGAAGATTAGCTTTTGGTACAATTAAATAGTGATCCAAGCATTGAAAAATAAATGTTAGTTGGTACAGAAGTTGCTATTGAATTAGAAAAAAAGAGCTGCGAGTGCACAGGGCAGCTAATTGCCAGCCATAATTGAGTTCAAATTGCTGAGGTCATCAAAATCATTTACTGGATTAGGTATGTTGAGCCACCTTCTCAGTAGGAATACAATCTATATCCTCATCAATCTGCACACAATTGCCCTGATGTTAAAAGAAAATGGTAACATAAGAATTCTTCCATAAGATCAATTAAATACACTATCCACATTGCGTCTACATCTCTGTCTTATTACAACTGAGAATCTGAAGATTACGTACTGCTTTCTGTCTAATTACATATAGCCTTCACCATCATCCTGTTTTCCAGATATTGTAGATCCACTCTTGTGACATAGACACCTCTTCCATTTGGGAATCAGATCTTCATCTTTGCTTGAATGGAAGTAAAAGTAAAGTACAAAAGGTGAGGTAGTACCCAGAGAGTAAGCTATGTAGAACTAGAAATACTACTACCATCTGAGTCATTTTTCTAAGCTCTTAAAAAGGAATGATCCATTTCTGCCTTTAAAGATTTTCTGTTCAAAGCTTTGAGATAAGTAGCACTCTCTTCCTTTCAACTTCATTCCATCCAGTGCAAATTTATTTCCGAAAGGGGTCAACTTTTCATAGTGGGGTGGTATAAAAGTATAGTAAATTATAACTCACTTCAGTTTGATGCTTTGGCTAGCTGAAGATAGAATATAGACAATTGTGAGATAGGGCATCTCTGCACTTATCTGTAGCTCCATGCTGATCATCAATGTTCATTGTTGATGGTACAGCTGATCTTTATTATTGGCTGAAAATTCAATATTTTTTTGTCAATCTGCTTGTTTTAGTTGAAGTTGAAACTGTTAGAATAATGAATTGGTCTTGAAGAGCAGATCCCTTTTTGCATAAATAACTAAATTCATGTGGGCATAGGTAAAAGCAACATCTTTTAAAGTTGAAACTAAGCAATTTTTTCTACTAATTCGGTACTTTTAAGTAGATATTGAACAATTATTGACTGATTTCTACTAGTATCAATTATATTCAAAGATAGCACTTTCAGGCAATTTTATATTACTTTTTTTTCTTACTGAATATGTTCAAAATAAGATCTAAAAGCACTGTCAAATGAACCAGTCTTGTTCTCCTCTGCACTTACAAGGACTACAATCGCTATCTGTGATATGTACTTTTTAAAAAATTAAAGTTAATTCTGTGTATAACAGATCCTCCCAAAAACTGAAAATCTGAACCACAATATCCCATAATTGCTTTTTGATTATTTGTTAAATTAATTATAGGGTTAAATTAGCTTGTGTTTAAGCATCCATCCCTGCTGTCTTGTTAACATAGATCACAAAGCATATACATCTGGTTAGGATCCATTGAGTTTTCGGGAGTTAAGGCCATGCAACTAAAGACCATGGCAGCATTTGTGAAATCTGGAGTAATCACTGAGCTTCATCTTCTATAGCAGAAGGATCTTTTGCCAGAAAGCTCTTTGGGATAACAGTGGCACAGTGTGAAAAACACAGCAGCCCTTTGTCCTGGCAAATATAAAGTTCTTTAAAGAGTAGCTTTGAAAATGAAACCTAATTATACTTTCATGAATAGAAAGAAATATTACACTTGAATTCCTTGATGCTTCATGTTAAATATATGCCTGTCACTGGCGAGCTGCCAGTTCCCATAACAAAGTTGGGTGCTTGTCCTCCTAACTCTAAATGTGTGCTTGAGGCTAACATCTTTCCTGATAAAATTCTGTCAAACTTCAAGTACGGATAGACTTGGAATAATGATCTTCTATTTTTCTATCTATATTCATCAGCTAATTAATTAACCTTTCAAGTCATCTTTGTATTTCTTTCACAAATTAATGAATCTCATTGTGTAGTAGAATTTCAAGTCACTATAGCCACAAGAGGTAGGAGCATCTGACTAGCCTTGCCTGAGCTCAAAAACTAGGCAGGATTGTGTTTGATTGGCAGGTTAACAGGAAATAGTAGGGCTCCATTTCCATATTGGTTCTCATTCTGTATTGCTTGTCCAGAAAATTACATAGATGTGTCCATGTGGTTACCAGAAGTGAAGCTCAATTTAAAAAAACAAACAAAACAATTTTACTATTACAGAACCAGTTAATCACATTTTTCAAGGGCTCAATGTGGTCCTTGAAATTTAGATTGTTTAAAGGAAAAGATGGGTCACTAAAATGATCTTCAATTCCCGATTGACACTACCCTGTTTCCCCCAACATAAGAAATCCCCCGATAATAAGCCCAATCAAGCTTTTGAGTACATGATAATAAGGCCAAGCACTTATTTCAGGGTTCAAAAAAATATAAGACAGGGTCTTATTTTCAGGGAAACGTGGTAGGAAAGCTGTCTTGGTGGCCTGAATATTTCATGTAATGGAAAGGAGAGACATAAAATAATATGTAATAGCATTTCACATTCTGGTGCACTTTGGATTTGTTAATATTCCATTTCCCCAAAATTCTAGGCAGTGTTAAACCATGTGGTTGAGAATTATAACCCAGCAAATTTGAAAGGCACCAAATTGGTGGATGCTAACTTTGGCAAGTTCTTACATTAAACAAGTGTTTGACTTTATCAGAATTTTCAAATAAATCAGCAGGCATGCCATTTTTACTAATTATCCATAGATGGAATACTCATCATTATCCCCAGAGTCTTGTGCCATAGCATTTTAACAGTGCCCAGTGCAATAATGCGATATCTCCTTCACCAGATATAAGGCTGTTTACCAACATTTAACTGAAGGATATACCATAGTTTCCAGAAACCATTATTTGATCAGTGTAGTATCAGTGATCATGAGACCCAGTTTGAAGTAGTGGTTAAAACACCAGGTTAGAAACTGGGAGACTGTGAATTTGATTCTATTTTAGGCATGAATTCAGTTAGGTGAGCTTTGCCCAATCGCTCTCAGCTCTAAAAATGAGGCAATGGCAAATCACTTTGAAAATTGATGGTTAGCATAAAAAAGGAAAGGGATAAAAGAATGATACAATGTTTAAAAGATGAGGAAAGAAAAACCCAATACAAAAAAGAAGACAAGAAAAGAATAATTCATACTTTTTTCTCCAAACTATATACACAGGAAGAAATAATAGAATCAGAAATTAAAACATATTTAGAAGAACTAACCAGAGGTAAGCTCACAGAGGAACAGAAAGATGCAATAAATTGACCAATCTCGGAAATAGAATTTGGATTTGCAATAAAAAGGCAAAAAAGCAATAAAATACCTGGACCAGACGGAATACCAGTGGAACTATACAGGATAACAGAAAAACAGACAGGAGGACTAATGATGGAAATATTTAATGAAGCTTTACAACAATCCAATATTCACCAAACATGGACAGAAGCCTTAATTACACTTATACACAAGGAAGATTCAGATCAGCAATTGGTACAAAATTATAGGCCTATTTCACTACTAAACTCCAATTACAAAATATATATGTCGATCATTGCTGCAAGGTTAAAGACAATTCTAGATAAGTTTATACACCCAGACCAAAATGGTTTTTTGCCTGGCCGACACATTAAAAATAATTTATGGATTATAATTGACATTTTAGAGTACTATAAAGTCCACCCAGAGAAACAGGTTTTACTGGTTTTCCTTGATGCCCAGAAGGCCTTTGACAATTTGAATTGGAGTTTTATGTTACAACAAATTAAAAAGATGGAATTTGGATAAAAATCCAAAAAAATGATTGAAAAAATTTATTCAAAACAAACAGTAAGAATAATTATGAATCAGGATATAACAGACAAATTTGAAATTACCAAAGGCATGAGACAAGACTGCCCACTTTCTCCACTTCTCTTTATTCTATCATTGGAGCCACTTTTAACAAAAATTAGGGAAGACCGAGAGATCAAGGGACTGAAAATTAAAAATGAGGAGTATAAATTGCAAGCCTATGCAGATGATTTGGTTTTTGTAATTGAGGAACCTCTACAATCAGACCCCAAATTGATTTAAAAAATAGAGGAATTTGGCATAGTGGCAGGTCTAAAAATAAAAAAAAATCCAAATTGCTAACAAAAAACCTTACTAAAAACAAGAGATAGAATTGAAGAACATTACAGATATTCAGATAGCAAAGAGAATAAAGTACTTAGGGATTTGGTTAACAGCAAGAGGTTCCTCAATCAAAAAAGATAACTATGATAAATTAATCCTGCAAATTGGAAAAGATTTAGAATATTGGAAGAAACTTCAAATTTCATGGATGGGAAGAGTGGCGACAGTAAAAATGAACATCTTGCCCAAAATATTGTTCCTCTTCAAAGTTATATCGATAAAAATAGAAAAAAAAATTGACCTATTAAGCAGACTGATTGCAAAGTTCATTTGGCAAGAGAGGAAACTCAGAATTAGATTGAAAATTCTACAAGACACGAGGGACAGAGAAGGAGTAGCCCTACCAGATTGGGAGACCTACTATCAAGCAGTATGCCTGACCTGGATAAAAGAGTGGATTGAGTTGGGAAATAAAAGAACTTTAATAATTGAGGGTCATGACCTACAGGCTGGATGGCATACATTTTTATGGGGTGAAAAATACAAATTACATGGATATTTCAAAAGACATATAATTAGGAATTCACTATTAATAATTTGGAACAAAATTAAAAAACAACATTATACGGGAATGCCAAATTGAATTTTGCCCAATGAAACATTAACCCTCCCAACTCTATTAGATTGGACTAAAATAATTAGGTATAGGGATATACTTAATGAATTAGGAAATCTAAAAACGAAACAAGAATTAGAATATGATCTAAATAGGGAAGTACAATGATGGACGTATTTGCAAATCAGATCAAAATCAGAGGACACAAAGATTAATCAGATACAATTGGAACAAAACAAATTAGACAAAATTATATATGGGAAAGACCAAAAATTAATTAGTAAAATTTACAAATTTTTATTGCGGTATAAAATGAAAGAGGAAACTGAAGGATACTATGATTAAATGGGCAAGATATGTTAATCACACGATAGAATTAGAGAAGTGGGAAAAGATGTGGAAAATAAATATGAAATTGACAGTATCAGTGGCATACAAGGAAAATCAGATGAAAATGTTTCATAGATGGCATCTTCCGCCATCTAGAATAGCAAAAATGTCCCATGGTAATTGACCGAAATGTTGGAAATGCAACAATAATTATGGAACATACTATTACCTCTGGTGGACATGTCTGGTGGCAAAACAATTTTGGACTAAAGTTAAAAAACTATTAGAGGATATAATACAGAAACCAGTAAAGGGAGAGCCAGAGCAATTCTTATTAGGGATTCCAAAGGAAACTATACAAAAGAAATTCAATATTTAATATTACATACATTAACTGCAGCCCGCATAATATACGCGCAAAACTGGAAGAAGGAATATCCACCAACAGAAGAGGATTTAATCAAAAAAATCCTTGAATGCGCAGAAATGGACAAGCTTACAAAGGAATTTAAGGAAAGAGAGGACTCAGATTACTATAGAGTATGGTTACGATGGTATGACTGGTGCGAGAAAAGGAAAAACGAAAAAAAGGAATAAGGGGGGGAAAAGGGGGGCAATGGAAATAATACTCTTGTTTATTTTTGTGATAATATGGATTGAATGTGCTGAAGATCAAAGTAAAGAGAGTCAACACAAAGAAAATTAGATTATCTAAGTAGAATAAAATAAAGTTAGAATATATGTAAATAATAAGAAAGGATCACCTTAAACGAGCTGTTAACAACGGAAAAATGATTTGTATATATGTGTTGCTTGTTTTGTGTTTGTTTTTAATATATTCAAAATAAAAAACTTTTTGTAAAAAAAAAAGAAAGAAAATTGTTGCCAAGAAATCTGTGGGAACTAGTCCAGGCAGTTCCCAGGAATTAAGACAACTGGAAGGTGCATACACACAAAAATCAGTGAATATATTTACTTTGTTGAAAGAACATAATTTTTAATTGATTTCTTAATTGTGGACTAGAATAGAGAAAGGCTTATTTGCTATTGACTCTGTTGTTGTATATATTGTTTCAGGAACTAAGTATAGGAAAAACCATTAGTAATATTTTTGATACTTTCAGTGGATTCAATATTATCCAGTAAGAAAACCTAACAGATGACTGAATCTGTAAACTGTTAAGATTACAGTACTTACAAATCTTCACTTTGGCCTAAAATATTTCAAGCAGTTTCTGAGACATTTTAAAGGAAGTATTTTTTATCCATGTCTCTTTATATTTTTTTTCCCTAAGTACTTAGGATGTGGCTGAGCAATAATTAAAGATTTGGTATTTATATAAGCAACAATTGCAATTCTTGGGACTATGAAGAAATGAATTTGTCAAAAAACCCTCCTGTCGTTTAGTCAGTTCTTTTAATAAATCACACTATTCTAATTACACTTGTGGTTTCCTGGCTGTCCAGTTAATAACCTGGAAATGAGACTCTGGCAGGACAAGAAGATGAAGGGTGTACAAGGAAGCAACGAGTTGATTAGGAATAATGTTATTAGCGCTCACCATGATATGCTTACTCCTTAGCGGCTGTTGAGATGTTCTGTATGTACCAAGAAAGAGATTAATTTTAAGTAGAGCAAAGAGATCATCAGAATTATATTCAGGCAAATACCAATATTTATAATGCATAAAATAAGGAAATGTAGAAAGATGTTTTTTAAAAAACTATCCATGACTGGAAGGGCTACTAACCCATTCTCAACTGACCTTGAGTTTTTATTTTTAGGTTTAAGGTGTTAGTTCTTGCCTTGCTTTGATTCAAAATGCACTAGATAATGGGAAATATTCTTTTCCAGCTTCCATTCATTTGATCAAGATTTGCACAAGAGAATGTTTCAGTAGATTGAGTTTATGGTATTTTATGTTGTGTTGATTGTTGCTTGTTTATGATCTTTGGCTGCCATGAATTTTTATGTTTCCAAATGTTTTTAGTATTTTAATGTTACAAACTGCCCAAAGTAATTTATTTGAGATGGGTGACCATACAAATCTATGAAATAAATAAAATTTTAACTGTCCTATCCAACCCTTCCCTATAAAACAAGATCATTATTTTCCAGATATCTATCAGAATCATCTAACCCATTCTGACTATTGAGAACATATCTTGAAAATTATATACTATATGTATATAATCCTCTGATGTACAACCGTCAGTCTGTGTGTGTGTGTGTGTGTGTGTGTGTGTGTGTGTGTGTGTGTGGTGTTGTGCATGCATGCATATAGTTTGTGGAATGGGAAATGGAAGGTATATGCATGTTCTTCTTCTTGGAAAAATAAACAAGGTTCTGGTCCTGTCTAGTGTAGGAGATGACCAGGCTGAACTCGAGGGTGAAGTCAAACACATCATCAGTCTGGAGTTTCTATTCCCCCATAAAAGTCCTAAATCCACCTCCCTTTGAAGTATGTTGACTATTATCTGGTGCCAATTCACCCTGACCATTAGTAGTCTATATTCTTGTGTATAAGTAGCACAAAATAAACTTGTAGTGCTTTTGAACTCTGTCAGGGTATGTAGACTTAATAGCTGTAAGCTGATAAGAGGTTGTAAGTAGAGGCATCCAGCAGCTGATACAATGGGAATGAGGCAGCAGGGTTACTGCCACTTTAAGAAGCTGGGTAAGAAGCTGCTTATATAAGGGAAGCCATTAGAGGGTGTTTCCTTCTACTCATGTTCTCTCTCATCATGTATCTCATTGCACTTCTTGGGTCAGTAGCTGTATGATAAGGTATTTACCACATATAAGTCTGCATATATTTAGCTGTAAATAAAACAACTGTTAATTATCTAAAGGCTCTGTGTGCTGTGTTTTCTTCTGGGTTTATCTCATAATACTAGTCACAAACTCTATCCTGTTTCCTGATTTCTTGCACCTGACATCTAGCGGATCAGGTACCTCATTGATTGCTGTGAGCTGAATGGCCGTGATGCTGAATTTACAATCTTTCTTTGATAAATATTGTATCATGAACATTTAGACTGCTAAAAAAAAGTACTTATCACAGACAGTGAGTGTTATTATTCTTTATCAGATAATACCATGGTTTTCAAAACTCTTTGAAATAATATTTTTCTGAAAAAGATTAAGAAGCAAAAGTATGCAAAACCCCAGTAGTATTAAATATATGGTAATCACAATGCTGACTATTAAGGGCAGAGGATCAAAATATCAGAGGAACAGGATAGTGTGCCTTAGAAAGAACAGGACTAGATTGAAACTTCAACTGGAACATTCATACTTGATTTTAGATCACACTTATCTTCTCTACTAAAACCAGTTCTTTTCATTGTTTGGCAAATATTATCCCATCCTTTTGATATATGTTAACTGGGAAGTGACGGGAAGAAAGAATTGATTTTCAAGGTATCTCTGCCATGGCTTAGTGATGTAGGACTGTTACAAGATAGGCGAATCTGGAGAATAATTACCAGAAAAGAAAACTACATAATTGAACCTTTCTGTATGTGAACCAATCAACCAAAGCAAACAAACAAACAGATCGTCAAACTAACCAACCCAGACTTGGGGCACAAATAGCCAGATTCAAATTGTTCTACTTTGGGTACAGCTCTGGAAAAGGCTCCATGCTGGGAAAAGGAAAGAGAAAATTATCCGCAGCAAGTCAGATGGACTCAATTCCATTGGCAATAGGTGCAACTTTAGAAAAACTGAAGGACCAGGGTGAGGCAGATTTTTATTTTATTATTATTTTATTTTATTAGTTCGATTTATATATGCTGCCCTTCTCCGGAGATTCAGGACGTCTTACAATGCATTAAGCAATAGCCTTCATACTTTTGTATATACCTGCTTAGTAGGGCTTTTTGCCCCCCACCCCCACCCCGAGCGGTGTTCTATTTTATACAAAGTCAGCTTATTGCCCCCGGGTCCTCATTTTACCTACCTTGAAAGGATGGAAGGTTGAGTCAACCTTGACCCTGGTGAGAATTGAACTCGCAGTAATTGCAGGCAGCTGGCAGCTAAGTACTACTTTAGTCCAGTGTGCCACCAAGGCTGTTATGCATATAGATTTTCCTGGACAAATACCATATATATGGCCACTAAGAGTTGACATCAACTTGATGGCATTTATTCACATTTGTTTAGCTTTAATAAATTAATATAGGAACAAGTGTACAGGTAGCATGAAATAAATTTGTAGCGCTTTTGAAAGTTAAGGGCTATATCTTGGAGACAATCTATATGTATTGCCACTAAAAATTGACATCAGCTTGATGTCTTGTATTCAATCAAAGGGTGAGCCATTATAACAAGTTAGGACAAAGTTAAAACAAAATTCATAACTAACCAATTTCAGTTTAATGTTTATTATGATTTCTCATTATTAAAGACAGATAACACACACAGCCACCTGCCCCACAAAAAATCCATATCTCTCTGGAGCAAATCCTATATAAATACATATTGCATCTATCTATCGATCGATCGATCGATCGATCGATCTATCTATCTATCAATCATCTACCTACCCACCCACCTACCTACCTACCTACCTACCTCCATCTCCATCTCCACCTCCATGTCTGTCTGTCTGTCTGTCTGCCTGTCTGTCTGTCTGCCTGTCTGTCTGTCTGTCTATTTATCTATCTATCTCCATTTTAGCACCAAAAACAGGGTTCAAAGCAGGACCTAGCTATATTTACCTTCTTGCTTTCTGTGGTTCACTTGATATACTTAATATAGCCAGCCCTGTTATATTTTTTGTAAAAGTGTACAAACAGGTGTAGAAATGGGAAAGAAGGAATTAGAATTGAAAAAAGTAGGTTAAGATAGGTTGTTAGTTTAAATATGCATTCCTTCCTTTCTATTGTAATTCTACAAGAAATATGTGGGGCCATATGAAAACTTTATTTCCATATGAGAATAAAACTGTTAACTTGTATATGAGAATTTAAGTAAAGAAAAGCTTAATTGACTCAAAGACTTTCTCCCACTTAGCTAATCTCTGCATAGAATAATGTGTGAGTCTGTTTTGGGGACCCTTGAAATCTTTCTTTAAATACAAAACAAGGGAGAGTCATGTGTTTCTTTAACAGCACTAGTTCCACTGACCTTTTTCTGATCCATCAGAAGCCTCTTGTAATCTCTGGAAACCCTTTGCAGAGGACTGAAGCCCTCACCTGTGGAGATTGTTTTGACTATCTGGAGAGAGTTCTTGGAAACCGGATATAGGAATTTGGCAGAAACTGTTTAAGGCCCTTGGTATTGCACAGTTCCAGTGGCTAAGATGTTGAGCTTGTTGACCAGAAAGGTGGCAGTTTGGCGGTTCGAATCCCTAGTATAGATCTCCTGTGTGAGCAGGGGGTTGGACTAGATGACCTCCAAGGTCCCTTCCAACTCTGTTGCTGTTGTTATTATTATTATTATCTTTCCTCAGGTATAGCAGAGAGATGAAAATGAAGGATAGAGATGTTACTGCCTAAAAAACCAGTAAGACCAGATAACATCAATTTGAGACTCGAGAAAATTAGGCCTGATGAGGTTCCTATGGATGATCACAAATTATCTGATTGCCAGTTTGTTTCATTCATATGTGACCTCAATGGATGAATACAAGTAGTCCTTGACTTACAACTATAATTGAGCCCAGCATTTCTGTTGCTAAGCAAAACATTTGTTAAGTGAATTTTGTCCCGTTTTATGACCTTTCTTGCTAAAATTATCAAGGTAAGCGCTTTTTAAGTTAATAACATAGTAGTTAAGTTAATCTAGCAATTTCCCCATTGACTTAGTTTTTAAGAAGATCGCAAAAGGTGATCCCATGACCCTGGAACACTGCAACCATTGTAAATATGAGTCAGTTGCCAAGCATCTGAATTTTGATCACTTGACCATGGGGATGCTGCAAAGATTGTACTTGTGAAAAATGGTCATAAGTGACTTTTTTCGGCTATGTTGTAACTTAGGACGATCAGTAAATGAACTGTTGTAAATCAAGGACTTCCTATACTTTAGACTCCTTTTGCCATGATCCATAACAGATCCGTTACTGAATGAGAGTACTTCAATTTTTTATCTGAATTTTCAGCGGACCTCCCATTTGGTTTAGTACTAAATTGTTCTTTCATAAATTTCAGACCTGCTTGCAGAGTGAACGGAGACCATCCACAGATCAACCTTTGCTATTCCTGGAAACTTATTATTATGCTGCTGCAGTTACAAGTTTTAGGCAAATGGAGAACTTCCATCTGCCAGGAGTGATTCACACCATGGAAGTGACTGCTGCATTTTGTTCTCTTGTGCACACAGAGTGGTTGATGCAGTTACTGGAGAGGTTTCTCTCTCTCTCTCTCTCTCTCTCTCTCTCTCTCTCTCTCTCTCTCTCTCTCTCTCTCTCTCCCCATCTCTCTGTTTGTCTCTGTGTCTGTCTGTCTCTCTCACTCTGTCTCTCTCTCTGTGTGTGTGTGTGTGTGTGACTCTCTCTGTCTCTCTCTGTCTGTCTCTGTTTGTCTGTCTGTCTCTCTCTGTCTCTTTCTGTCTCTCTCTCTCTCTCTCTCTCTCTCTGTCTCTGTCTCTGTCTCTCTCTTCCTGACTTCCCAGCATTATGGTTAGATCACAATCTGGTTAAAAGATTCCAGATACAGAGCTATCATTTCAAGAATAGGAAGATAGGCCCAGTGTATGTGGAATGATATTCCACATACACTGGGCCAACAAAATGCTTACAATTCATTCACATCTACTGCAGCTATATTTTCAATAGATGTAGAGCAATAGCAAGTAAAGCAATAGCTTATATAGTGCTTTATAGTGCTTTACAGCCCTTTCTAAGCAGTTTACAGCATATTGCCCACAGCAATCTGAGTCCTCGTTTTATCAAGCTCAGAAGGATGGAAGGCTGAGTTAACCTTGAGCAGCCAGCAGAGTTAGCCTGCCATACTGCATTCTAACCACTGTGTCACCATGGCTCTTAATTTGATGTTAAGTAATTTGATGTTTGGTAGTAGTACAATTAAAAGTGAGCAGAAATAAATACTCAGTTACCAGTCCATAACTGAAATCAGGCTGATGGCTAAGAAGACCAAATCCTATTATATCTGTTCAAGGGAGCAAATCCCCAAAGTAGTGAAAACATAAATTCCTATATCATCCGGCCAACTTAAATAATCAGAACAATCTGTTCAGCCTCTGCTTCCTTTCAGCTGTGAAAACAGAAGACTTGGGTGACAGAACAGCTAGTCCTTTAATAGAGCCCATGGTTTCATCTTTAACTCAATGTGAACTGGACATGAAGTGAGAAGCAAAAACAGTTTGGGTCATCACCAAGTGTTCTCCTGACAATCAAAGCAATATACACAAGCACACCCACCCACCCACCCACATCAGAATGAGATGTGACATTTAGTTGTGCCCTGTCAAAAGTTGTCAGCTCTTGCAAGCTCCAATTGACAATTGGCTCAGCTGACAAGCAGAGCGTGCTGAAGGCACCACCAAACGTTCTCCGACTGGCGGGCTTCACTGGGGCAGGTGACAGGAAATAATTAACAGGTGCTCTCCCCCGCTTGCTCTCTCTTTCCCAGCCTCATGCCTCCTGCTTTAATTAATTAATATTGCTTCTTAAAATAAGAAGTTGTTTACTCCAGCAAGCTGATTGCTACTCGCAAAAAACATCTGAGACGTGGCTGTGCCCAAGGGATTGCATTAACTTCATTGTTTATTATAAGCGCAAACAAAAAGCTGCAAAAGCTCATCTTGCCATGAGGCATCCTGACAATCTGCCAGTTTACTTACCAATAATAATGAGACTGGCACAAGCAATAAGCTCAGCACTAATCTAATGAGGGTCGGTTTCAATTGCCCATTGATATTACTGCAGCTGCTAAGCACCCGATGCTTGGGACACACAAACAACGAGGTATGTTTCCAATCAGCTGAAATATAATTCTCTCAAATGCATCCTTGTTTCAGCACGCGCCCGGGTTGCTGCTCCTCCTTTTCCCCTCAGAGGGTTTGGGCAGGCAAAACCTTTCTAGTCAACCCGGTCAAACTGATGGCATCATCTCCCTTGGATGAGCCCAAAGCATTTCAATTAATATTTTTAAAACATGCAGCCAGGCAGATGATCCCAAACATATGATTTTTTTTTCAGGCTCATCCTTCCCAGCATCACGTGATGTCACTTCCTTCACTTTGTTCCTGCAGTGAATACAATTAGGTACTGATGGGCAAATGGCAGGAGTCCACGGCTAATGATTTTTCAGTACTGGTGAGGAGTGCAAGGCATTGTTTTTCTCCGTGCTTCAGATTCCTAATCATTGCTTTGATTATATTTATTTATTTTTCTACCTTGAGTCTGCTTGTTAATAGATGCAAACTTTTTTGTTTCTTTCTTTTTTTAAATTAAGTTTGCAGGAATAGAGTTAACCATTTCTGCTCAAAACACGAGAAGCTATTGAGAAGCCAGCTCAATTTCTATGAAAAAGACGTAATTTCTATCTACCTCCACTCATCCTTAAGATGTTTATTTTTCTTCATTTAGGATGATGCTTGCATCTTCAAAGTACCATTATCTAGGCTGCAAGTATGCTGGGGTTAAAAAGAAATACAGAAAAGGCACTGAAGCTGAACTAAACTTCCTGAGAATTACAATTTGCTACCCTTCTTTTTTTTCTCCAAAACAACAAGTTCCTAAAGATAATGTGAAGAAAATGGACAATGTTTGCTGAAATCTCGGTACTTGAGAGATATTGCTAAACAAAATTTCTAAAGCTCAAGAAAAATGGAATTCACTTCCTTACGACTAGAACAACCCCTAAAGTATGAATGCAAAATAAGAGAATCTATACAAATAAATTCATTTATTCACATAAGACATGCAGGTCACTCTCCATTGTGAACTCATAACCAGAAGCCTGTAGAAGCTTCAATAATTTTAAAGATGAAGAAAGTGTCCTGGAACCACTTCTTCCTCCCTCTCTGATATTGCTTGAGTGCTGTTGCATTATTCTTTGATAAAAGCCTAAGAAACTACTGACATTCTAATTGTCCTGAGCAGGAATAGCATAAATGTATATTATTACCCTAACACCTTTCAGTGGTCATTATCTGACAAACCATGATTCCTTGTCTCATGTTTTCTTACTTTGTTTTCTATTCAGGGGGACAAGATAAGGGGACAAGATTCCAATCCAAGATCTTCAGCAATATTTTTTTCCCTCTTCCTATTTATTTTTGATAGGAGGACACATTCTTGGCAATTAACTGCTGTCCTTTTTCTTCCAACTAATCTTCCTCTGCATCTCACATATCATGAGGTTTGACGTGTATTTCCCAACCTCCAGAATCCTTGACTTTCTCCATTGTTCAAGTACAAATGTAGAGATGTAGGCCTGTATAAAATATATAGACAAATAGGCATATGTGATTGCAAATACAGTAGTCCTTGACTTACAACCCTTCGTTTAGCAACCTTTTGAAGTTACAACAGCACTGAACACAATGAATTACGACCAGTGGTGGGATTCAAATAATTTAACAATCAGTTCTCTGCCCTAATGATTTCTTCCAAAAACCAGTTCACCAAACTGCTCAGAAAGTTAACAACCGGTTCTCCTGAAGTGGTGCGAACTGGCTGAATCCCACCACTGCTTACGACCAGTACTTGAACTTATGACCATTGCAGCATCCTCACAGTCACATGATCAAAATTTTGGCACTTGGCTAACCACATTTATGTATGACAGTGGCAGCATCCAAGGATCATGTGATTACTATTTGTGATCTTTCCAGCTGGCTTCTGACAAGCAATGTCAATTTGGGAAGCCAGATTCACTTAATTACTGTGTGATTCATTTAACAACTGCAGTGATTCATTTAACAACTGCAGTGATTCATTTAACAACCATAGCAAAAACATAAGAGCTATGGTGGTGCAGTGGTTAGAATGCAGTATTGCAGGCTATTTCTGCTGACTGCTGGTTGCTAGCAATTGGGCAGCTCAAATCTCACCGGCTCAAGGTTGACTTCTTCTGAGGTTGATAAAATGAGGACCCAGATTGTTGGAGGCAATAATGCCGAGTCTGTAAACCGCTTAGAGAGGGATCTTGTGAAGTGGTATATACGTCTAAGTGCTATTGCTATCATAAAATGAGATGATTCACTTAATAATCACCTTGCTTTACAGTAGAAATTCTGATCTCAATTGTGGTTGTAAGTTGAAAAATACCTGTAGACTGAAACAGCCCTGGTCAGAAGATTTTCTGCATGACTTTCTCAAATTTCAAAAGTATTTTGAAGAGTAATTCAAAGTTCTGTAGTCATGGAATGTTTCTTTGGTTTAGGTCATGAATAAACATTCCTTGTGTCTGCCTAAGTAAACTAAGTCTACTGATGGCTTGCCAAACTGCACATAGTCACCATGTGTTCCCATGTACTGTTTCTAACAATGACATTTGAAGAATAACTCAATTACTTTTTCTTTCAATTATTATAACTGTAGGTTTTCTCCACTGACTAGGCTGAAATCAAATAAACATATTTACTTGACTCTTTCTTCTGGGAGTGGCCTATCTTAGCCAAACAGTATGCACGTGTGTGTTTACATAACATTTACCAGATTTGATTAAACATGAAGTGGTCAGAGGCAAGATGCTTTTATTTAATGATGCTTCATGCATCTTCCAACTACAGTGGGTCCATTTCTACACCATGTAACATTATAAAAAATATGGGGCTGGATCCATAACTACTTCTAAAATGTGGGCATTGCATTTGGAAATATGGCTTATGAAAAGATGCACAAAGCCGATTGTTTCACTACAGATATAGAACATACAACAAATCCCTGCCTCCAATTCGAATGGTTTCTACCTTGCCAAAATAGAAATAAATTATCGAAATGGAGCTGTCTGGGTAATATATATGAACACCGATGAAATAATAATAAGGGAATAAAGCATTATTCGATGTGGCCTTTTAAAGCTATAGATAATTATTAAGGCATAAATTTTAGCAGAATAAAGACAGCCAGATTGGTCTAGTGCAGTGATGGCTAACCTTTTTGTTGTTGTGTGCCGAAAGCTCATGCACGTGCCAGCACTCATAATGCAGTGCGCCTCCCTGCCCATGGGCACACGACCCCCCCTGCTCCCCCCCCCACATACATGCTCTACCCACTCACCCCTGCCCCATTTTGGGTCTAGTAGACCTCCCTGCTCTTACAGGTGTTATGTCTGCCTTGTATGCAGCTTTATTCCTCTTTAGCATTCATCTCCATTGTTTTGTGATGTATTTCCTGCCTCTCTAGAATTTACCTCTATTTGCTCCTGTGAGGCTCTTCCTGTTTCTGTTGTATATATGTGTATATATTCTCGATGGCTTGTATAGCGTTTTAACAGCATTTTGATTAAAACTACTTGAAACATCTGCAGCCTCCTGGGACCAAAAATGGGCTGTGGGGGGGACACACAAACATCCGTGCACCCCAGTGCATGCCTGCACGTCTCCTGCATGCACAGTGGTGCTGAGCTGGGCGACGGCTCGCGTGCCCGCAAAGAGGGCTCTATGTGCCAGCTGTGGCACACATGGTATAGGTTTGCCATCATGGGTCTAGTGATTAAAGCACCAGGCTACAAACAAGGAGACCGTGGGTTTCAGTTCTCCTTAGGCATGAAAGCTGGCTGGATGATTTTGGGCCCAGTCATATTCTTTCAGCCCAATTCACCTCACAGGATTGTTGTGTTACAAGTAGGGAAGGAAGGAGTTTTAGGTATGTTCACTGCCTTGAGTTATTTATAAAAAAAAATAATAATAAAAGCAGGTTATACAGTAAATGAACAAACAAATACTTCATCCAATGCTATATGTTCCCTTGAGTTAAAAGTATATATGAGGAGGAAGGAAGAATCTCACAATTTCACTGTTGATCATTGAAACATTTAGATTTTTTTTAAAAAAATCTAAGATTAATAGATCCATCTTAGGAATGCAATTTCTCAAATATTTCAAAATGAATTAGGTCGCAAAAGGTTACACAAATTCACTGGACGTGAGTAGTTCACACAATCTCCTTCATGTATTCCATAATCATGTGAAATGGTTGTGTGATTACACGTAACTTTGCCCCTTCTGTAGATGTGCTGCCAGTCATGTCCAAATGAGTGCTTAATGGCTGTGTGAACATGACTGGTATATATTCAGGTGTTGTCATGAAACACATCTTATTGTAAATGCATGTTCCAGAACTAGTTAGAATAGGAACATTGGGTGGGAATATCAATGAAGTCAAAAAGTCAGATAAAACTGAGAAGTCAAATTCCTATTTCTTGTGAAAGTGTGTTGCCCGTGTTGCAAAAGAAAAAAGATGGAGCTTCTACTGCAAAGACAATTCAATCAAACTTCCAAATCAAATCAGCTAATCAAACCTGAAAGTCAAAATGAATGGAATTTTTCCAAATCAATTTGGACAAATTAGATGCTTACCTGCACAGAAATGGCTTTTTAAAAATATTGATTTAGAAATCTGAAGGGAAGCAATTCAACCTGACAATTCTGTCTGAATGTTCAAATCAAACTGGATAGTTTTTTCCAATTCAAATTGGGTTTTCTGGTCAAATTAATGATTCAAATTAGATTGTGCCTGATTTGCAGTGGCCTATTAGGTAAGACCCAACATAAGTGATTGCTGAAAGCTGCAAGCAGTCTAGCTTCTTAATGTATAAAGATAACAGCAACCATATTAAAGATTTGTAAGACAACACTGAGAGCATTCACCCACATCAAAAGAAGATACTAAGCAAAAAGCTTCTTGATCAAATACATAGTACTGATGAGCATGGAGATCAATTAACATTTCAGAGAGAGGAACTAATAAGAAATGAAAAGTACTCAAGTATCTCCAAATTATCACATTAATCTGTCCTATGATTATGCAAATATAACTCCTTGTTTTCAAGTCCACTTCAAAAAGTTTATATTCTTAAATAGATAAAGGGAAATAATAGAAACGTCCATACATGTGAGTGTATGTGTGTTGAAAGGATATATGGCTGCCAATTATATACACACTAGCTTATTTAAAACAATTATTGGAAGTAGAGGATAATTCAATGGATTTCCAAGTATGCCTAGATCAGTAAAAATTAAAAAAAAAAAACTTTAGGCATTTTTAGTCCAGAGCAAAAGTGAATAAACTTAATATGATGATGGATGGCTACTTAAAAACTTGCTGTTAGGTAGTTCCATCAAATCCCTTTAACTCCTTCCTAAATCCAGATTATGGCTAAGAAGAAGCTGCCAATTTAAGTTTATATGAGTATAAGAATCTTTCATGAAAAAAGATCTCTGTGTATTGGTTTTTAGAGAATATTTGCAAAACACAGTTCACAGTTCTATTATGTAAAGAAAACTTTAAGGGTTAAAGTTAAAGAGCCATTTGAGAAACAGATAATTGCTTTTTCTCTGTTAGAGGGAAATAAAGACAAAAGTCCTGACGTGTAAGACATTTAAATCTCTGATTTGAGAACATGTCTACAAGCAAGGCAGATCAAAATGTTTTAGTATGGAATATTGTCCTTGACAATTATTCGGTATTCCATATGGCAACTAAACAAATTGAATCCTTGCTGAATTGTCTTACTTCTTTAGTTCCTGTTAGTGGGACAGGGTCCATCAGTCAACTGATTCCCCCCCTTTTTTGTAAGGCTATTTTACTTATGAGAACAATTTTCTATTAGAATACAGCAGATAAATACATTAAATACAGCAGATAAATACATTAGATGAAGAGTATCTAAAATTGATACCCTTTAATGGTGTTGCCTTAATTCCTAAGCACCATGATCATTGGATATGCTGGTTTTTGATACTGAGAGTTTTAGTCCAACCCAACTGAAAGCACCATAATGAGGAAAACTGATCTTTAGGATAAAATTAGCTGCAAGGGCAAAAGCATCTGCAGCAAAGTCACAATTTCATCAAAATGATAAAACAAGAACAGTGACCTATTTGTGTGCACTTACATAATGCAAGTGCAAAAAAAGGGGACATTACGATGCACCTTTGGACATTGCTCCCCACCCTCATGTGTAAGGCTGAAATGATAAAATTGTGGAGAAATTTAGACCTCAGTCAGACTCAAAGTTCATCCAGGTACAGGTTTCTTTGCGGTGACTTACCTTGCCGCCTAAAGTGGTGATGACTGTTCAGTTTTTAAAAAGAGGAAGAACCTTACTGAACAATCTTCAACCACTGTCAGAATTCTATCGTTTACTTGAACCACTCTTAGGCAAATTTGATGCAAGGTTGCTATAGAAAGCCAAGAAAACTGAACAGATATGTCTGCATAAATCACCAAGGCTTGAAGAAGATTCAAAATGACTTGATTTTATGGTGTGCATTTACAATCCACCCATCACCCCCATTTTATTTATGTATTTTATTTATTTTATTTGGCTTATATGCCGCCCTATCACCCAATGGACTCAGGGCGGCTCACAATAATAAAAACACAAGCCACAATACAAAGTTAAAATCTAAAATCTAAAAAATGTAAAATTTAACCTTTAAACCCCATCAGTCCAAGTCGAGGGATTTGAAAAGCCAAGTTTTTAATTCACGGCGGAAGGTACAAAGGTCAGGCGCCAATTGGAGCTCCAAGGGAAGTTGATTCCAGAGGGTGGGCATACCCACAGAGAAGGCTCTACCCCTGGGGGCTGCCAGCCGACACTATCTAGCCGGCAGCACCCGGAACAGGCCCTCTCTATGGGCGCGGACCGGGTGATGGGATGTTGTTGCTGGTTATAGATGGTCTGCCAAATATCCTGAGCGGACCACCTACCAATTATTTTCCCATAATTCAATTGCTTACTTTCTTTTCATTTAAAAGGATTGGTATCGCTGATCGGAAGCTTACAGCTAAGTAGCTGATTTTCCTTTATTGTTGACTAATCTGTAACTAATCTTCTGTTTGCTAATCACTATTAAAAATTCAAGGTTAAATGAAGGCACCTTAAATGATATGCCTGACATTCATTCCATCCATCCATCCATTCATACATATCTTTCTTCCTTGAATGAGAGATGGGAAATATGATGAGAGTATATGACCAAATAAATCAGCGATGTTAAAATCGTGGCCCGCAGGCCAGATGCATCACGCGCTGGCCATGCCCACCCCTGGTTTAGTGATGAGGAAAAAAGTCACGATACATCACATGACAACAATGTAACATTGCGAGTTTGAGACTCCTGAAATAAATTGTTCTCTTAATTGTTCTATGTCCAGGATATTGGGAAATGATAGCCTCATAGTCACAAAGGTTGTTCTGATCAGAGGACAGACTTTGACAAGTCAGAAACTCTAAAATTCTCACTTACTGTATTCTTTTTTCCACCAAATCATTTTGCAAAATTAGCCACCAAAATTCCATTTAAAAAAGTCCTATTTGGCACTGGAAAAATTCTTAAATTATGTAACAAAGGAGATTCACAACATGGTTTTCAGTTAAAGCCAGGAAAAAGTAAAGCAATTCATTCTGCCTTGACTGAACTAAAAATTACCTCAGATTGCTTTGATTCTCTCTTTTGGTCAGGGATTGAAGCAGTCAAAGCAGAGAATTATTTTATTACATGCTTACCCTTTATTTTTCTGGCAATTACCTTGCTCAGTTGCTGAATAAAAACAGTTCAACAAATTAAATATTGGTTTATGCCAAATTTACTCCAAGTACCTTTCGAAACTTAAGTTTTATTTACTTTATTTATGTTTAGTTTTTTTTTTAAAAAATGCTCTTTGTTTACTTTCAGAGAATGTCTGATAACAGCTTGCAAAAACAATAGCAAAACTACCCTGATCTCAGGTTTGGGGAAGGGGTGAGACCCACATGAATTTCATCTCCAGTGCTGAAAATGAAGTAACAATATCTAGTTCTTTTGAACCTCTGTTAGGAAGAAATTATCCATCTGCTTAATTAAATATTATGCAGTTGGATTGTGCTTAAGCATTTTTTGTTGTTGTTGTTTCCAGGAAGAAAGATCAGTAATTAGATTTAATTGGCTCCACATACTATTCCCTCTTAGCACCTCTTTCTATAACTCCTATTCCTGTGCTGTCTTTCACCTAACCAGCCTTACCAGCTGTCACCAATCTCAAGTTGTTTCAAGTTGTTGGGGAGAAACACCCCCCCTTCCCCCCCCCACACCATTTTTCTCTGGTTTTGGAAAGTTCGTATTAAAAACCCTGAATGTTTATTTCATCCTATATAGTGATTTTCCTCTATATAATTGGTACAAAAGGATGCTGAGTTTTATGTGGTCTTAAGTACAGATACTTGATATACTAATCAAATATCTTCAACCTGTTCATAGATCAGGAGAAGCTGCAAGCTGTATTGGAAATCCAGCATTTTGAACAGAACAAATGGGAAAATATTCTGTGGGCTTTGTTCAGCAGCCAGACAAAAGGCTCCCTATTGAGAGGAGAGAGCGAGAGAGAGATGGAATGAAATGGAATATATTTGAAAAACGGCATTGAGATCTGGAACCTGGAACAAAAACACTCCACAGCAACATGTCTTTTTGGCTGCTCTTATTTGTCTGACTTGTAGTTTATTATTGTAATGATTTCTCTGATAGCTGTGGCAACATATTTTATGCAGCTTCCATTGGTAATTTATTATGTTATGAAGCCGATGATAGTTATTGTACTCGAAGGGTATTTCATGTCTTTATTTTATTTCCATTAATTCTAAGGTACAGATTGTCAACTAATATTTATTTCTCTTCCTCTGATATGGAAATGAGTCTTTTGTTTGCAGAGAAACAATATTAATATCATAAAATAATGTGCAACAAAACTGTGAGTGATTTTTCCCCCTTTGCAGTAATAATTTTGCCATATGTTTGTAAACAATGGCCATTTAAATACTAATAAAATAGAATTTAGATGTTTTTATTATTACAGAAAAAAAATAGGACAGACACAATACACATTGGTGTACTGTCAGATAGTGCCAGTTTTATAGAAAAGCTCAATTAATCATGATTTATGATTAAATTTACTTACATTTCTTCATGAAATGCAACATGGGAGATTAAAATGAATTCTAATATAATTGGCTTTTCATCCATGGCTCATCCATTATACATTTCCAATATCAATGTACCAGAAGCTTTAATGTCATTCTTAACTGTTTGTGTACATGCTATTTAAACTTGGTTAATTAGTTGATTTGCTGATAACTTTAGCCCGTTGTTGTTATTTATTTTAAGCCTACTTATGTAAAACTGTCAAGCCATGCCTTATGTCAGGATATTGAACTATAGTCTCTCTTAGACTATCGTAATATGAATGGCAGATGACATGATCATGAATTATTGCCTGTGTTCATGATGAATCATTCAAAAGGCCATTGTGCTATGAGCAAAGTTCTGTCTGGAATTTTTAAAAAAGAGAAAATGTGACCTTGGTATAAATAAATCTTACTCATGCTCAGAAACCTATAGATCACTTTATTAAGGTCAAGTAAAGGTCAATCTTACACTCTTCTTCTTCCTCTTCCTCTTTCTACTACCACTGCTACCACTAGAACAATCCTGAATATATGGTCATTAGTCAAGCATTTTCTATCTCACAATGGGTAATGACATGCATCCTAGAAGCTGACAAACAGAGCATAACTGTGAATGTTCTGTTCCTTAGTAACAATTGTCTAGTGGCTAGCATTAAAAATATGCTGTTATAGATGTTGACTTGATTAACAGATTAACAGAGTTGAAAGGGACCTTGTAGATCATCTAGTCCAACTCCCTGCCCAAGCAGGAGACTCTACACCATTTTTGACAGAGGGCAGTCCAGTCTCTTCTTGAAAGCCTTCAGTGATGAAGCACCCACAACTTCTGAAGGCAAACCGTTACATTGGTTGATTGTTCTCACTGTTAGAAAAGTTCTCCTTATTTCTAGGTTGAATCTCTCCTTGATCAATTTCCACCCATTATTCCTTGTCAGGCCTTCAGGTGCTTTGGAAAACAGGTTGACCCCCTCTCCTCTCTGTGACAGCTTAAATACTGAAGCACTTCTATCATATCTCCCCTGGTCCTTTACTTCACTAGACTAGCCACACCCAGTTCTTGTAATTGTTCTTCATATGTTTTAGCCTCTAATCCCCTAATCATCTTTGTTGCTCTTCTCTGCATTCTATCTAGAGTCATGATTGTTTATGATCCTTTCATTTTAAAAAAAAATAGACTCATAGTGTAGCTTATACTGTGTCAAGATTGTTGAAGATTTGGTGGACAATTGTTGATATCCACTATCATGAGCTTCAGTGGCAGCTAAAAAGTAGCTCCCATTGATAGGAGGTCAAAAAAATCAAGATGGTGTTTGTGGCAATGTCCTGGAAATCTCACCCCTTTTCACTTTTAAGCAGTGTTACCTGTCCTACCACATCTCATACACTGCTGGAGCTAATATAGGTAGTCCTTGACTTACAACAGTTCATTTAGTGACCATTCAAAATTACAATGGCACTGAAAAGTCACTTACAACTGTTTTTGACACTTACAACCTTTGCAGCATCCCCATGGTCAAGTGATCAAAATTCAGGTGCTTGGCAACTGACTCATATTTATGATAGTTGCAATATTCCATGGTCGTTTGATTCCCTTTTACAACTTTCTGACAAGCAAAGTCAATGGGGAAACCAAATTCACTTCACAACCATGTTGTCAACTCACAAAGCATTCCTGACCTGCTCTTGAGTTGCCATAGGCAGGGGGATGGGGAACAGAGTCTCGCAGCTACAGCGAGGGAATCACACTTCAGTCAAAACAAAAGCACATTCCAGCTATCTCTATGTCAAGGCCATCTCCGTGGATACCCACAGTGGCCAGAGGGAGGGACTCTACAACCCGCGAAATTGCTTTGTTGGTGAATGTGACTGATGACACACCTTGGGGGGGAGGGGGAAACCAGGTCAGAGCTGGGGCGTGAATTAAGTGAGGTCAGAGTCACTTGGAACCAGTAGTGGTTTTCAATTTTGATCGCTACTGGTTCGCTCGTACACACGAGCGAACTGGTTCGCTACTGGTTCGCTGGAACACACGTTCAGAAGTGCGTGCAATGCTTCTGCACATGTGCAGAAGCTTCTGAGCATGCACACAGAAACATCCGGGTGGGTGGGCAAAGCCTCCCGCCACTGCCGCTACCGGTTCACCTGATCTGGGACGAACCGATAGCAACCCACTACTGCTTGGAAAATGTCAACATGAAGCTCCTAATAAGTAACTGGATTTCTTCTGAAGCTTGGCTCGAGGCTCATGATTTAATTAGGGCATCAGTCAGAACACTGATACACGTTACTAGTTTAACAACTGCAGTGATTCACTTAGCAACCATTGCAAGAAAGGTCATAAAATGGAGCAAGACTTACTTAACAAATGTCTCAGCAACAGAAATTTTAGGCTCCATTATAGTTGTAAGTCGAGGACTACCTGTGCATCCCAAAAAGACATAGTTAAAGGTATATTAGAGAATAAAGCAAGAATTGTTTAAGTATGCTCGGGAAAAACTAGGAGAGAAACTGAGAGCTGAATTGCTGTCTACAAGAGTCCCATGACTCTGATTATATTGGTAGTAGACAACAAAAAAGCAAAAATTAGTGGCAACATTAATGCTGTATGCCTCCACTTACACTTAACCTATGGATACCTGTAAATAATAAATGATATATCACATATGTGACCTAATTTGGGGGAAATCAAATTCTTGGCAAAATACTTCTACCCTTGTAGTGCTTACTACTTGGAAAATGATCCTGGGAGTATGTAATAGCAATTTTCTATTGACTACTGTGGTTATAACTACCACCAGATATTGTGTTTCAGTTTTTCTTAGAGCTTTACAGCTTTTCGGTAAAGGTAGCAGTTATAATCACTACTCAAATGGAGTAGTTTCATCTCTCAAATGGAGAGATGAAACTTCTGTTCAAACTGGTCTTTTTTAGGTTTATGGTAAGAAAAAAAATTAATTAGTACCCAAGAGCTTCCTTAGGCACACAGAGCAATACATTCAAAAACTACTGGTATTTGGGGTGAAAAAAATTTCTATATGTATCACAACTCTTTTATGTTCTACTTTATAATTCTGCCATGTGAGAAACTTTGGCCTCTAAGATACAATGAGAGCTCACAGACCTGTGGTTAATTATATTTCATGTGAAAAGTATATTTATGAGTAAGGTTCTCGATTTACAATGTAATAAAATAAAATTGCAGAGAAACAAAAATAGAGTTATCTCTGAAATACTATACTGTACTGTACAAGAGATTAATTGTTCTGTCAGAAAATTGACAGTTTTTGACAGAGGTTGACCCCTTCTTCCTCGTGGCATCCCATTGGATATTGGAATACTGCTATCATGTCACCACTATCATGGTGATCAGTGGTGATCGCCACTATCACCACTAACTGGTATTGGGGAAGACTCCATGAGATTACCATGGATAGTCAAGGATATAAACACCACTATCACCGCCACTATCATGTCACCACTGTTGTGATCTGCCAGAAGCCTGCAGAGCTGGCAGCAGAATCAGACAGCGATGAGGCTGAGGAAGAACATGGGCCAGTCCTGGAGGCTGGGGAAGGCCTGGCTGAGGGCTCTGCATCGGAGGCAGAGATGTGGTCAGGGCATTCGGAGTGTGATGTATGGACTTCGGAGCCTCTAGAAGCTGACAGTAGAGAGGCAGAGGAACAGGAGGAGTCTGTTCCTAGTGCACATATGACAAGAGTATGACAGAAGGCAGGAGCAGCTAAAGCGGAGAGGACAACTCAGGAGTAGGGCCAAGAGATGATTGGCCCCTTCCTTAAGGCTTAAAAGACCAGCAACGGCTCTTGGCCTCTTTGCCAGAAAACAACCATTGAGAGAATTGCTTCTTGTTTGGCTGTAGTTATTTCTTCTGTTCCTGAACTGTTGCCAAGAAAAGCCTTTGGCAGTTTGCCTAATTATCCCAAAGTCAGAGATCAACTAAAGACTGTTGTTTTATGGACTTTGCTTTCATTTCATTTAGAATACCCTGAGAATGAGTTAATTCTCAGCTGTTTTAGTAAAATCTGTTTATATTTTGGAACTGTTTTGCATTTAATATCAACCCAGGCCAATATGGGCCTGGGTCACAGCAACCACTTGGATATTGGAATACCGCTATCATGTCAAGAAAGACTAGACCCATGATGGCAAACCTATGGCACACGTACCTAAAGAAACATGCAAAGCCATGTCACCCAGCACGAGGGGCCTTGCATGTTTGTCTTCCAGGTTTCTGGCGCGCAATGATCAGCTGTCCTTCGCACACATGGTAGTGCCAAAAACTGGTATGCACAAACTCGCCGGTCAACTGATTGTTGGGTGCACATGTGCTCCAGAACCCAGAGGTTCAGCTTTTCCAGAGCATGATCCTTCACATGCCTACATGTGCGTGCTGGCGAGCTGATCATCAGGTATGTATGCGCACTGGAACCCAGAAGTTTGGCCTTTCCAGAGTGTTGCCCCAATGCGTGCACGCATGATGTTTCTGTGTGACCTTTTCAGCACTCGGTGCCAAAAAGGTTCACCATCACTGGACCAGACTGGACAAGCATCCAGTAAACCCAATTATGCTTGTCAAGCTGGCTTGTGGGGGAAAAAAGTCATTCTGCAGATCCATTGCTTGCATTGGTCAGGAAGGACAGAAGGAATGGTGCCAAATGTCTGTGATAACTTGATTTCCCAAGAAAGTGGGGAAATCCCAGCCAACTGTTTTCAGAATATGTTCGTTCTCTTCTGAATATTATTCCTTCTAATTGGAAAGCTACTGCAAGCACTCATTCCAAGAATCCTATCTCCTTAATACTAGACTTGCTAAAACTGATTGATCAGAACAAGGGAAGGCAAGGCAAAGGAATAAGTATATGCTTAGAGACAATTATCCACTGTCGGTGGTGGATGAGAAAAACAGGAAGGTCAGGGAATTCCATGGCCTACACAAGGTCAGGCTAGCCATTATTTAAGACATTAAGATATTACAACTGAATTTAAAACCTTGCTGTTTTAGGCTAATTGGGCTATTTGAACTGAATCATGAATGGCAACATTAAACACCAGCCAGGACCTGCTCTGTGTATGCGTGGAAAGTCTGTATGAGCGTGAGAACAGTCTCCTATAAATGACTGATGGCTCATTCTCCAAAAGAATGATCCAATTTCAGTTCAAATGAATGATATATGTTTGCTCAGTGGGATAAAATTAATATTGATTTTATTTGTATCTGGAGATTGTCAGTCATCCAGGTTATGGTTGTCCCAAAGGGGCTTTTTCAAGAGGAAACTGGACTTTCTGGTTTTCCTTTGAACACATTTTGCTTCTCATCCAAGAAGTTTCTTCAGCTCTAACTGGATGGTGGGGGATGGAACAATTTATATTCCGTGTAGACAGTTAGTCATTTGCATTCCTTTAAAGAGTTATTGAGGCCACCGGGAGGTTTGTCTGTATTCTCCGGGTCACAGTGCAAATGGGTGTGGAGCAGGGGTGGGTTTCAAATTTTTTTACTACTGTGGGTGGCTGTGAGTGAGGCTTGGTGGGCATGGCACGGGAAGGCACGGGAAGCCAGTCAGGATCAAATTCTTGGCATTGGGCAGAGTCAGCCTGAAATACTGCATTCCAACTACTGTACTGCCATGGTGGTGCAGTGGGTTAGAATGCATTATTGCAGGCTACTTCTGCTGACTGCCAGCTGCCTCCAGTTTGGCAGTTCAAGTCTCAGTGGCTCAAGGTTGACTCAGCCTTCCATCCTTCCAAGGTCGATAAAATGAGGACCCAGATTGTTGGGGCCAATATGCTGACTCTGTAGACTGCTTAGAGTGGGCTGTAAAGCACTGTGAAGTGGTATATAAGTCTAAGTGCTATTGCTATTATCCTCAGAACATCTATGTATATGACTATTAAAAATTTGGCATCAAATTGATGGCACAATCTTGTTTTCTGAGCCTTAGTAAATGAATAGATGAACAAATTAGGTGAAGTTAAATTAAAAATCCCTCAGGCCAAAGCAATTGTAAATGAACAGATAGATAAAAATACATTTGATTGTACAGCCATACAAGGATTGTTATCAGTACCCAAAGTATGTCACTAATACACTGCATAAAAGGAACTATTTTGTCATCACATTAAATGATTTCAATTTTTTTTTAAAAAAAATTATCAAGGTGTACTGGGAACTGAACAGTCTTACATCTAATGCTGTGGTTGCAAATTAAACAATGCTGCATTATTCCTAATGCAATGAATTCATGTTAAATACAGATTAGGAAAACTGGTTAGAATCATATTTTCTATTACTATGGAATAAGACCCATTTGATGTATTTCTAATATTTCATTATACTGCCAGAATTCTAATCTGGAAAGAAATTTGAGAGGCAAAGGGAGGAAAATCCTTCAGCATCCTCAGAGAATTGTGACAAGGATTAAGTTTCTCCAAATGACCTTTTAGCAGAATTGCTATTTCTTTTCTCCAAGTGCTCCATTTTGTTTTATTTGAAGTTTATTCACTCCAGCTAACATGCCTTAACTTTAAACTTCACAAATCGTTTCTTATTTTAAATGGTGGTTAACCTCCTCAATCACTCAAAAAAAAAAAAAAAAAAAAAAAAAGAGAGCACTTTGGCAACTATTGATGGCATGCATGCTTTCATCTCCTGTGAGAAAGTGATTTCTGGCAACACATTAGGGGCACTGAGAAGTGTTGAAAGTGGGCCCACATAGGCCACAAAAGGTGTCACATTTTAAATTCAAGCGAAGAAGAGACGGCGGAAGCTGACTGCCTTGTTGAGCAAAAGGTCCTGTCATTCAACTGACAGAGCAGGGCTGATGACCCTTTCTAGAGGGACAACCTAGTTGGAGGTGAGACACCAGGAGACTGGTTGATGACAGGGATAGGAAGCAGGATATTTCTGGCAAGTGAGATCTTTGGCAAAGGCTGCCTTTGTTATCTAGGGAGCAAGAGTCTTCTCAAAGCATATGGCTAAGCCCAGCTCTAGCACAAATGGCAGAGACCAGAGTTGCAGGCTAAAATGTGTGATAAAATTGAATGATAAGAAGACAAGGGCAGACTTGGGTTGAAGAGCTTATATGAAGCTTTCTAAAAAGAATATGGCAAGCCACCTGCCATTCAGGTACTGCTTTTCCTTCTATTGCTTATGCACTACATAGTTATGGCTCACAATATCTCTGTAATATGGGGCTGGTTTACCTGAGAGAACATATTATTATTATTATTACTATTATTATTACTATTACTATTGCTATTTATTAAATTTATATACCAACCTTCTCCCGAAGGACTCTGGGCAGTGAACAGCCAAAATTAAAATACATACAATATGAAAATTAAAATAATTTAAAACATAATTAAATCAATTTGGCTTCCCCAATTTAAAACCCGTTACACATAAAATTAACCCGTTAAATAAATTTTTAAGCCAGCCCGGCTTGCTGAACTAGAAAAGTCTCCAGGGCCTTGCAGAAAGTACGGAGGTCCGGGATCAGTAGTATCCCTGGGGGTAGCTCATTCCAGAGAGTGGGCGCCCCCATGGAGAAGGCTCTCCCCTTGGGGCCGCCAGTCGACATTGCTTGGCTAATGGTACCCTGAGGAGACACCCTCTGTGGGAGCGTATTGGCTGGTGGGAGGTTATCGGTGGCAGAAGGTGGTCTCATAGATATGGATGTACAGGGTGAAGAAGAAATTCAGGGCAGGTGTGGCTGAATTTTTGACATCTTACCCTCAATGCATATTTTCCTGGGATTGCACAGTTACCATGTGAGCCTCAGAAAATATTCTTTAAGGCACCACTGATAGATGCAGAGTGTATGGCCATATGCAATGGATATGACTTATTTAATGTTTCAGTATTCTGTTGGACAGAAATAGGCCATTTGCTATTAGGATTCTGCAAACACTGTTACACAAATGTGAAATGATGGTTTCTATTAAGTGGTCATCTTATCTTGAATTATTATTGGAACTGGTTGCATTGAAAGCTGTGATTCTACAATAGTTACTAACATTTAACACAAATTCAGGACAAAATCCAAACTAAAGCCAGCTAGCTTGGGAAGCTTGGAGTTTCTCTGAAGAGAAGAAATAGACATTCACTTTCAGGGCTGCTTGAAAATCCATAATAGCAGAAGACTCCTTGTGGATTAGTCCAAGGACTACCTAGTCCAGAATTCTGTGTCATTCAATGGCCAGCCAGGCATTCTTGAGAAGTTCAAAGTAGAGAAGGGGGCACAATCAAAGGCATCTGCAAGAGAGATTTTTAAAAAATCAAGATGGTGACTGCATGATGGAAGCCCTACTTTTTTTTAAATGTGTGTTGCTCAGTAACAATCTTACAATGTTATTCCCAGCACTATTTAAGATATGCTGCCTTGGGCCAGCCAAGGATTTTAGGGTCAGACAATATTGATTTAAAATCAGTATATTTCCACTCTAAGATTGAAAATGGCAAATAGTCACGATGAAGGAAGCAAAAAAGGAGGGGAAAGTATTGTGTTTTACAGCTCTAAAAAAACTCTAGCGGGATGCATAAAAGCAATTTATAAAAGTTTTCAACTGAGCAGTAAAAAAAGAAGCCTCAAACTGTTTTTCTTTCCTTAATAACAAACTAACTCTATACCAGTTTTTCAGAACTAGGGTTACCCAGAGACCATCTTACTTTCTACACAGGTTTTAAATAAATCCCCCCCCCCAAAACACGAGGGAAAGGGTCAGTTTTTTTGCTCAAATTTTAAAGACTCCCTTGTACAAGATACTCTACATCTAATCTTCTGAAAATGTTTGGATTACTTACCCAGAGGCACCTTTGCAAATTCTTTCAGAGCTATTAAAAATAAGAAATCCATTTCTATAATAAAAAGGCCCTTTTAAAATATTCCCCTTGCACAAATCTCTCTCTACCTATCTGTCTAAAATTTAGGCAGCTTCCTCCTTGAAAAGGATGAACTTTGACTGTCTTTTTCATTAAAGTTCCCAAGATTTAAGTTTAAAATAGTTCTGTGCATAGCACAGAACCAATGTTTCATTTGCCTTGGAAGAACCTCTATATCTTGCAAGCATCATACCATTAGCCAATTTAATCTCCCCATATTAATCTGTATGGGAGAAATATACAGCCTTGGGCTTTGATGTTATCCTGAAAGAGGTCAGACCTGATTCTCTTTCTTAAAATGAAATTCAGTTTCTTGATTTGTCTGTCTTTCTGGAACTGCTTTGAACATTTACAAATAATGCTATAAAAACCCGAAAAAAGGAAGCTTAGCCTATATGATTGAAGGTGAAGGATATTGAGAGTTCAAGTACAGTTTCTATAGAAGAGCAGGCTGAGCTGGAAGATGGAGTTAAATGTATCATTAGTTTCGAGCCATTGCATTGTAACAAGAAACACAAATCCAGCCCACATGAATTCCATTGACCCTTGTCTAGCACCAATTTAGCTTTGACTGATTCTTGTTTATAAGTAACAATAATAAACTCTTCTGTGCTTTGAATTCAACAAATGCTCCTTGTTATTTGCTCCTGACAGTTGCAGCTGGAAAGCCCCAGCTTTTCAATTCTAATATAAAAATGCAGGGTGATCAGAAAGGGGGAATTCACATTCTCCAGGAGTTGATTCCACTTACCTTTACTACCGGTCCGCAGCAGGAGCATGCATGCTTTTGCACATGCACAGATCACCCATGATGACATCATGGCAGTTTTACTACCGATTCTATAGAACCGGACCAAACCAAAAGCAACCCACCACCGACATTCTCTCACTTCCATTGGCCAGAGATTCTTTGCATAGACCTCTACTCGCTAGATTTAACTGAATGTCATTGTAACTGACATCATTTTTTGGATGGCAAATGGAAGTATTTTACTTATTTTCTGACTGTTCACTGTTTAAAATCATTCCCAAAGTTGGGGGAAAAAATCGACACTAGATTTTGCTTTCTGTATTCGTACTGTATCTCATATGTATGCTTTACATTGTGCATATGTGCAAATATGCATGAGAAACCTTTATTTAATGGACCAGTTTGGGGAAAGTGTGTCCATTAAAGGACAAATGTCCATTAAATGTGAAGTATATAATTTGCATTATATATATTGCTTAATTTACATAATATATATTATGTGCCAAAGTTACATGTCACATGCATATTTTAAAATTATGTAGATTATACATATAATTCACATATATGTGATTACTGATTTAAAAAACAACAGAATAACAAGATAAGTTATTTAAGAGTAAAATCCAAGGTCAAATTGTATTAATTTTATCTGAAGTCTGCAAAGTCTGTAAAACTCCAAAAGTATGTGCTTCAATTTGTCTGTTGTGCATATGTATTATGTCTGGTGATCTACATGTGGCATCAGATGGGTTGTCTCTCTACATATTTATATTGCTCCTGATATCATTTCAAAGTATAGTAGCAGTTTATCAACATTTGGGTATTTGTATCAATGAATATGATAATTCCCTGTTACGGCAAGTAAAATAAATTTGGAACTTCAGAACAAAACAAGAAGAAAAAAAGTAGCCTACTTTGTGTATTGCAGAGCAAGAGTTTTGACTTTTAAGCAATGGCATCTATAGCTGTGTCAAATATCAGTTTCCTTGTACTGTTTTCTAAAAGATGCGAACAACTTTAATGCTGCAGTTCTGTGCACATTTTCTTCATAGAAATGGCCCATAAGTGACTCACATACAAATATTGCCTATAAATTCCTTCATCCTTTAAACAATTTAGCACTGCAAACTATTGTCTAGGTCAGAGCTGTCAAACATCTGGCCCACAGGCCGGATGCATCACATGCTGGCCACACCCACACCCAGTTTAGCAAAGGAAAAAAAGTCCCAATACATCACATGACACCACTGTGACAACGTGAGTTTCACACCCCTGCTCTACGACATATCCTTTCCTTCTTGGGAGTAAGTCTCTTAAATTCAGTAGAGCTTACTTTACAAATAGGATGGCATACTAGCAGCATCCTGTGTGCTAGAATCTCAGCTAATTTAATATTTAAGACTAAACTTAGCATTAGTACCACTCATACATGAATAAGTGTACGTGCACTATGTGAGAGCTGAGGTATCATCTTTTAATTCCTATGTGTGATACTGTGATTATACGATAGCTAATCCTAAATGGAATTGAAAGACAAAAAGGACAAGTACAAAAAGTGTAAAGAGGAGCACATAACTAAGACAGAATATCAGCAAATAGCCCGAGCCTGCAAAGATGAAGTGAGGAAAGCTATGGCTCACAATGAACAAATGCTTGTGACAAAAGTAAAAAATAACAAAAAAACATTTCTTCCAACATGTTAAAAGCAAGAAAAAAGTCAAGGAAACAATTAATCCATTGCTGGGAGAAAGTGGCAAGAAGGTGACAAGCAACAGGGAGAAAGCAGAACTACTTAACTTGTTTTTTGCAACTGTTTTTACACAAAGGGAAAAAACAGTCCAACCTATCAAAAAAAAAAAAAAAAAGCACCACAAAAAACAGATTAGGAACATAAGTTAAAATAGGGAAGAAAATGGTAAGTGAACACCTGTCTACCCTAGATGAGTTCAAATCACCAGGACCGGATGGATTACACCCCATGGTTTCGAGGAAACTGGCAGACGAGATCTTAGAACCACTGAACTACATCTTTCAAAGAATTGGAGCACCAGGAAACTACCAGAGGACTGGAAAATAGCTGATGTAGTTCCCATCTTCAAAAAAGGAAAAAAAATAGATCCAGGAAACTTCAGACCTATCAGCCTGACCTCAATACAAGGGAAGATTCTGGAAAAGATAATCAAGGAACGAATCAGCAAACACCTAGAAGCAAACCAAGTAATAACCAAAATCCAAGATGGGTTTGTCAAAAACAGATTGTGCCAAACTAATCTTATTGCTTTCTTTGACAAAATGACAAAATTAATGGATCAGAGGAATGCTGTCAATATACTTGGACTTCAGTAAGGCATTTGAGAAAGTAGACCATAACCTACTACTAGATAAAATAGAAAAATGTGGGTTAGACAGCATCACTACCAGATGGATTCGTAACTGGCTGACTAACCACACTCAATGTGTAGTCCTCAATGAAACTACATCTACATGGAGGGAAGTATGCAGTGGGGTACCCCAAGGCTCTGTTTTAGTCCTAGTACTCTTCAACATCTTCATCAATGATTTGGATGAGGGGATAGATGGGGAACTCATCAAATTTGCAGACAACACCAGGAATAGCCAACACTCCAGAAGATAAGCTTAAGATACAGAAGGCTCTTGACAGACTTGAACATTGGGCACTATCTAACAAAATGAAATTTGATGGTGAAAACAATTAATCAGTGGAACAACTTGCCTCTAGTAGTTGTGAATGCTCCAACATGAAGTTTTTAAGAAGATATTGGATAACCATTTGTCTGAAGTGATGTAGGGTATCCTGCCTACCAGGAAGACCTCCAAGATCCCTTCCAACTCTGATATTCTGTTTTCTGGAGTTAGGATAAGTATATCACTAATACATTATGGAAAGGATAAATACTGGATAGGCTATACATTCTTCCACTTAAAAGGTTGGAAACTGATCATGTAACAAGCACTGATGATCATTCAGATGCTACTATTATGTAATCATTAACTAAATGTCTCTAACTTTCAAGATTGACTCAGCCTTCCATCCTTTCTAAGGTAGGTAAATTGAGGACCCAGTTTGTGGGGGCAATAAGCTGACTTTATATAAAATATACAAAAGTATGAAGGCTATTGCTTAAAGCATTGTAAGCCACCCTGAGTCTTCTGAGAAGGGCGGCATATAAATCATTTTTTTTTAAAAAATGGCCAGGAAGAGTAAATGTCTATTGACTGAAAAAGGAAAGGCCAACAATTTAAAATCTGGAATGATCAAATATATCAGACTTGTTTTGCAATAGATCAATCTATATATTCATTATTCCATTTTCATATGCAGTTAAAAAAAAAACTTATTTAGCTATATCATGTTTGCGGTTTTCTACCATAATCAAATTCCTAGATATGGAACTGAGAATCTGGAAAAAATCTTCTTTCTTCTTCCTCTTCCTCTTCCACTTTCTCTTCCTCTTCCTGTTCCCCTTCCCCTTCCCACTCCCTCTCCTTCTCCTTCTCCTTCTCCTTCTCCTTCTCCTTCTCCTTCTCCTTCTCCTTCTCCTTCTCCTTCTCCTTGTCAGTCTTCTCTTAGACCGGAAAGCAGTTAGAACACAAAGGAATAATGATCACTCATAATTTAGTGACTTTCCAACTGGATTACTGCAATCTTTCCTCTTTCAGTCTGCCTTTGAAGATCATCCAGAAGTTAAAAGTCATTCAGAATGTGGTTACACAGATGTTTCTTAATATGCCCAGATAACACAGCTATTCTACAAAGTGCAGTGGCTCCATATAGGTTTCTAGGTGCAATTCAAGATGCACCTACCATCTTGCTATTACTTATAAAGCCTTCCATGGCATTGGGGTAGGTCAGGGGTCAGCAACCTGCAGCTCTGGAGCCGCATGTGGCTCTTTTACCCCTCTGCTGCGGCTCCCTATCACTCAAAATATGTGTCACAACCACCAATATGCGAAACCACCAGCATACGATTCTTTGAGCTTTTCAACTCCCAGTAGGCCAACCATGGATAAATCCAAGAAAAGAAAAGTTTCAGAAGAAAACAGAATGTTTAATTCAAGTACATATGCTAGTTTTGTGGCTGCTCAAGAAATAGTCAGGCATGGGAAGGGTTTTGTAGCTCCCGGTGTTTTTCTATGAGAAATGGATCCAAATGGCTGTTTGAGCGTTTAAGGTTGCAGACCCCTGGGCTAGGTTATGGATGCAAATAAGTATTTGGCCATCACATATGCTTCTTCAGGGAAGGCACACTCCAGGTTTTTTCTCTAAAACTTTGAAAAACCCAGAAGGCTTACATCCTTGGCTTACATTCATCCCTGCCCTTTGGAACAATCTCCACCCATCCCCCAATACATGGTTAGCTCCAATTCCGCAGTCCTTTGGATAAGTAGCAAAATAGATTTCCCAAATGTTGAGATGTATAAATGATGATTTAATTGTTTGAAATGGTGTTTAGTAGTTTATTTGCATTTTTGTTTGACTTTGTACACTTGCCCAGAAGCACGTTGCTTAATTGGGTGGCCATATAAATGTTCTAAATAATTAATAAACAAATAAGAATCTAAGAATTCTGATTACAACCTTTTAATAATTAATAATAAATAACTATAACTTTTGTTTGTGTGTGTGTGTGTGTGTGTTTGTGTCACACACAAATCAGTCTTGACTTTTGGTGCCCATAGTTTTTGTTGTTTTCAAGATTTTGTCTTTGCCTGCTTCATAGGATTGAGAGAGAGTGACTGACCCAAAGTCACCCAGATGGCTTTGTTGTTAAAGTAGGACTAGAACTCCCATCCTCCTAGTTTCTATCCTAATGCATTAACCACTGCACCAAAATTTTGGTAAATGCTATTTTGGTAAATGCTATTAAATAAATGCTATTAAGAAAATAAATAATTTACTTCTAAAGAAAGCATCTATTTTACACCAGTTTCTTTCCAGTTTTTTTTTCTGGCTTACTGGGCAGGACGCTTGTTGATTATGAACCTAGAGCTGTCTGAATATTCTTAATTCTTTTTATTAATGTGCTAAGTAATTCAGCCTCTTGAGATCTATTGCTGTGCCAGGTGTAAAGTCTGAAATGATAACATCAGAGCTATAAGTGGCATGATTAGGCAAACTGTGGAGTCCTTACTGCAGGTGATACCTGAAAAGACGGCTAAATCTACCAGGTAAAAATGAATCAAGCCAAATTCTGAACCACTAGCTGAATTCACCAGATGGAAAGGGTTATCTTATGTATGAAATATAGTTATATCATGTAAACATTAAACATACATAGCCTAATTATCCAAGCGAATCTAGCCTGCTACTGAATTTTTAGTTCCCCTTCTCCTCCATTACAAAACAGAAGTGAAATGTAGAAGGATGAAACAGTTATAGGAAAAAGGAAGAATATCTGTCAAAGATCTACTCAGTCATTTTTCCCTGAATCATCCTTCTATTCTTTTCTTTTTCTTTTGAAAAAAAAAATCCATCACTAGATGGCTGGAGAGACATAGAACACATTGTCCAAAACAGTTACCAGATATCAGATTAGGAAAGGCTATGTTATGGCAACTGACAAAGGGTGCAAATTGAATAATGCTTTGCATATAAACTGCCCTTCCCTTCCAAACTTCTCTGATTGGCAATAATAATTTAACCTTGACAGTCTCTATTTAAGATGATTTCACATCATTCTGGCAGCCTCTGCAATTAAGGATTGTCATTCCTTTAAAGTTTTTCATTTTTCTTTTCATATAAATATAATAATATACTGGGCTGTAACTTACCATAAGCCTATTAATTTTCTTCAGTTGGAACATAGCAAGAATAATTGGTCCCTGTCCTTTTTTAACACCCCACGGCATATTTAGTTATGAATTCTCTCTCCCTGTGGCATTATTTTTTTTCTTAGATTATTTCTCGTGTGCCTTGTTTTCTAAATGCTTAATCATTCTTATTCTCTGAACTCTTCCCAATTTGCCTGCTATTTTTCAGATTTGTTGTCTAAACCAGAACACTATAAAACAGCCAAGTTTTAAAAAGCTTGTCGTATTAAGATAAATAGACTTGTTTAAGATTTATTGTGCTCAATGCAATATAATGAATTACAACTTCTATATTTTCTTGCTCGGTTACATTACATCATTCATAGGATTTTCTCTCCTTTCTTGATTCAGCAGTATATTTTAAATATTTCCTTTTATATTCTCCTGTGTATTAATAATAGGATATAACAACAGCAACAACTAAATGTTTATTTTATTCTATCATTTATTCAGCTGAGTTTGCACAGCTAGATTTTTTTAAAAATGTGAGCTCATCCATTTCTTTCTTGATATTTTAAAAAATTCTAACAGCAATTGGGGGAGTCCTAGTCATAATTTGTCCACTTGGTAGGATGAATCCATATTCCTATAGCCTATTCCCATATTATATCTAAAACTGTAAGTAAATGTATACCCAATATCCAAACATCTGTTCACTATATTTTCATCCCCACTTTTTTTGTTCTAACTGAGAATTCTTGAACCTAAACACTTGCAATATGACATTGATGGCCTTATTGACCTATTAAAATTCTTGATCCAATGTGAATTTTTGGATCTTTTCTTCCAGCGAAAGCCTTGGCAGTTTTACTCTTTTGTATATTGCCATAGGTTACAGGTATGGAAAAGAGAATTACTATAACAAGATGGAAAGAAACCAGTATTGCTGATGTTCAAGAATGAATTCAAGCAACATATTCTCTATCAATTTTTGAAATGTTTTAATATTGTAAAAATAGAAATGGGAGCAGTCATGTTTCTATATGCCGTAAATGTAATACGTTAAAGGATTGTGCTTCTGCCATATTAATATTACATGGATCTTTATCTATCTATCTATCTATCTATCTATCTATCTATCTATCTATCTATCTATCTATCTTCAATTATCTTCTTTCCTTCGAAGGAACTGTTTGTAATAAAAGAAAGAGCAAAATATTGGAAAATGAGAGAACTACATCGCCACTTCTTCTAGTACTCCACGGATATTTTTATTGTCTTGAGACTAAAGGCTAACACACAGTTCTGCATGAATAATAGGTTTATACTCTCATAACAATTTCTAAAGGGAAAAATTAAAAAAATAATTGAGTATATCCGATAGACCTGTATGTAGGTTTGATTTGGAAATTCAGTTAGAAGGTGATTTAATCCAATTTTGGATGCAATCAACTTTCTGAATTAGAGTGTCAAACTAGAACTGAGTCACTGAATCAAATGAATTACTGAATCAAATCAGTTGCCTCTAAGCCCATTTAATATTTCAATGGCTTTTTGCATAAGAACAGAAAGAATTTTTCTGAAAATTAAGTTGATTGTTTGAATTGCAAAATAAAATGGAGATCTGATTCATTTTGAATTCAGATCAGTATTATGGCATAATGGGGGATTCAAACCTTAGAATAGTCGCATAACTATACCCTTAAAGTAAAGACACAGAGAAAGATAGTTAACTCATTTGGTCAGAGTGAGTCTATCCAAGCTAGAAAAGCAACTTGGAAAATAATACTTTCTGTTCATTTATAAAATGCTATCAAAACACTGCATCAGTTCAGAGGCAATCAACTAGACAAAGGTGATTTCAACTAAATTGATCAACTTGAAAAATTGATTTGATTTAGCTAACTGAATTTTCTGACATCAGGCATATAAGCGATCAATCTCTTATTCTACAGCATACCCAGGGGATTTTCTAGAGAAAGGGAGAAAAAATAGTTGCTCCTTGTGCCATATCTTTTAAAAATAACCATCTAAGAGTAAAAATATGTCTGTTAAATATGAAAAGATGTGATTTGTGTTTTCAGGGCAGGCATTAGAGTTTGCCCAGCTGAAATGTCTGATGTGAGTGACAGTTTCCTTGTGATGAATGAAGCAGAAGCCTTCACTTTATGAAAAGTTAGAAATTCAATTTCTCCACCACAGCAAGGAATTAGAAAGCTTGAAATTGTTTACTTCCCAAGGATATATAGTTGAATATGAAGAAATATAAAATATAAAATAAGGAGTGATATATATGGAATGCAGCAAAGTGGTTTAGGCTGAATCTGCAGACTTACCCAGCCACTTCAGTACCATTGTCAATACTACCCCAGTATTATGATTATGGTTTGTCACATAATCAGATGTTTGGCTATATTTGCATTTCTATCCACCTATTGCATCCTTCCAATATACAGATGCTGATGTTTAATGGTGTTAGAAGTATCATCACAGAATGCAAACTATTCCTAGTAAATTTTGCAATTGATTGATACAGCGGTGAAATCCAAATTTTTTTACTACTGGCTCTGTGGGCGTGGCTTGGTGGGCATGGTGTGGCGTGGTGGGAGTGGCAGGGGAAGGAAACTGCAAAATCCCCATTCCCTCCTCACTCCTGGGGGAAGGATATTGCAAAATCTCCATTCCCACCCCACTCTGGGCCAGCCAGAGGTGGCATTTGCCAGTTCTCCAAACTACTCAAAATTTTTGCTACTGGTTCTCCAAACTACTCAAAATTTCTGATACCGGTTCTCCAGAACCTGTCAGAACCTGCTGGATTTCATCCCTGGAATGATGGTGAATTTGTCAATGCTGATGGTGTTCAAGTGATACTCTAGTTTCTTTGGAATTGCAAAGGTACCTATTACTATTGGTATGACCTTTGCTATTATCAAATGTATTATCAAGTATTAGTATGTCACAGTTGCCATGATTTCAGAAAAGGACCTTTTCCAACCTTCCTAATAGACTTGATTCAGAGAACCTTTGCATGTAAATCATCTCCTCCTATAGCCTTTCCTGATAAAACCTGGAAAAAAACCAACTTTGACCTTCACATCTGAGGACTGGTCTTTTCCACATTTTACTTTAATCAAAAGAGCCGTGGTTAAGGCACTGGGCTAGAAAACTATGGAAAACTAAGGAGCCTGAGTAGCATAGGGGAGTAATGCCTCCTACAAAGGCAGCATTTAAGATCCAGCTGCTGCAATTACTTGCGAGTTCAATCCCAGGCAGGCTCAAGGTCGACTCAGCCTTCCATCCTTTATAAGGTGGGTAAATTGAGGACCCAGTCTGTTGGGGGCAATAAGCTGACTTTGTATAAATATAAATATACAAAAGTATGAAGGCTATTGCTTAACGCATTGTAAGCCGCCCTGAGTCTCCGGAGAAGGGCGGCATATAAATCAAATTTTAAAAAAACCGAAAAACTATGAGTTCATGCATTAGACACAAAACCAATTGGATGACCTTAGGGCAGTCACTTTCTCTCTCAGCTCCAGGAAGAATTCAAGGAGAAACCACTTCTGAAATTTTGCCAAGAAATGTTCCTAAAGTGAAACTTCCTAACAGTGAGAACAATCAACTTGCCGTCAGAAGTTATGAGTTCTTCATCACTGGAGGTTTTTAAGAAGAGATTGGACAGTCACTCATCTGAAATGGTGTAGGGTCTCCTGTTTGAGCAAGGGGTTGGACTAGAGGATCTCCAAGGTACCTTCAAGCCAGTGGTGGAATTCAATTATTTTTACTACCAGGTTCTGTGGGTGTGGCTTGGCGGGTGTGGTGTGGCTTGGCGGGCGTGGCAGGGAAAGGATACTGCAAAACCTCCATTCCCACCTCACTCCAGGGAAAGGATTCTGCAAAATCTCCATTCCCATCCCACTCTGGGGCCAGCCAGAGGTGGTATTTGTTGCTTCTCTGAACTACTCAAAATTTCCGCTACTGGTTTTGCAGAACCTGTCAGAAGCTGCTGAATTTCACCCCTGCTTCAAGCTCTTTTCTAATTGAGCACCGATTAAGCTGCAGGGACTAATCCAGGCAATACTGACTCAGGCACCCACATGTACGTAAACCATTTAACCACTACATTATCTTGGTTCTCTTTTTAAATTGAACTGTATGTCGTGAGAAGAAGCATTTTCTTTTCTCAAATTTCCTCAATTTCTTCCATTTAGAATTAGCGGACAATCCCAACATCTTACACTGAGGTATATCTATCTGTTCCTTTTTGGACATCGTTTTGTATTTCTCTGTTATTAATTCCCTTATCTGATCAAAAAGCTCCCAATGTTGCAGTCTTTTCTAGCTCCCTAATTATTTTGACCATCTTTTTGAACCATACAGAGAATCTTTCCCCACCCATAGGGGACTTGAAATTCGATCCACCCACCCTTAAGATATCAGAAGAAACCAAGATGAAATTTCTGGCCTCATTGTCAATCTATCCTAACTTTCTTTTGAGGCAATGGCTGAAAAGCCTTGCAGATTTTTTTAATACCTTGAAGCCTCCCTTGGATACTTTTGGAATAAATTGAGAAATACTATTTTCGCAGGGGTACATCTAAGGAAAAAATTAGGTTTGTTTCACCCATGAGTTGGGAATGAGATGAAGGCAATGTCAGGGGAACATGACAGAAAGATATTATGCTACCAGGGCATGTTTATATTATAGGTAGGTTCAGTGGGAGTTGTTCTGGTGAGAATTTGTACAACGTATCTAAAACATAATAGCCCTCTAATATCCAAAGTCTGGTCAGATATATTTCTCTGTAAGGAACTCTTTTTCCCACTATTGGTTGCTAAGTTTAATTGCAAACCTTACCTAATGAATAAGTGAGCATTTCTTTGTTATAGAGTATCTACATTTGTGTAGCAATAGCAATAGCATTTAAACTTATTTACCACTTTGCAGTGCTTTACAGCCCTCTCTAAGAGGTTTACAGAGTCATCATATTGCCCCCAACAATTTGTGTCCTCATTTTACCCAACCTCAGAAGGTTAGAAGGCTGAGTCAACCTTGAGCCTGGTGAGATTCAAACTGCCAAATTGCAGGCAGCCGGCAGTCAGCAGAAGTAGCCTGCAGTACCGCATTCTAACCAATGCACCACCATGGCTCTTACATTCAAGTTAGGGTGTACAAGTACCCAAGATAAATGTGCAGAAAATGTCTATATTTTTTTTAAAAAGTTTCTTTTTCTTTTCTTCATAGACAACGCACTACCTTTTACATACCTACTGAACAATTATGAGATATGACCAGAATTAACTGAGCAGGGGGGAGCAAAGAGAGGAATTGTAAAATATAGCATTAAATACAAGTTGGTATTCATGTGAAGGCAAAAGGGCATGGAAGTGTTGTTGGTAATGAGAAATGTTTTAGGCAGGCTGACAAAATTTTACAAGTATAAGTACTGTAAATTTGAATGTCAGCACCTCTCCCTCTGTGAAATTCCTCCATGCTTGTTATCATAACAGAAATGCTTCGTGTTTCATTCTGACAAAAGGGAAATTGGTAGTTAATCTTTTGCAGAATCTATTTAATACTTTAAGTGCATTGCCGTAAAGCTTATTTTAACTGCCCTGCCCCAAGTCACACAATTCCAGATTTACATCTTAATTACCAGCATGAGTTGTTCCAATGGAATTAATTCAGTCTTTTAAAAAATGAAGAAGAAAAATCAGTAGGCAACAGAAGGACATCACATGGAAATTATGATGGTGGAAAATAGTTGGAACTACGTTCAGTAGCCTATTTAATGCAATTTATTGTGAATATCTTCCGATTGGGAATATGTAGATTGTGTCTCATAGCTATCAATAACTGTTCTAGGGCAGATCCGGTTACAGCACATGTATTCATTGGACAGAAAACATTGTGGCATTTTCTTTGCTATGGAAGAAGTTTCATCCAGTAGATTCCATTTGATATAATGGGTGATGCAATAACACCATAGTCTCTCATGTCCGTAGTGACTTTATGGTTTATGGAAATCATGGAAAAATTGAACTTCACTGTTACCTGGAAAGTGATAATAAATTATTAAAAACTCTAAGGCTTGGTGCTATATGGTAATTAAAAAGAAGCTGAACTAAAGAATAATGCTCATATTTTTCAGGATGGGTGGGTGGGAATATATGATGATAACCATTTGAAAGTGCTTTCAAAGCATTTTCATAATCCATTTTATAATGTGTAGGGGGAAATATTGTAAATTGAATGCCCATTTATTTGTGTTAATGTCAATAATGAGCAGATAATTATATTGTCTTCCTTCCTGTGTGGAACATAATGATCTCATTCATTAACCAACCAAACCAAACTCACTTATGCTTAGCTTCAGCAAAATAGAGAAATCCTCATGTACCCTTAAGAGCTATTTTTACATGTCAAATTATTACTTGGTGCTTCATGGTGAGAGACATCAAAGTATCAATATATAAGTACTTATGCAGAATTGTGTAATGTTTTATTGAAGGTGTTGTAAATAATAATGAGGCCACTCATTTTGCTGAGTGTTTTGAGCCACAATTTACTCTAGCTCATTCATTGATTTCATGAGGGTTCATGTGTTTTTTTGTTGCTGTTTTTTTTGTTTGTAATGATCCTTGGTTTTCTACACTACTTTTATCATTTTTCTCACTATATCTATCTATTAAGGAACAGTTCAGTCATGCCTTTTGATCAAAAAAATCTGCATGGAAGCATCCCCAAAGGGTTATATAGAATTCTCAAATGCCATATCAGGAAGAAAGAAAAACAAACAAACAAAAAATGAACAACAATAATAAGCAAAGGGAAAAAATGAAATCATAAAGAAAAAAAGGTAATAAGCATATGAAGTCTTGGGATTTCAACAGATTTTAGAGACGCTTACAGTAAGTTTAGATAAACAAATACAGATAGTCTTTCTGTTTATACAACAGTAAAAAGAAAACATTACAAGTTAGGAATCGATATTAAGATGGCTGATGCCCTTTGGCATTTTTCTCTCTTAAAATATATGTGTCAGGGTTCCAAGTAATAGATCCATTGCAAGCAAAAACTCAGAGGTAGGTGTATTCCTCAAAGAATAGCTTTATTGGAAATATCAAATTGGTACGTATCTGGTGAAAACCAACTAGAGGCCCCTTGGTTTTCACCTTATTAAAAGTAAATGTTTTCCTCTCAAACCCAAACAATCAGTCACATGGCCCAATCACGGCGGCATCCACAGGTCTGGTGATATCACTGTTCCTTCCTCCGGCCAGATGTGAGAATGTCCTTGGTTCCCAGGGGGAAGTACACAACCCCAGGTATCTCAAATCCCCCTTCCCTATCCCTCGCTCCAGTGTGGCAACACTGAAGCTCCAAGATGGCTTCGGCCAGGTCAGCTTCAGGATTGACAATATGGTATTTTTAAATTTAAAAATGTCTCTGGAGAGTTTCAAAGCCTAGGCAGGTATCATTTTGCATGCCTGCATGTAACTGTTTAAATATTCTCAGGCATTCTGCCTTGAATTTTCCCACAAGTGAGAGTAGAAAACAGATTTATGCAGTATAGACAAACACATTAGAAGAAACTATAATCTATGAGATCTCACCAGGCAAACAACAGAAAAGAAATTGAATGATTGGATTGAACATTATATGACTAAAGCTTTGCAGTGGCAAACAGCGATGATAGCGGAATAATAATTGAAGAAATGCCAAGTCCAAAATGCCTAAGTGTCATTGTAATATATTAACATGTGAGAGAAATTAATTTGAGCTATTACATTCTAGTAGAGCAAATTCCAAGGACAGTGAATCTTCAATTAATTTTCCTATCATGCCCCAGGGGATTCTCATGTCCAGTTCAGAAGCATTTATTTAAAAGCACAGGAATGAAAGAGGACATTTTTCCATGTAATCCAAGATAAAACGGGTGATAAACTCAGACCAGAGATGGATATTTACATCTAGAGGTCACTAAAAATTCTGCAAGAATCAACAGATTTAAACAAATGTATTCTCAAACTGACAAAGGAAATATGTTCATCAGTAGGACTTCAAATCTAAGTATTTAGTGTGTTACATAGAATAAAAATCTGATTTTAAATAATCTGGGATGACTTGAATAATATGATTTCATAGTATACTATACAATGGGGAATTGCAAAAGTCCAGAAAGCTCTCAGAAAATGTCAGGGAATGATAGAAGAAAGGCAAGGAATTGGGATCAGGAACTGGAATGTAAGATGGGGAGAAAGTTTTAAGTCAAATAAGTCTTTTTACATCTATACTCCCACTTTGATGAAAAGCTGACAGTTATCTTGTCCTTGAACACCAGATAACTCTATAGTTGGGAATCACTGATCTTCAATTACCTGCTTGTTAGATGTCCATGGAAGCAGGAAACGGTGCCAGGAGATAGATGGAGTAATGTACAGACCATTAGTACATTTCAATTCTACACCATTCTATCATTTAAATAAATATACTAGAAAAACTTTTTCATTATATATAGTCCCAGGAATGAAGACATTGTTTTTCTCATTGTTGGGAATGTAACTGTGCCCTGGCTGTGGGCTTCTGGTTGGTCATTATGGAAAGAAGATGGTAGACTTTAATCTAATCTAACAAATTTTTAAATCTTTTCAATATACACCCTCAATAAGTATATGTTCATATACTCATATACTGTGAGTTATGTAACTCAAGAAGTCTAACAAAGAATTGAATAGATGTGAAAGGACACTGTTTTAATTAACTGAACATGTATTAATGCTGTTATTCTGTTTGTTGCCAGAGTTCCTTTTACATATGTAGACATACATATAGACATATGTCTATATGTAAACTTTACATATAGACATACGTATATCCTCCCTGATTTAGCTTTACTGAAACCAGAATGAATACATATTCAGAATCAATGCATATTTTCTCCAAATCTCTACAAATGGTCACTATTGATTGTTTAAGCAAAGCTTGCCTTGAGCTCTTGGTTAGTAGTTTTTCATCACACTGCAGAACTAAGCATAAGAGAAATAGAAGAAAAGCTCAAAAGTTATGGCTTACTTAGGAAATAGCTGTGTTGAAACTGCAAAACAGTAAATTTTCCATACAAGAAAGAGGAAATTGTATGTTCACTTGAAGCAGTGGAAACAGTCTAATTTTTGGTATTTCCCCACATACATATCAAATTACAATTTCAAAATGCACTTGCTGACAGTTACTTAGCTTGGTTTTCTGTGGATATTCATATCATAATATTTTTGCTTCTAAAAATCTCATATTCTTCTTATTGTTCCTATCACCCATCTCCTCCTACTTATGGCTGTATGACTGTAACCTTTTTTGCTGGTATCCTTAAGATTTATATTGACTGTTTCCCTATGACTATTTTTAAGTGTTGTACCTTATGATTCTTTTTTTTTTATTGAAAAAGTTTTACATTACATTTTATTGTAAAACCCCCTTCCCCCTCCCCCTCCCAACCCCCTACTTAACCCACCCTCCCCCCCTACCCCTCCCTCCCCCCCTTGACTTCCGCTATTTAACAAACATCAACCTTAACATATTTAACAATTTTTAAAGGTGAGATCCCCCTAAGGAAAAAAAAACAACTCTATAACCTTATTTTAAGACATTTTTAACCTTAAATAAAAAAAACACTTAACCCTAAACAATCTATTTAAGAAATCTAGTAAAATGTTTTGAGCATCGTACAGATACTAAAAATATATAACATTAACTATAATTCCCAACATTGAACTTGTAAATTCCATTACATAGAATATAATTAAAAATCAAATTCAATACATTCCATTCTTTAAATTCAATTACATAAAATATAATAATACATTTCTCTTTAAAAATAGAAATTTATCAAATTCAATACCTTTCTTTTAAATTACTTAAATATGTAAAATTTAAATTCAACTGAGCACTGATTGAAACTTCTTACTTTGATATTTATTCTTCATATATTCTACCCATTTCCTCCACTCCTTAACAAAAACTTCATGGGTCCTATCCTTCAGGTATGCAGAAATTTTGGCCATCTCTACCAAATTAGACATCTTCAATATCCATTCCTCTATAGTAGGCACATTATCTTTCTTCCAGTATTGACCTATCAATAATCTAGCTGCAGTAATCATGTGTAAAATTAATCTTGTATCTATTGCTGAACAGCCCTTAACTATTCCCAACAAAAAAAACTGAGGAGAAAACTCCAGCTTCTTCTTCAAGATATTCTGCATTACCCACCAAAGTTTAATCCAAAATGGTTTCAGTTTTCTGCACGTCCACCAAATATGGAAATATGTTGCATCCAAACAATCACACCTCCAACATTTAGGTTGAACATTTGGATACATACATGATAGCTTTTTGGGATCTAAATGCCATCTATAAAACATCTTATAAAAATTTTCCCTCAAGTTCTGTGCTTGTGTAAATTTAACATTCTGGACCCAAATCTTTTCCCATGTTTCCAACATTACTGGTTCTGCAAAATTCTGTGCCCATTTTATCATACAGTCTTTAACTAATTCACCCTCTGAATCTCTTTCTAACAATAAATTATACACCCGTTTAATATGCATCGGCCCTTTACATTTTATCTGAGTCACCAAATCTTCTTTGTGTAGCATCAATCCAATTTTCTGATCTTCTCTCCATCTTGCTTGAAGTTGAAAATACTGCAACCAGGTTAGATTAACTCCTTCTTCCAACAGGGTGTTCAAAGATTTCAAACACCATCTGCCCCCATCATTAAAAAGTATCTCTTTGTACAACAAAGAGATTCTTGATGAACGTATCTTTTCTTTTATGTACACTGAGAGCATATGCACCAAGACAAATTCCTTGTGTGTCTAATCACTTGGCTAATAAGGAATTCTATTCTATTCTATTCTATTCTATTCTATTCTATTCTATTCTATTCTATTCTATTCTATTCCATTCCATTCCATTCCATTCCATTCTAAAGTCATAACACAAAGGTCATAGTTAAATCCCTGAGATTAAGAAGAATGGGAAAATAGATCCAAGGCTAACAGAGGCGTTTTCTTTTCTTAGAGATTATGAGAAATAGATATAGTATTTTAAACATTTGTAACAAATGTTCTTAATGGAAACAGCTCCAGTTATATTATTTTAAAAATAATTAATAAACACTCCATTCCAAAAGGCTGTTTTGTTTTTGTTGTTGTTTTTTTTCTTTTGATAGAAAAGAAACATGGTTTTATCCAGTGGTGAAATCCAAATTTTTTTACTACCAGTTCTGTGAGCGTGGCTTGATGGGCGTGGCAGGGGAAAGATACTGCAAAATCTTCATTCTCACCCCACTCCAGGGGAGGGATACTGCAAAATCCCCATTCCCACCCCACTCTGGGGCCAGTCAGAGGTGGTATTTGCCGGTTCTCCGAACTACTCAAAATTTCCACTACCGGTTCTCCAGAATTTGTCAGAACCTGCTGGATTTCATCCCTGGTTTTATCTTGAAACAAGCTGATGAAAATGCATTTCATTTTCAAAATTTCTAGCAAATATAAGAAATTGCCAATTTTGTCTCTGGCAGAATTGGTTTACTTTTTTCTATAACCATTTGGGTTAAAGTTGTGTGGCATTCCTAGAAATAAGCAGTGTACAAACATTGTAATCAGGATTGGCTTGGGTAAATGAAAACATTTTATTAGAATTACTATAATGAATAATGTAGAACTATGTAATGAAAATTATATTAAAAATTAATCAATGAAATAACACACCTGTTGGCGTGTTGGTTTGTTTATTTGTTTCATGTGTCTTTCTGTCACCTAAAGGAGTATATTCCTGGCCATGAATAAAGGAGAGGTTGACAGCATTCACAACAAAGTCAATTAATCCTCAACCAAAAAGCAGCAAGGAGCAAAAGTGGATATCCATAGTCCATCACGGTCCCACGAACTGAATCAACAACTACATCTTGCATATATTAGGGCAGTGATGGCTAACCTTTTTGCCGTCATGTGCCAAAAGCGGGGGTTGTGTGTGGGGACATGGGTGCATGTGCCCACATCCATAATTCAATGAGCCCCACCCTCCCATGTATGCGCATGTGACCCTCCCATACTTCCCCCTGCTTTTGGCACGCGATGGCATGGTGAGCCTGGTAGGACTGTTTTCCCCTCCACAGGCTCCAGAGGCTTTCTAGGAGCCTGGGCAGGGCAAAAACAGCCTTCCCCATCCTCCCGGAGGCCTTCTGGAGGCCGGAAACAGCCAGTTTCCCGACTTCCGGTGGGACCAGAAGGCCTGAAAATCAGCTGGCCAGTGCACGCATGTGTGCTGGAGCTGAGCTAGGGCAACACTCGCGTGCCCACCAATATGGCTCCGCATGGCACCCGTGCCATAGGTTTGCCATCACAGTATTAGGGGAACAATCTTGGATTCCAGGTTAGGACAGTAGAATGCAGTATGCAGTATATTGTTGCTCGGTAGGTCCTGAATAATTTATCATGCCACTCTGACAAACTATCTTTCTCTTACTGATATTGGGTTTTTCCCCCAGTTGTATAACTGAAGGGGTATTATATGAATAATTGAAGAACAGTGATCCAATATTCAGTGCATAATTGGGTGGGGAGGGTAATGTCTCCTCAGGGAAGGTATGTATTTGACTAAAACTGAGCATGTCTCCTTTAGTTGTAACTCAGTAACAGTACTGATATTATTAAGAGCTGCAGTGGTGCAGTGGTTAGAATGCAGTACTGCAGGCTACTTTTGTTGACTGCTGGCTGCTAGCAATTGGGCAAGTCGATTCTTATTGCTCAAGATTGACTCAGCCTTCCATTCTTCCGATGTGGGTAAAATGAGGACCCAGATTGTTAGGGGCAATATGGTGACTCTGTAAACCACTTAGAGAAGGTTGTAAAGCACTGTGAAGTGGTATATAAGTGTAAGTGTTTTTGCTATTTATTTCCTTTGTAATTTGTAAAATTGAGGTGGTTATATAAGAATTTAAAAATACATTTTGAAAAAGTTTATATCAATTGTTTTCAAAAGGTAATATTTATTGCTAGCAAAAATAATTCCAGTTCATGTATGAATTATTTGAATACACATTAACACATCAACAGATTTTAATGAATCAATGCAATCAACAGCATATCAATTCATATTCATAAATGAAAAACATCAAATCTCTAAGACCAGAAGTTACTGTATCAGGAGAGGGGTCAAGGGAGGGGAGTAACAGAGTGACTGGCACCCTTTAAGATCCAAGAGGGATTCAATAGATATATGAAGTAAAGCTGCAGGTGTTTTATAGCTTGTCTTTCAGGTTTATAAAAATGCAGGGGATAATAGCTGAATTAATTGAAAAGTTGCCAGATGTGATCATAAGGAGTTTGGTCTTTATTATGTTCAAGCTGTTTTATCAGATGTTGGGCAAAAGAGCTTATACAGACCACAGTGCATTAACGTGACCAATAACCAAACTACCTGTAAATTACTATTATTTAGAATATGCACTCTCTAGCTATAAGATTACTGTATTGTCACTATAATAATTAAATACACATACCTATGCACATATTGAGGGGAGGACAGAAGGGAGGGCAGGGATGGAGTGGGGAGACTGCTTATATCTTAATAGTTTTCAGCAGTGACATAAGTGATGGGATGAGTATTTCTCTGCCATATAACCTAAAATAATGTGAAAACTATAGAGCTATTAAGTAACTGTACTGTAGCATTCCCAATCTTCCATGTACAAAACACCAGCTTCTATCGTTTATACAAGTAGTCCTAAACTTACAACAGTTTGTTTAGTGACTGTTCAAAGTTACAGCAGCACTGAAAAAAGTGACTTATGGTCACACATAATGACCATTGCAGCATCTACATGGTCCACATCATCAAAATTCAGATGCTTGGCAAATGACTCGTGTTTTGACGACTGCAATGTCCCGGGATTATGTGATCACCCTTTGCGACCTTCTGACAAGCAAAGTCAATGGGGAAGCCAGATTCACTTAACAACCATATTGTTAACTTAACAACTGTGGTGATTCATTTAACAACTGTGGCAAGTAAAATGGAGCAAAATTCACTTCACTGTCTCACTTTTAGCGCAATTGGAGTCATAAACCAAGGATTACCTGCAGTTGGCCTGTCTTTTACTTCTAAGCTTCTCTATATTGTGTGGAAATCTGCCACAAATTCATTTTAGAACAAAAGAGTGAGGCCCCCACAAAAATCAGTACTATAATAGTCCATTGTTGACAGATCAAAAATGAGGAATAAAATGAAGTACACACGCACACACAAACACAAAAAAATCAGGAGTCTGGTGGCACTTTTTCTGATTAACAAATTTTATGAAGAGGCATACATTTTGGTGAGCTGCAGCCCACTTCATCGGATGCAGAGAGACATACTCCTTCAAAATTTTTGTCATCGTAGACTGACAACGGCAGTCCTCCCACAATGTCTGCATGTACACAAGTGCATATTGTGAAAGCTGTAAACAAAAGAATGTTAGAGGAAGTGGAATTAAAAACAGCATCAGAAAAAAAAAATGAATGTGGTGGCAAAGGTGTTTCTCTTTTTTCAAATTACAGAAAATGTTATAGAATACAATTGTCTGAATGCATGTGATAGATATTCATTTACTTTATTTATAACCCACCACAATCCTTGGCTGTTTACAGTAATAAAACATAAGAAACAAACATTTATGGTAAAAAAAATTAAATTACCCAGGTACAAAGTCATAAAATCCCCAGCCATGATATATTCATTGTTCCTAGTGATCGTGCATCACTGTAGATTCTCCAGTGCTTTATTTTTAGTAGCTGCTGGAAAAGCAAAAATGAAGGGGCCAACCTCCTTCAAGTGAGACGGCCTATCGTCTAAAGGATAGCTATTGCCAGTGAAAAGCAGAACCGAAAAGGCTCTATTGTATGCATCTCATAGAAATGGAGGACTCTCATCAGTTGCTATGGAGCAAACAAGTCAGTACTGACCCAGACCAGAATTAGGCCACATCACATGGACGTCAACAAAGATTCTCAGTCAATCAGGAAGATAATTAATTAATTAATTCATTAATTAATTAATTCATTTGTTGCCTTTCTCATATCCAATGACTCTGGGCAGCTTACAACATAAAAACATTAAAAAAACGTTAAACTCATCAATTATAAAATAACACAGCAGATAAAAATGTTTAACACAAGATGGCAAAAGAGGGACCTGGATTCACCAGAGGTAAGGGTGGTAGGTTTAGGTTTTCATTAGTCAACCACTTCCAGTGTGAAGCTGCCCCATTTGGCAGAGCCAGATCTTAAGGCTTTTATGAAAAATCAGGACGGTAGGAGCCAATCTCACCTCAGGGGTTCATATGTTCCAAACAGCAGGAATCACAGCGCAGGAGACTCTTTTGCTGGATCCCACCAACCAAATTTCCTTGGATAACCAGATCCACAGTATGCGGTGCCTACACTTTTTCTGGTGCAGGTGGGGCAGACCAGTCCCATTACATAGCCTGGAGCCATGTCATGCAGGGCTTTAAAGGTGAAGATCAACACCCTGAATTGTGCCCAGAAGCAAACTGGCAACCAGTGGAGCAGTGGTGTAACAAGGGCCATTCTAGGTGCTTCAAGAATGGCCCGCAACAGCTGCATTCTGCTTGGATAAGCTGCGAAACATTTCAAACCAGCAAGAAAAGAAGTTCAGTTGACATGATTCCGCCTCCAGATCACATGAACACATTTTCCCCCTTTTGTCTTGTCCTTAGACCCCAAGTGACACAGGTTTAAGACAGTGCTGGGATGCTGCCAGTAATAACCGGCTCGGTGAGTGAACACTTTGTGTTCGCACTCATGCTTTGTGCATGTGCTTGCCTAAGGTGCTTGCGCACAGCATTGAAAATGGAGCATTTAGAAGCTCAGCTGCTTACCTTCCAAGTCAGCAACGGTAAGTAGAACAGTGAGCCGGGGGGGGGGGAAATCAGCTGTGCTGTGCAATTGAGATGAGCTACAAAGCAGGAATTAAAGGACAGGATAGAATGGGGGTGAATGGGCAGGGCCAACTTATTGTCAGCGCTACCAGTTCACCTGAACTGGTCCGAACCAGCTGAATACCATCTCTGGTTTAAGTCAGGTTTAGTTCATTGCTGTGAAAACTTTTTATTCCTCTTTCTCAGGGTAGTCAGGGTAGTAGCAGTGACTGAAAATGACCCAGAAAATGATTTGCACGTGGACCAGATGCAAATGCCAAGAACAGCTGGAGCACCCTTCAGTTCTTCAGTGGAGAAAAGCTTACAGATTTCTATCCACCTTATGTTCTGCCCTCAAGTGTTCAGCAGACAGGTGGTCAACACTAAAGCAGTTTTTCAATCTTACCAACCTTAAGATGTGTGGACTTCCAACTCCCCAAATTCTCTAGTCTACACGCTGTGAAATAGAGCCCTGAAATTAAAGTCACCTATAGAAATGATGACCTCCACAACTTGTTCACTGCAGCACAGTGCTCACTAGCTATATGAGCAGAGCAGGAGACAATATATATATATATTGCAAAGGACACGTGAAACTGTATAGGCTGAAGGAAAAGCAATGACATGAACTGGATATAAATTTTGCTTCAAGGTGCCAGCTCCGCTGCTTAGCTTTCCATAACTGATCCAGTAGGAATAAAAAAAGAAACAGAAGTTTAATTTGGCAGACATTTTAATAAAGCAGGTCATACAATATACATTTCGTGTCCTTTAAAAAAAGCTTCAGCTCAGGCAAAGGAATGAGGCAGTGTTTAGAGCTGAATTTAGAGGTTTTTTCAAATAAAGTATAGAATTCCTGCACATATGCATAAATATGGCAATACATATATTTAGATTTAAAAAAGAAGTAATTGGGTGCCCTTAATCATTATTCAGAATTATTCAACCTAAGGTGGGTACTTAAACACTCATTTTTGGATTGTACAAATAATCCTCAGATATTTGTTTTTCTCCCCCCTCCCCCCATAATTCCAATAGAAGAGAGGAGAGGGTAACCCATGCTTGCTTGAGGCTGCCTTGTTCACATTTCCATGTTTGGCTCACTACAAAAGGAAGATTCAATTGGATAGCCTGACCTGAAGGGAAGTGTTTGCAAAGATCAGATTGGGAGGCACAAGCAGCCACTGTAGCAGTGACATACAGTATATTTAATGAAGTGGGGAGGAGCCATTTTAAAGGCCAGAGACCCGGAAGTTCCATCATGTTCTCCCCTGCCATCCATTTTTTTGCTCTAATTGCTCAAGGCTATTGTATGGATGTGCAAAAAATCTCCAGTCGTTAGATGGTAGAAAAGAAGTAGAATTTTCTGTATCTCTTTGTTGCTGTAGTGGTTACTGGGATTGTTGAAGCCCAGATATGTAGTAGAATGCCAGCAGATGGGCAGGAGAGAAAAAAAACTGAGTTGGTGAGGCAAGAGCCAATGTGGCCACTGTTGTCACCATCTCCACCAGCTGCTCCCTGAATCAGCTGACATCCTAAGAGCAGCACAATGAGTGGAAAGTAATTGTTCTTGCAAGTCCTGGTAGATTCCCTGACAATTGTTAAAGGCCCTTCTCTTTCACTTTTCAGACTCCTCTTTTGGGCTTACAAAGGAACAAGTAGTGAAGAGAATGTAGGGTTGAAGTTTCTATACTGCAAAAATCTGATCATGACTTGATCATCAGATGGCAGCAAAAAGATCTCAGTTTTCATTATCAATTATCTGAGATCATGCAACCCATATCTAGAAGTCTAAGAAAGTGTTTCTGAGAGATTCTGATAGGGTTAAGGGCTGTTTGAAGCAGTGGCAGGAATGGAGAAGCAGTGGAACTTAAGTTTTGCCCCTGCCTATGATGATAGCGGGTGAAAAGTATGTAGAAAAAGCATAAGACAAGTATGGAGGATAAATCTAAGACAAAGCAAACACATCCAGCTTTCTTCTCCTTGGGTGAATTTAATTCCAAATGGTCCTAATTTTTCATGATGATCTGGACTAAAACATAAGAGTGTGATTCTGGCTACATTTAATTCAATAGTGATGTTTCTATTGGCTTTAACAGATCTGTACTTTAATTCACATCTTATATAGTTTTCTTACATTTCTGCTTTTTCATTTGTTAGTGCATACACAATTTCACAACAGCATGAAATTAGCCCAAGATGAGTAAGTGTTTAAGGCTCAGGTTGAGAAAACATGAGCAAGCCTCTAATTGGGCATGTTTTAGATGTTATGCAAGCAGTGAGGAAACTAATGGAAATTATGCTGTTGAAGTATCCTTAGAAGTGCTATAATATATGTACATGCTCCCCACATGGGTTTGTCTTATTGGATGTGGATGGGTGGTATGTGCCAAGTCTTTTTAAGTTCTGTGCTACTTGAATGCATGCAAATAGAGCAATTGAAATAAATTAAGTTTTCATTGCATGTTCACTACATATCGGTAATTTTTGTGCCTTATATATCTCATGTCTACATAACTGAACGTGTTAGAAATGTTAAAGCAAGTTTTTTTTTTCCATTTGTGAAGCTTTCACAGGCAACTGTATAAAATCCATTGCTAAAAGTAAATATACTTACATATGCTGAATTCCCTTTATCCACTAAGCCAAGAATGAGATTAGATTGTTTAAGAATACGTAATTGGAAAATCTGACTCTAGCTCCTGGCAATCAATCCAGTTTCATCTATGCAATTGATCTCCCATTTGTCATAATAATTCCCTGGGTGCAGTATACTTCACTAAATTGGTTCCTGGCTTAAAATGACACCCGTTAAAGAGGGCTTAGAATTAGAATTAATTTTCCAGCCAGATAACAAGGGGCACTCAGGGCCAAATTAGATGAGGCATGAATAAAGACTCTGTGATTCTTGACTTTAGTTTTAATCATTTCAATAGCAGCATCCACATAGAGAAGAAATAATATCCTCACAATACATCTTTAATAAAAAATTGTTCCCTCTCATGGCTGCTATTGTCCTGGGAGGAGAACCTATAGTGACTGCAAATCATCTGAAGAGAGAGAGAGAGAGAGAGAGAGAGAGAGAGAGAGAGAGAGAGATGGAAGTTTCAATCAGTTTTTGCAATATCTTGTCTAATGTGACCGTTTAGTAAAACTGGTATAATATTTTGCTGCCATTTACCCAGTGATTTTTTTCCCTATCACCTTCCTTTATGTTACTGTCAATGATATTACATATTTAATTCACAGTTTTAAAATGTTGTATGAAAAGATTGGTATACATGGTATTCATAAATCAATAGTGTATATACCTAAATTTTACTTTGCCCTGCTTAATTCTGATCTGCACCATGCTTTATGATAAACAGTTAAAGGATCTAAACATGTTTACTGCCTACAGAGAGATGACTGAAGAGTGATATTGTAGCAATCTTCAAATGTCTGAAAGGTTATCACACAGAAAATGGATTAGACAAATTGGACGAATGGATTAACATTACAAAGAAGCAGGTTTAAGCTACATGTCAGAAGGAACTTCCTGACAACAAATTGCCACCCAGCGGAACAGTCAGACAGATGAAGTGATCAGCGATAATTCACTGGGGGAGGGGGGTTCTTTTCTTTTTCTTTAATACAATTTTTATTAAAAGAAAATTTCACACAAGGTTAAAAAAATTACAGCAGCGTAAAAGGAAAAGTAGAGAAGGAAATGTGGAAGAATAAAAGTAAAAAGTGAAAGAGATCAAAAGAGAGAGAAAAATATCTAAAAAAATTATTTTTGATCCCTTTCTCTCTCTCTCTCTCTCTCTCTCTCTCTCTCTCTCTCTCTCTCTCTCTCTCTCTCTCTCTCTCTTGTAGCATTTTGCAATAATTACCATCTCTACCCTCCCAAATTACTTTACATGTCATGGTTCCCCTTTTCCCCATAAACAAATCTTTTTAATTAATAAATCCAGAAATCACCAGTTCATTTTTATTCATTTTCAACCAAGAGTTTAAAAAGGATCTTTAATGTCTTTCTAAAGCAAATTGTTGTTCCCCCCATAATCAAACAAGTCAATCCATTGGAGGGTTTCAAACAGAGGCTGGCTCATCATCTACCAAAGATCTTCTAAGTGACCTCAAAGGTACTTAATGACTGCAACTTAATGACTCTATTATTTCATTTCCCTTTGGCTGTACATTTCTGGTTGTCTGTGTCAGTTCTAGATGATATGAAATAACTAGGTGATTTCTGCCTAACCACATGACCAACACTAACTAAAGGACCCAGATTATTGCATCATTAGCAGCAAACCAAGATTTGCTATCATACCGTAGATCTTTGTCATGGCTTCATTATAATGCACTCCTTTCATTCTTGAATCAGCAGAAAAGTACAGTATGTCAACATAAACTGTGTTGTCCTTTCCTTCAAGTTTTACGATGGCTCAGTAATAAGGCCAGCAAGTGATTCTGTCTTTACAGATCTAATGTAAATCTGTTTCAGGGAATCAATTGGTGGATTTCTTAGCTTCCTTTACCCTCCCACCTGGCATCATCTCACAGTGGAAAAAACAACCAACAACCACATTCCCTAATATATAAGACAACTTTGGGGAAATCCGGGCCTTTGTCAGAAGCTGAAGGTTTATCTCTACCAACTTGCCCAAGTAAATCCAGCTCTATCAGTCTTTCAAAAGAGATCTTCACCTATTTGTTCATTCTAGTTGACAAGTCAGTGTGATGAAGGAATGTGCTGGATGGACCATATAAGCACATGAAAAGAACTTTCTTCCACTTCATTTTACATTCTCCTTCATTTTACATTACCCTATCAAATTCTTTTGAAACGATAATGCTGGTTTTCCTCAGGATAGTGTCAATGTTCCAAGTAAAGAAAAAAAACTCCCCAAAGAAAGAAAACTCAGAGGCTTGAGTTTCTTCAAAGTCCACGCCATCATTCCCCCCTCACAAATCAGCAGCATAAGTCACCACTAGGGGCCAAGCCAAAAGTCAACCCGACCCCAGCTGGGAGAAGCTGATGCCAGCACTGAAGGCAGCGCTCCCAGCCAACCAGTGGTTCATAGATAATAGGGATATTTTGACCATAAGGGATGAACTGGCTTGGAAGGGTCCAAAAATATATGTCGCCACCAGTTTTAGGCTGGAAGTATTACAATGAAGCCACGAGTCCAGGTTGGCTGGCCATTTCGGATTTTTAAAAACCCTACATTTGGCCAGGAGGCAATTTTGGTGGCCAAAAATGAAAGCTGATGTAGAGGATTACGTAAAAAGCTGTGCCACTTGTGCAGCAAGGAAAATGAGGCCTGGAAAACCTCCTGGGCTCCTCCAGCAAGTGGCAAACCCTAGCAGACTTTGGGAAGAAATTGTGATGGAGTAGTAAACATGGCAGGTCTGAAGGCCTAATGCAAAAGATGGCTTCCAGGCCTGACAGATGGTTAGTCCTGTGGGATACAGGATGGGTGCAGGTGGGAGGGAATCTGCCTGGGAGTTCTCTCCCACTCCACTCCATACTTCCAGTACCCCATTGACCAACCAGCTAGGATATATAGGTTTGTATTTATTTCTTCTTTTTTGTATAATCTAAATCATAGGAATTTCTATTCTGGTCATGTCCAATAATACCCAGAAGGATCCCACCAAGAATGAACATTCTTGTTGGAGTTGTCCCAGTGGTGGTATCCCAGCACAGATAAGTGCAAATCTAAGTGAGACCAATTCTGGTCAGGTACAGAGAAAAAAAGCTGTAATACAGTAATAACCCACAACACATCATTTTCCTTTTAAAAATTGATGAAATTATTTTCTCCCCATAGAGACAGGTCTGATAGTATTTTGAAAGATATGTGTTTCAAAGCAGCTATAGCTGTTTTCTACAAGACCAGTAGACCTATGCGTAATGTGAAATACCTAAATATCAGTTTGTGCCATATAGTACGACATTGCAAAGGATAAGGGAGATGAGCTTGACAGAAATATGCAAGAATCCATCACCTGTGGAAAGAGGACTGAAACATTTTTAAGTTCTGGGAGTAGTGATAATATTTAGAAGAAGTGATCTCAGTAAATGCTTATCTGATTCGCTGGGTTGTAAGAAGGAGGGGAGGGATAGTAAGTCAGATTTGCAAGATTCTATATTGTAAGATATCTACATCAATCTATATCAATAAAGTGCCATTCTAGCCTTCATGTACCATTGGTTTTCTGGTCTGGTCTACCTAGGGGGGCTGACCTACATGGACAAATGCATCTGCCGTAAGCACGGGTCCCTTCCTCCTTGCAGTCTAACCCACTATAACCAACAGTACTCTCATTGCAGACTTTAAAGTTTATCAGAATCACCACCAAGAAATCTTGATTGTTTGTAGGGCAAGATTTGTGTCAGGAGAACAGGGAAAACTTCACTAAAGTGGAGGAAAACAACTAAGGCTGAATTCAGGCTACTTTCCCAGTGGTTTGGGGATTAGGAGGAGGATCATGGGGATGTGTCCCTTAAAAATAATGCAGCATCTTTTTGCCATGATAAGCAGGATATGAGGAGGAACACAATATAAAGAATTGTTATAGAATGAGAGCCTGCCAAAGTACGAGGCAATTAAAGAATAAGATGTTGTGACTACTTCTCACCATGCCTCACTCATGAACTGAACCTATATGCTTAAAGAAGTGGAAGAAAATAAACATTATTGAGTCATTACACTTGACTGTAGCTCTTTGGTACAAGATAAAATGAAAAATATTCATCATAATTGAATGTTCTAAACCTCTAAATATCACAACACTGTGAATAAAAGACATTGAAGAATGATCTGTATTAATTTTATAGTGTGGGTTGAGAAATAAACATATTAGCAAAGTTAATAAGAGTATCTCATGAGTTTTGCAAATGGAACCATTTTACCATGAGTGCAAGAATAAAACATTTAAAGTGATTTTTCAGTGCAGGCTATATGACAACTACTGTATGTTGTTTCTTTTTTGAGTGTATATATTCTTAAAGGAAATCTTAAGCATCTCACTTTTGTAATACGCTCACTTTTGACATGCATTTTACAGAAGCGTCTGCGTATCAGGGATACTTCTTAATGTCTAGAGCAGTCTTACCTAACTTCAAGACCTCCACAAGTGGTGAATTACAGATCCCATAATCCCACCTGCCCCTCCATTATACTGGAAATAGCATTCAGGGTGCATTGAGAAACTATGATTATCATATAACATTTCTTCTAAAAGGTTGATCACTTCCCTTTTCCCCCAATCCTCTGTAAGTCACTGCTAATCTATTTTTCCTGTTTTAAGAGATTGAGTAAGCATGAAAGTAAGCATGAAAGTGGGGCACAGTGGCTCAGTGGCTAAGATACTAAGCTTGTAGATCAAAAGGTCGGCATTTCAGGGGTTCGAATACCTAGTGCCACATAACAGGGTGAGCTCCCATTACTTGTCCCAGCTTCTGCCAACCTAGCAGTTCGAAAGCATGTAAAAAATGCAAGTAGAAAAATAGGGATCACTTTTGGTGGGAAGGTAACAGTGTTCTGTGTGCCTTTGTTATTTAGTCATGCTGGCCACATGACCATGGAGATGTCTTTGGACAGTGCTGGCCCTTTGGATTTGAAATGGAGATGAGCCCCGCTTCCTAGAGTTGGGAACAACTAGCACATATGTGCGAGGGGACGCTTTACCTTTCCTTTAAGAATGAAGTGGCACTTTCAAGCTTCAAGTCAACCTACTAAACTGTTATTTTGTTTTACAAAATGGCTTAGCATGCTCTTAGATTGAAATAGCTTGTATTTTATTAATGACTTCCTATTTTATGGCCCAAATGGATAATTTTGGAGCATAGTTGTAGGCAATAAACGAAGTTCCAATAAAATCACTGCATGACAAGAAGCTGCAGAGTGAAGAGTTATTGGCCTTGGAAGTGGTAATAGTCACCAGTAAATATTCCTATAACAGCACGGTTGCTAGACTCCAAAAGACATTTCTTCTTCTCTTTGAAAGAATTGCTAAGCATTGCTAAGTAATAAGTGGGATGGCAGTCAAAGGGTGTCTTGGTGACTTTCAGCTGCCTTGTGACATCTCAAATGCTACTGATAAAGTTGTTGCCTATGCTGGTGAGAATTACAGGCCAACATCACTGGAAGACATCAAATTGTCCAAAATTGCTATATAAGAAGTGCTAGGCGCTATTATTACAAGGATCTCTCTCACCATAGGGAATCATTATTTTGGGTGTCTGTAGAACCAATGTTGGGCCAAAAAAGAAAAAGGTACAAATATGTTGCCTTCTTAAATGCAGACTTCAACATCCATCTTTTTTTAATGAATCAGAGTAGTAACAAAAGATGATATTGTCCATTTTACTAGCATATTAAATCTCAGCACTGGGCCACTGATCAGAATAAGGCAAAAACCTTGATGGTATTGATAAGCCAGAAATTTACTGTCTTTCTTGGAGGTGATAATAATAGGATAACAACTCTCACTGATACTTGAATTAGCATGTCCAAATAAGTGAAAAATATCCAGGGATTAAGAATGTCTTAAAATCACTGGGCTTCCCAGGCTGGGCATCTTTATCATCATCAGATCTCCACTTTGCATGGTTTATCAAAGTGTAGAGTTGCCATATTTATTTGCTAGGTTTATCACATATCAGACATTTTTTAAAAAATCCATTACTTTTTTATCCACTAATCAGTCTTTCCCAAGGATCTGGGATAGGGAGCTAGGTCTATGACAATTCGCCACAGCCAGCTCGCCATTACCAACCTGCCACAGCCAACTTGCTGCAGGACACGTCACTGTGGGACAAGTGTTACACAAAAAAAGTGTCAAAAAAAATGGTGGAATAGAATCATTAAAGAAAGGATGCAAAAGGGGAGTGAAATGTGAACGGCAAAAAATAAAATATTATTTATATATTTTAAATAATTAAATAGAATTGTTAAATTGTACTGCAATGAGTTGTCTTGCAGTGAGTTGGCCATGGTGAGTTTGCCCACTGCAAGTTGGCCGTAGCGAGTTGACCATGGCAAGTTGAGTTGGTCACAGCAAGTTGACTGTGGCAAGTTGTCCCATTCCCTAGGGACATGTTGTCTGACAGTGTTAAAGGTATCTCGGGATGTAAGTTTTCTAAATAAGGCTGCCTTTGCAATTGATGGTGATTTTATTAGTAGTAGTAGTCTTTGAAGACAAAAATTAAGCCATCTGAAGTCAGTAAGGGATTTAATCACTGATTTGTTTTTCAAATGGTTAACTGGATTTGAAATAAAGTCAAAGAAATATTTTACATACACTTTTAGATTCATTTCTTTTTCTTTTCTTTTCTTTTTGAAAGCAAATAATGCATTCATCTGAACAGCTGGATAACATCTATTCATCCTGTAAGCAAACCTCTGGCTTTCTTTTTTCTTTTAACCTTGCAAGTAGTGCTAACTGGAAGGAGACTTCCAGTACTTGAAAGTGCAGCTCTAGCAAAATCCTCTTGCTGTTCAGAAAATTGTGCACATTTTTCTCTATTTCTCAAACATAAAAAGTGTGTTCTTTTCCTTTATGTAAAGTGTGGGAGTTTCTTTAAAATCTCATTGCAGTAGTAACAAAGAATGTGCCATGAACTCAACGGGACAAAGTTCATTTCATGTATCTGCCAAAATCTCAAAAATGCTAAAATAAAACTAATAAATTATTTGAAATTGAGATCCCATGCCTGGGATACATGTTAATCTAGTCTAATTGGGAGTAAGTGCAACGCATATTACTATAAAAAATTCTCCTTTGCTTGACTTTTTTTATTTTATTCTTCACCCTAACATCATACCAGCTTTTAATATTATGAACTATGTACTCTTTTATTAGTATCTGGTGCAGGATTTAACCCATATTAAACCTAATGAAGAAATTGTTCCCTGATATTTGTTCTGTACTAGAAAATGAATCCAGATTAATTCTAGATTATTCCCACACACACACAATATTTCCTTGATTATCAAATCATCTGTGAGAAGTGATGTACGCTCTTCTTTAATACCTGTTCCTTAGGTGAGAAATTCATATTATGGTGTATTTAACCAAGAGCACAATCACATTTCATTAAGATATGTAGAGCAGATAAATTGTCATCTTCTGTTTCTTTATGAAAACAGTTATAAAGGCATCCAAGTCGGAGGATAATATTAAAGCATCATTCTGAAGTAGATAGGAATCATTTTCACTATGATCACTATAAAAGTTAATAAGGAAGAAAACTACGGACTGTCAAGTACCAGGGAAATCAATAGATTCGGGCAGTTCAAATGAGTATAAAGATTTATTACAAGCTTAAGCTCTCTACAAGAATCTGACCAACTAACGGTCAAAGGAAAGGATCAGGAGATAAGAAAGTCATTCCTGGTAGGCTGGACTTAGATCCTTTGCAGGCATACAGGGACTCATGACTTATGACACATTTGACCCCTTCCTCAGACTAAGTTTGATCATTTCTACATGAACTTGTCTTAGAAGTAATTATTTTGATAGAACTATAATCTTATATTCAAGAGATTCAGGACATTATAAAATAGGGTTGTTGTTTTTTATTGTGTGCCATATACTCAGATGTAAATGTTTGGGTCACAGATAGCTATCTTAACATATATCCAGTCAGAGATCTGGGTTCAGTATCCAGATCACCACTAGATAGCAGCAAAAAGGTTCCTATATCTCAATTCCTTTCTGTATTGAGTTTTTTAACTTGTTGATCTGTCCCCCCCCTTCAGAGACCCACAAAAATACAGCCAGCCGAGGGTTAAGAATCACTTGGCACACTCCGCAGTTCTTATCTCAACCTTGGCAGCGATATGCACACCGTCTGCCAAGGACTTTATTGGTTTACACAAACAAGAAAATCACCTACGTAGCTTTGCCGTTCATCCAGCTTCCAAGACTACGAGGTTGCTCCGTTTGTTTAGCTTTGTTCGTCACGAACTTCGTGACCCACCGTACTGTCTTATATAGATATGTTTCTGGGTGTGGTCCAGTGAGTCATTGATCCTGTGACTCCAATCCAATGACTCAGGATTTCCTCATACGCCGCAGCTGCAGTACCCTTTTCTCTTGCCTTCTTTGGCGTGCGTCCAGGAATGACGTCTCTCCCTCACTCTCATCTGAGACACCTGTTTCCCCACTACTTGGCTCTCTTTCAGCTGGCACCTGAGCCGGTGCCAGAGGGGGAGGGCTGGGAGATCTGGCTGGCTCCTCTTCCTCCTGCTCAGAGCTGCCTTCCTCCAAAGGGATAGGCTCAGAGGACGGGGCCACAACACTATCCCCCACCGCAGGGCCCTTCCCCCGGGTCTGACGGTCAGGATGGGGTCGGGACGGGAACTGTTCGTGGAAAGCCCGCACCAGGTCAGGGGCCTGAACGGCAGATGTGTCCACCCAGGTGAAATCCTCAGCCCCGTACCCTTTCCAAGCGATGAGGTATTGGAAGCGCCCCTTCAGCCAACGAGAGTCCCGAATACTGTCCACCTCATACGTCGAGGCGTCGTCCTCGTCGGCTGCAGCTGGGGGGGCAGGTGGCGGCGGGCGGCGGAGACAGCTAGTGGGAGTCTCAGGGACCAGGAGGGACTGATGAAAAACGGGGTGGAGCCGCATGGAGCGGGGTAGAGTCAACCGATAGGCCACCGGGTTGATGACCGCCTCGATGGGGAAGGGACCGATAAAGCGGTGGGCCAGTTTCCTCACCGGCTGGTCCGTGGGGAGGTGTTTCGTGGACAGCCACACCCGATCTCCAACTTCCAGCAGTGGCGTCGCCCGGCGGCCGCGATCGGCGAACGGTTTATAGTCCTCTTTCGCCCGGATCAGCTGCCGCCGCACCAGTTGCTGCACCGCCTGCAGCTCCGAGAGGAAGTCCCGGGTCTCAGGAACAGGAGAGTCCATGATGGTCAATGGAAAAAACCGTGGATGGTAACCGACGTTGGCATGGAACAGTGTCATCTGGGTGGAGGTATGTTGGGAGTTGTTAAAAGCGAACTCCGCCAGGGGAAGGTACTCGGCCCAGTTGTCCTGCTGCTGGTTGACAAAACAGCGGAGGTACTGCTCCAGTATGCCAATGACCTTCTCCGTGCCCCCGTCAGTCTCCGGATGGTGTGATGACGACAGGCACACCTGCACCTCCAGCGCAGCCATCAGGCTTTTCCAGAAGCGGGCCGTGAACTGGGCCCCGCGATCCGAAACCACCCGGTCCGGCAGACCGTGGAGGCGGAAGATGTGTTGCAGGAACAGGCGAGCCGTGGTACGAGCCAAGGGCAGGCCGCGGCACGGGATGAAATGTGCCATCTTCGCGAGCGCATCCACCACCACGAGGACGGTCGTGAACGTAGCGGACAGGGGCAGGTCAGTCAGGAAGTCCATGGAGATGGCTCCCCACGGTCTCTCCGGTGTCGGCAGTGGCTGGAGGAGTCCAGGAGGGGGGCCGGACGCAGCTTTGGCCTGTCGGCATGGCACACAGGACGTCACGTAGGCGTGCACGTCGTGCCGTACCCGAGGCCACCAAAAAGTCCGCGTCACTAGATTCAAGGTCTTAAAGAAGCCGAAGTGCCCCGCCGCGGGGTTGTCATGGCACTGGTTCATGACGAGGGCTCGGAGCGGACTTGTGGGCACGTACAGCCGATCCCGGTGCCTGAGCAAGCCCTCCTCCATGGTCCATGGGGACGCGGGGCCGACGTCCGCTCTCTGCTGCTGCGACCAGTCGTCCCGTCGCTGCGCTTCCAGCACCTGAGTCCGCAGGTCCACCGGTTCCTGGACCGCGGCCAAGGAGTCCGCTGGCAGCACCGTCCGGGGGGAAAGGGAGTCCTTGGGGCAAAAGTATTCCGGCTTACGGGATAGCGCATCCGCCCTCTGGTTGAGGTGGCTCGGAATGTATGTGACGTGGAAGTTGAACCGGGCGAAAAACAACGACCACCGGATCTGCCGCTGGTTCAAATTCCTGGCCGTGGTGAGGTGCTCCAGGTTCCGATGGTCCGTCCGCACCTCCACCTGGTGTCGGGCCCCCTCGAGGTGATGTCGCCAAGCCTCGAACGCGGCCTTGATAGCCAGCAACTCCTTTTCCCAGATGGTGTAGTTGCGCTCGGAAGGAGTGAGTTTCTGGGAGTAGTAAGCGCAGGGAAAAAGAGTGCCGCCATCCACCGGAGCCTGTAGCAGCACCGCTCCAATCGCCACGTTGGACGCGTCTGTCTCAACCACAAACGGACGGTGTGGATCGGGGTGCCTCAGGACCGGCTCCGTGACAAAGGCCTGTTTGAGAACCTCGAAGGCCTGCTGCTGCGGGGGCCCCCACTGGAACGGAACCTTCTTCCGAAGGAGCTGGGTCAACAGCACGGTCAGGGTGGCAAAGCCCGGGATGAAGGTCCGGTAGTAGTTGGCGAATCCCAACAGACGCTGGATGTCCTTCACCCGACGTGGGGGTTCCCAACTGCGCAAGGCCGCCACCTTGTGTGGGTCCATCGCGATGCCCTTGGGGGTGATGATGTGCCCAAGGAACTCTATGGAAGTCTGGAAGAAGTAACATTTCTCCAACTTCGCATAGAGCTGGTGCTCCCGCAGGCGCTGCAGGACCTGGCAGACATGCTGGAGGTGACTCTCCGGGGTCCGGGAATAGATCAAAATATCATCCAGGTAGATCACCACGAACCGATCCAGCATGTCCCGGAACACGTCGTTCATCAAGTGCTGGAAGACCGCGGGGGCGTTGGTCAACCCGAACGGCATGACGGTATATTCAAAGTGTCCGTATCGGGTGCCAAATGCCGTCTTCCACTCGTCCCCCTCTCGCATCCGCACCAGGTTGTAGGCTCCCCGGAGGTCGAGCTTGGTGAAAATCGAGGCCTCCCGCAACCTCTCCATCAGCTCCGGGATCAGCGGCAGGGGATAGCGATTCTGTACCGTGATGGCATTCAAGCGCCGGTAGTCGCAACACAGGCGCAAGTCCCCCGTCTTCTTTTTCACGAAGAGGACTGGGGCCGAGAGCGGGGAGGTCGAAGGCCGGATGAACCCACGGGCCAGGTTCTTGTCCAGAAAGTCCCGTAAGGTGGCCAGCTCAGGCTCCGACATGGAGTACAGGCGTCCCGAGGGCAGGGGCGCATTGGGCATCAAGTCCACCACGCAGTCGTAGGGTCGGTGCAGGGGCAAGCGATCCGCCTCCTTCTCGCTGAACACGTCGGCGAAGGATGTCAGCTCCGGAGGCAAGGAGACGTTCGGGGCAGAGACGTCCTGGCCGGCACAGGTGTGGCGAAGGTGGTCGACACACTGCAGGCTGGGGAACGAGATGGCATTTCTCGACCACGCCACCTGAGGGTCGTGCGCCCGAAGCCAGGCCATCCCCAGGACCAAGGGGAAGTGCAGGTCCACCGTCACATAAAACTGGATCGCCTCCTCATGGTTCCCAATGGCAAGGCGCAAGGGCTGAGTAGCGAAGTTGATGGGCCCCGCCACAAGTTCCCGCCCATCAATAGTTTCGACCCTCAACGGAGGGTCCACTGGAACCAAGGGAACCTTGTAATGGGCCACAAAGGCCTGGTCCATAAAGTTCGTGGTGGCCCCCGAGTCCACCAGCGCGTGCGCCTGGAGCCCCTCCGACCGGTTAGCCAACAACACCCGGGTGTTCAAAATCAGGTGCCGAGGGGGCTCACAGTCCACAGCCGCCGCCTCCGGCGGGGCATGGTCACCTGCCTGACCCAGAGTTTCCCCTAAGCCAGGCCTGACCCGTTTCCCGGCTGGTCACGCCGAGGCTCCGTAACAGGCTTGAGCGATCCACTCCGCTTCCGGGGACACGAGGCGGCGAAATGTCCAGCCTCGCCACAATAGAGGCACAACCTCCCTTGGCGTCTCCGCATCCGCTCCTGGGCCGTCAGTTGAGGTCTGGCTGCTCCGAGCTCCATGGGCTCCTCAGCCGTCGCCACCAAACGCGGTACGGTCCGGGGTGCTGTTGGTACGAAACGCGGGGGTGCCGGCACTGTCGGTGGTTCCGGAAGAGCCCTACGGGGCCGTCGCCGTTGTAGGCGGGCATCGATGCGCAGGCATTGGGTCACCAGCGCGTCCAGGGTCTGTGGCGCCTCCACCCGAACCAGCTCGTCCTGCATCTCATCGCAGAGGCCGTCCTGGAAGGCATCCATCAGCGCCGCCTCATTCCAGGCCGAATCCTGGCCTAGCAATCGGAACTCCGCAATATAGTCCTGCAGGGGGCGCTTGCCTTGGCGGAGGTCTTTGATGCGCCTCGCTGCCGTCTGCACCCGGAGGGGGTCCTCAAACATGGTGCGCAGGTGTTGCAAAAAGCCCTGATAGTCCAGAAGCAAGGGGCTGTTTTGCAGCAACAGGGGCGTGGCCCATCGGGTGGCAGTGCCAGAGAGGGAGCTGATAATAAAAGCCACCCGAACCCGGTCATCCAGAAAATCCTCCGGCCGCATTGCCATGTACAGCTGGCACTGTCCCAAGAAGGCCGGGAACATTTCCTGCTGTCCAGAAAACTTATCTGGCATGTTCACTGGGCATCTTGGACGGGGAAGGGGAGCAGGTGGAGCTGCTACAGGAGCATTTCCCAAAGCAAGTTGTGCAGTTAGCTGTGCTACTTGCTGTTGCAGAAGTTGATTGGCCTCCAGCATCTGCTGTACCTGCTGCTGCAGCTGTTGGTCCATCGTGGGTTAACGATGGAGTTTTGGGTGACGAACAAGATGATCTGTCCCCCCCCTTCAGAGACCCACAAAAACACAGCCAGCCGAGGGTTAAGAATCACTTGGCACACTCCGCAGTTCTTATCTCAACCTTGGCAGCGATATGCACACCGTCTGCCAAGGACTTTATTGGTTTACACAAACAAGAAAATCACCTACGTAGCTTTGCCGTTCATCCAGCTTCCAAGACTACGAGGTTGCTCCGTTTGTTTAGCTTTGTTCGTCACGAACTTCGTGACCCATCGTACTGTCTTATATAGATATGTTTCTGGGTGTGGTCCAGTGAGTCATTGATCCTGTGACTCCAATCCAATGACTCAGGATTTCCTCATACGCCGCAGCTGCAGTACCCTTTTCTCTCGACTTCTTTGGCGTGCGTCCAGGAATGACGTCTCTCCCTCACTCTCATCTGAGACACCTGTTTCCCCACTACTTGGCTCTCTTTCAGCTGGCACCTGAGCCAGTGCCAGAGGGGGAGGGCTGGGAGATCTGGCTGGCTCCTCTTCCTCCTGCTCAGAGCTGCCTTCCTCCAAAGGGATAGGCTCAGAGGACGGGGCCACAACACTTGTAATTCTAGTACAGGGCCTAGAGAGATGCCTGAATGGTAAGATTTTTTTTCAAACCTTGGTCCTAGTGGGGACGGAAGGAAAGATACTAGATTCCACTTCAAGGAGCAAAATGTTTTAAGTTATCGAGCTCATATTTAGGAAAAGACTTTTGAAAGCATAAAATTCTATGTCATTGAATCTACCTTTTTCCTCCCAGTCCACTCTTTTGCTACAACAAATGTGTCTAAAATCATGCCTCACATTTCTATTTCCCTATAGAGGATATAATTTGGAGTACATAGGAGTGCTTGATTGGTGCAAGTTTGATTTAGTACCACCTTACCACTTTATAAAGCCTTGGTAAGGCCACACTTGGAATATTGCATTCAGTTTTGGTCACCACTATGTAAAAAAGATGTTGAGACTCTAGAAAGAGTGCAGAGAAGAGCAACAAAGATGATTAGGGGACTGGAGGCTTAAACATATGAAGAACGGTTGCAGGAACTGGGTATGATGAAGAGAAGAACTAGGAGAAACATGATAGCAGTGTTCCAATATCTCAGGGGTTGCCACAAAGAAGAGGGAGTAAACTATTCTTCAAAGCACCTGAGGGTAGAACAAGAAGCAATGGGTGGAAACTAATGGGTGATAAGATCGTCTATTTAGATTAATTAGATATTTATTAGGCTATATGATTTCTTAAAATTTCGACAAAAACAGGCTAACTCTTTCGTAGATAGTTAGTAGAAATTGACTCTATTGAAATGTTTGGTTTGGATGACACTAGTTATTATTAATTGGAGAGTGAGCTTAACTCTCGGTTAGTCAGGTTTGTTGTTTTGTTTTAGTCTTGTGTTTATGTGTTTCTACATTTCACCATTTATATTGTTTTTCAATGTTTATTTTGTGTTAATCTTAATGTAAATATTTAATAAAGATTTAATTAAAAAAAAGAAGAAGCAATGGATGGAAACTAATCAAGGAGATAAACAATTTAGAACCAAGGACAAAACTTCCTGACAGTTAGAACAATTAATAAGTGGAACAACTTGCCTGCAGAAGTTGTGAATGCCGTAACACTGGAAATTTTTAAGAAGATGTTGGATAACCATTTGTCTGAAGTGGTGTATCTGTTTTTAGCATTATGCAACTATAATAGACCTGAAAATAATAATTAGATGTTTTAATAAGCCAGTGGTACAGTGGGTGATGCTTCCATAGTTCAGGATGTTCCAAAGCACTTTTTTCAAAACACTGCTCAGCCTACTAGATTTGATTGGGGAGGAAAATATAAAAATAAAGATGATATTCCTGATGATAACCACATGCCTTTTAAGGCATCTGTGTCTTGCCATTCAAAAAAGAGTAATTGTTTCTCCTTCTGATATCCTTTTCAAGTTCCCTAAACATCACATGGTAATTCACCAAAGAACAAGCCAACAAATACAAGGCTACCATGCTAAATTATGCTTTGCAACTGTGACATTGTTCTGGTTTCTCCAAAGAATCTGTCTTCCCTATAGTGAAGTGTCTCCGTGAATATTATTTCCACTATCCAAGTTCATTCACCAAGTGACATCCTGCATCCCTGTACTCAGAGTACAATAGGCTGCAAGCCTCAGGACGTACATCTGTTTCCCCTGGCAACTGCTTAAGGCTGAATAAAATGTTTGGCAAGCACAGCTGACTGTAAGTAGCCTTACAGTTTGAATTATCTACTGTCAGATGACATTTCAAGTGCGAATAGAGAGGCAAATGGGAATCAATTAAAGTTTCACATTTCTCCACTGGTATACAATGGATTAGAAGTGCATCTCACTTTCGGATTGTGGGATAAAACAACATATTTTTTTTCCAGTTCTCTTAAAAGGACTCATTATCACCAGTCAAAGAAATGCTTTTTTTTAATTTTGTAACTAAGCTACAATGAGACTGCATCAAGAGAATTATTTGATACTATTCAATTTATAAGAAATAGACAACTATTTGTCTATTTGTAGTTCCATTACTGATCCAATCTCTTGAGTATGTGTGCATGTTTTTAATATGACCGTGTTTGACATGTTTACTTTTATACTTTTTTTTTTGCTTTGTGGTGAAGTTCTTGTTAGATGGTGGCCACATAAACAAATAAATTTCACCAATTTTGAGGATTAGCCATGTGATTCATTACATACAAATGAAGCAGGACTATTTCACAATGTTAAATATCAGATTATATGAACTCTCTTAAGAGTCTGCTAAAATATTTATCATTCTGTGCACAATTCTTATTTTAGTTTTGTCTTAAAATTATATTCTCTCATAGCTCAGTTCTTGATTATTATATGGACAAACCCATATAGTTTTCTGGGCAACAATGTGGTACTGATTGTTCATTGTTTTCTGAGATTTTTTCAATTTTCAAACAGAATTTCCTCTTCCAAGATCTGAGAGCTTCCTCTTCCAAGAGTTTAGCTTTTTGGGAATCCACTAAGATTAACTACCATATTTTTTGGTCTGTAAGATCCACTTTCCCCGAAAAAAGTGGGTGGAAATGTCTGTGTGTGTTATAGAGCAAATATTGCCAAAGCCCCATCCACCTGCCGGCCCCCACCCTTCAGCCTCTGCCTCCCAGCAATTTGCCTCCTTGCAACAAATAGCAAACAGCCTGATCAGCTTAAACACAGCCTGATTTAGCATGAGCAACTAAATCATGGTTGGATCGGTCTCCCGGAATACAAACTATCAGCTGTTCCAGGCTGCAGGAATCACTGCCACCCATCACTACCACCTATGGCCACTGCGTGGCACATTTTTGGCCTCTGTGTGTCCCATTTTTGGACCGTTTCAGGCAGTAGAAATCACCACTGCTGCCGCCTATCACTGCCAAATGGCAGTGGGGCAATTGGTGGCAATTGGCAGCAGCGATCTCTGCCACCTAGAACAGGCCGAAATGGGATGCATGGAGGCTGAAAATGGAGCACATGGAGAGCGAAAACAGGATGCACAGAGGTGGTGGCAGCGATGGGGAGCAATGACACCGATGGGCAGCGGTGATCCCCACAGCCTGGAACAGCTGATTGACAGTATTCCAGGAAGCCTATCCAACTGCTGCTTGTGCTAAATCAGGCTGTGCTGAAGCTGACTAGCTGTTTTCTGTTTGCTGCAAGGAGGCAAATTGCTGGAAGACAGAGGCAGATTTTTTTTCTTGTTTTCTTCCCCCAAAGCTAGGTGCATCTTATGGTCTGGAATGTCTTATAGTGTGAAAAATTCGGTAATTTATTTCCACTCGCTAAGGCAGCCTTGGAGAACTGTTCTATAACAATCTTTTAATGATCATATATTGTCTACTGGAATTAGCAGCCATAACCAACTGATTTAATTTATTTAGTTTAATAAGCTAAATAAAATTGTATGCATATTTATATACATATCTAATGTAAACATGTGCAACCAAAGGAGGCAAGATACATACCACTGTATTTAATATAACTGATTACGTAACAATCCTGACTCTATACTCAGTTGGTCATGAGTTAGAGGTAGTGTAATCTATAACATCCTCTTACCTCTTCATCAACGGACAAATAATTCCTCCAGTTCACCAATATTAAAAAGGACAACAAAAGCAACACACTAAAAGTACTGAAGTGTCTGCCCAATTCATATTTCAAAAAGTTTATTTCAGTGGGATATAAATTGGTGGCATTGACTGCTTACCTTGATTTAGCTAGATTTTGATCAGCCCATTTCCACTTTTTCTTCCATTGCTACAATTTCTATTCATATCCTCTCTGTTTAATAACATTCCAAAATCAAAATTTTCCATTACAGCAAGACTATTTGTACAATCTTTTTAGTAGCAATTAGCTAAATATGCAGAGTGAAGCTGATATATCTGGAAATTGGTGTTTCAATTGAAATTTAGAAGAAAAATCGGTTAGTGTTTATGAGCTTTGCAAACCAAATTCCTCTGTGTATTTATGGGGGAAAAATGAAAGCAGGAACTCTTTTTGCCATATGTTGAAAGATTTTGTTTGGATTGTAGGAAACATTGGCAAGTTGGTGTCTTAAAGTGATGTCAGCTGACTACCTATTAGAAAAATATATGGAAGTGGCTGCAAGTCTATATATTCATGGAATTGATGGGACTCTTTTTTAAGTATATTAACAAAAGATAGCATTATAAATTGGATAATTCTAAGCAAAGATAGCTTGTCAAAGAGGCTTAGTAACAGTTGAGTGTTGGTCCACCATATGGAAATATTACTGTTATTCACAAATGAAAAGCCATGTTCTTCTGGCTTTTGCTTTTAAATGTATAATTTTCTGTTAGCAGTTCTCATGCCCGATGCAGGGATCTGTCATCAGTAATGAATAATGTGCTGGAGTGACACTTTTTGTTTAGAAAAATAATAAAAAGCCTCATTTGTCTACAGTTTGGAAGATAAGACATATGAATACAGTGATGCTGTCAGGGATAACAAGCACCATGCTCTGCCTCTGCATAATTATATGATCCAACTTTGCCTGATGGGTTGTTGTGTTTTTTTTACTTTGCAGTTTTAAAATGGAAGGTCTTTCCTTTTTGTTTGTAATAATAGTTCATCTGTAGCAAATCATTTCTTTTATTAATACACACATTTCATGCAGTTACTCTCTTGGTGCTTGCATCTTAAATAACTATCTATTATTCTGCCACCAAATTAAACTGTTACTATGTCTGTGCATGGACTCTTCATGCACTGAGTAAGATTGATTGGCAGTAGCAAGAGAGTACACAAAATAAAGTGTTTATGTGGTGGACAATCAGTAGTCTTCAGTGCTATAAGCATAGATGAGGGAAAAAAAACATAGAAGAGAGATCAGTCAATAGCTATTGACCAGGATAGTAGCCATGGTGGCACAGTGGTTAGAATGCAGTACTGGAGGCTAATTCTGTTGACTGCCAATTGTCCATCCTTCCCAGGTCAGTAAAATGAGGACCCAGATTGTTGGAGACAATATCTGATTCTGTACACTACTTAGAAAGGGCCGTAAAGCATTTTGCAGTGTTATATGCTATTGCTGTATTAAAGAATTGAACTTATGAGTTCAGAATGATTTGCAAATATTAAATGAAACAAATGCTCGTATTTGGATGGCCTCTTCTCCACATTGTATATGGGCCATTATTAGTCCAACCCATCACTTTTTATGTTCTTCTTTAATGTGCGTAAGAATATTGAAAATCAATTTGTCAGCTCTAAAAGTACAGAAGATGCTTTAAAGCATTTGAAAAGAAGTAAGGAACACTTTTTTAAAAGACCATGCGGGAAATGGGAGGACTTGGGACAGACGATGCTGAAAGGTTTTCAATGAATATGTATTATTTATAGATATCCTGGGGAAAATGTAATATGGATCAATCAATATGCGTTCATGAAACTCATATTCCCAATTCCAAGACAGTTGCAGTGAAATAATGTGTCAGAAGAAAAATCAATCCAAATAAGCAAATACGATATAAGCCAAACATGAAAGCTGCTCTAACTAGGAATTTCTTTTCAGCTATGGATAAAACAGTTGGGAACCCCTCTGTCTTTAGCAAAATCCATCCAAGAAGAAGAAAAAATTATTAGGGCACAACTTTATAGTTCTCAATGTATTTTTTTTCTTTAATAGCAAACTGTAATGCAGGTAGTCTTCAACTTATGATCACAATTGAGCCCACCATTTCTGTTGCTAAGTGAGACACCTGTTAAGCGAGATTCACCCCGTTTTATACCCTTTACAATCTTTTGCAACCTACAACCTGACAAACTTGACATGTCAGAAGGTGGCAAAAGGTGATCACATGATCACATGACATTTGCCATCATAAATGTGAGTCAATTGTCAGATATCTGAATTTTGATCGCATGACCATGGGGATGCTGCAACGGTCATAAGTGTGAGAAATGGTCATAAGTCACTTTTTTCAGTCTGTTGTATCTTTGAACGGTCACTAAACAAACTGTTGTAAGTTGAGGACTGTATGTCCTGCCCGAGGAGCAAATAAAAGGTCAGGATTTTGTGTGAAACTGAAGATTCCTATTAAGAGAAAGAAAGAGCCATTCACAGGGGCAATTGGATAGCAAAACACTATGGTGGCTCAGCAGACTAAAGCATTGTCATTTAACACCAGCTGTCTGCAATTACTGTAAGTTTGAATCTCACCAGGCTCAAGGTTGACTCAGCCTTCCATCCTTTCTAAGGTAGGTAAAATGAGGACCCAGTTTGTGGGGGCAATAAGCTGACTTTGTATAAATATACAAAAGTATGAAGGCTATTGCTTAACACATTGTAAGCCACCTTGAGTCTCTGGAGAAGGGTGGCATATAAATCAAAATTTAAAAATAAATTTAAAAAAATTAAAAACAAAAAACCAAAACAGCACATTGAAGGAGAAGTGGCAATTTCATTCATAGATATAAATATTAATATGTTCCCACTAAAGTTAGTCACACATGTAAAATATATGTTTACACAAGTAAGAACTTGGCCATCAGTTTTGCCAGAGTCAGATTTGAAAAATCAAAGGTCTTTCTCTGCTATTTTAGGCAAAATCCACATAGACAGGGGTTATGTCATTTATTTCCATTATTCAAAAGATGTCTGAGGAAAAGGAAAGAACAATAAGTCCTTCCGTTTTAATCCTGTCCATGAGATTTGCAAGAATACCTCTAAGTACCACATCAAGATCTAATGAGAAAGCAAATATAGCCAAAATATTTTGGGGACTGACATATTAAAATTGAAATATTACAAACGTATACATAATATCAAGAAATTAAAGGATGCTTGCTCCTGGGGAGTAAAGCCATGGCAAAGCTAGACAGCACACTAAAAAGCAGAGACATCACCCTGCCAACAAAAGTGCGTATAGTCAAGCCCATGGTTTTCCCAATTGCAATGTATGGCTATGAAAGCTGGACCATAAGAAAGGCTGATGCCAAAGAATTGAGGCCTTTGAACTATGGTGCTGGAGAAGATTCCTGCGAGTCCCTTGGACTACAAGGTGATCAAACCAGTCAGTCCTAGAGGAGATCAACCCTGACTGCTCTTTAGAAGGCCAGTTCCTGAAGATGAAACTCAAATACTTTGGTCACCTAATGAGAAGGAAGGACTCACTGGAGAAGAGCCTAATGCTAGGAAAGATTGAGGACAAAAGAAGGGGATGATAGAGAATGAGGTGGCTTGATGGAGATGAAGCAGTCAGCGTGAGCTTAAATGGACTCCGGGGGATGGTAGAGGACAGAAAGGCCTGGAGAACGTTGCCCATGGGGTCACGATGGGTCAGACATGACTTCTCAACTAACAGCATATATAATATCCTATCTGATTGGATGACTAGCCTTATCACTAACACACATATTCTGAAAACTGTCTGATTTTACATGTGAATAAGTGTTATTGTGAGTCACTTGGGCAGGTTAAGCTGGAATAAGATCTTGCAAACCTCTTGCTGCTATTCCTGATGCTTTGAAAGAACATTGTCCCAATAGAATTCAGTTTTTTTCACCAGAGCACTTTTTCAAAATGTTAAAATCCTAGAGATTATGCAGAGAAAAGGAAGATCTTTGACACACTTTCTTTGTTAAGCATTCAGAAAGTGCTCCAATTGCTACAGACAAGCTGAACTGGACAAAAGAGTTTGTTCCCTACCCCCATCCCATCTTCATTCAAGAAATGTATTAGCATGTCAAAAACCCTGATGATGCAGTGGTTAGAATGAAGTTTTGCAGGCTAACTCTGCCCACTGTGAAGAGGTCGATTCTCACCAGCTCAAGGTTGATTCAGCCTTCCATCCTTCTGAGTCAGTAAAATGAGGATCCAGATTTGGGGGGGGGGAGCAATATGTAAATTGCTTAGAGAGAGCTGTAAAGCACTGTGAAGTGGTATATAAGGTCCGTGGTATTTGGCGGAACACCTGTGGCCAGCAATAGCTCCCCATCGCCTGGTGCGCTCACATAGAGAGGGCCTACTTAGGGTCCTGTCGGCCAGGCAATGTCGGCTGATGGCCCCTAGGGAGCAAGCCTTCTCTGTGAGCGCACCTACCCTTGGAATCAGCTGCCCTTGGAGCTCCGGGTAGCCATGGACCTTCACTCCTTCCACCGTGACCTTAAAACATAGTTATTTCACCAGGCTGGCCTGGACTGAATGGGGTTTTAATGGAAATTTTAGTTTTTAATGTTTGAATTTTAATCTGGACTGGTTTTATTGTTATGAGCCACCCTGAGTCCTCGCAGAGAAGGGCGGCATATAAGTCTGAAAAATAAAAATAAAAAATAAGTACTATTGCTATTAATTTAACAGAATAACAGAGTTAGAAGGGACCTTGGAGGTCTTCCATTTAAATCTCTTGCTCAAGCAGGAAATCCTATACCATTTCAGACAAATTGTTGCCCAATATCTTCTTAAAAACCTCCAATGTTGAAGCTTGTTTTATTCTATTCTTGTGTCATTTCAAGCAGGGCGAAAAATTCAAGCAAATTATTGTGAGATATCGGCATCTTCAAACTATTGATAGAGGTAATCAGCAGATCTATAGTCTGGTACTAAGTACCATTTGTTAATGGTCTATTTCAATGTTTGATAGGCTGTTGCACTATGCAGAAATGCTATATAATACAAATTCAACTGCTTTGGATTAAATGGCTTTCATTAGTACATGAGTAATGATGGCCTGACTCCGCTGGCTTTCTCTTCAAAGTTTATGTTCTATGGCCTTCTTTTATGGATCGCAGCTTATTTCCTGGACTTAGCAATTTTACTAATATGTAATCACCAATGGTACATGTTATATTCAGTAATTTCATAATTGCAGTGCAAATTCTACCACAAAATAGCTTGTCTACACTCTGTTCTTACATTGCATGAGTAACATACATATCAGGGGTGGGTTCTACTTACCTTTACTACCAGTTTGCAATGGGGCCACACGTAAGCGCAGAAGCTTCTGCACACACGCAGAAGCATTTTCATGACGTCAGCATCAGTGGGTGGAGCCTCCCGCCAGTTCTATAGAACCAGTGCGAACTGGGGCAACTGATACATATGTCAAAATATTTGAATAAGTTAAATTATACAAGTATTTTTTCTTAGTGTTGTAAGATAACGTCATTACTAGGACCAGATTACACAATCTGCAAGCCACCTCCCAGATAACAGCAGTAGTAACATTACATTACAATAGAAGAAAGTGTAGAAGCTACATCCAGCACTTTTCTTCTTCTTTTTTCTTCTGCTTGCATTAACAGAACCAATGAAATACAGCCTGTGGAAAATCATAGCCAATGAGATTATTTCATGGATCTATTTCAGGGATCATTACCATCATTACCTCTTATCCCCAAAGGTAGTATCTGATTGGTTCAACTCACTGACTGCCTGTGCTAATGCTTACTTGACTGGTATACTGTTTCCTTTAGATTATGTTTGCCTTAGGTTGACTGGCTGCTTAACTGACTGATGAAAGTAAATAGAAGTAAAGGAGGAGGAGAAGAGCTCATCATTGGCAAAATAAAAAGAGCAGAAATGGAGGAGTAAGCAGGATCATATTGGCTAGGAAGACAGGTTGACCAAATGCAATCAAAATGGCAGCAGGACTGGTAGGATAACATTTGAAACGGCAAATTCCACCAGGAAGGATTAAAGAGCTTATCCTGAACCATCATGGCCGCTTCACAGAAGAAAAATATGTTGGACTATTTTCTAAGGAGTGTTTTCTTATGAGTTCATGAGCAGGTGATCCTTCTTCAATACCCTGTGCCAATCTAAATGCTGTGTTGGACAATCAACACAGCATTTAGATTGGCACAGGATTTTCCTAATACTAAAAATAATGTTATTCTTAGCCATCCTATTCTATCTAAAACACACAGCTAGCCCTATTCTCCCTTACCTTACCACCTGTCCCTCAGGCTGACAGGAACCATCATTTAGTTTGGTTCATTTTCATCTGTGAAATAAAAATTTGGCAGGTAATGTGTCCAGGGTAGTTGAACCTCACGGTGTTGGTTTGGTCATAATGACAATGATATTTGAAAGAAAAGCACTTCAAATTTTCACTGAACGTAAACTTTGTTTTTTTAAGAAATATTATTTTTAAAAATGAATGGTCAAACAAAAATGGACTTTTCAGGTGTTCTCTGCTGGATTTTGTCCAAGGAACTGTCCTACCTCAATAACTCATATTTAAAAGAACCCACCATTTTCTTTCCTTTCTTTTCCTTTTCTGTTCTAATGATACTGTCCTAATAAAAATTTTCTTGCTGATGCAGTGGATTTCTTGCAGGGCCAGTATGTTAACTTTACAATAACAATTCCTGCTTCACATTATCTCCTCTTTCATTTGTGCCTTACAACACTCATATCTATTTAAAGAAACAACAGGGCGGGGTTTCATACAGAAGCCCTACCAGTTACTATTTGCTGATTTCCACAATATATGCAAAAAAAAAAAAAAATCAAGGTAGCATTCATTAAATTCCAATTAGGATTCTTCATTTTATGCATTTTGATGATAAATGCAATACTGAGCAGAACATAACTATGGCAATGATCAAACTATGTACATATCTCTTTATAGCCATAAAGAAGCCTTTATTGTATAAATATACTGCCCTGAAAATATAAAACGATCTGCTATTTTTTTTACTTGATCATAGCCAGTAGGCAAGACTTAATAGATAAAGTGAAAGTCACTGGAACTTTGAGGAAAATGATTGCAATATTAAGGGAAACTAAAGCTAAGTGTAATAAAGCAAATGTTTTGGCCTTCAAGGCATTAATAAATTCCAAATATTGATGATTCCAAGGCAAGAGAAAGTAATGGGGAAAAGAACTTAAGATGGGCGGAAGTTTCCAGAAAAAAATATATATTGCAGGCACCATATAGACAGCTCTAAATGAATAAAAATACGGGAGGCAGAAGAAGCCAACGTGGTCTCAAAAAAGCTCAATAAAGATCTAAAAATCAAAAAAGGACACATATGAGGGATAAAAGATGACAAATGAATACAGAAAGCCTATATTTGTAGAAACGGTGTCATAAAAACTAAAGTTCAAAATGAGTTTAGTGGAAAATGCAAAGAGTAACAAAAGAGATTTCTTTAAATACTTTTAAAATTAAAAGAGAAGTAAAGAAACAATATACTAACTGCTCCATGAAAATGGCAAAAAAAGGTTAAGGTAACAAAGTAGCAGCAGCACTATTAAAATCCTATTTTGGCTGAGACTTCTCCTGACAAGAAAATGTGTATTTTATCAGTCCACTGGGAACAGGTGGAAGAAACAGGATTTCAGTTCAACCTTGATAGAAACATGAAGAATACCTACTGATCTTAAATGAATTCAATTTTGTAGCACCAGACAGTTTGAATCCCATTGTTGAGAAGAAATGTGCTCTCAACCAATATCCATTATCTTTGAGAAATGTTGAGAATAGATGCTAGGCAACTGAAAGATGGCAAATATTGTCCCTATTTTATTGGCTTTCATCACTACAGCTAGGCATGTGTTCAGAACATGCATGCTTCCTCTGATTTAGAAGTTACCTAGTGCTAAACATCTTCAAAGCATTGGCACCTACCCCAAAACATCCTATGTTCACATAATGTAGACTGAGGCTTGATATAGTTGTGAAATTGTCCAAAAGAAAACATGGCTAAGTCACCATGGGGCTCAGAATGTATGGCAGAGCTTATAAAATCATTTTGCTGATAATGATTTGATAGTTTTTAGGTTTTTACCTTGGTGGCTGATTATGTATTATGTATTATGTGTTTATTATGTTTATTATGTTTTTAACTGATATTAGATACAGAGTTATTTGCCAGATACTTTAACTAGCAAGACAAAAAAACAAACACACAACAAATTGTGAGAACGCTTGTCCCATAAAATTAGAATCCCCCAAAGAAGAAATTCAAAAATAACCTCAAGCAACTTGACCATTTATCCCATTCAGTGGTGATTCTTGCTTTTTTCTATTTGTTTCTATGTCTATTTCTATCTCTTTACAATCAGTTTATGAGACTCGCAGACAATTTAGAATATGGCTTGGACTAATGGTGGATGTCATAAGAAATAATGCTGGAGGCAGAATGCGGGCTGCCTGCCATCTCTGCTCTAAAGTTAAAATGGCAAATCGAGCAGTCAAATGTATGAATTACTTCCTTCTGCAAAGAATGAGTATTTATGTGATTCCCTATGATCTATAGCCATGATGACGAACCTATTGCACGTGTGCCAGAAGTGGCACACAGTGCCCTATCTGTGGGCACGTCAGCCGTCACCCAAGCTCAGCTCCACCACGCATGCACATGCACCAGCTGATCTTAAGGTCTTAAGGTCTCTGCCATGCATGCGTGGGGTGCATGGGGAGCAGGGCTATGTGGGGGTGCACATGCATGCACAGGGGCAGGGCGTATGCTTGGGGGACAGGGGACATGCATGGGGGCTGCGCTTGCATTGCATTTTAGGAGTTCGGGCACATGCACATATGCTTTGGGCACTTGGTCTGGAAAGGGTTAGTCATCAGTGATTTATAGTATATCTGCACTACCAGAAGAGGCTGCTGTCCCACCTTCACTTGGTATAATGTCACTCATTCAGCATCAGTGTTGTGATTAATAGCTGTTCTCTGATAGCAAAATGCTCTGAGGAATGTGAGAGAATTTTGCTTGATCTTCCAGCAACATTTATATTTCCTGGACTAAGAGGCTGATCACCTTTTGAATGTCCATGTCTCTAGATTCACTATTCAGAGGATATTTTTGTGGAGGATTACTGTGGCTCCAATTTCTTCTCCTAACTTCAGCTTCTCTGATGATTCACTTATCATTGGGGATTAAGGGAAGATCAAGCAATTGCAATTGATGGTCTTCACTTTTGAACTCTATCCCTTTTGTACACTGCTGCCCCTTTTCCTTTTCTGCCTCCTGGTGCTATAGATGCACTACAGACCAACAAAACTGGTCTACCAAACAGCACTTGCTTCATGAACCTGTCAAACATAGTCCTTGCTCTCCTGCTTATAACAAGACAGGCTCCCAGTAATTTATTATTTTCACACTGAATGGGATAGAGTTTGCCATCTTGAGATGACTAATTGATGTATGATCCATATCACAAAATTAGGTTGGCATGTTTGTTGAACTTCTAAAGAAACCTGCCTAAACACATAACTCTCAACTCTCTTTACTGTACATGCCCCTGTTTTTATATGGTTATAATTGGGAAGGAAACACTACATTAGTGGGACTTAAATGTGAGCTTTTTCTCCCCAAATCAGAGTCAGATTACTTCGTATATTAACCCCTTTCCCCAATGCTAGCCTGAGCATTAGCTGATATACATCAACATGAGGACATAGCCACAGTACTCTGGCCTGTGCATTGGCTATTTATTCACTTCTGTACCATTTAAAATGTCAGTTCTGAGCATTAAAGCCATATATAGCTTGGAACAAAGGTATCTCCAACATTGTCTCCTCCACTCAGTTCCAGCTTGTCCACTGCAAAGTTCTCAGGAGAATCTGTAGCCATCTCCCATTTCTGGAAGGTAAAGGAAAATGGAGGCCATTAATGTTGTTTCTCTGCTGTGGTATTGTTGATAGATTCTTCCATATGGAATTCAAAAGATTATTTCCCTGCCCCAAATATTTGTATATTTAAGCATTGCAAATTGTTTACCTGAGATAAATATTGATATAACAGATAGTTAAAAATTCCAGTGAGAGACTAATTAAAAATGTGAATGATTTCAAGATTGATATAAAACAAGGATTTTGATCTTAATACCTTTATTAGTTACTAGTTACGGTGTCAATTTCTTTTTGTCATTGTTATTGCATATTGGTGTGGTTTTATCCCTTAACTGTGAGCCGTTCAGAATTTTGTACAAGATGGGCAGCTATATAAATGTTTTAAATAAATAAATATTAGGATTGCTAAATTATTAAGAGACTTCTTTATGGAAAGAGCAAACACCCAATTTTCTATATGCACTGTAAATTAGTGTTCTCTTATGATGATGGCAGTTTTAATTTCCCTTACTTTCTGATTTATCACACATTGTGGTTTCTATATCTCTATAGAATCCTAATGAAAAAGTCCAAAGAAACATTATAGACACATTTTTATGTGACTTGTTTATATCATTGTAAGAGTTTAATTCCTCTTTTACTTGTAATTCCTCAGTATATTCAGTGTTAAATACTGCAAGGCTAATTTAGAAAATGTTGGGACAGTAGCACAATTTTGAAAACTGTATATGTTGAGATAATCCCACTTTAAAAATAGCAGCAGGGGTGTATTTCTTAACTTTATATTATGATTGGTCACATAGGAAGAAGTTTAGGCTAGATTTGGCACTTTTATCCACCTATCAAGTCCTTTCTAAGAATCTGGGACAAGCAAATGTTGTTAGATGTTATTGAAAGTATTGTCATAGGATATAAGCCATTCTAAGTAAACCTACCTTTTGCAATTGACTAATGGTGATTTTGTCAATGCCGAAGATATTCAAGCAATGTTCAAGTTGTTTTCAGATTGCATCCAAGGTACTTAGTACTGGTGGTACTATCTTTGCTTTCTTTTACACAGTTGTTTTACTTCTATTTTCAAGTCTTTGCATTTTGTGATTTCTCCAGTTCTTTCTCTTCAAATCTGCTGCCTCTATGTACTGCAACGTCCGATATCTGACTTTTTTGTCTTTCTTATTGACAGCCATTATGTTTATTTATTTCTTTATTTCTTTTATTGCACTTTTACACCACCCTTTTCCCAAAGGACTCAGGGTGGTGTACAGCCATAATAAAACAGGAACAACACAGAAGTTAGAAAACCATTAAAACAATTCAATAATTTGGCCATAATTAAAAAACCCCAATTAAAATCCATTAAAACCCATTAAAAATCATTTTTCCATCTGACCGGCTTGATGAAATAATAGGGTCTGAAGAGCACGATGGAAGGCATGGAGGTCGGGGATCTGTCGTATCTCTGGGGGCAGTGCATTCCATAAGGCAGGGGCCCCCACAGAGAAGGCTCACCCCCTGCCAGTTGACATAACTTGATGGACGGACCCTGAGGAGGCCCTCTTTGTGGGAGCGTATCGGCCAGTGGGAGGCAATCGGTTGCAGAAGGCAGTCTTGTAGATATCGAGGTCCTAAGCCATGAAGCGCTTTAAAGGTGGTGACCAACACCTTGAAACACACCCAGAAGACCACCAGGAGCCAGTGCAGCTCACACAAGAGAGGGCCTCCTCAGGGTGCCGTCGGTCAAGTTATGTTTGGGATATTATGTGACATATACTTGTCTATCTCAAATTCTAAAAGCACTTTAGCATCATTATTTTCTATTACTTTGTCTATTTTGTAGTCCCACCAGTTCTTGCTTCCAGGCAAATGGTATTTCTTGCAGATATTGCAATATGCCTTTGTTGCTACTTTCTAATGGCATTGTTTGTAGTCAATCTGTGTGATTTTCTTACAGCAGCTAATTAGGTCGTCCACTGTTACTCCACTATTACTCCAGTTATTAGGTTGTCCACTGTTACTCCAGCTTCTTTGCACAGGTGGCATTTTCTATCTCTTGTTAAAGCTTATATTCAAAGGTTTTTTTCATGGAAACTTATTCCTGTATATCTCTGCAGCCATTATACAGGCCTTGTAGAATATGCTGAAATGGTTAATGTTTCACTATTTTAATTTTCTATTAGAATAGAACAGAATAATATATTATTTTGCAATTTCTTTCTCATTTCTTTTGGTTGCATTTTTAAAGAAGCAAATGAAAATATTAACATAATAATAGTGCAAGCAAAAAAAATTGCAAACATCAAATTCATTTTTCATTGTTTTATAAATATTGTCAAACCACATAGGATAAATTAGCAATTAATAAGATGAAAAGCCACTTATAATAAAAGAGTTAATCTTATAGTTTGCATTCATTTCAAAGGGCTGATAAATGGAGGAAAAATGAATACAAAGTCTTTGTCTTAGAGCTGGTTACCCTCCCGCCGGGCTAGGATTACAACTGTGGTATTAAATAGGACTTGTAGTTTAAAATGCAAAGGAAATGTGTATGTCTTGATATGACAGGTCTCTCAATAACAGTCATCCTGAAGTCCTTCATCCTCTAGCAGGAAGAAGGGACATCAAGTAGAAATGAAAAAAGCAGTTTAATAATGAGACTGATTGACAAAGGTGATTATAGAACAGCTGTTCTGTGTGAGCAAAGAGATGGCAAAGCTATTTTATAGTTTAACAGAGGAAGAATTTGGTACATATTCAAAATATTCAAAGGTAAGGCGATAAATGTTAGTTTATTTATCTGACAGATTAAGATACCTATGCTGTCCATCATCGTATCACCTGCTGTAAAGTTACCAACAGAGAAAATGTAGAGTATGGTTTTTGGAGGGAAGTTCACAAATACTGGTCTATAAAGACCAGAATTGTGCAGGCAATGATTTTCCCTGTGCCACTGTTTGGAAGTGAAATCTGAACTTTTATACAAAGACTTCTTTGGAAAAGGCTCTAATGATGGGAAAGATGGGGGGGTGGGGTGGGGAGAAGGCAACCAACAAGATGTGAGGAAATTCTCTTCTGATTGCTCTTACCTTAAATCGCTTATCCCATATATGAGGGAGACAGATGTGGTGATAATGTTGCAGCCACCACCAAATACACAAATATCTAATTATTTCTCCCTCTCCTTCCTCTCTTCTCCCCTCATGACTTGTCCCCAACCATATACACAAACATATATATATGCAATCTAGTAGTTACAAAAGAATAGATGACAGAGTTGTAAAAGGGATGGACTTTTAAGAAGTTAGAAAGCTGTTGTGGGTATCATGAACAATACAATTTTTGGAAAGTTAAATAGAGAGCAATATATATAATTGCTATAGAGCAAGGTGGAGTTGGGGAACAAATTTGTAATATATATGTCTATGTGTGTGAAAAAGGCGGTGTAGGAGAGAAAAGAGAAATTCAGCCCAGCAAAAATGTGGTAGAGCATAGATAAAACCTCATAGACAAAGAATGAGTGGAATGATAAAGAGAGTAAACAGAGTGTCTGTGGAGATTCTCAGTCATCCAGGTCATGGTTGTCTCAAAGGTGCTTTTTTTCAAGAGGCAACTGAACTATCTGGTTTTTCTTTTAAGACGTTTCTCTTCTCATCCAAGAAGCCTCTTCAGCTCTAACTGGATGGTCCTTCGATTCCCCACCATCCACTCAGAGCTGAAGAAGCTTCTTGGATGAGAAGCAAAACATCTTTAAAGAAAAACCAGAAAGTCCAGTTGCTATTTATTTATTTATTTATTTATTTATTTATTTATTTTATTTATTTATTTATTTATTTATTATATTTCTATACCGCCTTTCTCCCGCAGGACTCAAGGCGGTATACAGTCAAGAAAAAATAAAAGATACATAAACATCATAAAATTGTTAATTAAAATTATAACATAGTTTAGCCCAAATTAAATAAAACCCAGAACTGGATAATATTTTAATCATTCCCAGTTAACATGTTTAGCCCCGCCTGATTGAACATCAGGGTCTTGAGGGCACAGTGGAAAGCACGGAGATTAGGGATGTTTCGTATTTCAGGGGGCAGTTCATTCCAAAGGGTTGGAGCCCTTACAGAGAAGGCCCTCCCCCTGGGAGTCGCCAGTCGGCACAATTTGACTGACGGTACCCTGAGTAGTCCCTCCCTGTGAGAACGAACTGGTCGGTGGGAGGCTATTGGTGGCAAAAGACGGTCTCGTAAGTACCCAGGTCCTAAGCCATGGAGTGTTTTAAAGGTGATAACTAACACCTTGAATCGCACCTGGAAGACTACTGGGAGCCAGTGCAGCTCGCGTAGGAGAGGTGTTACACGGGCTCAATGAGATGCACCCATAATCACCCATGCGGCTACACTCTGGACCAGTTGGAGCCTCCAGGTGCTTTTCAAGGGGAGCCCCATGTAGAGAGCATTGCAGTAGTCCATATGGGAGGTGACTAGGGCATGAGTGACTGTGCACAAGGCATCCCGATCCAGAAAGGGATGCAACTGGTAGATCAAGCGAACCTGATAAAAGGCCCCCTGGCCACAGCCGTCAAATGGTCTTCTAAAGATAGCCGTGAGTCCAGGAGGACACCCAAATTGCCGGCCCTCTCTGTGCAGAGCAAGGTCTCATCCCCAATTGTCAGTGATGGTAGCAGCTGACTATACTGGGATGCTGGAAGCCACAGCCACTCAGTCTTAGAGGGGTTGAGTCTGAGTTTGTTTCTCCCCATCCAGATCCGTATGGCCTCCAGGCAATGGGACATCACAGTAAGGGCATCGTTGGGATGGTCTGAGGTGGAGATGTATAGCTGAGTGTCATCAGCATATTGATGAACATTCACCCCGAAACCACGGATGATCTCGCTTACCGGTTTTACATAAATGTTGAACAGAAGGGGTGAGAGGACCGACCCTTGCAGCACCCCACAAATAAGGTGCCTCGAGGTTGACCTCTGCCCCCCTGCCAACATAAACTGCAAACGGTCAGAGAGAAAGGAGGAGAACCACCGAAGCACGGTGCCCCCTATTCCTAACCTCTCCAGCCGGTGCAGTAGGATACCATGGTCGATGGTATCAAAAGCCACTGAGAGATCGAATAGGAGCAGGATAGAGGAGCAACCTCTGTCCCAGGCCCTCCAGAGATCATCAACCAACACGACCAATGATGTTTCCATGCTGTATCGTGACCTGAAGCCCTACTAGAATGGATCCAGATAGACATCTTCATCCAGGTATCAGGGTAGTTGTCGCACTGCAACGAAGCGAAGATTGGAGACTGGACAATAGTTTGATAATAAAGCTGGTCCAGGGAAGATTTCTTGAGGAGGGGCTTCACAACCACCTCTTTCAAGGCGGCGGGAAAGAAACCCTCACTCAGAGAAACATTTATAATCCCCTGGAGCCAGCCTCGTGTAACCTCCAGGGAAGCCAGTACCAACCAGGAGGGACACGGGTCCAATAAACATGTGGCAGCATTAAGCTTTCCCAGAATCCTGTCCATGTCCTCAGGAGCTACAGAGTCAAACTCTTCCCAGATAATGCTCTCAAGACCTACCCCCATCTCCTCCCTTGGCTCTACCCAATCGGAGTCCAGGCCATCCCGAATCTGAGCGACTTTATCATGCAGGAATTGTACAAAATCCTCAGCTCGTCCCTGTAAGGGATCTTCCCACGTCCCCACCTAAGTAGGGAGTGGGTCACCCTAAACAGTGCATGTGGGCGGTTCTCTGCAGATGCAGAGTGGAGAAGTAGCTAGACTTCGCCGCTTTTATCGCCACTAGGTAGGCCTTAATATAAGATCTCACCTGTATTCAGTCAGATTCAGATCGGCTTGTCCTCCAATTGCTCTCCAGGTGTCTTTTCTGACATTTCATCTCTCTCAGCTCCTCGGAAAACCAAGGAGCTAGTTGAGATCGGCAACGGGTCAGAGGCCGCAAAGGCACGATGCGGTCCAAGGCCCCAGTAGCCGCCCTGTCCCAGATGACCACTAGGTCCTCAGTCGAGTCGTGAGCCAGAGTCTCAGGAAATGGCCCAAGCTCCATCAGGAACCTCTCGGGGTCCATCAGGCGCCTGGGACGGAACCATTTGGTCAGTTCCATCTCCCTGCAGTGGGTGGAAGTGACTTGAAAGTCCATGTGAAGGAGAGAATGATCAAACCATGACAAGGGCTTGATGTCTATATACCCTATTTTAAAATCATTCAGCCACTGGTCTGAGACAAAAATCAAGTCCAGAGTGTGATTCCCCAAGTGAATGGGGCCTTTAACTACCTGGGTCAGGTCCATGGCCACCATGGAAGCCATGAACTCCCGAGCTGACTCTGACATTTCACCAGCAGATGGAAGGTTAAAATCCCCCATAACAATAAGTCTGAGAGGTTCCAATACCACCCCGGCTATAACATCGAGCAGCTCAGGCAGGGCCGCCAGTACGTGACAGGGAGCCAGGTATGTAATCAGTAGGCCCATCTGTATCCCCCGACCCCACTTCACAAGGAGGGACTCACATCCAGCTATCTGAGGAACAGTGGCCTCCCTCGGGCAAAGACTTTCTCTAATAATTGCTGCCACTCCCCCACCCCTTCCCTGAGGCCTTGGCTGATGAAATGCATGGAAACCTGGCAGGCACACTTCCACAAGGGGAACTCCTCCCTCTTGGCCTAGCCAGGTCTCCGTGATCCCTGCCAGGTCAGTACCCCTCTCCGCAATAAGATCGTGAATGAGGGGAGCCTTATTTACCACTGACCTGGCATTACACAACATCAGCCGAAGACTCAGGGACTGAGGCTCTGAACAACCCGGGAAATGAGTGATGCTTTGGGGGTTGGAGTGCGCAATCTCACGTAAACATTGAATGCGTACTCCCGAGACATAATATGGCCCCCTGCTGCCATCATATCTGCCCCTCCCACTTACTATACTAATGCCCATCGTTTCATCCCCCTGCATCCCAGTCAGATCTCTGTCCCTGTCCTCCCCACCATGATCATCAGGCCCATTACCCCATTCAGTGGATTTATGGATCCCCCCATATCCATTCTCACAATCCCTCTGAGGACCCCTTAAATTAGAATTTTAAAATTTATCTAAAAAACCCCAAAGCCGTCAGTTTTTTGCAAACCACTTCTCGGGGTTCCAAAACCCGTCCTCTTAGAGAGAGAGAGAGAGAGAGAGACAGAGAGAAAGTAGGGTAAACAGAGGTAATCCTCCTCTTTGTATCTATATCTTATTGCTTCATACATTAGTAGTGCAGCTGAAGAATCAGTGCATAGGGGTCTGTAGCTTGCATATGTGCAGGAATTTTCCTATCTTGGATGGCAAACCTCAGATAAGGAAGGTTATTTGCACGTAGGCGCCAGGATTTGGCATTAGTAAAGAAGTCCCTAAATCTGTAAACAGGAGTAGAGGAAATGGAATATATGTGTATTAGACTTTAATTAAAGTCTAACATTATAAGTGCCCAAGCAAGCAATGGTTAACCAAAGACTCTAATTACCTGGGAGATTCTGTAGTCAATGAGATACTGCCAAGTATGTTGTAACTTGTATGTAACATATACAAGTTACATATATAATGTCACTATGTAAGACAATAAAATCACCACATATATCCTCAATCTTTATGTGTGTGGTCACTCTACATCACTGACCCTTGATCTGGAGCTCCAACTAAAACAAAATATAGAAGACCCTAATCAACCCATTCACTTTTCCAGACAACCATGAACTTCTCATAGAGCAGCTCAGGCAATATACATGAACAGGGAAAAGAGTAAACAATAGCAAGATTCTTAGAAACCTTCAGTTCAATCTAGCAAATTAGAACATAAAGTACTATTTCACACAGCACATTAGCTATAAAACCTTAATATGCTACAAAGGGATTGATAAATCAGAGCAAGCCTGCACTACCTTTTGCAGTGGTCTTTGGGGCCATCTTGGGATGGAGAACAAAGTGTCTATTGACACATTCAACAAGTACACCTCCGAAACACTTGATAATAATACTCCTGATGAAATTATATCTAATGCATCTGTACAAAACGTTGGCATCCAGAAAAAAGTTCACCTAAGAAAGAAACTGGGCAAGGAGAAATTCAGCAGTATTTGAATTTAATTCCACAGTCCATCCACAATATCACAAATGTCCATAAATACGATGCTCTGAAGATAATTCTGAATTACCCTGAGCCACATTAAAATGTTTTTCCCAGAGCAACAAGACTTTCATGAAACTGAAAAGCAAATTTAGTTAGAAATAGCTGAATTAATATGAATCTTTAATGACTCATGAGACTATGTGCAATAAATGAAATCATATCGTATATGCGTTACAAATACTTGACCCCTGAAAAGTGCTTCAGTAGTGCTAATAATTGTGTAAATAAAACAAATCATTTTATTATAAATAACTGAAACAACTTCTAATTTGCTCAGTCGAATTCCAAAGAGGTAGTTTTAATTATCACTAGCTTTTCCTGGGAGAATAGTTTAAAAACCTACAAAGTTGGATTTTGTTTTTGTTTTGTTTTTGTTTGGGATATAAACAGTAGACTATATTAAAATGCAAGGTACATGGTAATAAACACAACATTTGCATTTAGTGCACTGGAAATCCTATATAGCCATATTACAAACAGACAATCTTCTTATGATAGTTAATTGATGGTGTGTTAATAAATGATTACTAGTGAGAGCCAGCATGGTGTAATGGCTCAAGCTGAATTAGCAACAGGAAGATCCTGCTTTGAGTGACTTTGGACCAGTGACTTTGGACCACTCTCTATTCAGTATCCTTTACAGGCTTGTTATTATAAAGGGGAAAACAGATCTTGATATGTTGATATCAAGATATAAGCACAAATTCAATATTAAATTATTCTATTTTAGAGGTGAAATTCTTTTTTTTTTTTGAAGTGCCAGTACTGTGTTCTTCTTTCATATTTGCTTTGCATATTTGAAACATACTTGCTATATATTCTTCAGAACCAGTCAGCATTTTATATCCCAGATTTACAAGATCTGAAATTCAAGAGCATTCAGTATTTGATCATTTGGATTGCTGAGGAGCTGAAATCATTACTAGTTAATATGGGTAGGAACTTGGAAGAAAATAAATAAATATCCAAATAACTTTATCTACTCATCCAGCCAATTGAAATAACTAAATTCAAATTACAACCCCCAAATAAGGTTGTTAAAACCAAATGCTGGATTTGGTAGTATGTGAAGAGTTAACAATGTTTTACTTCCCAAGTGAAATGTCAAAGTTTTGTGCAGCCTTCAAAGCCTTGAGTGTCAACTCCCGTGAAAATTCTTGTTTATTATCATGCAAGAATTAATTAATTAATTAATTAATTGCATGGGCGGGGAGCCTTCTCTATCATTGCACTTGCCTCTGGAAGATTATCACTCAGGAAGTATAACTCCTAAGCCTGCCATCTTTCACAAGATCTTTGAATACTTTCTAATATCTATTGTTGTGTCTGATTCCTCAAAGGACTAACACAACCTGGTCCCAATGACTGAAAGAAAGCCAGTTTTCAAGACTTTTCAGAAGGCTAACAGGGCTGGGACTGTCTGGGTCTCAAGGGAAATGCTATCTCACAAGGATTATATGACCTTAACATGTAACTAAATAGATAACATATAATTATAAGCACCCAGAACCATGCATGTAAGAAGAGTGGTCTAGAAATTTGATAAAGATTATGCAAAAAAATAAATAAATAATTTTACTTCGAAATAAAATCAAAACTGGAGCTGGAGTTAGAAACAGTATTATATTCACTTCCCCTTATGTTTATATAATATATGTTCTGGAGAATTCCTTGGGAATTATTATTATTATTATTATTATTATTATTATTATTATTATTATTATTATTATCATTATCATTATCATTATCATCATCATCATCATCATCATCATCATCTATAATTGGTCAGATGCTCTTTGGATTCCACCTATGAAAAATTCTGTATTAAAGTTTAGTTTTCAGACCTTTCTAGGAAATGGATTTAATACAATGTTGTGAATCTTATTTATTCCTCATATTATCCCTTATTGTCAGAGAACATCAGAAGAAACAAATTTCTTTACAAAAGAAATGGTGTACCTAATTTTTATTCTATCTGCAATTTATATATTGTTCTACAACATCTTAGTCTTTATTATTGATTCTCATTTCTCCTATAGACCATTGCTCATTTGTAAGTATCATTATCTGATACTTACAGAATAATTTATAAAGCCTTGAAGAGCATTTACTTTCTGCAGAGAGGCTAATAACATCATTAAGATGGTAGAACGTCTCAGAATGTAATAAATGCAAGTTCACAATGCAAGCCTTAATGCCTATTAGAATGAAAGCCAAATAGATTTCTATAACAATTTGATTTTTCCCCAAGTATAAAGCACAACCAATGCTTAATTAGCATTCCCAATTGCAGCTATGGTAAATCAATTAGATAATTAAGCTCAGAGCTATCTCAAATATCATCCACTTCTATATTAATACTAAAAAATCCTTTTGTTGATGGTAGAAGGCAGAAATAAATGGTTGACCGACTAATATAAAACAAAAGAAAGCAAAAGAACAATGCAAAAATAAATGAACAATAATTATTATCCTCAGATAGTAGCATTATTATTTATGGATTTCTCTAGGATGCAGTTGTCTTTGCCCAATTATAAAGTTCTATGTCCTGTAAATAAATATAACTGTAAATATTTTTTTTAATCTTTACTTCAGACATTAGCGTATTTATTTTAATATGTTTGAGCAACAACACCAATCATATCTTCAGCAATTCCAGCTTCCCTACATTTACATTCAATGAAAAATGGGAACCGTTCTTTGTTTAGTATGGCTGATGTCACTGAGAATGTGTAGATTCGCTGTTTTAAATTCTTTCAATTGTTCATTTGGTAGAAAGACTGAAAGATACAGGGAGGTATAATGTATGAACTAAATTTCCTTTCCTTGCCTTTTAACTTCCACCTGCCTCATTGTTTTTACTTACTAGTGCTTACTTTTTCTCTGCACTTGATGAAACATTACAAACAGGGCTGAAATGCTCCTTGTTCGGACCGGATCACCTGATCCGGTAGCGATGGCAGCGGGTGGTTCAGAGAACCGGTAGCAAAAATCCCTGACCCCCTCCCCATCACAGCGGCAATCAGCCCCATTATCTTGCTCGTGGTAATTGCCCTCAATTAGAGTTGGATCGTGACTTTCTCCTTGTGTATACTTTGAAAAACAAACCGGAATACATTTTCTAATTAAACTCATATTTATTGTAAAGAAAATAAAACATCTCACTATCTAAATTAGTTACATTTTGGCAAACGATCCCCAGTCTGACCTCTCTGGCTGGAGAACAAAGAAAAGTTTTTGCGAAGAAGAGAAAGAATGTAGACATGCGCAGTAGATACTGATAAGAATTTGGCAAGCTACAGTAAGTTTGAAAGTTCAGAAATAAAAGCTCTGCTGGTAAATACAAAAATGCAGTGACACCCCTCACCATGCCCAACTTTTAAAAGCATTTTTTCTACAACCTCTTCTGATGAAAAAATGCTCTTAAAAATAATTTAAAAAGCCTCTGATGATCGCGCGGTTCAGCTGGGATCGTCAGAGGCTTTTCAAAGCATTTTTTTTCTGCAACCTCTTGGCCGAAGAAGTGGTAAAAAAAATGCTTTGAAAAGTCTCTGACGATCCCAACTGTTTTTCCTGATCTGCAGAGAGGTATTTTTTAAAATGTCTCTCTGACAATCCCAGCTGAGTTTCCTGATCGGCAGAGGCTTTTCAAAGCATTAGATAAAATGCTTTGAAAAGTTATATTAAAAAAAAAAGTTGGCCATGCCCACCCAGTCACATTACCACCCCCTACCAAGCCACGCCCACAGAACCGGTAGTAACAAATTTTACATTTCACCCCTGATTGCAACCTATGAAAAGTAATAGAATTATAGCATCCAGGAGACAGATATTACCCAAAATATGCAGAAAAAGTAGGTTTCTGACAGACATGTGGCCTGCTCAATTTCATGATAAGGTCTCTGTTATTTTGATACCATGACATTATCCATTTTTTTATTTTTTTATTTTTTGCCATCTGAGCAGATTTGTTTTAGAGTCAGCTGCTTGGTTTATTTTTTGCTTTTGAATTAATATGGGTCTGTGGAACTTGTGAGTAGGACATTTTCCCATTTGCAGAAATTCTGGCCTCTGGCTGGCTTTCTGGCTACCAGGCTTCAGCACCCTGAGTGATAGAATAAACTATTTGGAAGGGACTCTCTGGGTATGGGAAATTAATAGAGTCCCATGGTTCACCAAGTAGCTCATATAGATGAAGCGACATAAAAGATGTTAGACAAAGACAAAATGAGGAGCCAATCATAAGAGCCTATATTCGGTTCTAGCTTCTAGCGATAAGATAAGCAAAACATAATTACTTATCTGACCTTATTGCATCTGCATCTGCAGATAGCTGACTGGTGGCCCTGTTTGGAAGAACCAGCCTCTTCTGGATTAGAAGGAACCAGGACAACCCTTGCAGAGTTGCTGTGAGGAATATTCTCAGCATCTGCCAGATAAAAATGCCAGACTTCACTCAGATGTGGACTCTGGCTGGGCAAATGACTTAGAGGTGAAGGAGGTGGCTCAGTGGCTAAGACATATACATATTTTATGAACAGGGTGTTGACCAGGTCACATCTTATACATCTTATATATATTAATCTTATAATCTATTCCAATCTTCTAATTTTCCATATTCATCTCTTTTATATAGTTCTTTATCACAAATTAATCATTTTTCACCATACCTTGTAATTTCAGCTTCTGCCATGTTATTCTTTTTGTTTCCCCAAATCCATTTTACATGTCTCCAATTTCAGCCATAATATTCTTTTTCTGTAGTTCTTTATCTTATCTTAATTTCTTCTTGATACATAATACATAAACAGTATCACTATCTGCCCTTAATTCCTAATCTCTTACAATAACATCAATTAATTAGCTGATTTCTCCGTTATAGAATATATTTCTCAAAATCCCCATCCCACTTTTTAACATTTCAATTTTGTCTCTTAATTTAAATTGTCTTCAAAATTAAACCAAATTACCATTTCACGTTTCATCTGCTATTCTGTTTTATAAGCAATATACATCATCATATTCAAATCTTACATTAAAACCCTTTAACTTAGTTGACCATCCACAATTAATATTATTAATACAGTTCTCTTAAATCTACTAGTATGTAGCTTATTTCTCTTCCTCCTTTCCACTAATCTTCCCTTCTTTAACCATTTTCTCTTGGTCCCCGCCCCAAAAATTCCACTTCTTGATAGTTTTCTCCTTTTATCCCATTCTCTTAACTTCTTTTTCTTCCTTTTTTAATATATTTATTATATCTTTTCTTCTGAATCCTTTTTCTCACTTTTAGATATATTATTCGAGTAGTTCTCCTCAAGCTTTTTCCCACTCTCTTTCCACTCTTTCCCTCTTTACCCTTTGATTGATTCTTTTTTGGGAGATGTTCTCACCTATCCACTCTTCTTTTGCCACTATAAATCCCAGTGAAATCATCTAACTGCTTTTTGCATTCAATTCCTTTTCCTTCAATATTATTTTCTTGCTCCTCATTTTTGCTCTCTTTTACCACCTTCTCCCCTATTTCCTGTTCTGTGTGTTCCAGCAAAATTTCTGACTTTTTATTATCCTTTAATGATTCATGCATATCTTAAAACATCTCAATTAATTCTGCACACATCCAAGATTCCATATTGTCAATTTAAGAAATTGTTAACACTTTTGAATTATGTCACATTTAGTTAAAATTTAAAATCCATATAGTATCTTTTTGTTTTGAAATAATGTCCAATTCAAGTATTTATCCAGTCCACTCCAAGTTAAAATTTCTTATCTTCCACAGCCATTGAGAATTGAAACCAAGCAATATAGAAAGAGGAATAATCCTTAAAAGGTCCCACAGTTTCCAAATTATCTTTTAATAGTCAAGGACACAGCTGTACTTTCTCTTCTATCTTCCAACAAATATTGCAGTACTCTCTTTCTGCCAGCAGATGCCTCTCTCAAATCCACAATATTCTCAAACAAACTAAATGTCAAAGCTGTCAAAAATATTTTAAATCCACATAAAAATACTTTTCCTCAGATTCTTTTCTTTTATTATTTTTATTTTCTCCAAATCCAATTACAGATGTGAAACCTTCGTTGGGCTTTAGTATTCTAGCCTCCTTTTTGTTCTTCTCCCTCCATAGAATATCCCAAATGCCAATTAGCTGCTCATTTCAGCTCCGGGACACCTTTTAATGTTCCAATTCAAAATTTTCTTTTATCTGTGAGTTGGCCAACCACTCACCAGCACTCCGTTCCAACACCGCTCCTGCAAAAAAATTTAGTCTGGTTGCCCTAGCTTCAGAGTGGTCATTTTACAATGGCCGCCACCCCCACCGCTGGTCCAAAGAGCTGCCTCCAACCTTTCAAAGAATTTGGCTGTTCCTCTTGGTTGTCTGAGATGCCCTTCCTTCTTCATCGTCCTACAGGATGGTTCTAGTCCGAAGACCCTCCGACAATGGTTTGTCCAGCTGGATTTTCATGGAGCTTGTCAGAGCCCGCTATTTTTCCAGCCGGTCTTATCGCTATGCTTCTGTTTTTCCACCCTGGTTATGCTATTAAATTAATTCTTCCAGTATGATACCAAGTTACCAATATAGACATATTAGAAGTTATTTTTCAAGCAGCTCTGTATTCATCTAATGATATTCATCTCTACTAAAAATTCATTGTCAAATATTTTGTTAAATAGATAATTTAAATAAGACTTTAAAATCTGTACAATTGGGAAGATAAATAATTGGAAAATCAAAAGGCTGTAAAATATTAAAGAACTTTAAAGATTATAAATTTGGGGGATTTGGAGGTATAACTACGGGATTGACTAAATCTTATTAATAATTGGCTCTGTTGGAGTTTTTAAACACTAAGACATTGGAACCATAAAGGGATATTGAGTAATTTTTATCAAATTGTTATAAAATGGACCATCAGGAGATAATAGAAGCATATGAAGAAATAATTTTGATGCACAAAAGCATGTATGAAACTATAAAGAACAATCACGAGACAAGGCAATTGTCTAATGATAAAGAAATGAGTATAGAAAGTAAATATGAGCCTGAGTAGCGTAGGGGAGTAATGCCTCCTACAAAGGCAGCATTTAAGATCCAGCTGCTGCAATTACTTGCTAGTTCAATCCCAGGCAGGCTCAAGGTCGACTCAGCCTTCCATCCTTTATAAGGTGGGTAAATTGAGGACCCAGTTTGTTGGGGGCAATAAGCTGACTTTGTATAAATATAAATATACAAAAGTATGAAGGCTATTGCTTAACACACTGTAAGCCGCCCTGAGACTCCGGAGAAGGGCGGCATATAAATCAAATTAAAAAAAAATAAAAAAAAATAAATGAGAAATTAGAAGAAGTGGAAGAGAAAAATCAAAATGAGAAGCAGAAAGACAAATATAATGAAGAGAAAGGATGGATAAGTAGGAATCAAATAGATAATTTCTTAAAAGTTTATAATAGAACAGAGGAAAAAAAGGGAAATCTCTTCAAAAAAAGACAGAAAAGAAGATGGGTGCTCAAATGATACAGCAGAAAGAGATAAACGGCAATCTGAAGGGAATACTCAGTGGGTATAAAAATATCAAAAAAAGTTATGATTCCAAGAGAGAGGAATTAAAAGGTTATTTAAAAATCAATAAATGACAGAACTCCAAAAAGGTTAAGAGATAAGGGATAGTGATAAAATATATTAATAAAATGAAAAAGTAGAAAATACAAATAGGGGAAAAAGTAGTATATATACTAATAGATAATATGATTTATTATAATTAAAAATAAACTAAGGTTAAAAGATGGCAGTTTATAAGATTAACAGTGTGTTAAAATATATTGTGAATTCAAACTTTTCAGGATTAGAAATTGTGGGGATTTTAAAATATAATCCCAGGATTGATTAAATTTTGTTAATATTTGGCCTTATTAGTAGCCCTAGACATTTCAGATATCGAAATTATGGTGGAATAATGAGCAATTTTAAAATACTAAATATTAGTGACTTAGTAGGGGATAACAAATAAATGGTGAAAAGAAATGTTATTTAGGTTTAAATGTATTAATGGGAAAAACCATAAAGAATTATAAAGAGAGAATGGTATTGGTAAAATTGGAAGATTAGGATTATGTATACTTATTTGTATTGTTATTGCTAACATTGTTTAAAAAGGACATTGACCCAGTCAATACACTGTACACAAACATGTGGACAGGTGTGAAAGGAAAACTGTAAATAAAACATGAGATAGATAGATAGATAGATAGATAGATAGATAGATAGATAGATAGATAGATAGATGATAGATAGATAGAGGCAGAGGCAGAGGCATATTGATATAACTTTACTTAAAAAACTAGGCTGGTCAAGCAATGCCTTCTTTTCTAAAAGTTCACAAAGAGTTCAATAATTTGTTCCATAGTATTACCCAGTATTGCTGATTGATCTGAGGCCTTTCCCCCCTTTTTTTGAAAGTAGGGAAAACAGTGATAGATCTTACAGGGAAGAAAATACCTTGATGAGTTTTCATCAAGTCCCTCTCTGTAGTTGTTGAGATTTTAAAGCAGACACCCAGATAAATAAACACGAAGTGGACACAGGTAATTTATTTACTTCCCTTTTATGCACTTCAGGCCCTATAGCAGCTTGAGGCAATGCAGCAATTTTTGTTCCTTGTTTTCGTTGCTTTAAAGTCAGCAGAAATAAAGATAACTTTGAGAATCTCCCAATTACTTTTGAGGGTGCGGAACATGAAAATGGTGATGATGTGAATCCCACAGCGCAGTTGCATTGCTCAAAATTGGCAGCTTAAGTTAGCAAATTAAGCTCTGATAAAATGAAACAGAGCAATTGGCTCCTGGTACAGCAAGAGAATTATTGGTATCATCCTCCCTGATTCAATTTGCAGCACTGTTTTTCCATAAATATATTTGCCCTTAGGAGCTGTCCTTTTTAAGGCTGTTAAGAGCAAGGACAGTTTACACTTTCTCTTTCCCCCACCCCACTCTCTCTTAATTCTTTCTGCTCTTTCAAAGGTTGAGTGAACAGAGCTGAGGCAAGCTCTGTGTTTGTCATTTGTCTATCTGAATTACTCAACCATAGTACTAGCCATAGGAACCTGCCTGCCGGGGATAATCAGGACGATTATGCAAATTTATCTGGCTGATTTCCTCCTCTGTATTACAGCGTACCTTTCTATCGAAGGTTTCCTCCTCGTCAGATATTTCTGCATGGAGCATTAAGAATGTTTAGGAAAAATGAACTGCTTAAGCCCAGCTGTTGTTTGATCGCTTGGAACAACTTGCCTCCAGGACTTGTGGGTCCTCCATCACTAGAAGAAAAGAAATTGGATGGTCATTTGTTTGGAATGGTACAAGGCTGTGATGGTGAACCTATGGCACATGTGCCAGAGGCGGCACGCAGCACCCTCTCTGATGGCATGTAAGCCATCGTGCCAGTTCAGCTCTGCTGCACATGCATGCAGCTGGTCTCTGAGTCTCTGACGTGCATGCGATGGGTGCTGGGTGCATGCGGAGGGTGTGTTTGTGCATGCACGGGGGGACAGGGCACATGAAGGGGGCCACACCCATATGCGTGGGGGCATGGTGCAAGGAATCATGGACTAGAAGACATCCAAGGTCCCTTCCAACTCTGCAGCTCGGTATTCACTTCCTCTGAACCAGGTAGGACTAGCTATAATTATGGGAAAATGGCAGTGTTTCCAATAGCCTTTTGAGATTCCTCTTCTTCCATTGATCATCACAATGATCCTCTTATCCTTTTTGTGTCATTCTCCCTGAAATGATGGCAAGGAGATCTCTATATCACCCACACTAAGCAGAAGACCAAGTAAGACTGGCAGGATAAGTGAGTTTTGGCTTCCTGAGATGTGAATGGAGGTGTGCACTTTGTTGCTTTCATGGGTAGCCAAGACTGAGAGAAAGAGCAGGCAGCAACACACTGGCCTTTAGAAAGGAATGGGTTGCTTTCTAAAAAAAACCCTATTGGTCCACCATCCATATGAAGTAGCAGGGCTTAAACCTAAAAGCTGGAACAGACTTCTTCAGCCCTGCACATGAGGAAATGTATGTGTCTGTCATTGGGGGGATAGTTGCATAGGTGTTCCTTTTATACATCAGGAAATTTAAGTGCTTGAATGTGCCTTGCCTTCTCCCTTCTCCCAGCAGGAAGTTGGAACCAATCAGCATGCAAGGAATGCACCTTCGCATAGGTGGGATTTGGGACATATTTGCATTGGCTGGTCTGCAGCATTTGCGACCTTCACTTTACCCATCAACCCCTTCACAGCGTAGGTCTCCGGTGACAGCTAGAAATAGTTGCAGTCAACTCTAAATCAGCCTTAAGATGGAGGCTTCTCTGATACTTCATTTTCTTGCCATTGACAAGACCCATCTTTCACACATTCACACTGGCAGCAGAGACCTTAAGACCAGACTGGCAGACCTTAGCTAGAAAATTTCAGATAACGAGTAGTTGGCAGCCAAGAATATCTCTTTGCTGACCACTGGTGATTGTCCAATTTTTTTCAACCAAAAACAGAGATATCTATTTTTAAAGTCCAGACTTCTTTGGGGAGAATGGGGGGGGGGGCATGGATAATTTCCCCTGCCCTATACTTTTTTCTTTTCAGATGGTAGAAAGGCTAATGCAAAGGGAGGGGAAGAAAATTTTGGCTTGGCCCATCTGGAATTTATAGAAACATGATGAAATATAGGTCTGATGCAGGGGTGAAATCCAGCAGGTTCTAACAGGTTCTGGAGAACCGGCAATAGAAATTTTGAGTAGTTTGTAGAACTGGCAAATACCACCTCTGGCTGGTCCCACAGTGGAGTGGGAATAGGGATTTTGCAGTATCCTTCCCCCAGGAGCGGAAGGAATGGAGATTTTGCAGTATCCTTTCCCCAGGAGGGGAGGGAATGGAGATTTTGCAACATCCTTCCCCTGCCACACCTACCAAGCCATGCCCACAGAACCAGTAGGGAAAAATTTTGGATTTCACCCCTGGTCTGATTCAGTGGTGAAATGCAGCCAGTTCTATTTGGATTGGGCGAACCGGTAGCGCCAGTGGCGGGAGGCTCCGCCCACCCACCCAGACTTCATCATGTCCCATTTTTTACCATCTGCACATGTGCAGAAGGCTCTGTATATGTGGGGAGGAGGGATGCATGAGTGTTTCCACGCATTAAGATGATCCATTCAATTCTGGGTTTTTCTTTACTAGCCTAAAACAGTAGATTAGCTGTACTATCCAATAACTTGGTAAACAATGTATCACCATTGTTTTATTGCTGAGTACTAATTGAAGTTTTCACACCATAGTAATACCCAGAATATTCGTAAAGTATCTGATAGTAGTAGATCTTAGCTATTACAAAATAATGAATAGGGATGACAGAATTATATAAGTAGGATGAGCGTTTGGGATTCCTTGCCCATATCTTAATGCTGAAGCCATGAGAGGTAAATATGATTATATGATGCAAGCCCCACTCTTTTTATATAGGTTATGGGTCTTCAATTTCAGAGACACCATCTAAAGTTTTTTTTTATTTCCCCATGTCAGGGTTTCTTGCAAAAATCAAATCCAGAAGCACACACAGATAACTGATTCAGCTGGATTCATTAACCTCTTTATATACAAGAATATATATACAATACCAATATAGATTCTTCTTACAAGCAAAACACAAGGCAAGAGAGAACAGTTAGTTTCATTTCAGCAGAGCAGACAGCATGCACAGACTGCTTAGTTTTAATTTCAATTCTCTGCACAGACTCAGAAGCTGCAGACTAAGACATGCCCTGCCTCCAGTCTGTCTCAGCTCCCAATGGGCTGACTTAGTTGCTATGCCTATTCATTCATCTTAGTTGCTATGCCTATTCATTCATCTATTCCAGTTTATGAATATTCATACTCGGACACCCAACTTCACCCTTGATGACACTGGAAGATACATTTGATTTACCAAAGTTATTCTCCTGTGTAAAAAGGGAGTTTTATTCTCCTGTGTAGTCTGAAGCAGGGACTCTTTGAATGTCTTTTTTTTGTTGTTGTTGTTGTTATAAAGACACCCTCCAGAAATGAAAAAATTTTGTGCCATTATAATTGTGCCAAGTGCCAAGTGAGCTCCCATTACTTGTCCCACCTTCTGTCAACCTAACAGTTCGAAAGCATGTAAAAATGCTAGTACATAAATAGGGACCACCTTTGGTGGGAAGGTAACAGTGTTCCGGGCACCTTTAGTGTTTAGTCATGCTGGCCACATGACCACAGAACCATCTTCGGACAGCACTGGCTCTTTGGCTTTGAACCGGAGATGAGCACTGCCCCCCTAGAGTCAGGAACGACTAGCACATATGTGTGAGGGGAACCTTTATCTTATAATCACTGAAAAGATCTTGAATTTTGAAAGAGGGAATTAAAGGATTATTAATCTAGGGGTACCAAATCCATGAGGAAAAAAATGGATAAATGCTGGATGACAGCACAGAGGTTTGTTTGTTTGTTTGTTTTTTTAAATCTCTGTTGCTATCTAAGTGGTTATCTTGGGATTTTTTTTGTTTTTGTTTTTTCAAATCAGATTTAGGGCCCTAATTAATACTATAACACAGATATAGACCCTTCAAGAGATAAAGCAATGCTTCCAACATGATGGGACACAGGAGATTAGACTGAAATTCTGGGAGATTTACTTAAAACTCCAGTTTTATGGTCAATGAAGTAATAAGCATTTTAACAGAATATAATTCAGATTAAATGTCCAAACCCTAAACACTGGCAAACTCCCCTTCAGTATAACTGATCTGCCAATATTAACTGGCTATTGAACACTGAAACTTGCTGACTGTTGCGTTAATCAATTAAAGTGAGCAAAGGAAACCACTGGTTCCAGTTTTGCATTGATTTAGTACTTTAGTTTAAAACCCAAATAGTACAGCAAGTAAGAGGAAACTAATATAATAATGAATTTTACTACAGGAGATCATCAAGAAATGCACTGTTCGTTTCACTGTAGAAAACAATACATTAGAAAAAATGGGGGTTAAGATATGACTTATAGCATAGCACTGCATCGTACATTTTGGAGGCTATTCCTATGCATGGGTGATGAGAATTACAGTTGAACAGTTAATGCTAATGAGATAGAATGACTGGATAGTCCTTCTGGCTCGGTATCATTTCATTTCCATTCTTGGAAAAGAATGACAGAGGCTGAAGCACTTTGGAAAACATGGAAAAAGTCAATTGGATTTCTAATGCACCAAAGAAAAAAATATTCTGGATGTCCTTTTTCACCGAAGATGACAGGATGCCTAAACCTTGGAGGTTTCTGATTTATTTCTGGTACAGATAAATAAGTCAATAAATCAAACGAGCTATTCTCACCCTCTAGCCAATCTAAAATAGTAATCTAGAAAGTTAAATTCTTTGCTTCCAGCACTTTCTTGAATAAATATCTAATAGTAAATATTCCCTTTCTCTAAACATGTTCATTCTGCAATGCTGTAGAGAAAAGTGCATTACCCCATTTCCCTTTAGACTGTTGATGCTGCCCATGTCTCCTTTCATGGATAAGCCCCTTTGATATCTCGGCATGTCTTTCATCTTATCTAGAGGCTTCATACATTTCATTAATGGGGGAGATAAACAAAATAGACCAGACAGGCCCTTCTAAAATAGCAAGAGACTTTGATTCTTCATGAAGTTGTTGATTGATTCATATATTGAATTGGCACAAGAAACAATTATGTAACTGTCAGTGCTGAGAATTTTACTAAATAGATATTGATGGTGTCTTTATTTTTATTTTATTTGTTAAGAACATATTAGGTAATATATAAGTATAAGCATGAATTGAATACATAAAATAGATATGAATAGAGGAAACATTAGGACAGGGACGGTAGGCACGCTGGTGCTCTTATGCACGCCCCTTACAGACCTCTTAGGAATGGGGTGAGGTCAACAGTAGACGGTCTTAGGTTAAAATTTTGGGGGGTTTGGGGATGAAACTACAGAGTCAGGTAGTGCATTCCAGGCATTGACCACTCTGTTGCTGAAGTCATGTTTTCTGCAATTGAGTATGGAGCGGTTCACTTTAAGTTTGTATCTGTTCTGTGCTCATGTATTGTTGCGGTTGAAGCTGAAGTCATTGACAGGTAGGACATTGTAGCAGATAATTTTATGAGCTATGCTTAGGTCATACCGAAGGCGGTGTAGTTCTAAGTTTTCTAAGCCTAGAATTTCAAGTCTGGTGGCATAAGGTATTTTGTTGCGAGCAGAGGAGTGGAGGAGTCTTCTTGTGAAGAGAAGTTCAAAGAAGTCTTAGGCATTTCTGTTTATTCAATGTTAAATTGAATAGGAGCCTGAGTAGCGTAGGGGGCTAATGCCTCCTACTAAAGGCAGCAATTAACACCAGCTGCCTGTAATTTCTCTGAGTTCAATCCTAGCCAGGCTCAAGGTCGACTCAGCCTTCCATCCTTTCTAAGGTGGGTAAATTGAGGACCCAGTTTGTGAGGGCAATAAGCTGACTTTGTATAATAATATACAAAAGTATGAAGGCTATTGCTTAATGCATTGTAAGCCGCCCTGAGTCTCCGGAGAAGGGCGGCATATAAATCAAATTAAAAAAAAAATGGGATGGTGATTTAGGTGCTGCCATCTAAATTTCTTTATGTTCTGAGAAAAAATGTATTTTCTCTATATCTCTCTTTGCTGCTAGGTAACATCTACATCATATTTGATGTAGCACAAGATGTCAAAGGATTCATGATTTGGATGTTCCTTATGTTCATTTTTGAAAATGCTAATTACTCCACACTGGTGAAAATTATATGTCTTTCCTACTCTGAAAAAGAGAAAACGTTTGAATAAAGCCAAAGTGGGCATTTGAAGAAATCAATTGAAGATAAAAGAACATTAATTCAAACTGCAAGTTATATCATCATTGTGTTTTCTTTTGGATAATTTGATTAAACAATATCTGATAGAAGGCTAAATTTTTTTTAAAAGTAGCATTTCTAATTAATCCCATTTGTCAAGATAAACTGAATCTGAGATTAGGAAATCCATTATTCCATCATTTTTCATACGTGCATTGAAGTACCTGCTTTTTCAGAACTCCAAAGGAAAGTTGCTCCTGAATCATTCTATCAAATGTATAATATGTACAGTAAATGCTATATATAGTATAGCAACATTTATTGAGTCATGCATGTTAAGTAAATATAGCAATAATCATATTAGGAAGTAGTTTGAATTTGAAGCTAGTTCAGGGTATGAGTACAGAAGTTTTGGAAAGATTGCCTTATGCAGGGGTGGGATTCACATACTTTACCTACCAATTTGCCCAGCACCAAAAATGTGAGCATGTGCCACAGGGGTGAAATCTACTTACCTTCCTTACCAGTTTGGAAGTGCATGAGTGTGCACATCACATGCACACATAGACCTTCTGCGCATGCGCAAAACCTTCTGCACATGCACAGAAACCAGGAAGTAATGACATCCGGGTGGGTGGGCTATCGCTACCAGATTGCCGAACCACTTGCCAAGATTGCTACCAGATCGGGCGATCCAGACTGATCCAGGAGCATTTCATCCCCGATGTGCCACCTTCATGCATGCGCACGGCCTTTCATGCATGCGCTTTGCTTGCACACGCAGCTTCCATGCATGTGCATGGCTTGAAAACATGGCCAAATAGGATGGCATAGAGCAGGTGGCTCCTACCAGTTCTCCCAAACTGGTTCGAACTGGCTGAATACCACCTCTGGTCTTACGTCTGGGCTACAGAAGCCGCTTAATCTTATTCTGGGCCTCTCAGATGTTGTTTCCATTCCTTTTTTAAGGAGCTCCATTGTGTTGTGATATGTGTGGCCCAAAACCCACACCAGAAAGAACAAGCCAGAACTTTTATTATTTAGATATTACAGGGGAGAGGAAATGGGCATATTGAATTTAGTGGCTAATAAGACTACTCTTAAAGCAGTTACCATGGGTCACTCCAATAAGGTATCATAATTATTGGGCCACCTTGAGAATTGAGAGATTTTAAAATTCTTTACCTTTTGCTCCAGGATAGTGTTGGAGATTAGTGCCTCAGTCTGAGAAGTTGGGTGGCAATCTCTTGTGAGTTATATTAGTAGGTGACATCATCTAATGATTGATTTGTTTTATGGGAGGGGAGAACTCTATTAACGTTTGTCTTCCTTATAAACATCCCTGTTGGAATCCTTGGTGTTCTTGGTTGTTTGCTTGCAGATGTTGAGTTGACATTGAAGACTTTACCTAGCCATGTTACCTAGCAGAGTAATGAAGCAGGCAAACAATCAAGCTCAGAGAGCACCAATGACTCCATAGTTCACTTCAGAGCTTCAGACACAAATCCCACAGAATTTATATGGCTTCAAATGTCATTGCATTATGGAATGAAACAAGCAACAAAGTTATAAATTTTGTTCTTCTGAAAAACAAAACAAACAACCAATACTTTTAAAAGAATTCAAATCCCTCCAGCAATTTGTATATTTGGCCATCTTTATCCCCTCATAATGTCTAGCTTTCCTGAAAAATTCATCTGGCACTGAAAAATAAAAACAAATATGTTAATTTTTCATACTAAAAATGTGAGAAGACAAAACTTCATTTTTCCACATCTTGCTTGAAATCCAGGCATCAATTCAGACTGGAATGCTTCCAGAGGGAATCAGATTAAGACTTTTTGTGCACACCTGCACATCGGTAAAATATCTGAGTACTTTCCACAGCATTTTGTTATGCTGCTTTCTCAGTACAAATGTTCACTATTGATCTGCCTCTTTGGATAAAGAATGTGTGTTCTTTAACTTTGTTCTATTCTTAATTAACAATTTATTGCAAAAAAAGAAGTGTACATTGGAACTATAAAGTGATGTACCAGCTACAGATCTATGCAGAATGAATGAAACTAAACTGGGAAGCTTTGTTAATGACAATGGGTTTTTTCAGCTATTCAGAAAAATAGACATGGTGTTTTATTTCTATTTCTCCATTAAATGCTGACTGTGTACAAATAGGAACATTTTGCTCCTGTCATGTAACCACAGTATTTTAGGAGCTGCATATGGCTAGCAGTTTGGTCTGTGTGCAGTCAAGGGGCTAGTAAGAATTCATAAAGTCCTACACTGTTTGGAGGTCTAATTATCTGCAATACCACTTACTCCAAAGCCTATTTGGAAGGAAGCTATGCTAAGAGCTTCCCAACTCATGTGATGGGATGGGAGAAGCAAGTATTCTCTGTCATAGCACCATCCTGTAGGATCAGCTACTCCCAGAAATAAGATTAGTACCTTCATGCTTAATCTTTTGGGGAAAACATGGTTATTTAATCACACATTTATAACTTGAGATTTGGAAGATAGCAATAGCAATAGCACTTACATTTATATAGCACTTCACATTGCTTTACAGCCATCTCAAAGTGGTTTACAAAGTCAGCATATTGCCCCCAACAATCTGGATCCTCATTTTACCAACCTCAGAAGGATGGAAAGCTAATCAACCTTGAGTCTGGTGAGATTTGAACTGCCAAATTGTAGGCAGCCAGCAGTCAACAGAAGCAGCCTGCAGTACTGCAGTACTGCATTCTAACCACTATGCCACCACAGCTCTTAAGATACAAGTACTTATGAAGTATGAGAACATTGCTAATAATAATGTTGTTACTGTATGTTCTCATGAATACACTGAAACTTTTAGGTGTCAAAATACATCCTCCAAAATTGGGTTCAAGTTATCTGCAGATGGGTTTATTTGTGAGTATATATGGTAGTTTTTAAAATAGTCATATATCCCATATATATTCACGGATAAGCCCGCCTGCAGATAAGCTGACCATCAATTTGTTAACCAAAGTACCATGACAAATGGATTATCCATGGATTTAATTGGGACAATTTAAACAGTTGAAAGTTTTGAGGCTTATCCACAGGTAGCACATTTTTCATGGTGTTTTGCTTAAAAATTTGAAGGTCATCTTATCCACAGATGGGCTCATATGCAAGTATATACAGTACTGGGATTTTATTATGATGTCATAATATTATGCATATTGAATAGTTCACCCTATAGTGAGTTTGTAAGATGTTTAAATTTTCTTTTAAATTGGGGTGATATTATGACCCAGGTCCCCTAGTCAGAGTCAGGCTTCAACAGAGTCCTTTATTGCTCTGTTAAGTCCATAACAAATGGCCGACAATGCTCCACTCCAAGCTTCCTTGAAGGCAGCTACCCACAAACAAAAGCCAATAATCATCACCAGAGCTGAACTGCAAAATCCAAAAACAAGGTACATGTCCACAAGGCAAGATCCGTAAGTCATACACATTATTACAGGGTGAGGTCAAGGGTCCAGAGCAACTCCACAACTCCACAGGCAGAAACATGAATCAACTGCCTGTCAACCATAGCATCTGCCTGGCTGTGATTTCATACAGCTTGTGTACCCTGGGTTCCTTCAATTAAACAATGCCAGTTTTTCTCAGCCATTTTAAGCATGTTAAGAGCATGGTGGCACAGTGGACTAAGTGCTGTTAAAGTAGCACTTAGCTGCTAGCTGCCTGCAATTACTGCAAGTTCAAGTCTCACCAGGCTCAAGGTTGACTCAGCCTTCCATCCTTCCGAGGTAGGTAAAATGAGGACCGGGATTGTGGGGGCAATAAGCTGACTTTGTATAAAAAAAGAACACCGTTTGGGGGGGCCGAAAGCCCTACTAAGCAGGTATATACAAAAGTATGAAGGCTATTGCTTAATGCATTGTAAGACGCCCTGAGACTCCAGAGAAGGGCGGCATATAAATCAAACCAATAAATAAATAAATGTTAGCTGGGGAATTTTGGGAGTCGAAGTCCACACATTTTAAAATGGTCAAGGTTGAGAAACACTACTGTACCTGCTGGAATCCCTTTTCTGAATTGTTGAAGTTGTCAACTGTTTAGCATTTCTGGAATCTTATTCCATAAGATTGGATAAAAATGCACCATATATTTGCACAATGAAATTTAAGGCTTCTGCTTAGATCTGCACCAGTGCTGGGTTCCTCCCGGTTCCTCCTGGTTCCGCCAAGCCAGTAGCTTTGATGATATGATGTCACCAAACCGGTTCTGGCCCCCCATCGCCCCCCACCCCCCACCCCCCTCCACATTATTCTTAACTTTTATTTGGCCCCACCCTCAATCTATTGCTGCCTCCTGAGTCCCAGCTGATGGCTAGAGGGAAAAAAAAACTGTTTAAACTCTTGCCACGGAGCTTCAAAGGGCTGCCCTACAGCTGATCAGTGTTAAAAGAAAACAAATGAGTAGGCCGGTGCCTACAAAAATAAATGGGTAAACCAGTGCCTGAAAAAATAAATGGGTAGATTGGTACAGCTCTGCAAATAGTTAAAAGCCCGGTAGATCAGTACCTCTGTTAAACCCTAAATTGTCACATGACCATCAAGCCATGCCCACAAAATAAGACACGCCCACAGAACCAGTAGTAAAAAAATTTAGAACCCACCCCTGATCTGCACTAATTCAATAGTAATAACTGAAGGTTTTAACTGCCTTAATAGTAATCTCTTTCTTTCCTGACACAGGATTTTACTTTCCCCAGTTTCTGCAAGCTTCCATGGCTACCCTACTGGTTTTTAAATGAAAGATCAAGAACAAAAGGGAGCTGGGTCACAGCCCAGATGTTTGTCCTGAATTTTTAAATTAGCTGGTTCATCACTAGACAAAGCATCCACAGCTGCTCCTGCCTTTTCCTCCATGGTCCTTTTAATTCTGCATGTTCTTCCTGCTCTAAGCCTTTCCTTGGTATCAGCAAGTGGAAGAGGTGATCCGTAGTACAGTATGGCAATCAACTGTAGAGGAAAATGGGGCTTCTTTTAGCTCCTAGTATATCATGGAATATAAAAGTCCAGGGCATATATGCCCACTGAGGATCTTTTATAGCTGTTCTTTGCAATGTTGAAAGGAGTTTAACCGAAGTGGTGGTGATGTTGTTGTTTTTTTCAGAAAAATAGTCATGCGGTACAAGCATGTTGATTCCTATTTCAGAAATCAAGCTGAAACATTAGCTGCCAAATCTCAGCACAATCCTTTGCCATCTCAGCAAGCTCATCTTGGTAAATATTGTGATCTCAGTAAATAAATACTGAAGCACAGCTGGTATTGGCAAGATATCATAGCTAAGGTGCTGCAGGTCTCTTTATGCCCGTGGGCGTTGCTAATTATTCTCAGAACACAGGTAGAAGAAAATGCACGAGGAAAAAAATTGCAGGATAAAGTCTTTAGGCTACTTGAAAAAATACAAGGGAAACAAATGGATTGTGGTTGGGAGGGGGGAAGGAACCCTGTTTACATGCATTTAGGCAAAGGCAGCCACAGCAGAAAGATAGCAGATTTACACAATTCAGGAAGGGTTTGGGGTTTTTTTTTAGTAAAAGGAATGCCAGGGTTGCTCTAAATTCTAAAACCTCTAATTTCAATTTGCACTACTTGTTTGCACATGTACGGCAAAACTGAGAAGTCTGCAAAGAACATTAACAAGGAACTTCTCATTCCCTCCTTCTCCCCTTTGTTGTTTTGTTGAGTGTTAACTACTATCGCCATCCTACTACATCCTACTAAAGATAAAAGTTCCCTCGCACATATATGCTAGTCGTTCCTGATTCTAGGGGAAGGTGTGCATCTCCATTTCAAAGCTGAAGAGCCGGCGTTGTCCGAAGACATTTCCATGATCATGTGGCTGGCATGACTAAATGCCAAAGGCACACAGAATGTGGTTATCTTCCCACCAAAATGGTCCCTATTTTTCCACGTGCATTTTTTACGTGCTTTCAAACTGCTAGGTTGGCAGATTCTGGGACAAGTAACAGGAGCTCACCCCGTAACGCGGCACTTGGGATTCGAGCCACTGAACTGCAAACCTTTCGATTGACAAGCTCAGCATCTTAGCCACTGAGCCACCGCGTCCCTTCTAAATCCTATTACATCCTACTAAAAAGAGCTGCTTGTTCAAATGTTGTCAAATTTACACAGAAAGTGATGCTACTGTGTCTGAAAACCTTGTTTTTTAATTGCCTTTGCACAATGCAGATCTAATGAATATGTCATCCAATACGACTGATATTTGGGCTTGCACGTTAGCTTGTGTTGGATTCACTTGCAGAATAAGTGTAGATGTTTTTGTGTGAATACAAGTCTAATGACCCAGATTGTGGTTTTAGGAAGAGATAATACTAAAGCGGAAAAAAATCACAAAATACAAAGACTTGCAAATAGAAGCTAATACCAGTTGTAACAGGTGCCTATGAAAACAACTGGAGCATTACTTGAATACCATTGGCATTGACAAAATCACCATCAATCAATTATGAAAGGCAGCTTTACTTGGAAGAACTTACATCCTGCAAGCATACTTACAACACTATCAGACAACAACACCTGCTTATCTCAGGTTCTTGGGAAGGACTAAATAGGTCGGGCCTGTCAAACTGGCAACCCACGGGCTGGATGCATCATGTGCAGGCCATGCCCATCCCGGCTCCGCAAAGGCAAAAAAACATTGCGATACATCATGATACATCACATGACACGATCGAGTTTGACACCTGTGAAATAGGTGGATAAAATGCCAAATCTAGTCTAAACATCTGGTTGACTGTAGAACCAATCATAAATAATATAGTAAACTTATATGCCACTTCTCAGAACAAGTCTTCCAAATTCCTATTAATAATTTCAGTTATTAAAAACCATCTGGTTCCTCTCACATGCTATTAATTGTTGGCTGCTAATTGCTTTAGGATTTTCCCACGATTTTAAAATGTCTTTTTATAGTTACTGTATACATGCTAGTTTTTTTATTATATTTGGTCTTGAACCAGAGGTGGATTTCAGCAGGTTCTGACCAGTTCTGGAGAACTGGTAGCGGAAATTTTGAGTAGTCCGGAGAACTGGTAGTAAAAATTCTGACTGGCCCCTCCCACATCTATTCTCTGCCTCCTGAGTCCCAGCTGATTGGGAGGAAATGGGGATTTTTCAGTTACCTTCCCCTGGGGTGGGGAGGGAATAGAGATTTTACGGTAATCTTCCCCTGCCACGCCCACCAAGCCATGCCATACCCACCAAGCCACACCCACAGAACCAGTAGTAAAAATTTTTGAAACCCATCACTGTCTTGAACCATAAATATTTTTTTCTGAAACTCGTAGGCCAACCCAACTCTCAATGACTCTAGACAGCTCAAAACAATCAAAGAAATTAAAATCAATAAAACACAAAAAATAAAGATAAGATTTGCGATTTAAATGTTTCATTCAAAACCAACATTATAGCAAAGAACTTTTTCTTATGTTTGATTTCACTGCAAGTAGAACTGCCCTTTCCTTGTCTCATTTTCCTCCACCCTCCTATATTAATTGCTGTAACTACCCTGACAGATGTAGTACATAATGTTCTCTTCCCCTGTTCTATTCATCCTTCGAAGACATTACACATAAATGCTGATATAGAAGCCAGTTTTCAAATATTTGATTGAAAAGCAGCAGATTAGTTTTCCTGAGCTCCAGAGATCCATGAGGTCTTAGCCCTCCTAACAAATTATTGCTTTTGGTTAATCTGGAGATCATGTTCAATTGTAAGGAATGTCCAGATCTTTTATTTTTTGCTAGAAGAAAATCAAACATACAGTGCTAATTCCTTTAACCAAAGCTCCACAGAATCAGAAGGTTAGCAAATCAAATATAATTTGTCTGAGCAACTGCTATGCTACAGTTGAAACTAATAATTTTCAGTCTTTATACTATATCTATTTCTTACTTGGGTTTTCCCCCTCTCTTGGAAATGCCATATATTCCAGTTACCTGGGTAGTTGAAAGAAGAGCATGTGTTGCTTGTATTATTAATGTTAATATAGGGGTTCCACCGTACCACTTTTTTATTTACCTCAAGTTGCCCTTCTATTTAACCACCTAAAATTTAGTTAAATAGAAGGGCAACTTGATGCAAGTAAAATAAGTGGTACAGTAGAACTCCTTTATTACAGTGCAAAAAGCCCAACTCAATACACCAATTGGAAAGGCTGCAGTTTGGTTTAGTTTTTAAATCATTTAGGATCTAAATGATTTAAAAACTAAACCAAACTGCAGCCTTTCTAAGGAGCCTTGGATAATTTCTAAGGCTCCTTATATTCTATGATCTTAGGTATGTTTTTTTTGGATCTGAAAAAAAATGTACTTGGAAAATCTCCACTTTTTATATCCCTGTGAGATGAAAATCAGAGCCAAGGAATGTTCATATGCAGAATGGAAAATTTCAATAAGTAGTGTGCTAATACAAATTAGAGTTACAGTAGAGTTACCAATATAATAGATATATAAACCTAGCTGTTTATAGATTTAAAACAGAGAGGTAAATTTATGAAGGCCTCCATAACTCACTCACAAAGATAAAGTGCCCCTAATGTTTTCTGTTTACCATTAATAGTGTGGAAGGGGTCCCTCTAGAAGTTTCTAGGCTGACAAATACTGATATTGAGAGATTTGGGGAAAGTTTTTTTTTAAAGTTAAAATTGTCTTGTCTTTGCTGACGTTCTTGACTAAGCTATGCTTGAACACCCACCAGAGAGCAAGAATAACAAGCAAAATCTGTGTCTTAATAAGATAAAAACTGTCAGAATCTTGTAGCATATAATACTACATGCTCAGATTGTCCTTAGTAAAAGAGATATTGTTCTCACAATTGAATGGGTTCGACTGAAATCTTAAGAAATCTTAAATAGGTATGTCTGCTTGATGCTGACTTTAGTCCTTCCGGAAGTTGTAGAAATTGCTGAAGTCTCAGGTTTCCTCATTGGTAAGAATTGATACAGCTGTTGGTTCAGATCTACAGAGGAATTATTGAGTCTGTCAACTGCACTTCTATAACTATCTGGTTTAGTTCTGCAACCCATCAAGACAGACACAGACTTCAGAGGATTTTTCTCCAGATTGCAGAAAAAACAATTACTAGCAACCTGCCTTCCATTGAGGACCTGTATACTGCACAAACCAAAAAGAGGGCTGTGAAAGTATTTACAGATTCCTTGCATCCTGGACATAAATTGTTTTAACTCCTACCCTCAAAATGACACTATAGAGCACTGCACACCAAAGCAACTAGACACAAAAACAGCTTTTTCCCAAACATCATCACTCTGCTAAACAAATAATTCCCTCAACACTGTTGAACTATTTACTAAATCTGCACTACTATTAATTTCATCGTTCCCACCACCCATCTCCTTCCACTTATGACTGTATGACTGTAACTTTATTGCTTGGATCCTTACGATTTATATTGATAATGTTTCCTGATTATTTATTTGTACCCTATGACTATCATTAAGTGTTGTGCCTTATAATTCTTAATGAATATATCTTTTCTTTTTATGTACACTGAAAGCATATGCACCAAAGACAAATTCCTTGTGTGTCCAATCACACTTGGCAAATAAAGAATTCTAATCTAATCTAATCTAACAAATAGCCTCTGAGTCTTCATATAATAATACTATGTTCTTGGACCAGAAAGATACAGAAGATGCTAAAATGAAGTAACTTATGGTTCTTTGAACTGTCTGATCCTAAGAGCATGACAAAAATCAATCATTATTGATTTTAAAAATGAATTTTATCCATGGTTATGAATATGCTCTTCACTACAGCTGTTATCTTAGATCACTGTTTTTGAGTCAATCTAGATTCCTCTGCTGAGCACTGCTGGAAAATAATCCTGATTAGATAGAATTTGTTCTGATAATTATCGTAATTAGTACATAGTTATGCTTTGTAGACATTTTTTCAAGGGTACCACTTCTTGTCTCATTTGTCATGGAAATCTAAATTACGTGGATTGGTCTGTCGAGATTTTCTGTATGTGGATGTCCTTGCTTTGGGATGGAACATTATGCATAAATATAAACTGCACAGAAGAGCAACTGAAAATCAATAAAGCAAATCAATAGATTTATGTGTCCCCAAATCAACAGGTTGCATAACACTTCTGCTTCAATATCTTCCTATGTTCCCTTGATAAAAAGCAATGACATGCCATTCTATACTGTCTCTGTGATTGTTACAAATTAAGTGTTAACTAACAATGCCTCTGCTATTGAAAGGAAGAAAAAAAATCTCATGAACTGAAAATATAAATGCAAGAGTTCATTAGTGATTATTACTCACTGGTAAATTACAAGCTACAGAACTGGTCCCTGTATTTCTTTACTACTATCAGATTAGACATATAATGATAGTATGATACTTTTCAGATTCTAACTGGGACAGGCCTTCATTATTTGCTAACAGATTGTCCCCTTGAACAAGGTCATAAACTAGCAGGGGAGTTTCCAAGCAAATTTAATGTGCATGACACAAGACAGTAAAAATAGTTTAAATTAGCAATAACAAGGAAAGAATCCATGAAAGTATCAAGGGAGTTCTTAATGAGTATGAAAATATCTTACCAGGAGAGGAATGCAGAATTAAAGTTAGCAAATAAAACTGAACATTTCCTTCACTACATTTGCAATCACATATTGGTGAAGGATTAAAAAAGATACAGAATAAAAAAAAAATAGGACTGTGCTAATTTGCACAGAACTAAACTGACCATGTTTACAAAGGATTTCTCCCTGCTTCCATATTTATTTTAGTTTCCCCATATCCTCTCTTCTTGAAGCAGTCCTGATTTAATCATTGTTCGGAATTGTTGGGTCAATTTCAGCATTTACCTGGTTTTTCTTTCTAATTTTTCTAGGAGTTATCTGCATGAAATTCACTGTGGGCCACATGCAATCTACAGTCCAAAAGTTTCCCCTGCTTGTAATAAAAAGCTGAATTGTAAATTGCAAATATGAATAAGGCGATGAGAAAAAAATTAATTTAATCACTAAACGAAATCAACTCTGAGTTGCATGGAAAAGTGGAATGGAATCATGGAATGGAATCAGATTCCTCCAAATCAATGTATGGTTTCAACAATTCAGTGCAGAGCTTGTTATTTATTTATTTGTTTGTTTGTTTGTTTGTTTGTTTAAAATTCAAAACACTATGGTCACTAGTGAAATAAATAGAGCAGAGATTAAATTGAACTACTTATTTGGGTGAAACCCACTTAAAATCTCCCTCTTTTTTTCTCTCATACATCTGAATTTACACAATGTATTTTGCTGAATATCTTATTTGGGTTCATGGATTTCTCCATAATGAATAACATGCCAGATATGTAGCATTAGTCACATTCCAGTCTACCATTTCTGCAGGAATAACGGAATAACAGAGTTGGAAGAGAGTTTGGAGGTCTTCTAGTGCAACCCGCTGCTCAAGCAGGAAACCCTATACCATCTCAAACAAATTGTTGTTCAGTGTCTTCTTTAAAACCACCAGTGTTGGAGCACCTACAACTTCTGAAGGCAAGTTGTTCAATTGATTAATTGTTTTGTCATGAAATTTCTCCTTAGTTCTAGGTTTATTCTCTCCTTGATTGGTTTCCATCCATTGCTTCTTAACCTGCCTTCAGGTGCTTTGGAGAATAGGTTGATCCCCTCTTCTTTGTAGTAGCTCCTTAGATATTGTAACACTGCTATCATGTCACCTCTAGTCCTCCTTTTTATACCCTCAGTACAGGTTTTGAGAAATAATACTATTTTATAACTGAACTGTTGAAGAAATATCAACATCTGAGAATTAGCTTTTAATAATATTTCAACTAGTGACATTATGAAAGACTTCCATTTTCCCACTTTTTGTAAGTCATTTTTTCCTGACTTATATTGTTGGAATGGTTGTCAAAGGTAACAATTTTATAGTGAGATAATTAGCAATATGATTACAGTGACAATTACAGTGTCAGTTGTTTAACAACTTTTGGTAACTTTTCAACAGACTCCTTGTCTAAAATATTTAAAATATTTAGAAACTGACCATTCTCCTAAGTTTCATAAACCATTGCCAGACTTTAATGGATTGAAATGGTGTTGAGCTTATCTGCATAGTTATTGTACTAATTAAAAGGGGAAAAAAACTATTTAGGAAAAGCTGTAATATATATATGTTACATGTTTTCCTTACCAAAATTCTAATGTTGAGTAACAACTCTGGTGACCCAGTTAACTCTAGTGAAACTGTAGCTTCCTCTTGATTTCAACATCATTAGTTTTTTCCTCATGGCTGGCATCTCTGCATGTAGTAAATTTGTGAGCCAGCTGCCTCTAGATCTCTTCTGCTTGGTTTAATTGTGGGTGAGATACCATAAACCTCCTGCAGATGTTCAAAATTTTGGAGCACATCAGGTGGTGTTAAAATGAAATGAAGCAAAATGCTGAATTTCTCCTACTGCATTATCTACATTTGTAAAGACAGACACAATTATCCCAAAATGACTTGAAAAGATGACATCTAGCTTTTTTTGAAGAACAGGTTTGTAGAAATACCAACTTTTTCTTGGGTACTTGCACCAAACTAACATGCAAATCCTATTTGTCTTTTTCTCAGGGATAAAAGGTCTGGTTAATATTAAGAGCAATATTAAGTTTAAATTGTAGGAAAACAGGTAATGGCTGACTTGAAGTTGCCCGCGACTGCCCATACCAGTCTCCGCGTACTTACATTGAGAAGGGGTTGATGCTACACATAGGTAGCAGATGACTGCAGATCGATCAACACAAACACCTCCCAAATCCCAACTATGCAGGAGGTGCATGGCCAGCCTTCTGATTGGTTGATGCAACTTCCTGTTCTGTGCTTTGATGTTTCCGTTCACTCTAGCCAGAACATAACATTTGCAGAAATATAAACGGAATACCTATGCAACTGTCCCCAAACAACAGAGACATGCTTTCCCTCACATGCAGTGCTGGACAAGTCTCCTCAACTCTTAAACAATGTTCTTGCAAAGTGTGCATTCTACATGAAAATCACGCGAAGAGCAGTTTTGTAGATTACGAATTAAGTCTGGAGAGCAGGATTAGTATTCAATATCACACAGTCGAAAAAGAAATGTTGCTTGAGCAAGTAGCAAAGCTCTATCTGACCACTGTGATAGGCAAGCTTTTTGGCAGACCCCTCTCTTATTTTTCAGTTAGAGTCATGATGCCAAGCATCAAGAGAAATTACTTTTCTGCTCTTATTGCATCATCAGATAATCGCCCAGCCGCCCTGTTTATGGTGACCCGCTCCCTGCTACAACAGAGGGTGCAGGAGGACCCCTTGGAGGGTAGAGCTGAGGACTTTGTACAATATCTGTATGACAAAATCGCTCAGATTCGGGAACAGCTGGACTGTGACTGGGTAGATCCAGGGGAGATGATGGGGGCAGGTCTTGAGAATATTATATGGAAGAGTTTGATTCTGTGACTCCCAAGAGCGTGGACAGGATACTGAGCAGACTGAGCGCAGCCACATGTTTATTGGACCCATGTCCCTCCTGGTTGGTGCTGGCCTCCCGGGAGGTTACAGGAGGCTGGCTCCAGGGGATTATAAATGCCTCCTTGAGTGAGGGTGTCTTCCCCACCGCCTTGAAAGAAGCAGTGGTGAGGCCCCTCCTCAAGAAGCCTTCCCTGGACCCGGCAATGTTGGTAAATTACCATCCTGTCTCCAACCTTCGCTTTGTTGTGAAGGTTGTTGGGAGTATGGTTGTGCAGCAGCTGCCTCAGTACCTGGATGAATCGACCTATCTAGATCCGTTCCAGTCAGGCTTCAGACCTGGGTACAGCACGGAGACGGCATTGGTCGCATTGGTGGATGATCTCTGGAGGGCTCAGGACAGGGGCTGTTCCTCTGTCCTGGTCCTATTAGACCTCTCAGCGGCTTTTGATACCATAGATCATGGTATCATGCTGCGCCGGTTGGAAGGGTTAGGGGTGGGGGGCACCGTTTTATGGTGGTTCTCTTCCTTTCTCTCCGACCGGTCACAGTCCGTGTTGACAGGGGGGCAGAGGTCGACCCCAAGGCCCCTTGTATGTGGGGTGCCACAGGGATTGGTCCTCTCGCCTCTTCTGTTCAACATTTATGTGAAGCCGCTGGGCGAGATCATCCATGGTTTTGGGGTGAAGTACCATCAGTATGCTGATGACACTCAGCTGTACATCTCCACCCGAGACCACCCCAATGATGCCCTCGAAGTGATGTCCTGGTGCCTGGAGGCTGTACGGATCTGGATGGGGAGAAACAGACTCAGGCTCAACCCATCCAAGATCGAGTGGCTGGGGTTTCTGATGTCCCAATATAGTCAGTTTGCGCCATCTCTGACTATTGGGGGCGAGTCATTGGCCCCCATGGAAGGGGTTCGCAACTTGGGTGTCCTCCTGGATTCACGGCTGTCTTTAGAAGGGCATATGACGGCTGTGGCCGGGAGGGCATTTTATCAAGTTCGCCTGATTTGCCAGTTGCATCCCTTTCTGGATCGGGACTCGTTACGCATGGTCACTCATGCCCTTGTCACCTCACGCCTGGACTACTGCAATGCTCTCTACATGGGGCTCCCCTTGAGGAGCACCCGGAGGCTCCAACTGGTCCAGAATGCGGCGGCGCAGGTGGTGACGGGAGCAATATGGCACTCCCCCTCCTGCGGGAGCTGCACTGGCTCCCGGTGGTTTTGGTTGCCACCTTTAGAGCGCTCCATGGCTTAGGACCAGGGTACTTATGAGACCGTCTTCTGCCACCGATAGCCTCTCACCGACCAGTCCGCTCCCATAGAGAGGGGCTCCTCAGGGTGCCGTCGGCCAAACAGTGTCAACTGGTGGCCCCCAGGGGGAAAGCCTTCTCTGTGGGGGCACCTGCCATCTGGAATGAGCTCCCCCCGGAGATACGGAGGATTCAGGACTTACGCACTTTCCGCCGCACCCTAAAAACACTTCTATTCCAACAGGCGGGTCTGGCCTAACTCTCCCTTTTAAATTGGGTTTAAATTGGGTTTTTAAATGTTTATATAAATTGAATGGTTTTAAATTTTTCGAGCCTAAATTTAATCTTTTTAAATAGTTTTTAACTTTTGTATGTAAATTGTATTTTATTTTGGCTGTTCACTGCCCTGAGTCCCTCTGGGAATCGGGTGGTATACAAATTTGATTAATAATAATAAATAATAATAATAAATGTCTTAGTAGATTTCAACACTGACAGATGGGCATCACAGCTCACGTACTGCATGACTGTCTAGATCGGGCGCTGCCTTTGTCCCTTGTATTTAGGAAACAATCTGATAGATGTGGAGTGTGGAAAAGACCTGATAGGGGCTCTTGTCACCCTGTGAGGCTCCCAGGTCTTGCAGTGGAAGACTTGCAACAGAATCTTTGAGCCCCAAGAAAACCCTTCGAGTAACATGATAGGGCACACTACTAAGGAACTACACTGAGAAACACAAATGAATGGAAACAGTCGATTTCAGAGACAGCTGGACTTTTTCTAGAGCAAACTGGACTGTTCCTAAAGCTTTAAATCCACTTACAGATTTGAAAAAATACAGATGGAGGCAGTTTTAAATGGATTTTCCCCAAAGCTCTCATTAAAAGGAAATTTCCAAGCCAAGGGAGGTGGAGTAAGAGAGGAGAGAGATTATTACTTTGGAAGTGACAGCTCTAGCCTCAGCCAGAGAATGATTGCAGAGCTCCCACAGTGCTTAGGGAAGGAAGCTGTGGATCTTTGCCATGGGTTTTCATTATTTTCTATTAGCTGATTGTCTCAGGAGCAGAAGTGCTAAAAATGTTTATGACTGAAACATTTTTGCTGATAGATTCTATTTGTTGTGGCTGCTCTTGTTTGGGGCTTAAATGTTCTAAACTATTATGTCTTTATTCAGTTTCAGCCTGGGAAGTCCCTGGGGCTGTAAGCTCTACTATCTATTCTTTTGACCCTTTCTTCTCCTGGCTGGTTAAGGCTTCCCAGGCGATGAAATGAAGTTGGATTCCAAGCTATGGCGGATGCTTCTCTCTCTGCTTGAAAAGAGGTGATGGTGCATCTCTCTTTGGACCCAGCTGTTGAGGAAACTTCCATCTGGTCTCCAACCTTTCATCTTTTAGGGTGATTGGCTTACAGCTTCAAAGGCCCACCAGAGGAAGCAAATTATCTGTAATCTTTCCAGCAAGATTTCAATCTGGTTTATAGCACTGAAATAGTGCTTCTCATTCTTGTGGATCGCTTTGGATATCACAGGATGAGGGTGGGACTTGTTGTCTTCAATTTGTCTTCTTGTCTGGATTACTGCAATATGCTTCAACTGCTCCAGAATGCAGTGGTTGTGGACACTGCTGTGTGTGTTTTCATTTGCCCATTGTAACAAATGAACTGGAACTGGAAACTGCAGAAAATCATTGTGATGTCAATTAGATAGTTTGTGATTGAGTTTATTTATTTTCATGTTTTATTTACACTGTTTGCAAGTCAACCCAAACACGGACACATACACCCCACAAAAAAACCACCAAGACAACCCAATAATAATAAATAATTAAAGCAATATGAGAAACAAAAAATTTACCTGGAAAAAAAAGATAAAACCCACAGTCACTCTGCTGGAACTTCTAATATGCTGAAATAAAACAATTTTAACATGTGTATAGAATTTCAATGAGACCAGGGAGGTGTTGCATGTATTTCTGTTGAGGCTGCTGTTTCCCACACAATAGGAGTGAAGTTTCAGCAGGCCCTCTTTTCCCAAATTGGTCAGGTAGGCATATTCATATCAGGTAAGGTGTTGGCCATGTGATCTTGGGTTCTTCTGTGGAATGTAACAATGAGGGAGACAGAGAGGTTACATTTGAACTATGCATTGCCTATTTCTACTTCAAAGATCCCCACTGGATTTTCCTCTCCAGATCTTCTCCGTGTGTAATTTGGCCATCTAAAAGTAGCTACTATTGCTAAACAGAAATGGAGATTCCAGTTGAGACACTTAATATATCTAAACAATGTAATTAATTCAGATTAAGTTAAATGAATAAAAAATAAGCAAGATGTGGTTTTAAAAATAATGTCACATTACAATAAGTCTAGTTAATGATAGAAGAATCAAAATATTTCAGTCTTCAACCTGATAGACAAAATCAATTAAACTTTGCCTTTTTAGAAAGAAAGAAAGAAAGAAAGAAAGAAAGAAAGAAAGAAAGAAAGAAAGAAAGAAAGAAAGAAAGAAAGAAAGAAAGAAAGCAGTGATGTGGAACAATGAAGGGATTACATTAGTAACAATGACAGCTTAAAATATGGCCTCAAAACCAATAGGATTAAATTTAATGCCATTTTTCTACCTGAATATAATGGAATATAAATTTTAATTGTAGTTAGCATAGCTGGCATGAAGAAATTGTTGCCAAAGAATGGTGGTTTGTGTTTTTACAGTCCAAATATAATAGTTGTCCTCTTAACAAGTTGGTGTCAGGTTTCATCGACAGGTATTATGGTATAATAATGTTCAGTTGGCTATGTCATGCAGTTATAGCGTTTTAATAAATTTTGAAATATGTCATAGAATGCCACCATTGTGTGAATCGTAGAACATTTTTAAAGCAAATTGAAGCATTTTTACTGAAATGGAACTTTCTGCTCTTGGTGTTTGTTTTTTTTTTTCTCCAGCTGTCACAATTGTAACTTATTCCCTAACCATCAAGTAAGTGTCAAAACGTGTTTCTTCATTGCAACCATGTTTTGTCCTGGAAAGCAGATATGTTTGCATCTCATATACTTTTGACTAACAGCATTGTTTGTGATAATATGACTCAACATGTCATTGGATTCTTATTTGGGGGTAACTTTTCCTATGTCTTGTCTACCCTAATGACTCCAGCACCCCGATACTTGAGGAAAGATTTATGTAAGCTAACTATGTTAGACTTAATGTAAGCTGACTCCTTGTTAGACTTAATTACTGCATAGGCATCATAATAAGTTGACTTTGGTTGCTTCAAGGATTTTTTTAAAAAAACCTCTAAAAAAACTTGCAAACTCATATTTTTCAATAAACATTTAATCATTCTCTTAAGGGCAGCAATCACTTTCTAGGTGCATACTTGTGCATACAGCTATAACAGCCCGAGGCTTCACAATGCTGATGACAGGCAGCAGGAATGAAAAGAAATGAAGCTGTGGTCTAAAGAAGTAATATTTAAACTCAGTGTTTCCATTTTTTGATAAATATATGCCCTGCAACTTTTTAAAACTCTAAACAACACCCCTTCCCACATTAAACAGGTAAAATGGCTAAGCTAAGGAACACATTTGAATGGGGAGCAAACAGCACATAATTTGATTTACTGTAATTTTTGACTATTGTGGTTGGATGGCATCGTTTAGAATTTTTTGAGCACCAATCCATGTGACTACAGAGAACCATATGGTAACATATCACAATATGCATGTTGCCACTTGGTAAACCATCTGCTAGGGATGCTTGAGAAATGTGATCATTGTGAATTTGGATGTAAACTGGTCTGATTCATATTTTCTAGTCTAATTTGAAGATTGGAATATAATTATCCTTCCGACATCACAGTTTCATGATGCAATTCTTGGCTTAAAAATTGTACACCAAAACAGTTGGAAACTACTATTTTAAGATTAAAATACATTTAGGAAAGTATTTATGCACATGAGGTTCTTATATTTATTTAGAGTTTTTATATGATACAAGACAAAAGAAGAAAAAAACCCAGAAAAACAGGATTGTACAAGAAAAAGAAAAAGGAAACTAAAGTTAGGAAATATACAGTATATGTGACTTTTTTTTTCAACAGATGATTACAATTTGGCAGTCTTTCCCTCTCTTTATGACTTTTAAAGAAACAAATACATTAAGAAAACCATGAATTTTTATGTTGATTTTTTTTTTTAAAAAAAATGGAAATGCTGTGATGGAAAATAATAGATTTACAAGAGAACATTAGAATTTAATATGATTGGAAAGTGTTTTCTTAATTATTTCCAGAACATTTTTGTGTGGTAAAAAGATTTTATCATGCCATCTTTTTTCAGATATTAAAGAATTTACAATCATCTTACCCTTTAGCTAGAAGATACTAATCACTAGCTTACAAAATAGTTAAACATCTTTTCCTAATGAATTACTACTTACTTACTAGATAATCTTTGCTTCCCCCTCCCAATTAATCCTGCATTTTAAAATGTTTGTTAAAATATATATTTTAAAAAAATCAATAGCCTTTTTTATTTTATGATTACAATATATTATTTTTGGATCTCAATCTCTAACATTAGTTTTCCTTTTCATTGTATTTTGTAGGAGAAGTCTAAAATTATTTTTTTTTAAAAAAAGCACCATGCCCTAGGAAATAATAGAATATATTCATAATATGAGTGTCAATATATTGTATCTATTTCTGAACTGGTAGAATTGTCTATTATTTCAGGCAATAGCATATTTGTTCACAAATACTATCTAGATTAAAGGACCTACTTGTATAGAGCAGCATGAACATGGACTTGTAATTCATTGGCCAAATTGGGCCAAAACCAATCACTACTGTCCTTTTCTGTTAACAGGGATTTCTCCAGGTGGCATAGGGTGACTAATTATGATTACTTAGCCTAAATGTTGATTTATTTAAAAGCAGTACATGAGAATCTCAATTGACCTAAACTATGATGTGTGGCAGAGGTCAAAAACCACAGCACATAAAATATTGCAACTTGGACTGTAAGAGAAGTAAACGGTAAAGAAGATGACTAAACAAAAAATCTGAAAGAAAAACCCCAAATATTTTACGTGTCTATGAAACTAAGAAAAAAAGGGAAGGATATAATAGGTGAAGTGATTATTTCTTGCAGGGGAAGGAGCAGGAAGGTTTAATTATGAATGAAAGGATTAAAATGTATTGCAGAAAGTACGAACTGGAATCATTCAGATTGTTGTGGATGCACAAGAACGTATTAATCAGTAGGTTGGTGATAATTGCATGTTCCACTCTAATGAAGGGTGATATATGAGCTTGGACAGGAAAAAGGGGCAACATTCTGAACGAATACAGTTGGGAGTTGGGGCTGCCATGGGAGAATATTCTGTTAAGTATCATGAATCAATGGTGGGTTGCTACCAGTTTGTCCCAGATTGGGCAAACTGGTAGTGGCAGCTGTGGGGGGCTCTGCCCACCCTCCCAGACATTTCTGCACATGCGCAGAAGTGTTGCATGTGAGCAAGTGTGCGTGCCCACGAGCAAACCGCTAGCGATGAGTTTTTAAACCGGCCCCTGCCATGAATGGATGGGTGAGAATGAGATGAGAGAGAGGAATGAGAAAAGATGAGAAAATATCATGTGTTTGTGTTTTGAAAGTTGTGTTGTATTGTGTTGTTGTGGTAAAGCCAATAAAAACTTTTTTTTTAAAAAAAAGAGAAAAGGTGATTGAACTATTTGAGAATGCAAGCATGAATTAGAATGTTAATGGTTTGGTGATCATCTACTTAGAAGTACCTAAGCACCTACTTAGAAGAAGGCATGTTTAATTCAAATTCATAGTTTAAGCATAAGTCTATTCATAGATACACGTGATAAATAATGAATATAAAAGCATCATGTGTTATGCTTTATGATGAAAGACTGAGATAATTAGGATATAAGTGTGATGAGGGGTTCTAAATGTGAAACAGACCACTTCTTGGTATTGCTAACAGTGACTTTGGGAAACAATGGACATCAAAGAAAAGAAGTGAAAGAAACTGGACTAAGAGTTCAACAATGAAAGAGAACAGAACTCTTTTTATGAATTCTGCCCTGTATGAAAAAACAGATTAGATTAATCTGCCAACAGGATGAATAGAAGAAGGAACACAGTAAAAAATGTACTGTGTGCAATTATGTTAATGGAAGGAAAAGGATCTTCAGTGCAATAATGAATTGAAAGAAATGGGCATATAGTAGGATAATTATCACAAAATCAGGAAGAAAGATATTGTACAATTCATATGGGATATAAAGTTTATAAAGATGAAAATAGTTGTAAAGGATGTGGTCAACAAAAAATAAGAACTATGAATTGAAAACAGAGAAAATGCCAAGTGATTTTGATGGATGTAAAAATGAATGCAAATGAATGAATGAACTGAGCTAAAGAAGGAGTTTCCACTGTAGTGAATGGAATTAAAAATAAAAGTAATGAAGTGAATGGAAAGAAACTAAAGTGATAGTATTATGTCAAAAACTAGCATTCTCATGCAAGAAAAAAAACTAAATTTTCTTTAAATATTTCTAGTATACTTAGAAAAAAACTAAGCAAGGAAGTCATAAATATTATAAGAATTGTAAAAATCATCTGTGTAATTTGTTTAGTGCAGCTAAATTTATTTGGCTGATAAAGAATGCTGAAAATACCTCTTTTATTCCCCTACACAAAGATAAGGGTAGTAAGAAGGAATACAAAAAATATACAGAGGGATAAATGGCCTGGAAAAATGTTTAATGAAATTCTCATGGAAAAATATGTAAAGCGAATAAGCAAAATATGGGAACTGTAATATGACTTAAGATGAACAGGTGAGATTTTTGCTCTTCTGAGAAATATTGTTTATTGAGAACTTATGAGGAAATATATGAAAAATAAATAGTCTTTAATAAGAGGATTTTTCATAAGATAGGCTGCTGGATGCAATAACATCTACTGGTACACATAGCAGAGATAAAATGTGTGTGAAAACAAGTAGATGTTTAGTGAATAATTCAATGTTCAACAGGGTATAAGATAAGGATGGGTAATATTTAGTTGTTCAGTGCATTAATGGATAGATGACTTTAGAGATGTATATAAGTGACTGCAACTGCTCTTTATTTCAACTTTCCTTTGCTTTACAGCATCAGAAGGATATGACTCCAAATACTTGGTTGAGCCCAATCAGTAGGGAAGATATCGAAACTCAACTCATAAGGAGAACCCTTATAGACCTTTCTACCCATTCACCACCTTCAGGGGTGAATTCTAAGATTTTTTACTCCCGGTTTGGTGGGCGTGGCTTATTTTGTGGACGTGGCTTGATGGTCATGTGACAATTTTTTAGGATTTAGCAGAGGTACTGGTCTACCAGGTTTTTAACTGCTTGCAGAGCTGTACCGATCTGCCCATTTATTTTTGCAGGCACTGGTCTACTCACGTATGTTTGCAGACACTGGTCTACTCATTTGTTTTTACAGGCACCGGTGTACTCATTTGTTTTTGGAGGCACCTGTCTACTCATTTGTTTTGGGAGGCAGCAGTCTACCACCAAACTGCCTTTTACCCTTAGCCATAAGGGGGGCCCTTTGAGGCCCTGCGGCAAGAGTTTAAACAGTTTTTTTTCCTTATAGCCCATCAGCTAGGACTCAGGAGGCAGCAATAGATTGGGGGGCCGGGGGGGTGCAGAACCGGTTTAATGACATCATATCATCACCAGTCCGAACCGGGAGGAACCCACTACTGATCACCTTTGAGAATGCTGATCTCAGTGCTGGAATAATGAATAAGAAAATAATTGATGTTGTATTTACATTTATTGAAGAGAAAGGGATGACAAGAGAATAAGCACATCGAGAATACATGTAAAAGGAGTATGCTAGCACCAGCTGTTTGCTTAGTGGATCAATAGGGGATGCTTACCAGGCAAGCAAAAGTCTTTATGTGAAACTGACTAGATCTTGTCAATTTCCAGCAGCAGCTGCTAACAAGCTCAGGGTTCTAATCAGTTAAGATCACAGACACAAGCATGTTAATTTGCTGTTAACACTTTCAGGGATCTATTGCAGAGAAAAGCAGCTCAGAAAGACAGAGCTTGTTTAAGTAATCCCCTCTGTAACAGAGTTATGAGGACGATAAAAAAAACAGGCTAGGCACAGGACCGTGCATGCTATCTGACTGTAATGGCAAACACATGATTAAGAAAGAAACAGTGCAAAAGTCATAAATGCAGTTATTGACCACAAAGTTACTTTTTCATCACTGCTGTAATTGAAAATAGTCACTGTCTGAGACATTCACTAAATGAGGACTTCCTATGGTTTTGGAACATGATTTGTTTTTATATATGCAGAAAATGCCAAGTTGTTAGCCGAGAAACCGAGAGCTTGCTTCTACCCTTTTTGTTATGTAGAAGTGAGAATTATGTACACTGTGTCAGGTGAAATATAAAAGTCAGATGCAGTAGAAGTGGAATACCTAAGAGATGTGTATGATAAAACAAAAAGAAATAAGATCAAGAATGAATCTGTGATGAATGACAATGAACTGAATACAAAAGTAGGTAAAGTACATGCAGTATTTATATTTGATCATATAGAAGCAATTATATTTGGTCATATAGAAGCAATTATGTTTCAATAGCAAAACAAATACATGAATGAGTTGAAAAGAAGGGGAAAACCAAAAAGTCATGGTTGAATGGAGTTGATGAGAGAGGTGAGGAATTTTAAAGAATAAAAGGCAATTTATGAAACGGTATGGGAATATGATTGAAGTAACAATAGAAAATACAGAATTATACTGTAATGGTGTTACTATAAGCTAGATTTAGCTGTAATCCCCTTTCTTATTTCAAACACACATGAATAGAATGTATATAATGTTGAAGTTCATAATGCTAATTAATTTCTGTAATGAATGATTAAACAAGTAATCTGCATTAACACAATGATTGAGAAATGTTTCTCTTCTGGTTGGCCTACCCCCATTTTAAATATATAAATACTAATAGCAATTTAGATTTTAGACACCTTACAAATGCTAAAATAATATATACTAATAGCCAAACAAAAACAAGTGTAAATGGGTGACTTTGTTTATCAGCTTCAGCAATCATTTCATTTCACAGATTTTAAATTAAATATACAATAATTCAAAGATGGTGGTGAACATCATGTATCCTCTGTGACTATAGTTAGGCATAAATATAAATATGAATGAATTACATACAAATTGCAAAGCAGGTGAGGCCACGTTTTCAAAATGTTACGGTGTTAAAAAAACATTCGTTAATTATCTTCATTTGAATTTGATTTAATTATGATTTTATTGTAGAAAATTAACATAGCTGAATGTGACAAGAGGGACATACTCAGTCTCATTAAATGAGCTGAAATAATTGTTTACTTACCTTACATAAAGATATTCTGTGGTATCTTCACTGTAGCTTATTTTAATATACAGTCTTTTTTCTCAATTTTTTTTAGTAAAGTATTAAAAAAATCCAAAATAGAGCATTTTAAATGTCAAGCAAGAGTGTATGTAAATATTTTCACCCTCCCCTAGAGTTCTGTTGTTGTTGTTTTCCACAGTGATAGGCACACCCTGCAAAACAACAGCAAATCCTAATTTTTCTCTGGTCATTTCATTTCCTGAAACACTGAAACAGGCCAGGAAATTTATATTGGATAACATACAATTAGAGTTTTAGGGAGGAGGGCAGACAGTGGATACATGGACTGTCAGGGAAAAAAAAACATACTATTGAGAATAAGCAGCTGCTTCACTTAATAACTGCCAAATGGAAGGCTTTGTTGCTCGGAAATATTGCCAATGATAGGCTCAAGCTAAAACTACTGAGAGCAAAATTGCCCACAAGTATTGATGTATATGCCCACCCAGCTTCTGAGTCCATTTCTTCTCTCATCCTTCAGCATTTCATGAATATATCCACAAAGATACGATTTTTCAGCCATAAGCTGGGTGCTAAGAAATAGCCTTAGGAAAACATGGTTCTCCAATAAGAGATTTCTTCTTTATAATACGAAAGTAACACATTTATAATATTTTATTTATTTATTTCTATCCTACCTTTCTTATTTTTACAAATAATTCAAAGCAACACCGTTCTCCTCCTATTTTCCTTGCAATAATAACCCTATGAGTTAAGTTGGGCCGACAGCTGTGGTGGGATTCAGCCAGTTCGCACCACTTCGAGAGAACCGGTTGTTAACTTTCTGAGCAGTTTGGCAAACTGGTTGTTGGAAGAAATCAATAGGGCAGAGAACCGATTGTTAAATTACTTGAATCCCACCACTGGCCAAAAGAATGACTGCTGCAACCAGTAGACTAGCTGGCTATTACAATTCTGTTGGAGTTTGGCAGTTATAATCCCTTTGGATAAGTAAATAAATAAATAAGGAGGCAATAATCCATTTAAGGTTCTGTAAAGAATACTGAGGTCATTAAGTTATGCTGTTGTAATTTGTACAACAGCAAATCTATAAAAACTGTAGGGAGTATCTATCTATCTATCTATCTATCTATCTATCTATCATCTATCTATCATCTCTGTAATCTTTCAGTTGCTTTCGCTATACAGTCCCAAATGGAACAGAGAATACAATAAGCTAATTTCATAAAAGGCAGTTACTCATATAACTCAGAAACTTTATCATAATACAAAATATCTTTGAAATTCTTAGTCATCAGGTCATGGTTGTCCCAAAGGTGCTTTTTCAAGAGGCAAATGGACTGTCTGGTTTTTCTTTCTTTCAGCTCTAAAGAAGTTTCTTAGATGAGAAGTGAAACGTCTTCAAAGAAAAACCAGACAGTCCAGTTGCCTCTTGAAAAAGCTCCTTTGGGACATAATGCAAAATACTTAAATAGAGCATTTAACAATGTAGACTCAACTAGTTTTAAAAACCTACAGTCTTTTTAGGGAATAACAACTAGACTATCATTAATGTATTCCTTGACCTTGAGGTAAAAATCCAAAACTACATCATAAAGGATATATTCTCAGAATGTTTTATATCTACACATTGAGGGTGGGTCATCAATTCTTTCCCATGTATTTTCCCCTTTCTTACCTAACAACTATCTTGTTTTATACTTTCTAAGTTTCCAACCTTCTTGCTTTTAACCATTTGCATTTTTATTCTGATGGTTGAAATTTATATTTTCAAAAATAAGAATCCACAGTTATTGGTGTTTCTTCATCCAGAAATTCTAAGGCACTGCTCAGGATCTAGTTACAATCATTGCAACACTTAAACATAGGTTCTGTGGCTTTCTTTGTTAGTTTTTTCTTCATCTTGCCTTACCAACTGTCAAAGAGGTGCTGTTGTTGGGGGGGGGGGGTTTAAGTGTCAACAAGCACATGGATTGAAGTGACCCTGTCAACACTGTATATTTGGATTTTCAGAAAGACTTTGACAGAGTTCCTCATCAAAGGTTTTTGTAAATGAAGAGGTCATGGGATAAGACACCCTGTTCTTTTATGCATTGCTAAGTGATTAAAAAACAGAAAATAAAACAGGCCATTTTCTCAATGGAAGTAAGGGCCTAGTGCTTTCTTATTTAATCATAGACGAGTGGTAAGTTAGCCAAGTTTATGAGTGATAGCAAAGTAATTAAGGTGATTAAAATCCAAAGTGATTGGCAAGCTGGGAAGAGTTCCAGAAGGATTATTCCTTGAGTGAGTGGTCAATGAATGCCAGGGATGGTTTAATCTAAGTGTCAAATGGTACATATTACAACACACACATAAATACTGATATTATCTTAGCTTTCTGTAACTATCCAGAAAAAAAATCTTGGTAGCTGAATGAAGTTGTTAAATCATGAGCAACAGTTGTGAAAAAAGTCAATGCTGTGCTATGGATCACTAGGAAAGGGACTGAAAGAAAATTGCCAACATTGTAATGCCCTTTTATGGATCATGGAATGTTTATGTCTAGCAACAGAGTATACAGTCTGGTTATATCTTCTACTTATCTGAGGAACATAAGTAAACTGTTACTTATCTCTGCAGAATTCTCTGCTCAATTTGGGATCAAAGATATTGGGAATATAGGAGGCTGGTGTGTTTTTTCTGTTCAGCAAAGGTTGCCTCCTCTTCCCTTTCGATGACTTAAATACCAACTTTCCATTTGTTTTCTGAGAAACCTTGAGCAGATCAAGCCCACAAGTTGCCTTAAAGGGCTAACATATAAAAGAAAATCCTTTCATGGATACATTTATTTTCCTTTTTAAAATTTTATTTCTATTTTTTTAAAAAATTGTGTCCCTTCAAAACATTTTTGCTTATATAATAACTGGGTTCACACAATAAGCTGAAACATAAAATTAGGTTAACAAAAGAGATTACTATATTTGCATAAGCTAAATAATGATATGATTCTCATAAAACGCGATAGTAGAAATTACCCAACCTTTTATTAATTTATTTTAGGGTGTTTCATTTTTTTAGTTTTAAATCCTGGCCTTTCATTCTGGAGCTCAAAATGGCACTGCCACCTCCCATTTCGCTCCAGCACAACTCACTTTGAAGTAATTTGGACCATGACAGAAGTTTGCCCAAAATTACCAAGTAATCTTCCACGAGTGGACTAGAACCTGGGTCTCTCTATTCCTAGTTCAAAACATTAACTACTATCCCATGCATTCTCAAATTCAATCATTTAATTTTTGTCACATCACAAATGCATTTTCCCTGAACTTATTTTCATTGCATTAATTTCATTCCTACCTCTAAATCCCCAAATCAGTTTTTTATACTCTTGCAAGTGATCCATTCAACAAATGCCATTTTTAAGAAAAAGATATCCCTTCTCCACAGGGAAATTGTCATCTTAACAGTGGGTCTATAATTCATTGTAAATGCATATATAAGGAATCCAACCTATTATTTCAGAAAGAGAGTTAAGAAAAATCTTTTGTTTAAAATAGAGGTTACTTTAAATTTATTAAGTTCCAGAAACTAACTCTTAGGATGTTATTAAATCTAAATTATGCATTTGGGGGATTACAATACATGTAATGTTCTATTAAATTTCCAAGCAATTAGATGGCTACTATAATGAAAAACAGCTTTTTTCCCCTCTTTGTTCCAAGAGTAAGTATTACATTAAATTATATCTAAGTATGCATGATTTGCTTAGTTAAAACTGATTCCATGGCAGACAATAGCTTTTCTGTATCACAATATTTAGTAAAATCATATAAAAAACTATGAACAGACAGTCTTTTGAATCTCTTCATCAATTTTGTATCGATGATATGGGAAGCTATAAGATGGGTCTATAAACTAATAAATACAAAGGATAGGCTTTGTATACTCAATGACTATTTAAGACTTATTGTTTTCAAGAAGTTCAGATTTAGTTAATTTTATTTTGCGCTGACAGGATTGTTAAGTGCCACTCTATTTCCTTGTTATACTCTATAGAAGCAAAATTTGACTTTGAAAAAATCGGCTAGAAAGTATATTAATGCTCTTGAATTTTGGCAATGGAAAAGACTTTTGAGAATACCATGGATAGTTAAGAAACCAAATAAATGAATCATATAATAAATCAATCCAGACTTCTCATTTGAGGCACAATAACCAGACACAAATTATCATATTTTGATACATTATGTGAAGTTTTCTAGAAGTCTACAGTGTTGGAAAAAGAGGGAGGGAAATCATCAGCAACATGGATGGATTCAAAGTGGTGATGGGTGCACATTGGAGCATGCTCTCCCAAGAGAAGGTAGCTGGAGAAGTTCCCTCTATGTAAGCTCTAAGAGTTGGCACAATCCTGATGGCACCTAATCAGACTATGTCTATGGAGATTCTCAGTCATCCAGGTCACGATTGCCCAAAGGTGCTTTTTTTCCCCCAAGACGCACAGAATTTTTTTGTTTTTCTTTGAAGATGTTTGGCTTCTCATCCAAGAAGCTTTTTCAGCTCTAACTGGATGGTGGGAAATGGAAGGATTTATACTCCTGGCAGACAGCTGGTCATTTGCATTCTTTTAGCAACTTGTTAAGGCTGGAATGGTGAATCTATGGCATGCATGCCCAAAGTGGCACGCAAATCCATGTTGCCCAGCATGTGCAGCCTTGCTCATTTGTCTTCTGGGTTTCTGGTGCACATGCATACATGACATCAGCTGTCCTTTGTGCACACAGCAGTGCCGAAAACCGGTGTGTGTATGTGCATTGGCCAGCTGATCGTTGGGCGCACATGCATGCTAGAACCCAGAAGTTCAGCTTTTCCAAAGCATGGCCCCAACGAGCACACGTGTGCACTCAGTGCCGAAAAGGTTTGCCATCACTGCGTTAAGGCCACCTGAAGGTTTATCTGTGTCATCCACACCCATTTGCCCCACTCAGATGACCTTGATGAGCACAGCAGTTAGAATGCAGTACTGCTGGCTACTTCTGCTGATCACCAGCTGCCAGCAGTTTGGCAGTTCAGTTGGAATTTATTTATTGATTAGCCCTTGGGCCATATCAAAGTGCAGAGTTCCAGAAACAAATCATTACAAAAGTTTGGTAAAACATTTTTTTTAAAATTTGATTTATATGCCGCCCTTCTCCGGAGACTCAGGGCGGCTTACAATGCGTTAAGCAATAGCCTTCATGCTTTTGTATATTTATACAAAGTCAGCTTATTGCCCCCACAAACTGGGTCCTCAATTTACCCACCTTAGAAAGGATGGAAGACTGAGTCGACATTGGGCCTGGTGAGAATTGAATTCAGAGAAATTACAGGCAGCTGGTGTTAATTGCTGCCTTTAGTAGGAGGCATTAGCCCCCTACGCTACAACAGGCTCCTTAAAGATGCGTTATTCCAATTTCATTTAAATGAAATTGGAATAACGCACAATTTAAAATGAAGTTTGGCAGTTCGGGTCCCATCTGCTCAAGGTTGACTCAACCTTCCATCCTTCCAAGATCAGTAAAATGAAGACCCAGATTGTTGGGGGCAATATGCTGACTCTGTAAACTGCTTAGGGAGGGCTGTAAAGCACTGTGAAGTGGTATATAAGCCTAAATGCTATTGCTATTGATGACACAGATAAATCTCCACTAAATGAGACTCCACTAAATGACTCACTAAAAGAATTCAAATGATCAACTGTCTGCAAGGAATATAAATCCTTCCATTCTCCACCATCCAATCAGAGCTGAAGAAGCTTCTTGGATAAGAAGTGAAACATCTTCAAAGGAAAAAAAAGGAAATCCAGTTGCTTCTTGTGGGAAAAAAGCACCTTTGAGATAATCAAACTATATGTTTGATAAAATCCAAATAGGTAAAGTATAAAAATCAATTTTATCTGAATATTTGGGGGGGGGGGGGGAAGCAACTATTTTTACATAAATGCAAGCATTTTCCAGATGATTGAATTTATTCAAACTCATACAATTGGACAATTTGATTTTCCCTTCCAATTCTATCTGAAAAGTTAGCTTGGAAATTTGATCAAATTGACACTGAACAGAGTCACCAAACCAGGGTTTTGTAACTACCTGACTCATGATTACTTTTAATTTTGTTTTTCTACTGTCGAATGTTTCAGGATGTAAAATCACTAGATGAGAGTGATTTTGTGTTTGTCTGGTGTGGTGTCTCTCTCATCTAATCTCCCCAAGAAAGAATGACATTTATCGGTTTTTATCTAATCTCCCCAAGAGATATCATTTTTTTCTTTTAACAGCAATCCACTTCCAGACTAACACAGTAAAGAAAATCATGTTTCCTTGTACACCAGACTCCTATATCATCTCATACAATCTAAAACAATGTTTTTCAACTTGGCAACTTGCCTGAGATTTTTGGGTAGTAAGGAGGGAAGAGTAAACAATTTAGAGTGAAAAAAATGCTAAATTGGCCATAACAATTGAACATTACAAATAGGTGTTACAGCTTGTTCAGTTTAGAAAGACTTCCATTAAGAAAGTGTGCATTCTTAAAATAGAGGAGGAGGAGGAGGGAGGGAGGGAGGGAGGGAGGGAGGGAAGGAAGGAAGGAAGGAAGGAAGGAAGGAAGGAAGGAAGGAAGGAAGGAAGGAAGGAAGGAAGGAAGGAATCATAATTCCAAAAAAAGTAACTGTACTAGATTTCAGATCAAAAAGAACTTTTTTCAGAACCCTGGATAGCTCCCTTGTTCTAGATTTAAGGCTGAGTAAGGCTAATATCCCAAAGTCTTAAGCACCCTACATTTCCTGCAAAGTATTAAGATATTATTAATATCCACATATTTAAAATGGACGCACCCTTTAAACAATGACATAAAAACATTTCTAGGTTTTTATGCCAGGGTTTCTGTGATACTTATTTATTTCTTTGAATAAGAGCTAAAAGTGCAGATAATCATTCAGAACTCTAATCAAATTATTGCCAAATGCATGCCTCAACAAAATCTGTCTTAGTTTTTGCTATAAGTAAATAGTTACAGTGCTAGGAGAAATAATCAAATGTTAGCCTTACTTTGCAGAAGATGAAATAAAAATAATGGGGAATAAGTAGCCTTTTTCCTTCAGTAGTAATATGATTCAACCTCAGAGAGATTCATGCAGGTAGAAACTATTCATATAAGCACCAGGACATTGCAAATAACCTACTCTTGTTAAAGGATATTTGATTAGTCACAGATTATCAGGACATATGAATCATTTAAAAGCCAACGCTTCCTGCAGTTCTGCTTTTTTAGAGCCAGGCTGGAACAATAGTTTCAATTATGACTCAGTAAAGAGAAAAGCTAAATACTTATCAGCTTCATTGCTTGACTACACTGAATAATATTGGTGAACATTTATTACACAGAAAATGATAACACAAAATAATTAATTTTATTCTCTTCCCTCATCAAACTATTGCTTACTTCATTTTAAAACTCCGAGGACCAATAGTGAAACATCATTTGCAGTAATAAACTGCATTGAGGAAAATGAATAGAAATATTGAGGGGTAAAAGATGGTAGCATTTACAAGAGGGAACAAGAGCCTGGATAGCTCAGCAGACTAAAAGCATTATGATTTAACACCAGCTATCTGCAATTACTGTAAATTTGAATCTCACCAGGCTCAAGATTGACTCAGCCTTGCATTTTTTCTAAGGTAGGTATATTGAGGACCCAGTTTGTGGGGGCAATAAGCTGACTTTGTATAAATATACAAAAGTATGAAGGCTATTGCTTAACACATTGTAAGCCACCCTGAGTCTCCGGAGAAGGGCATCATATAAATCTTTTTTTTTTTTTTAAAAAAAAAGAAATGATCACCATGTAATATTTGGGTAATTTTAACTAGGTTGGAAAAGACCATTCACCAACTGGACTCAGCCGTAGGTGAATTGAAGTAATAGAAAATAAGGAGGAATCAGAGGGTCAACAATAATAATAATTAGAGAGTCAATAACTTCAACTGTAATAAATTAATGTTGCAATGCCAAATTTTCCCCATTTAAAAAAGAATATTTTAAAAATATTTTTGATGTCCTTTATTTACTCCCTTGGTTAAACCTTCTCAATCAAACCATACTATGCCATAAACAGCAAAGTAAAATTAAAGGTTAAAAACATTAAAAACAAACTACAATCACATTTTTTTAAAAAAATATTTGAATAGAATGTATGAATAATAATGTAAGAATACACACAGTGAATGTATAAATGAGTACTCACAGGCAATTAAAGGAGTTTTATGTTTGATGAAATAGGAAAGTCTTAACAATATTCCAAAATATGAAAAGGCAAAGTGCCATATATTTGAGCCTTCAAGGGAAGCCTGGGAGGGAATTCAGGATACTGTGAGTTCTAGTTCTGCCTTAAACATGAAAGCCAACTGGTGATTTTGAGCCAGTCATTCTCTCTCAACCTGTAATATCAGGTTTAGGTGACAAGCTGGTCAGTCAATTCCTGTTGCAACTAATTTATTTATTTTATGTATTTATGATATGATAAATCATATCATAAATACATTGATTAGCCTGTAAGCCATATCAAAGTACAAGGTGCAAAGACATATCACCAATAAAATCTTATACAAACAATTTAAAATAAGAGTACGGTAAAATACAATAGTTTTGGATAAGATACAATATAATTTAATACATAAATATATAAAATAGAATAAAATTACATAAAATTATATTTTGGTGTCACCCTTACAATCTACCCCAATCAGTCCCATACATGCAGATCTAAACTGAACCATTTTGTTTAAGTACTGTGCTGTGTTAAATGTTATTTTCAGGTTCTGGCTGCACATAAAGTAAGTTGTTTTGATATGGGGATCCCAATGGGTCATTCGTTTGGTATATAGACCAAGGTACCTGTCTCTCACCCCCTTATACAAGCAACAATCAAATAAGATGTGAGCCAGGTCTTCTACCTCTGCTGCTCCGCAAATGCAGAGATGCTCATTTTAGGCTATAGAATGGAATCTCCCATATCTGACCATTGTGTCAAGCTGTTCAAAGCTCGCTCACATAAATATCTCCCTAAGATGTTTTGGCAGTTGTAACTTCGAATAGCTGTCTACTTGAAAAGTAAGTTTGTAATTTCAAGTTGCCCACTTTACTAAGGATAGCTATATCATTTTGTGCTTCTATATCCTTAATTCTTTGGGCAGAATTATAAGAAATATACATTAAGTCTATATGTATTTATAACATTTATTGGCCACCCATCTTACCAAAGGGTAACTCTGGGTGGCTGACAGTTACATCTTAGTTAAAACATAAAATGTACAACAATACTAACAAATGATGTGTAGATGCAAAAAAAAAAAAAAATGATATAGAACCAGTCATTGTGAAAACAAAAGAGTAGACTTCCTAGGGTTATCAGTGTTTATTAAAATTGCATTAAATGATAGCATTTAATACCATATATATTAGATATTTGTACAAGTAGATCCATCTATCACATTGGATAAAACTCAACTAGTTATATAGAGTTCTCTAATTTGTAATCTACTAATCATGACAGAAACCATTTTCATTGGCTTAATGAACCCTCAATAACAAAAATTTAGAATGAGAAAATAGGGGAGGGAATGGAATATTAGCTTTTTAGAAGACATTTGAGTCTTATTGATGAGGCTGCTAACTGTTTCTTCAATATTAAGCTACTGCAAAAAGCATTTAACAAAGTCAGCATTTTAAAATGTCATGTTTCAGAGTGTCTTTGCTTTCCTGTTAAAATTATATTGTCATTCTTCTTATGTAGATCATGTTTTTTAGTAATTAAGAATAAGCTTGTAATATTAATGTAATGCCATCTAAGCTTGCTCACATTTATAAAAACAGTTTATGAATAACTGAGAATTTAGATCTTTCTAATATACTGTATTCTGCTGTGATATTTAAAAATTTTATTCACTGTCTTTTATTCTCTTTATTGTTTTTATTGCAATTTTATTATCTATTGCCTGTATCTCTGGTTTGATTCATTTTCTAATCAAAATAAAAGTAAAATAAATAAATAAATGGGCTTTGCTTTACATTGGCTTCATTTCAGATAGCAGTATCAAAAGCTGCCTAACAATATGATCATTTCTAGGAAAAAAAAGAACACTGCATGTCTTAGGTGTGGGTTATGTTTCATTGTGATTGAATGGATAAATGGAATGTTATGAAAGAAAAGCTACACTTCCCAGGGATGGAATACCAAATACTTGTCTCACCTTCTAAAATCAGAAACAGTTACCCAATAAATTCTACTGAGATTCAAACTCGCTAGATGAAAGGAACTAAGATTTCTGGTGAAGAAAAAAAATGTCCTTTTCTTAGAGAATCCAAAGCATCTATTCTAGAACTCTGCCATTATATTTTTAATAAGATTTTACATCATAAGAGAGGTTTTTGTGTGTGTGTTTCAAGCAATTGAATACTCAAGTTCAGTGTTCAAGTACAGAATTGCAGAGTGTTATCTATATCTCAGGAGTTGCATAGGATGTTAATAAAACCATTGATTCCTATTGTCTTGAGATAGATAGGATGTGCAAAGGAACCACTGTGCAGATAATTTGATTCTGGATTTTATTTTTTTGAAAAATGGAATTATTTATATAATATCCATTACCTAATGATCTGCAGGCTGATGTGAACAATATAGCAGTACTTCTTTATATTTTTATTAGAATTCATTTGTTATCTTTGAATTCTCAGTGGATAGAGATTTATTTATTCATTTTGAGTTACTTAATTAGCTTTCATAGGAGAACCTTTATCAGCTTACATCATATAAATAAAGTATCCCTTTGTCCATTTTTGTGTAATTTCCTAAGATGTGCATTCTTTTTAAATTGGCTTTCATCAGGTAAGACTAAAAATCAAGTTTTCCATGCATGACTTGAGTTCTTTATTAGATAATTCTGCTATAACTGTTTTGTCAATGCATGTACTTATTTAAAGTATTTCTACACCACTTTTCATTAAAATAAATCTTTAAACTGTTTAATTTTTTTTAAAAAAAGTTAAAGGAATCATTAAAAATGTATCATGACATTTTACACAATAAAGTAAAAGGTAAAGATTCCCCTCGCACATATGTGCTAGTCATTTCCAACTCTAGGGAGCAGTGCTCATCTCCGTTTCAAAGCCAAAGAGCCAGTGCTGTCCGAAAACGTCTCCGTGGTCCTGTGGCCGGCATGACTAAATGCCAAAGGCGCACGGAACGCTGTTACCTTCCCAAAGATGGTCCCTATTTTTCTACTTGCATTTTTTACGTGCTTTCGAACAGTTAGGTTAGTAGAAGCTGGGAACCAACTAAATAAATCCAAAGGTAATTATTAAAACAGAAACAAAAATAAAGGCAGTAATGAAAAACTTCTTAAAATTACATCAGCATTACTGCACTAGTAATAGGTCAATGAAAACTAAAATAAATCTCTTCCTCTTCTTCTTCTTCTTCTTCTTCTTCTCTAAAAAGACAATACAGATAGTGTCAGACATACCTTACTGGGGAAAGTGTTTAAGGTCACGAGGCTATCATGAAAAACATGAATCTTGAGTAATGAGTCACCACATCTCAGCAGGCAAGCCCTCCAAAGATGATGTTTTAGTACAAATAGAAAAACAGAAGAAAAGGTATTCCTTCAAAATTATTGGTCCCAAGCTATAAAACCTTGCAACTTAAAACCAGAACCTTGAACGAAGGCCAGAAACATACCAGAAGCAATACAAATCATAAAGAATTGATATGATATGTTCATATTTCCTAACTCCAGTCAGTTATAACATTTGAAGTTTCTGAAGTGCCTTCTAGACTTGCTGCATGGATTTCTGTAACAAGGCTCTTTCTATCCAAATAGGACCAGAGCTGATACAGAAGCCTGAATTGATGAAAGATGCTTTACACCTTAGAGATCCTTTGTACCTCTGTCAAAGTACTCCAAAGTTATAGTCTTACTCCTTTAGAGA